>OZ004705.1:179271572-180642406 GCA_963924515.1 Vespertilio murinus | reverse complement strand
ACCCACTAAACCCCAACCCTCCTTGAAAATTTACTGAAAAGACAACTTCTCAGGGAAGATTAAATAGGACTCCACTAAATCTCTCACCACCTGGTTTTTCTCCTGCAAGGCACTCGTTACTATTGTAATTAAGTAATTAATCACATAAATTTTTGTTTAGTGTGTCATCTGCTAAAATGCAACCCCTCCAAAGATCTTACTTATTTGTGTTTGCATTTCAAAATGTTTTGTACATAGTAGGTGTAGGTGCAAAATAAATTTATAAAAAATAAATAAACAGATTCTGCATTAAAAACTCAACATTCTCAAGTTTGATAACCTTTCATGTAGGTTTTGAAGGTAAACAAGAGCTAGGTTTATTATGGAGTACAGTTTCAAAAATACCCAGGGCAAGAAGATAGAAGAAGGCAGGGAGAGCTGGACCAAATCAGGTCAATCTTCACTCTGTTTCACCTAGGCGTAGTTGTATGCTAATGTAATTAAATGCTGAACAAGCTTGCAGACACTTTTCTCTTTCCACAAACCTCTCTAACTGTGTAAAGGGTAAGAATTCTTTTTCAAACCCCACTATATTTTACCATTTGCCTGTCCTACTCACCTACCCTCCAAGACTCTGAGAGTTTTATGGTAGTATTTGCACTTAGGACAGAATCTTAGGCACTGAGTCAATGCTCCTTGCTTTGTCAGCAACAGTGCTTCTCATTACTGGGCATAAGGCACTCTGTGGTTATTTCCCCGATAGTCTAATACTAGAAATAAGCAATACTTTTTTATTTTCCTTTTGCAGGTGGAGGAAATGAGCACAGGCAAACCTGGAACCTTGACCGCTGTCACACAGAGCCTCAGGGGCAGGCAAGACTGGGCCACCTGGGCAATTTCCAAAGCCTTCAACAGATCACAGATCCTGTGTTTCCTCCCATTGGCTAAAAGTATAATCAATGCAGGTTACAGCCTGACTACCTTCTGAGATAATCCTGTAATGGTTCGTACGGGAAAGGAGAGAAAGTCCAGATGTTGCCCTTTTATCCTCCTGCTTAGAGTGAGTTGCATGCTAACTTGAAAGCACTTTTAAGGGTAGACTGGAAAGTGCTTTCTCTTTAGGAGGCAACCCTTTTCTGAAAAGCAGTAGGACACAGGCAATACAGCTACAATGGGACATGGTTGAAGAAGGGGGAGGGGCACAGCACAACACATGGGTAGTTAGTATTATTCTACCTACCTGAGAGAGAAGATTCCAAAAGCAACAGCCACACATAAGTCCACTGTCTTAAGAGTATATTGATTTTTTTATTCATTTAATTCTTGACAAATATTTACTGAAAATTGGCAATATACTAAGCTGTGGGATACAACAAAACAAATTGAAACCCCTGGTCTTTTAAATTTCTCATTTCAAGACAGAGGCAGATAGGGTATGGTGAGAGAGAGATAATATACAAATAAATAAACAAGTATCAAGCGTTACTATCCTGATAAATCATGGCAATTTGACAGCAAGTGACTGGAGGTGGCCTGTGCTGTCCAATAGAGTAGTCACTAGTCACCTGTGGCTCTCGAGCAATTTAAGTGTGGCTAGTGCAAATTTCGATGTCCTGTAAGAGATGTGCTCAATTTTCAAAGATTAGTATGAGGAAAAAGAATACAAAATCTCATAAATATCTTTATACTAATTGCATATCGAAATGATGATACTTCAGATATAATGTGTTAAATAGATATATTATTAAAATGAATTTCACCTCTTAAAAATCTTAATGTAGCTACTAAAGAATTTATAATCAAATATATGTCTCACATTTGTCTCTCCTAATATGTCTACCACGCAGCACTGTTTTAGACAGAGTGGGTAGGTAAGGCTGCCTGAGGAGGTGATAATGCTCTATGGACAGAGCTGGCCATGTGAAGGTCTGGAGGCAAAGTGGTTCAGGCAAGGGGACAATAATTGCTGAGGTGGGACCCAGCTTGGTGAGTTGGAAAAGAAGGACAGAAAGCCGATGTGCCTGAAGAGAAGGCCAGGGGAGGGAGTAGTAGAGGGAGCTAGGCCCCTTGCTCATAGAAAGCCTTGTAGACTAGAGGAAGAAGTTAGGATTTTATATAAATACAAGTTTTCTATAAATTATTGTAGCAGACTTGTTTCTGTGCAATTTTCCAGGCACTGTTCCAAAATATTCAGTATAAAACCCCGGCTAAAAAAATGTAAAGAATCCCACTCAGCTCAGAATATCTTCATGCTAATGGAGGCTTACACTGAGATATGCATCTATTTTCATATAATAGTTACAATGTTTTTATATGGGTGCTTTTTTATAGGAAGACGGATACAGGTGAACAGAATGTACTCAAATAAATGGAATGAATATCTGTCTCACCTTCCTCTACTTTACTCATCTCAAGCTCAAACTCTGAGTGTATGTGTAATAGAGGAAGGCAAACAAACCCAAGTTCACTCAGAAAGTACGGAGTGCAGGTTGAGAAATACTCAAGTTTTCCCTTCTTTACACATCAGTATGTGTCCACTATATATTTTCTCCTGGGCGACTCCCAGGAAGAGGAAAGTAAACTGAATATGCTTTTCCTTCCTATCCTGGGGGAGTGGTTATAAAAAAAAAAAAAAACCAATAATTCAATGGCCAAATGTGTCTGATGTATTTTAGAGTTTATGTAATAAATGTATTGTCATAAGAGCAAAATTTTGAGTTTCTCATGCGAATTGGAAACATTTTAATTCCCAAATATGAAAGGTAAACTGACATCTATAATTATTAGGCAACTTTCTCATCCACAACAAAAGACAAAGTAGACCATGCCCTAAATAGGGACATGCGATCACTAAATTAAAAAGTAATGAATCCAAGTGTTCAGATTATCCAGGATACTGTCAAAATGGGTGAGTAGTAAAAATATGCTAAACCCTGCCATCCATAATCATCAAAATTAGAGCAGGGTTCTTATTGGACCTGGCCACTGGAAACTAGTGTATAGGTGAGAAAACTTGGTGATGAGGCCCAAATAGGGCCCAAATGAGATTGCCAGGTGTAGCCTTTGAAGAAGTTTTATGAAACTCACAATTTAGTAAAGTTGAAGTTCGTGGTGAATAAGTTACTTTTCTAAGGCCAAATGGTAAACTACAGGAGCAGATATGTGAGCCCAGGTCTGTGTTTCTTCTCTGTCATGTTGCACATGGACACATTTTATGAATTTATCTAAGAGCAGAATATTTTCATCAACATTAATGCTGTGAAAATACTAAGGAAATTTGCCAAATAAACTTATATGTTTATTACACTCTGTTATTCACTATTGTTATTGATATAAATTGTATTAATTATAGTTATGAAGACACAAATATTTAATAGTAGAAAACGCAGTAAGGATCAAGCATTTATAACAAGAATTACATCAAGCTTGCAGTAGGAAAAATAAAACAACAAAAAAACATGTGTTTGGCTTTGGTTTCATTTCTCAGCATGCCAACTCTAAACTGTATTTGTAGACATCCTCACTTCACACTCAATATGAATGTATAAAATCTGGTTTATTGACTTCTTTCTCAAACCAGCTCATCTTTTAAGATGTCTGAAGAGAAGGCAGTCTTAGGTTCGTTTAAATTAATGGCTCAATAACATCATCAAAGAATCAGGAAACATATTTGCTTTGTTCATACATGGGCTCTTCTTATCATAGCAAAATGGTGGCATGGTAGCTCCAAGTGTCACCTGGAGAAGAAGAGATTGTATCTTCCTGTGTTTGCTTTTTCAAAAACAAAGGGAATTTCCCAGAGGGCACCTGGGAAACTTCATTCACATCTCATTGGCTAGAAATGGCATAATCTGAAAGCAGAGTTATCCCCCTTAGTGGTTTCCAAAGGGGATGGGGCTTCCTCTTCTGAAGATAGTGGCTAGGAAGAGGAGGGTGGGCAATGAACAAACCAGGATCTAGTTAGGAAGGAAAAAGCAGGGAAAAAACTCACGGAGGAGTGACTATTAGAGGTGTGTATGCATTTCCTGCCTGAGCTGTCACTGTAGACTCCAAACTGTGTCCCAGGCCCTACGGTATCTCCATGATAATCTGTTTCATAGACCCTTTCCAGATTGGTAAAGTACCACATTGGTGGTTTTCTATTGTCACAGAACTAAATGTCAGCTTCTCAATCTAGCCTCAGGACTCTCTACAATTCATTCCAAATTTTCCTACTGTTAGGCAATATTTCTATGCAAGACTTTTTTCTATTAGGATGCATTTCCTTACCTCTCTGACACTATATCTCATGTATCCCTTCCATCATGTCACCAGTGATATTTTTAAAAACAAATTTCTTATAGAATAAAGTTTAAATTCCATAGCATGGAATATTGCCTTTCACAAATTAGTCACTATGTATCTTCCTAGGCAGTTTTTCTATTAATCCCCATTTCCACCCTCCCCATTCCTCCCACATTCCAACCACATAGAAGGTTCTCACCCTTTGCAAACACATTTTTCTCTTTTATGTCTTCATGCCTTGTCATATGTTGTGCTTACTACCTGAAATATATTTTTCATCTTTTTCGAGCTAGTAAAACTCCAGTCATCATTCAAAGCCCAGGGCAAAGTTAATTTCCTTCATAAATGTTTTCTCAATTTCCCAGATAGAACTAATTTCTTCCTCTATAATTGTTTCTAAAGAGTTCTATTATACTATTAATACATCATTTAGTAACAATTTGTTTGTACCCATGTATTCCACAAGGAAATTTTTCTATAACACACCAATGAAATTTATTGTGGGAAATTATTTATCTTTTTTTTTTTTTTTTTTTTTTTTTTTTTTTCTTGCTTCAAAATTTATTTTATGGCAAAATAGACTATTATATATATATTTCTCATATATATTCAGTTGTTTAAACTCATTTGCCCATTAAATGTACACACTTTTACAAACCAATGACAGTTTAGAAAAATTAAGCTTGGATTATATATTTTTATATTATTGATTACCAGACAGTACACCACATAAAATTGCTTTCTGAACTATAAAATAATACAATAATTTATAGTACCATTTCAAAAAGGTGGAATTTTCAGTGCATTGCTTGAATTACAGGGCGACTTTCTAAGAAAATGTACTAATAAACTTTCTCCCAATTTTGGGTTTCTCAAAGGCCCATTAAGTCATATTAACCTATGTTGGAATTTTTATTTAAATAGACTTGCTAGTATCTAAATGTCTATTTTTTATTTTTTTTTTATTTTTTTTTATTTTTTTTTTAAATAAATCTTTATTGCTCAGATTATTACAATTGTTTCTCCTTTTTCTCCCCCATAGCTCCCTTCCACCTGATTCCCACCCCACCCTCTGCCCTTACCCCCTCCCCCCACTATTGTCCTCATCCATAGGTTATACAATTTTAATCCAGTCTCTGCACCCCACACCCCTTTCACCCTGATAATTATCTATCCACTCCCTTTCTTTGCCCCTAATTCTATTATATTCACCAGTTTATTCTATTCCTGAGATTTTTAATTCACTTGACCTTCTTCCTCTTCTTAAGTAATACCTTTCAGCATTTCATATAATACTGGTTTGGTGGTGATGAACTCCTTTAGCTTTTTCTTATCTGTGAAGCTCTTTATCTGCCCTTCAATTCTGAATGATAACTTTGCTGGATACAGTAATCTTGGTTGTAGGTTCTCCCTATTCATCACTTTGAATATTTCTTGCCACTCCCTTCTGGCCTGCATGGTTTCTGTTGAGAAATCAGCTGATAGTCGTATGGGTGCTCCCTTATAGGTAACCAACTGCTTTTCTCTTGCTGCTTGTAAGATCCTCTTTTTGTCTTTTACCCTTGGCATATTGATGATGATGTGTCGAGAAGAATTTTTCTTTGGATTCCTCTTGTTTGGGGTTCTGTAGGCTTCCTGTACTTGTAAGTCTATTTCTTTCACCAGGTGAGGGAAGTTTTCTGATATTATTTCTTCAAATATGTTTTCAGTATTTTGCACTCCCTCTTCTTCTGGCACCCCCATAATTCTGATGTTGGTGCGCTTGCAGTTGTCCCAGAGGCTCCTTACACTATCTTCAACTTTCTGGATCCTCTTTTCTTCTTCCTTCTCCAGCGGAGTGTCTTTTGGCTCTTTGACCTGATTCTTGTGTTCTTCCATTCTGCTGTTGGATCTCTGCATAATATTTTCCAATTTAGTCAGTTTATCTATACTTTTTAGTTGGGTCTCATGAAGTTTATCGAGCTTTTCTAGGATATTGTTGCATAACCTTAGAACCGTAGTTCTGAACTCTATATCCTCCATCTCTTTTGTTTGAGATCTATTTCCTTGTCTCGGCATTATCACTCTATTTCAGAGTTGGTAGGATGGCTTTGTGTGTTTGGTGTCCTATATGGCCCAGTGGGTCAGCCTCCTCAGTTACCTGAGGTAGACACTCTTGGTGCTCCCCTTTGTGGACTGCGTGCACAGCCTTGTTGTAGCTAAGTCTCTATTGTTGTGAATTGACCTTCAGGCCAATTGGATGTGGGTATCAGCTGTGTCTACTCTGGGATAACTTCTGTATTGGAGACAGTCTTATAGGATCAGACTTGAAAAACTGCAGAAGCCTCTGCTCAGCTTGGATGGGGTGGAGTCTCAGGGCTGAACTGACAGTCTTGGCTTCTGCCCTGCCCTTGTGCGCTCGCCTGAGTTTCCGCCTGACCGGCCCAGTTTCCCCAAGCAAGAGCGTGGGTGCCCCAGGGGCTCGCCCAGACTTGGGCTGGTCTCTGTAGTCTGAAGCTTCTGACTCCTTCCGCTACAGAGAGGCCGCCACCTTGTACAGCGAGGCAGCGGCAGCCTCCGCGGTCAGACCTGGAGCTTCTGACTCCTTCCGCTACGAGGCGGCGGTCAGACCTCAGCGCGTACTTACTCGTGCGCGCGAGTCTGTAGACCCTGCCGGCTGCGGCTCCGGTCCCCGGTCTCCCAGTCTCTGAGTCTCTGAGTCTCTGAGTCTCTGGGTGCCTTTCTCCACAATCCAGACGCCACCCGTATGAGCCTGGGACCACGGAATTTCAGCCGGGGCTGGGGTTGGGTTCAGTACCGTCCGAAAGGGTTCCGTGCAATCGGGGATTCCTCCCCTCCCGCCAGGCAGGTATTCGGCGGCCGCGTGCGCGAGCGTCTCCTACCTCAGTGCTTTTCGGCTCCCAGTCCGATCCGTGAGCCTCTCTCTTTCTTTCTAGTTGTAGCTATTCCACTCCGCCAGCTTTCCTGACGTTTTGGTGAAGTCCTTTTTTATTTTAGTTGTTTTTTTTAATTAAATTGTTGATGAGGCGGCAGCTTAGGAGACTGCCTAGGCCGCCATCTTGGATCGCTATTATCTTTATTATATTAATGTTTGTGCTCTTAGCTCTTGGTAAAGAGCATATTCTCAGTATAAGTGTGAGGATGGCCTATGTAGAATACCAGTTCTGTCTAAATTCTCCTTACTCTTCAATGCCTATCTCAAATGCCTTTTCTTCCAAAAATGTGTTGCTATTTCCCTACTGCTGGGAAGTTTTCCTCATTTAAATCCCCATAACTTTGAGTTGTTTAATTTAGGTCTTAATCAAATCCTTTTTTATCTTGTGGTTGTCCTGCTCTCCTCTCTCTGTTCCACTGGCCTCTGAGCTCCTTCGGTAGGCCTTGTTTTTTTCTGTAGCTCTGTTCTACTAGGCCAGTGGGCCAGGCACCACTATAAAGGCTCCAATTATAATACGATTTGTAATGTATAGTCAGGACAGTTGTTTTTCTTTCATTGAAGCTTTATGGACAGTATTATTCAGAAATTTTTAGTTTTAAAACATAGGAAATGAGAAAAAAAATAGTTAAGTAAATATGTTTAAGAAACCAAATGTTTCCCAAACATCTGTGGTACAGGGGGAATCTTGTATGTGTTTTGTGATAAGTTCCAGAAGTTCTGTAAACATTTTTATACCATAATCAATTAAAAAAAATAAACAGGAAAGTATGAAGAAAATTTTAAATCACTCAAATTCCCACCCTTGAGAAATAATTCTAATTAATCTATTGCTGTTAATCATTCCAGGTAAATGTAATCATTTATTCCTCCCGTAGTCTTTTTAATAAAATTGGAATTAGAGTATTAAAAAAAACATTTTCACTTAGTGAGTTTTTAAAATGTACAAATATTATTGGTGTTTATAATTGTTTTTTGATCTTGTCACAAAATTCCTTGTGAGTTTGTTGATGTCAACAGACCCATTTTCAGAGACTTCCCTCAAATTTAAAATTACGAGGAGCTACCAGTGGATGTTTATTTACCTCAGGGGAATTTAAAGACTTCATTTTCTTTAAAAACCTTCATTAGATTTAAACATCTCAGACCAGCTGCATTTTATTAACACATGGCAAATTTGTAATTACCAGTAGTTATGTTTATTTACATCAAACACCAATTTACTTGGTTGATTCAGTGAAGAAATCAAGCTTGAGAAACACTCAAAGATAGCACTTCCCAGAAACCATTGTTTCCTAAGTTTTTATCGTTCACATACCAGATGCCCAAAGGATACTATATCTGTGTTCCACCTACACTGCAGTAAACTTAATAATTCTTGAAATAAAACAATCAAATTAAATGCCAACATCATTTGTCATAAATAAGAGGCAATTATTTTTAAATAAACAATAAAACATAACAATGTGATTGTAATTCTAGCTGGAATGTAGGCATGCCTTATTGTCTGAGGCCTGCTTTCTTCATTTCAAAAAGGGACACTAAATTAAAGAGTTGTAAAGAATGTAACCACTGAAAAGAGGAAGAGTTTTAAAAGGACATGACCTTTTCTTCATGTAATTTATTTAATATTAATCCTTGTTATTATATCCCTCTGAAAATCACCTTCATACCATGAAGGGCACCTGCTTGCATTAGGGAAATACAACCATAACTAAAACAAACAACTGGTGGGTTAAAATTACAGTTTTTAAATCAGTGTTCAGATTTATGATCATGTTTTTTTGCATGATGACAATGTGTTTTGCTAAACACAATACTTGACCAGTTTTTAAGGATTTACAATATTTGACTAAGTAGGTAATGTTCCAGAGTTAAAATATGAACTTTATTTTATGAGAAAATAAGTTACACTTAAGACTTTTGAAGAAAGAACAATGAAAAACCGTAGGTGGATTTAGAATCATTCCTTATTTCAATTTACACCCTAATATCGTATCTCTTATTATGGGGCACTTAATGGCTCACTGAGTAGAAAGCTTATTTCTGAAAGATAAGTTAAAATTTTTAAAATAATGTTTGTTATCTCCTTTATTTCTTCCAGAACCTAAAACGCAAAAGTAAAGACTATTACTTGGAGATATCTCTTGGGAGTGTTTCATGCATTAGTCCTTCTATTAATAATTCTGAATTTTTTTCAATTTTAAAAAATTCATTTCTTTAGAGGATCAGAGCTGCAGCAATTCACTTGTGGAAATCTGGGAAGAGAGGCCTCCCAAAGATTATATTCAGCATCCAACTGGGGTAGTGGAGCATGGTTTACTAGTGGAGAAAGATAGTAAGGGCAGTTCTCCATCACTGTTAATCTACGTCACATGTGACCCTGGCAAGCAGAATTTCAACTTCCAGTAAGGGAATTCTGAATAATAGAGGTTCTTTCATCCTTGAACCAAAATGCTATTTTCTTTTAATGGGCAACTTTGGATGAACTTATTTCCTGAGCTGAAGATGGTAGATGATTTTTAAGTGCCTGTGCCATTTGGTACTTAATACCCAGTTAATGATTCATTAGGATGACTCAGCTGTAGAGAGACCAGGAACTAAAAGGAACATGTATCCATCTAAGTGGGTTAACTTCTTAGGGAGTAGATGAAATTGTAGGAAATAGGAGAAGATTCGTTGGTATCTAATGGTTGAAGATTGGCAAGAGTGTATGATATAAGTAGCTAGTAGACATCAACAAGGCCCGCAAAATTTGAATATTACAGCAGGTAGGTGGAGCAAAGCAATGAATGAGAAGTCTAGGTTCACAAGCAGATGGGCAGGTCAGAGAAGACTGTGGGCAAGGCACAAGGCCAATGTTGCAGGGCTGAGTTTCTGGGGCAGGAGTTGAGACACTGGGAGAAGTTACCTGTGTGTGCTGGGAATAAGAACAGGAAGGGGTGAGTGCTGGGTGGTCTGGCAAAGCACAGTCTTGGGCATAGGAAAAAATGGCAGGGATCCCAGAAGAGGTACAAGACATTAAAAAAAAAAAGAGTTCAAAAAATCTATTTATTAGAATTGGGACAGGGCTAGCATTAATGAAAGGAAGTGAAAAAAATGAAGCCATTCCCTAATGATCTGAATTTCTAAGGTTTCTTTTCTGTTTGTGTATTTGGTTTCTCTTTTGTGTTGGAAACTCTCCTGGAATATCTGGTGATCCTTGGCCATCAACAAACAATTAAGAACAAGGCAGCAAAAAGCTTTGTGTGTAAGCACAGACTCTACCAACTGATTAGACTCATTGTAATCAACAGAGGAATGAGTAATCAACAGAGGAATCAGATTCTCTAAGTGAGACAACCCCCCCCCCAACACACACACGCGCGCGCGCGCGCACACACACACACACACACACACACACAGATGGAAATTTCTTCCCAGGTGACATTCATTCACTTTCTTCAAAAAGGAATTATCTGTCTTCTGCATAAGAAGTAAACATCGCCGAAACCGGTTTGGCTCAGTGGATAGAGCATTGGCCTGCGGACTGAAGGGTCCCAGGTTCCATTCAAGGGCATGCTCCTTGGTTGCAGGCACATCCCCAGTAGGGGGTGTGCAGGAGGCAGCTGGTCCATGTTTCTCTCTCATCAGTGTTTCTGGTTCTCTATCCCTCTGTCTTCCTCTCTGTGAAAAATCAGTAAAATATATTTTTTAAAAAGAAGTAAATATCGCATAGATAAAAATAGAGCAGAAAAGGGAGTTTCTGCCATTCATGCATACTCTTTCCATCCCCCCATGATCAGCTCATGTCTCATCCATCTTCCTGATCCCTCCATATTTTAAATTTTCCCCATTCAATGCTTGAGAATAAACCTCATCTCCTGCCCTTGCTTCGGATATAGGTTAATCACAGGCAATCTTTGGTATAGAAAGAGATCTAGTCACTCGATAGCATGATTCACAATCAATCCCTTTGTTTTAAATTACCGCCCTCTGCAGAACCTGGTCTCTTTAATTCTAGTGAGTCTTAGTGATTTTGTGATGAGAATATGCTCATTTTTCATTAGTACTTTACTTTGGAGGCCGTAAAGGTTATAACTTCCTCCTCACTTTTGAGTTACCGTATTTGCCGGCATATAAGATGATTTTTTGGCCCTGAAAAATACGTATTTGCCGGCGTATAAGATGACTGGGCTTATAAGACGACCCCCTAACATTTCCACTAAAAATACAGAGTATGTTATATACTCGCCGTATAAGACTACCCCCCTCTTGGAGGCATATTTTTCAGGGCCAAAAAGTCGTCTTATACGCCGGCAAATACGGTAATTACCACTTCTCCATTCTCTTGCCATTTCACACAAAAAAAGTTGAACTCTTTTATCTTTTGATGTGTGTGTGTGTGTGTGTGTGTGTGTGCGCGCGTGTCTTTGATGCTTTGTAATTTTTTCCTTACTAGAATGTTAGGTTCCTGAGAAGGATTCAAGTTATTATCTTTAATGAAAATTCTCTCTAGAACTATTGGCAACATGAAAAATGAGGTAACTTTTTGGTACTTAGAATTCTAAAGGTAGTCTTCATATTTACTGTAAAATTAATGAGTACACATATAGATGGAGTTATTGAGATGTATCTTGATGAAAAGGAAAAAGAATGACTCATACTTACTCTGATGGCTCATAGAGAACAGGAAAGAGAACCCTAGAGCATACTTACCAGTTTTAATTTACTTCTTCATTGGATATGAATGGTACTGAGCTTGCTAGGCAAAGCTGACCCAGGTTTTCCTCAGAAGATTACCTTTACCTGAATTATCAAACCATGTCACCTCTAGTTGATTTAAATGGAATAATTCCCAAATGCTTCTGGTACCAGATGCCTAGCTGGCTATATGTGAATAACCTGAAAAGTCCTTTCAAAATAATAAATACATAGATCCCATACCTGTACCCAGAGGAACTTAATCCTGTAGGACCTCATGAAGGTAATTCTGAGTTGTTATTATTATAAATAATTATTACATTGATTTGTTCATACTTATTTATATCTATCTGTATCTACTTATCCATATCTATATTGCTTACTTGTAGATAACTAGCATGCTAGACATACAAGATCCAAAGGTGAATAGATAGACTTAATCTTTGAAGAATTATTATTTAGTAGATTAGCAAAATGAATATTAGTTAAAATTAATATGTAATTATGAGGAAATTGTGATTTACCCAAAATATTGTGAAAATTTGGAAGAGTCACAAATGACTAAGAGGATCAAAGAAGATCTTGTGAGAAGGTGTTCACTACATTGGGCCTTAAAGAATAGGTGAGATTTCTGTGAACAGGAATCGATAGCATTTGAATAGGTATTTCAGACATTTCCCTGAAATGAAGTGCTAAAAGTAAAAATTCTGCTACACTAGATCCTCTTTGATTTTTATATATTTTGTCAATGAGCATAAATCAATATTTTATGTTAAATAGCTAAGTTTGTTCAAATGGCCACAACAAAATATTTTCAACAGCCCTAATTAATATTAATAATCCTTATCACATATTAACTAAGCGTTCATTGTGTATTAAAATATTTTAACTGATATTGGACAAATTACAACACTAGATAAAATTTGTCTTACTAGCAAATTGTCATATAACTAGTAAATGTTAACTTAAACATACTCAATATTTCCTATTAAATATGTTGATAATGTTCTATATTCTTTCGACTTGATTTCCTTCTTTTGTAAGTAATATGTAGTCCAAATATTCTTATAGGTCATTTTGCGGGAGCAAATATGAACTTTACTTGTAAGCTTCTATTTTAGTATCATAAATTCTCATGTAAAAATGGGAAAATTTTTATATTCTCTTTTTCCTATTCCATTTATAGTTAGAAGTAACTTTACATTTTTTTCTTTCCTCTCAAACATTTCATTTCATCTATTGCATTGCTTTTCCAACTTTAGGTTGATATGCCTTTGCTATTTCTTGGTAATCTTCACTCTCTTTATTAGTTTCAAGAACAATATGCCCTTTATATTAGCTTCAAGCTCTTCTTTCAGTTAAAGTACAAAATTAGGTTGGACTTTTTCCAGACCTTTTCCAAAGAAAAATGCTAATGATAGTAGTGTGATATACTCTGTATGTCACCATTAAAATGATTAAACTGTTATAAAGCACCTATTTGTACTCTGTGATGTACAAAGAGATGGAAATTACTGCTCTTCTCTAGGGAATCTAATATTAAGGAGAATGCATTGGCAAAGGACATGAATTGTGAGCAACAAATACATAAAACAATAAGATAATGTAGTTATTTTAGAAGATAAGCTCTAGGCATTAATGAAGAGAAACTGTTACAGGATATACTTAGTCTCAGAAACTATGTACATACAGGGGTGGCATTATTATAGGAATATACATGATTATGTTCTTTCCCTTGGACTCTACTCAACAGCCACAGCTTCTTCTCTACATTTTACTCTCTCTTTTCTTCTCCTTTCTTGCCCATTTTTCTTATCCTTTCCCCAATCTCTTCTTTTCTCAATGAAAGAACATTTTCCTAGCCTTTTTTTTTTGGTCCAAAATGTCATTTATTTTCTCTCAAGTTGTTCCTTGCCCAGTGACACTAATCCTAAATGGCCACTCTGGATACTCCAGATCAGTCCCATTCTCATCTGGCTGGGAGCTCTATTTTCAGAGACCACCACCAATTCCTCCTGGAAAACATGAAAGAAGAGCATCTTGGTACAGTGAAGAGAAAACTGGGAGTCAGGGACAATGAGTTGTGGGCCCAGCTCTGTGGCTAACTCCTTGTCTGTCCTTAGTCCATACTGGACCTGATGGTTTCTATCTGAACCATGTGGTGGTTTGTTTCAGGCTAAACAATTCCCTCCACCCCGCAATGTCTATATCCTAATCCTTGAAAGCTATGAATGTTACTTTATATGACAAAAAAGACTTTGCAGGTATGATGAGGTTAAGGAACTTGAGATAGGGAGATTATTCTACATTATCTGCATAGGTCTGATGTAATCACAACTGTCCTTATAAAAGGGACCCAGAAGGAATCAGGCAGAGGAGAAGGCAAGATGATGATGGAAGCCCTGATGCACTGATGTGATTTGAATGTAGAGGAAGTGGCCAGAAGCCAATGAATACAGGCATCCACTAGAAGAAACCAGTCTTCTGGCCATCTTGATTTTTAACCTAGTTAAACTGATCCTGGACTTCTGACCTCTAGAACTTTAAATAGTAAATCTATGTTGTTTAAAGCCACTAAATTTGTGCTAATTTGTTAAAGTGTCAGTGAGAAACTAAAACAGGGTTGTGCTAGGTGATTTCCATAATTGCTATTTTATAGCTATGACCCATTGCTAAATAGACCAGACTGTGCAGTACCTGGGTGCCTTTATAGACTTTGTTAAAAGGAACATTTTGACAAGACTGTTAACTAGGTGCTACTTGTTGTAAAGAGCAAGCACTGTCGAAGAAGAGTGTTTGTACTGTTATCTCAGGTTAGTTCCAAAAAGACTTAGTAGTCACAAAAGAGCATCAGTCTTTTCCCATTATCTGACCCCAGTTTACCATCCAACATTGTCTCCCACTATATCCTACTCTCTAGCCTTATCAGTCTTCTCACCACTTCCAAAACAGGCCCTTCTGGGCCCCAATTTTTTATCAATGCTCAACATAAATGCTTTCTCCCCCCTCTACCTAGAGCTCCAACCAAAAGCAAAGTCTCTCAAAATATCTCCCTGACCACCCAAATCAAATTTAATCTCTTCTTCCTTTACTTTCCCCCATACATACCATGTGTCCTATTTCTATTCAGACTCTTAAAACCACCTGCTGATTGGCGCTTAGACCTTGGTCTCCTCCATTAGACAGAAGGAGCACTGAGTGCAGTGTCTGTAGCTTATCATTTTGGTGTTCCCTGAGTACCAGGACCAATGCCTATACATAGTAGATGTCCAATGTTTCTTAGATTAAAGTCACAGGGGACTAGAACCAATAAACCAATTATTGTTTCTTCTTTTAAAAAATATATTTTATTGATATTTTACAGAGAGGAAGGGAGAAAGATAGAGAGCTTAAAACGTTGATGAGAGAGGAACATTGACCAGCTGCCTCTTGCACACCCCCCACCGGGATGTGCCCGCAACTAATGTACATGCCCTTGACCAGAATCGAACCCAGGACCTTTCAGTCTGAAGACTGATGATCTTCCACTGAGCCAAACCAGTTTCGGCTATTGTTTCTTCTTATACATATAAGCCTAGCACAAAATTATCCCACAGGGAAAGTTGAAAAGGAAGGTATAGTTGTAGTGGCCCCTATTCTTTCTTCTTAATTTCCATGGTGTTTTACTTTAGGGTAAATTTTCCAAGATTAGCCTTCCTCTGACATAGCATGGACAAATAGAAAAATATTTACACAAATATTACTTGCACAATTTGTTCCATTTAGAAGATCAAAAGTTAACTCAGGAGGCAGGGAACGAGTGAAGAGTTTTATTAAAACACCATATGTTGCCATTTATAGAAAGAACATAATCCCCTCTGATTTACTTTCATACAATAATTCTTTCCATTCTTTGAAATTAGGGATAGGGGCATTTTAAGACATTAAAAGCTATTTTGAAGTGTCAGGAATAATCATTGATAACATCTCTTTAACCCCTTGTTCCAAACTAAACCCTAATTAAGTAAAGCTCTTCAGAGTCTGAACAGTGAAGACAATTTGTTCTATATGCTTAATATTAAACGACATATCAGGATGGATTTGATGATGGAAAATCAGGAGGTAACTTAGTTCACTCTAGAAATATCTTCTGGTGGTAGAATGCCTGTCACCTTACCATGTCTAAAATCATAGTTCGTACTATGTCAAGCCACTCATTTATCTAACTAAGGGAGCTTAACTCTTAAATCCTTAATATACCAAAATGAAAGATAAGTAGATAGTACCAAGGTGCCTATTACTATTATGCTTCAGACAGGTAAATAGACCCAAAGGTCAAATTCTCATAGTCTGTCTGTGAAAGGACATAAAGAGAAGTGAAGCTTATGAATGTCCAATCTTGTTTTATTACCACCTGCCTAATCAACATAGCCAATTGGAAGCCCCTGACTTGTTTGAACAGATGTGTATGAATTATCCTATATTGGATTTAATTGGCAGTGATCCTGGAATAGGTCCTACACAACAGCCGTTTAGATTTAGCAGTGCCATAAATAACTTTATCTTTATAAACAGCAAACGAATACTGGTTCTTCAAAGAAGAAAACTCTGCTAATTCCTCTGACCGTAAAAGAACCTCTGTGGTACACTACAATGTACAAATAAATAAACAAACCTCTCAGACTAAACCTAGGTCACCCACACATGCTTATATCTTCTTTCATTATCGATTCTCAGGACACAGTGGAGTTCTATAATGCTTTCCAGTCCAGAGCTGGAATAGAAGACAAAATTTTCAGGCTAGAAATAAGTTCTTGGCAGAATTCTGATTGACTATCAACTGATTTCTAAAATTAAGTGTTCCTTGCTTCTCTCCCTAATTATTTGGATGAGTCAAATTTGGGAGAAAACAAGCATGACATCTCAGACTGCATAACACTGTGTGTAATTAGACATGTAATTTCCAACAGGAAGTATATCTCAAACTTCCATAAAAAGTACAAGCTGAAGTTAAACCAATCACAAGTTAAAATTGTGATTGTGTCACTTGGTCTATATATTCTAAGACAAGGAATTTAAACTTTCTATGCCTTTTTTAAACAAATATATGGTTTTGACTTTTTTTAGAGATAGAGAGACAGAGGAAAGGAGAGGGATAGAGAGATAGAAACATCCATAAGAGAGAAACATCATTAATTGGCTACCTCCTGAACAACCCCTACTGGGGATTGAGCCCACAGGCTAAGCATGTGCCCTGATCAAAATCAAACCAGTGACTTCTTGGTTGATGCTCAACTACTGAGTGATGCCATGTGGTCAAACTCTCTGTGGCTTAAACTCCTTATTCATATATATGGAATAGTAGTACTTCTTTGTCATGCTAAACAAGATTAAATATTTCATCAAGTTGAAAATCTGTAGACATTCCAAAAGTAGCTGCTATTCCAGGAGTCCTGGGAAAATAGTATTATTTATGTAATGGATATATAAAATATCCTGTAGAATATTTTAAACTCCTTGAGCTTGAGATCCATTGTACTTCCTGTGTATCCCTTGCAGAGTCTGTCAGATATCATGTCAAAGTAGGTATTAAATAAATATTTGTTCATTTATCTTAATCATAATTATCTTTAAAACAAACAGATATGCCAGGTTTCTCCACAGCTTCCATTTCCTGTGCTTTATTTATTAATTTCACTGATATCTTTTCAAGGAATTTGCCACTAAATGGCAGACAGCTAAAGAATGAGAGACTCATAGCAAAGCAAAATAAAGCAAACAAACAAACAAAAAAACCTTACCATAGAACAACACATGAGCCTCAGTAGAATATAAATGAAAAATCTCAGGAGGCAAGGCTGTCTCAGGAATGTTGGTCATCACAGTCTGACAGTGTTGAGAAGGAATGGAAGCTAATTTGGTTTAACATAGGAGACGAGGTCAGTAGACACTATTAACCAGGCCAGACATATATCATGGTATTCCTTTATTTCTTTGTCTTCTTTTTATTCTTATAGTTTACTTCCCTGCAAGCTCTGAAAGGCTCCAAAAATATTGGGCCTACTATAACTTTGTTGGTAAGAAGAAAATAAATCACTTGCCTTCTTAGTGCACAAATAAATTGCTCGTAGTAGTTGAAAAGGAGATTTAATAAATTCTGTCCAGGGACTGAAGGTAGTAATTTACTACCAACTAATGATCTTATTAACTGCATCATTCATTATATCATTAGTCTTTACCATATCTCTTACAGGTCTTCACTTTCTAAATACAGATTGGCTTATCCAACTCCATTTTAGTCCATTCATCTCCATTCCACACATACTAATCAACAGTGTCCTAGCTGCTGAAAAGCTAAAGATTTTATGTTATTTCCCAAATGTATTTGCAGCTCTAGTTTTTTTCCAAATAGTTTCCACAAAGCAGACCTACCCATGCAAGATTTGGAAGACAGAGGTAACCCTCACATTGTTGAGGCCATTCTGCCACCTCTGCTATTTCTGATAGCATCATCGGAGTGGTATTCGGCTTTGTTGTGTTGTTGTTGTTTTTTGCAGCAATTATTTCAGAAGTCCTGTTATGGGTTGAATTGTGTCCTCCTAGAATGTTTAAATCCTAACCCCCAGCACCTGTGGTATGATCTTCTTTGGCAATAGGGTCTTTGCAGATAATCAAGTTAAGATGAAGTTATTAAAGTGGGTTTAATTTGATACGTATTTCCTTATAAGAAGGGAAAATTTGGGCACAGAGATAGATGCATACACAGGGATAACATCATATGGAAATGAAAGTAGAGATCAGAGTAATGTATCTACAAGCTAAAGAAAGCCAAAGTTTTCTGACAACCCTCCAGAAGTTAAGAGAGAAGCATGAAAGAGATTTTCTCTCATAGCCTCCACAATGAATCAACCCTTCTGACATCTTGTTCTCAGACTTCTAGCCTCCAGAACTGTGAGACAATAAATTTATGTTATCCGAGATATTTTTTCTGGTAAAATAATACAGTTCCCAATATATGGTCCATAGTTTTGTAGTTGTTGAGAGGTAGGGAATGGGGAGAGCGTAACATCCATTTTGATGATGCACATGATAGCATAGTGGGATGGCTCCTGGAGCCAGCAGTTATAGGTTCCGTTTTTTTATTTTTTATTTCCTACATCATTCCTTATTATCTTAAAGGAAGCAGCTATGTAGGTAGGCCAATTTAGCAGTGGTTCTTAAAAACTCAACCTAGCCCTAGCCAGTTTGGCTCAGGGGATAGAGCATTGGTTTCCAGACCGAAGAGTCCCAGGTTTGATTCTGGTACAGGTGCTTCGGTCAGGGTGCATACAGGAGGCAACCAATCAATGTGTTTCTTTCACATTGATATTTCTCTCTGTCTTTCTCTCTCTCTTCCACTCTCTCTAAAATCAATGGGGAAATATCCTCATGTGAGGATTAAAAATAATAAAAAATAAAATCTCAACCTAGACCTCTGTCTTCTGCCCTTCCCATTCTTTGACTTCAGTCCTTTCTCTAACACTAGGTTCAGTGGATTCTGTAATCTACAATGTGTGTTCTGTATCCTGACTAAATGATAAAATGATACTTAAAAATACACCAATAATTCTATATCACAGAAAACAGAAGTTCTATTTTTTTAGCAATACAATTTACAGATCCATAACAAGTATGAATAAATAAAGGTAGAGTGAAATTAGGTGGTAGGCCTAATTGAAATTAGGTCTCAAATCTCTAAAAGATGTCTACTCCCTTTAGATATTTCTGTATTTTTTACCTTACTGCAGTAGTAAGTTTGTCATGAAATGGGGGAAAGTGGACAGAAGTGTGACTACATGCATAAGGATGAATTTTTAAAAATATATATTTTATTGATTTTTTACAGAGAGGAAGGGAGAGGGATAGAAAGCTAGAAACATCGATGAGAGAGAAATATCTACCAGCTGCCTCTTGCACACCCCCTACCAGGGTTGTGCCCACAACCAATGTACATGCCCTTGACTGGAATCAAATCTGGGATCCTTCAGTCCACAGACTGATGATCTAGCCACTGAGCCAAATTGGTTTCAGCAAGGATGAATTTTTAAATATGGTCATATGCACTGTAAACTTTGTTTGTCAAATAAAATTTTTCACAGAATTTTGGTTTTGGAAAGCTCCTTTCAAGACCTCAAAAATAAAACTTAAGTGATAAATCAGTTACTAAAATTCAGGCCCAAGTCCTACATGGTTTGTAGTTAACTTTTTATAAACAATGTGAATGATATACAAAGTAAAACTTGTAACAATACTGTTAGTAATCTCAATAGGTTAGAGTTGGCTTTAAAAATCTATAATGCTTATTACTGAGTTTCTCTACTTCAAATGGATATACCAAGTCTCAGAGTAAAGTGACTTACTCAAATCCAAAAGACTAGTGATTTGATTATTTGAAGGACAAATAAATTCATACGTAAGAAATATTTTCCCCCAGTGTCCTCAGAATGCATGTTTAAAGAACCAGTTATATATTAAACTCTGATAGAGATGCACAGAGGAATTTGAGCAAAGTCTTGCTATCTAATGCTAAGAATACTAACTCAGTGAACAAAGAGCATCATAGAGTTCAACTGATTCTTTAATGTCTAATTCAAATGCTATATCTGTCTTGAGCCTTTCTAGTCTCCCAGAACATGCATGCTTCTGAATACCAGAGCACCTCAGTTATTTCTGTAGGGATTTGTTACTTTTGTTTAGAAAACAAAAGTAACAAATCTTACATAACATTAAAATCTTACATAACATTTACCTAGTGCCAACACTGTTCCAGTGCTTTCCTCAAAACAATCCTGTGCGATAGATTCAAATATTATTTGTATTTTGTAGATGAGGACCTAAGGACAAGAAGATTACTCTGCCAAGGTGGATCAAGATTCAAACCAATGTGGTGTAGGCCCATAGTTCATGTTCTAACCTCTACTTTGTACCCCTTACCCATTTTAAGGTTATATGCATATATGCCCAACCTTTTCTTCTTTCCCAAAAGGTTTTTGAGAATAGAGTTCATTCTGATGCATGTCTATATTCTATATAACACTTAAAATTGTGCCTAGGGCACACTTAGAAGTAAATGAGTCAAGAAGGCAAAAGGGCATCTAGAATCAACCAGACAGCAAGAACACATTCATTTGTGGTCATGGGGCTGGGGGGACACCATCTTTTCTCTTTAGTCACTTCATTCCCGAGGACTCCCTGCAAGTAGCTGACTGCAGGAAGTGAACTAACGCTTGATGAAACTCTGAAGTAGAAATGGGACTTTGCTGTTCCTTTTCTTCTCTTTCTGTTGTCTTTCTTCTCATATGAGTGGCCTCCATTTGAAGTGTTCTGGGCTCCATTTACTATGTTTGGAGAGGTCACCCCTGGGTCTCCAGGAAGAGAACAGTCTGACCAAAGGAGTAGGACAATTATGTTAAGCATCTACTGGCACACTCTATAAAATGTATACTCACTCAGATGTATGATTCAGCCACTGAAATGTTCCCTGTAGTTTAGATTTGTACATTTGATTTACCCTTCCCTCATAACCATCATAAAATCGCCCAAGTGCATGACTCACTTTCCTTCATTGACTTACATTTCAGTGATGGCAATTAACTGTGGCTAATAGTTCTCTTCACTAGACTGACTCAAGGGATTGTTAAAAGCAACAAGCTCACATAATAGATGGTAGAAGATGGAAACACAAAATTCAATTTGGATCATATGTTCTGGTGTTGAGATCTAACATGTGCCTATCTATTTGAGCTCTCAGCCAGGAGGCTTCCTGATCAAAAGCCAGGGCTCTGAGTTCAGATCTTTTGATTTTGAGTAGTCACTCTTAAGGTAGCAGCAGTTTAAGAACTAGTAGCTAGGATAGAAGGGGAAGGAAAAAAGGAACTATTTCCTTGCTATTATTATATGTTATAGTAAAATAGCCTACATAATTACTTATTTGGATTAAAACTGCAGTCTTATTCCTCAAAAAAAATTAAAAATAGAACTGCCGTATGACCTAGCACTTGTACTAACAGGAGGATAGAATAGTTCTCTCATATCCAAGACCCGTATGGTATGTTCTAAGACCCCCCAGTGAATGCCTGAAAACATAGATAAGTATCAAACCCGATATATACCACATTTTCCCATATGCACATATCTTTTCACTTGAAGGACTTTATGGCTTCTCTTTGGCATATTCTAATTGCCAGCATCACTACTCTTGCACTTTGGGGCTATTAGTAAGTAAAATAAGGGTTACTTGAACACAAGTACTGTAATACCACTACAGCTGATCTGACAACTGATACAGCTATTAAGTGACTAACAGGTATGGAGCATATACAGCATATACTCTGGACAAAGGGAGGACTCCTATTCCAGGTGAGATACAGTGGCACAGCTTGAGATTTCCACACTACTTATAAAGGCATGCAATTTGTAACTTATGAATGCTTGTTTTCTGGAATTTGCCATGTAATATTTCAAACCATGGTTGACAGTGGATAACTGAAATCATGGAAAGTAAAGCCGCAGGGAAGTGGTAACTACTATGCCCAAAAGAGTTGAAAATAGGTTGTAACTGTTGAACAAATTAAAAGTTTACTAGTAGAGACGTTGGCTAGAAATAAATGATGAAGATGTATTTAAGAGTTTTAGAGTTTGAAAATTAAAAACACAGCTAGACAAAAACCCAGAAGTGTTCCACAGAAGAAAACAAGAGTTTTTATAGAAAAAGTGATTTTTTAAGAGTAAATCAGCCCTGCATTCTTTTCCCTAGGATTGGTCCAGGACAGTGTCAATCAGATTCAGACGGCCTGGATGATGCATGCCAGATAGTCTTGAGGATGTGAGCCAGGAGGTCTGATCTTTTCCAGTGGTTTGGATAATGGATGTCAGGTGGTCTGGATACATGAGTCTTTCAGATGGGTAATCAGAAGGTTATCTGGAGGTCTGGCATATGTCCAGATGTATATCTAGACATTGACACAAGACTGAAAGATTTAAAAATATTTAAGTTCCCAGGCTAGTTAGAATAGGAATAGAGTCTCCTTATACCTCAACTGTCATAATTTTAATAATTTTAGCAGCTTGGTTAAAGTGACTCCATTTTACTTTCTCCCTATCTTCAATCTTTACTCAAAACAAATACATTTCCACACATGTTCATAGCAGCACTATTCACAGCAGTCAAAGGATGGAAAAAGACCCATGTTCATCAATAAATAAATAAATTTGTGGCACAGGTGAGAGAGAAATATTATTCAGCCATTAAAAAAGAAATTTGTTCTGATATATGCTACAACATGATGAACCTGGAAAACATCGTGCTAAGTGAAAAAAGCTAGACAGAAAGGTTGTATATTGCATGATTCCATTTCTATGAAACATTAAGAATCTATAAATCCATAGACATAGAAAGCATATTAATGGTAGGCAGGGAAAGGAAAAATGGGGCAGTGATTACATAATGGGTATAGAGTTTTCCTTTAAGAGGATTAAAATGATTTAGAACTAAATGAAGGTGGTGGTTGTACATTGTGAATGTACTAAGTGCCACTGAGTTGTTTATTTTTAAATGGTTAATTCCATGTTATTTGAACCTTGTATCAATTACAAAATTGCATGTCTTCCCATTGAGATATTATTAATACTAGTACAATAATGAAATAATAAATTTGTCTAATTTTTTGCAAATCAGTATAGTATACATTCTACCATACAAGAGTGATGTTCAAAATATTTAATAACCAGCAAGGCACACATGCCCCCAATGAGAAATGACAGATGTGTGTTCCCATTAAAATTAGTGCAAACCAGCTGAAGTCAGCCCTGCCAGCCTTCAGACAGAAAAGCACAGAAGAATCATTTTCTGTATGAGCCACGTGTTGCACACCCTCAGGTAGAGTTTCACTGAATCCTAACCTACAACCGGAAACATTTGTAAAGGGATATTTCTTAATTTTGCAGAAGCCACTAAAGTTCAGTGAGATGAAATGATTGACTGGAGGTCACATAAATATTAAATGGCAGAACAGACTCACATTTAAGTGTCCTTTGTTCAAACAAAGATCTCTTTCTTGCACAAAAGTCATTTTTTTTTCAAGACAATTTGCATCAAAACAACTCAACTGCTACAGAGTTTTGGAAAAGATATTGGCAGTGATGTACTCTCCCTGATCTTTAAGCTGTTGAAAGACGAAGGCAAAAAAACACCAAATGAAGAAATAGACTAGACTTCCTGAAATAAGGTCAATGGCATAGTTATATTGATAAAAATTAGTATTTGACAATTCAGTAATTCACAGAAATATGTCTTCTGGAACTTTAGTAGCAAAAATGACACCCCTCCCCACCACTAAACCTGATGGTACTACATTATCCTCTGGCCTTCATGAACACACATCTGTCCAGGCACACAGGCCTGACACTCAAGTTTAACCATTTAGTACTCTGTGGATGCCCTCTTGAAGTCCTTAATTATTTTTTTAACAAAGGAACCTGCTGTTTCATTTGTGCTGAGCAAATTATGTAGCCAGACTTGCCAGTATCCGACTAATTTTAATTCCTACCTGACCTACTTAGAAGAGTTTTGAAGATCAAAGGGGCAATAACATTATAACACTCTACAGTTTATAAAATACTTTCACATTAATCTATTAGTCTTCAGTTAACTGGTTTATAATTATTTAGGTTAATAGACAGATTGTTCCTTTCACAGGTGAGGGAATTATGACCAGAAAAGGTGGGAGACCTGCAGAAACATTGGCCACCTGCCAGCAAGGGCAAAGCCCACTGAGACCCAGGCCTCCTGACACCCAGCTTCTACTGCTGCCTCTTCATTCCTCAGCACTAAGACCCCTGAAAGGCCTTATTTGCACCCTAAGCCATATGAAGTACTGCCCACTCATTCTCACTCCCACTGACTATCTGTTCACCCTGTTCATGCTCTTCATAGCATTGTCACAATGTGTAATTATTTCGTCTTTATTTGTTCATTATCCTTTACCGAATATTAACCCTCTGAGGGCAGAAAGTGCTCTGTTCAAATCATATATTTCCAGAACAATGGAAGCACAAAGAAGACCCTCAATAAGTCATTGCTTGAATGAGTGAATAAATGAATGAGTGTTCTTTTCCAGTAGACTGGAGAAAGCCACCTTCTGAGCTGACTCTAAAGCACTGTAATGTTCTTTGCTCTTGTGGTTAAAAGGGTGGATTTTGTTGGAATGTGTCGGTTTACAAATGTTTAACTATCAGCTTACTTATCTACCTCCTGTGAAAATGAGATTCTAAACGATAATAAAAATGGCTTTGGAATTTGTCCTAAGCCAGCTGTGCACATGGTACAGAATGTTCTCAGAAGCAATGGGACTCATGAATAATAAGGCAGCCACTTCCTGGAATGTACAGTCTTGTCTGCCCGGTGTCCTCCCTTGCCCACAAACCTTTTGTCTCCTGACCCGAATCTGGATCCCCTCCACTGCCATGAGAGATAACATGAAACCCGAGGAAATCACCTTTATCCTGCATCCTGGCTGCCTCCTGTGCTCCACCGCTTCCACCCAGCTCCATGTGTAGAGCTCGGCTGTTTTATGGAAAGAATGTCACTAACACCACATACTCCGCACGGCTACCAGCAGAGCCCCTGACCAAAGCTGCGTTATTCCGTTCAGACTGTTAGTGCTGGAATCCTCCAGATGGCAAAGCTGAATCAACAGACCCCAGCAGGAAGGTTAGGTTTATTTCACAGTAGGTAGGAATATGCAGTTGCAGCACAAACTGAAAATTTCTTTGGCCTTCCCTAAATTATGTGTTTGCCATGCTTATTAAAGTCAGGATCTGTTAGGCTATTTGCTAAATACACAAAAATTCTTTCGATTAACAAATTTACACATGGCATTACCCATGTGAACTGGTGTCACACACACACACACACACACACACACACACACACACACACACACTATCTGAATACATGTTCATTGTAAAAAGTCAAGTAATATGAAAGTATATATATATAAAATAAACCATATAAAGACTTTTTCTACCTCACCCCATTCTTCTCTCCCAGAGGTATTATGTTAACATTTTAAAGTAAAATATTTCTCTCTTAACATTTTAAATATATGCATTTAAAGCATCATTTAAAAACAATTAAAGAGCATTTATAGGAACCCATAATTATTTTTAAATTCATATGTTTTGACATTAACTTTTCTAACATTGGATTGTCTTGCATTTGATAGTTTCTTAGATTCAATAAAACACTAAATATTAAATAAAACCGGTTTGGCTCAGTGGATAGATCATTGGCCTGCGGACTGAAGGGTCCTGGGTTCGATTCCAGTCAAGGGCATGTACCTTGGTTGCGGGCACATCCCCAGTAGGGGGTGAGCAAGAGGCAGCTGGTCAATGACTCTCTCTCATCAATATTTCCAACTCTCTATCCCCCTCTCTTCCTCTCTGTAAAAAATCAATAAAATATATTTTTTAAACTAAATATTTTTTTTATTTTTTAAAACAATATATGTATTTGATAAATACACAATTATGTATATAAATATAAAAATATATTATATTTTATAAATAAAATATATTTATATATAAATATAAACAATTATATATATATATATTTTCTAAATACACAAACATATATATTTTTATTGTTGTTGTTGTTAATCCTCACCTGAGGATATTCTTCCATTGAGAGTATAGAAGGGCAGGGGAGAGACAGAGAAAGAAATATCTATGTGAGAGAGACTCATCAATTGGTTGCTGCCTGCATGCACCTGACCAGGGCTGGGGATTGAGCTTCAACCAAGGTATGTCCCCTTGAGTGGAATTGACCCTTCAGTCAATGGGATGATGCTTTATCCACTGAGACAAACTGGATAGGGCTAAATGTTTTAGTTTTTAATTAGTTTATGTATGTATTGTTTTAAAATGTGCTTTTCAAGAGAATCTAAGTAAATTCTTCACACAGTATTTACCATTCTCACTACACTTATATCTCCATCACTATTTGGTATTTTTAAGTTGTAAAATATATGGTTGCAACTCTCATATTTTCAAAGTGCTTCTAAATTTATTCCTGACCCCTTGAACAATGCCATGAGCATAAAGGTCCAAGTCCTTTAAAAGCATTTTTCTATGGATGAGATAAGAAATTTAAATCATACTCTTGGGAGCATCCTCATAATCTGTAGCTAATATGCACACAAAATGCAAATAGCTTTCCTAATGCTCATGGCAATGGGCATTAGAAAAATGTGTCTTTTTTTTATTGTCGACAGTGTTACAGATTCCCTCATCTTCACACACACACACACACACACTCACACACACACACACACTTTTCCTCTGAGATCTGTCAGTCTGTTCCATGCATCCATGTATGTCTCTGGACCTATTTTGTTCATCAGGTGTATCTTTTGACTTACACACTGGTTTATTTATATTTTCTTTTCTAAAAAATATATTTTATTGATTTTTTACAGAGAGGAAAGGAGAGGGATAGAGAGCTAGAAACATCGATGAGAGAGAAATATCAATCAGCTGCCTCCTGCACACCCCATACTGGGGATGTGCCTGCAACTAAGGTACAAGCCCTTGACCAGAATTGAACCCAGGACCTTTCAGTCCGCAGGCTGATGCTCTATCCACTAAGCCAAATTGGTTTCAGCTATTTATAATTTTTTTAAGGCTGGGTACTGAGGAATGTTCCATCATGTCGTACATACATAGGCCATATGAGAGTTGTGGGTTACATAATATCTCACCATTATCTTCTAACAGGAAATGGGGAAGGGAGGCATTTGCTAACTCCATTCCTGCTTTTTCCCACAACTGTCCCAGCATTCAGGTTACACACCCTCCCCACTCTCTTCCCCCAGCTACTGAGCAGCTGGCCCATGGACTAAGCAGGACTGGGGTGAACTCAAGAAGATTACAGACACCAGCCACATGGGCTTAGAGTATAGAGAAAAGGAGGAGTCTGACCTGGACTTGACTGGCTTCAGTTCAGAACATGCCCCCCAAGAAGCAGGTAGAGGAGGAGTCCCCAAGTTTCAGGTGAGGTCGGGACTCCTTGTGCTTCCTCCGAATAAGTCACACCACAGATGCCTCCTAGATTCTGGGTCTTGCCCTACATCCAGAGCAGACCTCTTGAGACTAAGTGTAGATTTGTTCTACCTCTGACATACGGGGTAGTCATGGTTCAATTCCCAGCACCCGGGTTGCAGCTCGATCCCCAGTAGGCAGCCGATCAATGATTTTCTCATCATTCATTTTTTTTTTATCTCTCTCCCTCTCTCTTCCTCTTTAAAATCAATTTTAAAAAATAAAAAAAAAACCTCTTTGGCCTCAACAACAAGCCTCTATGCACCTATCATTCAGTATCTTTTTTCCTGCCACTCTGTCTCTCACACATTGTATTCCAGACATAATAAACTTTAATATGCCTTGCTCTCCAACATTCACTTCTATTGTAAGCATGACTGTTACCCCTCATCTCAGTTTCCACTGTAGTATCACCTACTCAGCATAGCTGTCCCTGTGCACCTTTCTGGAGGCTCCTCCCACATGACTATCATGTCATTCTGTTTATTTTCTCCTTTAAGAGCACTTATTATACTCTATAATCACCCTTTGTGTTTCCTTCTTAATCTTCTACATGAAAATTTAGCTTCTGTCTCTTTAAATTTATTTGAGTTATTCAGTGAGTTTTATTTTCCTCCTGACTTCTTAAATTGGACTCTTAGCTAATTTTTTTGCATTTCTTCTTTCTGTATATATGCATTTAAGGCTATAAATTTATCTCTCAGCACAGTCTTAGTTATATACCACAAGTTCTGATATATAACATTTTGGTTATTCTTTACTGCTAAGAATTTCATAATTTCTATTAATTCTTTTTGATTGATTTAGAAATGTGTTCTAAATGTTCTGAGTGCACAGAACAATTTCAATGATCTATTTGTTGCATTATAGTAAGAAAATGTTGCATTATAGTAAGGTATGTTGCCAATCTTTCAAAAAATTTGAGATCTTCCTTAAAGGCGAATATATCCAATTGATTTCCAAAGATGTCCTATGTGTGCTTTAAAAATGTGAGTTTATGCCAATAACCCCACAAAAAGTTAGTTTCCATGCTGCCTGTAGATGTTTTTCCTGGCCTTCAAGGAATTCACAGATTTTCTTGCAAGTGAAAATTGCATTAAAAGAACATTTTTAAAACTACATTTCATACAAAAATGTTACACATGCTGTACTAGGAAGACATCTTGCTTTGGGAAAAAAGAAAATTCCTATAATTTAAGATGAATTATTTTCTCTCTCCTTCCAAAAACTCGACCTTGATTATAGTATGGAATATAGTGTATTATGACTAGATATTCAGAAATCTGTATCCCTCTCTTGATATGAAACACCTTGGAAAGAATTCCTGTGTCATGCTCATTTTATAAGCCCTTGCTTGCCTGGAACATAGTATTTTATTAATAGATTTATATGAAATTAGTAAAGTTATTTAATAATAACCCTGACCAATGGGTAAGCTCAAGGACAAAGACTTTCTTATCCATCTTTGTAATCCTGAACCCAATGTGTTACTGGGCATAGTAAGGGCTCAATAGTTTAACTGATCAAATGAGGAAGGTTACTTTCTCAAATATGCAGGGAGGAAATGTATATCACAAACACGAAAGAACATATATGAGTCAGCTATTGAAACATTTAATTCTGACATTTAATCATGTATCCAAGGAGTTTGAATTTGTTTCCTGAAATAATTTTAATTGGGGTTCAACTGTTTAACTCTTCCTGCCTCCCCAATGACTTTCACTTGAAATGTATTAAATAATTCATTTCTGGGTTTCTAGAAATAATTCTTATAAAAATGGAAACATGGAATCAAATTTCTGATGCTTGGCGCACCACATAGCAAAATATAATTTACAGATTTTTCCCTGGAGAGTCAGACCAAGGCATATCAGAATCTAAGTCAACTCAACCCCTGGTGCATGGATTCTGATAACATGTCCAGTGAGATTTCCCCTGGAGTCAGCAAGGTGGCTGATGCTCTCTTTCCTAAAGAAATGATTTAATTCCCCAGAACCAGCTTCCAGAAAGAGAAACCTGATTTCTCTTTCAGCCTTCCTAAGCCTACTATAATTGAGTGCATACTCTACAAGACTCATCCAAAAACCTGAATACTTTCCTTATCAATTAAATATGTGTTGAACTCTTACTCTGTGTATAAGTTCAATGTGTCTTCCGTCAGCCATTGATCTGTTGGTGTGTCATTCTATCTTATTGTTTGAGTTTCCATTACTCTCCTTTCATCAATAATATAACAATGCCGAGGAGCAAGAATGATCTAAGTCAGAGCTAAGGACTTATGACTCAACAGACAGGAGAAACATACAAGGTATTTTCTGCAGTTAAATGTGCTACACTTTAAATTTTATTCGATATGTATAAGGAGCAAAAGTCTACACAACTGGTCATGAAAGCCATGAAATAGAGTATCCATCTCTGTTGTAAAAGAGGACTTAATGAATGAATAAAATGCTGGTTTGATATCTTTTCTTTCACTCTTCAATATAGGTTAACTAAAATTATATAAGGAAAAATGTCCAATCGGTATTTTTAAAGTGACAGCTCTCCACTTGGTTTCAGAAAGGGATATAAAAAGTAGTGTTTGCACATATTAAATTTTTTTTATTTGGGGCAACTGATATGAAGTGACTTACACTAAGGACAGAGAGAGAGAGAGAGAGAGAGAGAGAGAGAAAGAGAGAGAGAGAGAGAGAGAGAGAGAGAGAGAGAGAAATAAACATATCTAATCAGAAAGCTATATTTATCATATGTTCATAAAACTATATAAAATCAACATCCCCAAACTAGTAACCTCAAAAAGTGTGTGTATGGGGGCAGGGGGGTTCAATGCATTTTTTTGGGGGGTGAGTGAATTTGGAGTAAAATTTTTCTCTGTAACCATTAGCACAGTATTATTAAATTAATTTCCAGGAATTTGTATTCCATTTATTCATCCTGTCCATGATTTCAATGCCTAGACAACTTAAAAGGATTTTAGATTGTACTTTTTGTATTAGCCTGAATTCTTTTTATTAATTCTTTCTTCAGGCAGACTCCCCAGATGAGAATAACATGAAATATATGTGTTTGGTTTACATGTGCTAACAAAATCACTTTCCTTGATGACTTTATCATAATAAGAAAGACCTTTTTCTAGTTTCTCTTCTAACTGCAAGTGCATGTTAGACTGGATTTTCAAATATAGCCATTAAAAGCAGGGGGAGAGATATCTACCTACCAAGAAAGAATTTGCCACATCCTTTGGCCCTGGTTGGCTGTGGGCATTATTGGTCCTTTTTAAATTAGCAAACGCTCATGTTGCCTCCATCTGTGGGTAGGGGAGACAAGTGCTTATTAGCACTGCCTATGGTTACTGAATCGGCATTCCTGATTTGTCATTTTCCTGTCACCCTCCCTACCTGACAAACCTCAGGAAAAGATAACACCGGGCACTAGACGGCAGCATCCGTGGGAGGTTTTTATTAGAGTACCTCTTGCTGGTCTCCTAAACTCATCTGGATTAGATTTCTTACTATATTCCAAAAGGTTTTCACTACCATGTGTTATCCGTAGCAACCAATTACACAGCAATAGCAAAAATAACTATGATCTATGCTAATAAAAGGGTAATATGCTAATTCGACTGGGAGACCAGCAGGGGATGGCAATTGGGGGCCATGAGGCCAGCAGGGGAGGGCAGGTGGGGGTCAATCAGGCCAGCAAAGGGGGGCAGTTGGGGACAAGAAGGCCAGCAAGGAGACAATTGGAGGCAAGCAGGCTGGCAGGCAGAGTGGTTAGGGATGATCAGGCAGGCAGGCAGATGAGCGGATAGGAGCCAGTGGTCTCAGATTATGAGAGGATGCCCGACTGCCAGTTTGGGCCTAATCCGCCTAAACCAGCACTCAGACATCCCCCGAGAGGGTCTCAGATTGGAGAGGGTGCAGGCCTGAGTGACACCCCTCCCCCAATGCATGAATTTCATGCACTGTGCTGTGCCACTAGTTATTCTATATTTAGAAAATTCAAAACATATAATAAATTAAAAATGCATCCTCAAGAAACTCACTTGCCTTTTAGCTGCACCTGTTATTTTTTATTATGCAAAATGTTGTTAGAGCACATAGGCTATTGTCAAAATATTTACACTGGGTAATGATAAATGCTTAGAATCTGATAATCTTATATTCTAGTGGCCTAATGGCAGTTACTCTGCAGTGCTATAATGCACTAGCTTCAGTCTCTGGACTACTCACCTAAAAAGCTGAATTATACGTTCTTCAATGAATACAAATAGTTGGAGCTATAAGAAGAAAGGGTAATATGCTAATTTTCTTAAAAGCATCTTAAAAGCATCAAGTCATAATTGCCAGGCACTCTGGTCTGGCTCAGAAACACTAATGTTTTCACTTTATGTTTCAAAATAATAACTTGATGGTGGTTTTAAAATATAATATAGTACATTTATTTGAATGAAAGCCATCTAATTGTGTTGATAATGTGGTATTTTTTATAACAAAAGTATTAGGTCTATTTATTTATTTATATTTACTGCAGTGGTACAAAAAAGAAGACTTGTTATGTTTGCTTTCCCATATTCACTTCCCTCAGTTATTTACCTATCCCTTACATGTGCACCCACCACACTGTCCTACCTCATCATAGATTTACTAGAGGCCCGGTGCATGAAAATTCATGCACTGGAGGGTGTGGTCCCTCAGCCCAGCCTACCCCCTCTCACAGTCTGGGAGCAGGCGGCAACCCAAGATCAGGGGAAAGCAATGTCCCCATCACACATCACATCTCTGCTGCTGCCACTGATGTCAATGCAAGCCTCAGCTGGTCCTGGTTACCTGAGCCTCGGACAGGCCTGGGTGGCTGGGCAGTTGTCATCCAAGGCTTGCCTATGCCTGCAGGCTGGCTCTGAGTGGCTGGGAGGCTGAAGGGACTTTGTGCTGCCATCTTGTGGCTGTGGGAGTGGCAGTCAATTAGTATATTACATCCTTATTGGCTGTGGGTGCCACCATTATTGTGAGGATGTGATGGCCAATTAGCATATTCCCTCTTTATTAGATAGGATATGTTGTGTACATGTGCATTCTCACGTACAATATATGTAGACTGAATTGTTTACATCAAGGTGGAATTACGATGTCCATATTGTTCTATAATTGTCCCACTTTCTATAACATGGGCATTTTTCTAAGGCAATACCTCAGCTTTCCTCAATTTATAAGTATTGTGTAACATTTGTTTAAATGGACATACCATTATTTATTTAACTTGTTAAATATTCAAATTATTTCCAATTACAATGAATACTGCAATAAGCCAAGTCATTTTTTTTTACCATTAATATATTTAGCTTGGGGGTACTTACATTGTTTGACTTGTCCTGTCTTAAATAACAAATACAAATTTCTTCAAGATCCTGGAATTACTATATTGATGCAAAGTGTTGAAAAACAGTTTTGAACTGCCATGGGTACAGTCATAATGCAAATCAAAGCAGGTCATCATTAGAAATCATGCTTTCCAGGTGCTCTCTCTCCCCTACATGAACACAGGAACTCTATACCCTGTTAAGGTTGTCCTCCTCAATGTTGCTATCACTTGTTTCCACTGTGTTATTAAATATTTTCTCTTGCAGGAGAAATCAAAACGTCAGCTCTCTGTATCACCTAATGAAAGAATTGCTACATCCATTTCCTCACTAGAACTGTATTCAGGGTGTGGTATAAGCTCAGGAAATTAAGAACCCACCCAGTTAGGGTTACTGAGTGGTGGGTGGGTTGGAAATTTCCAACACTGTAATAAATTTAGTCTAACAATTTGAATCCTCCCCTTAGAGATTACACTCAGGAATCAAATGTACAATGTAACCTGCCCAGCTCCTTAGAGAGAAATGAGCATTGTTAGTAAAGAGAAGTCATAGAGTCACATCTCTTCTTCACCCCACTATTTCCAGTTTTCAAAGGGAGGGGTAAATCTCTAAAAGTTAAAGGTTGGGAGAAATTTGATAAATATTTGCCATTTCTAATTCTATATTCTCTGAGGCTCTAAAATATTTTGTGAGTTTATTCCAAACAGGCACTATGTGACTTTTACAGGCAGAGAAACTGTGACTATAGTCTAATGTGATGAGTCAGTTATCCTGTAAGAGTCGCCCATTTTTGGTTCCCAGGTCTGTGCCCAACACCCTGCACCTCCACTTTGTTTGCTACGTAGCATTTCATCCAGCCATTTCATAAACTAGATTTTCCAGAACAATTCCCAATAGCTTTACCAAGACAACAATGAAATATTTAGTTTTCGGTCTAGTAATACCTTGGCTGAGTTCCTCCTTGCCTCTTCCTGCCTCTCCATTCCCTCCTCCACCTCAATATACACCCTCTGCGTCTGCAATAACAGGGGTCATGGCTGCTGCAGGGTTCAGCCATGGAGATGTCACCCTGTGTGCCTTTGAGATGAGCATCATCCTGAGTTTAGAAAAGAAATCAAAGGCCTCCATGGGGTGAAGGACTAATGCAACAATGCTCTTTTATTTACATTATGAATATAAATGTGTTTCAAAACACAGGAAGATTCCCCAATGTGACTCTGATCTTTCATATTTTAAGGTAAGTTGTTTTTTCCAGGCTTATACATGGGTAGTCAAAAATAGGTTTACAGTTGTAATCATGCAAAACAGAGTTAAACCTATTGTAATAATCATAATGGGCATGTCTTTTTCCATATGAACAACTGTAAGCCTCCTTTTGCCCACTCTGTACATTCCTTTCCTTTCCTAACACACTCACAAATACACATGGCATCACACTCGTGGATTTCCTTTGAAGTAGCAGTATTAAGAACTTGCCATGTGGGGGATGGTGGAAGGTTGGGGAGTCAAGCAGATTAAAAATAATTTAAAAGGGAACTTTAGCCCTGGGGCATCTATAGGTGCCAGCACAGCAATCTGTTCCAAAGGGGAAGGTTTTCTATCATTTCCTGCCATCCCTGAAACATGTCTTCTCAAGGTACAAATCGGTATGTGCATTATCCTGTATGTGAAATGAATTTAAAATAAATCTAGCTGAGAAATCACTTCGTGCAAGATTAGTTATCTACAGTTATTGTTTATAGAGAATTGGAAGTGTAAAATAGCATCTAGTTTCACACAATTAGACAACATACTTAAATGTCCATGTATAACCAACTCTCTGTTAGACAGTATTTTGGCGCAGATGAAATGATGATATCACAGAGATACGTGCCTGCTGCAGAGAGACAGGCTCTCCGTCTTGCATATTCAAATGACCAGCATAGCACAGTATCTAAGAACAAAGTACACAGGTCCACCAGCATATTTGTCTGAATTTGTTGAAACCTTAAAAAATATCCAGTTATTTAATAACCAAAGAAATGCAAAGGTAAGTTCTTCTATAATAGGATAAGAATACTAACGGGAATGCAAACCAGAGAAAATACCGCTGCCTGGGACATGAACAGGATGGGTACCCAGAATGCTAAACACTGTTTGCTTGTCATAAGTTAATCACAAAATCTGAGTAAACCCAGTGGCTCTCTTGCTCTGGCTGGCTGTATTCTTGAAAAGCCACTTAACATCCATGTTAACACTCAGAAGAGTATGAGCTATGAGCGTGTGTGTGTGTGTGTGTGTGTGTGTGTGTGTGTGTGTGTGTGTTTAAAGATTTAACAAAAAACACTCTTGGCAAATAGACATAAGTTCTGGGGCTGCCTGCTCAGTTTGTAGAGAATCCACCAGTGATTTTTCCTCCATCTCCTCCCTGTCGTTATCATTCTTTTGTATTTCTCTGTGTATTAGCATATATATTGTTAAGTCTGCACCATTATCTAAAAAAATATATGAAGACTAGCTATTGTTTTTGTTTATCATGGGCAGGGATAATTAAGAGTTGCTTAGTTATTCGGCTACCTCAATAAAATTATGAATGACTCTTAAAGACCTTCAAAGAACAAATGTATTTTGTTGATCACTATGCATTTTGTATACTTGACATATTCCATTTCAAAAGACTAAATTATAAATGCCTAGTGGGCAGAAATCACATCTCTTAGGAAACACTGCTGCAATAAATTCACACACTGGACACAGGTTAATACATCAGGATTTCTGAGGTCTTGTCCTAATAATGCATGTCTTCCCTCTGAGTCTTCCCAACAGTGGGTGACTGGAGCAGGCCTCTAGCTGTAAGGATGACAAGGTGGCAACAGAAACAGAAAGGATGATACCCTGTGGAGGCAAGACCAGCTTCTCAGCTGTTCATATGACTTGGCTTAAAATAGAGCTACATTAAAATTTTCAGCTTTTTAAATTATTCATTCATTGACTCAACTGGAGATTGGGCAGGGTGGGGCGGGGGAGCGAGAGAAAGAGAAGAAAGGAGAAAGTAAAGGCTATTTGAAAAGTTCAGTTTTAAGTTTAGGGGAATGATTTTGGATATTTTTGCTTACAGAGTGGACATATGAAGGGAGGAGATAATAATTCACAAACCTTTGGAAAGCTCTCATAATATATTTGGAATAACCAAATTGCTTAAAAAACTTGCAAATTTAATAATTAACCTCCCTCGTTAAATACAAATTGGGACATTTTATATAATCAGAATGAATTGTATATTAACAAATACAGAGCTTCAAATGTCATTTCAATAAATGATTGTATAAGTTTAAAGCTGATGTATTTTTAGTTTTATGAAAGTATGGTAGACATGGGCATAATGTAATTCTAAAGTTTTAAAAAATAAAAGTAATCTCTAATTGCACGTTGTTCCCAGAGGTAAATATGACCAACTTTATGACATGGGATGCAGAAATGCCTTGTTACTAGAATGGGGCCCTTTCTAGTGCTCTCAGAAAACACAGGGGTTCCGTCAGGTATTTGTCTTTCCTGGTCTTGTCTAGCACCTAATATCATTCATACACAATTCCTTAGTTGCATGATTTAAATAAAATTTCCTAATTTACTAAATACTAATATTCTTTTTTCTTTATTACCAGATAACATAGTATGTTAGGGGAAGGTGGGAGTGATTATGACTTAAAAAATTGTATTCCATTTAATTCTGAATACCCATAAATATTTTCTTAAAAACAAATTCTTGAATACTTGGGCACACTGTCTTAAAAAAAAACTTTAAAATTAATACAAAATAAAACCTCTTAACAACAATGATTATTCCTCCAATTTTTCACAAATTTCTTTCCTGGACCATGTTTACTGGTATCAAAACCTCTCTGTTCAATGAGATATTGGGAAGGCTTTAATATGGGTTATGTTGAGATGCATGATACATGGTCCCTCACCTCAAGACACTCACCATCAGCTACATAGTAGAGACACAATAAAAAAACTTCATTATATTGCCCAGTTGGTGTGGCTCAGTAGCTGAGCAGCAATCCATGAACCAGAAGGTCACGGTTTGATTGCCGGTCAGGGTACATGCCCAGGTTGCCAGCTCCACCCCTGGTGGAAGGCATGCAGGAGGCTGCCAATCCATGTTACTCTCTCATCCGTGTTTCTATCTCTCTATCCTTCTCTCTTCCTCTCTTTCTAAAAAAAAAATTACATTACACTGTGTGCAGTGCTGGACCATAGGCACCAAACAGCCCAGTGAGAGGAGTTGGGGGCACAGAGAGAGCGTCAAGGAGAGCTTCCTGGAGGAGAAGACACATGAACTGAACTTCAAAGGATGAGTGGATACTATCCCAAAAGAGACCAAAATCCTTTTCTAACTTTCAGGTTATCTGGACTCTAGCTTTGTCACTTGAATCAGTCTTGCAACTTCCTGCCTCTCTGATTCAGCACCGCTTGGCATTCTTAGCCTTCCCAGCATTCCTTCATGTTCAAGGAGCTTCTGGGATGCCCTTCCCTGTCTGGAACTTCCCTCTATTCCAGATTAATTCTTGTCGATCCTTCATAGCTCAGTCACAAATTAATTTCTCAAGAAAGCCTTCTCTGGGGGCCTTTTGTATACTCCTCTGCACCCCAAACAGCTGTTGTTACATTTGTCATCATTTTAATTAATAATAAATTATGTAATTCGGTTGTTCACTTTATTTTTCTCCTGAAAAAACAAAAATGTAAGCTCCATGAAAGCAGGTATCCATGTGTATCAGTGTTAACTCTGTGTATTTGGCATAGGGTAACACATAGGGTAGAAAGTCAGTGGCTATTTTGTGGTGTAACTGCCTAGACAAGAGATGATGAAAACCTAAATAGAACAGTGAGGGCTGAGGGGCAAGGAGGGAGATCTAGAAATAACTATCAGATGCATATTGGTACAACCAGGTCATATATTTAATGGGTTGGGAGGGAAAGGAGAAGTAAAGGATGGCTCACGAGTTTACTGTCTCACTCATCACTTTGGTTTGCCAAAAACTGAACAGTAGCGCCTTATAGCCTCTGCACTATTTCATTTAAAACACACCCCACAGAAATCTATTTATTGCTTTTGATGTTTCACGAATGAGTCTTTAGACTGAAACACCCTATCTTTGCTTTGGTCTAGACCCAAATAATTTGGTGACCTGACAACTCCTGGCTGTGACTAGTACTAATGAAGGAATTTGTAGTAATCCTAACCCATAGTGTGGAGGGAATTTAGAATGATGCTCTGTAAAAACTGTCCCCTTTCCACCTTATCGGCTCTCCTTCCTTTCTTCTTTCATCTTTCTCTATGCTTCTAGGGTCCCTCCCTCTACCTAGGAGAGAGATGAACTGTTTGGGCTTTGTCTGAAACATGTTCCCACCCTGAGTTTCATATAAAGAAGACTTCTAGTTTCTCCTTTCCTTTCCTGAAATGTAAGGCCTTCTCAATCAAGAATGAGATCATACGAAATGGGATCATTTAAAGTCTACCACAGCTTTTTAAATTTGTATACAGAGAAAGACTACATAAAAGTTGAGGCTGCTAGTTGATGGATTATACTACTTTTTCAAGTATCTCAAACCTTTCTTCCCAAACCATACCTTTCCCCCAAAACCACCCATAGTAGCTCTAGTATTTGTGGTTTAAATATATTTAAAGATATTTTGCTCAGGAACCTAAATTCCAAGTAAAGTTGTCCATCTTTGGAGGGGCAATTTTTCATATAATATATGGTTTCTCCAAGCTTTCACAGCCTAATACATGATCGGAGAAGGAGTTTCAGTAAATATTTACATAACTAGAAAAATATACCAAATATGACATGTATTTTCTTAAGTGGAAGAGGTCTGACTTGCCTTTCAGAGCTTTGGGTATAACCACCGTTTACTTAAGTGGAAAGAATTTGTATGTTTGACACAATTGATTAAGAAAACATTGGAATGCTCTTAAATCCCTGAGCATCTTGGCTCCAGAGTGCAGAAGTCACATTGAATTGCCTGATTTTATCTATCAACTGAGTCTATCAACCACCTGCTGCTGATTCTCTTCCTTCCCTTCTCAAATTCTTCCTCATTTTGTCTTTCCTTTTTCAAAAAGTTCAATAATTCTTATTGGAATATGTTCATGACTAGATCAGTATGGGACATATATCGAAGACATGTCAAACACCTTCATTGTACAGCTCTGCTGTGATGTCCAAGTCGAACAGGTAATCACAGCAATGCCTTATATAAAAGAAACAGTCACACACAAAGAGGCTTAAGCAGCAAAGTTGTATAACTCTATCTGTGTGTCTAGAGACAGACTTCTATTACCCAAGCTCTACATAGATTAAGGGATGAGGTTCAAGGTTCACATTACATAACAGTATGTTCCTCCGTGCAAAATGTTATTGCCGCATTCCACTTACACGGTGATATTTGATATACTTGGCACAAACTGGCATGGAATATTGCTAATTCTAAGAGTATCACTGATCAACAATGGAAAATGCTGTGCCTAACACACACACCCCTGCTGGTCTGTTATATAATGCACCTTAACTTTGAAGACACAGATCATCTCAAAGTTCTCTCGACTTTGACTTTGCTCCACTGATGCAGCAAGTTCCAATGACCCTGTTTTTTTTTTCCAGGTCAACCCTGCTGAGAAGTTCTGTTCTCCCTGATCTTTGGCCAACAGCAAGGAGTTCAGGCTGTTCACTGCAACTGTGATCATAGTTCATGAAAAATAAGAATAGTAACACCATACACAAACTTGTCATTGCCCTGCCTCCACATTTTAAGAAGGCCACTGCAGAGGAATTCAACCAATGCAAATTATAAAAAAAAAAATTTATATTATACAATTCATTACACATGGGTAATATAGATACATATATAGTATATGCATACATGAATGTATAACAAAAATATATGTGCTGCAGATATATATTGGGAAATATGTGTTTAATATTTTATTTCCAAAATAAAAACGTTCTGTTGTTAATTTTTCTGGAAGTAAAATCAGCCTTCCTATATCTCCCCTTTACATTTTATCTCGTTGGATTTGGCCTATTGTTCCATTCTGTCAAGCTATTTTAGGTTCCTACTTATTTGCCCTCCCACCCAGCTGCAGAGTCATCAAGACACCGCGAGTTGCTTACCCAGCAAGCTCAGTGGCCTATCAAAGGGAAGTTAGGCCTGTCAGGGGAGTTCCTGCTCCTGTCACTCTGACTTAAATGATCACCTACCTCTTCCCTTTCTGTGGGCTCGTGATGACAATCTATTGCAAAGTTGTGTCAGTATCAATATCAAATTATGCATTTTGTGATATGAGGAGTCTCAACGTATTCCCTTTTCTGAAAACTAGGACATTTCCCATCATCACCCAGCCTCAGGTTCATCTATCGTGCCCCACAATTCCTCCATCACTGACAGCAATTTTCCACTAAAATTGCACAATCAGGGGGCTAGATCTCCTGAAATTTATTTTAAAGTAGATAACTGGGAATTAATAAATAAATGGAAAAATCACCATGATACAGGGTTTAGAAATACTTTTATTTGCCCTTTTCTGGAAGGACAAATAGTTATCCTTTAACTTAATCAGGATCATTTTTAAACGAAACACTAAAATTCCAGCTACTACAAAAAGGGGGATTGTTAAACATTTAATTTTTAATTTTTTTCATTTTTGCCATATTTTTACTCATCTGGGAACCTCAAACTAATTTTTTTAATCCTCACCCAAGGATATGTCTTTTTATTGATTCTAGAGGGAAAGGAAGGGAGAGGAAGACAGAGAGAAAGAAATATCAATGTGAGAGAGAAACATTGATTGGTTGCCTCAGGAATATGCCCATGACTATGGAATTAAACCCAAAACCTGGGTAGGGACCCTGACAGGAATCAAACCTGTGATCCTTTGGTGCACAGAATGATGCCCTAACCACTCAGCAACACCAGCCAGGGCCTCAAACTATTTTTCAAAATGTAATTAATATCTCCTTTTGTACATGGATTAGAATTTCAGTGCGGGAATTTCATTTGTAATTGTGTATAATCATATCATTATAATTATACTAGAGGCCCATTGCATGAAGAGATTCATGCAATAGACCTTCCTTCCCTTAGATTCCAACACCGGTTTTTCCTCCAGCACCCGAGACTCAGGCCTTTGCTCTGACCAGAGTCTGCCTTCTTTGTCTTTACTGCAGACTCAGGCCAGAGTCTGTCATCTTTGCTGCAGACTCCAGTCTGTAGTCTTTCGCTGTGGCCAGAGTGCTGCTCCTGTAGATCCCTTCACCCCTGCCCTTCCTCTCATATCAGGTGTCCTGCCCCACCTGGCCTCTCCACACCTGGAGCAGTTGGGCAGCTGCCATCTTTCTCCTTCTAATTTGCATATTCCCTCCTGATTAGCTGGTGGATGTAGCAGAGTGATGGTTAATTTGCATGTTTCTCTTTTATTCCTGTAGATAATTATGTTATCAGTAAATTGTTTTAAAACTATATTTTAACTATTATCCAAAGAATAGATACACTAAACTTTTAGATCAAAGTTGTATCACTAGATGAAAATTCCAGTCTTCACTTAACATTGCTTCTGATGGGGGGGGGATGTAATGGAGATATATATTTTCCCATATATGAGCTCTTTCAGATTTTTTTTAAAGTATACCTATAGGAAGAAACCATTTCAACCAGAAAACTTATTTTTCCACACTTACATTGCCAAAAGCTATATCATCCTTCCTATCTTTCCATTACTCTGATTGCCCACGTTACCTAAATGATAAACTGCAGGCATCTTATACAGTCAAAGGTTTCTCAGCTAGTTCCATTCACACAGGGACTGATGCTTTGGTGGCAGCAAGAAGCCAAAGGAAGGACTCTGACGTTCACACCGGGAAGAAGCTTCCTCCTTCAGAGCTGATGTGCAGGGAGCACTCAAGCCTACTCTAGGATTGAGAAGTGAAAACAGGGCACAGTGACTGGAATGTCTGAGAAAGACTTATGAGTTACAATAGAACTAAATAAAGAAGAAGCTGCATTTTAACCAAATCAGTCCGAGTGATATGAAACGGCTGCTACTCTGGTTAATAATAGCATCAGGCAATGTTTTTTGAATACGCAACCTGTTTTGGGCACTAAGCTAACTTCATTACATTTTTACATGTGTGATCCTAATAAATTTTCATCGTGACAATTTCAGGAAAGCACAATATAATCTCCATTTTAATGATGAGAAAACTGAGAGGTTAGGTAAGTTGCTGAAGATCAGACAGCTAGTAAGGAAGAGTCACAATTTAAACTGTCATGACCCACACAGTTTCTACCACTTTCTATTCTTTACACAATTCTTGTATAGTTTACTTCAAAAGTGAAAAGTTGTTCTTTTCCAACAACAGACTTCAGGTGAACAGAATAGGATCAACTGCAATCACGCCTACCACTAAGAAGGCAGAGCCTGCTTTCATTCGTCTTTTATTTGCTTCTTTCTAATAAATGTAATAAGCACCCAGAGATGTACTTCCCCAAACAAAAGCCAGAACCTTGACACCACCCTCCACCTACCTCCACAGTCTCCAGCATCCCAATCCCCAAACTCAACTGATCTCACATATATATTATCCTGAATCCTTTGTTAATGGACCCCTCAATTCCTTTTAAAATGCTATTTTTGCATCTACATACTTTTTACAATATATATATTGAAAACTAATGATATCATTGACTAATTATATATATATATTAGTTAATTGTTTTTAACTTTGATTCGTTTGTTATTTCATGTCTCTGCAGTTGATGTTCAATATCCATCATGTGAATGTTCATTATTCCATAGTCTTGCAGATAGGCATTTGAGCTGCATAGCAATGTTTTGAAAACCTGTGCAGTTTTTTTATATATAAGCTTATCCTGGCTATATACCCAGGAGAAGAATTGCTGGGATATAGGGTTTATAATCATTCAACTCTAGAAGATATTGTCAAAGTATTTTTCAAGTAGATTGCACCAATGCATGCTCCCACCAACAGCATCCTATTGATCTGCATCATTTCAACTACTTGAGATAACAGACTTTAAAATGTTGCCAATCATCTGACTAAAATAGTATTTGTTGTGGTTGGCACTTGTCTTTCCCTGATGTTGAATATCTCTTCATTTGTATACTGGCTAAATGTATTTCTTCTGTGAAGTACCCTAAGGTAAGGGACAAATCTTTACTGAGTAAACTGCCTTTATTTTAGTCTTGGATTTGGTAATTTTAAAATTATAATCTCCAATTATAATAGAAATGGGTTAGTATCCCCATTTCACCATTGCCTCTAATAGCTGTTTAGGGATTGACTTCCTGCCTTTAAAATGTCCTACTTTTTTTTTGGGGGGGCGGTGTTTTTGTTTTGTTTTGTTGTATGATGTGGTATCTTTTTTTCATTTTGTTTTGTTTTGTTTTTTGCTAAAAATTAGCACAAATTTTATAACCAGACTCAGAGACCTTTTTACACAGTTAAATGATATTAGAAAAAAATCATTAATTTTGAATACCAAATTTTTCTAAAGCACACTTCCAGAGGCCAGTGACAATCACTTCTAATTTCCAACCGATCAAAGGCATGGTGCCTGATTCAAAGGCCAGCTTTCATAGGCTGGCAGGTTAGATAGAGAAGGCCCTTTGCCTTTATAAGGATGTCAGAAGCAGCCTTTCATTTGACAGGAAGTTATTAGTGCATACAAATGCTATTTTAAAGTCTGGGGATATTTAATTATACCCTAACCATTATTCTTTATAGCTCCAGATGCTAGTGTCCCAACTATTGTCCAAAGTGTAAGAGAAACAAATCCGGTAGCAGGAAGCCCAGAGCCCACTCACAGACACCTGCTGCAACTAGAATCACAAGCAGTACTTGCAAGACACTGCGTATGGATGAGCAGCAAATGTGGCCACTGGCCCTGCCTCACTAACATAGAAGAGGTTTACAGTGTTGTAATCCTCTGGTGCTGCCTCCAGTGCCTGCCATGGCTTTGGAAGCAGAGGAAGAAGTTTTAAAAGGAAATACATGCCAAAAAAATGGGGCACAACTTAGTGAGAAAACGTGAGTAGAAAGAGAGACTTCTACAAAATAGCCAGAAAATCTCATTTTCTGTAGATGCCTATAAAACTCTCCTTGTTACAACAATGCCTCGTGGGGAGCATTTGAAGCAGAAGGAAATATGTAGGAGAGGTTTACCTTTCAAAACACCTTGCACATGAATGCTTGAACTTGAAGAAACAGATAAATACCTCTGAAATCAATGTAATTCAGTTTTTCCTCAATGGTTTTGGATAATAATATGTTCTAATCACTGTAACTTTCTTCCATCTGATGAAAAGGTTCATGCTCTTCAAGTGTCACTTGGCTATTTGGGGAGTCCCCAGGTATATATAATTAAGTCTGGTTGCAAAATTGTTAAGTTGCTGAATGCAGCTATACCTCTTTCTTCTACTGCTAATCAGGGCCTCATTGTCAGGATAGCACAGGGCACCTTTACCAACTCTACTGAGGTCCTTAAATTTGCCAGGCCCTGTTGCTCTCTCTGCTGTATACTATTTCAATAGACACTGCTGTCAATTCCACTGGCTCTAAGAGGCTGATGCTAATCTTAGTTTGCTTTGAAGTGGGGAAAAAACACCTCTCTAAAAGTCAAAATCCAATCTATAGAAGTCTCAGTAGGAAATATAAGTTAATAGTTTTTTAGACTTTCAAGTAGGAAAGGATATAAAACACAGAACATGCTAACTTTTAAAAGAAAAAAAGGCATAAATTTGATCAATACAACTAAGGAATTTAAGTTATTAAGAAATGTATCCTAATGTAGAGTGGAAATATAACTAAAAACTTTTAAAAAAGATATTTGAAACACATACAATTAATAAAGGGTTAGTATCAAGAATATATAAACAAGTTCAATAAGTCAAAAAGAACACAAACAATGCAGAAGAAAATGATAACCCACTTCACAGAAGAGGAATAACCCAATAATAGATGTTCAATTTCAGTTCAGGGAAATATAAATCAATTTCACAATGTAATATCATCTTATACCCACTCGGTTGGCAACAAATAAAGAGTCTGATAATAACTTCATGCTGGAGAGGATATATAGCCACCGGACATGTCTTATATATTGGTGGTGGGAATATAAATTGGTAAAACTATTTCGAGAACACTTTGGTATTGGCTCCTAAAGTTCAACACCCTCATACCCTGCAATCCAGCAATTTTATTCCTAGGCATATACAGAGATATATACAACGGTGTGTATGGTTCACAGTAATAAAAATCTGGAAATATCCCAAATGCCCATCAATGAGAGAACAAAGAATTATCTGTGATGTAGTTAGTCATATATGAGATATTTAACAAAGAAAAATGAACTATAGCAATAGGCAGCAATGTGGATGAATCTGAAAGATTACGGAAAGATAATACCCTTTTATATAAAGTTTTTTTTAAAATTAAAAAATAAGCTACTAAGGAATATGTAGAGATTAGCTGAATTAATATAAAAAACAGAGAATAATGAATACAGGATTCAAGATGTGGTTACCTCAGATGGGGAAAGCAAAGAATAGGATTGTGGAGGACCATTGGTAGATGAAAGTTATGAAATAGAAGGCTTGTCGGTGATTGTTGTATTACAATAAATAGCCAAACAAACAAAAACAAGAAAGTGTATTGTACAAACCAATGACATATATATGTATCATGAGTTAAGGATTATATTTAATCCAATTCTAGGCAAAAATAACCTCAAAACAACAACAAAAGTCTTTCTCTCCTTTACTTCTCACACATTGTTAGCCATACAGCTAAGCAGTGGCCAGAGCCTTCTAAAAGAGAATTTGCAGTCATTTACCTGAGATCCTCCCACCTTTACCCCCAGGGCAATGGTAGACACAATGGAGCTGGGATGAAAGCTCTCTCTGATCAATAATTAATGCACACGTGGGCCAGGAGCCAAGCTGACTGTGCCAGGCAGCAGTTCCTGTTGGGTGAGTTTTCCATCAGCAGATTCTTGTCCTTGGCTATCATGGAAACGGACTCACCCCTGGACTGGCATTCTCAGGAGCTGTGAATGCCGGAGTCCACCTAGCTTATCTCTTTACCACACTCTGGGAGGGGCAGAGGAGCCAGACAGGATAGTAACAGGACCAGATCTGCAGAGAAAAGACCCATAGTGGACCAGTCACTATAATCACTGGCCATGTTTCCCTTTTAACGTGGTTCATTTTTAACCAACCCTTTCATCGACCCTCTAAACGGCCAAGTTGAGTGTATTGTTTGGGAGAGGCACTTGAACAGCGAGGACCTAGCCAGCTTTGCAGTCACTCTCTCGGTGTCCTGACTGGAAAGAACAGATAAGCCCTGTTTGTCATAGGATGGCAATACACTACACTGAGAAAGCTTATCGCCCACAGCACCCAAAAATTTGTTCCCATGTGCCCTCAAAAAAGTACTTATTGTGAGGTTTTAAGCAAAGAAAAATGCCTGCAAAAAAATAATAATAATTTGGAATATTCTGAAAAGTATAACATTAAAAATAGCTATTGTTTCCCAACATAGGGAAAAAGAACCCTACATTTAACATCTGGTTTATTTTACTCCTGTTCTTTTTGTTTTCTGTAATTTATATGCACACACAACCTTCTTCTTGTTTTTCTGTGCCCTCCATCTCCCCCAGTATTCCGTTTTGTATCCTGCTTTTTTTTTTTTAATTTAAGAACTTATTATTAACATTTTACTTTGTCATTGTTTTTTAAAAACACAACTTCAAAAGATTACACAGTAGGCCATCAGATGGATTTCTCAAATTTTATTTAATTTTTTCCCTGTTGTGTTCTTTTCTCAATATTGTATCATAAGACACAATGCCGAAAGAATATATTTGCACATAGATGATTGTGTACAACTCTTATTATTTCCTTTGGGTAAATTCTTAAAAGTAGAATTTCAGGATCTAAGAGCAAATTGTTAAAGCTTTTAAAATATATATTCCAAATTGTCCTCCAAAAAACTTTATACCATTTACTAGGGGGCCGTTGCAAGAAGATTCCTGCGAGCTTTCCTGTTGGCTTCCCTCCCACCACCACCACCTCTCCTGCACTCCCCTCTCCCCCGCGCCTCTCCCACTGCAGAGGGCGGGTGGGGCTGGGTGGGTGGGATAGGTGGGGTATGCAGCACGCCCCACCCTGCCTGCTGCTCCGCCCCGCCCGCCTCCACCCACCGCTGCAGCTGCATGCTCTTTCCCTCCAGCAGCAGCCTTGCTTTCCCCTTTCCCTTCTATGCTGTCTTCAGTCTTCACTCCTCCCCACTTCAGCATATGCAAATTAACTGCCATCTTTGTTGGGTTAATTTGCATGCTCACTCTGATTGGCTGTGGGCATAGCAAAGGTATGGTCAATTAGCATTTTTCTCTTTTATTAGTGTAGATCTCCTTAGCAGCAGTGAATACAATATCTTTCAAGTTAGAGCATTATAATTGTCAAATTTCTGATAATTTAATGGGAGAAAGTGATATTCCATTGATTTCATTTGCATTTATTTACTATTAGATAAGAATTTGTGATTTTTTTTAGCCATGTGCACATTTTCTACTTTAAAATATCTGTTTAATATTTTACTGAATTTTAAGCTATTTTTATTTATTTCAACTATAAGAGAGAATCATTGCTCAGCTGCCTCTGGCACAGCCTCTGCTGGGGACAAAGCCCACAAACTGGGTATGTGCCCTTGACCAGAATCAAACCCAGAACCCTTAAGTCCACAGGCTGTTGCTCTCTCCACTGAGCCAAACCAGCTAGGGCTTGCCCAATTTTTTTGTATTTTTATTTTTCTTGTTGATTTATATATATAATTATACAACACTTAGTCTATTGTAAATGCTACCAATATTATTCAGTAACATTTTATTATTGAAAATCAATTTATATTTTTATAGACATACAAAGGCTCTAAAGGTCCTCTATTTATGTTGTCAGATTAGCAAAGTTCCCTTTCCAGCGTTGTTTGTTCTCATAAATCTTATTTCCATAATAAGATCAAATGAATAAGGACCTATATATTCTTTCAGTTCCTTAATGATTTTGTTTTAGTGTATCTTATCCATCTTGATCTATTTTGCTGTATGTTATTAAATGAGAATTTAGTGGAATTTTTATTCAAATAATTAACCTACTATCCTGTCACCATTTATCAAATATTCTCTTTTCAAGCTGATTTGTGGTATCATCTTTATATATACTAGATGGTCTTTTATAATATAATCTATTTCTAGATTACTTTGTTTTACTGAGTAATCTATACTTTTGTCTGCACCACACTGATTCAAATATTATGGCATTAGAATACAATTTAATATGTAGAAAGCTCCCCTTATCTCTAACAACTGTTTTCTTTTCTTTTTTTCAAAGAGGTTTTATTCCATTTTTCCCCATTTATACTTCCAGCTGAGCTCCATTTTCTATTTTAAATTGGACCTCTGGTGAATATGAGATGCAAATAAAAATTCTCAAAAATCAGATTAAGGCAAGACAAAATTTATATTCACGCTATGCTTACAAGTTGAACTAAAATAATTGTGTTCAGACCTTTTCTTTCTTCTTTACTTGGATATACAATAGATTATTGATTATTGCTGTATACTAGAATTATTCATGAACTACATTAACGGAACAGAATTGCAGTCAATAAAAATATTGCCTATATCTCATTTTAGTTATTATGTTTGGCTTATTTCCCCTTAAACTTTTCACCAGTGCTGTTAGAAAACAAAAGCCAAAGGGGAAATTTTGGTTTTTATCTTTTGTTTTACTTTTTGCTTTTTGACCAGAGGGGACAAGTCCCAAAACTTGCTGATGATCATTCAGAGAACTCCTCAGGCCTATATAATCCTCCTATTGGAAACAATGCCCAAAAAGTAAAGAACACAAACTTTAAAGCCATCTATTAAATATTTTTATTTGAAATTAAAGCAATGAAAACTATAAAAATAAGCTGTAAAGCTTCTATTGCAGAATCATTGTTGTGGTAAAATATACAGTAACAAAATGAGTAGAGTCACTATTGACCCCTCCCACAAGACCCCCTGGTTAATGGATGTGTTTCTTTTGTATAAACATATTGTGTGATGGGGGGCTCTCTGACCAACACCATGATGTTGGATTGAAAACCTAAAGATAGAAATTAGAAACTGTTCAACAAAGTAATCCCAAATTGGCATAAAGACAATTAACTTGAGATGTTCTGTGATCCAAGATAACTCCAGAAATAATTGCTAATGAGCTTATTGACATAGCAGTATTGGGTAGAGGCCATGTGGGTGAGAAGAAAACAACCACCATTATCAAGACTTGCAGATATTTAAGGGGCACAGCCTGCAAGTAAGGCTCTGAACAAGACACAGAATTCAAATACAAACCTTGCCCTTGAGAAGTTAACAATATAATTGAATGGTCAGAGCATACACGCAATAATACAAGGTCAATCACAATGTCAAAGCAGTGTGAAAAGAAGTAAATGATGCTGAAACCGATTTGGTTCAGTGGATAGAGCATCAGCCTGCGGACTGAAGGGTCCCGGGTTTGATTCCCGTCAAGGGCATATACCTTGGTTGCGGGCACATCCCCAGTAGGGAGCATGCAAGAGGCAGCTAATCGATGACTCTCAATTGATATTTTTAACTCTATCTCTCTCCCTTCTTCTCTGTAAAAAAATCAATAAAATATATTTTATAAATAAATAAATAAATAAATGTTCACTTTTTATGTTTTGTAGACAAATTTACTTGGTTCCAATTGCCTTCCTACCCTTTTATCTTTTTGCCTGAATGTTCTGACCTTTGTTGAGATTTGCTGAGTTATATGCATTTATTTAGCTTTGCTGAGTTATATGCATCTTGTGCATCTACTTTACTTTTCTTGGAGACCAGGGCAAGGCACTGCTGAAAGAATCTATGGGAGTATTTACAAGCTGGACTACAAACAGTTCATCCATCAGGGTCTACCAAATCCCCACACTGGCTCAGGGTCAAGCAATAAAGCTCTAGCATAGCCCTGGGCCGGTTTCTGGAAGTCATGCCTCGCCAACCTCAGACCCCTTAGCTGTGTCACTTTCGCTTGGTCAATATTAATCCCATGACTCAAAAGTTAGTTGGGAAGAACTGCGTTAAGACTGAAACAGAGTCCTTTACACACAAAGAAGGAAGCCGGCATCTGAAAATATTTAAAAACGAACAGATGAAAATGTTTGGGATATTACTTTTTGGACGTTTTACTTGGTCTAACTTGCTTTTGGCTCACTAGTTTACATTTTCTAAAAAGATTTGTACTTCTAAGACGTATATGACAGCCACCCTGTCCACAGATCAATATCAAGTGCAAGACCGCACTGCTGCGAGCCCCGAGCCTACTAAAATAGTGCTGTCTAATCAGGCATCTCGGCGCAGGAAACAGGCCTTCCTACGCAGGAAGCACAGGAAAGAGCACTGGAGACAGCAATCCCAGCGGCTTTTTTGCCAGAAAGGACAAAATGGCTCTTCTGGCAACTCCTGACTCAGGAAATCGCTGAATTAAGTAGTCAATCTGCAGAGTAATTTAGCATGTCATCTGCTTCCTGGCAACAGATATTTGGAAGCATTTACATTGTAAGTCAGCTCTGTCATCATGGGGGTTAGAACTCCTCTCCAAGGACTTCAAGGTCAAAGATTTCCCTGCAGTTTCTCCAGAGCCGCTTCTTGAAGTTCTTTCGCTCCTTTCCAGGCCCCAACTGTCTGGCCTCCCCTTTTGATTTCTATCTGGGTCAAGCAAACCTTTGTCTTCAGAGCTAAATATAAGTTGCCCGGGGGTGGGGGAAGGCCCATGAAGTGGTGTCCCCAGAAAATACACTTGCAAGTGTGCAGAAGGACGAATCGGTGACCTCACGCCCCCGAGTTGCAGCGGCATTGTTCTCTCTCTCGGGGAGAGGGAATTGGACAAGAGGTCTGTAAAGCGGTTCCCTTTCCTGCTCCATCATGGACCTTCTGTGTAATGTTGTACAAATAATTCCCCTCCTTGCTCCTCCATGTCTCCACTTTGGGGGTGAATGTAATCAGCGCCAGTCATCTTCTTTTGCAGACATTAAGGATAGATGATGCTTTAAAGCCACAGATGCCCTGCATGTCACAAACAAACAGTCCTAACCATGCACACAGGGAGATCAGCAAACACATGCTGTGGGGTATAAGAATTCTGTACATGGATAGAGCCGTTTCTTACAGCTGGTGAACACATGTACCCACCAAGTACTTGAAAGCAAAGCATGTGAAATGTAAGCAACAGGGCCGGGTGGTTCTTTCTGTACACATGCATTTGTAGATCTTTACCACTCCGGGATGATAAGGCATCGGGGAAGGTAATAATTCCTATCTGGGGCAGAGGTGACTTTGCTCCTCTCTGGTCAGAGGTTCGGCAACAGGGCACAAGAAAGTGTGTCCCAAAATCATGAATGAGAGAAAAGAGATCTCAACCAAATGCCTTGAACACTGGGTTTGGAGTCTCTTGAAGTCAAGACCCATATCTTTCAGAAAAAGCTAAGCTGAGACAGGCTAAGATCTCCCAGGAACTTTATGGCCTTTGTCTCTCAGTGATCCTGTGAGGTCAGCAGAATTATCCCATGTTACAGACGGTAAAAATGAGACTTAAACAGGCTAAATGATATGTCCGTAGTTCATCAGGGCACACAGAGGTGGAGATGGGACTTTGAATCTGTTTGTCTGAGATTAGACATTAGAACATGCTGTCTTCTATGTACTATGTCTATTATTCTATATACCTGAGCTTTCTAACTTGTAAATGGAGCAAAGAATGCCTAACTTGGTGAAACTGCTACAAAGATCAAAAGAAATGACATACGTGAGGGTGCTGTACAGAAACATAGATTGTTTTTATAACAGTAATTCTATGCAACCACCTTTGGTCTCTTTCATATCTTCAGCCTCATTATTACAAACACATGGGGAAATTTTTATAAAGGGCCAGGATATGGACCCTAACATAACTGAAATATAATTTTGCATTTCATTGACTTTAATGAATTTACATATTTTGACACAGCTCAACTACATTTTGAAGCGTTGCATCTCAACACTTCTTATAGATATCCAATTCTATGTGAATTATTTATTTACCTTTAGTTTATTGCTTCAAAAGTCTCATTTAAAAAGCCACATATAGCCAAAACTGGTTTGGTTCAGTGGATGGAGCTTCGGCCTGCGGATTGAGGGGTCCCGGGTTCGATTCCGGTCAAGGTCATGTACCTTGGTTGCAGGCACATCCTCGGTGGCGGGTGTGCAAGAGGCAGCTGATCGATGATTCTCTCTCATCGATGTTTCTAACTCTCTATCCCTCTCTCTTCCTTTCTGTAAAAAATCAATAAAATATATTTTTTCAAAAGCCACATATAGTTAAAAACTGTCATATTCTTTAAGAAAAATATTGCATAAAATTAGACTCTGACTAATTAGGTATGACTTCAAATTTATGGGGAAATATCAAACTAGGAGCCTCATTGAACAGAGGGATTTGTTATTGCCCTGATTTTCTTTTAATTTCCTGGTGTTATCACCTCCTAGTAGGAAGGGAACAGTAATACACATAGTCAGAACTTCCCTGTTCTTCAGGAAACAAGAATAAAACAAATTAAGATTGCTTATGTGTTATTATAAACAGTTTTTTATTTAAATTCACTAGAGAAAATATTCATCAGGCAAATTGTCCTTTAAAAATTCCTATTGAGAAATAAATTCCAAAGTTTAACATTTCAAAACTACATAATTTGAATACATTTTTGAACCATCCAATGGAAAATTAGATTGATTCCACATGTGCAGAGCTTGTAAATAGCTCTGCAATTCTTTCACTGTTTCCAGACACAAACTAAAGACCTCCTTTTCTTTCCCTGGTAGAAAATCAAGCTATTTTTTTTTCAGGATCAGGGGGAGAAGATGAGGAAGTGAGGACTATAATGGAGAAATATAATTCACTCAGGACTGCTGTGCAACATTAGAGATTATATAAATCTTTTATACACAGGATAGAGTTCCCATGAAGAGAAACGCCCACCTCCACCCCCACAACTTTAAGGGTTAGCACACAGCCATGTAGCAAGCTAAATCTTTCATTTGCAGTTTGTGGGTTTATAGGACTCATAGAAAACAGCCATTCCAGTGAAGGGTACTAAATAAAAAGAAGAACAGGATTCGCCTTATATAAAAATACATCTATATTCAGGAGTTATTCCCTTTTCTCATTTTCACACTCTTTAGTTGGAGAAATCCGAGGTCATGAGATGTGAGGTCAGAACACCCAGGTTTGATCCAGATTTTGTGATCTCTAAATCATATTATGCCTTTGTTTAAATCCCAGCACCGCTCATTCGGACCCATGTTTTTCTAACTTAGAATCTCCTGCCACCCATGTTATGAGAGCCTGGTTTGATAATGATAATTTACACGGCTGTTGTGAAGATTAATGAGTAGCATCTAATATGTGAAGCCCAGAACCATGTCGGGATGTGACATATGTGCAATAAATATTCACTTTTGTTCCTGCTGTTCTTATTATTATTTAGATAATGATTGCAAAATAATGGGACCTTCAGCGGCAACCCCAGTTCCATGTCACTTAAGAGTGGAACTTATTGTCCTGCTTCCCCAGATAGGAACACACAGGTATCTTTAAAATCTTCTTCATTTACTCTCTAGCTTCTGAGTTCATGCAGTACATAAATTAGTTTGATTGCCTTAAAGAAAGGCCAGCAAACTGCCCCAGTGTGGAAACATCCTCAAAGTCTTCCGGGGCCCAAGGCTAGTGTGTTGGTGTTGATTTCCTCTGTCACATTTAAAGAAGGTGAGAAGGTGCTTAGTCATCACAAACCAGTGAGCACCCAGCCGTCAGGGGCACTCACAGGGCCCCTGGAGAACTCCTGGGAGGGCATGCTTCCCAGAAAGATCTGTGAGTGATCTTCCCCTCAGCACCTTGAATAGAGTTCAAGAAGTCAACCTTCCAAACCCCCTGAAGATGAAAGGAAGTGTATGACAGAAGGACTACAGACATCCTCTGTGTCCTCTAGGGTCCTCTGTGCTTATAAAGGCACTTTCTGCAACAGATACTTAAATATTACTCACACTATAAACAAAAATCTTTTGAAATTATTTTAATTAGCTTGGGGGTTTTTTGTTTGTTTGTTTTTCCATCCTGAGATGGAAGAGGAGAGATTTCTGTTCAAAGAAATTACTGTTTCCCTTTGAAAGTCCTAAGCAGTATAAGGTAAACTGATAGCAAGGCAGATGGCCCTCAGAGGCTTTCTGAGCCTCATTCCTTAGACCAGGTACTTAGCATAAAATATTAATGACAAAGAGCCAATTGTCATTTCAGAAAATATCTTCAGAAAATACAGATTGTTTCAGGAAGCTTTATTGCTCATTCAAAATCCATTTTTACACCATTCAACGCTCTCTGAAAGGCCCAAAATCTAAGCACCTAGTATTTATAATAAAGAGCTTACCCTGTTCTAGGCACTGTTCCAGGTATTTTATTATATGAAATAATTTAATCTTCGCAACAGTTCAATGAGTGTCATTATTGTACCATTTTACAGGTGAGGTTGAGATTCAGAGATGTTAAATAACAGGCCCAAGATTACACAGAGCTAGTACATGATGGAGCTAGTATGTAAACCCAAGAAATCTGGCTTCAGAGTTCTCATTCTTAACCACTCAATTATATTACCTCTTTTTTTTTTAATGAAAGTGAATATCTTTAAAATTTGGGAAATCCTATAGCATATTCCCAATATAATAAAATTCTCAATGCCCCCCTCTAGAATGTAATTAAAGGTAATAATGTGTTCCTGGAACCTAACTTACTAACTTAATGATCTATAAATTCAATATCTTTCCATGTATACATCACACAAGTTAATCTATAAAAGTTTATTTTTAACAAGGATATAGATAGATATAAATATAAACACATCCATAGACTATATGCCAGAGAACATTGCTCAATTGATGCTTTTCTTTGTAACAAGTGCAATCCTTTTCTTTAGGGTTATCATTATCATCAGTTACAGAGGAAAATTTTTAAGGGCCCATCATACTGACCTACACAGACGATGTGAAATTGTGTGAGTTAACATTTAAACTTCAGTCACGAGAGAGACAACAAGATGGCGGCAGAGGTAAAAGCCTAACTGCAGCCGCACTCAACAATTTCAAAAAATACAACTAAAATATAGAGTGGACACTATCCAGAACTACAGGAAAGTTGACTGACTGGGAATTCCACAACTAGAAGGAAAGAGAAAACCAGAAGGAAAACCAGAGGAGCTGTAAAAGCCTAAGGTACGGAGGCACGGTGTGCGTGCAGGGAGAGGACTGAGCCTGAGAGGAGGGGCGGCTGAGTGCCTGGCTGGCGTTCCCTAGCGGGAAGGAGATAAAAGCTCCGGACTGTGCTGAACCCCAACTCCGACTGCACTGAACCCCAGTTCTGGGCAAGACTCCGGGGGTCCCAGGCTCATACAGAGGGAATCTGGGCTGTAAGGCGGAAGCTCAGCAGAGCGGCGGCGAAAGGCAGAGCCCCGGAGTCGCGCACATTGCGCGCAGAGGAGGGACTGTTGGCTGAGCTGCTGGATTGCCCCAGCGGGAAGGTCTCAAAAGCTCAGGACTGTGCTGAGCCCCAGTTCTGACTGCACTGAACCCCAGTCCTGGGCAAGACCCTCGGGCTCCAGCCTCATACAGAGGGAATCTGGGCTGTAAGACAGAAGCTCAGGGGGGTGGCGAAAAGCAGAGCCCCTGAGTCGCGCACATTGTGCGCTCAGAGGACAGACTGTTGTTTGGGCCTTGAAATTGCCCTGGCGGGAAGGAGACATAAGCTCCGGACTGTGCTTAACACCACTTTCAACTGCTCTGAACCCCAGTTGTGGGCTTGTTGGGGGAAAGACTACACTGTCTGGTAGCGGGCGAAACTCTAGAGTGCCTTTCTCTCAGAGGTGCTTGCAGTGAGTACCAAAGGACACTGAGGAACACTGAGACTCAGGAACCTCAGAGGGCGGGGCTAATCGGAAGCCAAGGCTGTAGGCTCCACCCTGAAACTCTGCCCCATCCAAGCTGAACTCAGAGAGGCTTTTGCAGGTTTCCAAGTCTAGTGGAATAAGGTTGTCTCCTGGCATAGACACAGCTGATCCTCCCAACCTACCAACGCAGGGAAGCAGCGAAAATGCCGAAACGAGGAAACAGATCACAAACGAAAGAAATGGAGGACAAAAAGCGACTGGATATAGAGTTTAAAGCCACGCTTATAAGGTTGTTCAACAATCTCTTAGAAAAGGCCGATAAAATAAATGAGACCTATGAGGATATGATAAGGGATCAACAAGAAATAATGAAGGGTCAACTAGAAATAAAGAATACAATCTCTGAAATAAATAATATTATACAGAGTCCTAAAAACAGATTGGAAGATTGCAAGAATCAAGTCCAAGATTTGGAACACAAAGAGCCAGAGGACACTCCTCCACAGGAGCAAGAAGACAAGAGAATCCAGAAAGTTGAAGATAATGTAAGAAACCTCTGGGACAACTTCAAGCGAACCAACATCAGAATTATGGGCATCCCAGAAGATGACAGAGAGCAAGAACATATTGAAAGAAATAGTGACAGAAAACTTCCCCCACCTGGTGAAAGAAATAGACCTACACGTCCAGGAAGCACACAGAACCCCAAACAAAAGGAATCCAAAAAGAACCACACCAAGACACATCATAATTAAAATTCCAAGAGCTAAAGACAAAGAGAGAATATTAAAAGCAGCAAGACAAAAGCAGGTAGTTACCTATAAAGGGGCACCCACACGACTGTCAGCTGATTTCTCAACAGAAACCATGCAGGCCAGACGGGAATGGCAAGAAATATTCAAGGTGATGAATAACAAGAACCTACAGCCAAAAATACTCTACCCAGCAAAGCTATCACTCAGAATCGAGGGCCAGATAAAGAGCTTCACAAATAAATTTAAGCTAAAGGAATTCATCACTGCCAAGCCAGAATTGTATGAATTGCTAAAAGGGGTTCTTTAGGAAGAGGAAGAAAATAAAGATAAAAAGTATGAACAAATACGTAACTATCAACAAGTGAGTCTAACAACCAAGGGAAGTAAAAATCATGATGAACAATATTAACGGGTAAATATAATAGAATCAGAGGTATGGAAGGGGAGTGGACTGATGATTCTCAGGGAAATGGGGAGTGGGGCGGGGCGGGAAGAGACTGAACATAAACTGCACCTATGGATGAGGACAATGGGGGATGGGGAAAGGGCAGAGAATTGAATGGAAACTTGGTGTAGGGGAGCAATGGAGGGGGGGGATGAGGAACATTTGTAATAATATGAACAATAAAGATAAAAAAAAATAAATAAACTTCAGTCACCTTCTTTTGAGTTTTAGTATTATAAGTTAGTTGTTTAAAACATACTTCTGTTTGTACACTAGGAAGTTATGTGGTTTTGTCTCTAATGATTTTGTAGAAACCCCTACTACAATAGATAGCTGAATAGACATCAAAACTATGATTACTTTTCTATACATAATGGAAGGCATTTGAACTATTTATACACCAAAGTCTCTCAGTCACTTCAGAGGTTAGGGCTGCCCTTTCAGTTGCTGTAAACACAGCTTCCTCCAAGGCTCTGTTTACATGCCTGCTTGTCATCCCAGCGCCAGTTACTGGCGCTCCTGTTTTTACTGCTGCTGCTCTCTCATCCTGTTTATAGGGCAGGGAGGATGACCACGGATGCAGAATTATTTTCACTCACCAAAGCCTTAGAGGAACTAGCTAGTTTTGCTTTGTTTTAAGACAATTCATTCCTCACCTGTGCCTTTAAGCTTAATACTGCTTTTCTAAGAGCCAGTCATAGAAATTTCATTGGTCTGAGCAAATATGTTATCAATATTTTAAGGCAAACTATACCAAGCCTGTCTACTGATAGTCACAAATCTTCCTTGATCTCTTCAAAGGATTCTTTTCTTTTTAACTATGAGTCTTTTTATAATCACTTTGGGAGAATGTGTGTGTGTGTGTGTGTGTGTGTGTGTGTGTGTGTGTGTGTGTGTGTGTTTAGATAGGTAGATGATAGGTGATAGATGATGATGATAGATAGATAGATAGAAGATAGATAGATAGATAGATAGATAGATAGATAGATAGATAGATAGATAATAGATAGATGATGGATAGATAGATGATAGATAGATAGATAGATAGATAGATAGATAGATAGATAGATAGATAGATAGATAACAGGTAATAGATGCTTGGGCTCCACACATATCAATTAAATCAGGATCTCTTTTAAAAGCCTTCCTCTGATTCTGCTGTATAGCCAGGATTATGAACCACTACTCAAAAGTTGGTCTCCATTACAAACAAATACCAAACAGATGCATGCTAATTTTTTACCCAAAACTTCCAGACAGTTTTAGGTGGCATGAAATGGCCACATTGGTTAGGTACAAAAAGCAGTGTTCAGACATGGAAGGCTGTATTGTGTAATAAGTTTCACTTCCCCCTTCAGCAGACCCTCGCTTTAACTCTGTCCCTTTAGAGAATGTAATGAGCTAAGGACTAGTTTCCAGAGCCTCTGTAGCATAAAGAAAAAAGTAGGTTTTGAGCTTTACCATGAGATTCTAATGAAAGGGAAGAATTAGGACATGCAATTGAAGTTCAGTGCAACTCTCTCTATAAATCAAAAGGCAGGCTTATAAAGAAATTACATAATGACTTCAATGTAAGTATGAAAGGAAAGATCAGAGATTAAGGCTCAGAAGTCTTCTCTCTTGGAAAGTCTGCCACCCACCCAGGCATCAAATAGGAATCTTTGATAAAGATGGAATACTGCTGAAAATCAATTCACTTAAACACTGAGTAGAGCAGTCCCTCACAGCATGAGCTGGCCTGGAGCTCACAGCTATACCTGGTGTCTTCCTGTCAGATATAAATTATTTTACAGAACATCAATACTAGGCAAGGCCACTCTGTGCCCATGCTGGATCAGGACAAGGCAAGACCACTCCATAATAATGTCTAAATGCAAAACATGAACGTTATTCAAAACAATACAAATGACCCAAATACCCCTGTCCTGGCTAACAGGAGTTTCTGCTGCTGCTTTCCCCTGAGGCTAGTCATTTTTCCTTCTAGATAAGATGTGGGAAGATACACGACCATGGAATTACTCCCACTTCCTGACAGTATCTAATCCAGAGTGAACTCTGCCTTCCCTGCACCTTCCCCCAAATCACCTAACACAAGCCCAAATCATACAGTTAGTCATTCCAACACCCTCAACAGTCCCCATGGTGTGTTGTCTCTCTCACTGGCCGTAATGAGCCATAAACCAATCTTGTTCACCTATAAGTGAATTGTTGGTGGGCTCTGCCAGGAGGTATTGATAATGTTTTCTTTAAACATTTACTATATGCCACTCCAAGAAAAAAATATATATATATGTGTGATAAGCTCTAGTATTCCAAGTGTTCAAATGGATGGGAAAGATGTCTAAGAAATTGAACATGATTACATGATCAAGGCTATGTGTCTACCTTGACAAAGAGATGCCAGACCATTCTTGAACATTGTCATGAACAGGGAAGATATCACCTGTGCTTTGAGAGAGAGACAGAAGTAGAAGTAGAAGATGGGCACAGAGGGGATGGAATAGCACTCCATACCATTTCATGATTTAGGGACCTAAGGATTTCATTTTTCTCTGGGTTCAACAATTTCATCTGTTAGCATTTCACCCCATCTCTTTCCTGAAGTGAATGATTTTGGAAGAATAAAGGCACCTAACTTTTCCCATTTTCCTTCTGTGTTTTGAATAGCGAAACAATGTCCAGTCCACTGTTTAGCCAAGGTCTGGAAGCATATTACAGAAACAAATAATGCCTTTGTTCTAAGATTATATTGGATTCGTGACACACAGAATTAAAAAATAATAATCCATTAGAAGGTCACTATTGACGTCATCTGGGAAGATGTACATAGTGTGTTTGGAGATTATTCAATTGAATTGGCGAGTCTGTCAGTGGGTTAGGCCAATGAAACAACCCCACTACTAACTGCAGTTGTGTGACAGTCTTGTTCCTCTTTCTCCCTGTCTTCCATTTCAGAGATTAATTGGCTGAGATAATCAAATAATACATCCCTGTGTTTCTCAAACAAATCACATGGAATATTTTACATACTCAGCCACCACTTTATCCTTTTTGCTGTTCAGTGAGGTGGATTTTTTGTAGGATTGATTGATTGATTGATTGATTGATTGATTGATGTTATAGAAATGGCTCTTTTTTTCTTTCCCATGAAACTTCATGGAAGCTGTGATGTAGAACAGAATAAAGAAAACATACTCTGGTTGAAGTGGGATGGAGGTGGCTAAGAGTCACTCTCCTCGCCCTGCCTTTGCAGCTTTGAGGACCTCTGAGAAATTTCTAGGACTTCAAAGAACACAGTGCAAAAGCAACTGGTCTGCTAATTCACCTCCATTGTTCGTGGCTGCTGCCTATTTGTCACTCACTGAAACCTGTGAACTGGCAGAAATGGAGATGGGCAAGAAGTGAACTGAAGCTTTGGGGTGTGGGGAGAACATGCAAGGTATGTCTGCATGTGCGTCCTGTATGCTCTTTTCAGCCAGCTCTCAAAAGGTATCAACTATTCTATCTTATCTTCACCCCTCCCATTCCTTCCGAGTTTGTACACTCAACTCAATGATTCCATTGGGGTGGTGTCTGCCCCAGGGGGCAGAAGGATCAAACCCCCGCCCCCAGGCTCTATAACCACCTCAGCTGGTGCCACCTGTCCATCCTTTTCTTTGTAACTTCTACTAGGGTGGGACCAACTCACTCCGCCTCTGTCTGCCATGTCTATGGAACCTTGAATGAAGCAACTCTCTAATTTCTCACTTCAACTTAGAGTACCTTATTGTCCCCTGGATTCAAGTCTAACAGGAGTCTATTTTGGTTTAGGCAATAAACATGAGCAGCAGATATCAGTCATAAAATGTCCCTTTTTCTCTAGCCTCTCCTTTATTTGGCTATGCTGGCCCCTACGTGACCATACCCAGTCTCATGGTTTTAGACATCATGCATATATTTAAAGATTCCCAAATTTATACCTCTAGCTTCAACCACATCCCTAAATCTAGATTATCACATCCACTGCCAATATGGTATGTGCATTTGGATGTCAAATTAGTGTCTCAAGCAGATATTTGCATATTCTGCTCTTCTCCCCAATTCCAATATTTTTCATTTCACTAAATGGCACCAGGCTCATGACCTTCACATAGAAAAAAACTGGGAGAGCAGAGGTCAAGAGGCTCTACCATTTCACATGATTTGTTATGGCAATATATCAAGCTAATTTTCATCTCAAGTTTCCTAAGCTAACAGAGGAGCCTATAGTAAATCATAATATGAAATTCTCTTCCAAAATAATAATTAGAGAGGTTTTATTACAATAATCATCCCTTTGTGTATAGAGAGAATCTCAAAGGCACTCTGAAGAAAATATTAAAGTATGTTTTAAAAAAACAAGTATCTCCTTCTTTTCTAAAAATTATTTTTTTGCTAGGTTGCAAAAGCAAATGTGGAATATGCTTCAAATTGATTGGTCTGCCAATGCCCCCAATAACCATAGTAGTGTTCTAAAACGCCTGTATTTTCATCAGCACCATTTCAGGCCTAGTTGTTTTGGCCATAACAGCAATAGTAGTAAATATCATTTATTATCCCCATTTTACAGAGGAAACAACTGAGGCCTTAGATGTTCAATGTCTTCTCCAAACCTGAATAGCTAGTAAGTTCCAGAGCCTGCCTTTGCACTAGGACTTTGTAACCCCAGTGAGGTGGCTTCAGGCCACTGCCCAACACTATCCCCTATTCAAGTTATATTATCTTTGGTGACCCTTTGATTTGAGATGTTTTGACTTCCACTTACTAGCTCTTATTTCTCAATCTCTTTGAGAAAACTACAAAAAAATTGCTATTTCTTCCATATTGTTCCATTATATCATTAATCCCCTTAAGAGAATTTGGCTAGGTATAAGAAATTGGCAGGTTACAAAGAAATAAGCTTCATATGGATCCCATGTGTCATGTACACTTCGGGTTATTTATTCTATTATTCCAAAAATAATCCATGGGGAATAATAAAGTTTAATACTGGTAGTATATACTAGATTAGAGAATTTAAAATCATACCATTTCTTATAGAAATATATATATATATATATATATATATATATATATATATATATATATAAGCTTAAGTGACTGGCAGACTGGCTGACTATCTGACCATCCAACTGGTAGCTATGACACGCACTGACCACCAGAGGCAGATGATCAACACTATGATTTCAAACACACCTGGGACAAGAGAGGTGTGTCGCCCCAGAACCATCGTCTTGCAATCCCAGACCCCAAAAGAGATGTGGGAGAGCTGGTTTTGGCCCGATCTCCACAGGCCAGGCCAAGGGATCCCATCAGTGCGTGAATCCATGCACCAGGCCTCTAGTTTCTATATGACAACAGAAGGGACATGGAACTGATACCGCCTTACTCACAGTGCATGGGCATTTCTGGGAATGCTTGATGACTCCGTGGTGGCCTGACTTACATTTCCATCTGAGGACATCATAGAGCATTAGGCAAAAGAGAACATAAACTACTTTTGTTTCAGCCAAGTGGGTGGGTGAGTAAATAGTTGAATTACATCAAATTGCTAGTTTTTTTGTTTTGTTTTGTTTTTTTCACTGAATTCAATCATCTATGGATTTTACTTCTCTAAATCTGTTCCTGTGCATAGTCACCGCCATATTTAGGGATCAAATCCATTTTTTATTTCAAGACTCTTGATTCCTGATTCATTTCAGTCCACATTCCATTGGCAGGCATCCACTTACACACACAGGCTGTGCTGCAAATGTTTCTTACTAAATTAGATATTTGGAGTGCCAAACGCATCTTCTCTATACAATTTGTGTTGCAGATGGTAGTTAGTTTTCCAGTCCAGATAGCAAATGGCTGTGTATACACAATACAGGTGAATGATGCTATTAAGGGACTTATAGATGCTAAGCCTGCTTTCTAGCACTGTTCCCATGGTAAATGGTATGCCGTTATAGAAGACTGGTGTGGAGGCTCTGCTCCCTGGCTGTGCCTGCTCTCCAGGGTGCCAGTGGGAGCTTGCAGATGGAGCCAGCGTGCTCCTCTGGGATTTCTGAACTAGGGGTTGAACAGCAGCAGTTTTTCCACAGGAGTAGGTGGTCCCCATAGAGTGTGGCTCACTCCAGAATGCCACAGGAGAAGGGCAGTGGTGGCAGAGAAGCTCAGATGTGTAGTTGTCATTCAGGCAACCTGCCTATCATGCTAATGACTATAGGACAGAAGCCACCTCAAATCCAGTCAGAATTCTGTCACTGAGGAGGAGGGGTATACATAGGCAACCAGCACATGTAAATTCAAATAATTACAACCAGATTAACTCAACTCTAGATGTTATTCAGAAGGCAACTAAAATCCTTAGTAAGAAATTATACATACACTTTTACTTCTGGAAACATAACTTTAAGAGTTTCTTTTTTAAAAAAAATCAACATCTGATGAGCTTCCAAAGCATCATAGATGTGCCCTTTTACTAACAGTCACAGGCAAACCAGGATGTATATATTTTTGCCATCTCTCCTTCTAGGAAAAGACCTCCCCTCTTCACTGACTTGTTTAGGATTTAATTTTCTCTCCACTCTGATTTCAAACTATTGAAAACAAAAAAGCTAATCTATACTAACTCTGCCATATTTTCGAACAGAAAACACTTCATGGTCTCTCAGCCCCTCAGGAAGCCACAAGCAAATCAGGTTTGACAGCTGACCTTGATAGAATTTCCCCCGTCTGTTGGATGGGGTGGCAAAATTGACTTATAATAGGAGCATTTAATTTCAAATTTTCCCAGGGTATTCTTTATAGCTCATGCTTCTCTATTAGTCTATTCCTCACTGATGGGAGAAGGAGGAGTCGAGAATAATGGGTTTGTGACTTGGATGCTTGAGCAGATAGAGGAGTAAAATGAAAATGAGTTCAATATTGGACATACTTAATTCATGATGCCTGTGGGATATGCAAGTAGTTAAGCAAATCAAAATTAATGTCTGGCACTTAAAATACATACATATCTAACTGGAGTTACTTTGAAATTCATAAGAATATGAAAGTGAAAGTCTGGTGCAGATGTGATTTTTCCAGGAAAAGGGAGAAAAGGAGAGAGGACATGGCCCCGGGGAATACTATTATTTAAGCAGTACTTCTCAGACTTGGAGGTACAAGTGAGTCACCTGGGGTCCTACCACAATGCACATTCTGACTCAGTAAGTCTGAGGTGCAATCCGAATTCTGCATTTCTAACGCCATCTTCCATGTGTTGCTGATGATGTTTGTCGTGGGAGTGGGGTGTGGAAACCAAAAAAAGAGAGAACGTCAATGAGGATGTGATCACACGCTGAAAAGGAGTCAAGATCAGAGAACTCTGTATATGTCAACTGAGAGGCCATGTGATGACCTTTGTAAAGCAGTTTAGAAGTCTGGAAGCTGACCTCATTGGACTGAACAATTAAGGAAGTGAATAGAGTGACTATGAATTTTATGTGCTTTTGAGAAGCAAAAGTAGCAATAATGGTCCCAGCATCACCTTGGAGGGTCCCAAAGGAGAAGCGTGTAGGCTCTTGTCGGCAAGGTTCCATGCGCAATTGTCACTATTGCATGGTCTTCGTACCTTGAACAAGGTTTAAAAGTAGCAAAGCATTTATGTGTAATCTGTGCTTTCCAGGTTTCTGGGCAGAGGCTTAAAAGACAATAAATCTATGCAGGGGGACTCTGTGGATCATGCTCATAAAATTCTAACCAATTCTTGTAACATGCACTTGTGGAAAATGGAGAAAATGTGTATAAATGACAATAGTTACATTATATTTTGCTACTGGCTACAAGTGACTTTCAATTTTTTTCTTAATTAAAATAAAGAAGTAATTTATCCATGTACATCTCATTTTTAAATATTTAATGAATATTTTGGGTATATAATAAAAAAATCACAAAAAGAACCTAAGACTCTTACTTGCTTCTCAGCTACTGGATATAAAAAATAAGAAAATTTTTTCTTTTCCTTTTCTGAATAAACATGAGAAAAATATGATGCTATCCATATTCTGTGATGATATATGTGGGCTCATTTATTTCAGATAGTACTATTTCCTTTTTATGTCTAGTCATTGCCAAGAAAATAAAGTTAAAGATTCTATTTGTAAAAGAATGAATGTTCTTACTTGATAAATATAGATAATTCACATCATAATTCATGTTACAATTCACTCTTGGAATCTTTCCTTTCATTTCTGATATTTTTCTTACTCAAAATCTGTATTTGGAAATCAATTAATGAACTAGGCAAACCTGCAAAATTGTTTTAAACTGCTAAGAAAACCCTTAGGCACCATTACAGTAACACCGGAACTTTTTCTATTTCCACACAATGGCACAAATGTTTCTTTCTAAATTATATCTGAAGATAAATTATTCAAGTAATTTTCTTAATAACTGGAAAATGGTATTTGTTAATTAATTTATTTAATCACATACAATTTAATGTAGGCCACATATATCTCTATTTTGTTCTCTTAAAACCAAATGCCTAAAGAGAAATGTGGTCCCGAGAGTCTAAATGCCTTCAAGAAATTGAGTCTAATTGGCTCACAGTGCCTTCTACAGAGAAATGGTGTGAGCACACAGCTGGCCATCCATGGCAAGTTAAAAGTAGTTAGTGTGTTTCCTAGTTACTCAGGTGTCATTATTCATAAAGTATTTTTAAACATGTGAGTAGGTCAAACAAAAGTCTCTGTTTCTATAAGGCTCTGACCTAAATTTCTGCACGGAACCACATAGAGAATGTTTCACTCATCACTTTCTATTGTATATGAAATATCATTATCATTGAAAATTGAAAGAAAAAGGGGATTACAAATCAAAGCAATAAATTAGCTGTAAAAGAGATGGTTCACCGTAACCTACTCCTTCCCAAATTGAGTATTATCACTTCTTGAGTCTTTCCATAAGTGGAGAATGGTTTATCATCAATGCTTCTGTAGTTGCAAGACCCAAGAATTATCGATAGCCATACTCTGAATCCCATTACCAATCCATTCTGCCTCCCACTCCCTTAGCTTCCCTCTGCCTCAACTGGGTATTCTCAAACACCCTCTCTCTCTCTACCATCCCAGATTGCCATACAGTAATGTTCTATGCTTAACATCTCCATAACTTTATTCATCTCTCATGCAAAACTCTTTCCCTCCATGCTCTACAGTCTCTATTATCTTTTATTTTTCTATGTCTCTCTTGTATAGGAAGGAATTTCAAACTGCACACAAGTTGTATGCTCCAATGAGTTTCAGACAGGTCAAATGTCTGTGAACTATGAGGAAGGTATGCCTGAAATAGATGTGCATGGGGACCTGCGAAGCCTTCTGTTATAAGAGAAGAATTAACTTTGACAATTATTTAGTTGTAAGAGGGGAGAGACAGTTTAATTTTAACATAGTGGTTACTCCAAGACTAACTCCCTAAAGATTTGTTTTGAGTCTTATGGTGAATAATAATACTCAGGATAAGAAACTAAAGACCTGTTTTACAAAGAGTTTTATCGAGGCACACCCAGCAGTGATGTTGTGCCTATTCAACATAGGTTCATACCAAGAGGTACTCTCCGACACATCACATCACAATAAAAGCCATCCCCTGCAGCACCTGTGGTCTACAGTAGTTCAGCCAAAGCTGCAATGAACAAAGGAGTACATATATTCTTTTAAATTAGTTTTGGGTTTCTTTGGATATATTCCCAGAGATGGAATCACTGGTCATAAGGCAGTTCCTTTGTTAATTGGAACATACAAAATAATATTGAATGTAAACTGTAACTTATTACAGTTTACATTCAATATTATTTTGTATTAGTTTCAGGAGTACAGCATGGTAGTTATGTGATCATATACTTTATAAAATGTTCCCCACAGTATTTTCATTACCCATCTGTTACCATACATAGTTATCACAATATTATTGACTATATTCCCTATGCTATAATTTATACATCCCCTTAACTATTTTGCAGCTACCAATTTGTACTTCTTAATCCCTCAAATACTTCTTTAAAAGAAGTATATTTTTCTTGTGCAATCTGGAAGAATTCTTAATGCATTTGGACTTCATCACTTTTTGCTATACTCCATTCTCTTCATTGTAATTGAGTAAAATTGACCACTTATCATTGAATAAAGAACTCCTTCTAAGCTTCAGAACTCTTCTTCCTCAAAGAAATGGACCTTTTTCACCTTAACCATAACATACTACTGCATGAACAAGCTAGTGTCTAGAAAAAAAGAAGGATCTGAATATATATATATATATATATATATATATATATATATATATATATGAAGTAAGAAAGAATTTCAATACATTAACATTGAAGAGTGAAGAAAATTAAATGTTCCTAGTCCTGATCATTATGCTCACTGCCAGATTTCTAAGAAATACACCAAGTACCTGATTTCATAATCATTAGCTATGAAGAGGGAAACTAGAGCAGCAAAGTGCAAAGAAGCTAATAATATGATAGCAGTGAATAAAGAGCCAAAGAGAAGACAAGGGATAAATTATGACAAGGCCTGCTCACTGCATCTGGTGTGTAAGTGTTTGCATGGGAAAGCCCATATCAAATTCCAGGTTCCATTGGGTTGAGTTACACAGAGTGCCAGGAGCACTTGCCGGATTAAAAAAGACTTCCATTGCCTTTCTTTTAATTTTACAGCCAAGAGAAAGAATACACTGTCAGAGAGTGCCTGGGCATCTCTGAGTTTGTGTAGGATGCAAGAGAGTGATCAGACTATTTATTACTGTTTGAACTTCCCATCAAGACCATTTTTTTGTTGGTTTGTTTAATATATTTTATTGATTTTTTTTTTTACAGAGGGGAAGGAGAGGGATAGAGAGTTAGAAACATCAATGAGAGAGAAACATCAATCACCTGCCTTCTGCACACTCCCAACTAGGGATGTGCCCAAGACCAAGATACATGCCCTTGACCGGAATTGAACCTGGGACCCTTCAGTTCCCAAGCCGACACTCTATCCACTGAACCAAACCGGTTAGGGCAAGACCAGTTTTGCAAGCAGTGTTTTTAAAACTGCAAGCACTAAGGCTGGCTGACATTCCAAGCTCAATTCTCACTTCATCATTGTCTGTGGACCGGAGTTAGGTTTCACCATACCTAGAGATTACCAAATTATTTGACATGTTCCACTTCCCTCCCAAACTTTAAATAAATATGTCAGTGCTATTTTTCATTCCTTCTCCAGTTTATTTGGTTCTTAAAACTGATACTTTTTAATTTTCTCATTAACAAGAAAATAATTTTTAAGAAAGAAATTCTCAAAGAATACTTACTAGCTAGATTTAATCAATGGAGTTATGAGATCTCTCTACAGTGTAAAGATGATACTTCTAAATACCACTTGAAGAATACATAGATGCATGATGTATAACACCTGTGATCTGAGTCATGGCTATGCCCTGACAGAGACATGAAAATGGCACTTATAGTTGGGTGTTCCAGGAAAGCAATAGATAATAGGAGATTGGGTAGCTGCCTGAAATTGACAGCGGAGTGTGATGGGAGGGACTTTCAGAGGTCACGCAAGAAAGGCAACTGGGGAAACTTAGTGAATTACATAGATACTTGCTCTTAGAGCCTTCCTGTCCACCACCTCTTTACCCTTGGTTTTTGGCGACTTCCCCAACACAGCCTGTCCTGCCAACAGCTGGTGGAGTGTACCCCTGGATGCACACAGATACTGACGTGTGGAAGTGGTGGCGGCAGCAACACCAGGTTTGGTTTCAGTCAATAACATGTTTATACCAACTGAACAGGAAGCAGACAAGTTCAGTACAAGTTCAGCTTCCACCCCACCTCTTCCCTCCGCCAGGTTTAAGACGGGGTGGCTGGACCTACACTTCTCAAATTACGCCCACACATACTTTAGCTCAATTATAAAGCGAGGTCATCAGGCAGCGTATAAAGCATGAAGTACAGATCAGAGTTCTTGTGTATATGTTGCCAGGAGATCTAATCACTGGCAAATTCTGTCTCTCGGGATTATAATCTTTGGTTTAACTCCCACTGCTGCCTGCCCAGATGGCCGGTAGGAGGGGAGTGCAGGACCAGGCCCCGCTACATCACAGGCAGGGTATGCTTGCTCGTCACGTTCTCGGTGACAAACAGTCTGAAGTGACAGTGTGACAGCAAAAGCAGATGGGAGTTAGAGCTTTAGTCATCTCCCATATTTCTCCATTTTTTTTTACAAGCCAAGAAGATTGCTGGTGAAATATGACTTGAGATGTCAGTGACCAGGGGCTGTCATTCCAGCAGCAGTGATGGAACAGAGGTGAGAGGGCCCAGCTGGACATGACAAATGTTAAGACTAGCTCAATAGTCATACACCTGATAAATAGAAATAGCAAGCAGCCAGTTATTAGGAAGACTGTAGATATTTATATTTTATGAGACCACATCAGCATATGGAAGGTGCCTGATGCAGAAAAGGATTTTCATGGCCAAGTAATTTGAGGAAAATCTGGGTTACACAAAGATTGGCTTCTTTGCACAGGATTTCTCAGAGCCTTTACCATACTATTATGCATTGCAAATCTCCAAAAGCAATTTCACCATGAAACTTTTATTATGGGCATCTATTAGCACCTCGTGGCACATGTGTTCCTTTTGATAACTGCTGAACTAGACAATTACTATATTTGCCTGAGAAGCTTTAAGGAGATAAGCATTGGCATTTCTTTTAGCTATATTATTTTAGTTCCTGCTGTTTATTCAGGTAATTATAGTGCTAAAAGACAAAATAGATTGCATAGAAAAACTGAATTTAAAAAATGAGAAATGATCTTAAATAACTAAATGCTGATCTAATAACTGACCAGTACACCATCATCTGAATGCTTCCAAAAACAGAAAATAGTTTCTGGGAAGTACTAAATATGGTTAACTCAAGATCTGCAGATGTAAAAGAACCTAGGAGAAATTGCTAATGAAATTTTTATTTCTTTAATCAACTTAAATGTAGCTTCAGAAAAATTATGTAACTGATCAAAGGTTATACATGAGAATGTGATTATTATATTATCCCCACTAATAGCTACTTCCTCATGTATTGGGATACTCACTTTCTTTAGTCACTGACATTTCAAATATCAGCAGTTACAGTCTTTTTGGCATGTTTTTTTTAAAAATGTAACAACATAGCAGGGAAATAGACCACTACTTATATTTAAAAAACATCAACAAGAGGCCCATGAACATACTGTGTAATGTGTTTTGGAAATTTTGAAATCTACAAAAGGAAATATTAATGAAATAGTTAACTTTAAATGATAATAAATTGTTCTCTTGCAAAGAAATTGAAAAATGCTTTTAAATCTTTTAGCAAAGAAATATTTTCAGAAATGTAGACATGCGTAGTTTTCAGACGTTTTTGGCTATTTAATATATGTTGCAAACTGAGATAGATAAACTCTTAAACACTTTTACATTAAATATTTATGAAAGCCATTGAATTTTAATTAGGCAAATTTTCTCATCCTGAAACACAAATGTGCTTGTATGTTTAATACTAATACAATGGTGAGAGACTGGGAGCTAGTGAGAGTGAACAGGAATATCTGACTGTGAATTGTTGCTGTTGTTACCAAAAGCAGGAATTTTTTAACTTGTCCTATGGTGATTTAGAACATGGGATTCTGACTCTCTCTCTCTCTCTCTCTCTCTCTCTCTCTCTCTCTCTCTCTCTCTCACACACACACACACACACACACACACACACACGTGTATGTGTATATATATATATATATATATATATATATATATATATATATGTGTGTGTGTGTGTGTATATATATATATATATATATATATATATATTCTGCTACTGTTTTTTCAACTTTATTAGAGGTCAAGCCATATCAGTGCAATAAAGCAGTCTCATGAATTTCTTTAGACAGTTAGCTGCTTAACATTTTTAATGTATTTCCTTTATTCTTCATTGCTTGAATGACTGTATAGAGTGGTGAAACAGAGAGCTGCTAATGTAACAAGATAATGAAATGAGAAAGTCTTTTCCGCTGTATTCTCAGAGATATGAGAAAAAATATTTTTCCCATCTCCATTTTAAGACAATAGCCAAGCTTGAAACCCAAGTCTGGTTTTCCCTACCACAAGCAGCACTTTATGGCTGCTACTCAAGAGTGAAAACAGATGCTGTGAATCTCCATGAAGATAATTCCTCATCCAGGTTCTGTGTGGGAATCTAAATTTGTTAAGAAGACTGGTGTTGAGATTTGAACCTGATCTTCCATGGAGAGTATAAGTATCCTAAGACCTTGGAGAGATCAGCTCAGGAAGAGCATTCCCTACTATAGCAAAGAGCCATGTTCCACTTCCATGCAGCACATGATATGGAATGTCTGTGGATGTCATAGCTCAGTTTTCTATAAGCAGAGCCCAGGGCAAAGACTAAGGTGGCAAAACTTTACTTGGAAGATGCAAGTCCAGGGCATTAAAGGTAAGAAAAATGGAGAGGAGACATGGAAAGATGCAAAACAATGTGATGCAATGAGTTACCAGCTGAATATAACTTTACAAGCCATGGAGAGAGATGGCAAGTTGCTCAGCAGACATATCCACTTGGCATGAGGGTCTTCTCCAGGGTGGCTTGCAAGGATTAATTGTGCACAAGAGCCCAAAATAAAACCAAACCAGGTAATTGGTCTTGGCTCCCTCTGTCACCCATTTTTTGTTGGTCAAGGTTCACCCATAGGGAGGTAACTCCCATGAATTTATGTATTTCACCACTAGCCATCCCATGGTGTCCTCAGGAAATCATATCCAACATGCTACCAGATGGTATGTCATTCAAGCCTGAAGTAGTGGGGCAACAAGGTGCAGGGGGCACCAGCCAAGTGATATGAAGCAGGAGGCAAATGGGGGAAACTGAAAATTCATATAGGTCTGTGTTCCAATACAGCCAAGGGCCAGACCTAAAAGCAGCAATGGCAAAGATAGCTTCCACCATGCTTCAAAGTCTCCTTTTTTCATGCAAGTCCTGGTATGATCCAGCATTAACAAGTGAAACAATTGCATATTTTCAGCATATGCAATATGCTGAAATATTTATTATAATATTACTCTGTGTCATATCATGGACTTTACTGCAGGCAGTCTTCATTCTTGAATATGATGCTGAAAATGGGACTTTGTTATTTTCTTCTGCACTTGCTGAGGAAGAGCATAACATACATGTGAATGGATCTGAGCACAACAATGAATCATTAAACAATGACATCATTAATATTTAATGCAACAGGAGCAGGTTTCACCTGCCATCATTTTTGTCTCAGAACTTTGACATGACACAGAGCAGTCACTGGAATGTTTTTTATTATTTTAGAAAAATGTCTTCAACGGTGATAAGAATGTCTTGAAATCTGGCTTGCAAACATGCCCTTCAGGATGGTGCATTTGACCTCTCAGAAAGACCAGGGAAGGTTTTCAGTTTTATATGTATAAGTCTGGAAAATGAAGTGCATTATTTGTCAGTACCAACTCTATCACGCTTTCTGTTCAGTTACAGAAGGTTTGGAACAAAAAAAAACAGGCAATGTGCATGAATGCATTGAATTCAATATATTGCTCTGTCTCAAATCCATAACAGCAATAGTTTGTAGTCACCTAAAGCAATTTTACCAAATTGTCCAAACACAGACAGGAAATCCAGCTCCTATCCACTCTCTGGGTCTTAAAGTGTTTGGATAAGCCAAAAAATCACTTTTCTTTTTAATTTTTTGATGAGTCTTTATCATGAATGGTATGAAAACAAAGAATGTAAAAACAAGACAGTGAATGTTTTTAAATACAAAATCAAAAATCTCTGTTTGATAGTGCATTTCTGAGCAGCCAAGGTCACTTTTCTGCCATAAAACTCTGATTACATCACTCTTCTCTTGCCTAACCAAATCCCAGCTTATTCTGGCTATGTGATCCTTTGAGTTAATATTCCGGCCAGACAGCCCACCTGACATTTTACAATGCACATGCTCTTTCTTCCTTTTTGTCCTCGGCATATATTTCTTATGCATACGATGCCCTCTCCCTACTTCCCTTGTTGAGTCCCTGCTTCCCCTGTAGGTCATGGCTTAGATCAAGCATGTCAAATTGAAAGGTTAACATGGGCCTAATAAATGAGGCATGAGGCCTGAGGGCCGTGAGTTTGACATGCTTGACTTAGATGTTCCAGCCTCCTGGGTGTCTTGCATGAGCTTCCTCCTGTATAGGCTTCACCAGCATCCTCTATGGAATAAAGCATAATCACATAGCATATAGCCCTTACTTGCCTGTTTACTTCTCACTCTATCCTCTAAGCTGTAAGTCTCTTGAAGGCAAGGTGTGGGACTTGTACCATAATATATATCCAGGGCCTGACTTAATGTCTGAAATATAGAAACTTCTCAGATACTGAGTGAATAAATAGAAATCTTAATATTCTAAATCTATAAGTGAACATATATGATAGGACAATTTTTAATATTTTTATTAATTTGTGACAGACTAATTATATTTTATTTCCAGTCCCCACTCTGGCAGATATAGGTTGATTTGACATCTCTTATATACTAGAGGCCCAATGCATGAAATTCATGCAAGAGGCTCAGCCCTCGCAACCGGGAAGCTTGCCTCAGCCCTTGCAGCCCTGGCTTAGTCTGGAGGTTGTCCAGAAAGTTGTTCAGCTGTCTGGTCTAATTAGCATATTATGCTTGTATTATTATAGATAAGGATTCCATTTCTCAGACTCTCCTGCAGTGAAACATGACTATGTTTGTGACCTTGAGAAGTTACTTCATTGTTTTGTGCCAGTTTCCTCATCTGTAAAATAAAGATGGCTATAAATTCTTCCTCATGGTGTTGTTAGGAGGATGACATATTAATAAAACTTGAATGATGTACTGGACCAGGCATATAGTGAAACACCATACATGTTTGTCATTGTAATTAGTGCTTGTCACATACAACTGACTGCCAAGAAGTCTTTTTTTATTTGGATTTTTTCATCTGGGCAATTATCTTACTATTCTTTTTACTCATTTCCTCTTCAATGAAATGATAAAATTAAAATAGACCTCTCTAAAGTCCTTTCAGCTCTAAAATAGGTTGTAAAATGGGTCCAGAGAACTATGCATTTGTAATAACCCATAATGAAAGGCAGGCAGGGTGGGAGAGGGGTATCAAGGGTTGTATAGGATGGATCTAAAGAACAGGGAAGGAGTAAGTCCCAAAATACTTTCTGGAAGAGCAGTTAAGGGGCTTTGAAAGCAGGAAAGATGATCAAACAAACAAACAAAAAGCATTGCATTTTCATTGCTTCCTGTCAATTGCTTCAGCTACCAAAGAGGCCTTACCCCTCATGATAACTTTGGCCTTTGTATATTCGTAATGCCAAATCTATGTACAGATAGAGGCACACAAGAGAAAAGTTGGTCTCACCATGGAAGTATCAGAAAGGATCATATTGAATAACTTATAAAACCACTATTTAATTATGCTGAGTTTTGGATTGCATTTGGGTGCATGGGACAGAAACCTGCTAGAGCAGCTTATACAACAGGATCCTATATATTTCATTTTACATGGACACTAAAGACAAATGGTCCAAGGCTGAGATAACTGTGCAGGGAACCAATCTCCTTCTACATCACGCTTTGTCATCTTAGCATATGACCTTTGCCTTTATGATCACAAGGCAGCTGCAGCACCCTAAAGTTTAAAGTTCTTACTCCAGACAGAAAGTAGAGGAAAGGGCAAGATCCATGGCAGCTGAGATCCCCCCCCTTTTTATTAGGAAAAGTAGGGTTTTATTTCCTGGAAACTTTGCCAATAGGTTTTCTTTTATTTTTATTTATTTATTTTTTTGGCTTAAATTAGGACACATAGTCACCACTAGTTACACTTCATTCTGGGCACATTGCTAATACAAACTAAAGCATGGAACTCTTTTAACATTTTTGTTCCACTCTTTCTGCCCATAAAAGCCTTCCATTTTGTACAAATCCTCAGAGTACCTTTCTATTACTAGATATGATGCGACCCAATTCATGGATCACTGATAAAGCCATTTGGTGTTTAGATTTACTTGGTTGAATTTTCGTTCTTTGCCAAAGGGGCTCCCTGATATGCAGCCTCACCAAGTCCACTCTTTCTGGGCCTGACTCTCATAGTCTCAGCTGTAGAGTTCCTCCTTACACAGGCAGAAACCGCCCTGGGATTTTTGCCAAATGGAAAAGAAAATCCACTTCTCGGCAGGGTGGCTGCACAAGGAGAGGGCAAAGGAGGTGGCCACACTCAACAAGTGACCTCTGCCCTCATAACTCCCTTCACAGGAGGACTATGATTAATAAATGTCAGACTTTTGCTATCTCACCAGTTAGATAAATCAATCTTCCTCCCATAGGTGGAGTAAGTGATGCAGAAAAAGGTCAGTGCCTTGCTAACTCAAAGTCTATTCTTGAGCCAGCATGTTCACCTAGAAGCTTCTTGGAATAGCAGAACCTTGGGCCTCACCCTTACTGAATTACATATTAGTCTGTTTTAGCAATTCCCCAGGTGATGTGTATGCATCAGATGCGAAGTTTCAGAAACAGTGCTTAATAAAAGCACTGTACAGAAATCTCAGGAAAAGCCAAAAGAATATTCCCAACAGAACCCTAAGGCCTGGGGACTGAAAGCCATCTTCAGTACTCCTCAGTGAAGCTTCACTTGATGTAGGTAACATAGGATTTTAACAATTTGGAGACTTAAATTACAGCGATAGTTTTCATTATCTCAAACTAAATGAAATGGGCAAATTACTGTTCTGCTTTCAGTGAGTCCTTACCAAGGTAAAGATAGAAAACAAGGAAGAAAGCAACAGAATTATTCTAATTGCATTTCTTTACTTAAGAGTCCTCAGTTGGCTCAGTGGTTGAGAATCAACCTATGAACCAGATCACAGACTCGATCCCCAGTGTGGGGTGTGCAGAATCAATCAATGATTCTCTCTCATCACTGATGTTTCTATCTTCCTCTCTGAAATCAGTAATTTAAAAATATTTTTGATCAATAGTAAATATATATATATATATATATATATATATATATATATATATATATATTACAAATAGAGACTCATCGTGAAATGGAAGAACCCAAATGGCATATCTTGCTTCATGTCCATCACAAGAAGCATTCTTTTTTTTTTACAGAGAGGAAGGGAAAAGGATAGAGAGTCAGAAATGTCGATGAGAGAGAATCATTGACCAGCTGCCTCCTGCACACCTCCTACTAGGGATGTGTCCGCAACCAATTTACATACCCCTGACCGGTCCGCAGACTGACGGTCTATTCACTGAGCCAAACCGGTTTAGGCACATGAAGCATTATTGTGGCCAACTCCTGGCTTCACTGAATCTGTACTATGTGATCTTTATTTTATAGGCAGCTTAGCATTGGAAATCCAAGTTTAGAACTCTTGATGGCAAGTTTAGAGCTTATTGGCAGAATTATATGTGAGCCCCAGTTATTTACTATCTTTAATAACCCAAATACTACATTTGATTTTCTATCTCACAGAGTAGTTCAATGATGCAATCAGTTTTGTGACTTTCATATATATCCATAATCAAAGTGCATTTTAGCCACATTTATTGGTCTCTCCCTCAAATGTCATTGGTAAATTATTGCCTACAAGAGGCTCTTACCTCATGGCCACAATCTGCGCTGTGTTTGAAACATTTCAATCTCAGATTGCCAGGGTTGTTTCTACACTTTTTGTAGGGCTCAGCAGAAGATACTCTGCTTTGCCAACATCATGCTTTACTCTCTTTCCTGAAGTCTGTACTACTTGTGAGCTGTTAGCTTGTCTTCCTCATACCATTGGTGGCAAAGGATATAGATGGAAGAATTAAGTCTTCATGCCTGGTACTGCCTATTGAAGAGAGAGAGATTGGAAAGTGTTTGGTTGATAACAAGGGAAATCACTAACTCTTGCTACCCAAAACTGAACTGATGTGAACTGGAACATTCAAAATGAGCCCTTCAGTTTACTTAACATTCCACTTGGTTCCCAGTGAAGTGTTCAAAACATTCTGATATTGCTTGTGAATCTTTCCTACAAAGTACTATGAAAGCTATTCAGTATCAGGGTGCCCAATAGCATATGGTATATAATTTTTGGTAACAGGATATAATTCTTGTCAGAATATCACCTCAAGGAATTTTAGCATTAAACTATTTTAGAAGCACACAGGAGAGAAAAGATGAAAATGTACTTTTAATTTACTAAATGCTTTGTCTTCTTAAATGAAAAATGTCAAAGACCCTGGTTATTTGAGGGGGGAAAATCATTTTCTTTATGTGATGTTTTTTTCTGTGTGAATCTTTGTTTTGAAACTAATTTTACCTAGATCAGCATAGCACAAAGAAAATTTGATACTCACTAATTATATGAATTATTGGATCAGTGTAGGCTATTTGGATAATCCCAGGCCCAAAGAGCCTTTTGGATGATTTGATTCAGAAATGACATGAACTTTAGCAGAACACTAAAGAAATGCCATGGATTTTAATAGATGGAATATGGCGTTAAGTTATTTGTATTGGTTGTCTGATTTTTCTGGGGACTTTATCATTTTCCATTTCATCTTAGGTGGTATAAAATAAGCTAACTCATCATGCCAAGTTGTTTTAAATTTTAAAATGATTACTTATAATACTGAAATAATTTTATATACAGAGGAAGCTATGTTTAGCAATAATAGTCAAGCAGCTAATGGCCCATTATCTAATATGTTGGAATAATGCATTCCACTTACATCTGAGTAGCTATTTGGCTAATGCTAAGATGATATATACTTTAGTTCTATTTTTGTTGGCCTTTATATAAAACATTGATACAATGGCTTTAACTGTATATTTGATAGAGTAAAGACAACAACCCTGAAAAGCTAGTGTTATTATAGTCAAATTCATTTGCAGTATGACAAACTATTATTAGTAATTTCAGAGAAATGATGCAGAAAGTTATGTTTGAGCATGGTTTTATTATAGCTCACTAAAAGGTCTATGTCCATTTTCTCATTTTCTTTCCATAACAGTTCTGTGAGAAAAACAAGTTGGATAGTACTATTTCTTTTTATTGTTCTTATTATTTGGGAAACAAGCTCAATGAGGTAACAGGACCTGCCCAGAGTCATACAGTTCATGATGGATTCGGACACAGACCCGACTATGTCTATTGGCTTTTTGTCCAATTCTATCGGGTTGTGACAAAGGCCCAGAAGACATTTCTTACACAATGATTGTAGAAGCTCAAGAGAAATAAAAACATTCTGTTGCTGCTTCGAAATTTTCTAACCATATGACCAAAGAATTTTCTTTAAGGTAAAGTAAATGTGTCAAAAAGAAGAAATTGAGGAACTTGTTAATTTAGTAAAAAAAAAAAAAAAATCTTATGAAGGCTTTTAACATAGTACACAAGATATAGTTCACTATAACTTAGAAAAATAATTCCTTATATCTACTCAGACTTTTATATTTCAGAAAGCAATTGTATATATGTTATCTCATTTAATGTTTGAAATAATCCTATTAGTTGATAGAACAGAGGGAGAAATGAAGCCTCAGAGTTTCTAAATGACTTGCTCGAGGTTTTCAGGTGTCAGAGCTAGAGTCTGAACCCTGATAGACTAACTTAAAGGATGGGGTTCTTTCCACTACCTCATAATTTGTTGTCGCCTTATATAAGGTAAGGACTAATGGAATTAATTAGGTTTAAATTTCTTTTCTGCAATTTTCCTTGTTTCTCCTACCCTGATTTTTCTTGTACACCAAGAGACAATCAACAAACCCAGTGGTATGAAAATAATCAGCAAGGGAAGTTAGACTATAGATACTATGCCCAAGGGTATGGACTACCTGCATGGTAGGTAGTTTTAGTCCTCTGGCTCGAAATAGTCATGGTATTCTACTCAAAGAAGCTCTCCTTGAAACATACCATAATTGACATTTGCTGTCCTGCTTTTGGAGACAGGCCAAGTCTCCTACTCATTTGACAGGGCAGATTCTGAATCATGGAAATGTTTTATGAATTAATTTTCACTGACAGATCCACTAAAAATGCCTGACTTGAAAGAATGATACTTAAAAGAGATTATCCACATCCTATGTTCAGGCTTCATTTCTTCATTTTTCCTTTAGTCCCAAAATGTTGTCTGTGATGATTTACAGCTGATAGAAATCTGCAAACCATAAGGAGGAAAATATTTGTATCACAAGATACAGAAGGGAAAGTTTCCAGACATTACCCTATCCATTTATAAAGGTTTGAGGCAAACAAGACATAATCAAGTAATGTAAAAGAGAACATATTTCAAGTGTCTTTTCCATCTTATTTTTCATTAGGCTGAGCATGCAGCAAGAACATCTACTATACAGATGATAAACTCTGCAATAAACCTTTATTTCTATGAGTACATTACTCATTCAAAAGTTCTAATAACCTTACATGAGAATTTTATTCTCCTGGTAATCTCAATTACCAATTTTATGGCTATATGCTCAACTGTCACTATACAGTTTGCACAGAAAAGCTTTTTCAAGATTATAACTTACTTAATGTTAAGGAGTTAATAAACTTGAAAAAAATCTTGACGTATGTTATTTAATTTGCTCAAAGCTTCCCCCCAACCCCCCTCCATAATGGTACCTGCTGGCTTATAGCAGTGTTGGAATTTGGTCTCATAGTGTTTGCCACCTGCTTTAGATGAGATTCACAGCAACTCAGTTACAAGATAACACAGTCCTGGAATTTTGTGGGCTGCTACCAGCCTTACCTAGGCCAACCATAGGCCAAATTTTGTATTTGGAGAGAAAATGATAAAGGAAAGCATGTTGCTCTTCACATTATGAGGACAGGTATTTGGAAGTATTTTAAAAGTATTTTCCATTCATTCATTTACTCAATTATTCATTCAAGCACACATTGAGCACCTACTATGTGCCAAACTGAACTCAGTCAAGGAAATAAATTATGAATTAACTATAATTTTCCTCCCCAGGCCCTCCACCACATCCCACACTGATAAAGTGCAAAGAACTCACGGTCCAATGTAAAAGAAAATAATCCTATATAATAAAAAGCTAATATGCAAATAGACCGAATGGCGGAACAACCTAACAACCGAACAACTGATCGCCATGACATGCACCAGAAGGCGCACCCAGAAGGCGCACCCAGAAGATGGTGGCACAGGCAGCAGGTGGCAGATTACATAACATGGTGGGCATTGGCCATGGTGGAATGGTGGAGCAGGTGAGTGAGGGCACCAGACCAAGGCAGGCCGCTGTCATTGCGGGGAGCCTCTGGTGGTTACTGAAAATTCTTTGCTCCCACTCACACCCACTACTGGCACCAGCCCTAATTGCTCCGTGCAAGCAGACTGGTGCAGTCAGCACATGGGAGTGCCGGCGGTGGAAGCAGGGCTGCTGCCAGACAAGGGACCAGGGGCAATGGTGGATGGGCTGAACAGAGGGGCATGGAGAATGGGTCAAGACCTGCCCCTGTGCCCACCAAAGCCTTGCAGCCCACAGTTCCTTTCAAGGCCAAATTTGTGCACTGGGCCCCTAGTTAATATAATGCTACTTGGTAAGTACTAAAGGAGAAATGAGCAACAATAGGACTAGTGCAAAATACTTTGAAGTTGCAATATAATCTAAGAATATTCATATTCTACATTTAAAATATATAATTTATGTACAGGGTGTGACAAAAGCAGGTTTACAATTGTTAGTATGGAAAATAATACAATAAGTAATAATTAAGAATAAACTGTGTTTCACATGCTACTTTTGCCCACCTTGTATATAATTTATAATTTTAATGTATAATATAATTTATAAAATGTTATATGCAATCTAAATATATATGTATAATATTATATTGCCCACCATAGGATTTCTAAAATGAAAATATACATTTATTCTGTACTCTCTTTGATCCTCAATTTTCCTACCCACCACCATGAAGCTAATGCCTTCATTTAAGGACTTCTTTGAAAAGATACTATTAGGAATAAACTTGAATGATTCGTGGCTTAACATTTTTGTAATATTCCACCTGCAAAAATGTTTATTGATTTTCTTTTTGATGCAGAAAATAGCCAAAAGCTAAGATTACCTACTAATTTTGTTACATGATTTCCTGTTCTTTCAGAATGTTGAAAATCCCCTACATATGGCAAATTCTCTAATTAAAAAAAACACACAACAATTTGTAAGTAAAGAAAATCTAATTTAAAATTTTAAAATTATTTTATCCATTTAAATGTGTTTTATAATAAATCAATCTTGTTTGAAAACTGCCATTCTTTGTTTTTAGGATTTTAATGAGGTTAGAAATGACAGTGTGTGTGTGTGTGTGTTGTGTGTGTGTGTGTGTGTGTGTGTAAAATCTTATAAAAACAGGGGTTGCACTGTAATGCCTGGTTTAATTCAATGCTATGAAGAAAATATTTTCATCTGTGTAGTGAGCTGGCCAGCCTTAGCCACTGCTTGGTTCTTATAATCATCATTATCTTCCTCCTCATCATTATCCTTCTCCTCTCTCTTTTCTCTCCCCTCCCTTCTTTTCCTTCCCCTCCTCTTCTTTGTCACCACCAGCTCCACCATCATCATCAATATTATCATCATCACTACCATTTATAAAAACGTCGCTAACTCCAAGCACAGTTCTGGACATTTCACATATAATCCTCACAACAGCCCTTCTAGGAAACAGACTGAGAGAGATCTCGTCTTGCCTATGCAAGCACTGGGATCACACAAAAAGTTACATCTAAGTACCAGTAGTTTCTTAGTGGAGGCAGAGTTGCCTTGAAACAGTCCAGAGCAGGGCTTTAGTGCATGCTACCAAGAAAGCACTGGGCCAGAAGACTCCCTGTCCCAGCGCTCACATGACCTCAGCCTTGTGACTGGCCCCTGCATTGCTGGGGCAGAGTGACGAAGGTCTTGGAGAAGAGCAGCATGTCCTTGGGAAGGTCATCTTTAGTCCTTCAGTGGCTTCTCTGTGCCTCTCGGACACAGAGGCTGGTTTTGCAGGAACCCTCCTTCTTTCTTCTAACGGCTTCTCTCTTCCTCTTACTAACTTTTTGAAAGAAAACTTAATTTTACAGAACAGACACTGTCATTTCATAGCCATCTAAGAGGTAATGGCAGATGGTCAGAAGGCGCCCGAAGCGGTTTCTACTGGCTCCTTGCTCTCCGATCCTGAAACAAATGTTGCCACCTTTTATCAGAGAGCAGCTCAAGAACAAATTCCATGATTGGAATTAAATTGCTTTAGCTTGACTACAATCACTTTTTTTGTTGGAAAAAAAAATGTATGCAAGTCACACAGTTTACTGGATTTTTATTATTCTTTTACCCTGTTTTATCCTTCCATCTCCTCTCACCTTGCTCCACATAATTTTCTGTAAGTGCACCCTACTCTTTCATGCTCTAAAATTTAAAAAAAAAGCCCTAATATTGGGGGGGTTTTTTCCAGCCAGGAGTGTGGTTCATCTTTGCATCCTTTATTGACAATATAACTTGTCAATAAAGTTACTCAAGAATTCTTGAACTGCATTCTTTTTTGGTTATTGTTGTTAATCCTCACCCAAGGATATTTTTTTCCATTGATTTTTAGAGAGAATGGAAGGGAGGGGAAGAGACAGAGACAAACATTGATGTGAGAGAGACACATTGATGCCTTGAGTCTGCAGCCGAGGTATGTGCCCTTGACCAGAATCAAACCTGGGACCTTTCAGTCCTTGGGCTAATGCTCTATCCACTGAGCCAAACCGACCAGGGCTTGAGCTGAATTATTTATGGTATTAAGACAAGGAAAGAAAGATTTACTTTCTTGAGCCATAGGTAACCACTTGATGCTACTAGTAAAGCACTATTTTAAATTTTGCTCATTTTAACATTAATGGAATAGTTTGGACTCATTTTTCTACATGGAGCAATGTTGGGATTGCTAAGGCAACTGCATTCTTTCTAGAGAATAGCAAAGATTCTTTGAAGCATTCAAAAACATGCAGTCATTTAAAACAACAAAAGGCCATTTGAAAAGAGTTCTAAGCTGCAAGTGTTTCCATGGATGCTTGAGGATAATGGGCACAAATTCACACTCCTCCATTTACAGTTGATTCATCTCTTTTGTGATTCTGCCTAGTGAAAAGGAGAAAGAAGGTAGACATGAGATGAACATCTACTGAGTCATGTGAGGAACATTTTTGCCTAGTTTTCAAAGTAACTGTTTAGCCCACTGAGTTCAAATACAGGGGATTGTGGGAGTTAAATGGATTCAGAAAGCACCCATGGATGTATTCAGCCCAAATCTGAGTCAAAGATATGATATAATTTATATTATACTTTTGTTTTTAGTCAAAGAGAATCAAATTATAGCTTTGTAGTTTTCTTTTTCTTTTTTCTTTTTTTCTAAACTTAACCCTAAAGCTTTGTAATTTTCTGAGGGCTTTTGAGTTAAATTACCTAATTTTAAAAAGTAGAATAAATGCCAAAGTAAAATCTTTTTTTTAACAAAAAGCGAGCAAACAAAACAATATTTCTAATAACAAGCAAACAGAACAATGATTTCTGGTGTCTTCTGATCATTTGTTTATCCAAGCTCCTTGCAATGGTCGTCCAGACTGTGGGCTCTGGGCTTTGACCCACACTCCAGCTTCTCTTCAGGCCTTTTCCTTCTACCACACAGGCCACCTTGCAATTTCTTGGCTTTCCCAAGTTCTTATATATTGGGCCTTTGCACATTATGTTCCCTTTGCTCTAGAGCCATAATTTTCTCTCTCCCCACCAACCCCAACCGCAGCCCTACTTACTGGCTCTTTCTAATCCTTTAAGTTTCACCCTAAAATGACTTCCTAAAACAGGTCTTCTTAAAATTTTAATGCAAAGCAATCCAATACCAGCAAGCTTTTTATGGAAATTGACAAGATGATTGTAAAATGTATAGGAAGCTGCAAAGGGCAGAGAATACCCAAGATATTTTTTAAAATATATTTTATTGATTTTTTTTTATAGAGAGGAAGAGAGAGAGAGAGAGAGGCTTAGAAACATCAATGAGAGAGAATCATGGATCAGCTGCCTCTTGCACACCCCCTACTGGGGATGTGCCTGCAACCAAGGTACATGCCCTTGACTGGAATCGAACCCGGGACCTTTCAGTCCACAGGCTGATGCTCTATCCATTGAGCCAAACCGGTTTCGGCTACCCAAGGGAATCATAAAGCAGATGCACAAAGCACTAATGATAAAAGGTAAAAGTGATAAATTGAAATACAATAAAAGAATTTCTTTTCAACTCATGATACTATTCAGACTATAACCAAGCTACAAATATGTGTGTGCACTTGAGTAGTCATATCCAGAATATATAAAAGATTCCTATAAATCCATATAAAAGGACAACCTACTAGAAAAATGGGCAAAAGAACAAGCACTCCACAGAATAAAATCAACAAATAGCCTATCTTTCCTTACTTTAAGGAATAAGCTATCCTATTTAAATAATAGATTAAAATTAGGTCAATATGCAGAGAAGTCAAAAGAAGCAAGATGGAGAAAGTCAGAGTTTTGAAACCAAACTTGGGCCCCTGGATTCAAAAGTTTCTTTCTTTCTTTCTTTCTTTCTTTCTTTCTTTCTTTCTTTCTTTCTTTCTTTTTTTTTCTCCAAAGAGTTTATACTGGATGTCTGTTATTCGCAATTAAGTCTCTGTCTACTATAGACCAGAAAACAAATACACCAAAAAACATTTGGGGAAATTTTAAGATAACAGCCTATCTATATTGAGTATGTCTTAATCAGAAAGAAATTAAAGATTTTCCAGATTGTTTTAGCAGACTTATTGTTGTTCACAAATTGTTTTCATTGAGTTGGTTTGATGATACTCAATTCTTTCAGATAAATTCTAAATTACCATTTGCTTTAAAAACTACATAATCTCTTTGCATATCTACTAGAGTCCTTTTAAACATTTTACTGATCAACAGTATCTTCATCAATAGAAGTTTGGAGAAGAAAAAGGGGATAAAATTCACACCAATCATTTTCACATTTTTATTGACTTTGTGAAACTGTATTAGAGTTAAAATAAGTTTATATGTGTGTAAAATTTAACTTTTTACCAGTTACATTTCTTTTATATATTTTATTGATATTTTACAGAGAGGAAGGGAGAGAGATAGAGAGCTAGAAACGTCGATGAGAGAGAAACATCGACCAGCTGTCTCCTGCACACCCCCCATTGGGGATGTGCCCGCAACCAATGCACATGCCCTTGACCGGAATCGAACCCGGGACCTTTCAGTCCGCAGACCGACGCTCTACCGCTGAGCCAAACCGGCTTCGGCCCAGTTACATTTTTTTTAATAAACTATAAACAATGGCTTTCAAAAATTCAGAAGAAAATTGAGCAGCTCCAGGAGTCACAGCAATCCATCTTCAAACAATGTAAATCCAACAACACATGAATCATACACCGACTGAGTCAGCCAAATCAGGGACCTTGTAAAGCCGGTGATTCATCATTAAACTGAATTCATGTGCATGTTTTCTCGTCACTTGAAGGCAAACATGGGAGATTAAATTATTTTTTAAATTCATCTTCTTGACAAACACACCAGACTTGCAAGTGAAAGTCGTAACTTTGTTTGATGCCAAGCTTCTCTAGAGTAAATTGAATATCTCTGGATAGCACAGAGTCATGTGTTCCAAAAGCCACTGAGCAGTGTCAAGCCACAGGGCAACCCAAGAGAGCAACTGAAATGCCAGGTCTTGGCCTTCTAGTACATCAGGGACTAATTGGGGGTGTTAGCATGGGCTATGATTAAAGAAAGAGGAGCCCATGTGAAGACCAAGTTCTTATAACCTGTTACTATTTTTCTGGTTGAAAACCTCCTTCATCTCCCATCTTTTGGAAAGCAAGTCATTCCTTCTACATATAAAAGGGAGGCTGGATAATGCAAAGCATGGTGGGCACCACCAAACGTGCACTAGTGACTTCAGTGACTGGTGGCCTGAGAATGTCCAGACCTTCTGGATTAGGGTAAATGATTGAGCCTAAAAATAAAATGTCATCCTGGACAGCTGGTAATGCTAAAGAAGTTACTAAAACAGATCCAGGAGACATTACCAAGTGAGCTCACTTTAACATGTGTAGTTGTGGCTTAACCCCTCGTTTGAGCACTAAATTAATGCCTCTTACAGACACAGTTCATCATGATGAATAAGAGGAAAATATCCATTAAGGATCTATCACTAAGATAAATTATAAGTTCATTTACTGCGTTAATAGTTTGCAGACCTTTGAAATGAACTTATACAGAATGGTGTGCCAAGTAACAAAGAGACAAGAAAGCAATAAAGAGATGGTGGGTGTGGGGTCTGTTATCAGGAGAAAGGAAAAGTGACGTTTTACAGCCTGAAGAGAAAAATCGACCTAAGTAAACAATTACTTATAAATGTAAGCATGATTAATTTAGAGTTCTAAAATTTTATAATATGATCATAAAGGAAGTAATAACACTCAGTCTTCAAATCAATTTTCTCTTATCTGCTTTAGGTATGAAAAATTCTGAATGGCCACCTCAATATATACTAAAGTTATTGTATAAACTCTGAAATTTAAGCAAATTATCATTACCTAATATGTATTGAGAATTGATCATTTTGCCATAATATTTGGAACTCTAATTTCCTTAGAATTTATTAAAGATGCTTTTAAAATCCCATTGAAGGGCTAAAATGTTTTATAGCTATCATTCTTTTAATTATATATATATTTTTAATTTTGGCCGTTACACTAATTATTATTGCAAGTAAAATTTTTTTTTTTTACTACAAGTCCTCGTTTTAGTGCATTAAATGTTATTCCTGATGAAAGAAAAGCAGTTTAATACAACTAAAATTCGGTGAAGCCTTTATAAAGTTAATTTTTCTCCAAGGATGGATCTTAAAAATGCCTAAACCTCATAGATTTGGAGCCATGGTGCTGTCAATTTAACTTGAACGCTCAGTGACCCAAGAAGAGGATTACTAGCAGCTTTATTAGGCAAAAGAATATTGTCCTGAGTCTAATAAAATTCTTACTGTCCAATCAAGTCTTCAGCAGCTGAGTTCATCCTTTCTCCCCTTTCCAATTTTATAGCAGAAAGAATAACCTTTCGATGTGGGTCTCCATGGAGCCCAGCCTGTTCAACCTAGAGCTTTGAAATCAGCACCCTATTTCTATACTTTGCAGGAAAACAAAAGAGTGGAGAGCATTTTCCCTTCTTAGCAGATATCACAGTTAGTAATCATAAACAGGTGTGATTATTTGATTAATTTCTTCTTTCCCAACAGAACATATGTGCCTGAAGAAGGAGTACAGATTTTGTTTTGCACACTGCTGTGCCCTGCTCTGTGCCAGGTACTGACCTGGCACCCACTGTCTATCTGTTGACTAAATAAATGGACATTTAAACTGCGGACAGAACTGCAAACTTTATTATGTTTGCCTCGCCATTGATCCAAATGGTGGAAATGAAGACAGAGTAGGTCCTGATTCTCATTTATACTTTGGTTAAGTCGTTTACATTTTATAGAATAGTGTGGTTAGAAAAGTATGCTTTGATTTAGTAAGAAATTAGTGTGTTTACCATTATTTGTTAAACAATGAATATGAGCAAGTCACTGCGTAATACTAAGGAGTGTGTTAACTCCGGAAAAAGAATAACAAGGAAGTAGGACACGGAGGCCTGACCCAGAGGAGCTGAGGGACTTGACAGGACAACAGGCCTCACAACCAAATTATATCCAAAATTAGGAGACCTCACTCCAGGATTCTGCCCAACCTGGAGAATGCCATAGACATGGGCATAGACTGCCTTATCATTCCCTGTCCCTCTTAAATTTCCTCTCTTACACCCACCCCCTTACCCCTTAGACTGTGGAGAGCTAAGGTTAGATAACCAAGGCTTCTTCTTTAGATGAACAACTCATACTTTCTTGTTTCCTGCCTTCATCTCTTGACAGGGAACCTTGACATTTGGGTTGTGTTTCCAGTATAGATAAATGAGAATATCCCTCAATCTTCAATCTTTTAAATAATATATATTTTTAAATGATAAAGGTGTCAAAGGCATTAGAACAGTTTTCTCAGTGTATGAGAAGGAACAACCCAGCTAGGTAGTCAGACAAGTACCACTCATTCTTAATCTGAAGATGAGGGCAGTCCACAGAGGTAATGTGGTGGGGGCGGTGGGGGGGGAGGGGTTGTATGAGGCAGCATCACTCCTTTCTGGCAGACCCATGTGTCTCTTCTTGTGCTCTTTGGCCAAACTCCAGGGTGCATCTGGCATCCAGCTCTTACACAGATCACAGCACATTCTGCCTACCTTGGCCTGCACTTTTCACATGAAGAATTCCAGATTCCCAAATTACCTTTCTCTTCCCATTCACCCCCACCCATCTCTCTGTATCCAGATCTGGGATATCAAGCAGGCTAATTTACAGAGGTAATAATAAACTGATAAGAGCTAAAGGAGTTGGTGGATGGAAGTGTTTGTGTTGGAAACCAGATGTAATGCCTTAAGCACAGAGAAGCAAATCTCTAGAGGTAACATTTCAAGGAATACGGGGTAGGAAAGTACACTGAATCAGTGAAAATATGAGAACACCAGGGTCTAACAATGTGACTATTGGATTAGGGCAATCCTTGGAATACACAAATATATAAAGAAGATCAGTTTACTTGGTAGTATACATAAAACTGGTGAGACACACACACACAAAGAAACAAGTATTTGGGAAATGTGACTAAAGCAAGGGAAGGAGAACTGGGCCATTTTGGCTGGTTCATTCCTTACTCTTCATGTCACCACTGAATGAATGCACTCTATTGACTCCAACACCTGAATACTCACCCCTCAGCCCCTTAGCTAGAACTTCCTGCAGTCCAACTTCTGCCTTTTCTTAATACCTAGCTCTTAGTGTAGGTGGTTTGAACTATGGTTATTAACTTAAGCTACAGAAAAATTTCTTAATTTTTTCTCCTCTGAGGGTATGTTGACTTATCTTTCTTTTCCCCTTTCCCTTTTTCTTTCCTTAGTGAATTTCCCCATAACCCATGGGAACAGGTGGGAATTACTTTAAGTAGCCTGAGAATTACTTGAATTACTCTTGCAGTCATTTTCACCAGGAAGTTAATCATTACTATTAAATAAGTCAATATAACTTAGAACTGACAATAGGACTAAACTTTTTCTCGAAAGATCATAAATGTTTCAAACACAGCCAAGTTTTACAACAATCAAAACAGCTTTCCTTTGTCTGTAGAAAGGGGCAGGTGATAAGAATGGGCAGGCCCAGGTGAGTCACAATGACCTAATCATGGCCAAGCTATAGGGGGGAAATAAGCATCACCATTGTTTCAAGACAGGCCCTATTTGGTGTCAAGGTTAAATGGTGTGTCAGCAGCAGCCTTTCATTTCCTCTTTGCCCTACCTATTCCTCTTTCTTGGCCTTTTTATTTAGAAGCAAGTATTAATGATGAATCACAATATATATAATCTTATTTTCAGTATTTTAGCATGCTAAACATATGCTGAGATCAGCATTCTTGGTGTCAAATGTCTCTCCCCGTCCCTGGTTTGACCTCCCAACCACCCAAAATCTAACCCACTGAACTGTGACCTCTTCTTTTCTCCCCACCACTGAGATTTCCTTGTCCAGGGTCTGTTCACCCAACCATCAGATCCTGTTTGGCTCCTAAGGGTTTAATGAGTGTTTAATGAGGCACTCTCGGAGGATTTCATTAAACAGTTTTAATAAATTTTCAGGAAATCATTAAAACAAGGCTATTTGCTGCAAAAAGGAGGCAATGTTATACAGAAATGAGCCTCTGGAGACAGAGAAATGAAGACGTTCTAGCTTTAGGCATCGGTTTGGGCAAAAGGTCAAACCCAGGTTGTGTAGAAATGGCTATTAAGAGTATTACTAGCCTATCTACAGTTGTGATATGTTCAAGAAAGAGAAATGATAGGAAGGGGACTGCCACCATAGAACACACACAGACACACTAAGTATTTTACATGATGTTAATTCCATTCTATTCCTCAGATATCAAGAGCAGATAATGAGCCCAGTCACTATGCTGAATGCCAGATACAAGAGATATCTGATTCTTGTCTGCATAGAGCTTGTAGTTTAATGGGCAAGAGACACAATGTGATATGGCATGAAAAGAGCTATGACAGGAGAAAAAATGTGAAGTCAGAGTCCATAGGAGGATCCTACCCAAAGTCAGGGAAGGAGGTGACATCCTCCTCTGGAGGAGGTGACATCTCCGCTGGGACCTGAAGTCTGAGCAGGAGTTATCCAAGCAAAAGTAATAATTGGGTGTAAAAAGAAGAGTTTAATCTTAACCACAACCCTGTGGAGAAAGTATGAGCTTTATTTCCCCAGTAAGAGAGCTGAGCCTCATGGGGATTAAAGGAGATACCGAGGTCTCAGACCCAGTCAGTGGTGGAGGCGGGCTTGGTCCTCAGGACAATGGAACCCCAGTACTGGGCCGGTTCCTTGTGCTCCACCAGATCTCCCCCTCACCTCTTTACCTGTTCTAACCTTCAGAGTAGCACTGAAAGGATAGAACTGTCTGGCCAGAAAGGCGGTGGGGAAATGCTGACCCACCGGAATGTTATCGCTAAGCAGCCAAGTCCCAACAAGGGCATCCCTCAAATCATCTCTGAGTTCCTGAGAACTTCCTCCTGAGCATCAATCCTGGTATCCAAGCAGCGCGCAGTAAGTAAACTTGCTTCTGGAAAAGTGCATGCAAATGATTGTTTTGAAAGCAAAAGAGAAGTTTTATTTAGAACAGACCTTTAAGGCAAAACCTTTTGTAAACACTATCACGTCTCCTACCTCTTGAAATGAGGCACACCTGGATTACTGGTAGCTGGGTTTTCATATCAGAGCAAATCTTAGGAGATAGGAGACACAGAGACAGACAGAGGGGGGGAAAAAAACAACCTTGATAAAACAGTTTGCTTTTATTCTGGCCTCGTTCATAGGCTCAAAATACATACTCTGAGGAGAAAATTAAGTGACGTAAATGTCCATTACTAAGTATATTTATTTAAAACCTGAATGGCAAAAGGCAAACACTGTAGATATTAATGAAGGAATAAAACAAACATTGGACTTCTTTCTTTACTTAAGGATATTAAGCTTGTTTGGAAGCTGGCTTGCCAGATTTGAGGCCAACTTCTTACAGGTCACCTAAAGGCCTCTCCAGGCAATAAAGATGTTCGTGTCCTTAAACAGAGGCAGCTGCAGAGTACCTATCAGGGACATATGGATGTACATGTGGAAGTCTCTTTATTTGAAGTCTGTTTGCTGTGCAGGAAACAAAAAGTCACACATCTAATGCTCCACTTTTCACTCAGAGCCCAGATTGTCCATTTATAGCACCGCTAGCCAGACAAGGCAACGAAGCTTCCAGAAAGGTCAGGTTGTGCTTTCCAGGGGATTAATGTAATGTGTGTGATGTGTGCAGGACTCATACCTGCTGACTGGCATGGATATTTCTGGAAGCCACATGAAGGCCTCATTTATTCCTCAGCTCTCTTCCTTTCTTTGCACAGCAAAACTAAAATAGCCCTCTATTGGGGGAACCACTTCTGAGCATGGTCCCCTTGTTATAAATATACCTTTAGTGATTTCAGAGAGGAAGGGAGAGGGTGAGAGAGAGAGAGATAGAGACATCAGTGATGAGAGCGAATCATTGATCCAGTGCCTCCTGAAAGTCCCACACTGGTTAACAAGCTCACAACCAGGGCCTGTGCCCTGACCGGGAAACGGTGACTTCTTGGTATCTAGGTAGACATGCAACTACAGAGCCATGCTGGCTGGGCTGATGAGGGTCCTTTTGAGCGTTCAAAGGTTGCCAATGGGAGCCTGGCTCCAGACACAGCCCAATGGCCTGCACTCTCCTTTTCATCACCAGAAACACCTAATGCTCCTCACACACATCTCTGTCCCTCCAGAAATGAGGACTGTGTCAAGCTGCACCAACAATTAGTTCCAACTCCCCTAAGCCTTACAAAAAACACATGTGTTAGTTCTTCCGTTCCCCCTAGATTTCCCATATCCCTCTGTTCTTGCAGATTATCTAATCTGAATTCATCCCACAGCTGATGCTCGTTCTCTCTCTCCCTCTCTCTCTCTCTCTCTCTCTCTCTCTCTCTCTCTCTCTCTCTCTCTCCTTTATTCCCTCACTATTCCCTTCCCACTGTTACCACCAGCAGCAGCAACAACAGGGTAAACTTTAAGATAAGTCAATTAGCTAAGGGCCAGGCCTATAATTTATTAAATTTGGAGGGCTCACATTTATAGTATCATATTCTGGGTTGCAACTAGCCAACATAGCTTCCTGTTTTCTGCCTCCACATCTCCCTAGTCCAACCCCGCTCCTCCTCCCCCCAACACACTAGAGCCCTTAACCAAAGAGTAAGAAGAACATTGTGCCTCATTTTAGTTCTGACATTTTAACTTTACCTTGCTTTTCATCTTCAACAAGGAAAATCGTGACTGATAATAAATCACGACAGGAGAATAGGAAGGGGCCTAGCACATGTTGCTCCTGTTGCTTCTCCTAGCTTAGGGTAGAGGTCAAAAGCACAGACTCTGGAGCGAGGTTGTCCAAGGTCATACCTCAAAATGGCATTTGCTACTACCAAGTCCTTGGCCACTCTAGGATGTAGACGCCACTGCACCTCTAGACCCTAATCTGTAAATAAGGAAAGAAATAGTGTCAATCTCTTAGGCTTGTTGTGAGGATTAATCACTTACCTTGAGTGAAGCATTTGGCACACTATAAGCCACAATAAGCACAGGCTATTGTTACACCAGGCAAGATGAGCTTAGTCTCAGCCAGTAAAGACTGCTGCTTTCCAAATTAGAAAAGAAAGAGAAAAAAAGAGAGGCAGAACTTAAACAGTTCTTTATTTTTCCTTGACACTGCTTTCAAGTGTTCTTTGAGTTTAATATTGCATTGGAGGCATGGAAAGTATATTGAGGTTTATGCTCCAGAAAAGTTACACATGGCTGAGAGACTTTTACAGCGTAAATATAAAGTTGGATGGATCCTATCTCTGTGGATGTGAAGAGACTAGAAATCAGGCGGTTTCTTCCTGAGATTTCTTGGTGAAAAGATGAGTTGTCCAGCTATATCATGAGGGCTGGCAGCCTATAAATAAACCTCTTTCTTCAGTTCACGTTGTTGGGAGACAGCCTGTGATGGTGTGGTTTTTCTTGGAAATAACTGATGCTGTTGCATCTCTAGAATCCTGCATCCTAAGAAGAAAAGCCTTCATCCATAACTGGACCCAGTATCTACATTCTGTATCCACCTAAATGGTATTAAACATTCCCCGCACAGGAAAACAATAGATGGAAATGTAGCCGATTATAAATATATAATCTAAGTGGGTGTACATGCAACCACCATGGCTGCTAGAGACAGAGTACCAAGATTGAATGTTGAAGGAAGTGTTGAATGAATGAATGAATGAATGAATGAATGAAACTGGTCAACAGTGAAGAAATGAGATGTTGTAGCGGAAAATGTATTTTACATTTTGTGGGAAGAAGAAGAGATGATTTTCCAGACAAGGCTTAACCTAAGAGTTATTATTTCCAGCCATGAAACCAGGAAAACCTCTCCCCCTCCCTCTCCAAAATACACAGCCATAGTACAATTGCACAAACATTCACAGGCATTTTATAGCATCTGAGCAAAAGGCACCCATGGCCCAATTTGCATTGCAGAGTCGCCCTTACGGCATTCCCAGTATTTGGTCACTTCTAGAAGTAGGACAACCATGGTCTTGTTTAATCAGTAATTCTGTTTTTTCTGGAATCAAGAAAATGAAACTCTGATTTTTCCCCCTAAGCCTGTGAGTATCTAGAAGTAAAACTCTAGGACCTCTGTTCTGGAATATGACTTTCTTCTACCTCGAACCTATGATGTTGACCTTTGGGACGTGGATAAGCTGCAAGAGTCCCAGCTTCTCTGCTTTTCATGCCTGAGCCTGACCTGCAAAGCTCCCTGCTACTGCTATTCTGGCTACTGGCCAGATCCACAGTTCAGCTCAACATTTATTTTATTACCCTATGACGGGCTCAGCTCCTTTGTGGGTTTTCCTTTGTAAACTCTTTGAGAAGCATTGGCTTTGACCTCTCCCCACCTGAAGACAAATGTCAGACCACCCAGTCAACCAAAGAGTCCCACTCAAAATATTCAATGATCAACTTTCTCTCCCTTGTGGGAGACACCCCAAATATTTTGGCTGAAATGCCTGTGTATCATACATTGATTTGTTTCGTCTCAGAACTTGCCTCACATTGATTGTTACCTTTTTCCTGCTCTGAAAATCCCAGCCTTTGGCATTGTTGACTCTTCTCACCATATCTAGTGTGCTACTTTTTACAAAAAATTCTCCCTGTGTACTTATGTGCCAGTGGGAATGCAAGACCATTATAGGCTGTGTATAGCTGGAGAAAAACCTGCTGACATTTTTAATATCCATCCACGTAGTGCTGCTTCATCCATTATGGATCACACATAAAAAGATGGAGCAGTAACTTCTGAAATGCACACTAGAACTACTCAATAAAAATGGAAAAGGCCCTTGGGGGGTGTGGGAGGTAACCAGGAGATGTGCATCTCTCACATCAATGTTTCTCTCTCTCACTTCTCTCTCCCTTTCCCTTACTCTCTCTCTCTGAAAATTAAAGGAAAAATATCCTCAGGTGAGGATTAACAAAAAAATTAAAAAAAATAAAAATGGAAGGTTCTACAATGTTTAAAGTTTTGTAGCCAAATTATAATTAAATTTGATCAATAATTAAATACACTTGACTCTTGAATAATGTGTGGTTTAGGGAGGCCAATCTCTATTCAGTCAAAAATCTGGATATAGCTTGACTCCCCCAAGATTAACAATTAATTTCCTACTCATGACCCAGAAGCCTTACCAATAAGCATATTATTATTTGTATTATAACTATGTTCTTACAACAAAGGAAGCTAGAGAAAATAAGATGTTATAAAGAAAATCATAAGGAAGAGAAAATATATTTATTGAAAAATAAAATCCATGTTTAAGTGAACTAGCACAGCTCAAACCCACATTGTTCAAGGGTCAACTGTGGTTTGTTAGTCTGTGTTCTAAGTAGGCTTCCTGATTTTTTTTGTGGGGTCTTATGCAGAATACTTCAAGAGGCAGAGAAATCTTCTAAAAGAGACTTTGGAACAGAAACAGGTCCTAACATCTGCCATTAGTGTGCATTTTAAAAAAATAATAAAGTAACATAGCCTGGACTGGTTTGGCTCAGTGGATAGAGTGTCAGCCTGCAGATTGAAGGGTCCCAGGTTTAATTCCAGTCAAGGGCATGTACCTTGGTTGCAGGCACATCCCTGGTGGGAGGTGCACAGGAGGCAGCTGATCGATGTTTCTAGCTCTCTATCCCTATCCCTTCCTCTCTGTAAAAAATCAATAAAACATTTTTAAAAGAATCTTTCTTTTAAAAAAAGGTAAAATAAAATATGTTTTCTTAAAATGCCTGGGTACCTTCCAAATGTGCCAGAACTCATTTGGAAAGAGATTCATTTCACCAATGAAAAAGTTGATGTTCTGTCTCTAAGACCCAACTAATTTGCAAATCCTTGTTGCACTTTTCTCCTGTTTTCCACTATTTTCTTTTCAACATTGAGAGCCCTTAGTATACCAGTGCATTGTTGGAAGGCCAATAACATGAAAAGTCCATGAAGGAAAGATCGGCCATTAATTAATAATGGTGACTTGTTAAAAGCCAGACGCTTATTTAATACATTCCAGCAGCACACTATGGAGCCCTCTTCCACACGCTACTCAAAGTTTAATACCTAACCACATTATGGTCCAATGCCTTCAGCTCTGGCCTGCCCTGCAGCATGTACCCAAGCTTCTAATAAGTTAATGGGTCGTTCCTCACACCGGATTTTTCTTAGCTCACCCACTCTCCTAGAAGTCAGGATTTACTGCCAACATTTTCATTCTTCCACAAACTTAATATCGCACTATCAGGACCTGGTGTACTCTGACAACATCCAGCAATCATAATTCCACCTTTAGGTATTTAAATCCAATAAATATTAATCAAAAAGGGTAAAAGCTGGAGCAAAGGGGAACATTGTGTATATTTCTAATTAATCTATTTTGACTGTTTGCCACTTTCAAAAACTTAGAGATAGTGACTCAAAGCAAATAAGAGTATTAAAAGAGTAAGAAAATATATATGTATTTTAGTGAAGATGTTTAATTTCTGTGGTTTTCCAAAATCTATCCAATTTAATTCTCCAAACAACCCTGTGACATGATCATTATTATCTTCATTTTACAGGTAATAAAATTGAAGCTCAGAAAAGTTACTTGCCTAATTTACAAGCTGTATAGAACCTATAACTTTTCCACTAATCACATACTGCCTTCCTGAAATCAATTAGTAGTGCCATTATTGGAACCATTATCAATATTTCTTTTTCATGTGAATAATGATGTTAAACATACATTATTGACAGTGCTATTCTTTAAAAACCACAAAACAACACTTTTTAAAATTTTTCTATTGGTTTCAGAGAGGAAGGGAGAAAGAGAGAAAAATCAATGATGAGAGAGACTCACTGTTTGGCTGCCTCCAGCACACCCTCTACTGGGGCTCGAGCCCACAATGTGGACATGTGCCCTGACCGGGAATCAAACCATGACCTACTGGTTCACAGGTCAATGCTCAACCACTGACCCATACAGGCCAAACTACAGTGCTCATTCTTAAAGTAGAATTTTACTAAGATCAATAGTTCCAAACCTGGCTAATCACCAGAATTATCTGAAAAACACTTAAAATAGTTTCTAGGCCCTCCTGCAGAACTATTGAATCAAAATCTCTGAGAATGAACCCAGGAATAGTTATAAGTACAAAAGTAATTTTCATAATCAACTAATTAGGAAATCATTGGGGGAAAAAAGACAAAAAAAAAAAACTACTACTTGGAGAAACAATGCATTATAATTCTTCAAAGTATTAAAACATCCTTAATCTCTTCTCATTCTCATAAATACCTATTGGATATGATCAGAGATAGATATTTTTATCCTCCTTAGATGCAAACAGAAATCAAGTTCAATTATGGAGGGAAATTTGAATTGTCTTCTTCAATCTTTTTAGGTAAAAACTGATCACCAAGGAAACCCAAATGACTTGATGATGATATGCAGTATTAAAAATAAAAATGTCAAAGGTGAAGGGATATAAACATCTGTAATAGTGTCAATAATAAAAATAAAGGTGATGATAAAGAAATATATATATATATATATATCATTTACCAGATTTCCCCACTATTCCCCTTTCTTTGGGATCACTGGTTGGCTAGTGTTAAGGGATGAATTGTTTCTTCAAAAAACACATATGTGGATCTCCTAAACCCCAGTACTTCAAAAGTGGCTTTACTTGGAAATAGGGTTGCTGCAGATTAATTAGTTGAGGTTACAGTGGAGGAAGGTGAACTTCTAATCAAATATGACTAGTGTTCCTATAAGAAGGGGAAGATTAAATACACATGCACACACACACAATACCATATGAAGAAAAGGCAGAAATCTGGATGACCCTATAAGCCAAGAAAATGCCAAAGATTGCCAGCAAAATCACCAAAAACAAGGGGAGAGACAGACCAGATTCTCCCGTACAGGATTCAGAAGGAACCATCCCTGCTGACACCTTTATCTCAGACTCCTGGTCTCCAGAACTGTGAAACATTAAATTTCTGTTGTTTAAACCACCCAGTTTTTGGTACTTTGTTATGGTGGTCCTAGCAAACCAACAGATAAGAAACACCTCCCATCTGGATGATCCAATTACTAATTCACATTTGGGAAAAATAAATAAATTAGTTTATGTATTAATAGTCAGAGATCTTAAGAGATACAATTATTCCAATAATGAATTTACTCAGAGATATAGCCTGCTCAATATAAATAATATTGTTGGTGTTTGGGAGAAGAAAAATATTATCATAAAAAGAAAAAGTGGGAAAAGGTATCCTTCACATGCTATCCTTAAGCGTTTTCCCTTTTATTTAGTAGAAAAACATCAATTTGTATGACTCTGATTGTGATCAAGGGGGTTTTATAATATAGATTACCATGAACCAAAGCTTCATTCCACTTAATCCCAATGTTACATCCTAGCACTCCCAGGCTTCAGGGATGAGGAGGCTAAACAATGTTCCTGACTCCTACTCTGGGGTGTAGAAATAGTTATTCTGCAATTTTATGATAAGCATCAAAGTCCATGTTGGTGTTTCAGAAAGAATTTTGCCTCAAGATGCAAACTATTTAATAAAAATAAATTGAACCGAACATTTCTTGATTTTTTAAATAATGGTACTCCACAGCAAAAGCTTGAGGATTTTGTCAGATGTTTGCTAATCTCTCTCTCCCTTCCTCCCCCCCCTCCCTCTCTCCCTCTCTCCCTCTCTCTCATAGCTCTGTGTGGCATCCTTGCAACCACACACCCATTGTTTTACTTGACAAATCCATTGGATTTATTTCTCTGCAAAAAATAAGCATACCTTCCAGTATTTAATAAAAGATGTAAAACTAACTGATATTGGTTTGATATTTTATGCATATCTCAATCATTCTTATTGCATAACCTATTTTGGAGGGTGCATCTTATGGGTGATTTTTATGATGCAAAGATAAGGTTGTGACCAATTAAAAATATCTATAGTTATATGGGGACTGTGTCAACATAACTAGTATTCAATTATGTAACTTTCCCAAACATCTGAATGTTTGACAACATATTGGCCAAATATACATGTGTATCTTCTCTTACTTAGAAATATCATGGACATGCTATGTTTCAAAGAAACCCAACATGAATTCCTAAATCAAAATCACAGTCCACCCAATTCACTGTTAGGTCTCAATGGTGGCAGTGGGGCAGGGTGGGAGAGGGAGGGTTGTATAGGAGCCTCAGCGCTTGGCTTAAAGTCTGAAGTCACTCCCACAGCATCAACCCAAAGTGCATTGATGGTATTTCATGCTTTACATGTACCTGTGCAATGGCAGATCAAGCCTAAATTAGGAGAGCAAGTAGAGAAAAAAAGCCAAAGAAAGAGTTTGGAATTACGCCACAGATTTAACACGTAGTCCACCGAACAAAGCAAAACTTTCCCATGGAGGATCGTAGGCCATGTGTACACAAGAGCAGTTAAATCAAACAGGATCACATTTTTGGGTTCTGGCTGATTCACTGCTGCTTATCTACAAAGCCACAGGATGGCAACAGAGAAATTCCTGGTGTGCGGCTACTGTCCAAATAGTTTTATGGGAAAAAAATGGGGCCAAACGCTTTGGTTCTGGTCAGTTTCCTGTGATCTGAGCATGTGCATGTTTTAGGGAAGCCCACGCTCATCCTGGCTACCTTGTATATAACCATGGTCTTTTACTGTCCGACTATCTTTTTAGACTCCCACACTGACACTAGCCCCTTCCTTCCTCCAATCCGTGGCCTTTTAAAAATAAATAAAGCAAATACTCGCCGGGGGTTGACAAGAGAAGTTCCAAATGGGATAGAGATAAAAAGATCATTTTCCATGGAGCTTGCATTCTCATAAAGACACACTGTCATTAAACAGGTAAATGTATAGTGTGTGTGGCAGAGATAGCCTTCTGTCCACCAACATTCCTGGAGCTGAGTTGTCTCTGGCAGTCAGTGGCCCAAAGAGGGAGTATATTTCATGGCCTCCCTCATATTCAGCTGTGTTCACATGACTGATTCTTTTTTTTAATATATTTTTATTGATTTTTCACAGAGAGAAAGAGAGAGGGATAGAGAGCTAGAAACGTCGTCGATGAGAGAGAAACATTGACCAGCTGCCTCTTGAACCGCCCCCATCGGGGATGTGCCCGCAACCAATGTACATGCCCTTGACCAGAATCGAATCTGGGACCTCTCAGTCCACAGATCAACGCTCTACCACTGAGCCAAACTGGTTTCAGCTCACATGACTGATTCTTGAATGCAACATGAGCAGAAGTGATGCTCATCTCTTCCAGAAAGAACCTGGTGTGACTCCTCTGTTTATTCTTCCCCTGCTGTCTGCTGGATAGAGAAGACCCTGAAACCCTGAAGGCAGTGTCTAAGAATGGAAGAATCTCAGTACCTGAACCCCAGGTGAAGGAAAACCGCCCACCAACCAGGAACAGTAGCATTAAACTGTTAAGGAAATGTGTGAAATACTATACCTGACATGTATTAAACTACAGAAATGTTGGGACTAATATTTACAGGTTCTATCATTAACTTAACTAATACAGTATGTCAGGTGGCCATAGCACTATTGAGAAAAACAATGCTCAGATGAGGAGTGAGGAATGCAAAAAGTGTTGCTGATATAAACACAGTGGTCAAGGAAGACCTCACCAATAAAGTGACAGGAGCAGAGACTGGAGGAAAGTGAAGCTCTTGAGAAAAACTTTGGAGAAAGAAGAAACAATGACTGCAAGGGCTTTGAGAAGGAAGCCTATCTGCTCTGTCCAAGGAACATCAAGGAGGCCAGGAGGCCTGAGTGACTGAGGGCTTGATGTCAGAGAGAAAACAGAGGATCCAATCATATAGGGTTTTGAAGGCCATTATAAGATCTTTGGATGTTATTCTGAATGATCAGGAGTATTATTTGTGAATTTTGAACAGAGGAATGACATTACTAATATTTACATTGTGAGAGGATCAGTCTGGATGTTGAATTGAAATTTGTTCTGTGGAACTAGAGAAAGCAAAAGTGGAAGCAGTTAGGAGGTTGTTGAAAAATTCCAGAGACACTGGTACCTTAGTACAGATGATAAGAAATAGTCAAATCTTGGTTATTTATTAAGGATATAGTTAAGAGGAATGGTAATAGGTTTGATATAACATGTGAGGGTGGGGGGGTAAGGGAGAGGCTTGGAACAACAGTTCTAAGTTTCAGGAACCTTGGTGATCCAAATGAAAGCATCAAGCAGACAGTTTTGAGCCTGGAATTCAGTGGAGAGGTCTAGGCTAGGGACTAAAAAAAGAAGTCATCCTTGTATTATGGTATTTAAATCCATGAGTCTGGATGAGCATTCTGAGAAATTAAACAGAGAAAAGAAAAGGCCCAGGACCCTCCATCAGTTGAAGGTTAGTAGGAAGAAGATGAAGCAAAAAGGGTAGGAGGGGGCATCACACACACACACACACACACACACACACACACACACACACGAGCAGGAGAATTTGGGTATAGGAAGGAAAAATAAGAGTTTCAAGGAAGAGGGATATTTAATTTTATCAAAATTGCTGAGAGTTAAATAAAATGAAGACTGAATCTTCATATGGGACTTGACAATGTGCAGATTTTGGTTGGTGATTAAGACAATTTCAGGGAAGTGATTGGGTTTAAGAAAGAAGGAACATAAGAGAAACTAGAACTGACAAATAAAGGTAAACCTCTAGTGAACTTTGTTGTAAATGGGAGCGGGGTAATGGGGCACTATGTAGGGTATGGGGTCAAGAGAGAGTTGATTTGTTTCAAGATGGAAGATATTACAATATATTTCATGTAGATGGAGAAGATCCCGTGGAGGGGGGGAAGTTAAGATGAAGGAAAAGAAGAGAAGAATTGCTGGACCCATATCCTTGATGAGGGAGTGGGAGGAAGTGTGAATATTGAAGGAAGCTAGCTTTTGAAAGGATCAAGGTTGACAGTTCATCCATAGTAGGAAGAAAGAAGAGAGTCTATGTGCTCAGACGTAGAATGTGGAAGTCTCTTCTTATTGCTTCTATTTTCCCAATGAAACAAGAAGCTAGTCACCAAGAGTGAGGATGAAGGTATCCTATTTTAAGGAGAGAATAGAAGAAGTAAAATGAACTTTTACAGGTGTGGGGGAGTGAATGAATTAGAAAAATATAGTAAGACAGCCTGGATACACTGAGATATCTGAGTCTATGATAACAGAGCCTAGGGATGTGAGTTTTTCTCCAGCCAAAGGCAGCTGCTTAAGTGTAGGGTGGAGTAGGAGCAAACTAGTGTTGGGATTATTGGGCTTTTAAGACAAAGTTAGAAAGGGCAGGGGAATTGAGGGTTTATAACCAAGAAATGATTCTAATGATGGTAATAGTGTCAGCAATTGAGGACACGAGGGCAGTGAGGCACAGTAAAATGCTGGGGGTACTGAAGGATTCCTGGCCCTGGTGTGATTAAAGACACTGAATGTATCAGAGGCAGCACTCCGAAAGCATCTGATCTGGGCTGGAGGTGGTGTGGTGACTGGCAATGAGGCAGGCATATCAGGCTGCCTACCATTCCTAGCAGCCCATGGCATTTCTAACTACCTGTAAATTTGCTCTTGCTATTCCTTCTTGCTGGACTAATTTTGAATATCTTCTTTGGCTCCTACTCATTCTTCAGGGCCCAGATCAATTGTTATCCCCTGGTACAACTGCCCCTGATCCTCAAAGTCAAAATTATTTGCCTCCTCTGCTGTGCTCACATAATGCCTTTTACTCACCTTTCATATGAAGCTCATCACAATGCATCATCATTATGTTTTCAAGTCTGCCCCCTCCCCCCAGTTTGTGATTTTGAATAGGACAGGGTAATAATCTACTCACTACCACTTTCTCAATTTATAGCCACGAAGCTGTAGGCACTTTTACCCTACTCTAATCCATTTCCCAGACTCCAGTCAAAGTGATTTCCTTAAAAGTGTAAATCAGATCACGTTTTCCCCAGGCTTAGAACCCTTAATAGACTTTCCAATTGCTCTTAAATTAAGATAAAGACCAAATTCTTTCCATGACATACAGGGCCCTGCAGGGTTGACGCTAAGCTTACCCCCCTGGTTTCATTGCTCACCTGTCTCACTCTGACCTTTACACTCCAGCTACTCCAGGTCTGGCCCCTCCGAACTCCCAAAGTGCATGCTTATCTCTAAAGTCAGGGTTTTCTCTTGTCCTTTCCCTCAATCTGGTACTCTTCTTACCCTTCAAAGACTGGTTCAAATATCACCTCCTCCAGGGTGTCTTCCCTGATCTCCAGCTAGATGGAGATAACATTAAACACTTTCAAAGCTCCCTGTAATTACACTGATTAACGTTTGCTCCTTTTCTAGTCTGGAAGGCCCATGAAGACATTGGCCACATGGCTTTGCTCTCTCTTTTTTAAAAAAGTTACTTTATTTATTAAGGTATCACATATTTGTCCTCATCCCTCTCATTCCCATCCAGACCTCCCCACCCCTGTTGTCTGTGACCACTGGTTAGGCTCATATGCATGCACACAAGTCTTTTGGTTGATCTCTCTCCCTTATCCCCATTTTCCCCTACCTTCACTCTGGAGATCTAACAGTCTAATCGATGCTATTCTTATTCATCTGTCTATGTTCTCATCATTTCCTCTAGATAAATGAGCTCATGTGATAATAGAAATACACTTACTTATAAGGACCGAAAATGGAACAAGCAATAATGGTTATGCTGAGAGGCAAATGAATCAGTCCATTGTGAGTTTCATTCAGGGCCAACAGTTCTTTTGAGTCCCAATTTCTTTTACTTTTTTCTTTTTTTAAAATATATTTTATTGATTTTTACAGAGAGGAAGAGAGAGGGATAGAGAGTTAGAAACATCGATGAGAGAGAAACACCGATCAGCTGCTTCTTGCACACCCCCCACTGGAGATGTGCCCGCAACCCAGGTACATGCCCTTGACCGGAATCAAACCTGGGACCCTTCAGTCCGCAGGCCGACACTCTATCCACTGAGCCAAACCTGTTTCGGCTTGAGTCCCAATTTCTATGTCAAACAGTTCCTTATGTGTACATGTCAGCAATGATATTTCAGTTCTGTATAGTGGGCAACTGGTGGTAATGCAGGTCCGAACCTCTTTGGTTTGTTCCTGGGCAACCTGTAGCAATGCACAGCTGCTGACTGCTAGTATGGCAAGGCATTGTCAGCGTCTTCCACCTCTGTACTGTTTCTCTTCTGTCTTCAGGGCCGGAGCACTCTTGTCAATTCCTCTCTGTTGTAGGAATCCACATGGTCTCAGAGTTTTTTTCTGAAAATATACAAACATATTCTCGACCAAAAGTTAATAAAGGAATCTTTTCTACAAATTTGACTTGCGATCCTTTTTCATTTTTTGCCCAAACTATTTTCCTTTGGCTTATTTTGACACCATGTATATTTTACCTGGGTGTCTTGCTGTTAGCATTACAAATGAAAGTTAATTTTCTAAAGTAAAAATTTTCTAGATGTAATTTACTTACAGGATATTTTTCCTTACATGATATTCTTCTACTAACCCCCCTTTTATAATTTAAATATTAGGAGGCTTTTGGAAATTTTATAATGTAATCTTGATAGCCTTTAAATTTTAATTTGTTTGCGCTACAATATGACTGCTTTAGGTTCATTACATGTTACACAATTTTACCATGCTCTTTGGAATATTTGCAGCACCTATCCACAGAGCCTGACTCATAAAAGTACTTCATAAATATTTCTTCACTGAATGAGTTTATTAAATTAATAAATCAATGTTCTAGAGTTTTACTTAATATTTTATGAAATATTACCAATTTGGTTCTCCTTGTATTTTCTGCACCAAAAAAACTTAATCAAATACATACACACACACACACACAAAAACAAAACAAAACAAAACAAAAAAAAAAAAAACACTAGCCTGAATGACTTTTTAGACAGGTCTTTAAAATATATAATCAGACATGTCAGATTGTGGTTTGTAACTTATAGGCTATTCCTAATTATTAAAATGAAGATTGTATATATGTAGCTATAACATGGGCACTTCCTCTTGAATATGAGTTATCCAGAATTCTCACTGCACTGAATATTTCAGAATATGCCTTGGGGCTGGAATCAATGCTCATTGGAATCCTCCTGCATGAAGATAGCCAATATAATGCAAGCTACTGTATACAGTTGCATGTGCAAGCCTAACCCAAAAAGTGGATTCTGAGTAGCACACTTCTTCCTGAGACTGTGAGGGACACACTAGTTGTCAATTGTCCATTTCTTAATAGGTTTTATCAGACTATTAGTTTGGTAAGAAAAAATAAACACTCTCTTTAGGAAAAACACCCCTTTGTTCACTTTCACACGTTAGAAATATAAATAATATGTATTTATAAATGTATAATATAAAATAATAGGCATATGTAATGGAATATGTCTTTTATCTCTTTTTTTTTAGTTGGTTTTCCATTAAGAAAAAAAGAATAAAGGAATTTCTTATTTTTTTTATTTAGAGCAAAAAGGTTTTCTGGAAGCTACTTTTGAGAAGTATTTTAACTTTTATTACAAAAATTTGTAAACAAAACTAAAGGTAATATAATGATTTCCTTGTCCCTACCACCAATCTCAATAGTGGTCAATAATCTGCCACTATTTTTTTCTCTGAAGAAATATAAGGAGGGTGAAATACAGGTCAAATTCAAGTTGTTGTCCAGCATAGTTGCCCAAAACAGTCTCTTCACCATTCTTTTTCATCTCCACCACTAGGACCCAACCAAACATTATTTGCTTTTTAATCACAGCATTATTTGCTTTTTAATGACAGCATATAAAAGAGGATTTCTCAATAATCTGTTCAAGAGGATCCCCTAGTTAGAATCCCCCAAATAACCCTACAATATAGCACAGGACTCCTATCAGACACATCTTGAGATGACTGACATGAATACATTCAAGATCAATTTTGGAAATTGATGTGCTGACACACAGTCTGACATAGACGTGCTGATGATTCATAATCTCTTTCTGCGCAGGCTGCTTTATAAATCCACACGAAATGTAGTTCAGTTGCAGCTGTTAAAATTTACAATTATATTCTTTTTTATGATGCTGGATTTGAACTTAAGTTTGAAATGTTATTTGTTTTTATGTTCAAGGAGCAGTCTCATAATTTTTCTACTCTGTCTTGTTTTTTAGAAATGACTCTGAACCTGGCTAGTGTTCTGATTTTTCAATAGCTTTTGGCTGAGCACATGAAAAAATCTGGCTTCACTAAAGAAGACAGAAATGAATATTTGAATCACTCAGCATTAGAGCAACCCAGTGAGTATACAGACTTTATGCATTGTTCCAGGAGAGAAAAGAGGTCATTGGGCCTTAACTTGAACTTGGTCTTGATAAAATTGGTCCTGCTCTGACCTTGGAGCTCACAGTCACCAAGACCTGAGCTCATACCCTCACTCACAGAGTCCTAATGACTGAGCTGGCTGGCTGGCAGGCACCCAGTCTCTCGGCCACTGAAAACTAATGTTTGTGCCTCAGGTCCTATACTCTCCCATTCTCTAACACCTTCTTTGGGTTAAATGCATCTGCAGAGGTGACCTGCACTGATTCCCACTTAGACATACTTACATTTCAGGTTGTTATCGTCATTTTGCTTAGGAACTCATGTGCTTACCCATTTAAAAGTGCTGATTTGATATTCACTTCCTTGAATTGCTGTCAAAACATTTTTTACTTGTTTTTTTTTTTTAAAAAAACATTATTTACCTACTACTACATGCAGCTGAGCCTTTATCACCTCTTGAATTTCCCTGGATTTTGCACATATGACCCATTCCACAAACGCTTCTGTCAGATAGCATGAGGCTCAGAAGTTCTAGGTCCTAGTGAGGATCCTTTCAACCTCTGCTCATTTATTCATTCACTCAATGGTATTAAGGTCAAAGCACTGGATGTTAGCCATTCTCCACTTGACTTTCCATCAGTGACATAGCTTCTTTTCCATGGACCTTAACTTGACACCCAGCTCCAAGCATTCTTCTTACGGCCCTCTGAGGAAAACCCTCTGAGGATAGCACTGCTTTTTCTTTGAGGTACCCTCTCAAATAGCTGGCTGTTCCTATTTCTGTGCATTCCTAACTCATCAAGTATAAGACTCCAGAAATGAATGTGTTTTATACAAATGTTTAAGATGACAAGAAAATGCCAAGTGTTTCCTCTAATCAACCCCCCAGGAGAGTGTCTTAACCTCTGACTCCAATTCTGCAATCTCTCCTCTCCGAGGTACAAACACCTGCTCAGTCCTCATGTACTCAGACACATTCTTCATTTTCCTGAGCCTCCGGAAGCAAACACGTTTTCCAACACTCATAGGAGGGGTAGGGTGTGATGAATAAAACAGCGGGTGCAGATCACCCACTGTGGTTCAGAGGCTCCGTGAGGCTGCCTTTTTGACAATGACCCACATCCTAGTGGGATTGGGGCACCAACAGACATATCCGAGGGCAAATTCTGAGTAGCACCCTTCTTTATCTTCTTCCTGAGACTCTGTTGACACATTAACCAACTAAACTTTGTATCTGGAATGTGAGCTGAAGATCAGCCACAAAACTCTCCTCTTCTAGGCTCTGACTCCATTCCAATCAAAGCAGCAATTGTCTTAACCCTCCCCCACCCCTCCCCCCCAACCACCACCACCACCACAGTCCCTGTCAATGGAGAGAACTGGGCAGCAAGACAGGCTGCTGGTTTTCCGGAGTTCCTGAGCTCTGGCTGGAACAATCGCTGTCACCTTAAGAGCTCTCTCTCGAGCTCACACGCTTAGAAAAGCATTGCCAGCTACTAGTACATCCAGATTTCTTGGATCGTTTTCAATTACTAAGGGAAGGTACCAATTGTTAAAGTAAACTAAAAAATACCCACAAGGACTGTGAAATCTTTTCATTCCTCACTCTTTAGGTAATTTGTTCTGATTACAACTATCTCAAAAGGCAAGATTACACACCAGGGAAGCAAAAAAGATAAAAAAGGATAAATCTGTTCCCTGCTGAGGCCTGATCAGAGCTCAACTCATGTTTGGAAGCAAAAGGCAGTTTTTTTTAAAGCCCTAGTGAAATCTTGTGAGCTCTGAACACTGGGGCTGAAATGATCTAGTGAGAGGACTTGCTGGGTCACTGGGAGGTCATTAGTGCATCAGGGATTGTTGTCATTCTTGCCTTTCCTCGTAAAGGAAGAGAACTTAAATATTTACTAAAAACTGTCTTCACTCAGGTATGTGGAAAAGTAAAAGAACACAATTGAATTCTATCATCTTTTTTCAGTTAGAAATATATATTGCCACGCTTGTAAGATATAAACATACATTTAGGTTTCCAAACCTTGTTTCTTTTCCCCCTATTTTGCCAATTCTCTTCAACAGCAACTCGCTTACCCTAATGTTTTAACAGTGGCATGTTGGTTTAGGGTGTGCTGTTTTGTTTACAAGGGATATATTTTTGCTACATTTGCTGTAAGAAGCAACTGGCCAATGACCTTCAGGACTCACGAGGAAAAGCAGTGAGCCCTTCTGTGTGTTAGATTGATGCAGGCTCCACTAAGACATGGCACTGGATACTTCCTCTTGGCTGGAGGAAGGGGAGGGAGGGACACAGTTACAGCATTTGATCCACCACCGTATTCTTACCTTGGATTTTAATTCCCACCTTAATGGAAATATCTGAAGCCAACAGAGTGAAAAGCACTGGGTTTGCAGAGTAGGCAAGGAAAGTAGCTCAAACACAATAGCGAGGTGTTCTGTGTCACTCATCTACTCAGCGATCCTGTAGGTTTTAACAGAGCCTCGGAGCTCGTGTGTCATGTCCAATAGCCTGCATAAGAAAATGCGGTGCAGAGCTAGGCTGGAGCCCAGAGACATTGTTCTAGAACGACAGCCTCTCAAAAGGCGTGATAGAGGGGAAACGTGATTCCCATCCTCCCGGAGCAGCTTATGCTTAGATAGTCTATATGAAAAAATAAGCACAGACATGTACAGCCTCTGAGCTTCTCTCTAGCTTTGCAGTGATTTGAGTACCTGAGTGAGACTTCTCATGAGCAATGTTGCTCGGTCCCAGGAAGGGCACCTAGGTACACAGGGGCGCCATTGTTCTTTCACTGTGGCCCAGATCTTTTACAGCGTTCAGGTATCTGGATGAGATTTAGTTCAATAAAAACTGATATGTTTGTAAGAGATTATGTTTACATAAAAGGCATCTCCAAGGTTTGTATTTTAAAAAAATAAAATAAAGCCTTAAAAAGGATTTACTGAGGCTTCAGAAATCACCCGGTCCAGGATTTCTTTATTGACAAGGGAGGCCTCCCCCAGACTGAGGCTGCTCCTTCCCAACCTGGGTTCAGCGAGGGGCAGAGCTGGAAGCAGATCCCAGGCCAGGCCAGGGCTCTGGCCTATGTGACAGGGGACTCCTGGTTGACAAGTCCTATTTGCCTAATGAGGAAACAGTGTCACCTAGTGGCAATTTGTCAGCGTTTCCTAGATGAGGCACTAGGCATTCAACTCCATTCAACAAAAGGGGGTGAAAAATGTCCCCCTTCCATCTCTGCTGTCCCTGATTAACCAAAACAACATTTCTGGACCATTTTTTAAATGGTTTTTCAAAACCCAAGCAATTCCCAGTGGGAATCCCTCTAACAACCCATTTTCCACTCTCTTCTCATGCCAAACTTCCAACATAGCTTCAGGAATCATTCACCTCAAGGATCATACCATCATGCTGTTGTCCTTTTAACACTTCTTGATTAAAGTTTTCAGCAAAATAAAACTCTTATCCATTATTTCAGGCTTTCTGTCAATTGATGTGCTTAATCAAAGAAATGTCCTCCCTTCTTATGAAGATCCAGATTATACTTTTCACTTAGTCATGAAGATGTAACGTTTGCTTTTCTCCTCCTACCAACAAGTTGGGACACTTTTGTTGCCTTTCAAATAATTCTGAGTATTGCCCAAGACAGTCCTGTGAACAAACGTGTGTACTAGTTTCATGAAAGTACATCTATTCATTCGTCTTTCATGTTCCCAAATATTTACCAATTCTTACTATGTTCCAGACATGGTCTCTAACCTGGGAACCTAACTTTGGAGGTAGAAAACAAAATATATCAACAAATAATTTTCCTATATGGCAAATGTTCTAGTAAGTAAACTTAAAGAGAAGGAGGGGGAAAAAGGCTGCTGAACTTAGAAAGAGCTGCACAGAAGAAAAAAGCAATGGACTTGAGCTTTGAAGGTAGGTAGGCTTTTGATTTCTGAAGGAGAGGCAGGAATGGCATGATAGGCAAAGGCAACAGAGCTTCAAAGGCCCAGAGATAGAAAAGTATATTATATGATAAAGAAAATAATCTACTACTAATATATCCACACACAAAAATGGGGCAGCCCAAGAAGATAAAAGGGAAGTGATGTAGACAGCAGTTTAGAATTAGAATACAAAGTGAGCCACTCTAACGTTTTTAGGAGGTCTTCCCAGGGCCATACTTGTGGTCCCAATTTGCATTCTATTTCAAGGCTTCCTACCATAGCAGTACATCCACACACCCCTGATGGAGCCTTTGGCTGGTTTTGTAGGCCATATCTTGCCAGATTGAGCCATGACATTTTGTAATCCTAGGAAACAGCTGGCTTTTCAGTAATTGGAAGGGTCTGGGAAGTGCCTGGCAGCATAAGTTTCATCCACATGTCTGGCTGGCAGTGACAGTATTCAGCACAGAAGGGTGGAGACCATACCTCTTATGTTTCCTTGTCCATTTGTGCAAGAAATTACTCAGGGTTGAAGGTGAACCCCAGACCAGGAATGGCACAGAAGCCCAGGGACAGTATTTCAGCTATAGCCATAGCCAGGAAGAAAATTATGATAAATTCACATAATTTTGATCCAGGTATTGAGTGTCCGAACTCCCCTCCTAGACATAAAAGAGTTTGGGTTGCCAGACACAGGCTAGGTAAATCTAGGAGTGATTTGGTGCTGGCCCACAAATAATGGCACCAAGGATGACCAAGGCCAACTGCAACACGAAGCAGACAATGCACATGAAACATTAACTGAAACGAGCAAAGGAGATTCTTAAATATCCAAGGCAAGTGGAAATCAGAGATCCCAGAGGACAGAACTAGGAGAGAACCCTTATCTATAGGTGAACAAGCAGGCCACTATGGCCAGAGTAGGCCATATACCTATGAGAATCATGATCTTCTAATCCTACCTGACACCTTAGGTATTAGTGAGTAGTAAAACTATAGTATCCAGGTGAGTCTTTTATGCGATGTTGGATAGAGTCCTGGGCTGTGAGCTGAGCTGAGATGTTTCCCTACTTACCAGGGACTGAGTATGTCTATCTGAACAATTATTGAACCCAATCTTCATAGTCTCTGACATAGAAAGTCAACCTCATGGAGAAGCTTCATAGAAGATGCAGCCAACAGTGTCTGAAGGGCACCTGCAGTGAGCTGCTCAGAGAAATGTTTTCAATTATTGAACTATCAGGTTTTTACATCTGCATCCAAGGTTCAGATCTGTTGATGAAATATTCCACATATGTTGAGTGTAAAAGGCTTTGCAAAAGGAGTCAGAAACCTAACTCTGGCTATGCACCTGACTAGTTCCTCTAATTTCTAATCTGAGGTTCCTTCTAGAACTCATATCCTACAATTATTCATAAAGCAAATGGTATATTATAATGCATGCTGGCAAAAGACAGGTGTTGTACAATCAATTATTAATGAAGTCTTTGGATTGCAGATGCTGTGTACAAGGATTGGTCTGGTGCCCACAAGGTAATCTGTTTCCAAATCAAGGCTATAATGATCAATAAGCCTTGTTAAATATTACTAAGGGAGTGGGCAAATATGCAAAGTTAATAACCTAGTATCTATACTATTTTTCCCTTGATCCAAAATATTTTTCTTCCTCTTCTAGATCATGCTTGCTTGCACCAAATATATTCCAACTCATTGACACCTAAAATTAGACACTATAGGAAGGAGACTTGACTTGGGATGGTGAACACACAATACAATGCATAGATGATGCGTTATGGAATTGTGCAGCTGAAATGTGTAATTTTGTTAGCCAGTATAACCCCCAATACAGTCAATAAAAATGAAATATAAATAAATAAATAAATAAAATTGGGCACCTTTCTTTCTTTATTTATATTAAAATTCAAGGACAGTCATTGCATATTGATTCCCTGAATTGGCCCCCATTGACCTGGAAATGTTAACTAAACTGCTTATTGGCTGATTGTGAAAGCAATTAATTGAATAAAAAATTCATGCATCTCAAACTTTTTGTCAAAAAGGACATTGTCGCCAAAACCGGTTTAGCTCAGTGGATAGAGCGTCGGCCTGTGGACTGAAAGGTCCCAGGTTTGATTCCGGTCAAGGGCATGTACCTTGGTTGCGGGCACATCCCCAGTAGGGAGTGTGCAAGAAGCAGCTGATGGATGTTTCTCTCACATCAATGTTTTTAACTCTCTATCCTTCTCCCTTCCTCTCTGTAAAAAATCAATTAAATATATTTTTTTTGAAAAAAGGGCATAGTCCACTTGTGGCACAAACATTCTCTAGTTAGGCTTTCTACATTCAGTCACAAACAGCTGAGGATTAACTGGGACCAACCTTCCCAATAGAATTTCATTCACTGGGACTCCACAATAGTTATATGTGGTTACTTGAATTCAGTATAGATGAGATGATAATAAGAGCTAAGAACTCTAGAGCTTTTTACTTGTCAGGCCCTGGTCTCATGTCTTTGCATGTATTACCTTGTTTAATCCTACTACAACCCTATAAGGTAGGCTCTACTACAGTGTTTCCCAAACTTTTGACATATGTGTACCCCTTCTATAATTTTCATAACGCTGAGTATCCCTCGTCAAAAAAAATGGTATGTTTTAATAACAATGAAAATATGTTTATTTATTTTTTCAGTACATACACAAAATAATAATAAATGAAAAATAAAATTATCCATAAGAAAATATAAATAAAAGTTATATTATAAATAACATTTATTTGCACACTGGACCATCTCACGCCTCACAAGACTGTCTTGACTTGACTCATGAGAACGTAGAATTAGGCACAGCTAAGCACGGTGCAGTGCATATCCCCACCAAACTCCGGTGCAACACATACCCCCACCAAACTCTTCCTGTACCCCTGGGGGTAAGCGTACCACACTTTGGGAAACACTGCCTACTACCTTCTACATGTGGAACTTGTGAAGTTAAGTAAGCCATCAGAAATAGTAAGCCTAGCCAGCTTAGCTTCAGAATCCCCAAACAGCCAAGTGCCTGCATAATGCGCATTTCCACTTTGTTTTCATAGAGAACCTGATATGGGTGAATTTTTACATAATTAGAAAATTCATATTCACTACCAGAACTGGTAAAAGCTAATACTCTTGTTGAGAAGCTCCATGGAAACCATCCAGTCCAGTCCCTACCACATATCCCCAAGGGGCGTCGCCACCTTCTCTCTGCTTATCCCCATCAGCAGGGACTCAGTAAATCATATAGCACTCTACACCCTCTTGAGACCTCACATCATTAGAAATGGCTTCCTTTCCTTAATAATGAAATGAACTTTTTATAATTCTACCTCCTGGCCAGAACTCCACTCTCTGGAGTCACAGTGAAGACAGGTAACCCATCTTTCTCCTAGCACCCTTCAAACACTTGAAAGAACAATTTTTGCACCATCCGGAGTCATATCCTTCCTGGCTCCTCACTCATCACTCAAGCACAACTATTTTTAAGATCCAATTATCCTGGTTATTCTTCACTGGGCTTTCTAAGTTTGGGCAAATTCCATTTGAAATGCAGGGCCTGGTAACAAAGACAGCCATCATAAGACTTGATGATGCACAAGTGTTGCTCCCAGGACTGTGAACCACTTTCCTGGGTGCACCCCAAGACACCCCTCCCGCGCAGGACTGACAGCCCCCGACATTGTCTCCTCTCATTCAACGTATAACCCAGAAGGAACTTTTTTTCAGATTAAATTCTCACCGAATCACACACACACACACACACACACACACACACACCCTGGCCAACTCTGTATATTTTTAAAGTTATCCTTCTAAGCCCAAGTGGAGGATTTAATATCTATCAGTGATAAACAGTTTCCCTTCAAGCCTGCAGAGACAGAAAGATAAAAAACAGTATTTTACTATGTTCTTTCCACCCTCCAAAATTTTTCTGTGAACAGTAAAGAAAGTCAAATGGCCCGTTAAGTAGCCCAGAGATAAGAGTGAGTTGTTTGAGAAGGGAAAGCAAAACAAGGTAGTTCGTATTAGCACAGAGTTAAGCTGGTCCCAAAATATAAAAAAAGCCAAACAAACAGCTTTCAGGGCCTGGGGCTCTTTTCCTATACTGTTTCCCTTGTGGAAAAAAAAATGATCAATTAGATGCTATAATTTTTAGACACTTGGGGAAATAAGAGTCAGCCCAAACACCACAGAGGCCAACCTGCAGTTTGTGGTATGTGGGTCACTGTTTTGTCACACGTGACACTGTTTCCATGAACAACAGATTGAACCTGGCAAAATGCACTAGTTGACTCTGCCAATCTTTGCTAGTTTTAATGGAAACAAAAGGCAGAAAACTAGGCTTATGGAGAACAAAATATTCCTTCAGGACATCAACAGCACCAATGAATTTGCAACACAAAAGGAAAAAGATTATTCATACTTTTATATAATTGTTCTTTATGTTGCCTAAACTTTGCTTAAATAACTCATAGCTACATAATCAAGATCCCACACACAAATATAAAAGTTTTTTATTTGTGTATTCCAAAGGGATTTAAAGTATTTGGGATAGTGCATTCAGAGGTATTTTTCTTTTTTCTTCCAAATCTGTTTATATTCCTTACACCCAAAACAGATTCCTAGTTTAAAAATTAACAACAACAAAAATGGAACATAGATTTTAAATAATAAGAAATAAACAGCCTAACATTTGGAACAATTCCTCCCCTCCTTTTTTTTTTTTTTCCTTGCAGGATGGAACTTGCTTTTTGCAAAACAGAGTGCTAACATTAAATTATGGTATTAGTGGTTTTATTAGGTGTTTTGAATTCAGTGAGGCAATATGAAATATAAAAGGGGCATTATGAGAAAGATCTTACTATTGTTTGTCTACTCAAGGTATCAAAATCATATAGGTATGTAGGTAGACCTTACTTGCCTATAATACTTACTATTCCCAAGCAAGAGGGGAACTGAGTCAAATACAATATAGCATTTCCCAAGGACAGTTAAGAGGTTTGTGGAGAAACTATAATGTGATTCTATTGTTTTCTGACACCTCATTGTCTTTATTCAAGGACATTTTGAATAAGGAGTTAATAAAGCCTAACACTCCCTCGTTGTAATCATGAAAGAAATGAGATCAGTGCCACTGTGAGCTGATAACCAGGAAGGAGCTGTGAGGCAGCAGAGAGGCAGCGTTTTCCATGTGCCGCACGGTGATATCAACTAAGACATCAATCTCTTTGGCAAAGATGGACAACCTCTGTTTTCTGTTTCCCTGGGGCACAAAGGCATCCATACATATGTCATTCCATTGCCCACAAGAATGAAAGAAAAATGAGATTAGTACTTAGTACTTAACACACATGCTTCATTGTAATCAATTTTCATACATTGTCCATAAACATAGGTATAAAAAATGTCTTGCTATTATTTGGATAACTTAATAATTGTTACATGGGGAAGGGAGAGAAGTATACGGAAAATGTACAGTGTTCAACAAAGGGATATAAGCAGAGGACTTTTCCCCAAGAATGGTTTGTTCACAGGTAGTTAAAAAAAAAAAAAGCACACATATGTACATACACACAGAGAAACACACACACACACACACACACACACACACACACACCAGGAAAATAGCAATGTGTCTATGTTTGTGATCCCATTGTAATTAACAAGTTATTAACAATAGGAAAGGAGCAAAGAAAAGGCTAGACATTAGGCATACCATTTGGGCAGCTTCACCAGGGAGCTAAAGTTTTGTCTTCTGCAGGGAACCACCAGTCTATTCTCTGAAAAACTTTGGGGAAAGAGAGCTGGACAAAGGGAAAATAGAAGCATGCCCAGTAAAGTTGGAGTGACATAGGGAAGGTACTTTCCTATCAATTACACCTGGGGACAGAAATGGTTGACCAGAATGGGCATGGCTCCTGCAAGCACATGAAAATTTGGGCATACATAATACCCTAAACAAAGGAGTACCCTCTCTTGTTGCTCTTGTGCTCTTGGCTTCCTTGCACTCACCTATGTTTCCTCCATAGCTATGTGGCCCTGTGGATCCCACATGCAATGGACTAACAGACTGCAGAGAGAAGAACAAGCTAAGCTGGCCTGATGCTGGATTGGACTCTGCTCCAACATGGAAAGGAATCACTGGCTCTCGTTTTAGCTCTATTGAAGGCTCAGCTATACTTCTTCTATGACTGGATTAAGGGAAATGGGACTTTGGAAACTCAAGGAGTTAGTTCCACTCAAATAAAAATATTATTCATTCTCACACACAAGTTTCAGAAAATTCCTTTTTCCAGGATATTGCAAGAATTGCACCTCCAGCAGCAACCAGGGGAGACAAGGCCCTGTCCCATCCATTGACATATGGACTTTATCTTACCCAGCTTTCTACTTCTCTTGTTCTATCCATTATCTCTTCCACATCTGTACCTACTAACTCCAGAGGGATGTAATTTTCATTTTAGAAACATTTTTTAGTATTTGAACACTACCCTAAAAATGCAAATCAATAGATTAGAAATTCAATTAGACAAGATCTTATTTTTTTTTAAATAAATTTGTGAACGCCAAGTTGGTAAGCATATGTGTTCTAGTCATCTCCTCTTATTTAACAGACATATCTCCTGGAGATTAATGACCTATGAGAAGTCTGGCCTGCTGTCCAAATGATTTAGGAGCCCAGGAAGAAATGACGTTGGTTAGTTTTTGGCAATGATTTTTTAGTACAAGACACAAAAACGCACAATGGGAGTTGGGAAATATTTGGAAAACTCAAAACAACAGCTTGTGTTAATTCTCAACTGATTTGTGGCTGGCCTTCCCTTTCACCTCGTGGAGATGAGACTGGTAGGAAATGAGCCCTGTGGCCTGCTCTGGTCCCAGATGCTTCCTTCTAATTCCATCATTAAAAGGCACAAGACCATTGTGGGTGAGATGTACCTTTCTGAGGAAAAAGAAATGTGTGGCAATTAAAAGAGTCACCCACAGTTAAAAAACCATCAGGGACAACAGACTAGATTTATACATGTGAGACCCATGATGGGATCTACATTTTCTGAGATTAAAACAAGCAATAAACCAAAACAAAACAACAAAGCATAGAGGAATGGTATGACACAGACCTGTGGCCAAGCACTTACATTTAAGAAAACATATTGCATGATTTCAGAGATAAGAAAGCTCCAGAGCTCTTTCTGAAGTTCTTGTTGTCAGCCTGGTGTTAGAACAAGGTGGAGGTGCTGTGGGTGACGCAGTAAAGAGGTGCACAGGCCTTTCTTGTTCCTAGTGGACGTCTCATGGGCCCTAAGACTCTACGTCAAAGAACCATTAACTTAGAGAGATTTACTTGATAAAAACAAAACAAAATAAAACAACAACAACAAACACATATCCCTACAGCAAAGTATTAAAATATTTAAAAGGCAACATGTGACAGACTGGCATTGCTCAGTGGTTGAGCGTCAAACTAAGAACCAGAGGGTCACGGTTTGATTTCTGGCCAGGGCACATGTCCTGGATGTGGGCTCATTCCCAGGAGGGGACATGCAGGAAGCAGTCAATCAATGGTTATCTCTCATCATTAATGTTTCTATCTCTCTCTCCCTCTCCCTTCCTCTCTAAAATCAATAAAAATTTATATTAAAAAATAAAATAAAAGGCAACATATACAAAAATAAGTGTTTAAGGGATTGAATATTTAAAAAAAAACTCTCCAAAATATTATTTAGCCCACTGTATTGTCTAGATTATAATTTCTCCTAAAGAGATAGAACCATATACCCCAAGCTCAGTGAGTGACACCAATCCCCCTTCTCTCCTTCCACATCTCTCTTTCAGGCTAGCCCCACATTTATCCAATTATCTACTCTGGAGCATCTTTTAATCCAGCCTTTCTTCTCCACTCACCCAGCAGCAATCCTAACTCGGGCCCTTACCAATTCTCCACCCAGATCCTAAGGTGATCATTCTAAAAGCCATCAATATTGACCACATCTGTCAGTGCCCTTGGCAGTCCCGGTTCTGTCTCTTGCTTCAACAGTGTTTGGACCAAACAGACCCAGGGATGCCCCTTCTTCTAGCTTTCAGACACTCTCCTACGTTTCATCCAGTCACCACCTTCAGAACCACCCCCAGGACCAGCCAACACATTGTTGTTTCTTCTACCTTAACTCCTTATTGCCAAACAACCATGAGCTCCCAAATTCGTCAGAATTATTCCGCCGAGGCTGTGGTCAACCGCCTGCCAACCTGCATTTGTGAGCCCCACACCTACCTTTCTCTGGGCTTCTGTTTCCACCAACAATGATGTAGCTCTCGAGGCTGTGGGCTACTTTTTCCGGGAGTTGGCAAAACCAGTGCGATGGCTGCATTCTCTTCCAGGACGTGCTGAAGCCTCCCTAAGATGAGTGGGAAGAACTCCGGATGCCATGGGAGCTGCCCTGGCCCTGGAGAGCAACCTGAACCAGGCCCTTTTGGAGCTGCAGGCCCTGGGTTCCACCTGCGCAGACGCTCATCTCTGAGACTTCCGGGAAAACCTCTTCCGGGGTGAGGAGGTGAAACTCATCAAGAAGATGGGTAACACCTGACTAACATCGAAGGCTGCCAGCCCCCAGGCTGGGCTGGGAGAGGATCTCTTTGAAAGGCTCACCCTCAAGCATGACTAGAAGCCTTTAGAGCCCAGAGGCCTTTGAGAGGCCCCTCTGCGTTCTCCATTTTACCTGAGCCTCTTCCCAAAACTACTAGCCATCCTTTTAACCACCCTGAAGCCCTCTCCCATGCATTGGACCAAATGAAACAATATATATATATATATATATATATATATATATATATATATATATATATATATGTATATGTATATATATATATATATATATATATATATATATATATATATATCTATATATCTGCCTGGACCTGGACTTGGACCTGGCTGCCTCCCCAGTTCCCCCTGCACTCCAGGAAAGTACCTCCCCCCCTCTCACCCACCCCCAGCCCGCCACAGCACTTCATAAACCCATATGTCTCTATGCCTTTGTATTTATGGTCTTGCTGCTTTATATGCCCTTCATTCTAAACATTTCCACAACTCAGAATTCACTCTCTCCTACCTTTTCTGATTGACCTCTACAATTCCTTTAATACTCAGCTTCTATGTCCTCTTATAATCCCCCCTTCCCCTGATATCCTTAAGTGGAGTAGAAACTCCCTTGTCTATGCTATCTAATACATTATCAAAAACTTCTTTTATATAGCATGTATTTCATTGTATTATAATAATCTGGTGCCTAATTTTCTTCACTTCCCTACACTGTAAGCTCCTTGAGGATAGGAATTAATGTTATTCAACTTGTTATCCACAGAATTTGGCTAAGACTTAGTAGCAAACAATGCATGTTTACAGGATGAATGGATGAGGGAATAAATGAGAACACCTGCTGGGAAAATCCAGGGAGGGAATTTACCAGGTAGAAGGTCAAGTGTTACATCAACTCACTTTTGGGAAGCTGATGAGTAAATTCAGCCCTGACCAGTTCTCACACTTTTAGATGTGTTCATTTGTTTACTTCGTTCATTCATTTATTTAACAAACATTTGTTGAGTGCCTGTAATGTTTCAAGGACTTACCCATCACAGGATTTCTACAAATAATAAAATAATAAATATACTTCCTGATCTCAAGGACAGAGGGGGCATCAGTTATGTAAAATAAGGGCCATGAAAGGCTATAGGAGTTGCAATAGGAGTGGGGCAGGATGAAAGTTGAAGACAGGAGCCTGTAGCAGTATATCTCACCTCTTGTGGAAGTGCTATCTGCGGAGTGTTCTGAAAGGGGAACATTGGGACAAGGAGGAGAAAGGCACAGCCGACCAAGGGTGATGCTTTGTGCAATACCATATAGATGAGGAAGTGTGCTACCATTAGGTGAATGGAGATAATTTAAGGTGAAATTGTTATAAACCCAGGCTCTAGAAAGCAACCCTGTATTGAAATTTCAATTCTCTATCTGTGTGGTCTTGGGAAGACTAGACCTACTATAAAATGGACCCTTGTCGATTGAAGGGTCCTGGTTTCTATTTCGGTCAATGTCATATGCCCGGGTTGTGGACTTGATCCCAGTAGGGAGTGTTCAGGAGGCAGCTGATCAGTGATTCTCTCTCATCATTGAAGTTACTATGTCTCTCTCCCTCTCTGAAGTCAATAAAAAAAATATTTTTTTAAAAAAAAAGAAGTAAAATCAACAGGACTTGGTTACCTTTTTCCCCCACATGCATTTAGACACCTATGACATGACCTCATGCTATCTGTTGTCTTCCAGAGTTTTGGATCCAGACAGGAGCCCTACTCTGGACTTTTGCCTTCTTCTATCACAATTTACCTCTCCACTCCCCAGGGAAGTGACAACTTCAACAGTCAATGATGTGATCACGTGATGTAATCCTCATGACAACCCTAGGAGTAGCCCATTAATATTGGACCTCATTAAATAAGCCCACTAACTTAATTTGAAAAGTTATACAATTGTTTTAAAGGCCCAGGTCAGGTTATCTCTGACCTAAAAATCTGTGTCCTTTCCACTATCCCCATTGCCAAGTGCCAAAGGCAAACTAAGGTGGGGATAGCTGAGAATGGCTGAGCATGCCTTGTCTCTTTAAGGGAAAGGGGAGAGAAATGTTCATTTTAACAAGGCATTGCTGGAGACCCAATATGCTGATGCAAAAGATGCATCTCCAACAGTGGCATTTGTGGGCACTCTGGCAGATCAGATTTATGAGAGACACAAACTCTGGTTTTCTTGAAATCTCATTGTGTAAGAAACCATCTTGCATGCATCTTGCCAGGTCTGGTGGAGACAGAGCAGAAGTACTTGATGAATGATGCATTTGTCTGTCTCCCAGACTGAGCCCAATTGTTCTCCCGATTAGAGTCCTGTTAGAATAAGCTAGCTCATATGAACACTGTTTCCCAATCATGAATTGCTTCTATTGCCTTTTATACCTCTTACCTATTTGTTCTATTTGCCATGAGATACAGCTCCCTACATTTCAGAAGCAGGAAGAGGCCTTCGTGAGATCTAGCCCAACACCCCAAAGCCATCAGTTCTAGTTTACTTTATTCCTGGATGGTCTGGCTTCATAGAAACATTTTTTTCCCCAATCAGAAACTTAGTGGATACTGGACCTTGTTTGTTTCCTCTCAAATGAAGGTCATGTCTGCAATCGTTACCTGAAGTATACATTCATAACCAGCTTGTTTGGGTCATAGAGATGCAGATGCCTTCCAAACAAAGTAAACATAACTTCTGGAATAACATTATCTAAACTCTATATGGTCAGCAGCTCTCCTGAGTGTCACAGGTAGGTTCTCTTTTTTTTATCCTTTATTTTACAGATAAGAAAACTGTGCCTTAGAGAAGTTAAATAAGTTACCCAAGGTCACACAGCTAGTGAATGGCAAGGTCAGGATTTAAACCCAGGTGGTGGTCTAATGACTTCAGAGTTCTAAATATTAACCACTACACTTAACATTCTACACATCATTAATGCTAATTTATTAGCAATCCTTTTGCCTTGTGCTCACAGTTCATTTTATAGTTTCCAGTTATAACAGCTTCATATGTGCATTTTATTACCGAGAATACAAGGAGGGTAGGAAGGGAGAAGTCAGCATATGGAGCAAATTGAGAAAACTCCCCAGTTTATCATCTCCTGGACTTCAGATAAGGATTTGTGTGTTTAAAAATGCAGAGTGTTTTATCAGCTGAGCTGCTGGCTCTCCAACTAACCTACTTTTAAAATGTGTTTGTTTTAAAGCGGCCACTAGAGATCAAATCTCCTGAATGAGTCCAAGATAAAACTCAAAGTCACTCAGCTCTATAAAGACCTAAGGCAGCTGCCCGCTGGTACAGGTGCAGGGGAAATTGGTGAGATGAATTCACATACTTTTTGAACAGGATATGCAACTGAGTGATGAGAGAGGGCACTGTCAGCTTTCTCCCCTGGAGAGACTTTGGACAACATTCCAGTCTCTGCCTGATCCTGGCAGTGAAGAGTAATGTGTATCTGGGGTCATAACAACATGAGTGTTGTGTGACATTGGCACATGCAGTCAGCTGGACAGTCCCTCAGTGCATCTCTGCAGAGCCCCTTCTAGGCATCAAGCACTCAGCTTGGAGTTGGGGATTCCATGGTGAGCAAAAATGCAGAAGAACTTGCCCTTCTAGAGTTTACCATTTTTTGTTGGAGACAGAATTTAATCAAACTAATCTCACACATGAATATATCATTGCAAACCCACATAAGTGCTACGAGGCAAGAAACAGAGCTCTGTGAGAAGATGGAACAAAGACCTCACAGAAGAAGTGGCCCCCTTGAGTAGAAATGTGAGCAGATACTGACCGGTCAACAAGGATGGATTTCCGGGCAGAGGAAACAGCATGTGCAAACGCCCTGTGATAGCAAGGCCATCACTGGCCCGGAAGCATTTTTGTGTAAATTAGAAAAAGGGGGGGGGCACTACCTCCTCAAGACCCTTTGCTTCTGTCAGAAAATGGTTTTACTTATTTTTACAGAACAATCGTCCATTATCGGGAATATTAACGGCTCAACCAGTATTGTAGCAACTAGTCGCATTTGGCTACTGAGCACTTAAAATGTGGCTAGTCGATATTGAGGTGTGCTATAAATATAAAATACATCCTGCATTTCAAAGATTTAGTGTGGAAAAAAAAATAGAATACCTCAATTTCGTTTCAATTGACTACATGTTGAAATGGTACTGTTTGGATACATTGAGTTAAAAAAAAGTTTTATTAATTTCACTTGCCCCTTTTTATTTTTTTTTTAAATGTGGCTGCAAGAAAATTTAAAATCACACATGTGATTCGTATTTGTGGCTCACACGACATTCCTACTGGAGCACCCTTTGGCGGCAGGGCCTTGTATACCGTACTGCGCTGCCGGCAAACCATGGCAGGGACGGGGAAATGAAAGGAGACCAGAGTCATCGCTGCACAGAGGGCAAAGAGGAGAGTGGTGAAATATCAGAGGGGCCAGGTCACGTCGAATTGTGCTTTCTAAGCCAGGAAAGTTTAATAAAGTTCATCCTTAGCTTCATTCTCACAGATGCTTTCCTTGCCTGTATATCTGGAGTTTGTCTAATCAGTGGTTTATTCTAAAAGCATTTCTTAAGCTCCCATTGTGGGCTGGGAAGGGGGCCTACTGCCTGGTTCTGATGCAGCTGAAATGTGTTCCTTTACCTGTGAGAGGGAATGTGTTAAAATGGAAAGGAAACCAGACTTGGAGCTAGACTAATATGTTGAATTCTCGGGTTTTATATTTACTTGTTCAGCAATCTCAAGAAAATTATACTTTCTGGAAATGTTCCTAACCCATACAATGAAATGTTACTATTGATTATCCATAATACCTACTATCTATTACAATATTACTAGAGGCCCGATGCACGAAATTCACACAAAAGTAGGCCTTCCTTTCTCTGGTTGCCGGCACCGGCTTCTCTCTGGCACCTGGGACCCGGGCTTCCCTTGTAGCCCTGGCTTCATCCAGAAGGTCATCTGGAAGGATGTCCAGTCTGATTAGCATGTTAGATATTATAATACTATAGAATATATATTGCAATATTATAATATTACATAGTATGCCCTTTTACCACGAAATATCTGTAATCCATGAATAAACACAACAGAACAGGTGCTCTCTCTAGCAGCAGTGGAACTAGCAAGAAGCTGGATTCTGGACTCAGGTTCTGTGCTTTGAATAATGCATCTCTGTTGTTTGATCTTTAAATATTTTGAATCTTATAGCCTATCTTCCTTTTCAATAAATTTCTTATTAAGGGGTTAGTGACAAATTACATAGAAAGGTTTTATTTTTTTTAATAAAACTGGTTTAAAAATAAGGAGAATTGAGTTCTGGACCCAGCTATGACATTCATTCCTCCTGTGATTTTAAACAAATACTTGACACTCTTGTCCCTTGTGTCAAAAGGAAACATAGTAGCATCCAAAGAACTAATGAAATAAACATACTCTGAATGCAAGGATTGGTACAAATATATGACTAACTATTGCCGTTTTAATTGTAACGTATCAGACTGAAGTATCCATATTTAATATGAGTAAGAAGCATACTGCGTACATTGGGCTAGTTCCATGTGTAGAGCTTTGCACCTGTCAGGTCATTTAAACTTCAGACCACCTCTCTGAGACAGGTGTTATGACTCACCCTGTGTCCAGGGGACACCGCTGCTAAGTGGCCAGGCAAGGTTCCCAATGAGGGTCTATATCTGGCCTCATAATCCACATGGCTTAGACCTCCAAGTGCCAAATATGCACCTATGTTTCACTTGTTAAAAAAAAAAAAAAAAAAAGATAAAGAGAGAATCTAAAAGTAAACTAGAACACTGAAAAAAAAACTTGAATTTTCAACACAATGGAAAGTAGCTGGGTCATTATTTCTATGCATTATTGACTTAAAACGAGAATCACTTTGCCTTGATCAGTGGCTCAGTTGGTTTAAGCATCATCCTGTACACCAAAAGGTTGCAGGTTCAATCCCTGGTCAGTGCACATACAGGAGGCAACCGGTCAATATTTCTCTCTCGCATTGATGTTTTCTCTCTCTCCCTTTCTCTTTCTCTAAAAATCAATAAAAACTTTTATCCTTAGGTGAGGATTAAAAAGGAGAGAAGAATCATTTTAAGGTATTCAAGGTGACTTACTGTTCCTTCATTCAAAGATCCATATGCCTGATTTTAAAAGCATAAAATGGTATGCAAGGTTGCTTTAAAGTGTACTTCTCACTGTAGACCTACACAGACCGGTGCTGTGTGCACACATTAACCCTCAAGGTCACAACACGGGGACTGCTGCCAGTATTGCATCAGAAGTCAGTGCCAAGCTTCCTCTGGCCCGCCCTTTCGGGTATCTGGGAGAGGCGAAGGTGTGTCTGCACAGACCAATCTGCAGCCAGGGACGCCTGTGTGCCCCGTATCTGAACAAATAGGGGCCAAACGGTCTGACGTCAGCGTTAGCGTTGGCATGACAGCCGGAGGGGGCACTAATCTGTTTGTGCCGATAACCTTTGCTGCAGGCTGAGCCTGTGCCAACATTCAACTGGGCCACTTGGAGCTCCTGCACTCATATGACCTCTCAGGATTGCCTTTTCCGGATCCTGCCTGCACTGACCTCGCTAGGTTGCAAATAGGAGAACAGCAGCGGGGTCCAGATGCACCCTCGGGGGCCAGACTGCTGGTGGGGAGCTTCACTGCCATGTTCCAGCTGTGTGACCTTGCACAAGTCACCTAACCTCCCTGTGCCTCAGTCCCCTCATCTTCCCAATAGGGGTAACAACAGCACCCACCCAGACAAGGAGCAGTTGTGAGGATTAAATGCACATGTCGGGTCCTTAGCACAACGGCTGGTACACAATGGCATGAGCTGCCGTTATGATCATCGAGAGCATTGCAGGATCAGCCACACCTCCAAAGCCACTATTCACCAGTCCTCCTCTTAAGATGACAGATCTGTACATTAGTACATTAATTTTTCTGTTGCTATATAAGTGACATAATATAAAACTCATCATTTTAAAGTATACAATTCAGTATTTGTAGTATATTTGCTATGTTGTACAGCCATCACCACTATCCAATCCAGAAGGTTTCTTATCACCCCAAGAGAAACCCTACCCAATAATCACGCCCACTCCCCTCCCCCATCCTCTCACCCCTACTTGACCCACTTTCTGTCTCTCTGAATTTACCTATTTGGGACATTCTATGTATGCAAATGGAACACTGAAATATGTGGCCTTTTGCAAAGAAGACACACTAGCAAAGAGGCTTGTTCACTTCAAGCAAAATAACAGGATCCCAGCGCCCTCCCCAGCCCCAGTAATGAAGCATCAGCTGCACTTGCTTGCACCATTTTATTGGTTTCTCTCTGGAGGCTGCCAGGAGGAGGCTCAGCTTGATGGGGGTTTTGAAACATTCTAAGCTTTGAAGCTCCTTTTGCATCCCCAAGAACACAGAGAGGCGCAAAGCAGCAGGCCTTTGGCTCCATGTCTACAAAGATCGCAGGGGACTCCTGATGACTAAGTCCCATTACCAACTAGTTATCTCCCTTGACTGGGAACTGGCTCCAGCAGACCCAACTCTAGGAGGAGACTTATGACAGAAGTGCCTCATGGGAGGACGAATTACCCTGGAGCTTACGGAAGCCCCAGGCTAAGAACTACCAAGGGCTGAGACCAAGAGGTATTCTTGCCTAAGGGGTGCCATTTAATTGCTTATGAAGAAGAAAATTCCAAGGCTGCTCTTACAGGTGAATAATGCAGAGTAAACAACGTCTCTTGCCCATTCCCTGTCTGAGAAGAAACAAAGGAACATTTTCTTAGTTTCCCAGATTCCTGAGATTTTGAAACAAACACTGCTGACGGAGAAGCTCAGGCTGGAAGGGAAGGGTGGACTGCATGTGGCTGGAAGTGGATCTACATGTCCAGCCATGAGTTCCCAGAAGAGAACACCGCCCTCTGTACTTTCCAAGTGGCCAGGAAACAACACACCAATCTGCCCGTGATAATCAATGAGGGGCCTAGTTTTTGAAAAGCCATTAAACACATATGTTCATAGAAACCACCCTAAACTCGATTTATATTTTATGGCTGAATCTTTTGGACACCTGGGTTTTATAACTTATTTGTTAATATTGTTTTATTGTGATAATTATTCACACTGTATAACTGTGAGGCCTGATTACTTTGTTCAGAACAGTGTAATAAAAAGAGATGTAAACTTGGACCCAAACACCTACAGCAAATATGTTTTCCCCAGGTTGTTTATCTTTTTTAATATATGTTATGTCTTTTTTTTATGTGTCTGTTTTTTGCATATTTTAATGGGCTGGGATTTTTTTGTTTGTTTGTTTAATTTGAGTTATATATATATATATATATATATATATATATATATATCCTGGATACATGTATTTAGACAGACATATTTATTTCTAATATAGAATCTTAGTTTATGCTTAGCTTTTAATTTTCTTTTTCTTTTTAAAGCTTAATTGTTGTACACCTTAAACTTACACAATCTTATGTGTCAACTACATCTCAATAAAGCTGGAAAAAAAAGAATTGTAAAAAGAAAGCATTGTTTAGAGGCATAGAAAAAAAAAAGCTTTATTGGGGTGTATTTGATATGCCTAAAATTACACTCGTTAGATATATACATCTTGATGAGTTTGGACAGATGCATACACCCCTGATACCTTCACCACAGCCAGGGTACTAAACACATCCATCACCTCTAAATCTTTCCTTGAGCCCCTTGTGTGTGCTTTTGTTCTGTGAGAGGTAAGAATTCTTAACCTGAAATTGAGTCTCTTAACATATTTTAAACTGCAGAATCTTGACTCATTCATTCAATATTTAACAAACTATGTCTAAGTTTGTGGGACCAAGCGCTTTTGCCCAGTCTGACTGGTCCAGGAAAGGTAATTGATCGTTTTTGGCTGCTGCTGACCAGTAAGGGGGCTGAGAATTGAATGAAAATTCCAGAACATCACTGGTCTTCATTAAACATCACTGATCTATCATTAAGATTAAACAAAAAAGGACTGTTTTAGTGTCACAGCAGGAATAAAGGACACAGGCGTACCTCTCGCTCTTCCTTTTTAATCCTCACTGGGTCGAGAGGTCTAACACCTCTTAGGAAAACCAATGTCCCTCTGAGGGCACTAGGCTCCCAGCAGGCTCACAGTCCAGCAGCGGGAAGGAAGGTGGTGCAGAAGCTGTGTACCGCGGGCCTGAGTAACAGAGAGCTAATTTTACAGTGGACCTAGCGCTGGGCCCCACTGGTGTGGGTCAAGCACCGCCCTCCCCTATTGGGTGACCTGGAAAAAGCTGCTGTGTTACCCGAGTGGACTCTGCCTTCAGAGCCAGCGGCTTAGAGTCCCATTGCCTGGGTGGTTCTCTGATTACATGATTCCTCGGGCTGACTAGGATTTCTTTCTTCTAGCTCAGCCCTTTTTATCAAAGGACCCAGTGATGATCTGTGGACATTCATTCCTTCACGGTACCGAGGCTATCGATAGCAGTGAGGTCACATTACCCTCTGGCCTGGTCTGAAAGGGATAAGAGGCCTGCTGTACATACTGTACCTGTCCCTAAGACTGGGTGTCTCCCTGTTTTATAACTTCTCTGAGACTCCGGAGCACACTGTGAAAACCAGGGAGCGGGTCTGTAAACCACACACGTGCTTAGGCTTTGGGAATTAAATGCGGCTTGACTTTGCGGTTTATAAACGGTGACCTGATTCAATAGAACTCATGAATGACAAGCAAGCCCTAATCCATGTAGGCTTCTTTTCTATCCCCAATATGTCCACATGGTTTTGTTTCCCAATCCATTTTCAGCCAAACAAGTTAGATCAGCTTTCATTGTAGTCAAAATATTTTGCAGGAGCTGACGAAAAACTCCCATCATGAGGCAGATAAGAAGGTACACATGATGTCAAAACAAGGTCAAGCAAGCTTGAAGTTAAACAAATAGTTCTCAGCGGGTTGTTTTGAACATCCCTTCTTGTTAATTGGAAGAATCACAATTTTTAATTTTCTAAGCATTCCTTTCCTGCAAATGCTCAGAAATGATCATCTCCCTCTCTCTGCTTGTGTGTGCAAGCTTATTTCTATTGGAGCAGCCCAGGTGGACCAGGAGAAAATATTGATCATTGCTAACGTCAAAGGGATTTGAGTCGAGGAAGAAATTCACCCCGGGTCTGAAGTTGGCCCCTCAGTAGTATGTGTTGCATACTCACTAACTGACACCCAGTTTTATATCTATGGGGAGGCTGCTGCCATGGCTGCTGAGAGAACAAAGCATGAGTCTCCTTGAATCCTGTAAGGACATGGCTTGTGGGTAGGTGTTGTCATTTACACTGGAGCAGGTGGTGGAATTTTATGTAAGCTGGCCCCTGTTTTTCAAAGAATCAGAGTGATGATTTCTTTTAGCAAGTATTGGGTGAAAATTGTCAACAATCCCAAAGTAAAGGTCAGCAAAGGAAAAGTGTGAAGCTCCTAATTGCTTTTTAATGTGGTAGTTGTGACTCTGCTATTCTCACTACTTAGAAGATCCCTAACCAGTATTTTCCCTGGTTTGGGGGGTGGGGGGGGAGAGAAGGCCTCCGTTGTTACTTGCAAGTCCTGGAGTGATTGGATTTTGTTATTTTAAGAGTGCTTGCAAGAGAGGTGGTATTTATAATTCGAAACTAGGCTAAATACTTGCATGCATATTTTTCAGCTGAAATCACAGATGCTGCCTTTAATTTTTTAAAGCAAAGGACGCATTGGAAAATGGACAACCAACTAGACTCCCAACATATTAAAATAAGACTGGATAGTTCTATGTAGACTAAGGTTCCTTATCCTTGGAACAACTGTCATTTGGAACCAAATAGTTCATTGTTAAAGACAGCCCTCCTGGGAATTGTAGACTACTGAACAACTTTCCTGCCTCTATTCACTAGACCAGTAGACTCGCCCAGAAATGTCTCACACAGAAATGTCTCCAAATATTGCCAGTGTCCCTGGGGGACAAAATCCACCTTGGTTCGCAACTGGTTTAGCTGAAAAGGGTTTGGGTTTTATCAGGGGGTACGGGGGTGGAATTTAAGTCAGCGAGAGAATCTGAAATGGATTTCTAGAAATCAAAATAACATTCTAACTTATAAAAACAACAGATTTGTGTAGAGAGCTAGAGTTTCCATCCCAGAACCTCTGTTAATACATCACAATCTTGTTTCACAAGCTCCTGAGGGAGCAATTGACTTATTTGAAAGAATGAAGTAAATTATACTTTTTTAGAGGTACAGTGTTTTCTAGGCTCAAATATCCACTTAATAATAATGAAAACTAAATTATAGGCTAAATAATAAAGTTGGCCCAATTTTTGCTTTTGGTGTTCTAGAACATTTTGCTGAAAGAAATGAGAAAAATTAAAACATTAATTTCTTCTGTTTCTAAATCCACCAAGTTGATAGCTGGTTTGTGACTTTCTGAATATCTCTACCACTTATAAAATGTACTACTGTGTTTTTATTTATTTATTTATTTATTTATTATTATTGGTAAAGTGGCTAAGATTCATTATCTAAATGTTTTGGCAAAGCTCTTCTTTTCTGTCCTCTCCCTCAACACACAGTTTTCTGAGGTTTATTAACCTACTTTTGGTCTTCTCTTTAACTATTAATTTTAACCTAATGCCTGTGGTTTTCTTTCTAAAACATTTGATAATTTCTTTCTTCCAACAGCTTTTTAAATAGAAACCAACTTGTGCAACAAGATTCTTCTTCTCCCCTGAGGCTGTTCTTAGGGCAGAGTTTGAAACCCCTAATCTTGGGAAGGGAATTAAACTTTTTTTTAAAAGAAATCTCAGTTTTTAATATAGTTTATTGATATTTTACAGAGAGGAAGGGAGAGAGATAGAGAGCCAGAAATGTTGATGAGAGAGAAACATCGACCAGCTGCCTCTTGCACACCCCGCACCGGGGAATGTGCCCGTAACCAATGTACATGCCCTTGACCGGAATCGAACCCGGGACCTTTCAGTCCACAGACCGACGCTCTACCGCTGAGCTAAACCGGTTCCGGCAAGGGAATTAAACTTTTAATTCCATAGTTATTGGAGACAACATGAGGCAATAATAATATAAATAATATTCATAAGCATTTTCAAATCAAAATGAGTACCTTTATAAGTGGAAATTCTCAATTAACCCCAGAAAAAAAAATCAGCTTTCAAAGACAGACATAGGCTAACTATAAGAAAGAACAACACTCCTAGGTTTTTAAAAGAGCAAAACAACTACAATGAAAATCCTGTTTATTATACAAAGCTCTTATTCCATGTAGAAGTCATTAAATATCAGTTCTCTGCTGTGAAAAGCCACCTGTCAATTCAAAACCTCACAAGAACTATGTGAATTTCTTTTTTTTTGTAATTTAAGTTCTTTATTATTTATTGTATTACATAGTCTGACTATATATAAATATATATATATATATATACATATATATATATATATATATATATATATATATATATATATCCTATTGGTTCTGTTTCCCTGAAAACCCGACATAATACACAGAAGAAATTTTTTTTAATTGTTAATAACTATTACAGGCCCTATCTGAGCAAATCAGGTCTGTCCACCTTACTCAGCTTCTGAGAAAGGAACAGCAGAAACAGAATGGATGAGCACCCAGCGTCCTCGGCCAGGCTGCCTACTTTACAGGAGGGGAAGTCGCACACAAGTTGGGGGTCTCCCACAGAGCCACAGGGGCAGAGATGCACTCAAGTTTTGTAGGACTTGAAGCTTAGACCATTGCAGCTGTCTGGGGTGGTAGTGCTTTATAAGAAATAAAACATAAAATCAGAACATTTTTTCAGAACTGTGACAATTCAAGGAAGCACATTACAGCCGTGGAAAGAGTGGCGGGCCCTGACGTTTAAGCTTCATACACTTCTTGGCTGGGAAATTTACTTCTACACAGGAAAGTTTAGCTGAATGGCCCAGAATCCTCCACCTGAAGATTCTGGTTCAATGCTTAACCAGCGTCAGAAGTGTTGAGGAAGACAGGAAAACAGAAGGGAGAATGAGGGCTGCTGACAAATTTTGACAACTAATTTGAAATCGCTTCCAGATTTAAACAAAGTAGCAGATGCCCTCCTAAAATAAAAAAAAACAAGTCTCAAGTAAAAAAAGATATGTGCATTTTACAAAGAAAAATATCCCGCAATAAATAAAATATGGTTAGTAAATAAAAATAAAATGGCAGCTGTTTACAGTCCTGGTGGGTTGTCAGTTTCAAGTCACATGAATCCTAAGGGTCCATACAGTGGCTGCATCTCAAACCCAAGAGGACATGAAAATTCGCTTACTTTCAAGCTGGCAAGCAGATTTCACCACTCATGTTCGGGATGTGTTGATAAATGCAAGCTGTGGGGTAAAGAAAGCTAGTTTCTTGTTTACAATGCTTGCAATTGAGAGAATGAGTTGGTTTTCTAGAAAGTCTTCAGGGCTTATAAATTTTATGTTTACCCAATTCAAAGACACTTTTCAAGTTTGGTTTACCTGAGACTGGGAGTTAATTTGCATTAAAATTGACCATAACAATGTAAAAATCAGCAGCCTTCCATCTGAATTTCTTTTTAAGGTAACATAGGTTACTTAACACTATGATGGGGAAATCACTATTTTGTTCTCTGCTAAGTTTATATTGCATCTTATAGATTCCACTTTGTCAATCCTCAGAATCTTAATTTATGGAAGATTGACCACTACCAAAGCTGACCACAGCTCTTTCCCTGGCTCCTTTCAAAGATGAGGCATTGGGTCAGATGGAAGTCACAAAGTGGCTGATTTCGAGGGACTGGTTTCCCTGTCCTGGCTGCTGAGCTAGCACAGAACTGAAAACTGTTGGGTCCTCAGCTCATCTACTGTCCAGCAGCACAACCACAAGCTATGGAAGGAGAACAGGGAAGTCCTCTTCTCCCTAGTGCCATGGTTGCACTAGTGCCTAGTGCAACTCGTGAGCCACATGCGGCTCTTTGGCCCCTTGAGTGTGGCTCTTCCACAAAATACCATGGCCTGGGTGAGTCTATTTTGAAGAAGTGGCATTAGAAGAAGTTTAAGTTTAAAAAATTTGGCTCTCAAAATAAATTTTAATCGTTGTACCGTTGATATTTTACTCTGTTGAATAATGAGTTTGCCGACCACTGCCCTAGGGCCTAGGGGAACATAAATATGGTCAGCACAATATTGGCAAGGGTGACACCACTGAGGAGTGATGCATTTAGCTTGTTATAAACCTCTCTGGTATACTGGTAAACCTAAACTATGGAAGGTTGGCTGTGTTTCTGTATTCAGTATGACCTATCAAGCATTCATTCCATTTGTTCACCACTACTGAGCCTATGGGAAAAGAACAGGTGTGCAGAATGGAGGCCCAGGGAAGATACACATGAAATCTAAGGCAGTGATCATCAGGCCAACAGAAATGGCGGCTTTAAGCAATCAGATTAGTTATCAGTCTTATTTGAACCAATATATCAAGTTGTCCCAATACCTGAGCAATGATCTATCCATTACCATCAGTACCCATAAAGGATAGGAAGAAGGAACTAACTTGGGCCCAGAAGTGTGTATTTGATCGCATCAACATAATGAATATACCATGGCTGAGTAATATAACAAGATATTTCTTTCATGCCCTGACCTATATTATACTTCTTTAAAAAATATATTTTGTTTACTCCTAAACTTCTAAATTTATATTTAAAGATTACTTGGGGAAAGAAACAAGAGAAACATAGATCATACTCCCTGAAACCTGAGAGAAGTATTTCTGTCTTCTATCCTCTGTTTTAAAAAATAACCTGACAAAATAGTTCCTTTTCCTTAAGCTCCATCATTCAAGAGAAGTTGTCCACTGCAGACAGATGCTTATTATGAATGATCTTTTTAAAGAATATATAAAACATGAAAGTAACAAAGCAGGCATAAGTGGTTCTTACATAACTTATACCAGTCTCTCCTCCTTATCTACCATATTTACCCAGTGTACACAGCTAGTGCATTTAACCACTAAAACATAGACTGTCTTTCCCTCTCCTCCTTCACATGACAAAATTACTTTTAGTACAAATACAAAATAAAATAAATAATAGACAGAAAATAAATGCAGACAGTTAACATGTTATTTTGCTGAACTTTGAATATATATATCTTACCAATAAAAATAAGGAGTTATTTGAATATTCAGGGAGAGGGGGATGGGAGAGGGCAATGGGGAAAAAGCAAACATATGTAATACTTTCAACAATAAAGATTTATTTTTAAAAAGAAGTTATTTTAATAAAGCTGAAACATCAGCAAAAGTTAAAACTAATTGGCCTTTTAAATCACAGGACTGATGCAATGGCTTTATGTCATCATTTTTTCTTTAGTTTAATAATTAATAAGAATAAAATTCTATGTTGAAGATATCAGTCAAATCCTGAGAGTTATATTATGTAGGAATTTAATTTGCTCTAACCAAACCAAAATATCACATCCTCTAGTGAGCACTGCTTCACTGCTTTTAATTTCAAACATAAATTTAAAACTGTTTCACCGTTTTTAATTTAAATACAAATAAAAACAAAGACTGAAGAATTAAAATCACTCAAGTTCTGTTGCTTCCTCTTTTTATCTCCACATCGCCACTGTTTATCTCAGATCTACTACTTAGGTGCGGGAGTATGTAATGTCCCAGGGTCTGGAGACACAGACTTTTCCAGAAGTGACTGGAATAATTCCAAAGTCTTAATGACCTTACTCTAGAAACAAGTGTGTGGCTAACCCCACATGTGTTAGGAGCCGATGGGAGAACTGGGAATCCTCCAAATTAACTTCTACGTAAAATACAATGTTTATTAAAAGACAAGTAAGAAATACCTACGAATTTGGAGCATATATAGGTATACATATATATGTACATATGTGTGTGTATTATGAAAACTTAGTAGTAACTATAAAAATTGTTTGGAATGTAAACCAACAACAGATTTTTTTTTCAAGGATTATTTAATCACTGACATGGTTTAGAATTGGTAGCACGTGGAGATGATTAAAAGCAGACGGACCTGTATTCAGTTTTATTATTGTTTTTGAACTCTCTACAGACAATGCACTTCCGTATTGCTGCACAGAGGGCTGACTGCTCCTAGCGCCTCACCCTTGGAACATCACCACACCACCGAGTCTTACTAAACAGCATGTAATTGCAGAAACTCAATTTGCATGCAAATTTGAAAATGTTGGAATAAATTTCCAATGTTCTATCCAATCCTCTACTGTTTTGTTTTTTTTTTTCTAAGTTTCTCTTTTTTAAAAAAAATATATTTTATTGATATTTTACACAGAAGAAGGGAGAGAGATAGAGAGCTAGAAACGTCGATGAGAGAGAAACATCGACCAGCTGCCTCTTGCACACCCCCTATCGGGGATGTGCCCTGAGCCAAACCGGTTTTGGCCTGTTTCTTTTAACAATATAACATGTAGGGGATCATGATTGGCACTAATTTCACCTCAAGAGGTTTGGCATTAACTTAAATTTTAACTAGTTATTCATAATAACTTATGGTACTTTCATCCCAGAATTTCTCTAAACACCTTGGGACCTATTCTATTTTCCTGATGGCCCACATTAGGGGTTCTGAGTACTCTAGCTTTAATACCTGCTGTTACTATTCCACTTCTTGTTCTCTTTCAACTTTGTTCTTTCAGACTTTAAGGGGTTGTCTCCTAAGTTCTGGATTCCAAGATTTGCTTATGTAATTTGGTCACATTTCAGAAGTACATTCAGAGAACATAAAATCAAACAGTGTTTGTTGGTTTATAAATCTTAGATAACACCTCCTCCCCCCTTATTGCTAAGTAGACATAAAACTAAGTTGAGAACGGAGAAAAGTATACCCTCAAGTTGTAATTAAAGCTTTATTTGCAGTAATACACCAACGCATAGAATAGTTTAGAGACAAGGACAGTGGGCAGCATCCTGGAATCAGGAGGCTGTGGCCAATTACGTTTGAAACCTGGGATGATCGAGCAGCAGTGGTACCTCCACTAAGAACACAAACACACCTGTGCTTCCTATTTACGGTCGCCTGCTAATGAACACCCCCCACCCCCCCCACCCCCACCCCCCACCCCCCACCCCGTTGTTGCACATTGACTCCTGGGCTCCTAGACAGCTGCCTTCTCCCTGTGTCTCCACAGGGCCTCCCTTCAGTCCTGTTCATGTTCCAATTTCTTCTTATAAAGACACCAGTTCGTTTGGGTCAGGGCCCACCTTAATGATTTGATTTTAACCTGATTATCTCTTTAAAAACCCTATCTCCAAATACAGTTATGTTTTTGAGGTATTGGGAGTCAGGACTTCTCTGCATAAATTTAGAGGGGGACACAATTTAGCAAATAACAGTTCATATTTTTTTTTCTCTCCTGTATCACCAATGGACATGTTTGCCCTGGCTGCCTTACCTTAGCCACTCCTCATGCATCATTTATTGGTTTCAGTCCATGCTTTCTACTTTCAAATATTATAAGCAAATTATCTAACAATTTAGAAAGTATTAGCAATTTGGCTCTTTCAATTTGTAAGCAGATTAATTTCCCAGGTAACAGGAACTTTCTGGGGACAATGCTGTTATTAAAAACCAGTCCTAGAATGTCAAGAATTTCAGGAATCTTTAAAGCTGGAAATAGGAGGAAAGGTGGAGATTTGCACTTGGCTTCTAATAAAGAGAAGATGCATGGAAGGTGCGCACTGAGGTCTGAATCCTCATTAGTTCTCTTATGCACAAAGACGGATGTCCGTACATCTGACCGCCACCTTGTCCACCCACCACCATCCTCTGGTCCAGTGCTCCAGACTACTAATGTGTTTCTCCATTTTCATCTATGGCCCCTATGCTTGCTCTCCATAGTTCCCAAGGTGAATTTGTAAAAGTACAAATGAAGTAATGTTGCAGACACCTTTCCACATGCCCATAAAATGCTTCAAGAAATTCTTCTTGCTTAGAAAAAGTACTTGCTTCTCATCGTGGTCTTTGAGCTGACCCGCTCCCTCTCTCTGTATAGCCCGCAATACAAGAATAAATTTTCCTTTTTTCAAATAGCTGAACAAATTCAAAAGAGATTTCATGACACAGGACTCTGTCATAAAGTTCAAAGTATAGGATCTAGAAATAAAGTTTATTGAAACATAACTGCGGTCATTTATTTACATATGTAAATTACATATGTGGCTGCTTCTCACATGATGGCAGAGTTGAACAGTATGTATTGTAGTCCCGCAAAACCTGAAGTATTAACTATCTCCCCTCGTCACAGAAAAACTTATCAACCCCTGCCTTCCTGCCTTAGAAAATCTGGGTCATTCAACACCTCTCCTCCTTATCTCGGGTGCTCCCCCACCACCCACAATGCTGCTGCCACAGGAACCCTATGTGTTCCTCACACAAGCTGAGCGCAGGCAGCCCTGGGGCTTTGAACTTGCTGTGTCCTCTGCCTGGAATGCTCTGGCTCAGCTCTCTATGAACTGGTTTCTTTTTCCTTAGGACTCAGCAAAAATATTATTCCTTCTCAGAGGCTTTTCCTGAAGGTGCTGTAAAGTAGCTCCCCAGACCACCTTCCATGTTCTGCTTCTCTTCCTCCCCAGCGCCAGCAGCAGCACCATTCCCTTTTGCTGGGCGTGGACACGTTCCTTGCACCTTCCCAAAATGGCCTTGAATGTAAGTTCCCCTTAATACATTCAGTTAACAGCCAGACTAGAGTGGCTGCCTCTTTCTTTTGCCTGCTCCTACCTTCCACTTACAGAGGTGGGTTTTCAGTCTCAGGGCTTTCCCATGGGTCTGTCTATGTGTATGAGCGTCCTGTCAACATCTGGATGCTGGACTCCTGGTCTCCAGATCTGTGGGAAATCCACTTCTGTAGTTTTAAACCACGCAGTTTGTGATACTTGGTCACAGCAGCCCTAGGAAGTGACTACACTAGCCCTCAGGTGACTGCAGCCCAGTAATCACCTGGCCGCAAACACCTGAGACAACTCCCCACCAAGACCCTCTTAACTTCCTGACCCTCCCAGTTCAGAGTGAAGTGAAATGGTTGTTTAAGACTCAAAGGTTTGAGATGACTTGTTGCAGAGTGATCATGACTAGAATACCTGGATGGTTCCCACTCACCCTTCAGGTTTTAGTTTAGCTGTTAATCTAGGATGCCTTCTTTAATCTACTGAACCTCCATTGCACGTCCCACCTCTGAACTCCCATTGTTACTGGTCCAGAAGTTTGTGTGTGTGATGCTTCTTCAAATGGCCAATATTCCAAACGTCAAAGTTTGGGATAAGGGAAGGTTTATTGATCTTATTGATCTAGAAGGTGCACAATTAAGAAGATCAGGGCCACAGAAGGTCCTCAAATCCATCCATCTTCCCCAAGTTCAAAGATTAGGCATCTTTTAAATCAAAGGAAGGGGGAAATGGGTGGGGCAAAAGGTGATTGATGACCTGTATCTGAGCACCAGCAGGGACCTGAGAAAGAACATGGAATCTCTAAATCTTTAAATCTTGAAGCTCCTGCAAATCTTTGATAAACAGTCCTTATTTTGTACACATTTCCCTACCTTTCCAAGAGAGGCAACTTCTGGGAAGGAAATGTTCTTTTCAAAATTCAAGCCTCAAACAGAATTCCTCTAATAATTAGCATTTGGAAATTCCTATAATAATCAGGCCATGGAAAGAATGCAGGCAAAAATTAAGATGGAGTCAGAAAGACCAAACATCTCACTGTTACCCCACTTTTCACTCTGCATCATCTGTGGAACTCATATATCACCCAAAGCCAAGCTTTTCATTTGACACATTCCAGTAAATTTTCACATTCACCCCCAAAACATTAACTTACCCTCTTCACCTCAAAGCAGTTAAGTGCATTGTTGCTTTTTTTATTATTAATTAAATATGTTGGGGTGACATTGCTTAAGAAAATTATATTGGTTTCAAGTGTACATTTCCATGTGTACATTGCATTACGTGCCCACCAATCAAATTCAAGTTATCTCTTGTCACCATATACAGGGTGTCCCCAAAAATGTGTACACAGTTTAACAGCTGAGAGCTCAGTTTTGAAAATGAGCTGTATTTTAATAAACACTGCATTTATAATTATTCAAAGTGTGTGTATACACTTTTGGGACGACCTATATTTGGCCCCTTTACCCTTTGCTGCCCCTCAGCCCCCTACCCTCTGGTGATCACCCTACTGTTGTCCTTGTCAACAAGTTTCAGTTTACTAATGGTTTGTGGAGGAGGTAGAAGAGAATGTAAGATTGTGATATGCCCTCTCAGAGCAGATAACGGAAACATTCACCAGTGGACATATTGTTGTTTGTTTAGCCTGAAGACCTCCAGGGACTTCTCTACTGCAGAGATTCTCAGAACCCTTCTGATGTCAATGATGCTCCCCAAGGAAGATAAAATAGTGAGGGTTTCCAAAACTTATGAAATCACTGAATAGCTTAAATGGCGTGGGATTGTCCTAAATTTGATCCAACTATAAACACTCATCATTATAAACTCCTTGTAAGTAACATACTGCATTCTTTCCACCAGAGGTATAGACTCTCTCTGAAGAAGCAGGACCCTAGTGTTTTACTTTGATTTCTTTGTTATCATCAAGAAGTCCCAGACCAAGATTCCATAGAAGCCTGTGGAGAGTCTTACCACTCTGGCCCACGTTTCCTGCACTCATACCGAGAGCATTCCAGACAAGAAACTCCCTCGGTGCTTCTCCACTGCACAAAGCCAGCTGCAAAGCCACTTGGGGCTCACAGAGTGCTCAGTTTGTCAGCTAACTATTTTTTTTTAGATTGAGGCATAATACTAATGGACTATTTTTAAAGTGTACAGCTCCTGGGTACGTGACACCGAGAAAGTCCTACAGGGCCAGAATAAAGTTCTAATGGCTCTCCAAGCACAGTTCTATCACCTCCCAAATGACCATCAGCCCTGAGGAACTGTCTGGTCAGCAATGCCTTATGACCAGCTAAAAAGTTTCGTTTGCAGATGTTTGTAGATGACAAAGCAAGTGATGGTATTCTCTAGCCACCAAGAAATATGAGTGTCCTGTGAGCAGCATGATAGCCTGTGGTGAGCACTGGCCCAGTGTGGGGTGACCCGGTTGGCAGAGGACGGCTCCCACAGGACCTCTCTCAGGCTTCCTGTTCCTCTTTGTTTGCATACTCATTGACCTATGGTCTTTATCTGTATGGTTTTTCATGGTCATAGGAGCTAGAAATGCAAGAACTGTTCATATTTGAACTTCTATAGGGTAAAGAGAAACCCAAGCATGGCCTTTTAATAATTGAAATGTTATGACTATAGTAAAGATTGTGATATGTACTATATTCCCAGTTTGTAACAGTAAGGCTGCCTGTGGATTGCCTTTCTTTAGACTGAAGGTCATTCATCCTCTAAACTGAAAATATATTGTCCTCATCCCTCAACACACTCACATTTCTCTCTCTCTCTCTCTCTCTCTCTCTCTCTCTCTTTCTCTCACTCTCTTTCTCTCTCTCTCTCTCTCTCTCTCTCTCTCTCTCTCTCACACACACACACACACACACACACACACACACACACATTTTTGTGTGACTATGGTTCCCCCCATGACTATTGATAGGGTCACTGAAGTGGTAAAGAATTATAAACTTATTAGGTCATCTGGAAATCAGATGGGCTGAGCCCCAAATGGCATCAGCACCCAGGGACTGGGAAGTCAGAGGTTATAAAGGACTCTACGTGGGCTTATTCAGCAGGGAATTGTCTAGGCAGGTCCAAATCCTGGGTAAGTCTAGAGGGCAAAGTTACTAGTCTTAGCAAATGGAATGTGGTCTAAGTGAAAGGGAATGTCTGTTGTGAAATGATCTTAATGTAAGTTTTCCAGGGGACTGAGTATCAATTTGATTACTTGATTGTATAAGAATCTCTTTCACGGCCCGCGTAGAAAGAGTTCCAATTCAGGGTTCAGGTTCTGGAGAAGGGCTGCACACAAATGAAGAGACTTGAAGAAATTCAACTTGGCGATATGGGGGGCCAGGCGGTAGTCCAACTCTAGTGGAAGAACTACTCCTGCTCTGGCCCTGCCATCGCCTTTTATTGAGGCTTTGGGGAAAACATCTTAGGCAACATAAATAGAAATTTACATGTAGCCCTTAGACAGGAAATAACAGAAACTTACAAGGGACAAAATAAGGTGGAGGCTGCTTCAGCTTAACAATATCTCAACTAAAGGTTAAAACCATTAAGGTTGTTGACCAGCCTTCCTGGCTTCCTGTCAACATCTCTTTTTTAGTGAAACTGATTTGTTTTCCAGTACTTGATCAGACCTAACATTCCAGCCTTTTTGTTTTATGTAATAGGTCATTTTTACCATGGCTATTTTCTGTTGAGAAGGAACATCGAGATCATAAGGGGATGGACTTTGATTGTAATCAGCCACTGGACCATTAACATTCTTATTCCTCATTCTTTTTTATTTTGTATGTCCATTGTATTCTGCATCATTTTTCATCTTTTCTTCAGTACCGCTTTCCAGCTTTCACCAACCAGTCTCTCAGGGAAATTATTCTGCTGTAACTACTTGCTCCAACCACGAGGAATCCATACAGTATTCCAGCTGAGGACCTTTCCCTTAGACCACATTCCATTTGCTAAGACCAGTAAGTTTCCCCCTCTAGACCTGCCCAGACAATTCCCTCCTGAAAAAGCCCACTTAGAGTCCTTTAAAACCTCTGATTCCTCAGTCCCTGGGTGCTGACACCATTTGGGGCTCAGTCCATCTGGCTTCCAGATGACCTAATAAATTCATAATTCTTTACTACTTTCGGCCTCGTGCATACCTCCTTCGGTGACACTAACAACTATCCTGCTTAGCACTCTTCATTCTACTTGCTTGGTTTTCAAAAAACTGGGAATGATGCTTTCATCTTTCTTCCTCCTCTCCATCAGCATTGAACAGCTATTACTGAACTGAAGGGGTCTGTTTGCCTGTGTACATCAACCCCCCCCCCAAAAAAAAAAGCAAAAAGGAGTTTGCAGCACATAAAGTAAAGGTTTATTTAAGGAAATGATGCTAGGCCCAGAGATACAGGTGAGCTAGTGCCCTAACACCTGGCTTTGAGATGGCCTCTAGGGAAATAAATTATACAGGGGAAAATCATTCCTCATGGTGACTAAGGAAACTGGGGTCATGGACTCTACTGACTGTCAGGGGCCAAGATAGGGAATAGTTGATCATTGTGCCAGGTCCTGATGCCAGCCATCATGTCATTCTGTCTGGTTTTCATGGGGGTGTGGTCTGTAGGGTCCTTTGGCTAGGGCCTGGGGCTGACAAAAACTTAGGTCAAGATGTTATCTTTAGTTTGACCAAAACACTCTTTTCTTGATCAACAGACCTGAGGCTTTATTCTTAAAACAGTTTGATGTTGACCAGGAACCTATGTCCTAAGGCAGTGGTCGGCAAACTCAGCCAACAGAGCCAAATATCAACGATTGAAATTTCTTTTGAGATCCAAGTTTTTTAAACTTAAATTTCTCCTAACGCCACTTCTTCAAAATAGACTCGCCCAGGCCATGGTATTTTGTGGAAGAGCCACACTCAAGGGGCCAAAGAGCCGCAGGTGGCTCGCGAGCCGCAGTTTGCTGACCACGGTCCTAAGGGAAAGAGATGGACATGCAGTTTGTTCAATGGTGGAGGGACCTGATTGAAAGGAGGCAAATGAGTCGTGACTGTCAAGGCTGGCCTCAATTAAGGAAAAAGTCATATTAAATAAATGAATCTCCTGTGTGGTTACACTATCATTTGCTGCAATCTACCTCTTTGATTCATGATGTCCATCCCCTTCTCTGCTAACTCCAGCACTTAGCACTCAGCACTGTGCATAATCACCAAAATCTTTGCCTAGCTTTTTCCTAAAACACCACTCTACATTTACATAATCTTTATGCCTTAGGCCCTGACAGAATAGCGCCTGGCACCTAGCAGGTCCTCAATCATGTTTGCTAAATGAATGATTTTCTTATATAACCTCTTCATACATGTGCAAGAACATATGGCTGCCCAGGTGGTCTGATTGGCAGACAACCAAAAGGAGTACAGAATCAATTCAAACCCACCTCCCCACAACATGATATAATGCCAGAAATCTCCACTGGCAAAATAGAAGTTAACTTCTGAGCTCAAGCCTTATTTCCAGGAGCCCTGTGTTAAAACACACACACACACACACACACACACACACACACACACACACACAAAAAAAAAAAAAAAAAAAAAAAAAAAAGCATGTCCTCTAAGAATCAGTACATCAGATCAATGTACTTGATCAATTAGCAGGGTTCTGAGTGGGATATGGGACAGGTAAGTTGTGATAACCTAATTGGCTATCAGTGGCATAAAACATTGCTCCATGGATGGACAGGGTTTGAAGGGAAAATCACAGAAATAAAACTCAGGACATTTGGGCTTGCCTCTAAAATTAGATATATCATGAGAGAGAAAAACAGATAATTCGTTTTTGAGTCAGAAGTAGGAGAAGCTGTACTTCCTGGCTCAGGCAAAGCCTCTATGTGCTCTGTTTCAATTTAGAGGAATAATTCTCATTCTCAACATGAATCTAATAAAACCATGTGTCTGAATTCCCTGGAATTTTCCTAACTCTGAATATGAAGTTGTTCCCAAAAAACTTCCACATTCCATCTGCCCTCGTGAGTGGGCAGCTTCCATGAGTCAGCAGAGGGAAGAGAAAGCTGCCTGACGCCTGCTCAGCTCTGCCAGATTGCATCTCCACCCTTTCATCTGGGTCAAAATAAGATGAAATGAAAGCTAATAAACTAATTAAGTTGGCCAGACAGTGTTCTACATCCTATTTCTAAGAACGCTCCAAACCAGGTTGATCCATCTCAGGAGCTACCAGATGTCACTGCTAATTAGAGTTGCTGTAAGTTCACTGGGCTTTCTCCCTCCTCCTTCTGCTCCTCCCTACTTCTCCTCCTCTTTTTTAATTCCCTTTCCTTCCTTCCCTTCTGTGTCTTCTTCCCTCTCTTCCTCCTTTTATTCTTTTATTTCTTCATCTTCTTCCATCCTTTATTCATTAAAAAAAAATACTGGTTGAGGGCTTAACCACAGATCAGATGCTGCACAGAAGAATGAGACAAAGATAACAGTACAAGATCCCTTTTCTACACACACACACACACACACACACACACACACACACACCTATTTTGGGACGCAGCAGCTTCTCAGATTGATCTCAATGTTAGCTTTCGTCACATTACAGTTAATGGCACAGCATTCCTGTTGGTAAGTGGCATACTAAAGGTCAAGACAGGCTGGGACAGTGACGTGATAGGGGATCTGTGTTTCACTCCTGGCTCTGCCTTTGACTTTATGAATGACCTTGACCAGGGAGGCAGAAGATCCTCACCCTGAAGAAAAGAAGGGAGGGCCTAGATGCCTGCTCAGTTCTCTCAGTCTCAACTGCTGATAAGACCTGAAAGGTCCTCTCAATGGGCGTAAAATATCCAAGTAAAATATTCAACTTGGTTTTCTGGGTCAGCCTTTGCAGGATCAATACCAGTGAGATTTGAGGAAATGGAGTAGATAACGAAAATTTTCTGTAGTTCGGCAGCGCCATCTACTGGATCAGAGTGTTTTTGCAGGTGGTACATACAAATCATGACAAATTGTCAGTCTGGGGCTTCACTGAAGCTGAGCCTTTAAATGCTGGCATGACCATCATTCTGTGGAAAGACTTCTCCACGGGTTGACTTTAGCCATGTTTTAGGTTTACTTTTGCATCAGCCGGTTCATCCAGGCTACCCATATTTCTTTATAAATCATCCTCAGTAATATCTATCTATCTAAAAGCCTAATATGCAGTGTCCCTTCAGGAGTTCAAGGAGCAGACCGGGAGTTTGATCACTTACTATGACATGCACTGACCAACAGGGGGCAGCGCAGAGCAAAGAAAGGCCCTGCATGGTAGCAGGAAGGAAGGCCCCAGCCAGCAGCCAAAAGGCCTGAATCTGCCCTGATTGCCAACCAGGCCTAGGGACCCTAGCAGTGCGTGAATTTCCTGCACCAGGGCTCTAGTGTACTAATAAAAGCCACTTAGTCAAAACTGTTTTGAGTACATAATTAGGTTCAAAGTTCTAAGGTGTCCTTAAATCCAGACTCTATTAGTAAACAACCCTCCAAATCTCCCACTCCTTCTCCAACTCTAGAATTCAGCCACATGGAGAAAACCATGTATTTGTTGAGCTCTTCTAAACACAGGCATTTAATATACTGAAGGATAGAGAGAGAGAAGTGTAAGACACTTCCTGATCATTCATTGTGGAGAATCGGCATGACAATGTACAAATGTAAGTAGCAATTGTAAATGCTAAACAATTATGCCAATCAGCAAATAAAATATGTCCCAGGGTGGAATGGACCAGTACTCTCCTAATAACTATTGCTTCAGGCAGGGAACACAGAAGGTCTTATGTGTTTGTTTAGGGCAATGATTATGGCTTATGCATGCCCATTTCATTAAAAGCTAGCAAAGCAGATGACATCAGCTAATGAGTTTATTTTTAAGTCTAGAACCCAAGTGGCAGCCAGGTTGTGCTCAGGTCAGAAGCCAGACAGCTCTGAATCACTCTTCACCACTCTCAAGCACTTGCCAAACTCTTGAAGCACAATCAACTTTCCTGGATGCAGAAAGCCCTTGACACCTAATTTAATTGAAAGACTCCAAAGAGTTCTCAGTGCTGTCTCTGAGGAGGTAGACAAACCAGAGTCTTGGAGGCAGTACTCAGATAAGTACCTGCCCATTAAACTAAGAATCAGGCTTGCAATAGAATCTTTGCAAGATAAATTTAAAATACAATGAACTCTTTTGTGTAGAGTTAAAGAGGATTCTTGAGAATGTGACAGCCCAGCTTCCTCTGTGCTCAGGATTTCATTGTCATTTATTAGTCTATTTTCTTTCTTCCTACCATCCTTCTTTCCCTCCCTTCCACTTTTTTTTTTTTTTTTTTTTTTGTCTTTCTGCCTAAACACCCCCTATTTGGGAATACCTAAACAGGGCATTGTGGGATTTCAAAAAAGAAAGTAAGATGACAGACTCTGTTCCAAAGGTATGCATTTGACATCTATTTATTCTGAAAATAATTTTTAAATTATTTTCTTTCATTTTGAAAGAAAAATCTTTCAACGTTTTGATGCATTTACTTTCTACAACTAATGAAAGGGAGATTTTAAAAGATGAATTATTAAATGTTAAAATTTTTATATAGACGAAAGTATCAAATATTGTTCTTAAAAAGTAATGAATATAAAAGTGCATGAAGCTGAGTAAAAGCAACATAGAAATCACAGAGTAAGAGCGTGAGTATGTCCTTGGACACGTTTGTCCATGCGTATACACATTTGCAACATTTATATAGCAAGCTGCTGCAAGACTCTTCTCTGTACTTGAAATCTTGGCTACAGCTCCAAAGCTGAGGCCAATAAAGTCACACTTGGCTAATATAGTGAGGAATGGCTGCCTCACCTGCCTTCTGCATTACACAGAGTTGGCAGAAGTGGTCCTTTATCCTCACCTCACTGCTCCATCCACCCTCCAGAAGTAGGTCAATCTCAGGCAAGGACACAAGGAATCATCCAGGCCATGAGGTTCAAGCCTGGAGCAAAGGGGCTTTTACAGGAACTGGGATGCTCCCTCCAATCCCCCTACCCAATCCGTGCAGGGTGGGCACCAAGAGCACCAATCACAGAGAAGGGGTGTGTCAACCTGCACCTTACTCAGCCACGAGACTTCCTAAGGGAGCTTGCTGTGTGTCCCTGAGCATACAGAGACTGGATCCAACTTTTCACCTGGGGCTTCAGGAGGCAGCCAGGCTGCCTGTGACAGCAGAGCGAGGGGAGGGGGCAGCAGCACAATGGGGCACACCCACCATCCAGCAGAGCAATGAAGTGTGACCTGAATACCTGGTGACTAGGAAAATATAAATGCAAATATTGAAACACCCTTATCTCATGGGTGGGTCAAAATTTAAAAGACTGATCAAATCATGTGTTGGCAAGATTATGTGGAAAAGGGCATTCTCAGACTTCACATGTAGGATATGCATTTGAATATATATATTTTTTAGAGGAAAACTGTCAGTGTCTATCAAAATTTTGGAAACATATGCCTTTATCCCCCAAAATTCTAATTCTAGCGATCTATCTTTAAAAACAAACAACAACAACAAAATAATAATAACCTGAAACCGGTTTGGCTCAGTGGTAGAGCGTCGGTCTGCGGACTGAAGGGTCCCGGGTTCGATTCTGGTCAAGGGCATGTACCTTGGTTGCAGGCACATCCCCGGTAGGGGGTGTGCAAGAGGCAGCTGGTCTATGTTTCTCTCCCATCGATGTTTCTAGCTCTCTATCTCTCTCCCTTCCTCTCTTTAAAAAATCTCAATTAAAAAAAAAAATATATATATATATATATATAATAACCTCCACAGGTAGTTGGGAAACATGGACAGAGCTTTTGGGAGGTTTGAACACAGCCAGATAAAGACTTAAACTAAGAAAATGGCAGTGAGGAAGAGGAGGAGATGGACTTGAGAGATGGCTAGTAGGTAGAATTAACAGAACTAGATGCTGTCATGGACTGAATTTTATCCCTCAAAAGTAAGGTGACCAGACATCCCGCTTTTGGCGATTTTTAACAATTTGTCCCGCCGCTTTTTTGGGACTACTTTAAAATGCCTGGGGACGCATGGCAAATTGTTAAAAAATATATTGGTCACCTTACTCAAAAAATATATTGAAGCCCTATTCCCCAATACCCATGAATGTGACTTCATTTGGAAATAGGTTTTCGCAGATGTAATCAAGTTAAGATAGGGACACACTCAGTGAAGGCAAGTCCTAAATCCAATATGGCTTGTGTCCTAATAAGAAAAGAGACAGAGACACAGTGGAAAATATGTGGTGTCAGATACAGAGATTGGAACGTTGCACCTACAAGCCAACAAATGCCAAGTTTACCAGAAACTAAGAAAAGACATGGAACAGATTCTCCCTTTGAGCCTTCAGAGAGAGTGTGACACTGCCAACACTGGACTTGGGGCATCTAGTTTCCAGAACTGTAAGAGAATTAATTTTTTTTGGACTACACCACACAGTTTGTGGTACCTTAAAGCAGCTGTAGGAAGCTAGCTAACACAGAGATTGGCGGCTGTGAGTGGTCAGGAAAAGGGAGGAATCAAAGATGTCTCTGGAGAGAACCAGGATGGCAGCGAAGGCAAATGCCGGTGCTCACTGCCTCCCACAACCACCTGATTCTTCCGTATTTTAGTTGTAATTCTGATGTGGCTGTAGGGCAGTGTTTCCCAAACTTCTCTCAGGATGAGAATCACCTGGTGGAGTTGTTGAAATACAGATTCCCGAATCCCAACTAAGAAGCTCTACACTAGAATTTTGGGGAACAGATAGGTAAAATTGTGTACTTAACTATTGTACCTATCTGTTCCCCAAAATTCTAGTGTAGCGCTTCTTAGTTGGGATTCGGGAATCTGTATTTTAATAACTCCACCAGGTGATTCTCATCCTGAGAGAAGTTTGGGAAACACTGTTGTAGGGGACTAGAGAGTGGATATGCCTGAAGGTTCAGCCACAGACCAGCTGCCACCTCCAGCGGTGATCACAGGACAAGGCTCAGCTGCTGCCAGAAGCTGCCAGCTGCAGGGCAGGAAGCTTATCCTCCAGAGCAATGGCTCTCCACCTTTCTAATGCCACGGCCCTTTAACACAGTTCCTCATGCTGTGGTGACCCCAACCATAAAGTTATTTTCTTGCTACTTTATAACTGTAATTTTTCTACTATTAATGAATCGTGATGTAATTATCTGTGTTTTCCGATGGTCTTAGGCTCTACAGCAGCGGTTCTGTCAAGACCCACAGGTTGAAAACCGCTAGCAGCGTCCCCTAAGATTCTGTTGCTAAAAACCAAAGAACTCTTAACATTCATTAAAAGCAAATGAAGGGTACCCCACTTCTACATCCTCCATTCTGGCTATGGACTTGATTTCTTTTCCCCTTAAAGAATGTATTCAATGTTTATTTTTACATTATTTACCTACATAGATTTGCAAGAACAGGATACAGAAAGTAGGGGGTAAGGAGAAGGAAAAACAGAAGTTTGTTATCAACTCTCTGCCCTATAGATGAACTTGAATCTCTGTTAAAAACCTATTTATTTTCACTCTTTCTTACATGCCAATTCTGGGCCTAATATACAAGGACTTAATTGTCAGTATCAAGAGGCTTTATAACTCTCTCCAATCTAGTCTCCCCAAATTCCTTGGGGGTCTTTGAGATGGGTGTACAGGATGACCCATTTTTTTAAGTACTCTACAATACCAAATCCTAATTGTTATGCTTTTGTTTTCACCTACAAAACAAGGTCTCATTTCTCTCCAAATATTCACTTATTCAACAAATAATTATTGCACACCTGAAATATACCACCCACTGGGGCTAAATTCTGGGGACTCAGCAGCAAACAAGATAGACATGCTCTTGGCCCTTGTGAAGCTTACCTGCCAGTGGAAGAGGCCAAAGGTAATTAAATAATCAGGCAAAACTGTGAAATTCTAACTCAGCTAAGTGTTCTGAACAACTTTGAGGCAGGATGTCACCTGGTCAGAGATGCAGAAAAGGTGATTAAAATGAGTCTAGCCAGCGAGACTCAGTCCTTGAGCATTGACCTATGAACCAGGAGGTCATGGTTCGATTCCCAGTCAGGGCATATGACCGGCAGCTCTATCCCAGTGTGGGGCATGTAGAAGGTGGTTGATCCATGATTTTCTCTCATTGTTGATGTTTCTATGTCTCTCTCCCTCTCCCTTCCTCTCTGAAATCAATAAAAGAAAAAAAAATTTAAGTTAAGTAGAATAAGTAGGAGTTACCTAAGTGGAATTAGTGGGGTCTGAGGAAAGAAGGGTTTGGACAAAAGAACTGCCAGTATAAGCAAAAGTTTGAATATGGCCTAGCGTCTCTGTCTCATAAAATTTCAGAATTTGATTCTTATTTTACCTAATAATTATTACATGGATTTTTCTTTTGGAAAATACTTGAATATTTTAAATATTAAATAACAATAGCTCCGTTAGAATATCATAAAAACCAAGAATACCAGGTTTTGTCTGGGTCCCAGAACCTACAGCCCATCCCCTTCTTCCCTTCTTCCACGCACACGCCATCCACTTGAACTTTATAGGCAAGTTGAGCACCACGTGGCCTGAGAAAGAAGGGACTGAAGGAGTTCTGGGCTCAAGTCAATGTGATGACTAGTTTAACCTGACCTTGTGTCTCAGTTCTCATAACCATGCCGCTAAAATAAGACTATTTTACCCCACACTTAGTGACAGCTCCCTTTCTGGGTAGCCTTCTGGGCCCTCCCATTTCTGGGTAGCCCTGGGGTGCAGCCTTGCTTCTTCCAATCTCTCTGCTGGGAATCGGAGCCCCCCTGAATTCCAGCCAAGTCCTTTGGTCTACAACCGCATTCCCTGAGTCCATGATCTGCTTGCCAGCGATTGGGAACTCTCTTTCTCAGTACATCCCATTGTAAAGTCTGCCCTGGTAGGACAGGCACCCTTCTGCTTCCCAGCTGTGTGTAGTGACCGCCCCCTGGTGGTCATTGTCACAGTCACGTTCTCATTTCCTACTAGTTCAGCTCTGCAAGGCATTAGGCCTTTCAGCACCTGCCCCACTCCTTTGGGGACATCCAGTTCAGGGTCCTGTGTGTTACTAGTCTTCTACAATTAACCAGGCCATACCCCACTCAGACCAGACCCTCGGCTGAACTACAGCTGAGCCACATCTTCTGACTTCCTGGTCCAGGGCTCATCACACTCCATCCAAGTCCTATACCTTGTAAATAAGACTAGCAAATTAACTAGGATTTGTGCACTCTGATTTAGATGTAAAAAATAATTTGTGATTAGAGAGGGATATTATTACTGAAGGAGCACTGTCATCTTCAGTATGTATTTCCTTGGCTGCTCAGGAAACATTTGTGATGAAGTGATTTTCTGTCAATGAAACTCATATTGTCAACAGATTGACTGAAAGCATGAGCCATAAACCAAGCGGCCAGGATCCATGATGATTAGATCAGGACATACAAATAGATCTGACCACTTCCCCTCCCTGAGGGCGGCCAGGATTCCTGTGGGGAGAGGCTACAGTTGAAGGCAGTTTCTCTGCTCAGCTCTCAGGGCCTGGCTGTGGCACCCACGGGCCCTACCTCCCCGGGGCACTCAAGGCATCAGCTCTCCAGTACTGAGCAGTCCTAGGCAAGGAAAGACCCAGCTCCAATGGAACCCGGTTTCCCAGCCCCCTCAGCCATCGAACTGGGAGGGTATTTTAGTGATTGTGAGCTCAGGGGCTGAGTCAATGCGAGGGATGACTATCCAGGCTAGACTTTTTCTTTCCTCTGTTCCTGCTCTTTGACACAGTTTGAAGAGCCGATAAGATGTCTCCTCATATGTCCTCATTCCCGGTCACCGGACCAGAACAAAACCTCTCAGCCATTTCCTTGAAGACCTGCATTTTGCAGAAAGGCCTAGCTCAAAAAAAAAAAAAAAAAAAAAAAAAATGGGCCAGGGAATGGGAGTTGTCAGGCCACCTCACAGGAGGGCTCAGAATCTGAACTTAATACCGATCCCCCGTCATCTTAACACTTCATCGTACTTAGCCCTACTCCGGTGACAGCAATGCGTGTGTGGAAGGCAGGGAGCCCGTGACACAGCGCTGAGCACAGGCTGTTCTGACAGCCTCTGAGAAATACCTAAGGGTGGGGAGGGGTAGAGGGGTGAGAAATGTTTGATAATGCAGATAGAGGATTTTAAAATCTAGACCACGGCACACTAATAAAATTGCTGTGTAAAACATACCTAAAAATAAAAAGTAAAAAAGAAGAATGAGAAGGACAAGGAGGAAGAGGAAGGAAAGGAATGCAAAATGGCGGAAAGGAAGAGGCCCTGCTGCTGAATGAGTCACCCATACAGGCCTCACATGCATGGCCAGGGTTATTACTGCAGATCCTCTGTCCTGGAGAGAAAGTGTACCAGTGTTTTCTAAATGATCTGCCCTCCCCTCCTCAACTTTGGTAAGCAGATGTCCCCAGGATGGGGGAAAATGCAATGACAAACATGGCAGAGCTGTGGTCCTGAGCCCCATGCAGTTGCCGGAAGCAGTTCGTTGTCATTCCCACTGAGGAGGGTTTGGGGCAGGGATAATTAATCCAACTCCAGATTCTCTCTTCCCATTAGCTTAGAGCTGCTTGCCAGGCGCTGGAGCATGGCCCAGGCCTCCATAACTGAACACCCTCCGAGCAGGCCCAGGGCACTCCCGGGCAGCCTGCTGGCATTTTCCATCCACGGGAAGGCAGAGAGAGAGCTGAGAGCCAAGTGCCTGTGCAATGCCTGGATGAGATCAAATGGGATTTAGCAGGCATGTAGTGCCCCTACATCTGGCCAGTTCAGGTAGGTGGAGCATTTCGAAGCTCCAAGAGTGGGTGGTAGGTATGGAAATAGTCGCATCCTAAAATCCTGTGCGGACCATTTGAAGAAAAACCTTGCTTGAGAAATAAATGTAACCATTTGCAAACTTAACCTAGAAAGGCCTTGAGAGATTGTTAAAAGAAAGGAAGCTATTTTTTTTTTTACAAAATATATGCTTTTAGGAGTGTGATTATTTAATCCAGTAAAGCTTATTCAGTTAAAAATCATATCTGAAAGGTTATCTCCCCCTCCCAAACTGGTGGGCGCAGTTTAAAGCAAGACCAGGGTAAGGTTCTCCCCCCCTCCCAAACTGGTGGGTGGAGCTAACATATGACTGGCACCTGCCACAGAGACATCTCCAAGACAGTGAACCACCAATCAACATGGGCCAGAGTGCCCTTGGGGCCCATCCCTTCCTGTTCCACCCTGGGCCCAGCCCCCTCCCTTTCTGTCCTTTAAGAGGGACCCCAGGTAAGACACGTGCTGCTGTTGCTGTTTGCTGTTTGCTGTTGGCTGTTGGCTGCGGCTGCTGCACCATCCCAGCCCGACTGGGTCCCCTGTCCCCTCTCTCTCCAATTCTGATCTCTTTACTTCTGTGATAGCTTCCGCCCATTACCTGGGAATAAACTTTACCTTAAAATTCCCTGTTCTGTTTCCTGTTTTCTTTCAAACCTAACAATATCAAACATAGGAACAAGAAGATCGTGGTTTGATTCCCAGTTAGGGCACGTGCCCCGGTTGCAGGCTCAATCCCCAGGGGGAGGCATACAGGAGGCAGCCGATCAATGATTCTCATCATTGCTTCTCTCCTTCTCCCTTCCTCTCTGAAATCAATACAATGTTTGTAATCATGTCAAAAGTAAGTACTTGAATGGGGAATCTCCACACTGCAAAATAAATATCTGAAGGTTAATGGAAGAGCAAAAATCATGGAGGAAAGGAAAGGAAAAGAGGCCTGAAACCACCAGGAACCAAATGGCTCCACAGAAGACAGCGAGTGTCCCCAGATTAGACAGAGACGCCCGGGACCAGAATGCATGGCTTCAGTTTTCCTTCCTCACTACCCTTGGCTTTCCTCAAGGAAACACCCCACACAATCCACACAGTCACCTCAGGCTGGGCAAGGTGATAAAAGACATGTCTGTATGGAAGCAGCCTTCTTTTACAAGTGCCGGTAAATTCACCAGTTCCTGAACAATGGAATTATCTGCCAGACAAGGATAATATAATGACAATAATGTTCTATTAAAACTGTCTCCATGCTCATGAATACATTTCCTTTCCTAGAATTCCAGCAGTCAAATAAAACCTGTGCTTTTTCAAAACTTCCTGACATTTTTTTTTCAGGAGGAAAATACCACTTTATGGTAATTTCCACGGTGTTTTATATTTTGTTTACATATAGGAGTTGTTATTACTAATTTTGCTCCTATGCTTCAGCCATCCCTCTTTCATTCTCCCTCACTGAAAATGTTGTGATTTGATAGCCTCAGAATCTGTGTTTCTTTTGTGCTTCATTGTATGGCCCCATGAAGACAATGGGCATTCAAAATATGTATTCTTATTGAACGTTGAAAGTATGACAGTAAAAATTGTTGCATAAAAAGATTTCTTTCAGATACAAAAGTCTTGAAAAGATATGAAAAACATCCACTTCCGTTCTGCACTCATGATCTGAACTTCCTGTCCACTTTCTCACGTCTGACTATTAAAAGTTAATGTGGTAGAATCCTTGTGGGTCAGTTCAACTCCTTTTGCATAGACATTAACATGGATACCCAGTGGAACTCACTGCCTTCATTTCCATTCTTAGAATAAGCCTGGAACCCTGAAGTACAGAATTTGTTCTCACACTTGCATGTTATCCTTGTTCATGCACTGCTCTCTGAGTATATATGGCATCGAGGACCCTCCCAGGCTTTAGAAACCCCAATTACCCACAGCATCCACATCACTAGCCCTCCAACCTGGCATGTACTTCTTCCAGCATATACTCACCCAAGCATGACATTCAAATATGTCTTCACTTAAACTGTAGTGGAATGTTTTTCTTTAAGAAGTGGGGAACATGAAACGAAGGGGGCCAGACTATACCACCCCAAAAAATATACCACTTTGGCATAAAGATTATTTTGAGCTGAAAACAATTGAGAAAAAAACAGACACCAGAAGAGCTCTTCCCTCTTTTTTTTTTTTTTTTTTAAATCTAAAAGTAGGGCATAAATTCCCCTGTGAAGGGATCCCCTACCCTCTCCCATATCAGGAAGAGGATTACCAAACAATGAGATAGTACTTAAATAAGTCTGCATAAACAAGCCTTAATAAATAACCCTTAACCTTAGCTAGTTTGGCTCAGTGGATAGAGTGACAGCCTGTGGACTGAAGGATCCTGGGTTTGATTCTGGTCAAGGGTACATGCCCAGGTTGTGGACTCAGTTCCCAGTAGGGGGCATGCAGGAGAAAGTCAATCAATGATTCTCTCTCATCATCTCTCTCTCTCTCTCTCTCTCTCTCTCTCTCTCTCTCTCTCTTCCCCCCTTTCTCTTCCTTTCTCTCTTAAATAAATAAAAATAAATAAATAACTCTTAGCTACCATTAAAATTTTCCATATATTTATCTTAACATAATTTTGTCTAGTCACTTCTCCAGAATTTATTGCCTTTGTTAAAATGGTATATAAGTCCTCTGAGCCTACCTGATTCTTTGTTTTCATTTCTTTTCTGTGGAATTCCTGTATAAACAAAATTAAAAATTAAAATTTTGTGTCTTTCCTCTTGTTAATCTGTTTTGTTTTATTTTTTAGTTTCATTTACATGCCCCACGTCCAGATCCTAAGAAGGTAAAGGAGAAGTTTTTTCTCCCCTGCAGAAATCAGATGAAAAATACATTCATCTAATTTTTGTTTCTCAGGCATGGACCAAATTCAAAACTTTTCATTTGCCATGATAACAGAGCTAGCACGGGAATAAAGGAAATGAAAGAAGAAGCAATGGCTTTGAGGGTTTCAAGAGCTAAACGTAGAAGTTGTGGGTGACATGTTCATGTGCTGACTCCTGGGATTTTTCTGGCTCAGGATGTTCCCTCCTCATTAAGTGTCCATATCATCCAACTAGAAAGCTTCATTTTAAAAAACATAAATTCATTGCTTTAATGAGTTTAATACAAAACATTTGAATCAATATTCTTAATTTTAAAGTCCTACAAAAAATGTCAGTTCATGCTCCTAATTTGACTTTTTTCTTATTATATTGATTTACTGGTACTTTCTCTCTCTGAGGTTTTTTCACCTACAGAGCATCCTTTTCTGCCTCGGAGCACAGGCACACAAGCTGAAGAGCATTACAGAAATTCTAGTATCCGTTCTAGAGTTACAAGGCAGTGGGGAGGAAGCCACTGCCTTACAGTCACATAGGAAGCTTAGGCCACTGGAGTCCCATTTCATGGATTCTGAACACAGTATTCTTGACTTTAACAGGCTGAGTCAGGTCACACCTGCTTGAGTGGTGGTCTGAGTGGTGGCCCCCGGCTTCACTCCCCACCACTTGGGCTATAGCTCCTGACCAAGAAACTAGCACCTGGCATCAGGTTTTCTCTTGTCTGGTAATCCAGGACACCTGGCTCCTATATTCTTGCTTCTGGGATGAATGTGCCTACTTAGAAATCAGCAAAAACTAACATACTTATTACCACTTAGTTTTACGTGTGTTATTTCTCCAGGGCACAAGACAGTGCATACAGTCATAGAGTGACTTCTATTTTTACGAAATTTAGTACAGAAAACCTTTGTTCAGTCTCTACTCTGTCAACCGCACGGGTCTAGAATCTGTAGGAATAAAGAAAATGCTGACAAGCATCCAACGGAAAACATTCCCGACTTTAAGGAGCTTGCACTCTATGGAAAATTCTCAGAGCACTGCTCCTGAAGGACAGAGGTGACTCTTACATATGCTTCAAAACAATTAATCATGGAAAAAGAAAAAAAAAAAAAACAGGACTAGGCCACCTTAAGATCCTTCAGAGCTTAAAATTAATGTTGCTTTCTGTATGGTTGACCTCTAAGGCAACCAAAATAAGACTTAGAAAGCTACAGATTGCTGCTGAAGTTTAAGTCATTTTTCCAAAATGGGTTTGCCAAGATAAAAGGAGGTTTTCTGCAGTGAAGGGAAGGTGAAAGGGAGGGAGCATTGAATAGTTCCAAGGAATCACATGTGTCTAGATTTTTGCATTTATCCGGCCCTCTAGTTCTGAGAGCAGCCAAAAGGCAGAAACTGCAGTGCTCACCTCATCTTGCCACGGGATGTTACATTCTTTCCATGAACAATAAGGTGCAAAGGTTCAGGGGGAGTGAGAAGTCTGACCTGAAGCAATTTTTTCCACTACTTATCATTTTTGACAGTTACCAGAAATCAAGAGAAGGGTTTTTCTTGTCTTATTAATTTCTAATCTTAAAGTTCAGGGGGTTAGTCTTTCTCAAGATTAGGATGGACTAAATACATCCGGAGGAAAGGGTGCAGTGCATATTCTGAGAACACTGTCCAGATAGGAGCTCTCTGCTCTTATTCAGGGTATCAGAGGAAGGGGCAGGAGAGAGGAGGAGAGTTCAATCACCGCAGCTCAGAGCGGATGCTTCGGTAAGCGCTTTATATCGCTTCCACCCTCAACGGGGCAGTAGTCTTCCTGGTGATGGAACTCAGTCTCAGCGCAGAGCCCATGTCCCAGCCAGCGGCCATGGGACCTCACGCAGCTATAGATAGCGCCCCAGAACTGCCTTGGGTGACTTGTTACTACCAAGTGGGAGCATGCACTCCTGGAAGATCCCTAACGCGAATGCAAAAGGGGCTCCAGAAGGAGGCCTTTGGCTGAACTTTGAACATCAGAGAAATCGTTGCAATGTCTCAGAAGGGATAACTATGCTGATCTTCCCGTTTTAACCTATCTCAGGCTGTGATTTCTCAAGGCGGTTGCATGAAAATCGTATTTCTCCTCTTCAGAAATCGGTGGCCTCCTGCTGCTTATTCCCGTGGCAGACCTTGTGACCTGACATGTGGACACCTTGATGAGCCACTGTGGCTACAGCATTTGATGCTGGCACAGAAATCTGCTCCCCAACAGGCAATAGGCACGGGGGGGGGGGCAGGGAGGGGCCCCACAGCTCGTGCTGCCACAGAAATCACTCAAGTCAGAGACTGTTCCCACCACTCCACCCCAGCAGCCCAATCCCCCAAACAGGCGCACCTCCGAGGTTAGAGTCCTCCAGAAAAGGAGTTTCCACCATTCACTCTCTCTGACCTTGAGACATTAAAATAAAGCACTTCCGTGTGTATGTACTATGTCCAGAAAAGAGGTTTCTGGAAGGAGGGTGACTTATATACTGGTACTGGCAATCCTATATAATAAACAGTTAATGTGCAAATTGACCCTCACCCCTCACACAATATGGCCACCCCCATTTGGTCAAAGATAGCCTCCACAAGATGGCCGGCAGGGGAGGGTAATTGTGGGGATCAGGCCAGTAGGAGAAGGCAGTTGGGAGAGACCAGGCCTGGAGGGAAGGGCAGTTAGGTGCAACCAGGCCAACAGGGGAGGGCAGTTAGGAGCAATCGGGGCCATCAGGGAGCAGTTAGACTTTGATCAGGCTGGTAGAAGAGTGGTTAGGGGGTGATCAGGCTGGCTGGCAGTCAGGCGAGCGGTTGGGAGCCAACAGTCCCAGATTGTGAGGGGGATGTCCCAGATTGGAGAGGGTGTAGGCTGGGCTGAGGGACACCCCCCCCCCCAGTGCATGAATTTAATGCACCGGGCCTCTAGTAATAAATAAATAAATAAATAAATAAATAAATAAATAAATAAATAAAGTACTTATAGGTTTTCATATAAACTCAAACCGTATTTAAGAACCTGCCCCTCCCCACCCCACCAATATCTTGTCCACAGTGGAGACAGAGGCCAGAGGCCAGACACTGGCTATCTGGGGGAGGAAACTCCAGAATTTGCATTATTGTTCCTTGTCCTCATGCTACCTCTACCTCCTGCTAGTTATGCACATTTCCGTATCTCCAAAGCCCATTAGAAGCACTATTCGCTGTGAGATCTTTGACAAGTCAGTTGACCTCTCTGTGCCTCGGTTGTCCATCTGGGGGTGGGGAGAGAGCTGCAGAGGGTGATCTCAAGATCCCTGGCACCTGCACCTGGTCAGGGTTCAACCACTGCAGCAGTCTGTAATACTCCAAGAAGTGGTTTTTACTGCTTTGTGGAAATGGTGGAGTCACACTGGGATGATAATTTTCAGATGAGGTGGGAGTATAATCATATCTCTTTAATGAGATGGGGCTGAGGAATGTGGATAAGGAATGCAATGTGGTATGGGTGGGAAAGTGTAATCGGAGTTCAGCGATGGCATAGCCTCAGCCCACAGAGATTAGGCTAATTCCTGACACTTGACGAATGATCCGCTGCCACAGGAAACATGACTCTTCCCTGAAGAGCTGCCTATCATCTGTTTGGCCGGAGCCTCAGAGTAGTGATGCCGATGGTTTGCTCAGTCCCTGGGTGAGTCAGCGCCGACCGGGGTGTCGACAAGCGTGGGAACAGAGACTGACAAGGTGAAGGCCGGGTCTGTTAGGCTGACGATCGCCCGGACACATTCCAGAAGGCTTGCTGGAGACACCCATGGACAAAATGTCCTAAAACTAACCCTTGAACCCTCACTTGCAAAGCCTGAAGCGAAGGGCCTTGGGACATCCTAGGGGCGGATCCGCCCACCATGGTTGGGGTCACAGGCAGCCACAGGCACCTCCAAGAAAAGGACACGGGAAATTCCCAGGAGATGAGCAAGTGCGAAGCAAAGAAGGGCCACATTTCTGGAATTTTCTTTCACAAGTCAGGGCTCAGGGTTAGGGGAGTATCCAATCCGATGAGGACTATCCTGGACAGGCCTCAGCCTCCCTGCGCAGTGGAGAGGGTCCCTGGGTGGCCTCTGGGGAGCTCCGCTGGGCAGGTGGCAGCTTCCCCAGGTTCCCTCCAATCAGCTGGGCCTCCCAGGCACCATGTGACCTTGGATCTTGTAAAGCAACAGGGCCGAGTGCTCAAGACCTGGAGTCCCCTTCCCAGTTCCCACACACGTCAAAAACTTCACTGGGAGAGTTTGTAAATACAAATACTGTTATTTATAAAAGGTTGTTCTAACATTAAAAAAAAATAAAATCCTCTCCCCCCCCTCATTCTTAGTTCTATTTCCCCCTGAAGACCCATTTTTAAATAGTTCTGATTCTAGGTCTTCTACATCATAGAACTAATTCATATGCATGCGCCTGGGTTTCTGGCCTTATCAGCTTCAAATTATAGTTTCCAACCGTGACAGGTGTGGGGATTTAGTGCACTGCCCTACCTCTCAGCTCTCTGCATTTCACCTTCCTGTTCTTATGAGTTACAGTGACATAGTAAGATCTCCAATTTTAAGGTCTCTCTAATGGTTGTAGGTTTAATTTTAATATGCACAAATTATTATCTCCAGCTTCTAAAATTATCAACTTGCTCCCCATCCTGTCAGATGAGGAAAGCAGCTCACGGCTTATAACCTTGGCCCCCCACCCTTTCCTCTTCCCCGCTTGTCTGCTGACTAATATCATCCAGGCTTGTAACTTTTCGCACTCTGTTCTGTAATTTTAAATTCGTTTTCGGTACTTTGTCTAACGCTTGACTTTAAAAATTGAAAACCAATAAGAGACATTCATAATATATAACTAGTAATTGCAGAACCAAGACCCAAAAGATGGAAATGTGATTTTGTTACCAAAATATGCATTCAAAAAATGCTGGAAAAACGGGTTCCCTTTACTTACACTCCTGTTTTTCTAAGTCATTTCACATTTCAGTTTGCTTCATCTTATCATGACTTCAGAATAGTTTTTTTTCTTTCCTTTATTGTAATGGGTAGGATAAACATGCATGTACCTTTTTATGTATCTAAGCTCATTCAGATTATTAAACATATTTTTTCAATCAATGTGTTTTTTTAATCACCACCTCCTGTCTTCCCTGTTCTATTTTGGGCCAATTGTTTCCTAGGCCTGTTTTACAGCTAACTACTTGAAATTTTTCATTTTATTCCTGAGGCAGTTTTTTCTGTTCATTAGATTACATTTCCTGTATCCCTCAGTCATACCAGAGAGAGTAAATAGGAGCAACTTTCTGGGTCATTGGATACCTTACTCTGCATTCATTCTTAAGAAACAGGTTGCTGGCTATAAATTTAGGTTCAAAATAATTTTCTCTGAGAATTTTAAAGTCTTACTCTATTGTCTTCTAACACCAATATTATTAATGCAAAGAGTGATGACAGCCATAACCGCTTTGGCTCAGTGGCCCTGCGGACTGAAGGGTCGCAGGTTCGTTTCCAGTCAAGGGCATGTACCTTGGTTGCTGACATATCCCCAGTAGGGGGTGGTGCAAGAGGCAGCTGATTGATGATTCTCTCTCATCGATGTTTCTAACTCTCTATCCCTCTCTCTTCCTCTCTGTAAAAAATTAATAAAAGATATATTTTTAAAAAAGAATGGTGACACCTTTTTTCAGGTATTCTGTTAATTCTCTTCACAAGCTTTATACTAGGATCCCCCCCCCCCCAACAGAATAGTTCTTGGCACATGGTGAATATTTTTCTTCTGAAAATATTTTTTTAGTTCAGGTAAATTATATTTTCTTATTTATTTGATTCTTCATCTCTGTTCTGTCATCTTGGATTAGTTACATAGTAATAGCTTTCTAGATCTATCCTCCATCTCAACTTCTTTCTGATAGCTTTCCTTTCTGTCATTCTCCATGTTCTGAGCTATTTTTTCAATTTTATCTTCTCCATTACTTATTTAGTTTTTAGCTGTATCAATGATTCAAGTCTCTTGATTTTCAAAAATCATTTGGGGAACCAATGTTCAATATTTCAAGGGCTCTTCGTGTTCCTTCTGGCTTCCTTTCTTAGTAGTCTATTCTTCTGTACAGACACACCATCTCCTCAAATCTCTCTGAGGAGTAATTCAGTGTTTAATGCCTTCCTTCTTTCATTTACCTGTTTGTCCCATGGTTAGTTGCTTGTTCACACGTTTTGGTATTTCTCATTTACCAAATAGTTGATGATCCTTCATTAACCATCATTTTAAAATATATTTTATTGATTTCAGAGAGGAAGGAAGAGGCAAAGAGAGAGATAGAAACATCAGTGATGAGAGAGAATTGTTGATTTGCTGCCTCCTGCACAACCCACATTAGGGATCGAGCCCGCACCTGGGCATGTGCAACCCAGGTATGTGCAACCCAGGAATCCAACCGTGACCTCTTGGTTCATAGATTGAGGCTCAACCACTGAGCCCTGCCTGCTGGATGATCACTAATTTTTAACAAACAAACAAACAAACAAAACACACACACACACACACACACACACACACACACACACACACACATTATGTAAATATGTCCTACTTAAAAAAAATAGTGTAGTGATCAGAGAGCATGTCATTGGAGTCAGAGTCCTGGTATTGGAGTAAGACCTACCTCTGCCCATACCTTTTGTGTAATCTTGAACATGCTATTTTAAGGTCTATAAACCTCACAGCACAGTGCTTGGCACATAGAAGATGCTCAAAACAAGTTTCTCCTCTGATCACTGGAGGATCTAGAAAAGAAATCACTAGAAATACCTTTATTACTTAGTATAATGCCATACTCCTTAAGAGGATGGGGATAAGGAGGAATAAAGGACAATTCAAAAAGAAGATATATGCCATACTGGTTACTAAAATTGCTTAACATTTATTGCTTCCTTTAGGATTAGTAAATTGTTACATCTCATTAGATACACACACTAAGAATTGGAATTGATTAGACACCATAGTAGAAATGAATCGATTTCTTCTTGTCCTAAGTTTCCACCGAAAGTAATAGTTATGTTATTTTTCTTTGTGCTTATGCAGATATATTAATTGGGAGATACCATGTGTTCCTTCTCTGGCAAATCCCATGCTATGTTATCATTGACATGCATGGTCCCCTTGCATAATGAGGTACAGTCAATTAACAATTAGCCATGCTGCTGACTGATGGATAGGAGACCATCTTGACAATCTCCCTAAAGATAGGAAATTATGGTGATTTGTTTCTCTTTGGCTTTGTAGGTTTGTTTTAACTACTCACAAATGAAAAAAAAAAAATCTGATTATCTGTAAATTTCCAAGAATCCGATCAAAATGATTTTTTTTTAAATCCTATAAACACACAACAGAGGAGGACAATTGTTTGGCTTCCATTTTATGTCTTCCCAAGCAGAAGTATTACATTGTTTTTCTTCACCTTTAGAACAGACAGCATCTCTTCACCAAGCAGGTAAAAATACCAACTCCTGAAGATAAGCTGGAGATAACCTTCAGCTGAGTCAAGCGCTGGCTGGGATTTCTGTCACTATTTCCATTCACACATTGAACCACTGATTGTCTGCAGTCAGGCATGGGCCATAACAATTTCTCCACTGGCCAAGATCAGTGTTTAATGGTGATGGTTTTGACTTCAGTGAAGAATTCATAAGAGTCCTTGGCTCCTTCTCTACCTACTCCGGAACTCTTCATCCCCCCGAAAGGAAGGTTCAGCTCCCTGATGAGCCAGCAATTGGTCCAGACCAAGCCTGATTGCAACTTCTTAGCCACCCGGTGGACACGCCCCACGTTGCTAGACCACACGGTCGCAGCCAGCCCATATCTGACACTATTGGCTCTTTTAATCACTTCCTCTTCGCTATCAAAGGGCACAACACACGTCACAGGACCAAATATCTCCTCCTTCATGCAGCTGGACTCGTCCTTAATGTCTGTTATCACGGTGGGAAGCATAAAATAGCCTCCCTGATTCCTGGGGGGAAGACTCAACTTGTCCACTCCCTCACCACACAGAATCTGGGCCCCTTCAGCACGAGCTTTCTTGATGTAACTTCGGACCTGAGTGGGTGAAAACCATAATTAGTAACATCTTACCTTCACACAAAGCAACAACAACAACAAAAATCCGGTATTTTGAAATCATCTAGGAAAGACCTATGAGGTCATTGCCGAGAAATCTAAGGTTGATTATCTTATCACTGGGCTCACTTGGGCAGTCAGTCCTCATATGAAAAAGGGGAGATTGATCTACTTAATATTTAAGTAAATGTGTGCCCTACATATACTCTCAAAAGTCTGTTGGCAATGTATTGTTATCCTCTCCTTGCTGAAGATGTCATTGAGCCTCAGAAAGGATAAGCATTTCATAAAACTAATAAACTGAAACACTAGAATTCACATTCAGCCATATTCAGTAATTAAATACACAAAAAGAATATGTTATCACTTTTTGAGGGGCTATGCCCCTTGTAGAAAGTATGAAATGGAACGGTGTACAAGGTTTGATTAAAGTCCAGGATAGTCTTTAAATATCTGAGCTTCCAGAAAAAAATAATTTCTAATTTCTAGTCTCATTACTGATTATATTCAGAAACATAGCTAGGTAACTATAATGGAAAATAAGTTATGTAATAAGCTAACCCAGTGACCTAGAGATAAGGACAGATATTTATTACTAAGGGTTGTAGATTTATAATAATGTTATATGTATTTACATATGGAAATGTTTAAGTCACAATAATATATGAGTCTGCCTCTGAGCAGCACTATCAGCATAGGAGAAATATATAAATAATCCCCCAAATTTAAAGTACAGAACAAGAGTCAAGTAGTACCCCAAAGGCAGGGTCAAATTTGAAGGGGCATTTTGGGTTCCTACTTATCATTTATCATCTGAGGATTCTGTCCCGGTATTGAATTGGAACTCCACTGTAGAACTATATTCAAAATAGAGCTATATATTTGCCATATAGAAATAAAAAAGGTAGTGTTATCTTATTATTTGTTGCTCCAATTTGGAGCACACTTAATATGCCATAAGTCAAAGACTTTTTAAAAACAGAACATTTGGTTCAGTTTATCCTCCCCTTTGCCACACCTCCTCCCCCAGCTGGCACGATGATCTCAAAGCCTTCCCAGAAAACCCCTAGGCCAGTGGGTAGAGACTAAAATAGGTCTGGATTTATCTTCTCCCTCCTCTCTCACTCCTTTTAACACAACCCACCCACATTAATGAAAAGATGACAAAGGCTGCCTCTGAGGTCACTGAAGGAAGTCCAGGTCAGGGTCTCCAGCGGCACAGTCTGGAGGCAGTGCCAGGAAATATGTCACAATCCCATGTACAAGGAGTTCTCTGGCTTCATATTGACAGAATGTCTAAACAGAATTGCAGGATTAGATTATCTCTTAGAAATAATTTGGGATAATCAAATATGAAGAGAAGTGTTAGTTTCAAATTGTAGATTTATCAAAATATTTAATGCATAAGGTGATTCATACTAAACTGAATTTATTTTTTAGAGGGATGATAGAATGTTATCTATACTAGCAGCTCAGTAAAATCTTAAAAAAAAACAACCTTGGGACTGGTACTATGCTATGAAAAGTAATGAATTATTATAAAACTTTTCTTGAGTGGAGAATTGTTAGTACTTACTAGTTTTGCAAATAAAATCAGAGCATAAAGAAGAGTGGACTTGAGCGCCTAACTGTGCTCAAATTACTCACTAGCTCAGGGATTTTAAAAGCTCTGAGTCTCAGTTTCATCATCTGAAAATAAGATTAACACTGCCATCTATCCATAGGATTAGATAAAACATGTAAAATAGTTAGCATAATGTCTGGGGCATAGTAAGTCTCTTGAATGCCAGCAGCGGTCATTGCTGTTGATGAAGATGACAATGAATGCATGACCTGACTGACACTCACTAGCTGAGAGACTTCAGATGTGTCCCCCCTCCGTGTGTCAGTTTGCTTAGCTGACAAAGGAGACAGGAAACTTTAAGAGTGGACCTCATAGCCTGGTCCAACTGGGAAATGCATCTGTGAACATCCTCTGGGTTTCCCCAGCCTCCCTGTAAACACTCGAGAATTCTATCTCACTAGTTACATGCATCTATGGGAAGGCAGGCATACAACCAGGTTCTCCAGACAGACACGTAGGGGAGGATTGTGGAGGATAAAAATAGAAAGAAAAGGCAACTGTCTGATATAGGCAAGGGAGACTTTTCCTCATTTTTTGAGGACAGAATCATTGCAATTTACTTTGCATCCCCTGCAGCTACTTGGAACCTGGGATATGACATTTCCACTTAGGAATACGTGAGAAACTGTCTGAGTTTCTGAGACATTTGCCATTACAACACAACCTTTACGCATTCTACTTGGATTCTTCTGTCACTACATCACCATTCTATGGCGATCACACAAAGGTAGGATGGACACAAAGACCCCAGACTCTGCAGGACTATTTCTATTTGGAGAGGATATAGACACAGTGCAGAAGAGGAGATGAGGAATGCAAAGATGGCACATAGACCTGCCTTAGCGCACAGCCCTGAGAGCTTTCTGGCAAAAGGCAAGGAGAGTTGTTTCCTTTCTCTGGATCCCAGATGGTTTGGCGGACTGAACTGAAAAGTCACAATCTGAAAAGGCCAAGAGGAAGAAATGGGGGGGGGGGGGGGAAACCAGGCCCTCCCTTCATATCTTAGCCTGGACTCAGATGAGTACGAGCTCACTTGGTGAAACTCACATGGGGGGGGGGGGGTTGAGGCAGGAGATGGACCTGGGGTTGGGGTTACCCAGAACCTGCAGGTGGTGCACTCCTGTCTGTGCCCAGGTGCTAAGTGGACACGCACATGCTAAAGGAGGCCTCAGCTCCCACCTGCCCTTGCTACATTCTCAGTCTGAAGCAGGTAAGTCCTCAGGATCCGCCAGGACACCCCGTGCGTGGGGATCCCTGTCACTGGACCCCAACCACCAGCATACTGAAAAGAAGGTGACTTATGGTCTTCTCTGTGGGGCCACTCAAATACACAAAGTTTAAGGTGTGTATTTTACTCTAGAAAAAGGTTTTTGAAAATTGTATACTAAAATATTTTGATACTACAAAATTATCTATGTTCATGTAAGGGGAAATTAAAATTACTGGGAATCGCCAAAACCGGTTTGGCTCAGTGGTAGAGTGTTGGTCTGCGGACTGAAGGGCCCCGGGTTCAATTACGGTCAAGGGCATGTACATTGGCTGCGGACACATCCCCAGTCGGGGGAGTGCAAGAGGCAGCTGGTCGATGTTTCTCTCTCATCGACGTTTCTAGCTCTCTATCTCTCTCCCTTCCTCTCTGTAAAATATCAATAAAAATATATTTTTTTAAAATTGATGTCTTATTTAAAAAAATAAAAAATAAAAATAAAATAAAATTACTGGGAATCACCAAAAACAAAATGAAACGAAAGTTTGATAATTTGGAGGAATATGTTGTTTTCAACTAAGATGTATTATAATTGAAAAGTTGTGGTACCTCTTTATAAGTTGGTTCTTAAGAAAGCAAGAACATTGTGGGAGGAGGTTTGTGGACCTACAGTAAACGGTCCGCTTGCCTATTTGTAGTAGTTCAGTAAAAATCTCAGCCGGACAAGAGAGGACAAAGAAGCCTGTTGCACCTGGTGATTCCTCATTCCACGAGGGGACAATATCAACAACTCTAAGTCCCATGGGCGCTCTGAGGACTGATGCCGAGGCACCTGGAAACTTGCAGGTGAATTTGACTGGAAGAAAAGAGCTGGTTAGCCTCACTTTAAATAAGTGACCGCAAGGCTCAAGGAGCCCTTGGAGCTGCCTGCTGACAACCCAATCATTTCAAAGTCCATTCTCTCCTGGTCTGCAAGAGTATTTCGTACCTTCTCCCCTCTCCTGAAAACCCCAACACCTTCTCTCCCCATCACCTGCTTCCTATTTCACTGAGAAAAAAAAAAAGAGACCATCAAGCGACATCACCTTCCCACCTATGACCTCTGTGCTTCACAATATTGTGAAGGTCAACGTTAAACTGGGTGCTAAGTCTCCCAAATCAGTGCAGTGCCACAGATTTCTACAAACTTAAGTAAGGGCTTCGCCCCTTAGTGACTGATGATGACGGAGGCGCATTTTCCTTGGTGGGCCTTAGTACCAGAATCTATGACTTATTTTTGGGAAGAGTCACTTAAGGTAATAACCTACAATGAATTTAGAAATTGAAATTCCACAAACCACTCATACACCATTAATGGCTTCTCCCATGTAGGCCACCACTAGCCACATAATTTGGACTGTGTGTTCTGGAAATTACAAAATGCTATCTGCAGTAAGCCAGAGGCATCACCCTCTCTATTGGGAATGGTTACTTATGGAGATTTTGGCCTTTATACTTTAAAAATTGCCTTTTTCATTCTTCTGGTGGTATCTCCATGCTGACTTCTCAAGCGCATTCATTTCACACGGATGCTGTTTTAAATCTGCACTACATTTGCTTATTTATATCCTACATTTTTAGAGTCTGTATCCAGAGATAATCTCCCACAGGTCATAACTGCTCAAAAATAAGGTAGTAATTAACAATATTCCAAAGCATGCCTTGCACAGAGCTTCTCTCCAAACAAGAACTCTTCCTGTGACGTACATGGCAGAGGTTTACTTACCTTCTCCAAATGAGCTTTACTTATCAGAGCTCCCATGCTGGCCGATGGGTCGGAGGGAATGCCTACTTTCCACTGTCTGGTAGCTTCTAGAAACCTCTTTAAAAATTCACTATAGATGCTCTTCTGGACAAAGATCCTGCTGGTACAGAGGCAGATTTCACCCTGCCAAGAATGACACATGAGGAAAATGACAACACTGCAGGACACACTCCTTCATGGGCAGATCATGCTGCACTCTGAGTTATATATATATATATATTTCTAAGCCCCTTTCTCTAGGAATTTCTGAGAGAGAATTAATTACAATTATAATGATCATGAAAATAATCATTATACAGAATGTTTTTCACAAAAACCCTATTGGAAGGCATAATTATTACAATTGCCATACAATTGCCATAATTTACTGGTAAAGAGGTGAAGGTGCAAAAGATTATGCAAATTATTCAAGTTAGGTTGAATAAAGATATATCTCATTCCACTCATCTTTCTTTCCATGGAAGTTCTAACTCTTTGGCTTAAGTCTTTGTTTTGTTTTGTTTTTTATCTTAAAAAACTGTAAAACACAGCTTTGGAGAAATCATTCAATATGTATGCTCCATCCTAGGGACTGTCCTGGGTGTTGAGGCTCATATGTTGCACAGAAGCAGGCACAATCACCCTCTCCACGAAGCCTACAATGTAGGACATCTGATCTCGTGTTCCTCACCCTCTGGGATGCTATGGCCTTGAAGACCCTGATGAGAACTATGGACCCCAGGAAAACACCTGTTCCACAGCTTCAGGAGATGCAAAGTTGCCCTGAAACTCATCTGTGACTTTAAGGTAAGAAACGAGCTCTAGACTGGTTCTAGCATTTATTTCTAAGGATGAGAATGCATTTGGGAGGTTTCTGGGAGGAGAAAAGGGTTTACTGGAGGTAGGCCATCTAAACAGCAAAAGAGTCTGGGGAAACCGATGAATACCAGTATGGATAAGCTTGGAGTAACAAAAATCAATCATTTTGCCCATGACTACCCCCTGATAAAAGTTGTGTCATCCAAGAAAAGAAACATGCTGAACAGAAGCTGTGACTCTACAAGGCTATGGATTGACACTGAGATTGAACAGATGGTCAATGGAATAACACAAAGTAATGATTCTCCTTTCACTGATACAGCACCGGATTGATCTACTCACTCCTGGCTGTGCATTGAGATGAAACAGATCCTACTTGACAGGGCAGCAGAGTTCAAAGCCAGCCAACAAGCAAACAAGCAAACCAAAACCCAGAGGACATGCCTGGTTGGCAAAGCTGGACCTGACAGTGTTTGGAATACACTCCTCCAGGTTGGCATCCTCAAAGATGATGGCAGGGTTCTTGCCCCCCAGCTCCAAGGAGAGCCTCTTGCAGTGGGGAGCACTCAGCTGTGTGATGCGCTCGGCCGTGGGCTGGCTCCCAGTGAAGGAGATGAGGGGCACCTCTGGATGGGACACCAGGGCCTCGCCTACCCTGGGCCCTGTGCCAAACACAATATTTACCACACCTGGTGGGATACCTGGATGGGAAAGAGTATCCGTTACAGTAAGTATTCTCAGCATGTTGAGGATTTTAGGTTACATAGAGGTGCTCCTTGAAAGCCCACCAGGTGGGATTGAACTCTTGTGGCCATCTCTAGTTTAATGGTAAAACAAAGACTACAGTATCACCTCTGCCTAGCATGCACCCTAGGCTGAATTTCTCCAGATGCTTTGGCCCAGAAAATGCAGGGTACAGCTCTGCCCACTGCCCTCCGAGCAGAAAGGGGTGGACAAGGGGTCCCGGAGGCTGGTCAGCATCGAGGCTCTGGCAAGGACCAGAGCCATACCCCCACTGTCTGGTGGAGACAAAGGGAACTGAAGGAACTTCCATCTTTTAGTCTTATATAAATCCTTGTGGATGGGCTATCATTGAGCTATTCCTAGAATTGCCTGCCTACGGGCTATAGGTGTGTCCCAAAAACCTGAATAAAAGGGATCAAAGAGCAAAGAGTCCTCTCTTGGGCTTCCCCCCTGGCCCCCAGTTCCCAAATTAGTATTTTCTTGTTTTGTCTCTTTCAGTTGTGTGCAGCCTCCTCCAGTACTTGAACCCTGAACCTGAACCCTGAACCATGCCAGATTGGGGGGGGGGGGGGAGGCTCTCACACTCCTCCTTAAAGGAAATACACACAGCAGAGACCAAGAGAGCCAGAAAGACAGCCCCCTCCCTACCACCCCTCATCATTCCTCCCCAGGCCATGGAAATACGAACTGAGTGACCTGATAGCCAGCGGCCTTCTCATGGGGTGCAAGACAGGCTCTCTGAGTGCTACCTTCCAACCCTGGTGCAGTGTCAGGCTAAACACCCAAAAACTAAACCAGAAACCCACCCTGAATATGGCCATTTCAATATTAGCCAAAAGGGGACAGGAAGCCAGGTTATATCAGCACCTGAGTGGTGATTCCAAATGCAGGGGAAACAGAGGGGTGTGTTTCAAATCTCTTGAAAATGTTTCTAGCAGGTATTCTGTAGCTATCCAAACCAGAGAAGAACCAGTAGTACTCTTATTTTCATCAAGATTAACTTGTGGTTCTAACATCAGATTTAAATTATCTATCAAGGACAGCCCTGGGAGCAGGCTGGTATCTGGCTTGTTGGGGCTCCTTAAGCCTGTCCTTGGCTTCCTGTCATGTGCCCTTTGCTGCCAGCTGAGCTGAGCCTGCGGGGAGGAACTGTCCTGCCATGGCATATTCTAGGGTTGAATAGAAAAAGCCCTGTGGGCGAGCCCCACGGATGAAGGGGATTTCTCAGAAAAGGAACAGGGAGAGAAAAACCAATGATGTCTATGGAATCTTCTTTGCTGTTCAGTAGGTTTCTAACCAAAATAACTCTTCAAATGTCAGCGACCCCTCGAGGGCTAAAGCCTACACAATGTGCAGCCCCAACTCCCTCCAACTCTGACACCTAATTAATTACCTGCTTTCTCCAGGAGTTTACACATCATCCACGCAGTCACTGACGTCAGCTCGCTGGGCTTGGCAATCACGGTGTTGCCCGCAGCAATCGCCGGAGCGATCTTCCAGGTCAGCAAGTAGAGTGGCAAATTCCAGGGGCTGATCAGGCCAGCTAACCGAGAGAGCAGAAGCAGTGCCAAAATGACATGCCCCTCAGAGCAGACCGGCCCTGCCCTACGGGGTTCCCCTTCCCCCGCATGGCACCTAAGCTCCTAGAACCCTCAACTTTGCTTGTCTGTAGCCAACTTCAGGGAAATCGTTCTAAAATGCATTACCAAGGACTGTGCCTTGTAAAACTATAAATAAGTACAGTTCAGTCTTTTCTTGATAACTTACAATTATATTAATGAGCAACAGTTGTGTAAATTTGGGGGCTCACCAGTTCCATAATGTGATGAGTTTTGAGATTTATGGACTCATCTTTACATGTGTCTAAATCTCTCCCTCCTCATCATTAAGCTGTCCAGCTACCATTTCTTCAGAGTTTATTGGGTGGAGACATAAAATTCAAGCTTTTTAGAATTATTAATAAAATAGGAGCAAATAGGTTCTGAGGTTGTGAAATTCACCTTAGATGGGCCAGAGGATTTTTGCATTAAAACAATTTATCTACGTTCTCACCTGTATTCTGATCAGATGGGTTTTCTCTTTAAGTACCAGAACTAACAGCTAGAATGTATCTTCACGTGATAGTATGAAACTGCCCAGCCTCCCAACCATGAAACAAGCAAAAATAAAAACAAAGCCACTTCATTTATAATCTGCCTTCAAGTCTGTGCTATAAAAGTATATAAACACAGTTTATGTTATTACATTTCCCATTGAAAACTCTTTGCTTTAGGATATAATATTTTTGCAGCATAATGTATTCACATACTTCTTAGGAGGATGTCTGAATTTTTCATAATGCCTTGAAAATACCATTTCCAAAGGCTTCAAATAATCAAATTGGTAAGATGTCCCATTTTCTTTCCTCTTAACATATGCTTTTATCCAGTCATAAAACATAACTGGTAAAATATGAACAGTGGGGGCTTTCTGAGAGGAAATATTGACATCTAGTGGAAATTTTTAGTCATTGCAGATAATTAGGGGTCTTCAAAAGGCAGGAAGCAAATAAGTGAATGAGGAAAGTAGGTAATTCAGCCAAAGCTTATTTACCATGTACCTGGCATTGTTCTGAATGTTCTACACTTACTAATTTATTTAATTAATATAAAATATATAAAGACAAAATCAAACTATTCTTTCAGTTTTCCAGATGAGAATACTGCAGCACACAAATGTTATATAACTTGCCCTACACACATCCAGAAGCTATGCTCTCAATCAACTTCCCAGAAATAGACTTTTGTTGTTGTTGTTACAAAGGGAGAAAAAAAATCCTCCTTCGTGAATTTCTTCTCAGCATCATTCTTTTACCTGTGATTTCCCAAGAACAATCTTCCAGGAATAAGTAGAGAATTTCACACAAAGAAAATAAACCAGAAAACGATTTTTAAGGCCCAAATCGTATTTTTAGTCACAGTAGACGAAGTCTTTCCTCTGCCTTAATCTGTCCCTTTAGATCAATCCTACAGAACTAACGGAGCTGCTCTCTGCAGTGATGGTCCAGGCGTTCCTGGAGCGGCACCTACCGATCCCCACGGGGGCCCGCACGGTGTAGTGCAGACAGCCCAAGTGGTCCATCTGGGTGCACTCTGACGTGTGGTGCAGGATGGAGGAGGCAAAGAACCGGAAGTTCTGTACAGACCGGGGAATGTCCATGGTTCTTGCCAGGGTTATGGTTTTCCCTGTGAACAGTCAACAACAGAAAGCACAGTCGGTGTATGTCACCATGGACAGTGGAGACAGTACCACACACACACCCCTCCCCCTGCAGTGGCCTCCGTTCCTTCTAGCCTGGCACAGACATTCGCTGACTGTACAGGGCATTGGTCCTGGTTTAATAGAAACCGTGAAATAATTAGACATGAGGGTTATAAGGTGAGGTGGGGGGAGGTAAATGGAGTCAAATGATCTTTGCTTTGTGGGCTGCACCATTCAGAGCTGTCATCATAAACCTGCCAGATTCGAACACTTCCCCCACACCTGCTCCTTCAAAACCCCAAGCTTTGTGCATGTGACGAAGAGGGAGCTGGAATTGTGGGTGTAAAGATAGCTGCTATTTGCACATCACAAAAAACCACTTTGACAAACACATGATGTGTATTAAATGTCTCTCCCAACATTAAGATGGGCACGTGGCAGAACTACGGCAGGAACCCCTGGCACTGCAGCTGTGTGGCACTTGATTGCCCATCGCGTGCCCCGTGCGCATCCTGGCTCCTGGCTGAACAAACCAGAGACCTAAGCTTGCCCGGGGAGCTCCTCAGTTGCCCTTAGAGCTGCGGGCACACTGAGGTGGTGCCAGGAGCTCCAGCAGGAACCATTTTCTTCCCAAGGGCTTGGAGGCAGGCCGCTGCCTACCCACAGGCTGGTTTACAGCGGGCACATCATTGTAAGCAACTGCCTTTCCTCACAGATGTTATTGCCAAGGCCCACCGGCATTTACTCCATGACCCTGACTCCTGGGAAGCAGGTAAGAAAACCGGGACAATGGTGTGGGAGGTAGAACAGGGGTGTCTCAGGTCGCTTTCTAAGTAACCTGACTGTGAACTGCTCTTCAAATTACCTTTGCTTTCTAATTCGCCCCTCAGAATTGGTGGGAGATCACGGGATCAACCCTTAGTTCTTCCTCCCTCCCCAGCTCCATGCTCTTTGACACGCGTGTTTGCAATTCCTTCCACCAAACAGTGTATTTATTTCCTTGCCCCTTGAACTTGGGTTCAGCGGGGACTCGCTTTTGGCCATGAGAATGGGGTGGCTCCGCCCTCAGAGGCCTTGGGTGGTTTTGCTTCCCCCTCTTCCTCCTCCTGGAGAGGCCTGGGTGCCTGGTGCCTGGTGCCCCGTGGTTCCAGGAGGGGAAACACAAAGAGAGTGCCCAGTTCCAGCGATTACAGTTGAGGAGGGATGGTTGTCCAGCCTCTGAGTAACGGGCCGCACTGTCCATAAAGCAGTTAGTAAGCGACAGCTGCACTCCACCCCGGCTCTGGCTCTGGTAGAAGGAAGGCCGGAGAGGGAACCCTGCAGATGTGCCCGCGCTCACCTTGGTCCTTGGACTCGGCCTGCGCCAGCTCCTCCAGGGCCTGCTCCAGCAGGTCCGCCAGCCGGTGCAGCGCCTGCGAGCGCTCCTGCGGGCTCCGGGCCGACCAGCCGGGGAAGGCCGCCCTGGCAGCCTCCACCGCGGCCTCCACCTGTGGGGAGCAAGCGGAAGAGGGTCGTCCGTCGTACCCCTTAGCTCCCAGGGATCGCAGGAATCCGGACTCTGTGCGTGCCAAGATTGTTTGTTTCCTGCCTAATTCCAAATATCCCCAGAGCTGATTTACCCACAGGGGGTTTGCTGATGTGACCAGCAAAGCAGGGGAACCACACACACACACACACACACACACACACACACACACACCTCCATTTCAAGCCCTGTATCCAGAATGTGGCAATCAAATAATTAGAAAGAAGCTATTTGAATTTTAACAGATGCACATTTTTAGTCATTTCAAAATATAGACTTTTAAAAATATCGTATGGCCGAAACCAGTTTGGCTCAGTGATAGAGTGTCAGTCTGCGGACTGAAAGGTCCCGTGTTTGATTCTAGTCAAGGGCATGGACATTGGTTGCGGGCACATCCCCAGTGCAAGAAGCAGCTGATGGATGTTTCTCTCCCATCAACGTTTCTAGCTCTCTATTTCTCTCCTTTCCTCTCTGTAAAATATCAATAAAATATATTTTTTAAATAAAATTAAAAAAAACAAAAATATCGTATGAGAGGGGAAACTTAGTTGAGATCCACAGAATCTCTAAACTTTTAATCTGCTGAGACATATCTGATAATTTTGTTTGGAATGACCAGTCATATTGGTCATTTATTGACTAACTAGAGGCCCCGTGCACAAAAATTTGTGCACTGGTTGTGGGGGGGGGGGTCCCTCAGCCTGGCCTGCCCCTCTCACAGTCCAGGAGCCCTCAGGGGGTGTCCTACTGATGGCTTAGGCCTGCTCCCCAGAGCTGATCAGGGGAAGGTGACGCCCCCCCATCACGCCTCCGCTGTTGCCACTGCCAGCCACACGGCTGCCTGAGGCTCGGCTCTTGCAGCCACCGCGGTTTGCCTGAGCCTCAGTCCAGCCCTCATTGCCTGAGCCTCGGGCCCTGGGCAGTGGCAGTCACATTCGGCAACTTGCCTGGGCCTTGGGTTGCCATTGTGGCTGTGTCCGGAAGGACAGGCATCAAGTCCCCACCCACCCACATGCACCTGCCGAGCACGCAGCCTCCTGCTGATCTGTCATTTCGGCATGATGGTGTGATGACCATTCACGTATTAGCTCTTTATTATATAGGATTTTTATATATAAGGAAATCTGCTAAGTGCTATTACACAAATCATTTCATTACCCCCTTTTAAAAATTCTGTAACTTGAGTATTGCTTTGCCCATTTGGATGAAAAGCACTGAAGCACAGAGAGCTCAAGTAACTTGCCAGAGGTCACACAGCCAATAACTGGCAGTCAGGATTCAAACCCAGATCTCTGTGGCTGCCGAGACCGCGAGCAGGCCTGCTATGGCATAACAACCACCACTGCTCCTGGCTCCCTGCCTATCTGCCCAGGGGAAGAGGCCTCTTTTGGAGAGAAGGGTACCTGTAATTGAACAGAGAGCGTGGGCACCCAGTTTTAGAGCTAAGTCCAAAAGGAAATGGTGTATGGGAATGTATGTGCAAGGCAGAATACATTTTCAGACCACCTGCTGCCTTTCTCCTCTCCTAGGCGATGTCGAAGATAGCAAATCCAGAGGGTGTGTTGCCCTCTCCTCTCTCACGTGCATGACAACATTTATAATCAGCCTCCCCCACCATTGGGCCCACAGGCTCAGCCCCAGAATCCTCTTCACAGGCTTCCCGATGCCACAGCTTACTTCTCATGTCACGTGACCTGACAGTTCCACCACCGGCACTTAGGCCCTCTTACGGAGAGCCTGATCTCACGTCTCTCCCGTTTTCTTCATGCGGACAAAGTCACTCTCAGATGAGCTGAGGTAAGGTATGAAATGATTCTCGCCTTAATTAGAAATGTCTGGAAAGATGATGGTTTCACCTCAAAAACTGAGTCTCTACTATGGACCTGCAGACAGGACGAAGGAAGACACGTGGGCCTGAGTGATCTCCACCACAGATGCAGGCTCGTGGACGCCCTGTTGCCAAGGCAACAGGAGGAGAGTTCATTTCCACAGTAATGTAAAATTCTAATCTTCCGGTAGTTGTCAATATAAAACTGTAATCTTTTTGAGAAGCAGAAAACTCAATTTCAGTAATGCCTTCTAAATCGTTTAGTGCCACCTGTCCTGTGTCCATTTAATATGGAATGCATATTCATCTACTATATACAATATTAGCAAAAGCTAACACTTGGAAAGCTTCGATAGATGCCAGACAACTAAGGGTTTTACATAAGTCAGTCTGTTGAATTCTCAGAACACCACTGTGCAGTAGATATGATTTCCCCCCATTCGTAGATAAGGAGACGGAGGCAAAAGGAGGTTCAACTCCAGCTCAAGACCATAGGTACTAAGTGGTGTAGCTCGCCTTCCAAGTCTGATTCCAGTCTGTGCTTCTGTCTGCAATGCTATTGGGGGGGGGGGAGAGAGAGAGAGAGAGAGAGAGAGAGAGAGAGAGAGAGAGAGAGAGACCACTGTCTGAGCCCAAGCAGCAGAGATGAGCGTTAGCATACTGTGCTCGGTAAAATAAGGATGATGACAGAGTAGGTTATGACTCCTATTTGGGACAATTTATACTAAAGGGCTGTGGATGCAAAGTGTATCTCAGAAACGGAACAAACGGGAACCACTGTGAGCAGCACCCGCTGCACTTTCTGTGAGTGACTTTTGGGGGAGTTGGGCATGTAGTTTGCATGGTGACCATATATTTCAAACTGTGGGTGGGGGAGGATTTATCAGATCAAATAGAATATTTGCATGGTAGATTGCTAGGAACTCTCAAATATTTAATCCTCTTCTAATAGGTGCAGCCATAACTTGAAAGTGCATGGGTATTAGCTGCAAAAAAAAATGTTTCAACTGAATTTGTCTTATTTTTCATTTTTAACTTCCCTTTGGAAAACACACTAAGATGAGGAGGATTGGAGAAAACAAGGATGAATTTCCCACATCTATCCAAGGTCATTAGAAGCAAACAAAAGTGTGGGTACAGTTTAACCAACATTAGCCAATATTTTCAAACTTGAATCCAGAAGATAAGGTTCTTTTTAATGCAATACAGATTTAACATATGATTAATAATAGAAAAATAATAGTTCTTTCAAAACCCTGCATATAAAACTATATTAAGGTTACATTTATCTTTAAATAATCTAGTTCACTGTATCTTAAAAGTCAGTTTTATTTTGCTAGGTATTTTGAAGAAGTATTATAGGATAATCCTACATAATAAAAGGCTAATATGCAAATATTAGGGCAAAGCAACCAGAACAACCAAACAACCGAACAACCTGTCGCTATGACATGAGCTGACCATCAGGGGATTGTTCGGAACATGGCGGGCATTGGCTGTTGCAGGATGGTGGAGCAGGTGAGCGGGGGGTGTTAGACCATGGTGGGGCGCTGGTCACTATCATCAGGGCGAGCCTCTAGTGCAGGGGTGGGCAAACTATGGCCCGCGGGCTGGGGTCCAGCCCGTTCGGCTGTTCTATCCAGCCCATGGAGCCAAAAGAGCGGAGGGTTCTCTTACTCTGCCCTCTGCTCCTTCACCAGCAGCCCAAGATGAGAGTGCCAGCATGGTCAGGTTGCTTTTGTTCCGGCCCTCCAGTCCAGTTTAAGAACCCATTGTGGCCCTCGAGTCAAAAAGTTTGCCCACCCCTGCTCCAGTGGTTACTGAAAATTCCTTGCTCCTGCGCATCACGGTCCTACCCGGTGCTCACACCTGCTGGTAGTGCCAACCCAATTGCACCTGTGGCTGGCGCCAGAGCTGCCACTTGCACCCACAGCCAGTGCCAGAGCTGCTGCTTGCACCCGCTGCCGGTGCCCGGCTCCAGTCTCAATCACTGGGCACCACCAGTGGGTATGAGTGGTGGCTGCTGGCCCTGATAGCCCCTGAGGGCTTCTCCACCTTCCCCTGCTCACGAGGGGCAATGAAGGCAGCAGCTGCCACCCTCACCCACTGATGGCACCAGCCCCACTCCCACCCACTGCTGGTGCAGGCACCATCTGCTCCATGCCATCAGCAGGTGCGAGCAGAGCCGGCGCTGTCAGCGCATGGGAGCTGCGATGGCAGGAGTGGGGCTGCTGGCAGAGGGGACCAGGGCCCGCAGTGGGAGGGGCTGAGTGGGGGCACAGAGGATAGGCCGAGACCCACCCCTGTGCCTACTGCAGCCTCGCGGCCCACAATTCCTTTCAAGGTGCATGAATTTGTGCACTGGGCCCCTAGTCTAAAATAAATGCCTAGGTTTTCTAATTTTGTGTTTTAGCAAAGTAACTTGTTTTTTAGAAAACCATGGATACGCTGGCAAGTTAAAGCAACACTCAGTAGAGAAAGGGAGCATGTAATACTGACAATTCTTTCAAACAATATTTTTTACTAGACCCCTACTAAGGAATGCCTGAGACTTGTGTCTGTGTCATAGGTGGCCTCCATTAATGATTTGCTTCTAACATACAATTACCCTGAGATTTGCTCCAAGTACCATACATGACCAGTTACAAAGTACATCTTTCTAGAACTAAAATCTGCCTTCTGCTAAAGTTTAACCTTTTCCCAACCCCCACATCCTCCCCGTTGCTTCTAAGAAATTAGACATATTGATACCGTTTCAGTCTTTTACTTCTAGAAAATGGAGTTACACCTAGTTCACCAACATAATTAAGACCATTTCAGTCTTTTGCTTCTAGAAATGAACTTACACATAATTCACCGACCTATTCAGACTCTTTCAGTCTCCTCAGTGAACACACTCACCTCTTCTTTCCCACTGTCCGGTACTCTGCAGTACACCTCGCCCGTAGATGGATCGTAAGAGTCTACATACGAGTTACAGGGTAAAAACTTTCCGCCTATGAAGTTTTCCAGCACCAGCAGTGTCTTCGTCCCAGCCATGGTGAGAAGCTCCGGCCTTTCCCCTTGATAGTCGTTCACCAGGTTACCCCACCGCTCTCCCCCACCGCTGAGTCCGTCTCCTCCTCCTGTCCAGCCAGGCCTCCGTCTGCCAATCAGCGAAGGGGGAGGTGGCCTGCCACTCTCAGACGGTGTTCCGGGCTCCAGACTCTGAGTGCAGAGAGCTATCAAATACTTCACAGACTTCCAGCGCACTGTGAGAAGTGGATTAACCGTGTTAAACTAACATCAGCTTATGTGTTCAGGGTCCTCTAACATTCTCAAAAGGCGTCTGTGTGTATCATGGTATTTGGACTATACATGGCTCAAATGCTGACGGAGTGCCAGGCCATCCATTCCTGTGGGCAAGTCCTTCGCAGGAATTTACTTATTTACTCCACGCAGGGACCTTCTATAAAGTGCATGCCATTGCCTCCCCAACGGTGCAGAAGAAACTGAACCTCAGAGGGGTTAATGTGTCCCAGACTGAATACAAAGTTGGTAAAGAATGAACTTTAAGCTTTTTGTCACTAAACCATGTGCTTGTTTCCTCACTGCACCTCTGCCCTCACCCTGCAGAGGTGACTGAGGGCAGGCAGACATCTCTGTAGGGATGGGGGTAGGGCAGTAGGGGTAGGAGATACGGAGGGACTGAGGGACTGAGAAAAAAAAAAAGAAAAAAAGAAAGAAAGAACTCATGGACAACAGTGAGGTAATTTGGGGGGTGGGGTGGAAGAGGGCATAGAGAGGATAAATGGTGAGAGTAAAATAAAATGATAAATAAAAAAGAATACCTATCCAAAGAGAAGGACATATTCTCTTTTCCATTACTCATCAGCTGGCTTCTGAACCCTGGATGCCTTCTCTCCACACTCCCTCTCCATCCCGACACCAGGGCTGCAGAGGCAGTGCCCATATTCCAGGTGGCCATAGAGATGAAGATACAAACCAAAACTCTGAGATATAATATATAACATACAACAAATTCCTGTTCGATGCTTGTCTTTTTATCTATTTTTGTTCATCAGTTTATGATGTTCAATATATTCCACAAATGAGTGACATCATGTGATGTTTATCTTTCTCTGACTGGCTTATTTCACTTAGCATAATGCTTTCTGGTTCCATCCATGCTGTTGCAAATGGTAAGAATTTTTTCTTTTATACTAGCATACTATTCCGTTGTATAGATGTACCACAGTTTTCTAATTCACTCATCTGCTGATGGGCTCTTAGGCTGTTTCCACATCTTAGCTATTATAAATTGTGCTGCAATGAACATGGGGTTCATATATCCTTTCTGATTGGTGTTTGTTTTCTTGGTATATATTCCTAGAAGTGGGATTACTGAGTCAAGTGGGAGTTCCATTTTTAGTTTATTGAGGAAACTCCATACTGTTCTCCGCAGTGGCTGCACCAGTCTGCATTCCCGCCAGCAGTGCATGAGGGTCCCATTTTCTCCGCATCCTCACCAGCACTTGTTTGTTGATTTGTTGATGATAGCCATTCTGCCAGGTGTGAGATGTTACCGCACTGTCATTTTGACTTTGAACAGGTAGAAGAGGGGTGGGGAAGTGAGTAAGAGATCAACCAAATGACTTGTATGCATGCATATAAGCATAACCAATGGATACAGGCACTAGGGGAGGGGGAGCGATGAGGGCCTTTGCCAGGTGGGAGGGCGAGGCTGGGGAAGTCAATAGGGGAAAAGGAGACATATGTTCTATTACTTGTAATACTTTAAACAATAAAGAAATAAAACAAAATAAAAACATTAAAAGGAATTGTTACAGACACCTATCCATGGTGTAACAATTTCTACAAAATGGTAAGAGAAATGAACCTAACAGGAAAAAACAAGCTCTGGACACACACACACAACCTCCCGAACAGTTGTTTTGTATCTTTTCTAAGTTTTGTTTAGTTAAATGTTTATATGTTGACAATAATATTTAAGGCTATACTTTGATTCCACTTTATATTATATTATATATATATATATATATATATATATATATATATATATATATATGTATATATATTTTTGTGTTGTTAGTACCTTACAAAATTTATTTGTACATATATATTATATATTTGTTGTCACTAATTCTTTTAGTGGTACCTAATTTGTTTATTTCAATTATATTTTTCATTTTTAAGAGTTATATTTGGTTGACTTTAAACTTCTCTGGTCATTTTTATAGTTTATTCGTGCTTATTCACATTTCCATCTTGTTTTTAAATATTAAGGATTTAATTATTTCACTCAGCTATTTTATGCTATGTAATCAATAATTCCAGTAATACATAAAAGAGAGCCTGACCTATTTGACATTCTAAAGCTGAGAGATAACGCCATACCCTGATCCACTGAGTTGCCTTGAAAACATAACTCTCCAAGAGTAGTATGTACCTCAGTATCAAATTCTTGAAGGAAATCTGATTTATATCTGCATTCTTTTTTTACTATATGCTCAATCTTTCTACCTTATTATGTTACTCAGGTTCTCTGTGACTTCTGTTTCATGATCTATGAGGAAGGTCCGTTAAGAACCCCTTGATAATTTTATTTATATCTTTTATTTTTTTTACTTCTAGTAAATTTTTATTATGCATTTTGATGCTATTTGGTACTTTTGTACCCATGGTTGTGCCTCTTATAGATATGAAATGGATCTCTTTCATGGATCACAGGGCTTTCTGTTTGCTTGCTTGCTTTGAATTCATAGTCTAGTATTGTTACCCCTGGTTTCTAGAGGCAATGCAGTGTAATGGACATGCCTACCAGTCAGGCCTCAATACCAGTTCAAATCATGGCTCTGTAATTGATTTGTTTTTATTCAACTTCAGTCTTTTCATCTACGGATGGAAGTTAATAATGCCTGCCTCATATAATTATAAAAATGTTCTATTAATTGAACCACTGTGTGACAATTGCCTGGCCCCTGGTAGATACCCACCGCCACGTAATAACTTTTACTTCTCCGATGCATTTGCGCCTCTTTTTCTTGCAATCTCTTCATTTATTTTAGGTGTATCTTCGGTAAATAGCACATCATTCACTTCGCAGTGTGAGTCTATCCTTTTAAGAGAAAATCTAAACATAATGCTTACCTTCCATACTTTATGTCCCCATATTTGAGGTATAATTTTATGGACTTATTTCATTATTTTGTTTCTACACACATTTCAGGGGTTTTGATGAGAGAGAGGAAACGGAGCGTCAGAGAACTAAAGGCTGGCCCGGCACTTGCAGCGAGGCCATGTCGTTCTCCGGGTGAACAAGAGCAGCTCCCAGATCCCCTATGTCAGATAAGGAACTTGAAGTGAGAACGACCAAAAGTCACTGTACAAACCACAAAAATGACTGGGCAACCCCCTCTTGTGGCTAACCTGCGCAACTGCTGCTGCTTTACCTTGTTCCATTTCTCTGTGCTACATAAAAAGTGATACCCAACTGCAAAATTCCTCCCACTTTCTGACAGCACCTAATCAAGAAGAATCCCTTGCTCACTTGAGCCCTCCTCAAAATTACTTAACCATGCTCAAATTCTTTAAGCTCTCCCCGCCCCCAACACCTTCTAAGAAGCACTAAGGTGTGTGGTCTCTGTTGCTGCAGCAAGCAAGCTGGTGTATTTTGAGTGGTGTTCATTTCACATTCACATCCAAATCCCAAGATTGCCCCAAGGAAATAGTGAAATTCAGTTATGGTCAATGATGGCATGTTTCTAGGGCTGCTGGAAAAAGACATGTTCTCTTAGCCTGCCCTTGCCCTGAATGAGGATCTAAGGATCTACATGTAGAATCGCAGGGGGTCTGTTTGGAGTCTGAGGGCAGAAAGCAGAGTACAGATGAGTCCCTGCAGATATTGTAATTGTGAGCTCTTCCATCAAGACTGAGTCAAAGCCAGGGCTAATGGTACAGAAGTCACTTGAAATTAGGTTTCTGTGAGGTGCAGCTATTAAATTCCTGCTAAATATAATAAATAAAACACTTTCTTGCCTTGGCAAGTTCACTCTAGAGCAGGGGTGGGCAAACTTTTTGACTCGAGGGCTACAATGGGTTCTTAAACTGGACCGGAGGGCCGGAACAAAAGCAGCCTGACCATGCTGGCACTCTCATCTTGGGCTGCTGGTGAAGGAGCAGAGGGGAGAGCAAGAGAACCCTCCGCTCTTTCGGCTTCGCGGGCTGGATAGAACAGTCAAATGGGCAGGATCCAGCCCGCAGGCTGTAGTTTGCCCACGGCTGCTCTAAAGTGACAAGTACACAAATACTTTTTAATAAAGAAATGTATTTATTATACGGGTGTGTTCACCTGGTGATCACTCACCAAGCAGCACATTTATGCTCTATGCATTTTATCATGAATGATATTTTTCAATTAAGAAAAAAATGCTGTTGTAGATGGTAAGCCTAATCACACCATTCCCCAACTTTAAAAGTTATGTGGTCCATCAAATCAGAATTCTAGGCTCAACTGCGGATGAAATGTACCCCAAAGCAACCCGTACCCAGGAGGCAGCCCAATGACACTTGTTATGTAAATATGCCTTGGAGTTTGTTATTGACATTTTAAGAAAACCTTGACTCTTGTTGACTTATGAACCAGGAGATCACAATTTGATTCTATCAGGGCACATGCCTGGGTTGTGGACTTGATCCCAGGTGTGGGGTGTGCAGGAGGCAGCCAACCAATGTTTCTATCTCTCTCTCTCTCTCTCCCTTTCCCTTCCTCTCTGAAATCAATAAAATATATATAAAATTAAATTTTAAAATAAAAACATGATTCTTACAGGGACTTACAGTCTATAATGCATGCTAGATAAAGATAAAATTATCACGCATGTAGTTTTAAAAATGAGAATGAAAAAAGTACGTTAAGTTATGATTAAAAAATGGATGAGACTAAATTTGATTTGCTAGTAAGATAAAAAGCAAGAATTTATGAGAAAGAGTTGGGAAACTCCAAAGTGAAAAAGATCCCATAAACCCTGGTCAGTGTGGCTCAGTTAGTTGAGCACTGTTCTATGTACTAAAGGGTTGCTGGTTCCATTCCCGGTCAGGGCACAGGCCCAGGTTGCAGGCTCGACCCAGGGTAGGGTGCTAGCCTGAGGCAGCAGATTGATGTTTCCCTCTCACTCACATTGATGTTTCTCTCTCTCTCCCCCTCTGCCTTGATCTCTCTCTCAAATCAATAAAAACATATTTTTTTAAAGGAAAAAAAGAAAAAAGATCCCATTAAACTCCAAAGTCAGTAATAAAGAATCTCATATACATTTAAGAAACAAAACACATTTTGCTGTTATGCTCAAACTAAGACATTTTATTAGTTGGCTTTACACCTTAAATAATAGTTTGGATAACAAAGGAAGAGTTTCCAGTAGTTCCAACTTAAACTTTCAAAAGTTTACTTATTGGAGGAAGAACATTCTTACGCTCAACCAAAAAATACCTTTATGATTATAACCTTCAGTAAATCTTTCTTTAGAGTTTAATTTAAAAAAAAAATGCACTGGTCCAATATTAACTACCTCAACCACCCAATTTAATTATTTTTCCAAAATGTATGCAGTAGAGTTGAAAACCAAAAGGAAACTGTAAACATTCCGTAGTTTGGCTGGAAGTTGAGTTCATTTCATGATGATTCAACTCTTCTAATACGTATTTCAGATAGTTTCCATAAATCTTAGCAAAGTAAATCCATTTACTAACATTTCAAATGGAAAGATGGTTTGGCAACTCGAAATTTTTGCAGGAGTGATAATCAATACTTCTTTGCTGCTGATTATAGCTTTAATTTTCTCTCTCATTAAAAATAATACCAATTGCACATTGTTCCTTTAATTGAATAACTGGATTCTTTAAAAACATAGCTTAGTCATGTCCTTGCATTTGGAGACACTGGAGGAGTTCTGACCCATCATTCTTTTATCTGTAAAGGAGAAAAACAAATTTGCTAAAATTCAATCAATCATATTAAAAGAACAACAGGCAAATGGCAGTGAAATCATTTTATCGAGATGAATCTCTTTTCCTTTCCCTGCCACTATTCCCTTCCCTAGTCATATATTTCTGAGATTAACTATAATCACTCCATTATTTCCTACAAGGGATTGCATCTTATTTTTAGAATGCACATTTATAAAGAGTGCTTTGGCAGACTAGATGTGATGTTAATGCAATGATATGAGACAGCATTTATGGAATGGTTTATGTGTGTCAATTACTGTGCCAAGTCTTTCCACTAATCATTTCTTTTCACATCCACAGCTCCGGGAGGCGAGCCCATTGCCCATCTTTGAGAAGAATAAATCCAGGGAGAAGCGTTGTGCTTATGCTGCTAGGGATCAGCGGAGCAGCAACACACACTTGGGCAGTTTCACTCCAGAGTCTTTTACACGACACACCTAAAACTGGATTTTGCTATGACCTAAAGCCCTCTGTTCAAAGTATATATACAATTACATGATTTGAATAAGATTCATGCAGCAAATAATTATATAAATGAGTAAATCCCCCCCCCCCTTCAAATACAATAGTCATCAAACTTATTTTGATCATGATGGTGTAGAAGAAAATTCAAATTACTGAAATTTTTTGGTTCATTTCTGGCTATTTTCTCCATAACTCAGGTGCACCTCACATTACATAACAGGTCTGCTGCAGAAACATTACTAATATGTTAACTGAACTTTTTGAATGAATCATTTCAAATGTCCTGAAAGCCAGTCATATAAAGAAAAAATGTTAATGTGGGCTCTTCTATTAAATGAAATTACTGCCCCCCACTTATTTGACTTTCAAAGTCTGTATTCTCATAATTTAGACTGCATACTTACAGACTTTTCAATGGATTTTCTTTAATTTTGAACAATGTTACTGATGGAGAACATGGTTTGGAAGTCACACTGTGGGAAATTCTAAGACCAAACATTTCTTCCCATATTAAAAAAATTTTTAAATATAAATTTAAATATTTATAATACCATAATTGTGTTTCTCTTAAGCCATAAAAATCTCATTAGTCACCCTTAAAAAGTAGAAAAAGACATCATAACCATGGACACACAACGGTTCACTTTGTAATACCTCAGTGACTACACCAGCAGCTACTGTAGAACCACTGTAGCGTAGCATGAACCTTCCCAGTTCCTTAAAGTCTTTGTATAACTCAAGAGCCACTGGTCTTTGTGTCTGTAGTTCTACCAATGCATTCTGACCTTTAGTCAACAATCTATCAAGAAAAAAAAAATGAAAAAATGAATATCCAATAGAGGTGAGTAAATGTAATAAACAACCTGAAAAATAAATATTTCACACACAAACAACAAATCAACTTAGTCTTTCAAAAACTTAAAAAAATAAATTTTTCTTAAAATGAAAATGTGTCCTTCAAATTTTTCTAGGTTGAAAAAAAACCAGCAGAAATTCTAGATTAGTTTATACACACACACACACACACACACACACACACACACACATACATATTTTTAATATTTTTAATGATTTCAGAGAGGAAGGGAGAGGGAGAGAACAAGAGTAGCATCAATGAATGAGAGAATCATTGATGGGCTGCCTCCTGTAAGCATCACACTGAGGATGAAGCCTGCAACCCAGGCATGTGCCCTGACAGGGAATTGAACCGTGACCTCTTAGTTCATAGGTCAACACTCAACCACTGAGCCATGCCGGCTAGACTATGCATATATTTTAAGAAATATTAGTTCATCTCTCTCATAGATATATATATATATATATATATATATATATATATATATATATATATATAATTTTTTTAAAACCAATCTTATAAATGTAAAGTTATCCCTGGGAGGATGCTATAACATAAAGTATGCTCAAATCTCCTCTGTCAAAGCCTTCCCTGTCATTCCCTCAATGAAATAGTTTCAATGATCTAATCAAGAAATTGAGACGCCGAAACCGGTTTGGCTCAGTGGTAGAGCGTCGGTCTGCGGACTGAAAGGTCCCAGGTTCGATTCCGGTCAAGGGCATGTACATTGGTTGTGGGCACATCCCTAGTAGGGGGTGTGTAAGAGGCAATTGGTCGATGTTTCTCTCTCATCGACGTTTCTAGCTCTCTATCTCTCTCTCCCTTCCTCTCTGTAAAATATCAATAAAATATATTTAATAAAAAAAAAAAGAAAAAGAAATTGAGGCACTTGTACTATACAAGAGGAATGCAATGCCCTATGCTTTTCCTAGCAAAATTCTAATTAATAAATTATGTGTTGAAGTTATCTTTTTAGAGAGAGTCATCTCCTAGAGCGAACACAGAAATTGGTTCTTTAACAAAGGTTCGGGACATAATCACATAAGATTTTTCCACAATATGATACTTGTGGGAAATGAAGGGGATGGGACATGAACAGGTTCACACAGTTAAGCCAACCAACAAAAATCCAAAAAATGCACGGACACAACACCTTTGTTTACTACAAAAAGCAGAACCCAACAGGGGACATTGTTCTCTATTTTAATTTTTATCTGCTCTAGAAAGACAGAGAACAACAACCACAAACTCCTCTTTTGGAAAATTAGTTCAGAGACAGACTGATAGAATAAGCTACTAGTATTACAAAATTTCCAAATATTGGTTTTAGACAATTTCAGGCCAAAGTCTCATTCCTTACAAAGGAGAAGATCCAATACATTTATGATTTGCGCTTAAGTTTCTAGAAAGGTCAATTCCATTCCATCTAAAGCAATCGAGTCTACAAAGTGCCTTTAGTGGAAAAAAAGAAAAAGGCCAAATGGTATTGGTGCAAAATAAAAGGAAAGGACTAAATTATAAATAAGATGACGGAGAATATAACATGAGAATATATTAAGACCTAATATCACTGAGCTAGGACTTATAGCAGGATGGGGAATTTAGGAGATTTGGTGGGACAATTTCAGATTCAGAATTCTCCATATCACTTCTCTGGGTCAAACAACCTGGCTCCTGTCAAAAAGGATGTGACTTATGTGAACCAATTGTGTTAGAATCCTGGCTCTACTATTTGCTAGTTCTGTGACCTTGAACTTGTAATACAACCTCTCTAAGCTTCAATTTCCTCATCCAAAAAAAAATGGGGAAAATAATAGTACCTACTTCATATGGTTCCTGAGCATATAAACATGTGAAAGCATTCATGATGGAGCCTATGAAACAACAGTCCTCCAGAAATGTTAGTCCTTAGCACATTTCTCAGCACAGTACAGCAGACGCTCACGCTAGAAGCTAAAGGCTGAGGTTAAAAATAAACAAGGATCTTTAAGAGATAAGAAGCCCTTTATAACTAATGGAGGAACTGGCATGGTTTAGAGCAGTGTGAAGATTCTCTCTTCCACTTGCAGCCAACCCATTAACCCACTAACCACCTTTGGCCTCTTATACAGGTGCAGATGAGGAGGAACACCCAAGGACAGAAAAAAGGGGATTTTGGGGGTGGGATTCCCCATAGAGAAGAAGGGAGGAAAACCCCAAGGCTGAAGCAGCCAAGCCAGACTGTGGTTAGCCTTTAGTTGATTTAGGGTAAGAAACTTAAGTTCTCAGGAAGCACTTCCTTTGAAAGTGCTAGCCTTGTCCCAGCCCAAGGGGAATGGTCCCCACCGAGGCCTACATATTAACAGTGAGCAGAGAGGACCAGCGTGACGTGATGAGCTCAGCTAAGGTTCCAGGCGGACACTGAGACGAAGGAAAATACTTTCCATGTGGGAAAAACTGGGAGCTACAGGGTGTGTAGTGCGCTTTCTCCCGGGGTGTTCTTAACATAGGGAATGACTCTCTGTAAGGAGAAGACAAGAAAGTGAAGAACGCTCAGCTGGAATTTGGAACCAGTGGCTAGGCATAATTCAAGTTCATCTTTTAAAATGTAGGACTGTTATTTTTTTTAATGCCTTTATTTTTACATTGCTAGATACATACATATAAATTTATATTTCCATTTTATTTACATCACACCCCACCATTACCACCATGCAGAACAGAAATTATATCCAGCATTCATACCTATATAGGAGCTGGAAATTATACCAGCATTCATACCTATACTGAAACACTTACTTAGGCTTCTTCTTGGTGACCTCACCCGTGCTTTTGTTCAAGACGCTAATCAATCGTTTAATAACAGCAGGCTCACTGACAGTCTGGTAGTGTAACAGCACCTAAAACAAAGCATTGTAACCTTGAATAATTGCTTTCCACAGCATCTCTGGCCTAGTACTTGCTTACATTTAATTATATTAAATGCAGCACCATTGCCTGGGATTTTTAGGATTTCCAGTTGCCTCCTCCAAGTCTCACCATTCTAATTAGCTTGTTACCCAACTTACTAGGGGGAAAAGATCATGGGAGGCAGTTCAAACATCATCACCACTCACTGTGTATACTTTAGTGAATTACATAACCTTCCTTATAGTGTCAGGTGAGAATTAAATAGGATCAGAGACAGTGACTGGTACAAAAGGTGTTCAACAAAAATCATAAAAATTAGTGGAGGGGAATCATGTGACATTAAAGCAAGAATTAATATATTTACTGTTGGATAATGAGAATAAAATATTACAGGGGAGTTCAGAATGGCTTTGAAGTCAGAAGGATCCGAGTTCAAATCTTAACTCCACACTTTTCAGCTGTACAACTTGTCACAAGTCCTTTAACCACTCTTTATCCCCAACAGCCCAGTTTCAGGATCCTTATCACTGAAATGATGAAAATCACATGTTAAAGTAGTGCCTAGCCCAGGGGTGGGCAAACTTTTTGACTCGAGGGCCACAATGGGTTCTTAAACTGGACCGGAGGGCCAGAACAAAAGCATGCATGGAGTGTTTGTGTGAACTGATATAAATTCAAAGTAAACATCATTACATAAAAGAGTACGGTCTTTTTGTTTTGTTTTTTAATTCAATAGTTTTATTCACCAGATCCGGCCCGCGGGCCGTAGTTTGCCCAGCCCTGGCCTAGCCACTTTAAAATGGTAAACATTCAGTTAATTGATGGCCTTACGTATTAGCTATTATTGTTCATGTTTTGTATATAAGAGAATTTAATATCAAAAAGGCTAAGTAACCTATTGTGGTTATGGTGACGTGTGTCAGAGACAAATTTTTGCTGAGGCCAACTGGAGTCGGAGTTAGGCTGCACTCCATTCAAATAGTAAGGACTGAGTGTACACTATGTCTATAGCCGAGGTTAGTGGAAAAATCAAATACCCAGGAAGTGGCCAAGCTATCAAACGTTTAAGTGGTTTATAAGTACCATGTTATGCTATTTTCCTAAAGAAACACTGACACTTGTATTCTGAAATTTCCTGGCTAAAATAGTTTGCATATTCAGAAAACAGAAGCCTGAAGAGTTTCAGATAAGGTTCAAGATTCTGTACTTCATGTGGGTTGAAAGAACTAAATTGTCTAGTGTTTTATAAACTATAATGAGCTACATAATCTGTTAGGTAGCATAAGTCAATGAGAAAAAGAAATTTCTTAAAGGAAAATTTAAGGGTTAGTTCCCAAAGAAGGAGATAAGAGGTCAGGGCACCATCAAAAGATGAATAAATAAACAAAATGTGGCATTTACATAAAATGGAATATTATTCAGCCTTAAAAATGACCGAAATTTTGATACATGATATAATATGGGTGAACCTTGAAAACATCCTATGAAGTAAAATAAGCAAAGTGCAAAAGGGTAAATAGTATTTGATTCTGTTTATATGAGGTACCTAGAATAGTCAAATTCTGAGACAGAAAGTGGAATAGTGATGACCAGGGGACAGGGGCAGGAAAGGGGAGCTAATGTTTAATGGGTAGGGAGTTTCAGTTTGGGATAAGGAAAAGGGTCTTGAAATGGATGGTGTTGGTGTATAACAATGTGAATGTACTTTATGCCACTAAACTAAACACTTAAGAATGGTTAATGCAATAATAAACTCTGTGTTTCATACACTCACAACTGTAAACCTACTTTTGCATCACCCTGTATTTATGTAGCAATAATAAATAACTCCCTAAATAGTAAAATTTTTAATTACTTAGGAAGCCTTTTCTTGGTTAAAAATTACATTTTGAAACGTTTCTTCCCATAGGAAGTGGACAATGACAAAACGTGACTGCTTTTCTGAAATACGTTTCATCCTGCAGTCGTGAATCAATACACGTGAGAACAATCTCATTAAGCAGCACTGAAAAACTTTCAATTCAAACTTATTTTTAAGAAACTACAGTAGACAGGAAAACAGTATTACTATTCAAAGTAACTGCTGACTTCTTGACCTCTGTACCTCTCCGTTGGCAAAACTTACTGCTGCGTGAGTGAAAACATGCAGAAACCAGCCTCGCCCGCTCCTCCGCTGGGCAGACTGCTTTCTAAGCATTAGTGCCATTTGTTCACAGTAATTAAGTTGTAGTTCTTTGCCTACCAATACATGCATTTTGAATATCTAAAAATTAAATATTTTCATTTATAACAGGGTTTATTATTATTATTATTATTATTATTATTATTATTATTTGGAAAGAAGCTTCTACTCCTTTTTTTAGCTTATGGGAGAAATGGAATATAATTATAAAACTAAAATACCTAAACAGTATCTTACAAACATTTTATATGATCTAATTTATATAGGATTATAAAAAATTATCAGCAAAGCAGATGACTCAAATAAAAGGTGTAAGTATAAAATGAATTTAAATTAGCCAAATAAATGTATGTTTAACCCCTTAAGTACTATCACTAACTTAAAGTTTAAAGGTCCATTACTATTACTGTTTTACTTTTAATGCAAAGATGCATTGAATGGTGAACTGTTTATATTTTCAAAGGGTAGCCATTTAATTCCACTGGGGAATTTTTTTTTTTTTTTTTTTACTGTCATGCAGAATCTGTACTATATAAGCTGATCAAGGAAAAAAGAAAAGTCTGATGGGAAAAAATGCTTATTTGTTAAGTGGCAAAAACAAGTTACCAACCTATAAACAGAGCATGGCCTGAATATCTGAAAAAAATTACACATAAGACAAGGAATTCACGCTATGCATAAGTAGCAGTATCTTTTCTGGATAAGTAACATTATAGCATAAAATCATCCTCTTCCCATAAATGTGTTTGTTTTAAATGAAGCTGGTCCATGATAACCAGCAAACCAACCTCACAGCATGCAGAGTCTCAAGGTGTTGCTTCAGCACAATTAAGTTTACCCTATGGCAAGCATCCCCAGAATATACCCATAAATAGCAATGGGTAGACAGCACGTACACAGAAAAACATACCGAAATGTAAAGAGTATATATTCATGGATTATGCAATTATAGAACAATCTTACTAAGTTTATTTTCTTGTGTTCTTCAAAGTTTTCTCTAACAATGTATCACTTTTATAAACAGAAATACTACAAATAAGCATATTAAAACAAACAAGCAAACAAAAACTCAGAAAAAAACAATTTACAATTAAGTAACCTTTAGAACACAGTGAAAAAGGATCTACCAATTTCCCTACATGAGCTGTATTATTACCATCAATTTGTATCCTATTGATTATGAAATATCTATTCAATGTCTCTTTAAAAAATATTCAGGCTCAAGAATCAAAATAAAAAGTAAAAATAAAAATGACTTTCAAATTCTAATTTCATATTTTTCTGGATTAGAGTAATAAGATGTTAGCTGAAAATATAACCACAGCACTATCACTCGTAAAAAAAAATATTACTTTTTAGAATAAAGTGACTTTGAATTTGTAAAAACAGTACAAACTGAACATTTTGAAACTTACAGGAAATCCTTTAGTGATAGGAATTTCAATATTAAAGATGAGGATTCGGGCTCTGAATCGAGTGCAAGCTTTAATGGGTTCTTTGGGACCACAAAATATGCAGCCAACACTGTAAGAAGACAAAAGAAGAGAAAGTAGTTGGGGGACAAATAAATATGTATCTAATAGAATTACCCCTACAATCATTTACTAAGTAAAACAAGCCACCAAATTAGGGTCTTTTTCTAAATATTCCCTTCTGGGTCAAAGTTTAGCTTTATACCTTACTAGAGGCCTGGTGCACAAAATTCGTGCACAGGGAGTGGAGTGTCCCTCAGCTGAGCCTTCACCCTCTCCAATCTGGGACCCCTTGAGGGATGTCCGCCTGCCCGTTTAGGCCCAGTCCTGATAGGAAATACCTTTCACAATACAGGAGTACTAGCTCCCAACTACTCACTTGTCTGCCTGCCTGATTGCCCCTAACCGCTTCTGCCCGCCAGCCTGATCACCCTCTAACCACTCCCCTGCCAGCTTGATAGATCCCTAACTGCTTTGCTGCTGGCCCGATTGCCCCTAACTGCCCTCCCGTGCAGGCCTGGTCCCCCAAACTGCACTCTTTTGCAGGCCTGGTCCTCCCCCAATTGCCCTCCCCTACAGGCCTGGTCACCTCTAACTGCCCTTTTATGCAGGCCTGGTCACCCAAACTGCCCTCTTTTGCAGGTCTGGTCCCCCCCAAGTGCCCTCTCCTGCAGGCGTGGTCACCCTTAATTGCCCTCCCCTGCTGGCCTGATTGCCCACCACTGCCCTCCCGCTAGGCCATCTTGTGGCGGTCATCTTGTGTCCACATGGGAGTGGCCATCTTTGACCACATGGGAGCAGCCATCTTGTGTCTTGGAGTAACGGTCAATTTGCATATTACTCTTTTATTAGATAGGATATAATTTTCACACTTAACAGCTTTCATTCAAAGTACCGTGTTTCCCAGAAAATAAGACATCCTCCGAAAATAAGACCTACTTCATGGAAACATAAGACATCCCCTGAAAATAAGACCTAGCGCATCTTTGGGAGCAAAAATTAATATAAGACACTGTCTTATATTCGGGGAAACAGGGTATGTGAGCTGACATGTAGTGATTTCAATTTTAAGTAGGTTTGCTTATTATGCTTATACTTCCACAGTGCCTGGTTTTGGCCAAAATAAGATTCAGAATTAATACTTATTCTTTCATTTGAACTGGTCAAATGCAAAATGCATGTGTTTTGAGGTCCTATATCTAAAACAATGGTTGATTAAATTCATTTTCTCACTCACTTAATTTTGATGATATCCATCCCAACCAACGTAAGACTAACATGATCGCCTGCTGCTGCCCAATCGACAGGTTCATCATGCAGAGTGATTCCTGGAAATGAGTAAGAACCAAAGAATACAATGAAACACCTCAATATCGAACCATAACAACCAAGAGAGTTTGGCTGATTTGTGCTTCATCAGTCACTACTCATCATTTTCAATATGAATGGATCGAGAGTGAGAAGAGTAACTGTGAATGCTAAGGAAGACGCACTTCCTCTACACTTGACTCCCCTGGCAAACCACTCTGAACATAAAATGACTTATATTTGTCCATAAAAAGCTGATTTCTGCTTTTTCAATCAAGAATTTTAAACTCATTTACACAACTGAGTATATTAACTAAACAGGCCCCCTTCAAATATTTGTTATATTAATGGATGTAGGTATAACAATACAGCTCCAATTTTAAAAACATAACAAATGGGACTGGTCTTCTGTTTTACATAGAATTAGACAACCACCTAAACCAACGCCAGTGTTCTCCAAGGAGCCCACGAGCATCACTGTTCAGTCAGATGTGCTCTTGGCAGACCCTTTCACTAATTCCTGTCTCAAAAGAATGGCTGCCCAGAGACAGAGAGATGCACAGTGATAACTGGTTATATAAAAAGAGATTAATAGTGAAAAAATTTTAATGTAAAAATGATCCCAGGTGCTGCCACATGCCTCTGTTACCTAGGGATCAGCCTGGAGAACAACTGCAAGAGTAAGGCTCCGCTGCCTTGTTCAAAGACTTAAAAGGAATATCATATGTTACGGTTCCATGGGTTAAGTTTATGGGGTAAGCTCCTTTCCACTGGGACTTTAGTCTTGTGGTGAAGACAGTATGAAGGGCAACAACTGTGGAACAGTTCTTAAATGACATGTTTTTAGTAAATTATAATTTACCCACATATTTCCAAAAATACTTATTTTTCCTAGGTAGCATACACTCATGTGAGTTTCTTTAGGACTTTTTGAAAATTCAAGGAGAACTTTAAGGGCTCTGAAACAACCTACACTTTTATTCAAAATTTCAATTAGTGCACATCTGAATTACTCTGAGAAGAGAGCCATAATTTTAAACAAGGTATCAAAGAGGTCCTTGACTCTAAAATTGTTAACAATTCAGATATTAAGGAATATTTGCTAAATTTTCAAATAATTAAATTTAGTTTTTAAATGTAGCTTTTAAATGGCCATGATATTGCTATGAAATGTGGCATCGAAGACAGGAGCTAGCTAGTTAACATACACTAGAGATTGCCTTAATTTAAGATGGAAGGGCATTCATACCAGAAGTTCAATTAACAATATAAAAAATCTGCAGATAATGTATAAACTAATTTTCTACCCCCAGACATGTTACACTGTCCTATATATGATATCTATCTTCTTGAAGACCTTCTTCACTAGACAGACATTACACACAAAAAGTTCTTTTTCAACACTCCATGCACTTGATAATGTTAATAAGGTAAAAACGTAATTAAAAATTTCCACTTGTTGGTTGCAGATTTAGTCACTTCTCTCTTTCAGGACACAGCTGGTTAAAGAGCCACAGTAGCACCTAAAGTGTTCAGATAGAAGTGTGCATTAAACAACCAAATAAAGGAAGCAAAGCACAGGGTTAGAAATTGAGAACGGAGAGCCTCCATGCTGGGGTAGAAGCACAGCTCTCAGGAGAGGGTGCTAGACTCTCCAGGGCTTCTGATATGAGGTCTCTTTAAGACCAGTGGATTAAAGACAAGTGGGTAGAGTTTTTCTGGAAGGGAAATGACAGGAAAGAGTAAGACACAGAATGTGGGACTTTCAGAAGTGACCAAATTGTCACAAAGTAGTCAATCTATAAGGTCCATGAATAATTTTAAAAACATGGTTTTAATTAATGTTTACTGGTTATTAAAAAAAACACTTCCTATTCTCAAAAAAAGCTTGTTACCATAAATCAGTATTTCAAAACTATTTAGTTCTTGATCATTTTAAAAAACAAGATATCTGAACCTGCAAGTTTTTAAAAAATGTATATGTATTGTTGTTTATCTAAACAGAATTTTCATGATCCCTAAGCAAGTCAAAAAAAAAAAAAAGAAAATGGAAATAATTTTATCTTTCATCCCCTTATTCATCTCTAAATGTAGGTTAAACACTCTTATCTAGACACATATTCATTAATTTCTTATAATCATTAAGAAATTAGCTTTTAAATAAGCAAATTATTTTTTTAACTGTACATTCAAATTTATAAACAACTCTGGATATAAATTATAAACAAGATTAACAGAAGGAGAACTGAAATTTAAAAAAATTTTAACATTCCCAGTAGATTACACTTTAGTTTAAAATTGTTACAAATACTATTACTTTATAGTATAAACAGATCTTCATTTTTAAGTTGAAGTCCGAGACTTAGTTGAAAGATTTAATCTTAAAGTATAACATTATAAACTTTTAAGCAGAATTTAGAAAAGAATAACATGTACACATGTAAGATCAAATGATTAGAAGATGAGAACAGTCATCAGCCATCATGAAAGGTCATATATTAGATTATATGCAAAAGCAGTAATTGGTGTACTTTAAACTAGCTCACAATTTTTCTTTTCAACATCAGGATTCTCTATATTTACATCGTATTTTCTTTGGTTTTCCTATAATTTCTTTTTTTTTGGGGGGGGGGTATAAAATGATCAAACCTGTTACCATATAGTGATTCTGAAATACACATTTCAAAACAACAGACTGCAGCATTCTGCTTTACCACTGACTGTTTAGTACCTGGTTAGGTTGGACTTAATTTCTGCTACTGAATACTATTTTAAATGTATCTGTCAGGTGTCTCTACATCTGGTTGAATCCTAAACAGACTTCTCACATCAGTGTCCAAAAAAAAAATGCTACCACAGTTAGAAGTGCTATAAGTACATATATATACACACAGTCACAACAGAAAAAAATCGTTTAATGTTTTCACATTTTTATCTTCAACAGTTAGTATCATTTTGACAGTCAGTTACAATTTCAGTAAGAGGTTATTTACTCTGGAGTAAATAATTGCACTACTTTTTAAAATCTGCTGTCTCAACATAAGAATTGTTTAGCAGAATAATTTTGCAGAGGAATACCTTTTGCTGTACATGTTTCATTAGGAGGCATTGCTAGTAGTCGGTCACCAGTTTGGATATAACCAGCTTCAATTTTCCCAGTTACACAAAATCCAGATCCTTGATCTGCAAAACATACCCAAAGCTTATAATGACTCACACTGCAATGTTATCTAATGATTAATGCTATTAGCTCTATTTGGTTCCCTAGCAGTTATATACAAAACTGTAGTTCAATGAACATCAATGTTAATCTCAGAATTTTTAACATCTACTAATATGGCATATCACATTCTATTCTTGATTTTCTGACAAATATAAATATTCATATTTTAAAAATTGGAAATTCACTTCTTCAAATATATATTGAATATTTACCAAGTATCAGGCACTCTGGGGATAAAGAGATAAAAATATAATCACCTACCCATAAGGAGTTTACACCAGTGAAGAGAAAGACAAAAACAATTACATTATCCAGAGACAAATGTTTCTTATAATGAACACTTAGAAACAGAAAAAGATACATGGAAGAATCCATGTTGAGGGGGAACAAGTACAGTTTAGCTGGGCACTTAGAGGGAGAAGGAACAGGAGATCACCAGGAAGCTTGTGTGTATGGGTAAGGGGAAGCAGGAAAACACTGCTGACCCAGAAAACCTCATATGCAAAGGTGCAGAGTTATAACCACATGTGGGGTGTGCTAAGACCCAATGTCATTTATATGGGATTTATAGGGACCACATGAAATAATGAAGTGTCTGCAAGACAAACATGTGGAGAAGATGCATTCCAGGGGGCACCAATCACACCACATTCCATGAGAATGGAGCCCTAGGATCACATTCTCTCTGAGAAAGTCCAAGAGCAGGTAGTACATTTACCTAGAGGATGTGAACAGATGGGTTGGAGATACAGATCTGGGAAGCATCAAGACACTGGAGGTAGATGAACTCATGCATGTCTGTACAAAAGGAGCATGTAGGGTAAGAGGACTGAAACAACAGAACACTAGTTAAGAGACAAGAGGAAGAGGAGCACAGAGAAGATATAGAGAGGTCAAAGACATAGAAAGGAGAGCAGGAGAAAGTGGGTCACAGAAACCAAGGGAGAAAAGTTTTAAGGCAGATGTGACTACTGTTCTCAGAAGTAACACCAAATTCAAGTAAGGTGGAAGTAAGATAGAATTGAAAAATGTTATTGACTTGGGCAGCCAAGTGATCATTTGGTAACATCAGTGGGAACATATTGAGGAGAGCAGTGTAGTCAGAAGCCAGGAAGTAGCCAGAAGACATAATAGAAGATGAAAAAATAGAGTCAGCAAACATTGCTAATAAAAAAAGAAATTTAAGCACCTCTTGTATTTTAAATAGATAATAGTAATTTGGAAAGCATTACCATATATACTCTTCTACTACCAGAATGCTAGAAGCTAATAATAATAAATTTAGGCTTTGTAACCAGTTAACTGCCACAATATTTTGAATTTAATTAAAAAAGGTTCGCTGCTTGCGCCGATACTTGTGGCGTACAGTTAAAATGATTTTTGTGAGACACCATTCATTCATTCATTCATTCATTATTAAACATTAGGTGCCAAGCCCTGAGCCTGGTCCTGCGATGCAGAGAGAACAGACAGTCCTTGTCCTCAGGGAGTTCACAGTCTAAGTGAAATAGACAGCACTCAGACACTTATACTACTGCATGAGAAATGCAATGACAGAGGATACAGAGAACACAGAGAAACACCTCAGAGGATGTGTTTGGTGAACTCGCCAGTCATCAATTTACTGCTTCTCAGTTCCAAATCCACTCTTTACTGCCTGCTCTGTGAATAACGGAGATATGGGGGACAAGTGACATTTTTACTGTATTGACTTTTTTAACATATAAATGTTACATCCTTCTGTTTACTGAGATTGTTTATTCCATTTCCATGTTATATATTTCTATACTAGAGGCTCCAGAGTGTATCTGGCCTGTCTCATTCAGTCCTGATCGGCCAGACCCTAGCAGTAAGCTAACTACCAGTCGGACCATCTTCCCCCTGGTGGTCAGTGCACAACATAGTGACTGGTCGACCGGTCAAGTGTCTGCCCCCTGGTGGTCAGTACATTTCATAGCAAGTGGTTGAGCATTCTTAGCATATCATTAGCTTATTACACTTTGATTGGTTGAATGGCCAACCGAATGACCGGACACTTAGCATATTAGATTTTTATTATATTGGATAGGGTCTTACACTCATTAAGTGAAGTGTATTCTTAGGTATTTAATACAACATCTCCTCCAGCAATGTCTGTACCCTTCTGTACTTTCCCTCAGCCCAAACTAGGTACCACATAGTTTCTTATCTACACTAATAAAAGAAAAAGATGCAAATTGACCATCACTTTGCGATGCCTACCAGCCAATCATTGGTATGCAAATTAATACAACAAAGATGGCAGCTAGGAGCAGGGCAGCTGCTTGGGTGTATGCCGGCACCAAGTGGCCTGGGTGCCAGGGACAGGTGTCCTCAGGACCCAGGCCACTCTGAGCCTGTAGGTCTGCACTCTAAGCCTATAAGCCCAGGTCTACACACACAGGGCCTTCTCGGGTGCCAGGCCACTCTGAGCCTCTAGGCCCGCACGTAAGCCTGGAGCAGCCGGGGTCCTAGAATGCCCCCGGTCACTCTGAGCCTATGTTCGCAGGCACCGAGCAGCCGGGGGTGGGATGGGAACATCCCCGGGACCCAGGCACTCCAGGCCAGCATGCATACAAGCAGCCAGGGGCAGGGTGGGAACACCCCCAACAGCAAACAAGCAGACAGCAGACTTCGGGGGAGCAGACAGCTGGGCCCAGCTTGCCCCTGGCCATGGCAACAAAGGGCAAGCAGGCCCCACAGTGAGCGAGTAGACAGCAAGGCCCCCACAGAGAGCAGAGAACCATGGGGAACAGGCCTAAGCCGTCAGCAAGACATCCCCTGAGGGCTCCCAGATTGGAGAAGGTGCAGTTCCAGCTGAGGGACCCCATCCCCCATGCACGAATATTGTGCACTGGGCCCCTAGTTTCTTCTATCACTCTTTTATCACATTAACAATCCTTTATATTGAACTTCCCATTTTACCTATGTATGGTAGGTATCTCCTGATTGAATCCAGACTCCTACAGATAGATAGGAAATGAATAAAGAGAAAGAACAAACCATGGGTAGGCATTGTGGCAATAGGGACCCTCCAATGTGGTTAAGAAATAGTGAACAATCCAGCTTGGTAGAAGAATACAGAAACTAAAGGGATCTACTGTGAGAAAAAAAATTATGAGGCTAGAAAGATAAAGGATAAAGTATTTTCATACCTGAAAAATAAATGAGACGGGGAAATAGTGAGTAACCTGAAGATTTTTCTGGGCAGGGGAGTTAAGAAACTAGTACTGTGCCCTTTAAATTTGGCAGTGATCCTCACATTGGCATAAAGAAGGGAGAATCTGAAAGACAATATAATAATTTTGTCCAAGAAAAGAGGTCAGGAGATAACAGAAAGGCAGGGGTCATAATGCGACAGTACTGCAGAGGAAGCACTTACCTTTAAAAACATCAGATACACATAATCTAAAAGGCTTATCGATAGATCGTTGAGGAGGCTTGAAGGAATCTGAAAAAAAATGGCAAAAAAGCTAGGTTTAATTTAAAAGTAATTTTTGACCCTTCTCCAAAGAGCCCAATAAAGCCCCATCTCTCTAGAAAATAATTATTTTTTTATAAACATAAAAATTAATAGCAAATTGACAGTCATTCATATAATACTTCGTAGTTTATAAAATGTTTTCACACCTATTAAATCATTTAATGTCAACAACAGTCTGTGAGGTGGGTAGGGTATTGGCCTTATTTCCAATAAGGAAAAGTATTAGTTTAAATATTGCATTTTATTTCAAATGTGGTAACATAGTTCCTCTAATTACAAATCCTATGCTTTGCACACACAACACTGTCTACCATAAAGAACTCTAAACAATAATTAATAGCAAATTTATAATGCTTCAAAATTAGTAAGGCAATATTCTTACCAATTTGTTCTAGTAAACACAGTCCTTTATACCATTTTGTAAGTTCACTCGACTGGGATCTAGTGATTAGATTTTCACCACTGAGACCACTTGTAGGGATAAAAGCAACATCACTTTCCTATTTAAAAAGATTGGATATATGAAACAATACAACATTATTTCTAAAAAGTTAAAAGCAACAATAATGTACTTTTTAAAAAGTAATAAAAATCATAGTACTATAATCCTGATCTCATCCAATATTTTCAACTTTTTTGATTTTGTGGGAAATTTACAAATATGTTCCAAAACATGCCAACCATTTTACCTAGTAACATAGGCATATTTCACATTTTTGCTGAAGAAACTCCTCTCTACTGTTTTCCACTTTTCTTTGTGATTGCCCTAAACCATACACCTAATTGAATAGGTGGAAAAAAGTATTTTACTTGTATTAAGTCAAAGCCAATTTACAAAATATATGCAATTTAAGGTGAAGTAATCCAAAGAACTAAGATATAATATATACATGATATCAGGGTAAATAAAAACAAAAAGAATTCATGACATTTAACAAGAACATCAATGTATTTGTTTTTTCTCTCATAATAATAAAATGAGACTTAAGAAAAGTAACTACATAAATAAATTTAAAATTACCTTACCTTAAAACCTGCTTGCTTAAGAAAGTGCCCAAGTTTTCCAGTAATCTCTTGAAATCTTTCTTGTTGCCAATTAACCTGATAAAGATCCAATTTAGGTTTAAAACTATGATTCAGACTCAGGCTATTTATAAAACTTAAATTCATGCAATAAAATGGAAATAATCAAGACTATAAAATAAATATAAAATCCTTTAACCAGTTAACTGCCATAAGCATCTAGATATGCTTTTTTAACTGAATTCAAAATATCGTGGCAGTTAACTGATTAAAATTAAAATTCAGAATATAAGATCTCACTATTAATACGATCTAAAAGTAATTTCTACAACAGAAAGCCTAGAAACAAACTAATACACACAGACATTTTTGTATATGTTAAAAGTGATTTCAAATTTGGGGAGAAAAATTGATAATTTATTACATTGTGCTTGGACCAACTGATGAAATAATACAAAGCCAAATAGACTAAAAAATGTATATGCAATATGAACTCTAGATAGCATTATGCATACTGTATTATTTAGAGGTAAGGGTAGCAATGTCTTTAACTTACTTGGAAATTCATATAAAAATGAAATACATTAGGATAGATACAGAGGAAGATAAGACAAAAATGTGATCAAGCAAGTAGCAGAATCTTTAGTAGGGGGTATAATGTGGGTGCTTACTTTAAAATGCTTTCAACTTTTGTTAACATTTGAAATTTTTCATACTAAAATACTGGGAAAAGATAAAATAATATCACAGAAGAACTATGTAAAAAAATGTAGGTGAATATGTATCTGATTCCAGGGTAAGGAAATACTTAAAAGGAAATATTTATAAATTTGAATATATTTCAAAAGCACAACACAAATAAAATGAGAAATAAAATAATAAATTGGTAAAAAATATCTAAGACAAAGATAAAAAAACTAATATTTTTAATAAATAATGCTTACAAATTGATAAGAAAAAAAATTAATAATGAGCAAATTTATAAATAATTCCAAAAGAAAAAATATAAATGGTCAATAAATATATAAAGTATATTTACATACTATGATAAATACTAAAAAGCAAGTTAGGAAAAGAAATATGTTTTATTTATCAAATTGGAAAACAACGCTTTAAAATCAGCAGTGTTGATAAAATGTGGGTAAGTAACTATGCCATATGTGTCAAGAGAAAGCAACTAGAACTTCTCTCAAAAGTGTTTTAATCATGTTCAGGGAGTCTTAAAAATTTATATGCCCTAAAGCCAGAAATTTCCACAGAATAAACTGTTTCTAAACACACATGAACACACACAAAACTAGAAATATTCTTAAGTGTGGGACTGTTTGAATAAATTCTATCTTTAAAATAAACTAGAATAAAGCTATAAAAGCAATCTCTTTATACAAAACGTGTTATTACTTGGAAACATGCACAAAACTTTTTGAGAAGGCAGATAATAAAAATATTATTTATACTAAAATAAATGTGTATTATTTTACAACTAAAAACAAATTTAAGATATTTTAATTTTGAAAATAAGAAGACTTCTTTGCTTAAAATTACTCATATACAATTATGCCAAAACCAGTTTGGCTCAGTGGTAGAGCGTCGGTCTGCGGACTGAAAGGTCCCAGGTTCGATTCTGGTCAAGGGCATGTACATTGGTTGCGGGCGCATCCCCAGTAGGGGGTGTGCAAGAGGCAGCTGGTTGATGTTTCTCTCTCATTGACGTTTCTAGCTCTATATCTCTCTCCCTTCCTATTAAAAAATCAATAAAATATACTTTAAAAAAATTACTCATATACAATTAGAATCATGAATTTCTTTTTTCAGATACGGCAACTGGACTTTTAAAATACACTAGTCATATCTAAGGTCCTCAATATGGCATAATAACATCTTAATTAGCATCTAAAATCCTCATAAACCCTTTACATACCTGATCCATTTTATTGACTGCAACTGCAAGCTGTGTTACGCCAAGAGAACGAACCAAGAGGCCATGTTCTCGCGTTTGTCCCCCCGTCTCAAACCCAGCTTCAAACTCTCCCCTGCTGGCATCTACCACCAAAACAGCTACATCTGCCTAAGGAAGAAAAAAACAATCAAAACTAGAAATTAATGTCACAGAATTTTAATTAAAAGGGGAGATTTTTCAGCTAATTGTGTATTGGTCAGATCTGAAAGGCAGATTCTAACCTGACACCAAACAACAAAGCAAACACAAGGAAAGAATTAAAGATAGTTTACAATTTTTCAATTAAAAGAGTACCAGCATGCATAATAAAAAAATAAAAAAATAGCATATTTGATTATATTATTAGAAGGCCAGTGCATAAAAATTCATGCACTGGGGGGGGGGGGGGGGAGAGGGTCCCTCAGCACAACCTGCCCCCTCTCACAGTCTGGGAGCCCTTAGGGGACGTCCCTATGGGAGTGGGCCTAAGCCAGTCTGGCCTCCCTCTGTAGGAGGCCACAGGTGATCAGGGGGAAGGCCTATTCTTGCACTAATCTTCATGCATCAGGCCTCTAGTTTTTACTATAAAGAAACTCATAGCTTTTACATGGTTGTTTCTTTGAAATGAATTAGAAAACGTTTTTTTGAAGTACTGATAAAGAGATCATGAAAAATATTTCTCTTTTTTCTAACTTTTTAAAAGTTATAACCTAGAATTATAATCTCAGCATCAGGAAATTTTATATACATGTAGTGCACTATCATTAAAGAAATATCTGGTACCTGGGCCGCTCCCGTAATCATATTTGGAATGAAATCCTTATGGCCTGGAGCATCCATCAATGTTATAACTTTGGTTGTGGTCTCAAACTTTGTCATACCAACATCCATTGTTACTCCCCTTAAAGAAAACATAAAATGGTTAGAATGCACTATATAAATAATCAGTGTAATGGATTAAATTATTTCATAATGTAAGTTAAATGACAGTCTAAATTCTGAAGTAATAATGGGGATTTTATTATATAGCCTATTACTTTGAGAAATCAAGCTATCAATTTGGGCAAGAATTTCTGCAGTGACAGAATTACACCCATAAAACTTTAAAATAAAGTATGGATGCAGCAAAGTTTTTTTCTTCTTCTTTCTTTTGGTAAGCAATGTAGGTTGGAAACAAAGGAGGATATGTGGAGACATCTCCAAAAAAGAGAATAGTAAAATGAAGAAAAGGCCAAAAGAAGAATAACTACCATCGGAGGATAGTTTTCTCACCTTGTGTTTATGCTTCACTAATCACAGAAACAAACTTAGGAAACTTTCATCTGTAAGACCAGTCAGTATGTTTCACATTAGAAAACGGGAGATATCAAAGGAGAGGCCCCATTTTTTAAAAACTGAGAAAGATGGAGCAGTTTCTTTCACATCCCACTTCATCCTTCTTAAAAGACCAAATACAGTGCTCTTGACAGCCACACAAATGCAGATTCGGGTTATAAGAAGCCCAGGGACGGTCTGCAAAGGCACTAAGTCATTCTAGACTTCAGGAATTTAGAAGAGAAATCAGGTGGGCAATGAACTAGGTAATTACCCATCTGTTCTGCCCAGGATAATCCAGAGTAATGAATAAGCACTCCCTTTCACTACCTAGTATCCCAACAATTATAATGATAAATTACATGTTCACCCTACCAGGAAGGTAACTTGTGGTCTCCTTACTCAAGTCATTCTAGTTTAATCTGAACCCTTGGGCCATTTGAACTTCTGAAAGTATGTTTTATTCTCTTTAATAATCCCAAAATAATTGCTTTTAGATTAGTGATGAACGAGAATTATTCCAAGATTCTCCCTAGACTTCTTTGACCACTATATACACTTCACTCAGCTCTGGTCTAGATTTGTAAGCCTAAGGATGCAATTCATTTTACTAATTTCTGTTCAACACACAATTAGAATAGAGGATTTACAAATATGTAACATGCTGGGATAAACAACACATCATATTTGTAAAATCTTATTAAGGAACATAAACTGGTGAGTTAAAACTCCCAATTCTATATCTGGAAGCTTCTCCTAGCTACAGAATGAAGGAATAGTCTAAAAATTACATCACATTGAATAATAGAGAACTAGCAGCAGCAGAAATATGACAGATAACCAGCAGATGCATTCTTTTAAAAACCACTAAAAGTACTGACTACTCTAGGAATGAGATTATTATATCATTTCCCAGCTCAACTCACTTAAGAAAATAGACACATCATTCTAACTTATAGTATCCTCAATCTGTTTAAGGTACTTAATAGATGACACAAAGAAAAGAAACAAAACAAAACAAAAAAATAAACCAAAAAAACATATACTTTAATTATCTGCACAGTAAACTGATAAAAATTTGTTTATTCTTCTGATATCATACATAAATTTCACTGTTTTCCAATATAAGATTTTTTAAATTTGCAGCTATCCTACTCTAGGTTGGAAAACAAGTATGTGATACTATATGTAGAATAAAGGGGACACCTATAACAGAAAAAAAAACACTGTAACATAAATTACGATTTATCAAAAGAGCTAAGGAATATTAATATCCCCTTTATTGAGAATTACCTTATATATTATAATGTAGACTATCCAAGACTCCAAGAAAAAATATACATTTTTAAAAAGCATGAAAATCCAAATATATTCTCTATTCACACTCAGAATGAAGACACGGGCACAGAGAATGACCACTGTTGACTCAGAACTTTCAGAGGACCTCAGGCCTTTAGAGTAATTATTTTGAGACAGCTGAAACATCTGCTATTTCACTTAATTATTCAGGTTCTCTTTCTTTCCTCACAAAGTGCCACTGCCTCTCCCATCCCTACAATTCTAACATGGTATATATCACCATTCTAAAAAAGCTTCAAAAGAAATATTATGAGTATTTCTAGCTGCATTCTCCTGCTAGAATCGCCCCAATATTAGCACTAAACACAGACATACAAAAGAAGTAATTGACTTGATTAAAACTATATGGTAGGAGATAGGTTTAGTCACTTGTTGACTTTTGTCTCATAAAACATAGTATAAAAAGTATAAAAGTAAATTAAGTCTGGTCATTTGCATTTGCTAGACATTTTACTACAAAAAGTTACATTTCCTTTATAATCTGACATAAAATTAAAAGTCTTACTCATACTTTTAATTCAAAATCAAGGCAATTTGACATATACTTAGGGAAGCAATAACAGAAACATCACTAACTGAATAATTAGCGAAGCATTTTTTACTGCTTTTAAAAAAAGTTTATATAAACGTTCTTTTAAACTATTCTCATAGAAATTGAAGAGTAATAAACATGTAGGTCCATTATGTATGTAGTAATGAAAACTACAGTAAAAATATTTCCCAAATAATAGAAATCTTTTTTCTAAAAATAGTCCAAAATATTTCATGGTGTTTCATACATATTCAACACATTTTACATACATAATTAAAATATAATTTCAAACTGAAAATTTTGAAATATAGTGACTACCTTTCCCTTTCTTCTCCAGTCTCATCCAAGACCCATGCATATGCAAACGAAGCTTTGCCAGCCTTTTTAGACTCTTGTTCATACTTATGCATAGTTCTTTTGTTTACATTACCCAGAAGATAAAGCATATGGCCCATCAGAGTACTTTTCCCAGCATCAACATGACCTAAGGAAAATTGATTCAGGATTAATACTAAGTACATTTTCCAGATGTTGTTCACATTGAGGCATTGCATGAACATGGAACTCAATAGTTCATAGGAGTGTTTAGAGTAATAAATACCAATTTTTATTAAATGATATTTAAAACAATTAAGTGGAGGAAAAAGAGCATGTCTTTTTAGAGAGGAGGGGAATTTTCCTGATTCTTATAAATTAAAATTGTCAACAAGACATGCCATTTTCAAAATGGTCACAGATGAAAAGGTCACAGTGAAGTCTAGCGACCTTGGTAAGCTGGCATCATTTCACCCTGGGTGACTAGAAAGCATTATGATGCAATGCCCCCTTGCTTCATGTCCATTACGCCCATAGAGACAGAGTGGAACAAGTTCCCATGCTGCAACTGGGCAGCTGTGAGGCTGAAGCAGAGTTGACTGACAGTCCAGCGGGGCAAAGGACATTACCAATGACCACTAAGTTGAGGAGTTGCTTCCCTCCTTGCCGTTTCTCCAGCTCTGCTTTGACATCTATCTGCTGCTTCAGCTTGCCAGACTTTCTGACTGGTGTTTGTGCTGAACTCTGCTCCTCTGAGGCTTGAGTGGTGTGGGGTGGAACAGCTGATCTAGACACGGAATCGAGAACATCAGAAGAGGCCATGCTGGTATCGTCACTAGGGTGTCCTTTTTGAGGTGTGTGGAAACCATGACCATTTTCTTCAGCTGTTACTCTAAAAGAAAGCAGAGGTAGGAAAAGAGTGTTAAAAACCAACTCAACAGATGTCCTATAATGTCAGAAGGGCAGAGAAGTCCTCTCTTCATCTTCTTTACACTTGCAAACCAAAAATGACCTCTGTTAAGTGGTTAGAGTCTATTAAGGTAGAAATGATAAGTAGCTAGACCCAAACCACACAAATACAGACTTGGAAGGTCTTAGAAGAAAAACAGTCTACCAAAACTATGATAAGAAGAAAATATCCTGTAAAATAACTGAAATTCAAAGTCTAATTAAGTCCATAGTCTTAACCATATAATCCTATCAAAACAGATGACATAAAGGGAGCATTTTTAAAAGATGGACACAAAATGTGTTCATGGAGATAAGTTATTGGTAAAGAAAAATTAGTTTTACCCCTAACTTATTCTAACAAGAGAGAGGACTTACAATCTCTTTTGCTCAAACTATCTTTAAGGGAGCTATGTCTAAATGTCTACATATTCTTAATACTTTTGGCAAAGGGGTCTCAATTCAAAAAATACTTGATTGATTTGCTAAAAACTACAACACATAGTAGGCACTGATGTTGAAAAGATGACGCAGAAATGAGAAAGTTATCTACTACTCTCAGAAGCTTAGAATTTAGCGAGGGGCTCAGACACATAAAGTAGAAACAAGACCATTCTAGCCTAACTTATTCTCTCCTTGACAATGAAGATGCTTCTTTGATTATTCTCCATAGAAACTACAGCAGTGCTATCCTGTGGATAACTATAAAGAATATGACTTAACCCACCAGACTGTGATATGTCTTACATTTCCATGATTGACTATAGATAAATAGAATTAGGACAAAGAATAGATTAAACTGCAAGTCACGTTTCCCTCTCAGGGCATTTTTATAGGCTCCACACTTAATCCTATACTTAAGGAAAGAGACAGATTGCTATATCTATAACTTTGTTAAAAACATCATATCCATTCCCATTTTATTTTGCTTTGCAAAATCTCCAATAGCCAATTTTGATGTTCATTTTTTTTAATAATTCTTAAACTAGTTTCATCTTGAACTACAGAAAAAAAATTACTAATGTGAAAAATGCTCCCATCCTTTAAAAAATTCCAACAGGCTAAATTAAGTGAGATCTAATTTAGACTACAATTTGCAAACATTTACCTGAATGCCCAGAGCTTGCTCTAAAACCAGTTATGAGTATGTGGAAGAGTTTATCCTTATTATCATTCTTATTAACTAGAGGCCCAGTGCACGAATTCATGCACCAGTGGGGTTCTTCAGCCAGGCCTGCAGGATTGGGCCAAAACCGACTCTCCAATGATCCCCTAAGGGGTCCTGGATTGTGAGAGGGCACAGGCCAGGCTAAGGGAGCCTACCAGTGCATCATCAGGGCCAGGGAGGGACATGGGAGATGAGCCAGCCAAGGAGGGACCGCGGGAAGGCTCCAATGAGTGTCTGGCCCATCTCACTCAGTCCTGATTAGCCGGACTCCAGCAGCAAGCTAACCTACCAATCAGAGCATGTCATAGCGACTGGTCCACCCATCAACTGTCTGCTCTCTGGTCAGTGCAGGTCATAGCAAGTGGTTGAGTGGCCTTAGCATATCATTAGCATATTACACTTTGATTGGTTGAATGGACGACCGGACAATTAGCATATCAGACTTTTATTATATAGAATTATTGCATTATTTATTTGTATTGCAACTGTAAACCTACTTTTGCCCATCCTAAATGCTACTTACTATGCCATCTAGTGGCACAAGGAATCCCTATCTCAACAGTGTTAGATTTCACAAAATCATGTTTTTAAAGTAGCTATAAATAATTTAATTTAAATATGGAATTGATAATGAGACATATTATGTTACATACATGGGTAAGTCTAGAATTAAGTCTAATTTCTTATCCCCTTCTTTTGTACTATGACATATTGAAGACTGTGGGTAGCTCAGAGTTAATGATGTATTTTCTAATAGTCTAACATGACACAAACTAATTTCAGAAAAGGAGGGGGGGAGAGTTATAAATCTTACCCAGGCACTTCAAATCCCATGGTTGGCTTCTTTCCAGATACAGTCATTTTAGCAACTTTTGGCACAATATCACATTCACTTCGAGATGACTGGGAATCTATTGGTTTTCCTAATTAAAGAGTAAAATACAAAAGTTTAATTAAAGTTCATTTCTAGAAACATATATATTAAATATATTAAATAAGTATATAATGAAAATTACATTTCATAGAATTCATGTCTTTATAAACACATATTCTTTTCTCTGAAACATTTTAGTGAAATATTCAAAAGCTGAAAAAAATTCTTCTGATACCCTGTTCTGGAAAATCCCCTATATCAGGCCTTGGTTGGGCTTAACCTCCACCAAATCTCTTCCTAATTTTGAATTGACTCTTAAGTTTCAGTATTAAGAGGTCACGAGGTGGTTTCTGCACTGCACCTTGTACAGACAATACACACAGACCCTTTACCTCCCTCTCCCACCACACCCTTTCACAATACTAAAACTGTCTGGTCAGTTAGCAGATGGCTAAACTATTTTTAATCCTGTGATACCTATAATCTGATGAGAAAGCTGAGAGTCTGCTGAATTGTGCTGAACACTGCATTTATTTTACTTGCACACAATAATAAACTAAGTAAGACATCTGCTATCTATATGGGGGAAAGGTCACTGAAGAAAAAGTGAATTAAGAACATGGAGGAGGATAAATTATGAGCTATACCAAAATAAGACTTAATGCATATTTGATCCTTTAAATGCGCACACACACACACACACACACACACACACACACACACGGAATGCATGGGATTGCTCAGAATGTAACTTTATAATTTTCAACAAGAGTCCTATCAGGATTGGGTCCACATAAGACTAGAGAAATAGTGACACGGAAGAAATAGCAAGCAGCCAGTTACCTGCTGAGACTGAGGGTAAATGAGGAAAGTAAAAAGCCTGGTGAAGCAAATAAAGTTTTCGACAATCATTGCACAAAGGAGAATGATTTGAATATTTAAAAATTAGGAGGACTGTTGAATAACATTGAGATCCCACTTAAGACTTGTAATGAATTTCTGATGGAATCAATCTGCCTTTCTCTAGCAATGTTCAGCTCAAGAACAGGCACAGAGAGGGCATTATTAAATGCTTCATTCAGGGCTAAGTTTCTATCCAACAGGTGCAAGAAGAGCAGAAAAAAAAGGTAGTTGAAGGTACTGCCAAAAGTGGAATGGTTGACATTATCTATAATAATAAAAGTCATGACATGAGCACAACCAGGCAGTTGTGGCCAGAATGAAATGTGTGAGCTAGCAATTCTGAAGGAGGGGGCATTAGTGAATTGCCGATGAGAGGTGCAGATCACTAGAAGTGAGGTAGTCAAGGAACTGAAAGCCCAGGGTGTCAGACTTGGTTTTTCCACAGTGATGCACAGGCAAGTAATGCTTGTGAAGAGGTTAGGGTAAGAAGGAAACTAAACCTGCTGCCAAAGTCTTCAATGGATAAGAAAAAGTGGCCAGTAGATGAGGGCATGAGGACTAATGTAAGGTTGCTTCAGGCAAAAAGACAGGAATTTTAAGGGAACAGAGATTTAAAAAATAAAGTAATAAGGATTAAGGAATAGCAATGTTGGAAAAGGCAGCAAAAAGAACAAAGCTGTTTTTCCAGACCCTGAAAGTTGAAAGGATGTCAATGAAGTAAGGCAAGGAAGTAGAAAAATACTAGAAAAACATTGAGGTATTTGCTTCTCATTAAAAACACAGTTCCTTGGATTATAGCAAATGTAGAGAGGAGTGAAAGATGAGTGAAGGTTAGGAAAGAGGAAACTGAAAGCATTATCCTGATGTTTTGTGTATGAGGGCTGGGGGGAGGACACCCTAATTGACTAAGGCAAGAAAAAGGTACAGTGGATTTTGGCCTCAGTTAAAAGAACAGGGGGAAAGAATCATAAAGCACAAAAATGTCTCAATCCAGGTGATATGTTCCCACTTCCCATTAAGACTAAATTTAATACCATCCAATCATTTTGCATGAGGAAAATTTCTTGACCCACTTACATATTTAGTACATTGAAATAGTATAACTTTGACTTTAAAAAAAAAGTAGGTGTTATTATGAAATAACATAAAAGGTCACCAAGCATAGAGAAAAATAATGTGATCCTATAATATTTCTCAGGATGTAGTGTATTATTTTTTATTCTGATATTTATAGGACATCAAACACAAGATGTAGTATTTCAAATATGTGGTTATGTAAGTGCAAGACTTTTCTTAGAGGAAAAATGTCTAGTATTATAGATCTGAATATCACCCACTCAAGAGTCAGTCTTAAACCTTTTATTTCAAACTCTTGCTGAACTTAAATGAAAACCTCTGCTTGCACATCCACAACTTACCCTCTTCAGACTCACTCAAATTACGATTACTGGGACAAAAAGAAAGTCACCTTCTTTGAAGGTAGGAACCGCTTTATAGATATGTTCACCTACTCCTCAGAGCATCACCCAGTGCTTTGCCATCAACAAGCAGCCAATAAATAGTTTAATGATTAACCTCTAGTGGTTGGAATTTTGAAACCATGAATTGATCTCTTTCATGTTTGCAAACTATCTTAGATCTCTTCTTTGGACAATAACCTCCTCTACCCACTCTACCTGCTAAACCTATTTCTTACACTTAATACCAGCTACCTCCTAAGATTTAGGGATCCCGGCGCTTGCTATAGGCACTCTCTCTCATGTGCTCTCCTGCCAGGGGCTCTGCATGCTCTTTTCCTTCACAACCACCACAAGGGTAGGTTTTTACTCCTAGTCAGATATGCCAAGGGTATACAACTAATGACATACCCAGATTTTTTTAAAAAAAGAAATTAATCAAATGGTGGCTATTATCAATGAGCGTTTATTCTATTGAGAAACATTTATATATAAAGTTGGAGACGAGTTAAAGAGACAATAAGCAAGAGAATTCAAAGTATGTACCTAAGTGATTATGGAAGACTTTAATGAAATGAGATTTAACCTGACCCTGAAAAATAAAGAGGAGACAAAAATAATATGAGAAAGGGCATTTTTAAGTATCATTGGGGCAAAAATTCTGAAAAAGACTGGGCAAAGATCATCAAATTTTTATGGTAAGACTAATAAATTGAGGCTTTGAATGAAAGGCTTTAAAAAAAATACCTTTTACAGATTTTCATCCAGTAAGTAAAAAAAGTATAAAGGAGTAGTATTAAATATTCCAGATTAAATTAGGAAAGATAATTAGAAATGGAGGCCAAATTAAGATTAGGTAAAACCATAGAAACTTACATGTGATTTTTCCATAAATTATGCTACTCTGTCTCATCACTATAAGTCCTTTACTTTTCCCGCTAACAAGACATCCCCCAGGCTTCAGTCAGATGATATTTAAATTCTACAGATAAAAGAATAAGGAAAATGTAATCAACTGTGATTAGTCCAGTATGGCTAGAAATCTAAGGCTCTGTCACCAGAAAATTCTAGAACTTAAGCCTTGACCTAGCCATCAAAGATTCCAGAGTCCAAGTTTATCCCACTGCAAAATGAGGATATTACCACCTACATTGTCTATCGCACAAAGATGCTATAACTAATATTATATATGTGAAAGTACTCAACTACTAACTTAAAAAATACTCTTCAAACAAAACTAATATAAAAAAGATTAACTTCATTCCACGAAATTATCATTGTTCATATAATAGTCTTGCCAGAAAACTCTTAAATTAAAAATAATTTAAACCATAAAATAAGTTTGTGGTCAGTACATGTTTACTGTAATTATTTTTAGTTTGACTGAATAGTGCTGCACCCATTAATTTCTCCTTTTAAAATGATTATAGATGACAGGGTCAACAAATGCTGGATGTACCTAGCCATTGACAGTAGCACAAAAAGTGTGCCATACCTCAGCTTAAACCCAGTTGTTTTGTTTTTTGACTTAAGTGTCATAAAAGTAAGTTTAAGGAGTACATAACACACACACACACACACACACACACACACACACACACACCCCAAAAGTGCAAAATCCAATCAAAGGGATTATTGGGAGAAACACAAGCCAAGTTGATGTTGAAGTTCATCTGGAAGAGTAAATGTTGACAGGATGGCCAATAAAATTTTAAATTAAAAACCATGATAGAAGAACTGCCAAATATCATGGCCTCCTATAGCCCTAGCCAGTTTGGCTCAATAGACAGAGCATCAGCTGTGGACCTGCTTCGATTCCAACCAAGAGCATGTACCTTGGTTGCAGGCTCCTCCCTGGCCCAGGCCCTCCCTGGTCAGGGCTTATGTAGAAGACAACCAATTGATGTGTTTGTCTCACATCAATGTCTCTCTATCTCTCTTTTTCCCTCTCTCTTCCACTCTCCATAAAAATCAATGGAAAAATATCCTCAGGTGAGGATTAACAAAACAAACAAACAAACAAACAAAAAAGACCTCTTATAAAACTGAAGTAAATTAACATGGTAATAGCACAAGAGTAGCTTGATGAATCTGAATGAAGTACAAATGGACCCATTAATAGGAATATATTTTTATTTGTTATATATCACAATAATACTTGAGGATATGGAAAAACTACAGGGATACATAGGAATGTTTTATATACATTTATAAATAGAAATTCTGTATATGCAAAGAGATGTTTCAAATCGTAGGAAAAGGATGGGTTATCCAATATTGTATTGGGAATATTGGCTATTCATTTGAGGAAAAGGCTATGGTACATCATATAAATTGATTAAAATATGAACTTAAAGGATTATTATAAAATATATTTATGAATTCAGGTAAGACTGATGAGTCTTATATAAAAATTTTAAAATTTCTCCATGATTAAGGATACCACAAGTGGACATAATGTGAGGAAATATAAAAAAAGAGCTCCTACAAACCAATAAAAAAAAATCCTTAGAAAAAGTGAGCAATCAATAGATCAGGTCAAACTACACAACAAAGAAAGATGTGGCAGAGAAAAGGGAAGACAGGAATGGCGGGAGTGGAGGGTGAGGACCAAGAAGAGGACTGAAAAGAGAAAGTAGTGGAAGAGGGGGCAGGGAGGGTAAGAGAAGGAGGGAAGAACAGCAAAAGTATTTCTCCTTTGAAAAAATTATGTATTTTTATTCATTTCAGACAGGAAGAGAGAGGGAGAGATAGAAACATCAATGATAGAATCGTTGATCGCCTACTTCCTGCACACCTCTACTGGGGATCAAGCCCGCAACCTGGGCATGTGCCATGACCACTGAGTCCACTGGTCAGGCTATTTTTTTTTTTTTATTAGCATCTAGTGCTGCCAAAGCAAGGGGTTGGAGAAGAACGCTATCTGACAATGTTGGCTACAGTTCAGCCTAGAACACCGTTGGTAGGGAGAAATGTGATAAAAATTTTTTAAGAAAGTATTATTATATACCGTGTTTCCCCGAAAATAAGACCTACTTACAAGTTTCCTTCTGAGAGAAATATAAGGCATCCCCCGAAAATAAGGCCCCCAGGATTCACAGTTTGTCCGATTTGTGTTGACAACTACCATACTACCATACTGTATACAGGTACTAATAAATTTCCTTTATTTTCATTTAACAATAAATGTAGCACTTAGAATTAGTGTACCACAACCCAAACACTTCCCATCAATGATCCTAATTACAACATAATACTGAAAGCAAACGCTAGAAATTTCAGGTTTTATTTTCTAATCCTCACAAGACTATGTTATTGAGATACATGCTTAAGAGAGAGAGAAGGGGGGGGGAGAAAGGGGGGGGAGGAGAGAAAGAGAGAGAGAGAGAGAAAGAGAGAGAGAGAAACGTTGATGTGAGAAATATTGATAGGCTGCCTCCTTTATGCACCCAGGCCTGGAATTGAACCTGTAACCTTTCTTTAATTATTTATTTATTTATTTATTTATTTGTGTACAGGAGGCAAAGCTCCAACCGTGTCAACTGGCTGGGCTGGAAAGTTCATGTTTTGAAACAGAGTTCCAAGTTCATCCAATCAATCATTCAATGATAACTTTATATTCAGAATGCTCTAGTAAGATTGAAAGTAATGCTCTAAAACAACGATTTTCAACCTTTTTCATCTCATGGCACACATAAATTACTAAAATTCTGTGACACACCAAAAAAACGTATAATTTTTTATTCATTCACACTAGACAGCTATTGTATTGGAAGTTGTCATTTTTTACTTGACAATCTAAAGGAAATGAGGTGACTCTGACTAGTCAGGTATTGCAGGTTCTAAAAACTCCTGCAGCACACAGGTTGAACAATTTTGCATTTTGTGTTAAGTAGTCAATCCCCTTGTTTAGACGCCCAGGCTCCTTGGCAGCAGGGACTGCATCCTTTGGATTTCTCTACTTCCACGACCCACAAAGTTAATGTGTACAAACTAAATCATTTCCTGATCAATTCCTAACAAATTTAAGGTGAAAAACTAAAATGGAATTATAAATGTGACCTCTTTGAACATGTATTTTTACTAGGTTAAAAAAAAATCATGGTAAAGGCTATCTTGCCCTTCTTGTATTCTTTGGGTAAGATTTCTCAACCTGACATTTTGGGCAGGATATTTCTGCTGTCCGGGGCTGTCCTCTGCATTGCAACATGTTTAGCAGCATCCAAATATGTTTCTGGATATAGCTCAATGTCTCTCTGTGGAGCAAAATCACCTTCAGTTGAGAGCTACTACTCTGAAGAATCATTAGCAAAAGAATTAAATACATATTACAAACCCCTACATACCCTCACCATATCAAATGCACACCTCATCCAAATTTACCCTCTTGTCAACCAAACGACCAATTCTGAAGTCTTTTCCCATCCAGCCACACTTAAAACCTGTCACTGATTTCTGATTCCCTTTTCTCTTGAAATCTCTACATCCAATTAATACTAATTATATTGGCGTTTCCCTCATAAATATTCAAATTTTTCCTTTCTCACCTACTATTAAGTCAGGCCCTTCGTGTTAGATATGGAATCTCTCTGCTTTCTGTCTCTTACTTATCAAACAATGTCCTACCATTATTTTCATGAGAATTATTAATTTGAGGATGCTAGGCTTCTTGGTAATGCATGAATCAGGGAGGCCAATTTCAGCATTGCATGATGAAACATTTTTGGATTAATTCCACAAAAACTTACCAAGCCTATGAGGCAAAAACACTAAATAAAGCAGATGTAAATTTGCATACATACTTTTATGAAACCACAGGAGAGACCCGATAACCACTGCATGCCAAAACTGCCAGTCCACCAGTTACTCTGTTCGGTAAAGTAGGGAAGATATGTATTCTGCAGCCAGACAGCCCGAGCTGAATCCGGGCTTTGTCACTTACTAGTTATGTGACTTCAAGGGAATCATTTAACTTCCCTTTGTGCCCTGTTTCCTCATGTATAAAATAACAATTCTAAAACCTACTTAATAGTAAAAGAATTAAATGAGTTAATATATGTAAAGTGCTTAGAGCAATGCCTGATATATTTTAATTTCCGGGTCTCTGATATCACCAAAATGCCAACTTCCTTTTCCTCATTTGACACCAGGGAATGTACATACACAAATTACTCTCTGGCAAACACATATTAAGTCATGATGGAAAGGAGGGAATGCCAGCAATGTGACACTGCTAGGCAATGGGATAAACAGATCAAAGAATAAGATGTGATTATTATCCTCAAGCATAACCTAGTAGAGGTATCACACAAGCATATTCTTATCATGTGAACTGCTATAATGCAATCATAAGAATGCACATAAAAAGGACTAGCCCGCCCATTCTAAAAAATCAGGTTTTCTTCAAAAGATTCCTGATGAACTTGGAGGAAAAAAATAAGGAAAATAAGATCAGGGGACACAACATAATGCTTGCTACTGCCAGTGGGTGAGCATGGCTGAGACATAGGGTGAGAGATGAAGTGGTGAGACATAAGATAAGTTTAAAGTCATGGACAACATTTAAGCACTTGATTTTGAAATGTAAGAGCCATAAAAAGAATTTAAGCATTGGAATGCTGTGCTTTTAAAACTTACTCTAACCATAGAATAGAAAATGGATTGTGGCAGCAAGAATGAGGGCAGAGCAGTCAGCAAACTGTTATAGTAATACGTGTAAGAAATGCTATGGACTGACCCAAGAACAATGGGGAAAAGGGATATCTAAGGAATTACTAGGTAACTTGGTGACTTACTATATAAAGGGAGGTGAGAGAAAGGACAGTTCCCAGATTTCTCTAGCAATGAGATGATTATGTCATCACCAAATGGAAAATACATTCTGGAGAACTAAGAGAAGTGTGTTGGTCAGGATATTACTCCTCTTAAATGGTCCTTTTATGTAATGTGAAATTATAGAGGTCCACAGAGGAAATGCTTTCTCCTAAATAAGAGGTAATTGCCACCAAAGATTTAAAACAAAAACAAACAAACAAAAACCAGTGCCCAAAGCCCTAGGTGGTTTTGTTCAGTGGATAGAGCATTGGTGTGCTGACTGAAGGGTCTCAGGTTCAATTCCCACCAACGGCACATGCCCTGGCTGTGGGCTCAGTCCCCAGTTAGGGGGCTTGCAGAAGGCAGCCAGCCGATCAATGATTCTCTCATCACTGATGTTTCTACCTCCCTCTCCTTCTCCCTTTCTCTATGAAATCAATTTAAAAAAACAAAACAAAAACATTGCCTAGATACTATCAAAGGTCTTTCCATTTTTCAAGTGAAATTGTAACATGTTCTTGGCACTGGAGACACAAAGATGAATAATTGTCTCTGTTTTCAGGTAACTAGATGTGATAGACAAGATTTAAAGAGAACACAAAGAAAATAAGATAAATCTACAGACCACTAATGCTACGACTGCAGCTGAGCAAGTACAAGAGCACAGAAAATGAATAAGAGGGGACAGGCATGAGACACATACATGAAGAGATAATGACAATGGATTAAAAATTAGGGAGGCAAAAAAACAAAAACACAAAAAATATATGAAATCTAAATCCTGAGGACTCTAAATTAGATATGAATATAAAACATATTGGGTTTGAGATTCTTTCAAAGACAAACAGAAATTGGATAGAAACCTTGATAATCAAGTTTACAAAGAAGAAATGAGAGCATCATTAAAACATGTAAAGCAACTTAAGGCTTGGGAATGGATGAGATAGCCTACTGGAAAGGAAGGGTGAGAAGGCAGCCACTGAAGGAACTCTGACTAAGAGGAAGGCAGAAAATAGGTATTCACATTCCTTGTAAAGTCCTTACAGGAACTGAGATTCATACAATCATGCAGTTTTGCAGGCTATTTTTCTAAGAGGTTATTTGGTTCAACCCATTATTTTAGAGATGGAAATTAAGTAATTTCTAAAGGTCACATTCTAATCAGGAAACTTTGCTCTTGTCTTCTTCAGGCTACTTCCAAGGCACCCACCCGCCCCTTCCCACTGCATCTGGTTGTACCTCCTCAGAGCTTCATGGAAGGGATTTTCCCAATATGAATGAACCAGGTTTATTTTGAAGCTAAATGTATATAAAAACTGCTTAATCAAATATCTCTATAAAATGTCAACGCTTGCCCTTGTCAGTTTGGCTCAGTGGATAGAGCATCAGCCTGTGCACTTAAGTGGCCCAGGTTTGAATCCAGTCAAGGGTACATATATTGGTTAACAGACTCTGCTACCAATCAATATGACTCTCTCAAATCAACGTTTCTCTCTCACAGTCTCTCATACTTCCTTCCACTTTCTAAAAACCAATGGAAAAATATCCTCGGTGAGGATTAACAAAAAAATAAAATAAAAATAAATGTCCTACTTAAAAAAAATTGTCAATGCTTTGTCTATATCAGGGGTGGGCAAACTTTCGGAGAGCTGGAACAAAAGCATGGATGGTTTGTGTGAACAAATATAAATTCAAAGTAAACATTATTACATAAAAGGGTACGGTCTTTTTGGGGTTTTTTTTAATTCAATAGTTTTACTCACCGGATCTGGCCCACAGGCTGTAGTTTGCCCAGCCCTGGTCTATATCATGATTTTGTAATTTTGATGAGGCTAATCATGATTTCAGATACTTCTGATAATAGTAAATAAAATCACCAATTCTGATTTGGTTTAATATTTGCATTTTAAAAATCTCCTAAGAATATACATAGTTAGAGCCTAGCAGTTAAATCATTCTCTGCTTAATAAAGAAAAAATTGCTACTATAATTTAATTTCTGATGGGAAGCCAGAAAGCTAAGCCGGTGTTCCTAATAACACCTAGATACTATCTTTTTACTTTTTTCTTATGCTGATTTTAGGTGAGGAATGGGATACTTAGGTTATAAAGCATGCATCTAGCATAGTTATATCAATTTTAGGTCACACATAATCTCAAATTTTTGAAAATGAAAGCTCCAGTCCAAAATGTTATGACTTGAGATTAAAAGGCCTTTATTATATAACCTCATATAGCAAGTTATTTCCGTCTATATTATAAAACATCCATATAAAGAATATCCCTTACCTCTCCAACTAACCTATGAGCACCAGAGGGAATTTTTTATATTTTCCAGAATATCCAATCCAGTACCTGGTACATACTAGTCACTCAAATATTTAATAACATTATATATGAAAAAAGTAATATGTTATCTAAGCCAGTGATTCTCAGCTTGGCAAATGTTAGATCAAAATAACAGACAACAAAAATAACAATAAAAAATAGTAAAGACATATTTGCTTCTTCCCCTTTGAAAATCATTGTCACTGGCAGATAATGATGCTGACAAGAAAGTGTCAAATTTCTCAGAGGTTGTGGGACAGAAAAAAAAAATGATTGAAAATCACTTATCATGTATAAAACTAATTATTATAGGTGAAGTGAGATTCTTATAAGTTAAACAACTTGTCCAACCCAGTTTAACATTCTTTGCAAATTATAACTATTTGCCATTTGTTGACTGGTTTTAAGTTAATGACTAAAAAGATGCTTAAAAATCTGCCACAAATCAGGAATCTAGTTCAGATGACCACTTAAGATTCCTGGCCTCATAATCCTATTTTAAAAAATAACTACTTAGCCTATTCAGTGAAAATCTCTCCCCTATACACATATGTATCAGTAATCACTAATGACATAAACTGAATTTTTTTTGACTGTTTAACACTATCATCCACATCAAATAGGGTATTAGTTAATGATAACTGTTCTTAAAGAAATAATATTCTTAAATCCAATAAAAAACAACCAAGGTTTGGAGCTTTTAAATATAAAATCCATAACTAAACATGATAAATATTACTAAGGACATTTTTTTAAAGTAGGCTTTTTTTTTACCTAGTGGCATTAAGTAATTTCAGATTTTAAAAGTACCAATAAAGATGTGAACTCTATTTTTTGTTGTAAATAAAAAATTCCTTCTACAATTCCTTAATCAATGTTTAAAAGTATACTGTGAATCAAATTGGGATCTAAAAAATGATTCCACATTTAAAAATGTGTGTGCAGATTGGGAGATAGATGAATAGACATAGATGTAAAGTAAAAAGAGGAAAAATATAGGATACAAAATGGTATGTATAATAATTGCACGTAAAAACCTTAATAACACAATTAAAAATGCATTGGAAGGAAATATTACAAAACCCAAGATTTGGCTTTGAATTAGAAAATCATGAGTAACTTTTGACCCTTTATCTACATTAAGAATGTATTACGTTGATATTGAGGAAAGTAGTAAGTTAACCTTCTTGGAATATTTCAAAAGAAGGAAGTAATTTTTTATATTTATAAGATTAAGAGAAATATTAAAAATAAATTCACAATAGACTCAATATAAAACAGACTTACAATTTAAAGTCATTCAGATCAAAACACCTTGGGCTAAAAACATTTCAGGTTATTTAGAAAAAGAAAATTTTTTTCTCTAAGTTCACTCTTTGCTATCAGTCATATTATTCCTATAAAAATTTCAATATCCTAGTAGATACTGGTATATGCAAAGAAAAGATTCTCAAAAATTCAAAGAAATCATTGTTAAATTTTCAGTGAAAAATGACTTCAAATATGAAATCATTTCAATGAATCTGACTACACTTTAAGTTCTAGTTACCAGATGTACATTCAAAAAGTACATCAACAGGCTAGAGTGAATAAACCACTTCCTTAAAAATTACGGCTGCACTGTGATTTATTCAGTAAGAATTTTTTTTCACTTGTAAAACATCTTTTATTGCATAACTTGCCTCATCAAATCCATCATGGGGCATCCATATCCTACAGGGGAAAAAAACTTTATATCCCAAGATTCACTGGGATCAGTTTAATGTTCTATAACTATAACTGAGCCAGCAATTTTTAAAAATTAATATACTTTGGATGAACAAAATTCAACCTGTATATTAGAATGGATTATATACATTGAGGTAGTATATACACAATTTATAATCTAATATATGAGATAAATTTTAATTATGATATTATGACCATTCTATATCAATAGGAATTCTTGCTACTTCAATAGTTTAGGAATAAAGGCAGTACTGTGCTACTAATAATTTTTCTTAAAACAAACAAACAAAAAAACAAAAACAAAAAAACACAGAGAAACCATTTACATATTATTTGTAAATATTTAGTGCTGAGATAAAATTTTTGTTAAACCAGAAAGAGGGCAGCCTACGAAACAAAACCTTTTTATTTTACTGAAACTGTATGTAACCAAACCCTTTAAAAAATACTAGTCAAATATATCCATGTTGCTCACCATTCTTCCTTAAGCCTCCTGTTTCACTTACTACACACTCTTCCTAAGAGATCTCATCTAAAGCCCTATCCCTGCAATTACCTACCCGTGAGCATCTCCCTCACAAATGATGTTAATCTTTCACGTCTTAAATTAGGCATGATGTTATTATGGGCAAAACTAAGAATGCATATTTGAGAAATATCTCAACAATACAAAATAACCTAAATTTAATAAGCTACTATGTGTCAAGAAATGCTAAAATGGCTTAATATACACTTTATTTAATATTACAACTACCCTAGAAAATAAGAACTATTATTATCCTAATCCTGCAAATGAGGAAACTGGGATACAGGGTGCTAAATAAAGTGCTAAGTGGTTCAGCTGGAAGATAAATCCTAGCGGTCTAACAGTACATGTGCTCTTCCAAATTCCAGTGGAAACTAACAGTGAGAATCAGCAACTTCTAGTCATAAAATCAGAAAAACACTGAATTGAACAGAGGAAAAGGTACAGGGGAAAAAAATAAAAGTCTCACAGTATGCAAATGAGCTAAAATAAGAAAAAAAGTTTACAAGAAAGTTGAAAATTTTAAGATGGAATCCAACTAACAATAAATGCTAAAAATTGAACTGTATTAATACAATCTAAAAAGGTATTAAATTTCATTAATTGTTTCATTATTTAGGTGTCATTTGCATTGTTATTTTAGTGATTATAAAATACACACACACAGATACATACAAAGACCTACACAGATTTAATCTAATCCTACCTCAACCAATTTCTTTCCTAAATTCTGCCTTCAAGATTTCTCAAATATGACCTTAAAGACAGGGAGAGACTACTGTACCTGAATAATCGTAAACATACTTGAATAAGTTACACACCATATCTCTAGACATCATGTTGAATTTATATATGGGACCAAGAGTCATTCTTAAATGGTTAAAGACTTGGTAATACTCAATATTATTTAATATCCAGAAATAATTAATTTAATTATTTAATAATTTAAAATTACTTTTAAAGCAATTAGTAAAAGGAAGGGAAACTAACATTGTATTAAGATACTACTAGATGGTAGATGCTGGTTTAAAATATAAGTTATCATAAAACTTTGAAATAAAAAAAAAAATATCTTTGAAGAAGTCATTGCTGCCATTTTGAAGAAGAAACCAAGTCTCAGCAATTTTACCGAGATGGTGCAGATAGTAAATGACAGAGCTAGAGGCAAATATTGATCTATTTGAAAGCTACCATCCTCTTCCACTATGTAACACACTACTTGCCACAGCATACAAACTGGTGCATCTTTAAAATTCTAATGAAAATCTGAAAAAGTTTGACACTTCTCTACACAAAAATAAATTTTGAGGAATTAAGTATTAAGTGTAAAAATGAATTTAATAATTTTCCCCAAAGATAGGTATAACCTAGAGGTTCGGGTTTGTTATTATTTATTTCATCTGTTAAGTTATAAATGAGAGTGATATAAAGTTTTTAAATTTTTCTTTATAAAAAGGTCTAAGCAAAGGAAACAAAGAGTTGGAAAAATTATTTACAATGCATCCTATATAATAAAATGTTAATATGCAAATTGTCCCCTCAGGAGTTCAACCGACTGGGAGTTCAGCTGCTCACTGTGCACTAACCACCAGGAGGCGGCACGGAATGAAGGAAGGCCCTTGTCAGCAGCCAGAAGGCTCCAAATGGCTGATTGACAGCCAGGTCTAGGGATCCTACCTGTGCATGTATTTCGTGCACCGGATCTCTAGTATAACTAATAAAAGGTTAACAACTGTAATATAGAAAAATCTACATCAGGTTGCTAAAAATGGGATATATGCACCTTTATGTTCATAGCAACATTATTTACAATAGCTAAGATCTGGAAACAGCCCAAGTGTTCATCAGCAGATACATTAAAAACTGTGGTACATTTATTCACACAATGGAATACTATGCAGCTGTAAAAAAGAAGGATCTCTTACTCTTTGAGACAGCATGGAGAGACCTGAAGAATATTATGCTAAGTGAAATAAACCAGTCAGAGAAAGACAACTATAACATGATCTCATTTATATGTGGAATCTAATGAACAAAATAAACTGACAAAAAAAGATTGAGAGACAATGTAGCATGCAACAGACTGACATATTTCAGAGGAAAGGAGGGAGAGGAGAAGAGATTAGTCAATTAATTTACATGTGTGGCCCATGGATAGACAATAGTATGGCGAAGGCATGGAGAAGGAACAGGAGCAAGGTGGAGAGAATTAAAGGGGAGGAGGGGACATCTGTAATACTTTCAGCAAATTATTTATATGAGCCTCAGTTTCTTCAATCTTCCTCATAGTCTCGTAATGACCAAATAAAACATACAAATAAAATATCAACAATAAATATAAAATTTACTTTTTAAATGGCAAAGAATGATGATAGGTAATCTCCAAGAGTATTATTTTTATAAAATCATGATTTTTTTAAAGCCCCGACCAGTCAGTAGAAGTCATTTACTATTAAGCACCTCAGTTCATTAGAGTTTATCACTTTTTAATAGCCCTTGTTCCTTGGGTGGTAATAAAAGGATACTTCTTGAATTAAGTTCAGTTATCACTTGTTGATAATTTTATATGTGCCACACACTGTGCTAACTGCAACACATGGGTTATTTTGCTGCTCCCAGAATCTTCTAAGTTAGGTACGATTTGCTCATAAATGGTATTCTAGAACTGCCAACGTGTAACAGCACACATACTGCACCAAGGACACATAGATGTCTATCATCACAAGTCCACCCGCTCCCAAAAACTGCATAATCCATCTTTGACTGCTATCCATAAATGAAAATTTCAGTAGGAATATAAAGTCCTGCAGTGGAATATAATACCCTTTATAAGATTATCATCATTATTATAATTAACAATTAACTATAAGTAAATTACTACAATCTTTCTGAAGGGTAACTTCACAATGTTAAAATACTCATACTTTTTTCTAGCAATACTATTGTAGAAATATCTTTTATAAAATAATTTTTAAAATGCACCAATATACAAAATGTCTACTGGTTTTTAAAATAATTAAAAAACTAGAATAAAAAGCTAATATGCAAATCAACCAAACGGTGGAACAACCAGTCACTCAGATACTCACTGACCACCAGGGGCAGACGCTCAATGCAGGAGCTGCCCCCTGGTGGTCAGTGAGTTCCCAGAAGCCAGGCTCATGGCTGGCTAATACAGCAGAAGTGGCAGGAGCCTCTCCCACCTCTGTGGCAGTGTAAAGGATGTCTGACTGCCAGCTTAAGCCCACTCCCCATTCAGAATATTTGGGTGGGTCTGGGCAGAGAGCAGGCCAAAGCTGCCAGTTAGACATCCCCTAGGGCTCCCAGACTGTGTGAAGGCTCAGGCCAGGCTGAGGGACCGCGCGTCCTATCCCCCACACCTCCCCGTGCATGAATTTCGTGCACTAGGCCTCTAGTTGGTAATACAAAAAAAAAAAAAAAGGTCTGTGGGTGGTTGCTAGGAGCTGGCAAAGGGGAAAATTAGGAGTTGCTGAATGAGTATAGAGTTTCAGTTTTGCAAGATGAAAAAGTCCAAGATGAAAAGGTATGGACATTTTTAGGTGTTTTAGTATATATTAAGTTACCCTTCAGAACTTTTTCATCTTGCACAAGGTGATTATACACAAGATTGCTACACTGTATGCTTAAAAAGTTAACATGGTACAATATATATGTGTATCTTACCACAATTAAAAATAAAATTTTACCAAGTTTCCTTTAAAAAATTTTAAGTAGGTCTATAGCTCATGATTACGTTAAAAGGAATTTAAAAAGTGAAGTGTTCACATATTTTTTTTAAATATATTCTCCATGTGTAAAAACACATAAAGTATTAAAGAGAGGAGGGCTTTGATATTAGAAGCATCTTATTCTGAATGTTACTTCCATTGGCTAGTATTGTAGCCTTTGGCAAGATGTTTATCCATTTTTGAGTATCACAGTCTCCAACTGTAAAACTAAGATAAAAATAATCCTTACTCTAAATCATTATTTTGAATATTAAATGAGGTAACAGACATAAAAGTTAAGTACAATATTTGGTGTGTAGTAAAGTGTTCATTAATAGGGTCTACTATTATTTCTTAAATGCATCAATTGCTAGTAGTTAATTCTGCCTAATGAAATTAGCTATATGTTTTCCTTCCACTGGTTTATTTGTATTTTCTACTTTTACTCAAAAATACTCAATAAATGTAAATATATTAATTATTGAATTGTGTTTAAAATGGCACTGTGCTAGCAACTATAAAAAATTACTCAGGATTTTAAATCAAACAGAATTGTAGTTTCTGTAAGGAACCAAGACTACAAACTGAATAAAAGTAAATAACCTAGAAAAGGATTTCAATCTTAGGATTATGAATGTGCAAGTATTTAGAAAATGATACTCATTCTCTAAGAATGTCAGTCTCTTAATACTAGCAGAAAAAATACTTCAAAGTAGCCTTTACATATCTCACTAATAATAAAGCTGGTTTCCCTAACAAACCAGCGTTTATGCTTAAGAAACTTAACAAAAAACAAGTCAAATCATTATAAAATTTTGTTGCAAGTAATATATAATGAAAAAAACATTGGAGTGCAAAAGAACTCAGTTCGAGTTACAATTTGCCTCATGTCATATGGAATTAAGGCAAATTATTTATATGAGCCTCAGTTTCTTCAATCTTCCTTACAGTCTCATAATTACCAAATAAAACATATACAAAGCCTGACACATTGTTTATATTCAACATTATTAATTCACTTCCCTTGAGAGATAGCAGCTCCTGGCACAGATTATAAACATAGCCAACAAAAAGAAAGAGGTAACACACACGTTCAGTGAGAAAACTCCTGGCTGTCTCGGGTACTGTTCTTAAATCAGACCCCCCCTGAAGGACTACCACAAAGCCTAGGGGAAAGTCTGTGACTTAAAAATACGTTCTCAATGGCTACCACAAATTTTCTAATAAAAAGTAAACATGTAATAAATGCTGACTAAACTGAATTTTGTTTTTTCCTTCTTTTCTATCCTTTATTAAAATACCAAGCACTCAAAAATATTAAAAATATTTATAATTGCCTTGGAATGCAATAAGAAAGTACAGACCAGCCGGTGTGGCTGAGTGGTTGTCAACCTATGAACCAGGAGATCCTGGGCTTGTCCCCAGTAGGGGGCATTCAGGAGGCAGCCAATCAATGTTTCTCTCTCATCATTGATGGTTCCATATCTCTCCTCCTCTCCCTTCCTCTCTGCAATCAATAAAAATGCATTTTTAAAAAAGAAAGTATATTAAATAGATGTAATCTGATTATAATTTATATGGCCAAAAAACATAATTAAGAAAACTCTGCACTTAACATTCATGCAATTCACATATGGTCTGGCTATTATGAAGATAAGGTGTTTTGAGTCTGTAGCAAATTATCTTTAAATTAAGCAATTAGTGTTTCAGTTTTTCCAGTGTAGGTGTATAAACAAAGAGAATCTTAAGAGATATCTGAGAACATTCTGAACTAGTTTTTTTTCACTCAAATAAACCACTTCCTTTCAAAAACCCACATAATTTTAAAGCAGAAAGTCAAATGATTCTGGTTTTCTGTACATATAAAATTATTTTAATTGCTTACACAAAATTAGTGATTAAATTTTTTTTACCAATTTAGCTAAGAAAAATATGTTTAAAAGGCCTAAGAAATTGTAGTTAAATATGCCTACAAGAGGGTTCATTGGTAAAATGAAATGTGTAAGTACATTACTAAAAAGTTCATATAGATTTATAAGTATTCATAATATCTCATACAACTTTTTTGTATTACAGACTTTGCAAATTAATAATAAGACTTATTTCCAGAATAAGGATAAAGAGAAAGAAGTTAGATCTCCTCCTAAAAATCTTACTCTCTCTTCCATTTAGTCACTCAGGTAACATTAAAGAAAGAGACACAGAACAATAAACAAGTAGAAAAAATAATAATCTTGTTGGAAGTGTTTACAGCTCTGCTGCATCTTTTTAATTTCTTGCACCTTCTCCAAGGAGCAACCTGCCATCAAAATTTGAGAATCAACAATTGAGTACTAGATATAATATTTTATAGATATTCAAATAGCAGTAAACAGATATACTATGTGAAGTTAAATAAACTGACACTGTAAACCTAGCAAAACAATGCTACCAAATAACTATATCCTTATTATGTAAAATTAAACTTTATTTTCTGAATGAAAGCTTAAATGGAAAACCAGATGAAATTCAAAGGAAAAAGAAAATGAGGCACAATAGTTTTCTAAACAGTATGAGCAAACCAGTATTGTAAAGGCAAACTTTTTCAAAAAAAGATCAATTGTGCAGTACAGTATTGAAGTATAATTACCAAACCCTCCAACACAAAAATAAACAACCAATTCTCTTAATGGTCTGATTAATATAAAAATGTATTGGCTACATTTATTGTGAGGCAATGAAAATGTCAATTTTAAGAGCTGTATAAAATGTTAAATTTAAATTACATTATTCTTTTGCTGTATCTGTAGCTATTTTTTCTTAATGCTCACTTATTTTAAATCAACTACTTTTCTAAAATAATCAAAATAAACCCAATATTAGAAAAAGGTTCAACAGCAATCAAGAGTTCAACCTCACTTCTCACAATAATAACTATAAAATTTTAAACCATAAATAGTATTTTTCTATAAAGAATGTTTCTTTCAAACAATACTCTACATATATTTCAAGCACTGGTTTTTTGTGTGTGGAATAACAAATAAGACTGTTACTCAGTTTTATAGTTTTGGGAGTGTTTTCCCCCTTGGTTGGTTTAAGATGGCAAAGAAATGACCATCAGAAAAGTCCAAGATTGTTTCAAGATTTTACTCCCTAAATATTCACTTGTTTAGCAGTCCATTCATATAAATGCATCACAAAAGTAAACAACAACCCATTCTAAGCTTACTTGTATTTGCTACTGGTAACTTTCATTATATGTGTTAACAAAATGAACCAAAATATTACCTAAATTAGAAGACATAATGGCAGGGGAGGGGAGTTGGATTGTTGGGTTAGAAAGCAAACAAATGACTTGTACGCATGCACATTACCATAACCAATGGACGGACACCTACACTGGGGCAGCAGGGGCTTCCCGGGGTGAAAATGGCTGCGGGGCGGGGGGAGCAATTGGGGAAAAAGGAGACTTATGTAAAACTTTAGACAATTTAAAAAAATTTAAATCAACTTTAAAAATTATTATACTCGAACTTTTTTTCACCAAAATTATAGCACACTATTTAGAATAAATGTAACTAAAATAAATGTATTCACATATTTATTGATCCTATAAATATTTCTTCAAGAAAACAAAAAACAAAAAAGATGTACCAATAGCCCAGCTGGTGTGGCTCAGTGGTTAAGGGTTGACCCATGAACCAGGAGGTCACAGTTCAATTGCTGATCAGGGCACATGCCCAAGTTTCAGACTCAATCTGCAGTAGGGGGTGTCCAGGAGGCAGCCAATCAATGATTCTCATAATTGATGTTTCTATCTCTCTCCCTCTCCCTTTCTCTCTCTCAAATCAATAAAAACATATTTTAAAAATATATACCAACATTTAATATATTATTTTAGAAATTAGAGCTCCAATTTACTATCATGATAAAAAGCTAACTTTTTATATATGTAAGTATTAAGTTCTCATTCTAAAATATAAAAATATTGAAAATTTCTCTAAATGAATAAAAAAAGAAATTTTCTTCCAAAATCTTCAGTAGATTGTCATGATAAAGTTTGGTTGATATAGACAGTGGAATCATTATACCTAAGCATATAAAACTTTGGGACAAAGCCTGCCCTATCACATATGTAGAGAGAAATAGCAAGGCTCTCAAACCAATTTACTTTCACAGGTAAAAGGGGGATTTAATCTTATCAAGAATCCTATGGGTAAAAATATCCAGTTAAAGAGACAAAGCAATGATGCTTCTATCCTATTTTATGTTTCTATCTTGTTTTTCTCCCAAAGAAACAGAGAGAGAGATAAAAGAAAAGGTAATAAAAGCAACAGCAAGTTCAAAAGTATGCCAGTGAGCTCATGAGAAATACGGAGGGGGGGCGGGGAACTTCTACAGAAATAAAAGCCACACTAGAAACAGAACAGGAGTAGGAGCAATACAATAATAATGGTACAACAACGTATGCACCAGAAGCAAAGATGGACCAAAGACTATGATCTGTTTATGACATGCAAATATAGGTCACAGAACCATTTTCATAGATTTAACAACTTGAGGACTATTTCAAACATGTATATATTAGGGTAGGGAAAGGTAAGAGGTTGAACCAGATGTCAAACAAGAGACAAACAGAAGCCTTAATCATGAGAATCGATCAATTTTAAAGTAACTATGGTTGGTTTAAAATTAAAGAAATTTTGAGTACAGAATAAAATGAAAATGCTATAACCTTGGCAATAATTAAATAACATGACAAAATATCAGGGGGAAAAAGGGAGAAAAGAGGTCAAGTATGAGAAACTTTTAAAGTTTCTGATGAGCTCAACTTTTAAAGCCAGGACTCATTAAATAGCTATTTAAAGTTAATAATTCAGTTAGTAGAAGTTTAAATATAGTATAAAAGTTATAAAGGTAAATACCTTATCTAAGAACTGAAAATATTAACAAAAATTATGATAAATAAAGGAGAAGCAAAATATAAGAGTATGGTTTTCCAAGAAAATAAAATATCCAGTTAAAGAGACAAAGCAATGATGCTTCTATCCTATTTTATGTTTCTATCTTGTTTTTCTCCCAAAGAAAAATTAAAATTTTCAAAATTGACCATAGAATATTAAGGATAAATCCTATCATGAGATAAACAATTTCAATGTCCTTTAAATTATATAAGGATAAAGAAAAACTTTCTAAATGTTCTATTTTTAAAAAATCACAAATAACACACATAGCTATAATTAATTTTTTAAACAGATAAAATAATCATAAATAAAATATTAGCAATGACAAAAACAAAATCCTGAGATGTTCTAAATTAAAATTATAGCAGAGCGAGGGGACACTTCTTCCTTATGGACTTTGCTGGTGTTTTCCCAGAATTAGCACGGCTTTAGTCTCTCCCATCCTCCTCACCTATAACTAATGTAAATCCTCTCAGAACTACCTATTTGTCCCCTGCCCCACTTGATGTTTAAAAATGCTGCAAAACTCTGAAATGACGGACATGTCTTTCCAACCTAGCCACACTGCTGGTGGTGTGCACTCCGTGTCCCGAGACAGGTCTCTCTATTTGCTAGCAATGGCCTAAACCCCTTTTAAAAAAAGACTTTTAGCCATGAAAGGTAAAAAAAATTTTTGTTTAGCAACAAATAAGATTCATCACATTAAAGGAATAACCCATTATGAGCAATTAGGATTGCTCCAATATTACAAGACTAAATCAATACCAGAAAACCTGCTTAACAGGGTAATGTCTAAAGCCTTTTGCATCTATGAAGACAGTATATTTTTCTCCAAAAATATTTTGATAACATTAAACATCTCAATAAAAACTATAATTGGATTTTTTTCAGTAGCTCAACAGGTGTTTCTAAAGCTCACATGGGAAGAGCCATGTGCAATAACTCTGGAAATTTATTTTTAAAAAATAAAAATAGAGCTCTAGCAGGTTTGGCTAGGTAGACAGAGCTTTGGCCTGCAGACTGAAAGGATCCTGGATTCAATTCAGGTCACGGGCACATACCTTGGTTGCAGGCTCAACCCCAGCCGGCGATGAGTGGCCAGTGCAGGAGGCAATCATAAAGTATCTCTCTCACATCAATGTTTCTCTCTCTTGGTCTCTCCCCCTCCCTTCCATTCACTCTAAAATATCCAGTGCAACTCTCCTACCTGCTCCCACAGTACAATTATTTTATGACACCATAAATATGCCTTTGGATGTATGTCGTGTCATAACAGTAAATAGATGTGTGTTTTTGTTTTTGTTTTTAAAAGTATGTACCTTTTAATGTTATTGACCTCCTAATTTTGATTTAGTAAAATGAGTATAAAAAAGTGGTCAATAAAAGTTATCCAATTCTGTAATTGTCTAGTTTAAGGTAAATCTTCTAATCCATTATTGTAAAAAATGGTATGCTTGAAAAATATAAATAAATACAGCTATTTAGCTATGCTCTAAACCATTGTTTCCCCAAAGTGTGGTACGCATACCCCGAGGGGTATGGGAAGAGTTTGGTGGGGATACACATTGCACCGGAGTTTGGTGGGGATATGCACTGCACCGTGCTTAGTTGTGCCTAATTCTACGTTCTCATGAGTCAATTAAAGACAGTCTTGTGAGGCATGAGATGGTCCGGTGTGCAAATAAATGTTATTTATAATATAACTTTTATTTATATTTTATTATGAATAATTTTATTTTTTGTTTATTATTTTGTGTATGTACCAAAAAAATAAAAAAAATAAATATATTTTTATTGTTATTAAAATACATCCTTTTTTTTTGATGAGGGGTACTCAACGTTAAGAAAATTATAGAAGGGGTACACATATATCAAAAGTTTGGGAAACACTGCTCTAAACTATAAAAAAAAATCAAGGGAAAAATATCTTTGAGTGAGAACAAAAAACAAAAAATAAATAAAAAGAGAGGAAAAAAAAACAAGATAGCCTATAAAATATAAAAAACCTAATAGTAATAAAAAGCTACAGTAATTCAAAATGTGGTATTGGCATGGAACAAAACAAAAATAAATAAATAAATCTCCAAATAAAGAAACCGGAAAGAATTTAGTATATGTCAAAGATGGCATTTTAAATCATCAGGTTAAAAAAAGAAAAAGAATGTGTAATTCAATAAAGGAGACAATGAAAAATACAATTATTGGAAAGAGGAATGATGTCAGTAGAGGAAGTGAATTCCTAACTTTCCCCCTAATAACAGCTGGGTCAAAGACTTAAATATTTTAAAAACAAAAAATGAACTTGTCAAACAAACTAGAAGAAACAAATAATTTTTTTAAAATTATATTATAGTTCAGTGGAACTTTGAAACAAAATCCCATGAAAGACTGATAAATTCAAAATTAAAATTAACAATTTGTCTTCTAATGACCTTGAAAAATGGCAATCAGAAAATGTGTTTTTCATGTATATCACAAAAGATGAATTTACTTATTATTTAAATACATAAATTAAATATAAATACGTAAAATACATACACACATTCCTAAAAGTCATGAAATATAACTAGCAGAAAAATAGGCAAAGATTAAGAATAGACAGTTCCAAGTAAAAGAAATACAAGTAATTTAAGTATATGATAAAGCAGTCAGCCTCACTCATTAAAGAAATACAAATAAATATTTTTTTTTCTAATTATCAGACTGGCAAAAATTATAAATGATACAGATACAGAACTATCTAGTATCCTCCCATTTATGTAAAAATACACATATATTCACATATACCGTATTTGCCGGCGTATAAGACGATTTTTTGGCCCTGAAAAATACGTATTTGCCGGCGTATAAGAGACTGGGCATATAAGACGACCCCCTAACATTTCCACTAAAAAATACAGAGTTTGTTATATACTCGCCGTATAAGACTACCCCCCACTTGGAGGCATATTTTTCAGGGCCAAAAAGTTGTCTTATACGCTGGCAAATACGGTACATATAACATGCAAGTCAACTTTCTAGAAGAATAAAGAAACAATTTGCATACAGACTTATTTATAGCTTCCCATGAGGAACAATACAAAACTGTTCAGGGGTGAGACTCACTTTTTTCTTTAAACACTTTCCTAAATTTATGTGGATATATTCTAAGCTGGGAATACAGCAGAGAAAACATAAAATATTTGCAGTGGGGATACATAATAAACAAAAACAACTGTACACACACACACACACACAATGGCAGATGATGTAAGTTATGTGAGGAACAATAAAGCAGGGTTACAAAGGAAAGGGACTACTTATATGCGGGAAGTATAAAAGGAATAGAGTGAAATACAGGTACATATGAGGGTTTCCTTACCACAAAATTGGGAGTAAAGTGATATGTAAACTACAACCTAAAGAGCAATTAGTCAGGGGGTGGGGGGGGGAGAAATAATGGTGGGAGAGAGAGGGTGAAAAGCAGAGAAAACTCAGGTATTCTTGGGTGGGTTTGGGTAGTGTACATAAACAGAAACCATTTCAGAAAAGGTCATATAAAATAATGTAAAGCGTTTATACAAGGGAATAGAAAATTAAAGTTATATTTTAGGAAGTACAGTAAGTGTTTTGGCAGAAATAAACTGAAAAGAAACCAGTTGGATGTCTCAGTAACTTTGTCCAAAGCTAAGGGACTTTATGAGAAGATTCAGCAATAGGACAGAGAGTAGTGAGTTGAAAAATGTACAGTAAATCCTAATTATTCACAGATACCAAATTTGCTTATTCACTATTCGATAAAACTTACTTGTAACCCTAAGGTCACCTGCAGCACTTTTACAGCCACTCAGAGAGACAAGTGCAAAGGAACAAAGTATTTGACCATCTCAGCTGAGGTCGCACAAGGTAACGCTCTGCCTGTTTCAGCTCTCATACTGTACACAAGTGTCCTTTTCATAACTGGATAGTGCCACATTTTTTGCACTGTGATTTTAGCTTGTAATTTTGCTGTTTAAAATGGCCTCCAAGACTAGTGCTAAAGCACCATTTAGTGTCCCAAGAACAAGGCAGCTATGATGGACGTGATGAATACAAGATGTGTTAGATAAGCTTCAGACAAGAGTTATAGTGCTAATGGCTATGAGTTCAAAGTTAATGAACCAATAACATATAAATAATATATATTAAAGTATCTTTAAACAGATACATAAAATAAGATTATATATTAAATTGATTGACAAAAATGTTGTGACTAACCACAGGAACCTAACCCTGAAGGAGCAATGATTCAGTATTCGCACATTTCATTCGGTGTTCACTAATTTATGACTTTACAAAATATAACTGCACAAATGACAATCAACTATATATGTACATACATATACTTGCTTATTTGTAAAGCAGAAAGAATAGGGCTGATAATCAGTTATAAGTAAATACAACTGAAGGAGATAAATCAAGGATTATCTTAGCTAGATTTCTGGCCTAAACAACTAGAATATGGTAATCCTATATAATGAAAGCCTAATATGCTATGTGTCCAGTCATCTGGTCAGCCATTCAACCAATCAAAACATAATATGCTAATGATATGCTAAGGAAGCTCAACTGCTCCCTATGACATTCACTGACCACCAGGGGGCAGTCAACCACCTGACCAGTCGCTATGATGTGCACTGACCACCAGGGGGCAGACGGTCCAACCGATAGGTTAGCCTACTGCTGGGGTCGTGAGATGAGCTGGATACACCGTGGAGCACTTCGTAGTCCCTCTCTGGCTGGCTAATGTCCCGCATCCCTCCCTGGTCCAATCATGCACCAGTGGGGCCCCTCAGACTAGCCTGTGCCAACTCAAAATCCGGGCTGTGGGACTCCCCTGCCCCCCGCTTCGGAGTGCACGAATTTCGTGCACTGGGCCTCTGGTACTGCTAATAAAGATAGGAAACAGGAAGTGGTGGCAGCTTGGACCAGGAAGGCAAAGATGTCAGCTTTGAGCAATGTAATGTATGTATGCCACACTGTAATAAATATAATTGTGTGTTTAGGACTCAAATCCCCCACCTTTTGAGAGTTAAGAATCATCTTTGTTCATATCTCCTACAACTACATGATGCTTTCCTTTAAGTCATATAATATAAACCAGGCATGTAAATATCAGAAATGTACACTATATCAATTCTTTTACCTTCTAGTGCCATCTTTGCCAAGTACATTACTCATATTCACCATAACCTATAACAGTGTTTCTATGTGAGTCCTAAAAAGTAAAAATGTATATAAGTTTATCTTTTTGAAAGCAAGAAGTCTAAATAATGAATATCTTACAATCAAGCTGTTTGTTTCCTAATGTTTACAGAGACATAAATTATTAATATACAATTCTAAAATATTAACCTTATATAAAAAATTCTAATGAATAAATTATGGCATGTTTTCATACTTGATTTAAGAAAACCTCAGAATTATCAATTATTTCTATGTAATTTTTATAAAAATGTACACATACACTTAAAGTGACATCTTTTTATTACCTAAAAACTAAAAATTATAATATACATCTATATACACTGAGCCTTATTTAATTATAAAAAAAAACTAATAAAGATACTCATCTATCTCTGTCCAGTCAACATTACCTTTCGTTACCTTTTAAAAATATATATTTTATTATTTTTTTTACAGAGAGGAAGGGAGAGTTAGAGATGGAGAGTTAGAAACATCGATGAGAGAGAAACATCGATCAGCTGCCTCCTGCATACTCCCCAATGGGGATGTGCCCGCAACCAAGGTACATGCCCTTGACCGGAATCAAACCTGGGACCTTTCAGTCTGCAGGCCAGTGTTCTATCCACTGAGCCAAATCAGTTTTGGCCCTTTCTTTATCTTTGTAACAGAAGACAATTTTTAAGCTACCACAAGACTGATTTTATAACCAAATATATACTTGTATGAGCAAGAAACAGAAAACTGATACATAGTCCTTCCTGAATATACAATTACGTACTTGTTTATTTGCAATTGGCCACACAGAGATTCAGGGTCAACTTAAAAGGTCAATAATCAGAAATTTACTGTATTTATTTTATCTTTGATGTGACAATTAGTTGCATGACCTCCCACTGAATACGAAAAATTAAATACTGTAAGAATAGTTATTACTACTTATATGATTAAAAAAAAAAGTGAAGGAAAGTTCAAGAAAGGGTTCTAAGCCAAAAGGAGAAAAAGTGGTTAAGATACCAGTTTAGTTAATAGGAAATAAAGAGAAAAGTAAAACAAAATAGGAAGTTCAGCAAAATGTTCTGTACGGAAATGAGACACCAGTTCTTAGCAATCAACAGTAAGAACCATAATCAAAAAAGCCAACCAAAGACTTTAGAACGCACTAGGACAAAACATCTACTACTATGATCTTTTAAAAGACACAAAAAATTAAGAGTAAAATGGTCATTTTAAATGTCTCTCGTATTTTATATGATTTAGAATGTAATTATAATATTTCTATTCCTAAAGTAAAATATTAATGTACCTGATCATAATGCAAATAAAAATAATATGCCCCTCAAAATTGATATTTGAACTGGAAAATAAACCAAAAACAGTTAATATACCTGAGCTACCAAGACAGCAGTCGGTGTATAATATGCATTTAGTGGGAGCAATCATTTTCACTAGCAGCATCTCCATGAACAAGCAGCTTGCCCTTGTTTCTTTTCCAAGGGCTAATGGCCAAGAGGGGAAGGGGCAGAGGGTTTTCTTGGTTCTACCCTCTAAATCTCAAGACATTTCCCTAGTCAATAGGGCAAATGCATTCCATGGACACCCCTGACAGACTAGTAGCCAAGACAAGTAAAAATACCCAGGGAGACATTAAAGAACTTGAGGCCCGGTGCACAAAATTCGTGCGCAGGGGAGCAGGGAGGAGGTCCCCTCAGCCCAGCTTGCACCCTCTCCAATCTGAGAGGCCTCAGAGGATGTCTGACTGTCAGGTTAGGCCGGAGGACATCTCACTCACAACCCTGGACGGACATCCCTCTCACAACCCTGGACAGACATCTCTCACAACCCTGGATCGCTGGCTCCTACTCGCTCATCTGCCTGCCTGACTGGTTGCCTCTAACTGTCCCCCACTGCTGGCCAGGTTATCCTCTACTGTGCCGCCCCTCCCCCCTCGCAGGCCTGGTCACCCCTTACTGCCCCCTCTGTTGGCCTGATTGTCCCCAACTACCCTCCCTGCCAGTCTGGTCACCCCCAATTGCACCCCTGCTGGCCTGGCCATCCCCAACTGCCCCCCTGCCAGCCTGGTTGCCCCACACAGCCTGCTTGTTCAGTCATTTGGTCATCCCTCACTAACCTCCCTGCTAGCCTGGTCATAGGCAGCCATCTTGTGAGGGCATGAGGCTTAATTTGCATACTACCACTTTATTAATAGGATAGTTGCCTTCTCTGTCACTCTGTAATACAGAATTTTCCCCCTAAAATAATCTTATAAATGGTAGTTATAATCCTAATCAACCAACAAAGGGACATTTCATTCATACTGCAAGATCTATGTGACTTAAATGTATTCCCTACCTGAAAATTGGTTTGTTTAAAAGAAGATATCACACAGTTCAACTAAATATGAGTTAAATGAGTATTTGTAGATTCATGTGCAAAGTGGACCACACATGTAGCACTAACTCTATCAGGAATTATTGTCAGTTTCAAACAAACTCTTAGAACACAACTGGCTTCTAAATTGGAGACTGCTTACACATAAATCCAGTTGAGAGTCATATACTAAAAGTTCAAAACTGTAAAAATATTTGGTTAAGGTCCAAGACTACAAAATCAGTCATTCAAACTTTAGAATTAATCATAAAATATGATTTATATAATCTCCTAAAAAGCATGTTGTACCATGAAATATATAATTAAAAATAAAACCTTAAGACATCACAAGGAAGTATTTGGTCAAGAACTATAAAGACAATTTTGACTTAAGTGTTCCCACCAAAACAGTGAATATAAGAACATCATACATAGCTAAAAAGACTGAAATGTCATTCGGCAAATAAATAGAAACTAGAAATACAAAAAAAAAAAAAAAAATTATTAAAAGCAGCTGCCAGAGAAAAATATATTTTTCCTAATAAAAGGTCAGCTACTTCATTTTCATTAAGACATAATATTTTAAATAATATTTTTTCTTCAGGAAATATTAATAATATAATACCAGTATCCTCTTAGTAGTATGGAGAAGACCTTAATTTCTACTCAGAAATTTTCCTTGGCATACATGATTACTAGAAAATATGAATTATGTATTCAAGTTGGTCAGATGTTATTCTAAGCATTAGTAATTCCTTTTATTCTACTTATTTCTTTCTCTAAGGCAGTAGTTCCTCAGCAGAAGTAACATATCAGAATCACATAGGACTATTTTGAAAATATACATTCCTAAATGCCATCCCTCAGAGAGCGGGTGACCACGTCTCAAGTGAAACCACAATATCTGTTCTAAAAAAAGTCCCCCCCTTATTGCTAGGTGAAAAACCTGTTTTAAGGAAAAAAATTACATACTTGTACTACTGTTCAAAAGAGTTCTTATTTGGTCTGGCATTACTGAAACTTAGATAGCATGCAAAGCTATCAATAGCAAAGAGGAAAACACATTTCATAATTATATTTAAAAAGTTAGAGATCAGATAAAACTATCTATTCAAAGAACATACAAACATAAAAACTTTCTGTATATTTATTTTGAAGTAGGCATTTAGGACAAATGGTCTTGAAAATATATAAAAATACTTTATGTTTTAATTCAACTTCAATATTTACACGATCCCTTGAAGAATTTTCATTTTATTTTCATCAAAAAATGTATTTCAACAACCTCCACAGTATTCTGAAAAGTCAGGAATTTAAAGATTTTTCTAATAGAAAAATTTTTGTTTCACCTCCAGAAAAAAAATGAAACTTGGAATGATAACAGTAATATTTTAAAATGTAATTCTGTCTCAGCTATGCTATGCCACATATACAAAAACTATTAATCCTAAATGGTAGCATTTTATTTAAAAACAAAGCACAAAAATACCTTATAAAAGAAAATGTCTCATTATAAAAAAGTTCAATGCTTCAAACAAAAATATTGTATCTGAGATTTGATTTCACAATATCAAGTTTTCATATGCAATTTGTAAACATACACCCACTATAAGCTATCAACTTAAATAAGGCCAGTTATCATTTAATAAAAAGTAAAAACGAAATTTCAGTGCAAAAATTCATATCAACTAAACTTATCAACTTAAGACAATTTTAATATGAAAATCACAACTTAAATTGATAATATAAAGTCATCCTATAAAGACTTTAAATCACTTTAAAATAAAACGCTCTACAACAGTTATCAAGTTTTCCTTTTTGTGACTATTCTCTAGTAAAAACTTTCTTTTGATTAGCTTTTACAATGTCATCAGGAGATGCTGATTTGAAGTCAAATGGTGTTATTGCTATAAGAGGACTTATTTCTTTGTCCTTTATGTCTTGAACTTGTCTATTATAAAGAAAAGTCTTATAAAGGTCAAGGGTGCGTCGCTTGCAGCTTTTCAATGGGTATCGAAGACACAGTGTTGAAGCAAAAGCTGAAGGTCTAGCAGCAAGGGCCTTGGTCCAAGACAGAGAAAAAGGTGGTTTCCTACTCAGAGAGCCTTTATTGTTTTTCTTATTATCCTTAGCAGAAATGGAATGTTTCCCTAGCTTCGAACTCAGAACTTTAGTTCCTGGTGTTGGAGCAATTGATTGGTCTATTACAGGTTTTGGAACAAAATCTGAAGTTTTTATAAGAACACTAAGGTCAATATTTGAATCTACTCCAGGTGACCTCATTTCAGATAAACTGCACTTAACGGAATCTTTCTTATTCTGAGCGCTGTCTATATCAATCGTTTCTGCAATCAAATCAGAAAGTGACAAATCCTCAAAGTCTCTTGTAGTAGTTTTATGAAATGCCAAAGATGACAGAGATCCTGTTAATTCTGATACTCCAGTTGAAGACATACACCGATTTGCTAGTTGTGACAGGGGAAAGGATCCCAAACTGGCAGATGACTGGTTACAGAGATCAGATAAAGTACAGCACTGGGTTGGATTGTTTTCTTTGTGGTCCTGAAACAGTTCAGCTAGGGATGGACTTCCACATTGGAAAAACTGCAAATTGTCATTTTTTAAAATATAATTCTTCGGACTTTGTTCAACTGAAGAAATGTTTCCAACTTCAGTCACTTTATGAGCGTCTGAATTATCAAGAGCTGTATTTTCCAATGAGCTAGTCAGGAGCAAAGGGTTATTTAAACTTTCTAAACTGCTTCGTACTGGAATGTTTTGCAAATCAGGTAGTGAATTATTTTGAATAAATACAGAGTTATTCGGTGTAGTGTTCTTAATCATTAAGGATTTTAAATCTGGAATTCCTTTGAAAGCAGAATCATCTGTGGGGACACTTTCAGATGCATGAGGTCCTAACAAATTGACATCTAGACTCTTTGAAAGTAGATTTTCCAGACTATCTGTAGATGATAATCTGACAGATGGCTGACTTTTAAAAGAATCTCTTGGCATATCATCAATTAGTTCAGCTAGTGATAGCTCTTTTGTTAACTTACATGATTCTAGTTTCTTTTCACTTCTAGGCCTGTCAAGTTTCTTTTTTTTATGGAGTAAAAAGTGACTTGGTACAACTGAGGAATTATGATATAATCCACATTTTGCTACTGGACCAGAAAAATCAAGTGATTTGCTACTGCAATCCAAATGGTTTTCAGACTGAGGACAAGAGCTTTGAACATTATCAGCTGAAACTTCAGAGTAAGATAATAAGACTCCTTACCTTACAAGAGCCATTAATTTTCAGATGAATAGGTTCACATATGCAGAAGACAGTCACAGCAACCAAAAGGAAACATGAAATGAGGCATTAATTACTAAATGTTTCATTGATTATGACTTGAATGAAGTTATAATTGATCATTATTTAATAAAAAGTGAACACTCTAAAAATCAGTAAGAGAATTTTACCTTCCTTTAACTATCCAAAGTGACGTTCCTACTTTGTCCATTGGCATATACAAATAAGTACCAAGTTAATTAATGTTCTGATGACCATAAATTTTATAATGTGAGGCTCTAACACTTAAGTTATAGTCAGAAAAGTCTCAAATTCAAAATGTCTTTAAAATCAATGGAAAGAAGTAGGCTCATTTTCTGTATTTTTAATGTATTAAAAACAAGCAAACATCATCCTAATAATTTAAGTTCTAAAATGATCTGGAATAAACTATTGATATAGATGACATATTACAGACTCATTCTCATATTTGGTTAGTTAAAAGTACGTACCACAAAATTAAAAAACAATTTTTAAAGAAAATAAAAATCACCCTTACTGAATGGTAGCAGAATACATATAACTTTGTTGTGGCAAAAACCTAGTCCTCAGCTTACAGTAAATATCAACCTATTAGCAAATCATCATGTTCCTACTGATACATCTCATACCAGTTACTATAAAAGTATCTCAGTTCCCTTCTTATGTCAACTCGATCCCAAACTTAACCAAACTCTATAAACTTAAAATTAAACATCTGGCTATAAATGCAAGAGTAATATAATTGATATTTATGATATTTAACCATCTGTATGCCATAAGCATCTATAGACACAAGCAGCAGACTTTTTTAAATAAAGTAAAAATATCGTGGCGGTTAAGTTGTTAAATAAAACTAAATTGCTTTTGTAAATACTATAAGCATCGTTGGGCTATTAATTTCCATCTCCTGAACCATTAGAGTTAAAAACAAAACAAAACACAAAAAAAAACCACAAGAGTAATTTAAAAGCTCTCTAAACTACTATCAAAAGGCTGAAGTGTCTTGTCTTGTTTTTAATAGGACTTTATTTCTCCTATATCCTGTTAGTTATAAAAGCAAGCAGAGAAGCAAAAAGGCTTTGACAGAGGGAACAGAGCACTCAGCTTAAAATTTCATACTAGAAAACCAAATGAGTTATTGTAACATGCAAAATTTTCTGCCCATTTTCCTTAACAGCTCAAGCAAATCACAGCCTCTTTTAAAACATTAACTGTGAAACAAACTAAAAGAGAACAAGTAAAAGCATACCTTTTGCTGTCTTTCCCGTGGAAATTGCTCCCTCATTCTTGACCTTCAATTTCTGCATTTTATCTTGTTCCAGAAGCACTGACAAAGCCTTCTGCACATCAAACTTGTTCTTCAGAACTGCTTCAATCAATATGTCATCTGGCACAGCATCTCCAAATACCTCTCTCATATGATCAAGGCATGAATAAAGACGAGCTAGAACAGACAGCAATGATTAAAAGCTATGCTAAATGGTATCATGAAAGAACCCTCAATCTTCAAACCTGAAAGAATTTGAAACCATAGTGGGACGATCAACTCTCCTATTCCCTCTACAACTTATTTATAACTAGAGACCCGCGGCACAAAATTCGTGCATGGGGCAAGGGGGTCCCCTCAGCCCAGCCTGCACCTTTTCAATCCAGTACACCTTCAGGGATGTCCAACTGCCGGTTTCAAAACTGGCAGTTGGGCATCCCTCTCACAATCCGGGACTGCTGGCTCCTAACTACTCATCTGCCTGCCTGTCTGATCGCCCCTAACTGTCCCCCCTGATCACCCCATGCAGCCTGCTGTTCAGTCATGTGGGTCCCTTGCTAACCCCTTGCTGACCTGGCTGCCCCACGCAGTCTGCTGGTCAGTCGTTTGGTCATCCCTCACTAACCCCCCTTCCGGCCTAGTCGCCCCATACAACCTGCTGTTCAGTTGTTACTGTGAGGGCACTGTTACTAATTTGCTTATTAATCTTTTATTAGTATAGATGATTTATATTTTTATCCAAACATACCCATCTTCTCTATTAAAGGAACAATTTCATTAATTAAGAAATCACTGTAACAACTGTCTCCTAAATAACAATGACTAATGCTTGAAAAAAATTTAAATTGTATACATTAATATCTACTATGTAATAGAGGAAAATCTAAATACAAATACCTTTATTAAATGTTTAAAAGAATTATAAAGATGCAAATTCAGAATCAACGTCATTACCATTCATGAGTTCTATCTTGACACTTAATGTTCATGTATATGACCCTTCAGGACACTTGCACAGTGTTACTTTGAACTTACAATTTAAAAAACAAATAAAAACAGCCTCTGGAACCTAATGTTTTGCAAAGAAATGAACTTCTATAATCTAATCATAAGTTCTACATAGAGCATATGAAACAGTAATTATTACTAAAAGAAGTAACAAATCACTGAAGTTTCTCCCTTTAAGAAGATCAGGTGAAGATTTCAATAAAAATTCCAGTTACTAAATAACAGCCACACAATCAATTTTCAAATATACAATCAACCATATGCTAACAAAATATATTAATAAAATGTATATTCCTTCAAAACATAAGATACATTTGAACCATTATTACCTAAATCACAACTATGAACAATCACAATAAAACTGACATTCTAGTATACTGGTTATTAATCATCCTACCTAATAAAAGAGTAATATGCAAATTAACCATCACTCTGCTCCACAAGCCATGCCCACCAGCCAATCAGAGCACATATGCAAATTACCCCCAACCAAGATGGCTGTGGCCACAGAGGCTTGGGTTTCTCTGACAATGGAAGAAGCCAAGCTTTCAGCCTGCCCTAGTAGGCCTAACCCTCCACTCCAGACTACAAAGTTTCAATTGTAGAAAGTAAATATATCCCAGATACCAGGGCCTCCACTTGGGTCATTAGAGGGCATGGCTGGCCTGCAAACCACCCACAGGCCCCTCACTCAGGCCACCCCACGCTGCAAGGGAACCCCCACCCTGATCCTGGACACTCTTCAGGGCAAACCAGCTGGTCCCCACCTGTGCACCAGGCCTCTATCCTATTTAATAAGAGTAATATGCAGATTGACCACCACTCCAACACAATATGGCTGCCCCCATGTGGTCAAAGATCCTTCCCCCATGTGGACACAAGATGGCCAGCAGGGGAGGACAGTTGGGAGGGACCAGGCCTGCAAGGGAGGGCAGTTATGGGTGATCAGGCAAGTAGGGGAGGGCAGTTGGGAGGCACCAAGCCTGCAAGGGAGGGCAGTTGAAGGCAATCAATCCTGCAGGGGAGGGCAGTTAGGGGTGACCAGGCCAGCAGAGGAGGGAAGTTGGGGGCAAACAGGCTGGCAGGAGAGCAGTTACACATCAATCAAGCTGGCATGGGAGTGGTTAAGGGGTGATTAGGCTGGAAGGAAGAAGTGGTTAGGGACAATCAGGAAGACAGGCAAGCGAGCAGTTGGGAGCCAGCAGTCCTGGATTGTGAGAGGGATGTCTGACTGCCCATTTAAACAGGAGTCCCAGATTGGAGAGGGTGCAGGCTGGGCTGAGGGACACCTCCACAACATAAACCCCTGTGCACAAATTTCGTGCACAGGGCCTCTGGTTTTCAGATAAAAAACACAGACTACTTTTACTATACCTTGATCAAATTCACTTAGCTGATGGTTCAAAAGAGAATTGGAGGATTCTTTCGGATCTTCATAATCATATTCTTCAGACTCAGCAGGTTTGTCACGTCGTGAGTAAATAAACTGAGCAGCTAGAATATAAAATAATTGATGAATACTTTTATATAGTCATTTCTAATTAATTTTTTTTTACAAAAGTTAAAGCAAAAATTAATGATTCTGATCTACTATCTACAGTCATTTATCTATATTCTATAATACTGGATAAAAACAAAGACAGGACATACCCCAAATCCTTCTCAAATGTCCTTACTAACTACTCATTAGCTTCTTATAATCATCTTCTTTATTTCTTCCTATTTTCAAAACCATTACCCTGAGTTTACTTTCTCTAGTTTTCAAAAACTACCTTTCCTAATATCTCATCCTTGCCTACTACTTTATCTTCCTTAAAAATCTCTTCTTTGATATAAATATTTAAACCTCATATCAAACTTGCTTATTTGTATAATTATGAAAATATTAGACTAGGTCATCAATTTCCAAAAATTATTAATTTACCTAAACCTAGGAGTTGACCAAAATCATAGATCTTAACTTTTGAACACACACTGATAACTGTATACTAGTATATTCCCAACTTTGGCTTTCAGACCTCGTCTCTGCTACTCTGTAGCACTGGCTCAGTTTCAGTATGTAAATGGGTATTATATATTTCATTAAAAGGAGGAAAGACAAAACATCAAAGTGCCAATACATGCCTGAATATCACATACAAAATACAAGTGAGCAAAGAAGAAAATATCATGCATGCCCAAAGTGTTGACTTGGCTAGATGTCTTGACTTGAGCTCAATTCTTAGAGACTGTGTTCAATTGTAAAGGTATAAAATTAAAGAATAGGGAAGAAGGATAGAAATATCAATATAATATTCTAAAGGCAAGGTATAATTAGAGATTTTATAACCTTTGGCTTTCTGGAAGAGCATGTGACATGGAAGTCTACTGCTTAGCATTCCCACATTTGACTTTTGTGCATGTTTTCAGAAAGTTATTACCTATGAAAATAAGGAAAACTAACTACATTTGACTTTTGTGCATGTTTTCAGTAAGTTATTACCTATGAAAGTTTTCAGAAAGTTATTACCTATAAAAGTAAGGAAAACTAACTACATTAAAAATTTATAGAGAATGCATATATATGTGTATATACATATATACACACACACACACACACATATATATATATGCATTTACTAGTAGATAACACTATGGTTTATGTAAAACCTATAATCAAAATGCCATGGCATAATGCTACCTACTCATAGTATAAATCAATGATGGCCTTATAGATTAACAGGAAGGCAAAAAGAGAAATGAATTGACTTCTTGGTGTATACAAAAGTAACTCTCAGAGTCTGATTATCCTGGATGTAAACCACAAACAAGACATACGTACTTCACGAGCTGTGAGAAACAAAGTAAATTCTGACCTCAAGAAAACTAGGCCAGACTAGCCTGTGTGGCTCACTGGTTGAGTGTCAACCTATGAACCAGGTCAGGGTTTGATTCCTGATCAGGGCACATGCCAGGTTCATAGCAGGGGATATGCAGGATGCAACTGACCAATGATTCTCATCTTTGATGTTTCTATCTCTCTCCTTTTCCCTTCCTCTCTGAAATCAATATATATAAAGAGCCATAGCCAGTTTGGTTCAGTGGATAGAGCATTGGCCTGTGGACTGAAGAATACCCGTTTCAATTCCAGTAAAGGACATGTACCTTGGTTGTAGGCTCAATTCCCATGGGGAAGGCGACCAATCAATGTTTCTCTCTGTGTCTCTCCTACTCTCTCTAAAAAACTCAATGGAAAGATATCCTTGGGTGAGGATTAAAAAAAAAAAAGAAAGAAAGAAAGAAAACTAGGCCAATCTCAGAAAAACACTCTCAGAATGTCTTGAAAGGGCAGGGCAGGGCTAACTCCTGATTGTGTAACTGGATCCTAGCCCTCACCCAACCAATCAGGTCAGCCAAAGCAGTGACATCACCAGCCCTATGAAACCCTTTGATCTGCTGAAGCTCCCTCTCTTCCTCCAAAGCGCTGTAGGTGTAAGTGGGACAGAGCTAGGGCTGCCCGAATAAATGGCTCTTTCTGCTATTGCATCGGACTCGGCTCCCTGGTGGTCTTGGGGGATCACGAAATCTAACCTTATGTTTTCATAGCTCATTACTCAGTATTAAGCATGATATTAAGCATGATTTATCCAAATAAGACTAAATGTGTTAATCTACAATATTAAGATGTTTTTCACCAGTCCCTCTCACTAATGAAGCTTTTCACCCAGGCAAGTCATACCCAACCTACTCCCAAGTCCTGCATAAACCTTATGGCCTATAATTATCTCTGGAGTCTATAAGTCCTAAACAAATGGTTCTCAAAGAAAGTCTCAAAATACTCTGGAGGATTTGTTAAAACAGTAGCTATACCCCATCTGCAGAGTTTTTGACTCTGGGATGAGGCAAAAAATTACTTTTCTAACAAATTTTCAAGTCAAGTGGTACATGGACCACATCTTGAGAACAATGTAAAATATCCTCACCTCTTCCAGATCAGTATAATTGTCTCCTAACTAATCTACATGCATTTACTCATGTACAGCCTTCAATCCAGTCTCTCCTAGAAGAGATTTTTTTTTAATCTTCTATCTAATTATCATTCTACACTGCAAAACCAGAACTTTGATGTTTCTAGCTCTCTATCCCTCTTTCTCTCCCTTCCTCTGTGTAAAAAAAAATCAATAAAATATATTTTTTTAAAAAGGGGGGGTGGCAAAAGGCCAGAGCAGGGGGTAGTCCTCCCCCTAAAGGTGGACTCCCACCTGGCCCCCCATTTTCCCAAATTAACTCTTTTCCAGTCTCCTTTCATTTGTGTGTGGCCTTCTCCAGAACACGGAACCCAGAAGAGAAATCCTGAACCACACGGAATGTGGATTAGGGATCCCACACTACATCACCTTCCCAGATCAATGGTGATAATGAACTGTAGGAGCCCAAAAGTATCCTTAATCTCTACAAGTGGTCTTTTGAACCCCCAATGAGCTTTAAAGAAATGCAGATTAAGCCACCCCTCAGCTTCTAACCAGGCTTTTTCTATTTCCTGATGCCAAGGTTAAATCTATGCAAAGTACATTTCTTCTTGGACAGCTGGCTCTCTTTTAGGAAGACTAGAAGGCTGGAGGAGGAAGACACGTGCTTCTTTCCTTTTTGCTTCTTATCCGGTCAGTCACCTGAGCAACAATTCACCTTAAAGCAGCAGTCTGTTCCAGTAACAGCAATTAATATCAGACTGCTGCTTTAAGGTGAACTCCCAGAAACAGCGTCAACACGCCCCCAACCTACATCTTCAGACACCATGATCAGCCAGTTACCTAGAACTGGCTCTTCAAAGGCTGATTCCAGCTTCACAGGCATCCTTCTGAGACAGGGGAATCCGTGCCAGCTATGCAGTGTTCCCCTCCTCAGAGGTCTGAGACCCAGCTCCACAGTACCTTCTCTGAACTTCAAAGGCAAAGTAATAAAGCAAAATCTGGGCTGCAGGTTAGATCCCCAGCCCGTTAGTTGGGGCATGTTTGGGAGGCATTCAAAGGAAGTAACTCTCTCACATTTATCTTTTTTTTCCTCTCTCACCCAACCCCCATTCCTCTCTCTCTAAAATAATTTTTTTTTTTTTAAAAAGAGCTAGATGTATTTCAGAGTAACAAGAAAACTCAATGACAGGAAGAATGGAAGTGCTAAAACAACTTTTAGAAGACCCATCTTATCTAATAAGGAGGGAATATGCAAATTGATTGTCACACCATAATGGTCAAGATGGTTGCGCCCACAGCAGAGGCAGGGATTCTGTAACACAGATGGCTGCACCCACAGAGGCTGAGTTCCCATACAAGCCTTAATGAGCAATCAGAAGTACTGAGGCTGCACTCCCTGCCTGGTGGTGTTGGACAAAGGTGGGGCCAGCAGGGTCTAAATCTCACCCAATGGGGGTGGGGCCAGCCGAGTCTGGGTCTAGCACGATTTTGAGGTGTGCAGGTGTGAGGGGGCTTGACTCTGGGTCCCACAGCATGCCCCAGACTCTGACAGGAGGAAGATTTTCATATACATTTTACTAATTTTCTTTCATCTCTGACACTTCTATTATAGAGAAAGGGCAAATAGCAATATTAAAGTACTTCCTCTAATTCCCTTTTAATGTGCACAAATTTCATGCACCAGACCACTAGTGGTTTTATAAATAAATGAGACTTTCAAAAACTTAGAAGAGACATATTTGGTCTGTAAGTGGCACAGGTTTAAATACAAGTGGGGAGAGGCAGGAAAGAGTAAAGGAAGAATAAATGATGATGAAAAGAGACATGACCTCCTAGCTGGTTTGGTTCAGTGGATAGAGCATCTGCCACCGAAGGGTTCCAGGTTCAATCCCAGTCAAGGGTACATACCCAGGTTGCAGGCTTGATCCCCAGCATGGGACTAGTAGAAGGCAATCAATCAATGATTCGCTTTATCATTGATCTCTCTCTCTCTCTCTCTCTCTCTCTCTCTCTCTCTCTGAAATCAATAAAAATATATTAAGAAAAAGAAAATGTCAGAGTTCATTGCACACATTTAAAAAAAAGAGAGAGGTCTTTGAGTGGTGAACACACGATAATGATATATTATAGAATTATACACCTTAAACCTACATAATTTTATCAATGTAACCCCAATAAATTCAACTTATGAATGAATGAAGTGGTACAGGTTTACAGGACAGATCAGCTTTCAGGAAAGTAATGGGTCTATAGGACAGCTCAGCAGACCACAGTATTAAAGGAAAGGCAGACTGATAAAAATGTTAATCACATTAAATCTTTAAACTTGTGGAAAATGAATTTTATGAATTATACCAGTATTTATGCTGTACCTAACTATGTTTAATTACACTCCCTTTTATAGCATAGTACAATTAGTAGGACATTTTAACTAACTGTTTTCAGAGTAGAATGAAATTTGAAGACAGCCCTAGCTCATTTGGCTCAGTGGACAGAGCATCAGCCTGAGGACTGAAGGGTTCCGGGTTTGAACCCTTGCCCGGGTTACAGGCACTTGCCCGGGTTACAGGCTCCATCCCCAGTAGGTAGTTTGCAAGAGGCAGCCGATCAATAATCCTTTCTCATTACTGAAGTTTCTATCTCTCTCCCTACTCCCTTATTCTCTTAAATCAATAAAAATGTATTTTAAAAAAAGAAATTTAAAGACAGATGTATTATTTGAGAAATTAGTGAGAGGAGAGTCTGGATTAAAGATTCAGACTTGCTGCAAAGAACAAGTGAATGTTTTCTTTATACAGTGGCAAAAAGGAAAACTTTCAGCAGATTAGACAGAAGATGCAGCTCTCATGTGGAATCTGAACTCCAAATCAATTATGGCTCCATCAGAAGTTGGAACTACATTTATCTAGTTTATTTACCAAATTAACAGTAGATAAGCTAAAATACTGTACAGGAAATTCTATGCATAACACATCAATATTTCTAATATTCAAAAGATTCCTGAGAATATATAACAAACTGTTGTCTGCCTTCAGACGTTTTAGTTTTAGATAAGATTATCTTTTCAATACAATTTAGTTTAATTGCATGTTGCAAAGAACATTGGAAAAGCCAGTTTTCAGAGTTTTATTCCAATTGATTAAAGCCAAATGATGTAATCAAAATTTTAAATTCTACTCACAGCTAAAGAAATTATTTTTTACCTTTAAAAGTTAATATATAATTACTTTTGAAAATATTACTTAATATTAGTCTATGGAATCACTCTAGTCATAGAATGACACTAATACTTACTTAACATTTTTAAACACCCAAATAATGAAAATCAAATTATTTTTTTAAAATTCACCTGTTGACGGAGAAATACAATAATCATCTTCTACAGACTGGCCATAGAGATCATCATCTTCAAAATCTAAAATAAAAACACAAGAGATAAATTCATTTACAAGTTCCTTATATCTTCTTAGTTATTAACAAGAAAGCATATGGATTCTTTCGAAAAGAAATTAAATTGTTCATCAAAATTAAAGGAATTTGGATTGTTTACTTTCCCTAAAAGTTTTACCTAGAAGAGAGGTATTTACTGATTTTCTGCATTTATACACCAAATTCGTGCAAGAGTAGGCCTTCCTTCCACCGACTGCTGGCACTGACTTCCCTCTGGCACCAGGGACCCAGGCTTCCCTCTGGCCCTGGCTTAGTCTGGAAGGATGCCCTGAATGATGTCCGGTCTAATTAGCATATTATGCTTTTATTATAGATCATTATAGATAGAAACATACATGGTTCTTCAGTTTTTAAGATAATTTGGTCTAATTTTTCACCTCATGTGATCAAAAAGTAATAATCCCACAGACCACATACTTAAAGTGTCTTTCCAGAGTTGACAAATATCCAAAATGAAAACCATCCATTTTTTTCACCAATGCTCTCTAAAAACAAAGCATTTATTTTTCATATAACTTTATGGATGGCCCATTATTGTCCACTGCATAGAGATGTTGTGCTTGTCCTAAACCAATTCTAACTTTTTTTTAAAACTTCTAGAGAACATTCAAATACAAAATCAGACCAAGAAAGCAATTTGTCTTCATGTAGATTTTCATGGAACAATGTAATCTATGAAAACCAGCTTGTCCTAAACTCCCTCAAAATCACTCTGCTCAGGCTTATTGGCCTTTTTCTACTGACTAGAATATGGTTTTTAACCAAATTTTCCTAAGGCCGTTTCCTCCTCTTGGCTAAGGTTCCCATTCAAATGTCACCTAATTGCATTCGTCCTCCCTGACCTCTCTGAGTAAAGCAGCAACCCCTCCATCCTCCCCAGCACCCCAACCCCCATCATTTATTACTCTCTAGCACACTCCTCCAATTCAAAGTCTTCAAAGCACTTTAAGCACTTTACCTGTTTCACTCCACAAGATTATAAGCTTCTTCAGGGCAAGACTCTGTCTAGCCAACTACCTGGCACATGTTTGATACTAAATTTAAACTTGTTTTATTATAAACGAATCAAGCAATTTAAAACTAAAAACCCACAAAGAATATAAATGCTTGCAAAAGTATTTTATTCATTCAACAAATACTAGCACTAAGTCAGGGACTATTAGAGACATTTGGGGTACAAGAGTGAGTAATAGGCACATTCCCAAGATCTTCATAAACCTGAAATCAACCAGAGAAGACAAGACATGGACAATTACAAAACACATATAGCAAGTATTTGACGTGTATTGGGAGTGAGGTGGCTAGGGAAAAATCCTAGGAATACAATACTTAAACCAGTTCCAAAAGATAGTTAGCTAGTTTCTGAGGGTATTCATGAAGCAGGAACTCTTATTCTAAGACCAACTGTTTATGGCAAAGAAAAAAATAAATGCTACTGTTGGATTAACATGTGTAATTCAATAAATTAGATCACAATTCTGAGTTAATAACTTAGCAAATAAATGAGCCATTCACAAAAAATATTTTTATCGATATAAAAACAGTAAGAATCTTTTCCATTGTTTTTCAATACTGAAATTGACCCTAAAAGTACCACAATATAGAAATATAGAGAATTCACTCCTGGTATTTTTGTAAAGTGGTTCTTTTTCTCAACAAAATTTTGGGAGTATTTACTTCATGTAAGCAATGTGGCGGCTACTGAAGTAAATACCAAATATATGGACTCTGTCTCCCTGGCACTTTTAAATTAATACTAAGGCAGTCATGTAATGTGCTATCCAAGTTACAGAGAAGAACAAAGTTGCGAGTTAAATAGAGGAGCCAATAGGTTTTGGAGCATAAACTCTCCCTAATGAAGTTATATTCGTTTTGAGAATGTTAAAATTATTATTCACAGAGTACAAAGGAAAGCTTAACTGGGAAAAAGAGAGATACTGGACCCTTAAAATGAGTAGAACTTTGTAAGGAAAAGAGGGTAACCTCCTATTCTAGAGGAATAGCTTGGTTATGATGTCATCAATTGTCCCAAAGAAACCTGACACCTAGGAGGTGAGCCCTCCCTCCCTCAGGCCCAGCACTTCCTGGGAAGCTTTCCTTCACATGGAACTCACACTCGGCTCCTCCAGCCCACTCTGAATGAGGTGCTCTTCCTTACACGGCTCCCTTGGAACGCACTGTCTGTAGCATCTCATCCTCACTGTCACCCTCCGTGACTTACCTCCCCCTTTAGACTCCCTCAAACATTTTACTATCAGTCCCCAAAGCTTGGAACAGTAATTAAAGAAGAATAAACAATTAATGTTGTTTGAAAAAGTAAAACTTATGCCAAAACCGGTTTGGCTCAGTCGGTCTGCGGACTGAAAGGTCCCGGGTTCAATTCCGGCCAAGGGCTTGTGCACTGGTTGCGGGCACATCCCCGGTGGGGGGTGTGCAAGAGGCACCTGGTTGATGTTTCTCTCTCATCAACATTTCTAGCTCTCTATCTCTCTCCCTTCCTCTCTGTGAAATATCAATAAAATATATTTTTTTAAAGTAAAACTTATTAAAGAAAAAAATTATTAAAGAAATAAATTACTTTATTAAAGTAATTAGGCCTATTCATGTCTTTTATAGCATATCTGCAAAAATAGCGCCCAGGCTAAAGTCATGTCTAGGTAACTGTGGTCGACAAGCAATATTTATATCCACTGCAATACTTAACAACCGCCTCCATTCTAAGTGAACACTAAGAACCTAATGCATGTGTGTGTGTGTGTGTGTGTGTGTGTGTGTGTGTGTGTGTGTATGCCCAGCTGACTGAGTTACAGCCTCCAAATGCAGTTCAAAGTGTTAGCCTCCAGTATGGTGAGAGCATATGGATGCTATGGATGCTCTACAATCATCCACTGGGAGTTCCAATAATAGCCACCAACATACCAAGCATGCTACATTCTCTGCACTCTACAAAGCAATGAGTCTTCATTCCCCTTCTGCACTCAAACGTCTGTAATTTGTGTGTATTATGCTTAGCGTGGCCCATAATGACCCACTGCCTAGAGATGGTGTGCTTGTCCTAAACTAATTCTAACTTTTAAAAAAAACAAACCTAGAAAACATTCAAATACATTTTATTTCATTTTTTAAAATCCCTAAGTCCTTTTCGAAGCCTTCTTTCTTCTATTACTGCTTTTTTTCCTCCTCACCCCCAAATGCATTTACATTGAGAATTTTCAAGGATTAAGTATACACCTAAGATCATCTAATCGACTTGTTCGTTGCGTCTTTTCCATAGGTATCTTTTCCACCGCCCCCTACATTTCCAATTTAATTGAAAAGTCATAGAAAACAAATTACAGTCAGCTCAGGCCAGATTCTGCTCCAAATATGTACGAGAACACAAAAAGATTTACCATGTAACACTAACACAGTGAAAACAAAACAATTGGCTGTAACCGTCAAGTCTGCCAATGCGTGTGTTACAAATAAGCAAGGTTTCACGGCATGTGTGGACGGGAGATGGGGGGTCGGGGGTCGGGAAAGGGAGCCAGGAGCAGGCACCGGGAGGAAACAAAGCGAGGGAGACGTGACGACGCTTTACGTGCACAAACACCCCGCGCCCCAGCCTCGCCGGAACCCGACGCGGCCCCGCACCTCCCCTCCCTCCACAAGCTCAACCCCGAAGGCAGAAATCACGACATAAAAAACAAAGCCATCCTCCGGCACGCGGACGGCCTATTATTTTATACTCCAGCCTCCCCTGAGGGCCAGGCAGGCGCCACGGACGAGGAACAGACAGATCCCGGCGATGCCAACACGCTGGGGTCCCACCTGAAGCGGAGAACAGGACATCGCGGCACCAGCTTGCCCCCTACCTTCATCGTAGTTATAGCCTCGAACATTCCGGTGCCGGGCCATGGCGGCGAAGCGGGCGTTCGCCACAGCCTCTTCCAAAACACCCGCTCAGAAACCGACCTGGCGCCCACTGCGGCCCGGACAACACCGAAACGCCATCTTGGCTTCCGGCAGGCCTCTGCGCCGTGTGCGCCTGCGCACATCCTGTCTGCGCACTGCGCGCGACGGCAGCCTCGCAGGGACACCCGCCTCACGGGGAACGCATGCGCGTTCGCGCAGGTGGGCGGTACCTTTTTGGCGTGGCCCCGCCTACAGGCAGGTTGACTGACAGGAGTTCCAAAGAGGCGGAATTCCACAGCTCAAGATGTGTTGTGATTTAGACCAACAGTTACTAGAAAGTACCCTAGACCTACACCCGCGTTCCAGATTATTTTCCAGATTTGGTTTCTGATCAACTACGGAAAAAGCTGACTGAGTGCCAGCACTCTGTCTTATACAACGCTCATCTTTGAGGCCTAGGTAGGCCTATAATAAGCACTAACAAACTTGTGTGTATATTTTTAAGAATTAGCCCAAGCTTTAGAGGGAGTGGAAATGCTCGTTTTAAATTGAAAATCTGATTACAGTAAGTCACTAGGCTTTCATGTAATACATGGTTTCATGTATATGAGTCTTGCATTAGTACCTCCAGTAAACAATTATCTGGCCACATAAAGGATTGTATCCATGATTCTCTGAGCATTCATTAACAAACAATCCTGTGTAACATCCTAAGAGTTAATACTTTTATTATTAAAAGTATTAACTCTTAGGCTGAGTTAGCTTTTTAGACATAATATATCTAGGGCCATTTATGGTAATGCTGACTGTTGTTGAGATATTTCAGTAATTTGTGGTGGTCATTTTTGTAATACATACAAATATCAAATCATTATGTTGTACATCTAAAACTAATACAGTATCATATGTCAATTATATCTCAATAAAATATTAGGGATTTCTAGTCATCAAAAGATAACATTAAAAATTATGAAGGCAAGTTTCAGGACAGAAGAAGATATATGCAGCACAGACTACGTATATCTCTCAAAGAACTCATATGTAAAACACACAAACAAGCTTATGTACCCCCTCAAATTTTTAAATTTTTACCAAAAAAAAAAAAAAAAAATATATATATATATATATATATATATATATATATATCCTATCTAATAAAGAGGGAATATTCTAATTGATCCTCATACAGTCACAAAGATGGTGGCATCCATAGCCAATAAGGATGGAATATGCTAATTGACCATCACTCCCTCAAAGATGGCGGCATCCACAGCCACACGATGGTGCCCAGTCCCCTCGGTTCCTCCAGGGCCAGCCCAAGGTATGGGCAAGCCTCGGATAGCAGCTGCCTAGCCGCCCAGGGCCGGCTCCAGGCTTGTGCTGCTGGCAGCAGCAGAGGTGTGATGGGACATCGCCTTCCCCTGATCGCCAGGTTGCCTCCCACCCCTGAGGGATCCCAGACTGTGAGAGGGGGCAGCCCGGCTGAGAGCTCCAGTGCATGAATTTTCATGGATTGGGCCTCTAGTTTTTAAATAAGTATAAGTCCCATGTAGATATATCACAAAAGAGAATATACATATGGGCATTGAGCATTTGTAAAGGGCCTAAACATCCATTAATCATAAAAAAATGCAGATAAAATAAAATGGTTTGCCCCACCAGAATGACTAAATTGAAAACGATTGACAACAGTGAGTAGTGGCAAGGAATACTGTGTAAATAGTGGAAGTCTCAAACATGGCTAGAGCATGTGCACATTGGAACAACCACTTTGAAAAACTTTGGCCAGTTGCTCAAATACTAAATATATGTGTGCCCTGTGACCCAAAAGTGCCATTTCTAAATGCATGCCCAACAAAAATTAGTGCTTTTATACACTAATGTTAGAAATGTTATTCACAGTAGCTCCCAGGTGTAAACAAGCCAAATGATTATCAATAATAAACCAATAAATCATGACATGTGCATTTATTAGAAATCCACATAGCATTGAAAAATCACTAGGAAGGTTTTATACATGTGTAAATGTTTACTGTTCTATATTTTTAAGACTTCTGCAACTTGTAGTATATGTTATACCACAGTAAAAAAATAAAAAGGTATTGAATTGAATTTTCAAAATATCTTTGATATAATATATATAATATGCCGAGGTCGGTTTGGCTCAGTGGTAGAGCGTTGGTCTGTGGACTGAAAGGTCCCCGGTTCAATTCCGGCCAAGGGCATGTACATTGGTTGTGGGCACATCCCCGGTAGGGGGTGTGCAAGAGGCAGCTGGTCAATGTTTCTCTCTCATCGACGTTTCTGGCTCTCTATATCTCTCCCTTCCTCTCTGTAAAATATCAATAAAATATATTTTTAAAAATATATATATAATATATAATATATATATATATATATATATATATATATATATATATATCAAGTGTTTCCTTTATACCTTCATAGTGTCCTGTTTTTAAAATATGAATATCAACTAAGAACTTTCATATTTCTGGATTAGAATTCATTCAGCAATATAGCAATATTTCCCAGAGTAAAGTCTGTTCCTTATTTTCTATTTTAAACTGAAAAATTACTGATCCATTTGGATTTAAATTTAAATTTTTCTGTTGTTTCTCTTGGTAACTACTTAAACACTCATAAGAATTTTAATAAATTATGGGAACTTTTGCACTCAATTATTTTTAAAAAGAAAAAAGGAATTGATCTTAATCATTAGGAAAGAAAAAGTGGGGAGGAGGGAAGATAAATAATTATGACATTAAACACCTCATTAAGAAAGTGTTAGAGTTTTCTAATTAAATACTCAGGAAAGTAAAGCATATACTGCAAACTATAAAATGATTTAGGTATATAGAAGGGTCCTTTGCAATTCTGTGACTGTGGTTATACATTAATACAGATATTTTCATCCTGATTATTATTGCCAAATATCTATAAAATATATAACCAGATTACTTAATTTTCTTGTTGATCTTCTTAAATTAGTTCTATAACTCTCTGTCTGATGTAATGATATTCTTACCCTCCTCTATGGAATTTCCCCTGGCTTTCTTTACATATTATTCATTTTATCCCTTTCTTCTTCTCCTTTCTTTTTTTTAAATTTAAGGCAGAAGTTTAGTTGAATGAAAATTGGCAAGAGCCAGTGAACAGGTCCTTTATCAAGACAAAGCTTTGCTCTCAAGGGGCTTGAGGCTGTCCAAGATTCCATCCTTGACAGAAGCAATGACAGCATAACTAAACAAACAAGGATGTGTTCAGAGAAGCTGAAACCGGATCTTCAAAGATTCAGTGGGTGATTTTTAATTTCTGTGCTGCATTATAGAGCTTAATGCAGAACATATCAAAAACTTGGAAAGGCACTGGTAAGGTCATGAACTTCATAAAACAGAAAGATCCTTGAGAAGGAAAAAATAGAAAGAGTTTTATATTTAGACTAGAGGCCTCGTGCATGAAATTAATGCATGAAACGGGGGAGGGGGTGTTCTTCAACCTGGCCTGCACCCTCTCCAATCTTGGTCCCCTGGGGGATGTCCGATTGCCAGATTGAATGTCTAAACTGGCATTTGGACATCCCTCTCACAATCCGGGACCACTGCCTCCTAACTGCTTGCCTGCCTGCCTGCCTGCCTGCCTGATTGCCCCTAACCCTTCTGCTTGCCTGCCTGATCTTCCCTAACCCCTCTGCCTGCCTGCCTGATCACCCCACCTTGCCCCCTGCCCGCCTGATCATCCCTAACTGCCTCTGCCTCACCCCCCTCTGGGAGGTGACCTGGCAGATCAGGGGAAGGCATTACCCCCTTTATCCCATTGCTACTGCCACTGCTGGCCTGAGCCTCAGCCCTTTGCAGCTGCCCACAGCTGCTGCCTGAGCCTCGACTCTCACAGCTGATGCTGTAGCTTTGTCTGGAAGGACTCTGAAAGACGTCCACTCTAATTAGTATATTACCCTTTTATTAGTACAGATTTAGGGAACATTACATCCATGCAGAACTTAAAGAAAATGCATGGCCCTGGCCAGTTTGACTTAATGGAGAGAGCATCGGCCTGTGGACTGAAAGGGTCCCAGGTTTGATTCTGGTTAGAGGCACATGCCTCCGTTGTGGGCTCAATCCCCAATAGGGGGGCCTGCGGAAGGCAGCTGATCAGTGATTCTTATCATTGATGTTTCTGTCTCTCTCTCTCCCTCTCCCATTCTCTTTGACATCAATTTAAAATATCTTAAAAAAAAAAAAAAGTAAACACATGATCTTCACTTTGGGCTTTGTCATTACAATATCCTTTGTGCAGTATTTTAACTTCCCTCAACTGTCCTTTACCCGCCCTTAAAATGCAACCTATTTTGGGGAAGATGATCAGGAAAGTGATTCTAGTGGATAGATGTTTTTGTGTTTGGGGTTTTTTTTGTTGTTGTTGTTTTTTGAGGGTATGGAGTCATGAAAATATTTAAAAATTGAGCATGATGATGGTTGTACCACTCTGAATTTACTATAGAAAACCAGTTCATTGTACACTTTGGGTGACATGTACAGTATATGAATTATATCTCAACAAAGCTGTTCTTTTATTTCTTTTTAAATAAAGACCAGTCTTATAGTCAATTGCAGATGTTTTCAGAGCCCCCACCTTCCCTCAGAATTTTCTTACTATGTCCCAAACCATGGCTGCAACTCCCAGTCGCCTCTAGTCCTGGTGGATCTGGATGGTGTGGTTTGCAAAGGAGAAGGTGGCAAGAGGCTTGTGGAATTTCTGCAACCCCATTCCCATGGTCACCTCATAGGGCACCAGGGCCATTTCCACTGTGCCAGCTCTCTGCTTCCTTTAACCTTTTTGGCAAAAGAATCCTGCATGCTCTGGCCAGAAAGTACATTCCCTCTTAGGTGGCCCAAATGATTTTTTTTAAGGTCGTTTTATGGATTCAAAAGAATAAACAGAGACGTGGAAAGCTTTTGTCAAATTCCTTTTACATGGTTCTTCCAGTCTCATGGGAAGGGAGATGTGGCTCTGAATTCATCCCAAAAGGTGTCTTTGGGCAAAAGAACCCAGAATGGCACACCTCCTGCTCCTGCAGGATGCTTTATGCACTTCACTGTCAGGACTCAGAGGGAGGCTAGGGGGAGAGCAAGGCGGTGGTGCCAGCAGCACAGGACCCGGGCGAAGGTAGCACTTTCTACACTGCCAGGCCCGTGTGGACTGCAGCTGGACCCGCCAAGGTGGGCATGGAGTTAGTTTCTGGTGTTTTGTTTTGGTCTGGCCTCTACCCCGTGAGCCATGGACCTGTGCCTGCACTGAGACTGTGAATGGTTCCATGGTCCTACTTTTTGGTGGACGGTAGGCATACTTCAACCTCCCGGAGACTGGCAGTTAGACACGGTGGCTTCCGAGTCACTCATGGAGAGAGCACCGCCCTACGTCCAGAATAGACTTGGGCATCCTTGGCTAGGAGGCCTCCCTGGGCTGGGGGTTGCTGGTGGCTTGAAGGCTGGCTGTGACCCCGATCATGATGGGGGTCTTCTCTGGGGCACTGGCTGGCCTGGGCTAGGGCTGTCTGTGGTTTGAATGCCGGCCATACCCCCCGATTGTGGTGGGGGTCTCCTCTGGGGTGCTGGCTGGCCTGGGCTAGGGGCCATCGATGGTTTGAAGGCAGGCCATGTCCCCGATCCAAGTGGGGGTCCCCTCATGGTGACCATTTGTCCTGCTCCCTCAGCTCCCTAGCCTGCTGTTTGGTTGTCCATCTGGGTGTTTCAGTCATTACAGACCCTGACTTTTAATATATTAGGATATGACTGCTAATTGGGAAATACCATCAAAGCAATAATGCCTGAGCAAAACTGTCTTCCTCCGTAGGAAGTTTTTTTAACCACCAATCCATGGCTTTTTGTTTGTTCAGCACTTTATTATCCTATCTAATGAAAAGGGAATATGCAAATTGACCATCACACTGTCACAAAGATAGTGGCACCCATAACCACAAGATGGCGACACCTAGTCCCCTCAGCCCTGCTGGAGCCCCTCAGGCCTTTCAGCTGGGGCGGGTGCCAAGTGGGGAGGGGGAGGGGAGACAGTAGGCGCATTGTGTGGCCGGACCTGCCCTCAGCCCCCTAGCTGCCCAGGGCCACCCAAGGTTCCAGTAACCAGGGCTGGCTAAGGCTTGCGCTGCTGGCAGTGGCAGAAGTAGAGGTGTGATGGGAGCATCGCCTTCCCCTGATCACCGGGTCACCTCCCGCCCCTGAGGGCTCCTGGACTGTGAGAGTGGGCAGGCCAGGCTAAGGGACCCCCTCACCCCTTGCCCAGTGCATGAATTTTCATGCACCAGGCCTCTAGTGAAATATAATAATAAAATAAATATGGTTTAGGAGTTCTTTATAAGATCCGCTTTTCAAAGGTTCATATTGTTGCAGTTTAAAATCTTTCAATGGCGCCACATTACTAATAAAGTAAGTCCAAATCCTTAGAATGGCATAGGAGGCCATTGTGATTTCACACCTACCTGATTTCCCAACTTACCTTCCACCACTCCACCATCCTACCTGAGTTATTCTATGGCACAGCTCCTACTTTAAGAGTTTCAAGTCCAGCAATGCTCTTTCTGCTCTTTACTTCTCCAAAAAATTAAAAATATAACTGCCTAATGACCCAGTGATCCCACTTCTGGAAATATATCTGAAGAAACCCACAAGATTAATTTAAAAGAATATATGCATCCCTATGTTCATTATAACAGTATTTATAATAGCCAAGATTTGGAAGCAGCCCAAGTGCCCATCAGTAGATGAGTGGATTAAAAAGCAGTGGTACATTTACATAATTGAATACTACTCAGCCATAAGAAAGATATATTTATATATATAAATACTACAAAGATAATCTTGTCTGAGCTCCTTACTATATACATTTGAGGAAACTGAGGTCCTTGACAATCAAGTCACTTGCTCAAGCATCCATAACTACTAGAGAATGAACAACACTCAAACTGCAGCAAATATGAATCATTCCTTTATCATGCTTGTAGCTTGTTAAATGTAGTTTGTTAAAAACTGAACACTAGCAAAACCAGTGATATTAATTGTCTGGAATACCAATATATGAAAGGCAGCTGCAGGAACCTATAATATTATACTTTTGTGTTTAATGAAGAACTTAGTAATGATTATTATGAGCCAAACTACACTTTTTAATAAAAATACTTTAGAACATGAGTTCTGACATATATATTATTTTTTAAAAATATTTTTATTGATTTCAGAGAGTAGAGGAGAGGGAGAGAGAGAGAGAGAAACATCAATGATGAGAAATAATTATTGATTGGCTGTCTCCTGCACATCCCTTCCTGGAGATCAAGCCTCAACCTGGACATGTGTCCAGATTGGGAATCTAACTGATATCCTGGTGTATAGGGAGATACTCAACCACTGAGCCACAGCAGTAGGGTGATGTTTTTTTTTTTTTTTTAAAGACTCCTAATCAGGGACACAGGAATGCTTATAATGCAGTTAAGTTTCAGCCATTTCCTTAGTTTTAAAATTTTTGTACCCAAGTGCTAACTATATTAAAAGTAGAAAAAAATACAAAGTAAAAGAAAAGACCAATAAAAGGAAGTTTGAGAAGAATGATTTTGATTAAGTCTCATCTATAAACTTGTCAGTCATTTTAGGATAAACTATTTGACTTATTAAGTAAATGCCAAACTACCTCCTAAAATGTTGAAAACAGAACAAGCCAATGCTTTTAAAATATGGCAGGTGTTAAATAAATGTTAGCCATCTTTATTTTACTGACTATGAAAACAATGATTCCATCACATAAAAAATGTATTATAATGGGAACATTCTCTAGCATACTCCTCCTCCTTTGTTTATTTTATATTTTCATGTGTCCCTTCCAATTTGGGTAAAGTGAGTAACCCTAACATGTAGTTACTATTAGTAACCTGGACAAGACCAGAACTCATAACATTACAGTCAGTGATTCCTTCCCTTCAACCAAGTTGCTCCTTGACAGGAAGCAAAAGGGGGTCATCCATAATACTTCCAACAATAAAGATACGTTTTGTTTTTTTTAAATAATCTTCTTGAGAAAAAGACATGCATTTCTTCTCGATGAAGTTTTCTCTAGTCATTGCTTATACTGATAAATGAAATACTGTATTTAGTTTCCCTAAATACTGGACATTTTGTTTGACATTAAGGACTCCAGAATTCAGTCTACCATGGCTCACAATGATCTAGATTCTTTCTAAATTCCCCATTTATCACCTACTGGGATGCTCCCTCCCTAAGCATCAGTGCACTCCCTAAAGGTTCTTTTTCAGAAAGAGCCAGCCAGAAGGCAACATCTCTATACAAAGAGTTCAGAGCAGAGAAAAAGGAAGAGGGGCTGATATAAAGCCCAGCAGAGAGAGAGGAAGAGAGATGAGAGAGAGAGAGAGAGAGAGAGAGAGAGAGAGAGAGAGAGAGAGAGTTCAGTCTATATTTGGCTCTTCCTATTGAGCCGTTGGCCAAATTGTGACTTCTAAAAATTGATAATTTCCAATATTATTTGCCTCTTAAATTTTTATTTTCTCTCCTTTTAAATTAACTGTCAACAGGTTATCACTTACACTTACCTATACATACATTAAAACAGATGTGTGTCTTCTAATATGTTCTAAATGTGGGGATAGCATTGTCTCACTTTTTGCCTGCTCTAAAATACCAGAGGGAAAGAGGGAAAATCGAAAGTCAATGTGATGCCAACTGTTAAGACATGCCCAGTGCTGAAGGTAGGTTAGACATCCAGTGACTTTGATATTACAGCAAGTTAGGTGGGGAAAACCAGAATGTGAGCTAAATCCTTGACCATACATTCTTGCATAATATATGCCATAGATATGTGGTGTGGGAGGAGGAGGAGGAAGGTGAGAATTTAGGAGAAAGAAAGGGATACATGAGGATTTTGTATGAAGTTAAGGGAGAGAACTTTCCAAAAGGCCTGCAGACTTGGCACATGTTTTGTTGCTATTGTTTTATAATGTTATTTCTCCATCAAGCAAAAGGAAATACTTTTCTAGAAAGTAAATAAAATCTGAACCCTTCAGACATTTGTATTTATTAAAGATTACACAGTATGTCAAGAGCAAGGCGTGCTAATCTCTTCACATCCTGGTCAAATTTCAACTCTAAAAATTTTATTCCTCCTGCCTAAATCCTCTGCTGTTTAAGGAAAGCCATACTTCACTCCACTTCCTTTTTTTTTTTAGTCCTCACATAAGGATATTTTTCCATTGATTTTTAGAGAAAATGGAAGGGAGAGGGAAAGACAGAGAGAAACATTGATAGGAGAGAAACACATCATTTAGTTGCCTCCTGAACGCGCCCTGACCAAGGCGTGGGCCAAAAGAAGCCTGCCACTGAGGTTTGTGCCCTTGACCAGAATCGAACCCAGAACCCTTTGGTGTGCAGTCTGGTGCTCTATCCACTGAGCAAAACCAGCTAGGGATGAACTTCCTTAAAAGCTAATAAAATATGTCTGGAGCTGTTCACACTATGCGAAATCATGTAATGGTTAGGTTTTTAAAAGTCCACAAACTATCCCTCAACAAATACTCGTAATATTTAAGTTGTTAGCATTTTCCCCAGTAATAACATTTCAGATCTTTGTTTTGTTAGTAGTATATGTTTATGGAGCATCACGATTAGGGAATACACTTTAACAGTATATCCAATGCTATCTTGTATTTTACTTGGTCCTCTTCAGAATGCCTCTTAGGCTCACCATAGAAATTCGAGAAAACGTCAACTTCTGCTTGCTTCTTTACTTCACCTCTCAGTTGTCAGTTTTTTCTGAATTCTCCATTATATTAAGGCAAGACTTAACTTGGCTTGGTTGTAGGAAAATCCAGGCATCTTAGGAGGGTAGAAACTTGGCCCTAATCCAGTTAACTTTCATGATAACACCCTTTCAGCTTCATTTGGCTGGTTTTATCTGATAACCAGAAAGAAAGGAACTTACTTAAAAACATGTCAGCGTACTATCTGGTTTGGTTCACATGTCTAAAGTGTAAAATTCTATCATCCATTGCTGGGATAAATGTCACATTTTGCAAAGACTAATCTTGTTCAACGGATGCACTTTTAAAATGCAAATCTACTTGAAAACCAATCTGATAATAAAGACGCGCCTGCAGAAGGATGATTCAGTTGTATCAATGTACTTGTCACTCAGACCTCAACCCCCCCAAAAATAATGTGACGGGGCTGGGTGGGTGTTAAAAACATGCAAAGTCTTGATAATAGGAAAGCATTAGCCACAAGATGAAAAGGAGAAACATTTTTTTTAAACACCCAGGCAAAAGATCATCTTTTTTTGTGTAAAGACTTTATTACATGAGTACCAAGAGACAAACTGTCAATTTGCCTGGGAAATTAGTAAAACTTAGGCAAGGTGTTGTTTACTTTGGACTTCATCATTATTTTAAAAATGAGGCTTTACATATTGTCCTGACTCATTCTCAAATTGCATGTTTGAAATTGGGAATATAACTCTTCCTTGCTTCAAACACTGCAGTCAATTTTGTATACTAGTGGGGAGAAAGGCTTTCTCTTAACTGGACTTATAGAAAATGTATTCTATCTCCCCGATATTATTTCCCAGTTTCTTCTATTTTATTTTTTGCTCCAGAATCTTTATTTAGTTACGTTTGAATATATTATAATATAATTTTACCTGTAAAAACTATTGGCTGAGTTCAATCACCTATAACTGAAAGCGAAGATTATTTTCTATACATTCTTTAATAGCAGACTTTAATTTAACTATGTCCAGTTTTACATAAGAAACTGTTCCTCTGAAAGCTAAACTATTCTAAGATAAGAACATATTTGAAAGTTTGCAAAGTCTTGCCTCCCAAAGCCACACTTTCCTAATTTATTCAACCAGCATCTCCCTACCTCAGAAACCAGATCTACAATAAAGTAAGAGTATTATTGTTTGACTAGAGGCCCAATGCACAAAAATCGTGCAAGAGTAGGCCTTCCTTCCCCCAGCTGCCAGCACTGGCTTCCCTCTGTCACCCGGGACCCGGGATTCCCTTGCAGAGGGAGACCCCTCCTACCCACTGCAGCCTTCTGGTTGATGGCCTGGGCCTCCCTCTTTGGGGCCATCGTGGAGCCCACCTCTTCCTTGCTGATTGATCGCCCCACCAGCCAGTGGCCTGGGTCTCCCTGTGCAGGGTGATCATGGGACAACAGCTGGGACCCCAACCTATTGCATTGAACCTGCCATGGCTGGCCTGGCACCAGTAGGTGTCATAGTACGGCCCCGGATGGCCATCCAGATTGCCGTTCTGCTGTTTGGTTGCTCGGTTGATTTGCATATTATGCTTTCATTATATAGGATATATTGGTCAGGGTAGTCGATTATTCCTAGGGACTTAATATTTTTTAATTATAGTACATTAATCTCTCTATCCTTACTTTGTAAATGTATAATTAATTGTTCTTCACCTGATTTTTCTTACATTTGCTTGACCTTGATTGACTTTATTATACTAGGTGATAAAAAGAGAAGTTATCCTTCCTTCCTTTCCTCCTTCCTTTCTTCTTTCCTTTTTTTTTTCTTCCTTCTTTTTTGTTACTTACTCTAGTTAAGTAGTTAGTAATTTAACTAAAGGAGTTGTTTTGGTTGTTATTGTGCTTGTGCTTATTTGTTTAGTCTACATAAAAATTAGATTATATAGACCTGAGAAAGAAGTCAGATGTTATTTTTATTATTATCTTCATAGAATAACATTTCACCAATTAGCTTTTTAAGAATTTTGTTAGAAAAATTAACATATAGACTAATAAGTAGCTTTCCATTCCTCTACCCATTTAAAATGGAAACAAAAAAAGATGTTCAATGAATTAGCTGCAAAGTTTTCTAATTCCATTTTAGAAGAATGAGAAAATAATACTGAGATTTTATATTTGAAAGTTTTAGGTAAAGTTAAATATGACTTCTGATTTTTCTTTGAAGTCCTAAACCTCTAGTGCCTCAGACAATTCTAAAATGCTAGTAATGTTTCACATTTTTTAAAATTATTGATTAAATATGACTCAATGTATTATTATTTTTGGAGGGGGAATCTTTGGATTTTAAACTGGGCTTCCTAAAACCTAAATATATGAGTGCCTATTAGTTGGAATCTTGGCCACCAGGAAAATCAGTGAGGTTCAATATTTTGGAAAAAAGGGAAAACATTCACTCATATATATTTCATTCCTTTGTTGTAAACCTAATACCTTACACATTTACAGGCCCATGAAAAATGCCCAATAAATACTTTGTGTGTGTGTGTGGTTAATTCTCACCCGAGGATATTTTTCCATTGATTTTTAGGGTAAGTGAAAGAGAGAAGGAAAGACAGAGAGCAACATCAATTTGAGAGAGACATATTGATTAGTTGCCTCCTGCAGGAGCCCCGACCAGGGCCTGGACTTGGAAGGAGCCTGCAACCAAGGTACATGCCCTTAACCAGAACATGGGACCCTTTGGTCCACAAGCTGACATTCTACCCACTGAGCCAAACCAGCTAGGGCTCAATAAATACTTTTTGAATTAACAAATGAATAGATGAAATCCAATGTTTATAAAGGATAAAATTTATTTATTTCATAAATAGGTTGATTAAAATAGTAAAATAAATAATTTTTAAAGCATAAACTCTTGGATAAGATCCAGAAACCTTTGTAGTTTCCCATTGCTAATACACATCCCTGGTATGAAATTTTGATTCAGTCAAAATATGTGATAATCAAATCAGACATTACTAACTATGGGAAACTAAAGACACAAATATTGAAGCTAATGTAATATCATGCTTGCATTTACAATAAGCTTTATTTGGGGGGAAGCCATTCTCTCACTTAGTCTTATACATAAGCAATTGCAAAAGCCAGCAGCTTCTATGCATTAAGCATGTGTTTTACTATAAACAGTGGTGTGCAAACATTTCCGAAAAGAAACATGGAAGCTGTTCCACCAAATTCTAAACATGAGTTTCCCTTAAAACCTTTTAAACTTAAATTAGATGGAATAAGCCTTTATGGATGCTCTTCATAGTCAGTGTCTTCAGAATTTTTATTAATCTAAACATTAAAGTCTAATCATGCTTTGGGGTATACACAAAAAGACATCAAATGCAACAGCACACTTAAAAACATTCTGAAACATTGCCACTCCATATGCCAGAGGGCATATTGCAGTATAATAGTGAATTGTTGGGATCATGGTTTCCCTGTAAGTTTTTTTTTTATACTGTACTAATAATGATATTTAAATAGACAATCTGTTCAAGACTTCTGCCTGCTCAATTATTACACTCTAGTCTAATGTAAGCATAACATATTTATTTCTGTGAACAGCAAGTATTTTTCTGCAGAAAGAAGGCGTTTGTAAGCATTGCCACATGGTCCTTGATGTGTGAGCACAGTAAGACAGTCATTTTTTTTTAATTAGAAAACAAAGGCAATGCATAGACTAGAGAGAAGGAGCATTGAGTTTTGTTATATAAAAATGTTTGGGAGGTTTTTACATTGCTTTTTAACTTAAGGCACAGAAGGTGCATGATATGGTATAAAAGTAATCCTTTTTACATAAAAAAAAAACCCTCTGCCTCAGAGTTGAAAGTATGCCTCTCCACACTCATATACACATATGTATACATGCACACAGAACCCTTCAGCAAAGGGAAGAAGTTTACCAGTTGAGACATTTTAAGAAAATCTGTGACCAATCACCGGCTGACCACTAAGTTAACTGAGCAGGGACATTAGGAGCCACACACAACAAAGTAAATAGACTTCATAGAATGAGATTGGGACGTCTGAATCCAAAAACAGAACTAACAACAACAATGAACCCTTGGGTTTCAAGATTTCCACAGTTGCCCCATTATATTATTTAAAATGTCCAATTTTCAACATAAAAAAATTACAAGACACAAAATAATAGGAATGTATGGCTTACTTATAAGACAAAAGTAGTCAATAAAAACTATACCTTAGGAAAACAGACATTGAATTGCTTATACAGGCTTTAAATATTATGAATTTGCTTTTAGAACTAAAAGAAACCATGTTAAAGAATTAAGGGGAAGTATGAGAATGATGTGTCATCAAGTAACAGATATCAATAAATAAGTAGAAATTATGAAAAATGAGCCAAGGAGAACTTCTGGAGTTGAAAAGTGCAATAACTGAAATGAAAATTTCACTAGACGTCTTTGATATCAAATGTGAACTAACAAAATAAAATAAAAATTAGTGGACTTGAAAAGAAATTACTTGAGATTATCCAGACTAAGGATCAGAGAGGAATAAAGGATGAAGAAAAATAAATAGAGCCTTAAGAGATATGTGGGAAAACATTAATTGTACCAAGATAGATATAATAATGGAAGTTCCAGAAGGAAAAGAGACAGAGAAAATAGCAGAAGGAATATTTGAAGAAATAATTGTTTAAAACTTTCCAAATATGATGAAAAATCATCTGCATATGCAAGAAGCTCAATACAAGTAGGATAAACTCAGATATTAAGACTTAGATAAATCATCAAACTCAAAATCCAAAGATAAAAAAAATAATTTTGAAAGCACAAGATAAAAGTAACAACATGTACAAGGTATCCTCAGTAACAACATTTGAATTCATGAAAGCTAGAAACATTGTAATAACATATTCAAGGTGTAGAAAGAGAAAGACTGTCAATCAAGAATTATTTAACCTGCAAAACTATTCTTCAAAACATGAAGACATTATAAAATGAACAAAATGTAAAAAATACCAACAATAGCCTAAACCGGTTTGGCTCAATGGATGGAGCGTCGGCCTGAGGACTGAAAGGTCCCAGGTTCAATTCCAGTCAAGGGCATATACCTTGGTTTTGAGCACATCCCCAGTAGCGGATGTGCAGGAGGCAGCTGGTTGATGTTTCTCTCTCATCAATGTTTCTAACTCTCTATCCCTCTCTCTTCCTCTCTGTAAAAAATCAATAAAATATATTTTTTAAAAAATACCAACAATAAGCTTTCAATCTGAAATGACTGAACACCAGACAATAATTCTAATCCACATGAAGCTTAAAAAACACCAGCAAACGAAATTATAAAAATGGGTGAATATAAAAAGACAGCATAAGTGCAATTTTTGTAATTCATTTTTTCTCCTATTTGATTTAAAATACAGCTGTATAAAAAACAATCATGTGACTGCATTGAGTGACATAATCTATAAAGATGTAATTTCTAAAACAATGACAACACAATGGAAGTGGAGGGATGAGAGCTATAGTAAAGCAAAATTTTTGTATACTATTGAATGTAAATCAGTGTTACTTTAAAAAAAAAAAAAGGTTTTACATGCTAATGATAAGCCCTAAAGAAAGCATTAAGCAAATAACACACATACACACACACACACACACACACACACACACACACACACACAGTAGGGCAAAAGTAAGTTTATAGTTTGTATAAAAAATAATACAATAATTAATAAATAATCATATAAGAATTAAGCTTGTGTTTCATGTACCCACAACTGTAAACTTACTTTTGCCCTACCCCAGTGGTCATCAAACCTAGGCTCAAGAGCCACATGCTGCTCTTTAGCCCCTTGAGTGTGGCTGTTCCACAGAATACCACGTGAGGATGTGCACTTACAGTGTGATTGTAACTTTGTGATCCATGGGCAGAAGTCAGTTTTTAGGCTGGGCGAGACTATTTTGAAGAAATGGCATCAGAACACTAAGGGCCCGAGAGCCATGGTTTGCTGACCACTGCCCTAACCTGTATAAACAAGGGAAATAAAATGTTACATGAAAATATAGCAATTTAACATAAACACAGTAATTATTATTAAATTTCATTCAACTTTTTTGCTTAATAAAACACTACTATTAGGTAAGAGGACCATATTCTTTATCATCAAAATCAAAGTAGTTTTGAGAATGACGGAGAACATTATTAATAATTATGACAAGTGGTATATATTGGAACTCTTTCTGACTAACAAAGAATGTAAAGTTACCCTATTTTTTAAGAAAAATGTTTAGGTATTTTGAATGATTTAGTTTGCACTGTATCAAACAGTGTTTGGTATTCATATTTGACTACTAACTCCTAGGGCAAATTAGGCATTATGTTTTAACATTCTGATACAATCTGATTATGAGAAATTACTTTTAATTATTCAAATATGGCCACCACTTGTGCAGGCCTGATGCAGCGGGGGCCAAACATGGCGGAGATCTCCCTTTTCCATGTCCCGCATGGAAAGAGAGATGAATGAACCTGTTCTAAGTGGAGGCAGCCAGAGATTGAGAAACAATAGAAATAAAGAGAGAAGACACAGAGATAGAATTTAAGCTGGGAGCTGGGTGGGCCACCATCCTGTCTGCTGGAGAGGTAGGAAGACGACAATAAGACCACTCCAAACGTATTTATTTTACACCCCCAAAACCAGGAAGTAACACCAACTTATTTGCATTCTTTAGTAGGCCCTAGCATGCCTGGATTTACATGTCTAGTCCTGCCCCTGCCAATATGAAGGCCAAGCTGTCAAGATGTCCTCCATCTTGGGAAAACATTTCCCAAGAGGTGGCTCTGCCTACACCTTGAGTTCAGCTAAGGATAATTAAAGAAAATTGTCCATGTGCCTTCCCAGGCAGCCCTCTACAACTGCTATTAAGTGAATAGTGTGTTTTAAATTGTATTGGATATATAGATCAATTTGAGGAGAACTATTTTGTAATTTTCATTATATAGTTCTTCCATATATATTGCTAAACTTACCCCTAAGTGTTTCATGCTTTTCAAGCTATCGTTATTTGTATGTTTTCAACTTGTTTATTGCTAATGTAAAGATATACAACTGATTCTTTTATATGGACCTTACATTCTGCAAACTTGATAAATTCTTTTATTAGTTCTAGTAGTTTTTTTTGTTTTGTTTTGTTTTTTGTTTTGTTTTGTTTTGTTGTTGTTTTTTGTGTGTGTGTGTTTACAGATTTCATTGTACTCCATCAGATAAGGTTAAGATTTAAAAGTACTAATGCTTTCTACTGGTGATGATACAGATAAATTGTATTTAGAAATGTGATTTCTATACATTTTTTATTTTTTATTTTTTAAATATGTCTTATTGATTTTTTACAGAGAGGAAGAGAGAGGGATAGAGAGTCAGAAACATCGATGGGAGAGAATCATTGATCAGCTGCCTCTTGCACACCCCCTACTGGGGATGGGCCCGCAACCAAGGTACATGCCCTTGCCCAGAATCGAACCTGCGACCTTTCAGTCCGCAGGCCGACGCTCTATCCACTGAGCCAAACCGGTTTTGGCTCTATACATTTTTTATAGGACACTTTAATAGGACATATTAAGACATGTTTTTGGAAAACATTTTTATAGCTTCTATTAAAATTAAAATATACATATATTTTTAACTCAGCAATTTCAGTTCTGGGAATCTATTTCATAGCCAGTATAAGGATATATGAACAAAGATGTTGATTGCAGCTCTCACTTGTAATGGCACAAAATGACATGGATATAACAATAGGTGAGTGGTGAACTTGTGGTACATCTACCCTTTGTTTAAGCTAGCTTGATTTGGTTTCTCAGACCTATAGGAAAAACCTATTTCAGGGGAGGAATATATAGTACATAAATAACATTTCACTTCTAGATTTCATAATATATTTTCTGAAAACTAAAGAAGTTTAAAGACTTATTACTATCCAGTAAAAACTCCTTTACTCTTTCTGAAGCTTTGTCTTTTATTTGTCCTAAAGCTATGAGAAATGGTATCCGCAGTGTACAAGACAACTATTTGTCTCTTTTGAATTTTTATAATGAACATACAACTATGGTTACTCAGTTTGTTATTCAATTACCAGAAAACTTTTCATGACTTATTCAGTAAGATTTACTCAAATACAACAATGTATTGATTTAACCTATAATTAACATTTTTTAAAAATCTTTGGTGTCTATCTCTCCTCCATTATTACTTTCTTAAAAAGAAAAACAACAAAGAAAACTTTATTATGACAGGTGATGAGATGACCATGGTTTCCATGTATCTCCCTATATCACATTCTTTCATAGATGCTTTTAGTGTTGGACGCAATCTGAAATTATTCCATTATATCACTAGGTATCACTTTAAAAGTCTACTTTTGTTGCTCTTTAAACTTCATTATCATTTGAAGAAAGACTGAAATATTTTTTCTAATAAAAGTAAAGAGGTATTATGGTCAGATCGTCTGCAGGGTCATCAACAACATGCTAAAGTTATCTTCCTAAGGCTTGACACATAAGAAGATTGATGTATAGCAGATTCTTGGAACAACTACTATCTGGAAGACCTAGCAGAGAGAAAAAAAATACAGAGACATAAGAAATTTAAAAAATAAGCCACTTTTGCATAGTCATTAACTGCAAAGAATATGGTTTATGCTCTTACAAATAAGTGCTTTGAAGCATCCAATGAAAAGGGAAGGTCAGAAGTGATGACAACTGTCTCAAAAGAAGGCTTAGAGAAGGACACAGCATGGACTGTGGAAACAAGCTAATTATTTATTTTTTATGTTTTAAAATCTTATAATTATAATGAAACTTCTTTTTTTTTCTTTATCTAACATCCCTTTGACTGAAATGTTCTTATTCTACTCTAGTATCTAGTTCTCATACTCTATTTCCTCATCTTTTGCTATAACCCAAAGAGTTTATATAAGAATATGCTTAAAATTAATGTTAAGTGCATTCTTAGAGATAATTTCTACTTCAGCAATCCCAGACTGCAAGGAGTTCTTATAAATACTCAGAATTCTTAGGACTATTTATTAAGGTAACCTTTCAGTCTAATCACTGAATATAGTAGCTTGATTACTCTGTGAAAGATATATGCAATCATAATTTTTTTAGTGTTTTCATACATTTGATCAGTAAATATGATGGCTTAAAAATCTGAAGAGTATTTTTCTTCAGTATTTTGTAGATTTCATTTACAGCTGTTCAATCCTTAATCTATTCAGAAGAAAAAAATAAGTATTTACTTTAATATATTATATTGATTTTTTACAGAGAGGAAAGGAGAAGGATAGAGAGTTAGAAACATCTATGAGAGAGAATCATCAATCAGCTGCCTCTTGCACTCCCCCTACTGGGGATGTGCCCGCAACCCAGGTACATGCCCTTGACCGGAATCGAACCCGGGACCTTTCAGTCTGCAGGCTGATGCTCTATCCACTGAGCCAAATTGGTTTCGGCTAAGTATTTACTTTAAATCAATATATTTTATGGATAGTGTAATATTCATGAAAATAACCTAATTAGAAGTAGTGTTTCTAATAGTAAAATATAGAAAAGCATAATTTGTTAAAGAGTGGCAAAAATAAATGAAGGAATGAATAAATAGCAGTTTCTGAAATTCAATCTTTACACCACCTAACCTCTTGAGAATGGAATGTACACTGCAAATTTAAAGCATGGTTTCCAAAAAAAAAAGAAGAAGAAAAGAATTAATGAAAAATCTTGTAAATTTGGTGGAGATGCTGTAATCGGGCCAAAAAAAAAAATCACTCTAACCTCAGAGGTATTTTTTTATTACAAATTTCACCAAGAAAACCCTAAGAAAGAACAACAATCTAGGTTATTGGCTTTGGGTTGTCAAAGCAAAGGTTATCCAGGATAAACAAGGGGTGGAGGAGGAGGATTACAATGTGTTTTTTAAAACAGCAACACTGCCAAAATCGATTTGGCTCAGTGGATAGAGCATCGGCCTGCGGACCGAAAGGTCCCAGGTTCGATTCCAGTCAAGGGCATGTACCTTGGTTGTGGGCACATCCCCAGTAGGGGGTGTGCAAGAGGCAGCTGATTGATGATTCTCTCCCATCGATGTTTCCAACTCTCTATCCCTCTCTCTTCCTCTCTGTAAAAAAAAAAAAATCAATAAAATATATTAAATACAAACAAACAAATAAACAAAAAACCAGCAACACTGGTATATGTCTATGAGCCAAACTTGGAACTTCCTCCTCTGCACAAATAAATAAGCCAGGCTTTACGATTACTTCCAATTAAGCCCTTGGTTTAGGCCTGAAGGTCCCTGGCCAATTTCAGCTCTGCCTTATCCTTCCAGAGGCCCGCAGGGAGCCCCTCAGCAGGGGAGTCTGGGATGGCACATGCCGACTTGACATCCCTGGCACACTTCTTGTCAGTATTACCCCTGGCCACGCGCACAGAGGGATGTGCTGCCATGGATTGACTTGGCTCTAAGAATCACCTTAGGAAGATAACCTTATTCAGAATCATGCTTTAATGTATTTCTGCATATGCAAGCATACCACACAGACAGACACATTCAACTTTCACTTTGCTTTCCCACAAGGCAGTTCTCTTAATGCATTTTCCCTTTTTGTTTATGTAATAACTAGAGGCCCAATGCACAAAATTCGTGCAAGAGTAGGCTTTGCTTCCTTCTGGCCGCTGGCAAGCACCCGGGACCCGGGCTTCCCTGGCAGCTCTGGCTTTGTCCGGAAGGTCGTCCAGAAGGATGTCTGGCCTAATTAGCATGTTACACGTTTATTATTATAGGTTTCCTGCAGGTTGACTGGGGGTCTGAGTTTATTATGAATTTTATAAAGTCTCTCCATTTTGTGTTTCTATATTACACACCTTGTGCCTGTTTTTACTGTTGTGGTTCTACACTCTGGATTTTAAAGCCTCAAAGGTAATCATGGTAAGTTCCTGCTTGGCACGGATGACTTTCACTTGAGCATGCCAGCCACTCACAAACCTTTAAATATATATTTAAATGATGTGTTAGAACAAAACAAAACAATGACACTTATTTTTACGTAACTTCAGCCACATTTGGAAAAGGAAATTTATTCTCAACCCGTCATTTAAATACTATTGTGGTTACTTCTTTGCTAAAACTGGTGGAAATTAGTCTGAGATTTGGAAAGAGCAGCTAAGTAATTTATTCCAAATTCTTATCCACAATGACTAGACTCTGCCCTTCCCCCAAGAAAAAAGACACACACACACACACACACACACACACACACACACACACACACACACTGTTTTAGCACAGTAGAAAGAATGCAGGCTTTAGAGCCACATTCACACAAACCCTTGGGTAAGTGCATTGTGTTAAGCCATTTAACATCATTACTTCAGTTTCCTTATCTATAAAATGGAGATGATACCTCTGTTGAGGTGTGTGAGAATTACAATATGATGGATGAACCCTATACTTGGCACACACCATACACCCAATATATGGGTGCCATTAGCATTAGGAATTCAGACATAAAACGGTCTTATACTTTTGCGGGACTCAGTGAAAAAGAAAGAGCTGGGAGTTCAGAGGGCTAAACCTCAGAGCGGTGATGTCTGAATTACACAGCATGGCCAGATGGTTGAGAACAACCATCTCCTTCCCCTTCCTAACCCATCAATCTCAGAACCGGTGCCTCTTTGCATGAGCTTTGCCCGTTGATGAGGCAGCTGGGCTCTCTCACAACAGGTCCCAGTTGGCATCTCTACCAATGACTTTCACCCAATAACACTCGTGGCCTGCCTCCTTTCCAGGCCTTCCTGCCCTTTCACTAAACAGTAATAAACAACTCTACTATTTATTGTTAGTATGCCTTATTTCTTTAAGCAAAATATTCTGACACCCCGCATATCATTACATACAAACCTTAAGTTCCACTGCTTTAATAATGGTCGTGCGGTGGTTGCTGATTTTTCCTTGAGAGAACTTTACTTCTGAAAACCCCACATGGCAAAGGGACAAGACAGAACACGAGTCACAGGACACATGGGAACAAACAGCCAGACATAAAGACAGACAGCGTCACAACAACTCCAGAGCCTGACAGTTTCTGGGCTTCTAAAGCAGATTTTTTTTTAAACTAGGAAAACCACAGCTACTTGTGTGGTTGGTGTGTAGCTAAAGGCCATGTCTCTCCTCCTATCACATGATCTCACACAGAGCTGGAGGACTTCCAGTGAGCAGGTGCTAATGGACCCGGAAAACAGTTTTTTGAGACAATAGAGAAGCTAAAAAGATACCTCTAGTTCTTATCCCAGAATGAGATGCTTTTGAAATAGAAAGAAACCCAGGTTTCCCAGAAAATTACTATCAAGGTTGAGAAGAGATTCCAGTACATGAGCAAGCCACCATTTAGCCACCATTTCTCATAACTGGGCGTGCCAGGTTCTGTGTAACTCCCCGATTTTACCTATTTAAACCCTGCTGTTTCTTTAAATTTCAGGTAATCATCACTTAGGAAGGCCTTTCCTTCCTTTCTGGGCCAGGTCACATCCTCCTGTTATGCATGCTCATAACTGTTTATATCTCCTTCACAGCTCTTACCACACTGGATTTTACATTTAGGTATGTTCCTCATTGAATAACATCAGTCCCAGCTATCAAGTTGTAAGCACCGTGAGAGCAGGTACTGCACCTGACTTTGGTTATATCACTGTACCCACAGCGTGTAGCAGGCACTCCATATATATATTTATTAACTACTGCAGGTCTTTATGTTGCCTTTACAAACTTACAGGTTCTTAAGGTGATAGCTCAGCCTACTGAGCTTGGGGTCAGCTGATGTGAAGTGAGTAAATATTAATTGGGGAATAGTGCATATTTATTCCTTTGAGGTATAGAAATTACCCATGCTGGTGGGTAATCATTAGCTGGTAGAAATAAGCTCGGTGGGCCCCAATACAGGAGTGCAGAAGTACTGAAAGGGGAATTGGAAATTTGCATAAACAGGTTATCTGCTTTTTATTTATTTATTTATCTCCTCACAACCCAACAGGCGACTTCTCTTTAGATGTTTGCAATGCCTAATAGTATTTTACTTTTCAGTCATGTATTTATGCTCACATTTATTGAGTAATCTTATTTATTGAGAAAATCATTATGAGCTAGAGATTTAGCTCTAAAACATGGTTAGTTTAATCACTTGCAACTCTCACACTAATAGAACTAAGAATTAATATTGATTTTTGTTTTTTTGCTAAAAAGTGCACCAGAAGCTAATTAACTAAATGACTTGTTTTCTTAAAAGCATAGGGAGGCTCTATATGTATTACAATATTTCTAACATGTACCAGGGTCTTTGGAGCTTTCAATATCTCCCATGTTAGCTAACCTTTGAGTTTGAAATTGGAATAGGATTGATTACTGGGTACAGCCAATAGCACATGGGACCAAGTCTAGACTATAGCTGGAGCAAGTGTTAACCTGGTGAAAACTTCTGGGAGCAAATGAGACCCAGCTCCCAGTCACGGGATATACACCTCCTGATATAACTCAGGGTTAATGCTATACACTGACGTATATTAAAGCCTCTAGCACACGTATGTACTCAAAAAGCCTTTACTTAATAAACTGTAAACTTAAATATATGAAGCAAGACCTCTGTAAAAGATCTTAAGGTTGAGAACATATTTTATAATAGATACAAGGCTGAGACAGTAAATGGGGGCAGATATGACAATAGAGTCTTTGATGTTGATAGAAAGTCAAACTGGAAAATAGTCATCCTTCTGAAGCTAAAATCCACCCACACTGGAAATTGTCAGTAACGTACTCCTGCCCAGGAATAACACATACTCCGACTTGTAAAGCTTGTCTGGTTCCTTTAGTCTCGCAACAGTAAGAGGTCACGGAGCAGAGGGAGGGCAATTTACAGTTCTAATAAAGGCAGGATACAATAGGTTAGAATTTAACTGGACAAAAATACTGAACAAATGCAGACACCAAAACAGTGAGAAGTTATGCAGCCCAGGTTTTAAATGGCCTAGAAAATCATTATCCTTATGCTATTCCAAATCTCTATCAGGATAGCCTCTTGGCTTTGAAATACTTTATGTCTATTCTGAGGGATTAGGCACTTTCCCCTTTATTTAGTTGCGCTGCTTGGCTTGTAAAAAAAATCTGCAAATATCTCAGTAACCAAATACTATGTAGTTGCATCTGCTTTGTGATAACCTACTTTTTGGGGTCCCCAAAGTATTGGTGGTTGTTTTGCAAGAAAATATGGAACTGTGGTCATTTCTCAAAAGATGAATATTTGCTTTACAGATTATGGTTAAACAGAATAATGGCCTCCAAGTCCTAATCCCCTGAACCTGTGAATATGATTAGTTGACATGGAAAAAAGAGACTTTACAGATATGAAGATACTATCTAATAAAAGAGTAATATGCAAATTGACTGTCACTCCAACACACAAGATGGTCTCCCCCTTGTGGCCAAAGATGGCAGCCCCCATGTGGACACAAGATGGCCACCACAAGTTGGCCAGCAGAGGAGGGCAGTTATGGGTGATCAGGCCAGCAGGGGAGGGCATTAGGGAGGGACTAGGCCTGTAAGGGAGGGCAGTTGGGGGTGACCAGGCTGGCAGGGGAGGACAATTAGGAGCAATCGGGCCAAGAGGGGAGCAGTTAGGCATCGATCAGGGTGGCAGGGGAGTGGTTAGGGGGTGACCAGGCTGGCAGGCAGAAGTGATTTAGGGGCAAACAGGCAGGAAGGCAGGTGAGCGGTTGGGAGCCAGCAATCCTGGATTGTGAGAGGGATCCCAGATTAGGGAGGGTGCAGGCTGGGCTGATGGACACCCCCACCTCCTGTACACAGATTTTATGTACTGGACCTCTAGTTAAGGTATAAAAATGTAAAGATTGCCCTAGCCAGCTTGGCTCAGTGGATAGAGCATCAGCCTGAGGACTGAAGGGTCCCAGGTTCAATTCCAGCCAAGGACACATGCCTGGGTTGCAGGCTCAATCCCCAGTAAGGGGCAAGCAGGAGGCAGATGATCAATGATTCTCTCTCATCATGTTTCTATATCTCTCTTCTTCCTTCCTCTCTGAAATCAATAAAGAAATATATTTTTAAAAAATGTAAAGATCACGGTTACTAGTAAGGCACTTGAGATGGATAGATTATCCCAAATCAACTAGGTAGACCCAACCTAGTTACACAAATCCGTAAAAGCAGAGAACATTCTCTAGCTGAGATCAGAGTGAGAAGGCAATGTGAATATAGAAGAAGGGTTAGGAAATGTGCTTTAGGAAGTCAACCCACTGTTGCTGGTGTTGAAGATGGAGGAAGAGACCTGTGCCCCAAAGGAATGTGAGCAGCCCTGGATGCTGGAAACATATTTTCTCCTGGGGGCTCTAGAAAGAAAGGCAGCCCTACTGACATCTTAATGTTAGCCTGGTGAAACCTGTGTCTGACTTCTGACCTACCTATAATAATAAAAGCATAGTATGTTAATTAGACTGGACATTCTTCTAGACAACCTTCTGGATGTAGCTGGGGCTGCGAGGGAAGCCTGGATGCCAGAGGGAAGCCAGTGCTGCCAGCCTGGGAAGGAAGGCCTCTACTACCGGTAGTATATTTAAAATACTACATCATATGTGACAAGTAAGCACATGTAGTGTCAACAATGCATGTAATTAAATTGAATCAATCATAATACAAACAACTATGACAAGTTCATGCATGCTCAGGCAATTGCAGGTACATTACAATTGTCACCTCACTGACGGTGATTAAAGAATTGTAAGATGCGCTAAAACCGGTTTGGCTCAATGGATAGAGCGTCAGCCTGCGGACTGAAAGGTCCTGGGCTCGGTCCTGGGTCAAGGGCATGTACCTTGGTTGTGGGCACATCCCCAGTAGGGGTTGTGCAAGAGCAGCTGATTGATGATTCTCTCTCATCGATGTTTCTGACTCTCTATCCCTCTCTCTCCCTCTCTGTAGAAAATCAATAAAATATATATTTTTAAAAAGAATTGTAAGATGCACCCTAATTTCAGTGACGATAGGATTGTAAGATGCATCTGAATTTCATGCTCTCTATATAAAATCCTAAGGGACTGGAAAACCGAATGACCCGTCAGTAGCTATGATGCACACTGACCACCAGGGGGCAGACACTCAACATAGGAGCTGCCCCCTGGAGGAGTGTGTGCTCCCACAGTGGGAGCACCTCTCAGCTGACAGAGGGGAACTCTGCTGACAGCTGGGGAGCACAGCTGCAGCGGTGTGAGCCTCTCCTACAGACATTCCCCTTGTGGCAGCAGTGGTAGATGCAGCAGGGTCAGGCTAGGGATTCTCCCCTTCTGCCTACTGCTTTGCACACTACTTCATGCTGTATGGGATTTACCTGGACAGCAGGCTGGAGCTCGCCCAGCTGGCGGGTAAGGCCTGGCTGTAACGGCGCAGAGGTGCACTGAAACCCACAGACTAAGCCAAGGTTCCCCACTAGTGCACAAATCCATGCACCAGGCCTCTAGTAGAACCATAAGGTAATACATTTGTTTTGTTTTAAGCCACAAAGTTTCTTTAAATTTGTTATAGAAGCAATAGAACACGAATGCAGCCATTATCAAATGTATGTCCCAGTGCTTTGCTTACCTGCCTTTTTTGTACACACATACTTTCACTTTCAAAGCTAGATAATATTATACTCTTTTAAAAGACATTATATGTGACAATTAAGCTCAATAGATGTAGTGCATGTAATTAAATTGAATCAATCATAACACAAACAGCTCTGACAAGTTCGTGCATGCTCAGGCAATGGCAGCTACGTTACAACTGCTCACTGACAGTGACTATAGGATTGTAAGATGCACCCCAATTTCAGGAATGTTAAAATGCAAACAAATAGAATCTGTGAAATATGGAAGATAAGATCTGTGCTTCCCCGTTTTTCACTATCTCCACCGCTCCCTGCCACTAACTTCCTGTGTCCACTGGCATTACTGGCCTGGCCTCTGGGTCTCAGGTTTAACCTCTCAGTTTCCTATTTCATACATAGGAAAAATGATCAATACTCCATAGGTTCATAATAAAGTTGAAGGCTGAATTAACATCATGAGTATGGAGACAGGTGAATACTACAAATTATGATGCAGATGACCAAGATGCCCTGAGGCTGCTAGTTAGCAGACTGGAATCTTAGCACCCCTTTTCTCTTTTCCCTCTCCTCAACCCCTGTCCAACTGGGCCTTAGATCTTTCCATCTATCTTTTCTTTTCCCACTGCCCATTCACATGCCAATGCTTAATTATCTTAATAGCCCTCCTAATGATTCTAACTCTAGCTCTTCTGCCAGTTTTACAAAAACAAAGTCTTTGTCTGTGTCTGTCTTTCTTGACAAGCAACTCCAAACTTTTAATGGTATACATTTCGAAAAATCACAATCCCCTTAGCCTGGAATTTATAAGATAATGAAAAAATATGTCTTTTAAAAGGCCCATAGCAATACTGTTCGGTAAAAACACACCATAAACCATGCATGTGTTTACTGACAGCATTCTCCCTTTATTTTTCTATGGATATCTAAGTTCTAGGAATTTGTTAGAATTGAACTGAAATCAGCTAATTCATGAAGCCTTTATCAACCAACTCGGGCTTTGATTGCCCTCTCTGACCCCTCGTATCACATGCCAAATGCCTCTGAATTTTTAACTTATCCGGTACTATGCCCTAAATCATTTAAGATGCCATTTGTTAATGATCATGAATATATTCCCAGGTGTTTTATTGTCCCTTAACTCAGTTATGTTCACTCCTGCATTGGCAGCTAGTTCACTGATGCATTTCATTTTACCTGAAACACCTTTCCCTTACGTGTGCACTATTTAAACCCTACTCACCATTCAAGTTTTCCACCTCTTCTAAGGATTTAAACACTCTAGCTCGGGCCATACATATTCACTGTTTGAATCATTAATTTGGACATGAGTTTGTTCTGTGCTATAACTCTGTTTATATAGTTGATGTGTGGAATTCATGGTTTTTCCTCCGACCACATTTCAAGTACTTTAAGTCAGGAACCTCTGTCATACTTTTTGAATATTAGAATTCCACCCCTGCCAAATACTTGCTATATGGCCTTGGGAAAGTAATTCAATTTCTAAGAGCTCAATTTTTTTCATTTGCAAAGTAAGAAAATGTATGACAATAGACCTCTCAAAGTGCCTGGCCCATAAGTAAGTACTCATTAAATGTTTATTGTTTGTGTAGTATTAGTTTATAAGTTTCTATCCCATCTGATTCTCACCATTCTGTTCTCATATACACAAAGGCTACTTGTTGGACTAATTATTTCATCACTAAACTGATTAGTTCTAATCTCTGGAATGGTTTCTTGCTCACCACAATGGCCACAACTAATAATATGCTACCCAGAGACAGACATTCCCAGAGGTTGGGACTTTGTAGGGAGGTATTGAAGGAAAACACTGTCATCTTTTGATCTTGAACCTTATATTTTTCCACCTGTAATAACACTTGCCTCCTTAATAAGAGTTTTGTGAGGTTAAAATGAGGTAAATTATGTGAAAGTGCTTAATAAATATTAACATGCTATTATTCCAATGTCCTTTTTCATAATTTTGTTTTTAATTAAGTTGATTTCGCGATTACAGTAAAAGAGGCTATGAACTATTCTCAAAGATTACTCACTTACCCATTCATTCTATTTGTCAACAAATATGTACTGATGTTCAGTTATGGGCAGGGTAGCTGCTATCGCAAGGGGATAGGTACGAGGTTGTAACCTTCAAAATAACTTCACATGATCCCCTTTTCCTTCTCACTTTTAACCTTAAGCCATCCTGTTTATCAACTGAACATTCTATGTTTCTGCACATGAGACAGGGTGGGGTGGAGAAAGGAGCTGTATAGGTGACACGGAAGGGGACTCATCTGTATGATCAACTTGTGAACCATAAGAACTGTATTTGTAGTGTAGTGAATCTTCTAGAGATGAAAAGTCTCAGCCCCAGAACACAATGCCAAACTATGAAAACTCCAAAATCAGAAGAAAACCAGCAAAGGGTATTCTTAAAAAAAAAATTATACCTACTAAAGACTTAGACCACATATCATTATGACTCATAGTAAAATGGTCCTTGGTGATTCACTGCAACTTATTTTTGAAGCATGATAATTATCTTTACTGCTTAAATTAAGCTTTTTTTAATTTCCAAAAACAATTTTTTAAACCCTTGAGGCTTTGTTGGATCTTTATTCCATTGTTTAATGTAAATAAGATTACTCTGAGTCTTTCAAGTCTAACATGAGTCTTGGTTACACTTTTGTAATACAGGAGGTATTTTAAATTTCCATTCTTGATCTGTTTTGGAAAGCATAAATTTTTTTTTAAAAAAATAGAAGGTTAGCTATGAAGTAAAAAAATTAAAGATATATTATAAAAATGCTATTTCAATGTATTTCAAACATTAAAACCTTAAAGATAAGAAAAGGAAGATAGAAAAATTCTATTAAATATTTTCTCTGCCTTTACTTAAACAAGTATTAACCTATTTCAAAACCAATATCAGTTTCATAGTAAATGAGTTTTGACATGTGCACGATTATGCTTAAATTTTGTGAAAAATGCCCTGGCCCGAGGCTGAAAATCTTCTGAGATACTAACCACTTCAGATATCCTCACTAGTGCATAATGAGTGAATTCATCTGATAGGAGATTGGATGCAACTGAACTCTCCACTAAGTAATTGAGTTTATTTTTTTTAATGACTGATTATTTAATAAATAAGAAAATAACCTGAAATACTATAAAAAAATATGTCCTCCAAAGACCAGATTCTCTCCTGAGTGAGGGCCTTATTCCCCTTAACTACCATGGCACTTGGCACATCAGAGTTTGCTGTTCCATGTGGTCTTTTTAAGTTGCAATGAAATCAGAGAAAAATAATCCAAACTGAGAGAGAATATGTGCATTTCTTCATATGTATTTTAACAATGTCATCTGTCTTAGTAAGCAGAAAACAGTACTTTTCCAAGAATTTTATTAATTACACAACGTGTATAGGTGACATGGAAGGGGACTCATCTGTATGATCAACTGGTGAATCTTCTAGAGATGAAAAGTCTCAGCCCCGGAAAGCAATGCCAGTTGCTACTAATTTATGCCATGTGCGTCACCAAGTCACTATTTATCTGTTTCTTCATGTTTGTTTAATAATTCTTTTCTTATTTATAAAATAGGGCTGTTTTGGTTTAATGAAAAAGTGTTTCAAATATCTGTACCATTTAACCTAGTCAATGAACCAATGAGTTTGGTAACATCACTACTCCTATTTTTCGGACACTCTAATCAAGCAGAGGACCAGCTAGTAAAAAGGCATAAATTATTTCATTGTATACACAGCATCCTTCCTCAAGAGAAATGTGAATGTGGCCAGAAGGAATTACACATGTACACTTCAAAGAAGTGCAGTTCTTCACTGAACACTATCAACATCACATACTTAGCCACTAGACTGGGTATATATATATATATATATATATATATATATAATATGTTATTTATATGTTATATATATGTTTTATATATATTATATAATATATATTATTATATATTATATATATTAATAATATATATATTATTTTAAAAATACATATTAGCACTTTAGTAAGTGCCAAATAGTATTCTAAATATATTACATCTAACTATTCTAATTCTTCTAATAAGTTTCAAGAGAAGTATTATTATTTATCTCATCTTACAGGTAAAGAAGCTGCAAGACACAGAAGTTAAAGCCCAAGGTATACACACAGCTCACATGTGAAGGACTTGGGGTCCAAAGGTAACCCTCTGGATTTTAAGCCTCTACAGAGCAAGGACCCTTTTCAACAATCATGCACTCCTGCCATAATTATTGTAGTGCTTTGTATTTAGAGGTATTTGTTAAGTGTTCGCTGAATAGAACTATAATAGCAGTGAAAGTTTTTGGGTCAGTATAATGTAGGAAGCCTTTCTTTGTAAGCCACTGACACCAAAGTAAAAGTTACTGGCTTTAACTGATGTTTATTGGGGGGCAATAAGGACTTTTGTGAATGAAACAAAAGGGAAATACCATCATACCTTTCTCTGCAACTTAGAAGTCAGCAAGCTCTCTGAACTTCAGTTTCTTCATCAGTAAAATAGGGATACTTAATACCCTGAGAAAGAAGTTGTGAGGATTAGAGATAATACAGTAAGCACTGCAGAAAGTAACATATTATAATCAAACTAGTGGCCTGGTGCATGAAATTCATGTGGAAAGGGTAGCGGAGGGAGTTTCCTTCAGCCCAGCCTGCACCCTCTCCAATCAGGAACTCCTTAGGGGATGTCTGACTGCAGGTTTAGGCTAATTCCCTGTCTGCCTGATCACCCCTAACTGCCCTCCCCTGCTGGCCTGCTCTTGCCCCCAGCTGCCCTCCTTTGCCAGCCTGATCACCCCTAACTGTTTCTGTCTCCACCCCCACCACCATGGCTTTGTCTGGAAGGAAGTCAGACATCCAGAAGATGGCCGGTTGACCTGGTCAATTAGCATATTACCCTTTTATTACTATAGATAGATTATATAGGATAGATTGCTTACATGGGGGAAAAGGCTTTTTTCAGTAGGCAGAGATGCTCTTAGCAGACAAAAATACATAATCCCTATATCTGGACTAATAGTCAGCCATCATATACTGCCAAACTAGTCATAAAAAAAAATGAACTGCTTTCCTATACCTTACACGAAATTGCTGTTGCCCTTAAAATTCCACCTCAGCCAAAACCGGTTTGGCTCAGTGGTAGAGCGTCAGTCTGCAGACTGAAGGGTCCCGGGTTCGATTCCAGTCAAGGGCATGTACATTGGTTGCAGGCACATCCACGGTGGGGGGTGTGCAGAAGGCAGCTGGTCGATGTTCCTCTCTCATTGATGTTTCTAGCTCTCTATCTCTCTCCCTTCCTCTCTGTAAAATATCAATAAAATATATATATTTTTAAAAACAAAAACACTCCACCTCAGGCCCCACCTTAGGTTCTGCCTTCACAGTTCACTTAAATTAAGTTCTGATTGGTCAGTTTCTATGCCAGTCAGCATCAAAAGCTCCTCCTTCCAGGCAGCCATCAGCTCCTCTCAGTTCACCCAGATTTGGTTCTGATTGGTTGGTTTCTATGCCAGTCAGCATTTCTGGGCCTATCTCCAGGCCTGATCAGAGAGGTGGGGCTGATCAGCAACTGACACAGTGACTGCAGATCAGACCCTGCTTCTCTCTCCAGGCCTCGCCAACAGTCCCATCTCTCTCTCTCTCTCTCTCTCTCTCTCTCTCTCTCAGAGAGGTCAGCAGTTCAGCACACTCTCCAGTCCCCACCCAACCAAACTTGTTGTGCCCACAACCTGGCGTTCAGTCGTCCCTTGAGTCATTTTGGATGTTATGAACCCTGTCTCTTTATATATAGAGATGGTTAATGATAATAATGCCTGTCGTTCTTATTCATTTACTTATTTTATTTAATATATTTTTGTTGATTTCAAAGAGAGGAAGAGAGAGAGAGAGATCCCACACACCCCATACTGAGGAGCAAGCCCTCAAACCATCATGTGCCCTTGATGGGAATCAAACCTGGGACTCTTCAATCCACAGGCTGATGCTCTATCCATTGAGCCAAACCTGCTAGGACAAAGCCTACAATTATTATTATTATTGTTATTCTCATTAGCTTTCAAGCATACTTATAGTTGATGGAACAAATGGAATTACAATTTAGGTCTTCGGATTTCTAATCCAGCCTGTGCACTCTCATTGCTATTCTCCTCTATGTTATTAGGAGAGAGTTAAATGGCCTTTACCCTATTTAACACCAGCATCATATTCTCAATGCAACCCATTTTCAGTTCTGTTTTTAAACTTGACTGTGAAAATAATTTTGTGTTGTTTCAGAGAACAAAGCAATTTGGTCTTTCTGATTAAGGAACTCTCATGACACTACATCAGGATTAAATTCACTCTGGAAAGCAGATGTTATTCTATCAAAACCACAAAGTGTTATCAGGGTGGTTCCTTCAGAAGACACTTACTGGCACAAATTTACACCACTTATTATCAAACATTTACCATTTTTCTCTTTATAAGAGTTTATGGTGGGAATTTTAGAAAGTACAAAGAAAAAAGAATAAAATAAAAATCTCCAGAAATGCCATCACTGAGAAAAGCACGGGCCTGTGAGGGGGAGAGGGGAATGGAAATTTTTAAAGTACATGCAATATTTCTAATTTGCATTTTATTTCTACAATAGACTTTTTATGTCATTAAATATCCTTGTACAAATCACTTTAGAAGGCTATTTGAAATTCTATTGTATGGATACACAGTAATTTAGTTAACCGAACATATGGTTGTTCACAATTTTTTCTCTTGCAGGCAATTTTGCTGTGAAGATTCCTGTGCACAGATATAGTCAAATTCTTGGGATAAAATTATGGAAGTGAATTATTTGGACAAAGGTTTTAAATATTTTTAATGCTTGCCAACGTTTTTCCAGCAATGAATGAACCTTGCCAATAATAAATGATTTCACTAAAAAACTGTCTTTTCCCATTTATTGTTTTTAAAATTATACCTTTCTAGGTTTTTAAAGCCCTGTATTTTTTGGTTACTAATGATACTAAAAATTTAAAATATATTTACCTCTCATTTATAATTTTTTGTATGAAATAACTATTAAATACCTCTTTACTTTTATATTTATTACTATTTTTGTGCACTCTCTAGGTAGTACTTCTTTGTTATATTTGTAGCAATATTTTCATTAGTCTCTTTTCATTTGATTTTTAATTTTTGATATTTTTACCAAAAAAGTCAAGTTTTTCATTCATTTTTATGTAATTTAATCTGTTAACTTTGGCACTAAACTTAAAAATCCTCACCCTACCCAAAGATTGTAAAAATATTCACACTTGTTCTCTGGCACTTAAAGATTTTAGGTATTTTTATTTTTTACTTTATTTTTATTTACACTATTACTGATGTCCCCATTTCCCCCCACTTTGTTCACTTCCCCTTCCAACTGGCCATCACCACACCATTGTCTGTGTATATGTGTGTATAGATATGATATTTGGCTAATCCCAAATTTAAAAACATAATATCTCTGGGACCTTTTTTGGACATTACTTGAGGTAGGAACACACATAGAGATTTCTACATAAAAGGAGTACATAATATATATTTTATGTCTTTTCCCTCAATGTTTAGACTGGTTATAAGACCCTTTACTGGATAACTATTAATCTCCCCACTGATTTGAAATGCCAATTTATTTACATATTACATACTTACTTTCAGTTGTGTTTATGTATTTTTTATATCATTGCTGTTTGCTCATTCTTATTCTAATTCCACATTATTTTAATTATGGTGGCTTTATATTACTTTTTAAAAATCTCATAGGACAAATCTCTCCCACTTCTTTTTATTTTATAATATTTCATAGCAAGTGTCATTCAGATTTTTTTCCAAATAAATTTAAAAGCCATTTAAACATACTTTTAAAGCTAAGGATTTTATTTTATTTTTTTTAAAATATTTTATTGATATTTTACAGAGAGGAAGGAACAGAGATAGAGAACTAGAAACGTCGATGAGAGAGAAACATCGACCAGTTGCTTCTTGCACACCCCCTACTGGGGAATGTGCCCGCAACCAAGGTACATGCCCTTGACCGGAATCGAACCCGGGACCTTTCAGTCCACAGACCGACGCTCTACCACTGAGCCAAACCGGTTCAGGCTAAAGCTAAGGATTTTAAATATATGGTAATGGAGGGAGACTAGACTTTGAGTGATGAGCACATAATGCAATATACAGATGGTGTATTATAAAATTGTACACTTGAAACATACATAATGTTATTAACCAATATTACCCCAATAAATTTGATAAGTAAATAAACCTAAGGATCTACAATATTTTATTAGGAGTCTGGTAAAATATTTTTATTCCATAAAGTGCTTAAAAATTGCAATACTTTTGATTGGTTGAAGAAAATACGATTGTAGATTATAGAACATGCTAGTAGAAAAAGCTGTGAATTATTTTCTCTATGTCTTTAATTCCAAGATAATAATTTAGTAAAAACAAGGTGTTAGACTCATTTCTAAAATATTTTGCTTTTATTTCCCCCATAATATTTCTGAAAGTCTGACCTATGTGATATAGGTCCAGAATCATGGCATGTTTGAAATAGTGCATTTTATGAGCCAACAATAATATTTTTAACTTAAAAATCATGAAACAGATATATAAGTTCTATGTCTCCTTGAAGATCCAGATGACATTCTGTTTCCTACAGGAAGTCTTCACTATTCTCTCCAGACCTTGGTGTCCTCTCTTTCACAGAGAACTAAAATCACACCATCTCTTGTTATATCCCCTTTTACTGTGGGAGGACGTATGTGTGTGTGTGTGTGTGTGTGTGTGTGTGTGTGTGTGTTTGTTTGTGTGTGTATGCGCGTGCGCGCATGTTGTATGTATCTAGCCTCTCTACCAGATTGCAGACACTTACCAGCTCCGTTTCCCAGAGACAGTGCATAGTCAAAATGTGTCTTTCAAGGATCATTTCTAATCCTGTGATTCCAGGTTTTTGCTTTTATTTTCTCAAGATTATGCTGCCTATTTAACTGCTGTCATGATTCCAATACAGTCTGGCACTGGTATTTAAGTACGATAATACTTATTTGATTTAAATTATCACTGCTCTTATAATTTATCAACACTGCCTGGCATTGTGTTGAGGTAGATCATATAGCAATATTGTGGAATTTTTTTTCTTTCATGTCTGGAGAATTGTGAAAAAAGTAGGAAAGGGGTAATAAACTTTGACTATAAAATTGGAAAAGGCATGAATAGAAGGAAACAAATTTTGATGGGCACAACATGACATTGTATAGCTTCTAATTCTTTCCCAGACATAACCAGTAAGGAGTAAAAAAGATGAGCTAAAAATTCCATAGAATAGGCTGAAGGTGCCTAAAGGTAGATGTAGGAGAAGTCAAGAGAATTTCCTCAAGAGTTGAAGCATCTAAAATTAACAGAAGCTTAGCTGACCAGAAGGTTACCATCTTACAGGGTGGTCAGACAAAGCCCATAGATGGGATATTCTTCTGGCTAACTGGAGTGGGCCATAGAATAGGACATTTAACACCCTAAAAAGACTCTGCAAAACAAGATTTCCCAGCAAGGACAGCACCAGCTCAGATTAAGCTCACTCTCTCTCTTCCCTCATCTCTTTGTTGTTATGTTAGAGAAAAAGTGAACTGAAAAAATAAAAATACCCTCAAACAGCCCAGAGGGGAAAGAATAAATAAGGAGAATACACCCACACTATATTATAGAAGACAGAGTAAATTAAGCTGTCTAAATAAAATGTGAACAAGAGAAAATCAAATGTCAGAGCAAGTAAGTAAATGAAAGAGGAGAGAGAGAGGAAGGAAGGAAGGAAGGAAGGAAGGAAGGAAGGAAGGAAGGAAGGAAGGAAGGAAGGAAGGGAGGAAGGAAGGAAGGAAGGAAGAGAAAGGAAAGAAGAGGGGGCAGGAGGGAGGAGAAGGCAAGAGAGAGAGAGGGAGAGAGAGGAGGAGGAGGAGGAGGAGGAGGAAGAAAAGAAACTATATTAGCAGCAAAATTAGGTGAAGAACCTTGTTTGAAGAAAAATAACAAACAAACAAAACAGAAGCAGATTTTTCAAGAGTATAAAGCACAACGAAACAATGTATAGATTTAATAAAAAGAGCAAAACTGTCAAGCTGAAAAACAACAAAATGAGATGATAAAGTGATTCAGCAGCTGGGGTCCACAAATTATAGGTGTTTTTGTATGGTCTGTGATTGTAGCCTAAGATTGTTTTTTTTTACATTTTTATTTATTTATTTTTCTTATGTATCAAAGTTTTTATTTCAGTGGGTAGGTGGTTTGTTTGTTTTTTGTTTGTTTTGTTTTTACATTTTTAAAGGGTTATAAAAAACAAAACACAAAGACTATGTGGCAGAGACCATATCTGGCTCACCAAGAATGAAATATTTACTCTCTGACCACTTACAGAAAAAGCGTGCTGGCTCTTGATCTTAAGAAATGAAATAAATTGAAAACCAAAATTATACCATTATAATTTATAATATCTACAGATCACAATTTATTTATATATGAATGCAGATTTTTTTCATACATATGAATGTCAATTGCCTGACATTTATACAAAAAAGAAGCTTGAAATATTAATTATAAATCCAAAAGATAAAAAAAGAAATGAAAATAACTAGAAAAATGGGGAACAGAGGTAATTGGGAAATTAGAAGACAGATAATTTACCCAATGTAAACACATAACTTTGTCCTTGAAATAGCATCTCAACAAAGTTAATAAAAAAGTTATTAAATGATGTAATTCATCTATGTCTTTCTAAAATGAAAGAATAGCTAATTTTTACACATCAAATGGACATCCTGAATACTAAGAAGATGGATACAGATTACCAACACTGGGACATATACTGGTTAAGCCACAGAGCTTTAAGATTAAAGAAAGAATTCTTCTGCAACTCAAGCAAAAAACAAAATTATCTACAGGTGAGGGGACAGGGGTGCATCATCCAGGCCACAGGTATCATCACAGCAATATTCAATACCATAAGACAGTAGATCAATGCTTACAGTGCTCAGAAGGAGAAAAGATATGATTCAGGAATACTGTACCCTCCAATCTGACATCCAATGTATAGGCATTCTTCAGTGTGCAATCATACAAGGAATAGAGCCCTTCTTTAAAAGCTTAACTTTAACAATAAAAGCTAACCAACTTAAAGGTGAATTAAAACTAAATACTTAACATAAGAGTATGATCTCTAAATCTATTTAAAAGTAAATTTAAAACTAAAAAATTTGGCAAACCATATTTTCACAACAGAGTATAAGTGCTATAAGTTCCAATAAAGTAAAAATAAAGTGACAAAAATGGAGAGATTGGAGTAGAAGACCTGGAAGAGCATTAATAACCATTCTTTCATGGCATGGAGTCAGTCATACACCTCCTAATACTTGTTTGTAATCTCTTTTTAAAACCAGAGTGCTCTTGTGGAAAAAGAAACATTTCTCTGAATCCCAGTAATTCCTTCAATTTTCTTTTGTTATATTTAGGCCAAATCAAATATAATATTTTTTTTTATTTTAAAGGTAGTATGTATAATATTACCTCGTTCCTATTAAATTGTTTAAGTTCTATCTCTCCAACCATACAATTGCTAACCCACTTATTTATTCCTTCAATCACTTAAAAAAATGGACAGGAAGATGTCTGAAATTATGTTCATCATGAGGAGAGGCAATTGGAAGACATTGCTTTCTACCTGGTACTTTTCCCTATTGCCTACATTTCATATGTATATATTACATATGTTATACGTTTTTTAAAAAAACTAATAAAGCCGAAACCGGTTTGGCTCAGTAGATAGAGTGTTGGCCTGTGGACTGAAGGGTCCCAGGTTCAATTCTGGTCAAGGGCATGTACATTGGTTGTGGGCACATCGCCGGTAGGGGGCGTGCAGGAGGCAGCTGGTTGATGTTTCTCTCTCATTGATGTTTCTAGCTCTTTATTCCTCTCCCTTCCTCTGTGTAAAAAAAAAAATCAATAAAATATATATTTTTTAAAAAACACTAATAAAGTCATTATCTTTTTCTGACCAAGTTAAGGATTTCTCTTTTTAATTTGGGTAAAATATACATAACATAAAATGTAGCATTTTCACCATGTTAACTGCACAGCTCTGTAGCATTAAGTTCATTCACATTTTTTGTGCAACCATCAATATTATCTATTTCCTGAACTTTTTCACAATCCCAAGTAGAAACTCTCTAATCATTAAATAATAACTATTTCTCATTCCACCAATCCCTAGTAACCACTATTCTACTTTCTGTTCTAGAGTTCCTCATATAGATGGAATCATGCAATATTTGTCATTTTGTGTCTCTCTTATTTTTATTAGCATAATGTTTTCAAAGTTTATCCATGGTGTAGCATGTGTCAACTTCATTTCTTTTTAAAGTCAAATAATATTCTATTATATATATATATATATATATATATATATATATATATATTGTATTTTGTTTATTTATCATGGACATTTGGGTTGTTTCCACCTTTTGGCTATTGTTAATAATACAACTATGATCATTGCTTAAAAAATATTTGCTAAAGTCTCTGCTTTCAATTCTTTTGATGATAGATCTACAAGTGAAATTGCTAGATCACATGATAATTCTTTTTACTTTTTTTTTTTGAGGAACTGCCATAATGTTTTTCAATAGTGGCTATACCATTTACATTCCCACAGCTATGTGTATTGGCTCCAATTTCTCCACTTCCTTGACATTTGCTATCTTTTTAATTCTTAGGATAATAGTCTTTCTAATGGGTGTGAAGTAATATCTCACTGTGGTTTTTATTTGAATTTCCCAAGTGATTAGTGATGTTGAATATTTTTTATTGGCCACTTATGCATCTTCTTTGGAGAAATGTCTGTTCAAATCCTTTGCTCATTTTTTTGAGTTGTTTTTTTTTTATTGTTGTTGCTATGTTAGAGGAGTTTTATACTGGATATTAATCCTTGATCAGACACATGATTTGCACATATTTTCTCTATTTTGTGTGTTGCTTTTTCATTCTGTGTCCTTTGATGAATAAAACTTTAATTTTGATAAAGTCTAATTTATCTATTTTTTCTTTCATACCCTGTGCTTTTGTCTGTCTTATCCAAGTAACCATTTTCAAGTTCAATGTCATGAAGCTTTCCTGTGTTTTCTTCTAAGAGTTTTATAATTTTAGCCCTTATCTTTAGATCATTTATCCATTGTTTATTAATTCTTATATGTGATGTAAGGTTAGGGTCCAATTCATTCTTTCAAATCTAAAGTTGTTACTTTTAAAAATAAATACTTGAGAGAGAAAAAGAGAGAGAGAGAGAGAGATTAATTAGTTGTTCCATTTATCCATGCATTCATTGGTTGACTCCTATATGTGCTATGACTAGGGATCCGACCTACAACCTTGGCTGTCAGGATAATGCTCTAACCAACTGAACTATCATGCCAGGGCTAAAGTCATTACTTTTTAATAACAGTTATCATCTAGCAATCTGACCTCTGACACTGAAGGCTCATGCAGAAGAAAGTGCAATGAGACCCTAAGTGCCTGATGTACCTTCGAGGTGTAGTGACCCAGAACTGCCAATGAGCCAGTTTTCCCATTGCTCCCACTCATCACTTCCTGAAGGTTGCTATAGACTGGTACAAGATCTGCGTTTTTCTTTTTTAAACATCTAAAGGCACCTGTTCTTTGAAGTGGGTGTCAGCTGCAGATGTAACACTCATCATCACATGGCATCTGTTTTTAGCTAGTGGAAAATGCCACAATAGTTTACTGACTTGCCACCCTGGTTGAAAGTCCACAAACCAAAATTTCCCACAAGGGATAACTTTTTTCCTCAAATAATTCTTTCTTTTTTATATCAAAAGCATCTTCTTAGTATTTCAATGTACTATTTTAAATCTCCATGATACTAAATGGAAATAAAGTCAATAGCATATTTTTAAAATAGCATCTTACATGCCAATTGTCAAACTGATAATACCAAAAATTCTTAACTGCCTTCTAGCTGGAAAGCTAAAAGAATGATCAATTAAAAGCCAGAAACAGAAAACAGGGTACATACCACAAAAACTGAATATTACAAGTCAATGAAGATGATAAATATGACCTTTTTGTTAAGTATTCTATCAAAGTTTTTCTTTTTAGTATCAAATGTATTTTTCTCTGAAAAAGCAACAATGCTAAACTAAGAATATGTATTACATAAATCAAAAATTCTTTCATGATTTATATAAAATAATTAGTATCATGAAATATTGCTGGTTTACTTATTTCTGGTACCAAGACTGCTATAATTATTGAAATGAGGAATTAACACACAATTAAAGTAGACAATGGGAAGATCCTGAACATTTCTTGGTGATTTACCACCAATGAAATCTATTTCTCTCATTTCAAATCCTTGATATTCTGTTCCTCTGGCTCAACTGTAATGCAAAACTATGGTATACACCTAGGCTTAGCTACATTATTTGTGGGGCCCAGCATAAAATGAAAATGTAGGGTTCTTTGTTCAAAAATTATTAAGAATTTCAAGATGTCAATAGCAGAGTATTAAACCAAGTAGAGGGTCATTTTGAGCATGGAGTCCTGTGCAACTGCACAGGTTTCACACCCATGAAGTCAGCATTGTGTGTATTTGTTTCTGTGTTTAGTCTTATAGGTTTCTGATAACTCAATTACAGATACAGATTCTCAAAAGCTGCCATGAATCCATTTTCATTTCCCCCCATAGTATGACCATCTTGTCTGCTCTTTATTGCTGATAGCAGTATCTCCTGGGTACTTAGTTAACTTTCCACCTTCCATGAATCTATGTTGCATTGGTCCACTCTTCTGCCTTTTTTTAAAATAATATATATTTTGAGGGAAATAAGAGATCAACTGAAGGACTTGTACACATGCATATAAGTATAACCAATGGACACAAAACTCTGGGGAGGGAGGGAATGTTTTTTTTTGGGGGGGGGCAATGGTAATATATGTACACAGATAATAATTTAATTTAAAAAAATTAATTTAAAAAATACTTAAAAAATATTTTTAAAGATAATAAATAAATAAATAAATAAATAAATAATATATATTTTATTGATTTTTTTACAGAGAGGAAGAGAGATGGATAGAGAGTTAGAAACACCGATGAGAGAGAAACATCGATCAGCTGCCTCTTGCACACCCCCTACCGGGGATGTGCCCGCAACCAAGGTACATGTCCTTGACCGGAATCGAACCCAGGACCCTTCAGTCCGCAGGCCGACGCTCTATCCACTGAGCCAAACCGGTTTCGGCTGCCTTTTTATTCTAAATATGAATCTAGATTTACTGTAATCCATCCAACAATAACCAATATTTAGTGTGTTGGTTTGGGTTACCCCAAATAATTTAGTTGAAGGGTGCAACCTGTAGGGAAGCAGAGAATTGATAGAAGGAAGAGAAGGCAGCCTATAAGCAGTGCGTTGTGAAGATAGCTATTTCAGTCTTAGAAGTACTCTCCCATCTCCTTAATCCAACCCCCTTCATGGAAGGGCAATGGAGCTATAGTATTTTTGCAGTAAGAATAATCAATTAAGGGTCGCTCTTTGCCAAGAGATGGCTGTAAATCCTTAAGCCTGATGCATAGGTGGGCAAAATGGTTTTCTACAGTCTCTGAAAAGCATCCTCAAGCTTGGAGATGCACATCTTGGCAGTTGTAATTGGGCCAGAGAATAGTAGATAGGAGTGAAATCAGGTAGGGTCCCATAGACCACCAAAAGAATTTATTTCATTTTGCTTTGTTGTGTTGTGAGATGGAAAGAAGATGAAGGCTTTAGAGCAGAGAAGCAACTTGATCTGTGGTGCCGACAATCAAAATTGGTGCTTGCCATATTTTTTCTGTATGTCACCATACCATAGTAGTAACAGACACCTGTAGGCCAAAGGCTGCCTAGCTCTTTTATGCTGCCTACAATCTAACTTCAAAAACAAAACACTAAAAATAGTAAAGTAAACACATGATCACCCATCCATTCATCCATACATTGAGAAAGCCTTTCAGAGTTGAGTAATTCCTGCTGCCTGGCCCCCACTGCCATCTGGGACAAGCTGCTGTGGGGTGTGACAACAAGGAGAAAGCACATATGAAGGAGCATAAGGCAGAATGAGAAAGACAAAGATATCAGCCAGCCTAATCATGCTGCTTTGCTTTTCATTTTTCCTTTTTTTTTCCTTTCCTTTTGCTTTTATTGGAATGCCTATTATAAAGAGTGCCTATATAGCAGAGGTGGGGAACCTTTTTTCTTCCAAGAACCATTTGGGTATTTATAACATAATTTATAGGCCATACAAAATTATCAACTTAAAAATTAGCCTGCTGCATTTGGTCAAACACTTCATTAACTCACCCCTCATGCCTTGGCAGGGCCAGACCAAAGTTTTTTCAGGCCTTACACAGTCCACAGGCCAGACATTCCCCACCCCTGCTATATATAGCATACCTCATAGTTCTTGACACACACACAAAAAAAATCGATAAATGTTTACAGATTATAAAAATCTGCTAATGAAAAAAACAGTCATTCTTGCACTGCTGGAATGTATTTCTATTAGTTTGTGTTATTTCAATTTTTCATATACTACTGAAGCCAAATATATCCAAGAATGTATTTTATGATAAAGGTCACTTCTCAATTCAGTGTGGAAAACAAGGATTTCTTCACTATGTGGTGCTGTGAAAAGTGGGCAGCATAATAGAAAACCATTAAGTCAAATTCGCCTTTTACACTATACACCAAGATACTCTACACATGTGCCAATGACTAAATGTAAACTATCAAATAAAAGATAAAGGTACATGAAGAAAATTTATGTGCATTCTCTTTTATAACTTTGGATGGAAAAAAGCCTTTCTAAACCAAGTTTTAGAATGCAGGAACCAAGGTTAAGAAAAAGGTTGATACGTTGACTATATATGAATAGGAAAATGCTGCATGGCAAAAGACACCATGAATAAATGTAAAATCAAAAGACAAATTGAGATACAGCATTTGAAATTCACTGCTTTAAAGGCCCCTAGATTACTTCTCCAATCTTTCAAAAAACCCCAGAAATTGAGAAGAAAAGAGATCAACAATCTGAAAGAAAATCTACAGTTCACAGGAAAGGAAATACAGGGACCCTAACATATGAAAAGATGTTAGATCTCACTCATAACAACAAACATGCACACTACCACTACTCTAAGATAATACTGCCCACCTACCAGATTAGCAGACCTCCCAACAGCAAGTTGGGGGAGAATGTCTGTTCGTGTATTTTGGGTAGGTGTGCAAAAATGGAGCAAACTCCACAAAGGGCATTTTGGCCAGACTTGGCAATTTGCATCCCACTTCTGACATTTTTCCTCCTTGAAATTTATCTGCTTATATGTGAAATCCTGTCACATTGTTATTGTTTATTAGAGAAAAAAATTGTAATGGGGCAATGGGAACCCAAGTGTCTTTCAAAAGAGAACTACTAAGCCCAGCCAGAGTGGCTCAGTGGTTGAGCATTAATCTATGAACCAGGGAGATCATGGTTCAATTCCCAGTCAAGGCACATGCCCAGGTTGCAGGCTTGATCCCCAGTGTGGGGCATGTAGGCGACAGCCAACCAATGACTCTCACCATTGATATTTCCATCTCTCTCTCTCCATAATCAATAAAAATATATACTTAAAAAAAGAGAGAACTGCTAAAATAAATTAGGATAAATCCAGACAATGGAATACTAGGCTATTATAAAAGCAAATAAAGACAATTTTCTTGTATTGATGTGGAAAGATCTGCAAGATGTATTATTAAGTGAAAAACAAGCCTGGTGAAAGAGTTACATAGAATACTACCTATAATGCTATTAATCATCTCTGAGAATAATCGCTGTCATAGCAATGGTTTTCAACGTGTGGTCTTCCCAAAATCCTTTCAGGGATTCATAAGGTCAAACTATTTTCTTGATATTACTACAAATGCATTTGCTCAATTTTGTCCACTTTCTACAATTTGTGAAAGCACATAAGCGAAACTCCAGGAATAACGGAAGCCTTGGACTTAACTGATTCAAATTAATCTGGTTGACATTTCCCTTGCTCTGTCACGCCTGTGCCATTATCAGTGGCATTTAGGTCGGGCTGTGAAGAAATGAGCAGACACTGCCGGGCAAGCCTAAGGAAACAGACCGCAGAAGCAGACCACTTGTTTTCGAAGGCCTGTCCTTTTCACAAAGAAATTTGCAAAGAGAAAAAGAGGATCACAAAATATATGATCCCAGAATTCAAGTCCAAAAATGTGTGTGGAAATTAAAGTTATCTTTCTTTACTCTTACCATGGTAAAAAGCAAGCCAGGTAAACAAGGTCTAAGTTATGATAAATAAAAATTTAAGTGGGCAATTTATTTCTGTTTAACAATTAAGTACAGACCTACCAAATACAGGGTTTGTGGTCATTGCTTTGCGTGGCTGGGGACCAGATGCTTGGTCACAAGGGAAACTGAATGAGTGTGGAAAGCCACCTCTCCTATTGACAATTAAAGACATATGGCATTTGCTGTTTATAGAATATTTGTCCCTTGTGTGAAATGTTTCTGAACCATGGTCTCCAGGGCACACACACTTTGAGCTGTTTTTTCCTGGAGTGGTGTTTCATTCACACAAACTAACCCACATTTTCTTCTGTGATTCTCCATATGACTAATGAAGCATAGCTTTGAGGTTATGATTTAGGGGAATATATCTGTGACCATGGAGTACAGAGCGCTGACTGGACTCATACCCTGGTTATAAACATGAGCTAGACAACTGCCTGGCCAGTCCCCAGTCTCCTCTTTTCTTTTTTCAGTTTGATATTTTTTTAAATGATCTATTTAACTGTAATTGTGTTAAGAAAAACCTGTGTTTTCTATACTGGCTCTTGGCCTTATGGCTCCAATAAAAATGTACAAGCCATTAGTTCTTCAGGTTCTGCACAGACATTTCCCTAGGAGACAGCCCCAGGCTTGATGGCTTCATGCTAGGCCCGTCTGTCAGCTACTGGCATGCCCCAAATGTTTAAGACTCCAGAACTGAAGAGATACTTTAATATATGCCCTTCTTGTAACATAGGATGACTGTTATCCTATTCATCTAACTTATCCGTTCTTGTGTAATAGCTCCTTAAGCAGATATATCTATGTATCTATTTACTCACATATACCAGTAAAATGAGTGCATGTGTGTGAGTAATTTAAGTTGTAAATGTGTTTATTTAAAAAAAAATATATTTTATTGGTATTTTACAGAGAGGAAGGGAGAGAGCTAGAGAGCTAGAAATGTCGATGAGAGAGAAACATCGACCAGCTGCCTTCTGCACACCCCCTACCGGGAATGTGCCCACAACCAATGTACATGCTCTTGACTGGAATCCAACTCGGGACCTGTCAGTCTGCAGACCAATGCTCTACCACTGAGCCAAACCAGTTTCGGCTGAAAATGTGTTTATTTTCACAAAATAAAGACACTGCTTAATGAGCAAATGCATTTCAAACTCATAAGCTAATAAATAGCACTTTTAAGGGTATATTAAAATATTATTTGTATTCCTTCACTTAAACAGGAATATATACAATAAATACAAGGCTGAATGGATTCCCAAAATTGGAACCTCAGTTGCTTAAACAGGCAAAATGATTATAGTGTCACAAGGACCTCTGAGTTCAATTTCTCTGCAGGCCTCATATCAGATTTAAATAATGTTTCACTTTCCAGCATCATTCCATTTTTAGCTTCTTTGTATAATTTAGAATTTAGCAATCTTAGTACAATTTAATTTTAGACACAGTTTTAATAGATATTGAATATTTGTCTGAATGGCTTAGTTAAGAATGGGTTTATAACCTGTGACCTCAAGAAAGTTTCTGAATGACAGTGACATTTGCTGGAAGCAATCTAATTCTCATGATGAATATAAACACCTCATTTTAAAATGTCTTCTTTGATTACAGGGAATCCTAAGAATGCAAGAACAACAACAACAACAACAACAACAACAAAAACTAAGCCAAAAATAAAATCATCAATTGTGCTAAAGTTTATTTAATCTCATACAGTAATTGCCTCTTTATCAGAATGATATTGTCCTGAAATTCTCATGTCTATAGTTTACTCATACTATCTGTGGGCATCACATTCTCCAGCAAGCCTTCTGTAAATCCTCTATGTTCAGGGAAAGATAGGGGGATCCCATCAGTACCTTTCCTTTCAGCTCATCCTTCCTCACCACTAAGCTAAGGGCAGCATGCTAGCAGAAGGTGGGCCCTTTAAGCAGTGATAAAAACAGTTAATTCTGGCAAGATTAGAAAGCCTACAAAACACTATTGTGCAATTTTGGTCATTCCACATATAAAGGCAATTCTCTTGGAATGGCTGCACACAAAATAAAGATAAGTGGCAAGATTTCATGCTAATAATTTCAAATTTTAATTTGTCTTTACTTAAAATTACATTAACTAAGAAATTAAAAAAACACACACAGCGTAAGTGAAGCAACCCTAAAAGCAAGGAAAAAGCCTAATATATTGGGCTTTTTAACAGCATTTTTCTTACTTTTGGAACTAGGGTTTCCACCTTTTCATTTTGTGCTGGGCCTCAGAGATTAGATGGTGTTGGTCATAATTATGCATCAAACAGGGTTCTTTAAAGTCTGAAAGAGTTCAATATATGCCAGAATGCCTTCTCTATTGAAAGATGATAGATGATAGAAGATGGTAGATAGATAGATAGATAGATAGATAGATAGATAGATAGATAGGAAGATAAAGAGACAGATATTATTTATTCATTTTGTTAAAGCAGCCACTATGCATTTTTGAAGTATGATTACTTGATATATCACTTTCTTAGAATCTGCTCACCAATATCCACTGCCTTCATGTCATTTGCAGTGTTAGGACTAGGAGGTTTTCATTTCTTTTCGATTGTAGGCCTGTGCTGGGCTTCCTCGGGGTCTCCGGAGCACCTCATCACCCCTGCGCAGCGATGACCTTTAGGGGAAGGTCAGGTGGTTCCTCTGTTCTTCACACCGGGGAAGGAAAGACCTGTTTGTAAAATGCAACAAATGTTTCCTGGGTTGAAGCCAATTTATTTTTGATCTTCATTTGATCTTTCTTTCCACTAATCCTTTCCTTTGTGTGATTTCCTTTTGTTGATATGCCAAAATTCTGCCAACTTGTTTCCTTTCTCAAAAAAAAAAAAACCCCACAAAAAACTACCTCATTTCTGTTAAGTTTAACTTAGTATTTGGCTTGTTTGCCAAAGTAAATTAAATCTCCTCTGCCCTAGCACCAACCCTAATCAGGTGAGAAAGGTGAGAAACATATCTTGTAAAAGTAAAGCCACAATAAACATATAGGTGATTGGCTCATGTACTGATATGATGTATTATTGATCTTTATGGATATGTTTAAGGGAGGGGGGGCAGAATTCTCTTTCTAGTTATTTATTCTGATAAGTAAGAGAATAATTTTTAGGCCACTGTGATCACATGTATAGAGTACCAACTATCTAGGTAACACAGGTAGCACATTCAGCTTTAATTTGAATTGCCCAGATACACTGTACAAGATGCCTAGAATCCCAATTCAGAAATGTGACAAGAACTTGATTGATCTTCCCCAGCCTGCTTTAGCAATCTGGCATTCTGGCAATTTGTGCATTCTACTGCAGATTATGTCAGCAAGAGCCAAGACCTCTTGCAAAGCTTTACTAAATGATACACATGCTAAGAGAGACCTTTTCCAGATGAAACTCTATTTAAAGGTTTGGGTAAAGCAAACTGAAGCACCAATTAGCACTATTAGCTCAGCAATTTCAACATGCAAGTTTGCTTCCAAAAACCTCCCTTTGAGCCTGAGTTTGCAAGAGGTTCAGATCTCCTGAGTTTCGCTTTGAGTGTCAAGTTCAAGCAGAACCCCAAAGAAACTCAAAGCAAAACCCACTTTGGGTCCTTAGAGTTTCACCTGTCTCCTACCTGAAAGAACGACCCAGTGTTCCCTTGAAACTTGACCCAGGTTTGCATGCAATTCAACTGAAATCCAATTCAGCTTTGCTGAAAGGTTTGCAAATCTCCATAAAATGGGCTGTGAACCTAGTATGACCTTTGGGTATCTAAGGAAGTTTACCAAAGTTTCCAACAAACTTCAACAGGACTTTTAGGACCTGGTGAAGAATGGTATATTTTTAAACTGTAGTTTACCTCCAGGAAATCTATGAATCACATTTAATTTACCCCCAAGAAACGAGTTATTTCTACTTTATAAAATTATTTTTCATCTGTGTATACTCTTTTCAATAGGGACTATTGTGGTTAATTGATGAGAAAGCAGGTGGCTATCATCACACGCTGTTTTCACCTCGTCCTTGCATACAGCACAATCCACAAGCTCAGGCACGTTAAGCATTGCCTATACCGTGGCCTGGGGAATCTACACATTTCTAATGGCAAACAGTTGAGATAATCCAATATCTTAGCAAAACACAATGGGTTGGAACAGCCTGTCACAGAAGACTAACTTCCACTTTTTCTAATGAAGATAAAACTGCAACTTACTCTTCTTTGTTCTTTAGGCCAAGTTTCTTCCTCGCCTCATCTCTGCCTTACCCTCCACCCTTTCCTCTCACCACAAAGCCCTACTTGTGCTTTCCTGATAATCTTCATTCACTCTCCCATCTCTAACCATTTACCACTTTCTCCGTGCTTCCTCTCCATCACCTGTCTCCTCCTTTCTTCATCTGCCTCTGTTTAACTTCCCTGATGGGACTTTTCCACAACACCTACTTTACCACAGTGTTGTCAATGGGCCTCCCTTTCCAGGGTTCCTGGGCAGGATTCCTACTTCCAATCCCTGTGTGCTTTGTGTTCAGAGCTGGCATTCTGGGAACTCCTCAAGAGGGGAGGTTGTGCCCTGGCTGGTATGGCTCAGTTGGTTGAGCGTGGTCCCATGCACCAGAAGGTCCAGGTTCCATTCCCAGTCAGGACACGTGCTGGGGTTGCTGACTTGATCCCCAGTAGGGGGTGTGCAGGAGGCAATCAATGGGTATTCAAGCAGAATGTAGTTGAAGACTACATCTATGTTTCTCTCTCTCCCTCTCTCTTTAAAATCACTTAAAAAAAAAAGAGAGAGGGAAAGTTGTGAGTCTGTCCTCAGTGAACAACACTCAGTGAGCCACAGTTTGCAGCAACTGTGGACGACAGAGTGACTTTATTACATGGATGGAAACACAAACAGGAGGAAGAAAAATAACATGGACTAGGAAAAGCATGGATTTTGCAGTCTAATAGACCTCGGTTTGAATAACGTCTCTGGCATGATGATCTTAGACAACCAATTTAAACTTTTAGAAGTCTGGTTCCCTCACCAGTCTAATGGGGATACTAATGTCTACCTCAGAATGTTAAAGGAATAAATGAAATGATGTACATCATAGAGACTCAGTTCCTGTTAATTCTTTACCCTTAATTGTTCTTTAAAAGAAGATACTGCAGCTCACATTTTAGGCTTAAACTAGTATAGGCTAGTGGGAAATTTAAAAAGTGATTATATTTAGCCTTAAAATGTGGTGTAATTTCTTTGTTTAATGTCCTAAAGCAATGTGATAGTTTTGCATTGAGGCACAAACAACACCAGACTCAAATTCTCTTGTTTTTTCATTTGAGATGGATATTCCAAAATTCTCATTTTGCTAGATCCAGGGTGATTTTATGCTGTCCACTTGGTTTAAAGTACTTGTCTAGCTAAGAAAAATCTTACTAAAAATAGTATATTCATGATTCACATCTGTACATTGCTTCATAAATAAAACATGCATTGTTAAATATTATCTAAACAGAAAACCAAATTAAAACTTAACAGTGTTTATAATTGTAAACAATTTAATGGCATTGTTATTTTTAACATACAGACATTAAAATTAAAAGAATTTGGCTCAGATATTTGAGGGTTGGAGTAACAAAGATACATAGTAAGGAGTGTTGAGTATAGTTTTTGACTGTGAGTTAAATTAAAAGCTATTCTTTCTGAATGACCAAGGATCTTAATGTCCTGTCTATTCACTTCACCACACAGAGCTTCTAAAACTTTATTTTTCTGCTAATGGGTGCACTTTGAGATAAGTCATATTCCTCATGGACATCTCAATATCTTTCATATAGTGTTTTCTAATTTGGTAGATACATAGCAATTGGGGAAATATACTTAATATTACATTCTCATTGCATCTATCAAAGGCTTAGGCCCTAAGCAAGAACAAAATGTCTTAATAAAAAAATGAAAAATTCTAAATTTTCTTTTCTTTCATTTTTTAAGGACATCATACTTCGAGCAAATGAAATGAGATTAATAAGTATTTGGTGCCATGGGAATTATACCTTACTTTAAAAACTCTGTTAGGTTTAATTTTGTGTAAAAATGAATTATCTGGCATTGTTTGAATGTGGCTAGGTAAAATGTATAATAATATTTGCTTTCTTAGATTCAGTAGAATTTATAGTAGAAAACTCAAGAAAACATGCAACATATAGAAAAAAAAAGGTCTCTTGCCCTTGACTTTATTATTATGTGTAGGGTTTACTACGTATTTGTGAATGAATAAATATCATAATAAATTAATAGCGGAACCATTCAGCCTAGAAGATGAAGCTGACCCAGCAAATATCAGGGAAGGGAAGAGGTGAGCTGAAAAGATGGCTTCTCCCACCTTGAAGAAGGTTGAACAGTCCTTAATGGGACCAGAAGACAGATAGTTAGAAGCGTGACACAGAATGTAATACAGAGCAGAATGCTAAAAATAAGGAAGAGATCACACACAGATGCAAAGCATAAAAGGGTAGATAGGAGCAGGTTTGTAAAAGCGAGAGAAAGTCAAGAGCTAAAAGCTATGCTACAACTAAGTTCTATGGAAACAGGGCAAGTAAGCAAGAACAAAAAGTCTACCTAAATTAATATTTTAGCCTTAGTTCCTTAATCTTATAAGTAGCGGTTTGCATTTTGATTTTACAAGCTGCCACAGAATTGCCAAGATTGCAGTAAATGGAAGGAATAAGACAGTGTTGAAGGGTGAAAAGAAGGGAGGAACTAAGAGATGATAAAAGAGGAGAAAGTAGAGTCACCCCCCTTATCTGAATGGCATATGTTCAGTGGATGATGAAACCATGAATAGTACCAAACCCTATATATACTGTATGTATATTTCTTATATATACATACCTATGATAAAGTTCAAACTATTCTTGCAGTCTGAAGCCATTATTAAGTACTTGAACACAAGCACTGTGATACCTTGACCGTCAATCTGATACCCGAGTTGGCTACTAAGTGACTACTTGGTGGGTAGCATAAACAGTGAGGATATGGTGGACAACGAGATGAGTCACATCCTGGTGGGACAGAAGGGAACAGCTCAATATTTTATCATTTTACTCAGAACAACACACAATTTAAAACTTATGAATTGTTTATATCTGGAATTTTCTATTTAATGTTTTAGGACCATGGTTAATAGCAGTTAACTGAAACTGTGGAAAGCAAAACAGATTAGGAGAGACCACTATGAAGGAAGACAACAATATGAAGGGAAAAGGAAATAGACAAGGGAAGGTAAAAATGAAAGTAATAGGCAAGGACAGGGAGGTGGAAAGGAAAGAAATTCCCGAAGATTGGGAGGAATCTTGATTATATCCCCACTGGTCTCAAAGACACCACAGTCCATTGGCTCACTCACTCACACTAATTTCCTAGTGTGTCTGGCCAGGCTTCTCTGAGCTTTATAGCTTTGGATCAGAAATGGCTCCAGCTTCAGATGTTAACTCTGAAATAAATATGAGGGATGTTTCATTATTACCACAAATCCGTAAGAGTGAAATTCAAATAAAAAGGAAAATGAAAACATTATGTTTTGTTTGAAAAAGTTTGTCCTGAGGTCATTATCCAGTAATGATTCATTTTACCCAGCAAGGAAACTTAGGGGTAACCCTTTCATGAGTCACAATCCTTTTCTTGTGGATTTCTTTGTTTCGAATATTTTATTTCTTGGTTTGTTCAACAATATTAATGTCAAGTGACATAACAAATGGAAATGTAGTTGAAGCCATAACTACACAGGGCATCAATCCTACAGGGTACACTTGATAAAGATGACTAAAATTTTCATCTTCTCTCATTAATAAATTGTTGAATAGTAGTCAGTTGCAATAAAATGCTTCAAATAAATTCTTATTTTCTCTAGATTTGAAATTAGGGTACTGAGTTTCCAGATATCAGCTGGAACATACACTTGGAGAAAAATACAACTTTTCAATAATAGAGGGTAAGATCAGGTGTATTAATCTGCTCTACCAATGCCCTGGACTCAGCAAGAATATAAGAGAAAATAATGAATGAGAGATCTCAAATGAGCTCTCAGAGATCATTGGGAACATAGTTAACCTTCCATAAAACAGTTCTTGCTGCCATTATTGTATTAAAATGCAATACTCTCCCGAGATCATTGTTATAGGCCATTAATGCTTATGCTAATAATAATCCTATCTAAAAAAGAGTAATATACAAATTGACCATCACTCCAACACACAAGATGGCTACCTCTCTGTGGTCAAAGATGGCTGCCCCCCATGTGGACACAAGATGGCCACCACAAGATGGCAAGAAGGGAGGGTCCAGGCTTACAGGGGAGGGCAGTTGGGGGTACTAGTCCTGCAGGAGAGGAAAGTTAAAGGTAACCAGGCCTGCAGGGGAGGGCATTTAGGTGCAATCAGGCTGGCAGGGGAGCAGTTAGGCATCAGTCAGGTTGGCAGGGGAGTGGTTAGGGGGTGATCAGGCTGGAAGGCAGAAGCTGTTAGGGGCAATCAGGAAGGCAGGCAGGTGCGCAGTTGGGAGCCAGCAGTCCTGAATTGTGAGAGGGATGTCCGACTGCCCGTTTAGGCCCAATCCTATCAGGGTCCCAGATTGGAGAGGGTGCAAGCTGAGCTGAGGGACACACCCTTCCCCCTGTGCATAAATTTGTGCACCAGGCCTCTAGTAATGATGATAATAGTTTACACTTACTTAATATTGTTATGGACTGGGGGCTGTCATAAACATTTTACAATTTAATACAACCAATACTGTTCAACTCTAAGTGACAGATACTTATTTTTATTTTCCCTCTTTTGGTGAATTGACAAGCCTAGATTCATTCCTAATGAATTAGCTATTAAAATTTAGGTCGCCAAATCACAACAACTGATATCAATAATAACTATTGGTAATATTGAATTGTTTAATATTCAATTCAGCAAGGTGATAAAAAAGGTATGATTATTAAGCTGCAAAACTCTCCTTTAACTGTGAAATAAAGAAAGATAGCTCCTAAAGATTGCCATAAAGAGTTAATTGTGCCGAAACCGGTTTGGCTCAGTGGTAGAGCATCGGTCTGTGGACTGAAAGGTCCCGGGTTCGATTCCGGTCAAGGGCATGTACATTGGTTGCAGGCACATCCCCAGTAGGGGGTGTGCAAGAGGCAGCTGCTTGATGTTTCTCTCTCATCGACGTTTCTAGCTCTCTATCTCTCTCCCTTCCTCTCTGTGAAATATCAATAAAATATATATTTTTTTAAAAAGAATTAATTGTTTCAGAAACTCAAAACACAATATAGGATTATTTTGAATATGAAATTATAGCAAGAATTTTTATTGAGCCTGCCAGCATGGGTCAGTGGTTGAGCATAGATCTATGAACCAAAAGGTCACGGTTTCTAGTTTCCCTGATGCTTTTGAACTCCTCAAATCAAAGTAATTGTTACCTATCCTCTACCTAAAATGAATATCTGACCATTCATTCACTCATCCTCAAATGTATATTTAGTGCTTACTGCCTACCAGGTCAGTAAAAACAATTGTTGAGCAAAAGAAGATATGTTTTTGAACGTCATGGAGACATAATAGTGACAGACAGTAACCAACTATCTTCACTAATGCTAGGTTAAAGTAATGTTGAGTGTAGCTTTCTGAACCTCGGTTTCTCCATATTCAAACCAGAGTGATGCAACCTAGCTCCATTAGGAGATTAAAATAAGGTTATGATTATGAAAAATACACAGAGTAGATGCTTGATGAATATTTACTTTTTAAAATATATATTTTATTGATTTTTTTTTACAGAGAGGAAGAGAGAGGGATAGAGAGTTAGAAGCATCAATGAGAGGGAAACATCAATCATCTGCCTCCTGCACACTCCCTACTGGGGTTATGCCCCCAACTAAGGTACATGCCCTTGACTGAAATCAAACCGGGAACCTTTCAGTCCACAGGCTAACGCTCTATCCACTGAGCCAAACTGGTTTTGGCTTTACTTGTTTTTGAAATCAAATGGTAGCAATCTGCCCAGAGGATAGAGCCAGAGATATAGATCAGAAAGTCAGTGACAGAGGTTAAGTGGAGGTAAAGTCATAAGAGGGAAGGAATTCTCCAAAAGAGAAGATAATTCTAAGGATCAAGCACCAGCGCTAGGGATTGGAAAGAAGGAAGAGGAAACATAGGAAGGAGACTAAGAATTTGTAAGAGAAGAAGCAAAAAAACAAAAAACAAAAAACAACAGAGTCTACTGTTATTAAATACTAGAGGCTCAGTGCATGAAATTTGTGCACGGGGCAGGGGTTCTCCCTCAGCCCAGACTGCACCCTCTCCAATCTGGGAGCCCTCAGAGGATATTCGACTGCTGGTTTAGGCCCAAACAACTGAGGACGAGATCAGTCTAAACTAATGAAAATTGTGCACTATATTATACTATTTAAATAAATGCCATGTTATGGTTTCATATCTAAACAATGATGCCCTATGATATCTATATAATGATGTGCAAAAAGAGTACTGCCAAGTAGATATTTTTATAGACTTGTTTTCAAAAGCAACAAGAATTAACTTTATTAATATATAAGTTGAGAGCACATAAACAGATATGAGACTGCACACTTGAAAAATGTGTCCCCTCAAGTAAATTAATTATATTCTTGCAATCTTTATACTACTTTTTGTCTATTAAATCTGTTTAGCATAGGGAGGCCAAAGATCATCTTTATCTTAGTCCCCTGGCAACTACTAAAAATTCCCAATCAGCTAACCAGACTGGTGAGGTTTTGCCAAACATAGTGCTCAAGCTAACATATGAATATTTTTCTCTGAAAATCGACAGTTATATTCAAGCTGGACCACATTTTCAATGGCTAACTGGAGTTCTTCAAGCAAATAAATGCATTGAATTTCATTAGTGGTTTCTTTTATAAGAAATACACTGTTTCTGCTTAAAAGGAGTGGTTTCCTCCTTTTTGTCCCACATTCCACCCCTCTCAGGGCACAGCTGGAGCTTTATCTTCAGTTCTGGGAATCGCATTTTGGGAGAAACTCTAATAAAACAAAGCAGTTCAAAGAGAACGAGACGTGGAAGCATTTCACATGAGGGACACTGGGGCATTTGGTTTGGAGGAACGATAACATGGTCAAGATGTCAGAGAAATGAGTGTTTCACAAGCAGATGGTTATACTACATGGAAACCAAGGAATCAATGCTAATGACAATGTTTATTTCTGAATTTGTTAAATAAAGATGCCAGTTCTGATCATTCTCCTTTATATAGAAGTCACTTGGAAGTGGGACAACTAAGAAAGCAGAGTCTATAAAGCTCAGGTTAATTTTGAATCAAGGACTATGATTGGCCAATTCACGTTTTTATTTCCTTGAAGGACCCTAAATTAAATTAAACAATGATTACAGGGAAAATATTAGAATATTTTCCTTTAATTTTTTTATTATATATTATCTTTGCCATAAGATGAATTGCTGGGCCTTATGACTTATGGAAAATGATAAGGAACCCTGAATGATCCAAGTATGTGGAATAAAGAACTGAGGATGAGGTAGCAGGGACTCCCCCAGACACTGTTCCTTGGGAGAAAGGGAGCAAAGAGATGAAGTGGGAAGGAAACAATGTAAAAAAGCATCTCTTCTATTTGCTTTCCACTGACTTTATTTTCTAAATTTCAGTGGCCAGCCTTACATTTACTGCAGGCCAGGAGTTCTGAGTCAAAATTAATTGTTCTTAAGAGAGTGAAAAAGAAACAGGAAGAGAAGTGACATCTCGTCACATCCTGAACTAGCCAACTTTGATAATGATAGGGGTGGGGGGCTGATTCTCAGTAGGTCAGATGTGATGGGAAGCTATAATGAGACATTCATTCCACTTGTGGTTTGGCTATGTGAATTGTCAAAGGCCACAGGTTGTGAGAGCAAGCTGAGGCCTCAGATTCACACCCTTTCCTTTTAACATAAAATGTCTTTCATTGGTGGGGTAAAAGTACATGTTTTTTAAAAAATAAGGAAACAGCGAGGACTGGTCTGGCTCAGTGGATAGAGCATTGGCCTGCAGACTGAAAGGTCCCGGGTTCCATTCCGGTCAAGGGCATGTACCTTGGTTGCAGGCACATCCCCAGTGGGGGTGGTGCAGGAGGCAGCTGATGGATGATTCTCTCTCATCAATGTTTCTAACTCTCTATCCCTCTCTCTTCATCTCTGTAAAAAATCAATAAAATATATTTTAAAAAATAATCAGGAAACAAGTTTAAGAAAAGAAGGGTGTCAATGTATCTCTTGTTCTGAGAATAAGGACAACTGGGCTAGACATTGGAAGGCCTTTCTGAAGAGGTAACATTTGAGTTGAGCTCAAAAAGACCCCCCAAATCCTGATATTTGAAGACCACAAGAACTTCCTAAGAAACAGAGGGACTAGTCAGTGCAAAAAATTAAAGTTCTTGCTTCAAACATACAAAACAGGTTACTTTGCTGAGGGAGCAGCAGCTAGTTTCAGGGTTAGAGACACTGAGAAGAGTTGATATGACTCATGTTATCCCTGTGGCTGTAAAGCCTCAGCCACCGTGGCCACTAAAGGTAAGGGAGTACTATGCTAGGCTCTGCCCAACAGGGAGAGACCACTAGACCTTCCCACTGACTGGATGGGACTCATGGAGATTCTGACTTTTCTAACAGCTTCCTGGGGGGGGGGGGGGGGCAGCTAACACAATTCAGACATATGGGGAAGTTACAACCTATGGGTCAACTTTGACCAGTGAAAGATCGGAGATAGGAAGTAGTCAGCAGATAAATTGCTTGTTAGTCTTCTTCTCTGAGGACCTGTTTCAAGATGTTTTCACCCAACCTCTCGGAGAAGTCCACAATGAAACCAATAAGCTGTGACCAGCCCAGTAGCACAACCTCTTGTATTTGCTCTTCCTCCTTTCTTCCCTTACTATATTCCTTTTCCTCTCACTCCAGTTTCCTGGGGTTGCACTCCCTAAAAGAGTTAGCACATGAGCTTTCCCTCAGGCAGTTTTCTAGAGAACCTGCTCTAAGATGCATATGCTAATTCATTTAATCCCCACAGAAATCTCATGAGGTAAGTACTATGAAAATTGCCAGGATATAGATTTAAAACTGATCATAGAAGATATCGAACTTTCCCAGAGTCAAGCAGCTTGTGAGTGTGTGAGCTGACCTTAAACCCAGATGATTTCATTCTACAACCTTCCTGCTCTATGGTCATGAAGACATTGGTCATGTTCAAGGGCAGGAGCTCCATTCAAGAAGGGCCTGCAACTGCTTATACTAGTATGTAGTGAATGATCCTACTATTCTTTTATACCTTTTTAAAATTTTAAAATTACAAACGACATTTAATATTACATTAGTTTCAGTTATACAGTATACTGGTTAGACATTTATATCTTAAGAAGTGATTTCCCATTCTACCTGGTTTGGCTCAGTGGATAGAGCATCAGCTAATGGACTGAAGGGTCCCAAGTTTGATTCTGGTCAAGGGCACATGCCCAGGTTGCAGGCTTGATCTCCAGTAGGGGGCTTGCAGGAGGCAGGTAATCAATAATTCTCCCTCATCATTGATGTTTCTACCTCACTCTCCCTTCCTCTCTCAAATATATATATATATTTAAAAATTTTAAGTGTTTCTCCCAATATTAGTAAATCTAGTACCCACCTCATAGCATACAGTTATTATAATATTATTGTCTATTTATGCTGTACTTTACAACCTTGTGATTATTTTGTAACTGCCAATATGTACTTCTTAATTACTTCACCTTTTTTACCCAGCTTCCAAACCCCTTCCCATCTGGCAACCATCAGTCTGTTCTTCATATCTATGAGTTTGTTTCTGTTTTATTTCTTTTGTTAGTAAGATTCCACTTCTAAGTGAAATCATTTGTTATTTCTCTCTCTTTCTGACTTATTTTAATCTAAGTTCATCTATGTTATTGCAAATTAGAAGATTTCATTTTTTATACATATTTCACTGTATATACACCAGTGGGCAAAAGTAGGTTTATAATTGTGAGTATGTGAAACACAGAGTTTATTCTTGTATTATTATTTATTAATTATTACATTATTTATTTGTATTATAACTGTAGACGCCTACATGTACCACATCTTCTTTACCCAATTGTCTATGGCTGGATACTTAGGTTGCTTCCATATATTGCCTATTGTAAATAATGTGGCAATGAATGTAGGGATGCATATATCTTTTCAAATTACCCAGCAATCCCACTTCTTAGTATTTATATGAATAAATCCAAAACAGCAACCCTATTATTCTTAGAGAGGATTACCCCTCTCTCCCGACCTCCTAACAGAGGTCATGCAGTAGATTGTTAGGGTCCTTGGTCTATGTTACTAAATTCTTTGTATTGGAAGAGACCAGGCCTGAACTATTAGTCTTTATTGGCAAATCATTAACCACTTATCAAACATCCATTCTATTCTGAGAACTTTCCCAGCTACTAGGTATTACAAGTGATCAGAAATGGCCAAGTAATCCTCAGAGTTAGAGAAACAAAGCAATAACAGAAAAGTAGGGTCGGGATTAGGATGAGGTGAGTGAGGCATTTCCCTCGGGCACAAATTTAAGAAGGTTCCAAAAAAAAAAACTCATTAATCCAGAAAAATAATATTTTAATACAATAATTTTAAAACTATAATTAATGCCAAAAATGGAATGAATAACAAATTATTGAAATTTTAAATGAAGATGGGGTCAGGACCAATGCCCTACCAAGCCATACTGGAGCCTGTGGCAAAAGGCAAAATCAGGAATACTGGTCATTTTCCCTAGTTCTGCCCTATAAAGAAAAATATATAACAAGATGCATAAGTTCATTCCCCTGGTCCTCCAAGCCATACTCAACCATAGAGTACAATCAAGACTCTCTTTTAATAACTTCAGTGTATAGACATCACTAATACACACATTTGAATGTTTTTATACAAGGACTCACATGAACAATTACCTTCTGTGCCCAGCATTGTACCTAGCCTAGAGGTATGAAATAATATTATTCACAATAAAAATTATCTTTAATTACCTCTACCTTTGAAAATAAAGAAGCAATCACTATTTTCTTATTGATGATTTTTTTTTTACTCTTAGTCGCAAATAAAAAAATATAATTGCAGGTGATGGAAAATGTCAATATTCAGTAAACATTCAGTAATGTTCAGTAAGTGAGGAAACTGAAAAGCCCTTGTTTATTATCTTTATATATTATTCTATTCTGTCGTAATAAATAACAGTTAATATACATTAATTTAAATGTTAAAATTATAAAACTAATTTAAATTACAAAACTATATGCCTTTGTAAATGCTGGCTTTGAGAGAGTCAGCTGTGAAAATGTCCTTCTGTGCCTATGAAGAATTTTCTTCTGGGTTGGGAGAAAAAAGATGCTTTGAAGGATGAAATTGTGCCTGAATTTTTGTACTGTATCCAAACCCATCAAACACGTTCTGTTTGGGCACAGATTCCCTGCAAGGAAATAGATTTGGGGAGAAGCTGGTCTACAGCTTGAGGGGAGGGGGGGCCAGGCTGGAGAAAAGGAGGGAAATTCCCAGCTCTGGAAGAGAGCAAGAGGGAATACCCACGAAACTCAATGATAACTTGGCATAGATTTAACTTCCCCTTCCTAAACTTGCTGAAACACTTCTTAAAAGCAAAACAAAACAGAGCAATAACAACAAAAAAACCTCTTCTTTTATAACTGAACAATGGTGATAATTGTGAGACAGGTCAGGTTGTGACTTGATTTTTTTTTTTTTTTAACAGCTTTTGCACTGGGACAAATGGAGAGAAAGTGACTACTATCTTCTCCACCTCATCCAACTAAGTTTTACAAACATGCCACATAGTTGGGACTTTCTTATTGCTCCTGTAGCCTATAGTCATTCTGGAAATCCTTTGGCTTTTCTTCACCCCTTTATTTATATGTCATGGAACTGAGTCCAGAATGTTGCAAAGAGATAAACTCCTCTTGTAGTAAATAATAATTGGGGTGGGGGGTGGGGGGGTGGGGGAGTGGGGGGGAAGTACTTCTCAATGAGCATTCAAAATGACTTAAGCAGTAGTAAAATGTTGATAATTGGGTTCCTGTGTGCATATTGCAAAGGTTTGTGTGCGCGTGCACATTTTTCTATTATGTAGTCTAATCTTCTTAATCCAAGGAGAATGGACTGTAAATTTCATAAGCATTGACTTAGTTATAAAACTTTCAAATTTCCCCACTCATCCAGTCATATAAATATTGTTCTAGAAAAAACTTGGGAGACCAAATTTTAATGCTTTTGTTTCAGTGCTTTTAGGTCCCAAAACAGAAGGTTGCAAAGAACTCAAGAACATCATAATACATCTTTATGGTCTAATGAGGATGTGTTTAAAAGCCTTGTCTGTATATATGATAAAGTCTCCAGTTCTTCGGGCCTCTGGATTGGGCACAGAGGTCTTTCGAAATTATGGTTGAGCCAAGCATCCGGCTTTCTGGGTGAGCACTGTGGTGCGTGTTCAGTTCCTGTGCTCAAGCTCCATGAAAACTCTGCTCTGTGCGAAATATCAAATATAACTTAACAGAACCAAAAAGAAACTATAGTATCTGGGTAGTAAGTAAGTAGCCTTCTAGGTATTTCAAGCCAAAAAAAGAAAATGAAATCATTTTTTCAGGTGTTATAACCAGCATAAACCGATTAATCCAGTTTTCAGCACTGATTAGCCTTTTTTTCTCCAGGGAAGAAAGTTTTTCACACTCTGAAATTAAAAAAAAAAAAATGTCAGTTAGTCTCATTACCATTTATAGAATCATTTCCATATATAAATTTCCACATTTAGGATTATTTCTTATCCCCCCAAATGATTATATAAATCATTGAAACAAAGACTTCTCAGATATAAATAGGGACATTATATTTTTTAGTTACATTCTCATTGGCTGTAAGGAGAAGGAATAGCTACTGTAAACTGGAACACCACTCATTTATTAAATGAAATCAATTTAATACAGCCATTCATCTGATTTATTTTAAAAATCCTATATAATAAAGAGGTAATATGAAAATTGAGTCACACCAACACACAAGATAGCCGGCAGTGGAGGGCAGTTTGGGGTGACCAGGCCTGTAGGGAAGGGCAGTTCAGGGTGACCAGGCCTGCAGAGGAGGGCAGTTGGGAGTGAACAGGCTGGCAGGGGAAGGAAGTTAGAGGTGACCAGGCTGGCAGGGGAGCAGTTAGGTGTCAATGAGGCTGGCAGGAGTGTGGTTAGGGAGTGATCAGGCTGGCAGGAAGAAGTGGTTAGGGCCAATCAGACAGGCAGACAGGTGATAGGTTGGGAACCAGCAGTCCTGGATTGTGAGAGGGATGTCCCAGATTGAAGAGGGTGCAGGCTGGGCTGGGGGACCCATCTCTTCCCCCCACCACCTGTGCACAAGCTTCATGCACTGGGCCTCTAGTATTTAATAAAAACTCACCTTAAAATTATGCTTATATTTATTAACTTTGGCTTAATGTTTTTTTACTTCACAGTTATATCTGTATGGGAAAATAAGGAATGATGACTAAAGATATCGGTGTTCAGCCCACTATTCAGACATGTTTATTATCCTAGATTAGTTGCCTATCACAGATCATTTACATAAATGTCTGAGGTGTCTCTTGAGGAAGTCTTGTGGTACCCTCAAAAAAATCAGATAAGCATGATAGTTATGATCCAGTTTTTCTTTTTTTAACCTTTAGTGGTCAGAGGAGAGAGAGTTCTAAGTATAGCACCATAATTCTCCCTCCGTATTTTCCCCTGATCCAGCCCCCAGGTGCTATTTCGGTCTTAATTTGTTATCCTCAAAACTTTGTGACACAGAACACAGGAAGAAGAGCCATCGGGGAAGGTGTAACCCAGCTGAGGTGGCCAGAAGCCCCTATTTCTGTTTAGGACACAGCTTTGCTGTGAAAATTAGGAAACTCCAGACAACTCAGTACCCCTCTGGCTTCATTAGGAACCCAGCATCCCGATGCAGTGGAGGCCATGCCCAGGAAACATCAGCTGTGCCTGGTGCGGTGACTTCTCATGGGCACCCACCACAGGGAGAGAGAGGGGACAGGAGTGGGTGAGGAGAAAAGCTTGGAAAGGAAGGAAAATGACAGAACAGTGTGGTAGCTAGTAGGACTTTTTAAAGAAAGTTATTATGAGCAACAGATGAGACTGCCTAAGGGTCATGAAATAATAGGTGAAAGACATTAATTTATGCATACATTTAATGTATTCAAATCTTATAAAATCTGTAGGAAACAATGATTGGCTATTTTGATTGCACGTTTTGAAATAATCTAGATAATAAAGTAAATTGATTCATCATGATTTCACCTTGTGCCATAACTTGGAAAACACATTGATTTGAGAGAGATGTGTGTGTGGGGGGGGGGGGGGGAGAGCGAGAGAGAGAGAGAGAGAGAGAGAGAGAGAGAGACATTTGTTGTTCCATTTATTTATACACTCATTGGTTGATTCTTGTATGGGTTGTGACTAGGGATTGAGCCCTCAACCGTGGTGTATCAGGACAATGCTCTAACCAACTGAGCTACCTGGCCAGAGCTGGGGTACATGCTTCTAATCTAACCCTGTTTTAAAGTAGAGGAACTAATTCGAGAAGGTTCAGTGACTTGCCCAACATCACACAGTTAGTGCAAAAAGGTGCAAACTCTGGACCCCTGGCTCAGAATCCTATACTTTTTTCATTGCCCTGCATGACCTGCCAGCTCCCCCGAGGCGACTTGGTGACTCCAGAGTCAGCAGGTGAAAGTTCTGAGGCTGACACTTGGGAAACCCCAAATGGAAGCCTCCTGGCTCTTGTTCAGCTCCTCCTTGACCTTGGGAAAGTCATTTAACTTTCTGTTTTATTTCAGACATCTGCAAAATGGGTTGGGTAATAACACCTGCCCCACCCGAACTTATACGAATGTTACCAGGAAGAATTAGATAATGTCTGCACTGTTTTTCTCTCCTTAAAAGAAAGTCCCTATAAAACACAAGGCAGAAATTCACAAGGACTGATGAGATCAAAGCCTGGGGCCATGAGCTGGGAAGCTTTCCCCTGAACAGCCAACATTTACTGCTCTACACTCTAATAACATTCCTCCCTTAAGATTCTAAAATGATTTGCAAGTAGTCATTAAGTAAATCTTGCTGCAAGGTGCAATTTGCACTATAACAGCCTAAAGCTTTATGAAAAAGAAAGCTTAGGTGGAGTAATGGCAGTACTTAAAAATAATAATCCAGGAATTAGGATCCTTAGTTCTATTTTCTAGTCACCTACTCTCTGTGTCCACATAATACAATTTTTATTTAACTTTTTAGTTTTTCCAGTTGCATCAGGTAAATAGTGTCATTACAAGAAAATCTTCTGGAGGGAGACCATATGCAAAAATAAAGGAAAACAAATACTCGTAAATATCAGTAACTTCTAAAAGCTATGGGCAACTCTGAAACTTTATATGAATCATTAGCTTAAATGCTGTCTTCTCTCTGTTTCGCAGGTCCTTTCCTTTAGAAAGTGGATAAGACCATCAAACCACAAAAGAACCACTATTAGGCTGTAGAGAATCCATCTTCCCAAAGTGTTAGGATTTATTAACCAAGTCTTGAGATGCTTGCATAATATTGCCTAACCTCGTTTTCTAATGTCTCAACTTGACCGCATTTCATTTTAATTTATTAAACTATACTGGCAGAGTCTCAGAGTAAAATGCTGTGCTATCTTATTTTTGAATCTACATGTTAATCATGTCTAATTGGCCTTCCTTTCCATCTGCGCAGGTCTGTAGTCCCCGTTTCTGGAATTAGTAGATCCAATTGCCAAATCCAACCCAGTCATGACCTCATGACGTTTATTTGACTTCGTCTCAATATTCCATCAAAGCCTTAAAATGTAAGTTACCAGTGTGAACAAGGACTGCACAATAAAAGGATGAGTTTCTGCTTTTTAGTATTTCTTGTGTGGATTCAAACTGTTGAAAATTAAGGGTTAAAAGCAGGAGAGACCCTGTATTCTCAGGGCAAGACTGGCCTAGACTTTCAATGTTTCCTTTCTAGACCTCTGAAGTTTACTGGCACTGGGACCAGGATTGATGGACACATTAATAAAGACTGAGCAGAAGTCACTAACTCCTTTCTCTCAACCTCTCCAAGAGTTGTGCCTGAAAAAAAATAAAGGCTCATCTCAATTGAATTCTCAAAAGGAAGCATGACTTTATATATCAGTGATGAATTAAATATAATGGAAATGCCCCCCTCCAAAACACATAAGCTTTCTATTTCTGCTCATATTAGTGGCAAGGAATGATCCTTAAAGTGGGGGACATTATTCTGACTGTCTGATGAAAGGTGCCCTTTTGGCTAAGTTAAGTGCTTTTCTCTCGGTGGAATGCTAAGATCCATAAAACAGTATGTCTCATTAAGTCGTTTGTTTATCTATACCTTAGTGTGAATGCATTGAACAGATTCTCTGGGCATGAGGAAGGGACTGAAAAGACTACAGGAAGTCCAAGGACAAACTTTTCTAAATTTTACCTGGACGGGTATTTTCTCATTAGTAATGCAGCCTTCATTTTGGCATCCTGTAGCAGTTTCTCTCTCCTGTGGCTGAGATGGCACATAGAATCTCTTCTTTAAAGTCCGCACAGGCATTCTGTGTTAGGAGAGTAAGAAGGTGAAGAGGTGGAGGAGGCTGCCCCAGAGGTAAGTTTTCCCTCCGTGCCCAGGAGGACATGCAGCTAATAGCTTACAAGCTGGCTGAGATGGTGATAAAAACCTGCAGCAACATGCCAGCGTCCAGGATTCAAGACCCAGGGAGGAGGAGGAGGAGTGCAGACTGTTTCATTCTAATTGTGCCAAGGAGTCTGAACTAAAAAAATGAAGTAATATCTCAATAACAGTCTAAAATGAACTGAAGCTACTAAGGTTTAGTGAAGAAATAGTGTTTCCGGTTCTCCAGCTATAACAAACTTGCGGTTGTGAAGAAAAATTAATGTTTTGTGAAAGAAAGAATAAACACCCAAGGCAAAAAGCCCTTGGTTAGTAGAGAAGTGAACTGTGCTTAAAAATATAATCTGGCCTCAGAGGGGAGGAGGGACTGGATGAAAAAAGGTAAAGGGTTTAGCCAAAGAACATAATATGCATAGCCCATGGCACAGACCAGAGGGAATTGGGGGTGGGGCTGGATGGAGAGGGGGCAAAGGCAGGGAAAATGGGGACACCTATGATAGCAACAACAATAAAAATAAAGGAAAAATATGATCTTGCCTAAGATAAAGAAAATGATTATTTCAAGCATATTGTTAGTTCTTTAAACTGCTGGCTGACTGTTCTTTGGTTTAGCAAACAATATGATGAGCTTTCTGGAAAAGCAAAGATACACATTGTACACAATGGCCCTAATCTGGAATACAGTTTGCAAATTAAAACTTTCCAAATAATAATACAAAAACTCTGCGGGGTTGGAGAGGGGTGATGATAGGGAGAAGGAAGAGGAGTGGAGGAGCCCTAGAAGAAGACCACCCAAGGCAGGAACTTGAGGGCAGGAAGGTTCAGTCCTGAAATTCAAGGTGACTTCAGTTCCTGGTATTGGTGCTGCTTTGGGCAATGGAAGAAGATGGGTGAGGCCTAGTGATGAGGGATGACTTTGTGAAGGTAAAGCAGTGCGGACAGACACTAGAAGAAGACAGAGGCAGCAGGATGGAGAGAGAATGCAGAAACTTCAGCAGGAGTATAAACTGAAAGGTGGCCCCAAAGGAAAAGGCACCATCTTTGGAATTCTTACCAATCTCAGAGTACTGAGATCCCCTCAGTATTTGACATGAATGTTTGAGTCATTTTACTTGTGAAAACAGAAAGGAAAATAAAAGAGTAAAGCTAGAATACTAAAGGACAGTCTTCATACCTAGTTTACTCTTGTTGTATAAGGTGTAACAATTGCTGGAAATCACAACCTCTTTCTCTCCCAAGACCTGTCTCTCCACTTCTTCCATTCTCAGATTAGGAACCATCTAAAAATGGTTGGATTCTGGCTTCGGCGTGTTAAGAGCATCGTCTGGATGCACTGAGGTTGTGGGTTCTATCCCTGGTCAGGGCACCTAAAGAAAAATAATAAAATAAAATAAAATAAAATAAAATAAAATAAAATAAAATAAAATAAAAAGTGGTTGGATTCTGAATCTGGGCATAGCTTCCATAATACAATCTAGTGGTGTGCTAGCAAACTGGCTCTCTGGAGGGAGGAAGGGCAGAAGAGTTGCTGATTTTTATGATGTAAACACACCCACCGTGGCCAGTTTTACGCTATAAACTTTCATTACTCAATGTAGATTTGGGAAGAAATGTATGGAGTCAGGTCTCAGGACCTGGTATAAGTATGCTCCAACACACCACTGGTCAATCCATGTGACAAAAATTCATTCTACTCTGTCACAGGACCAGCCACCTGGCCTTCTTTCAATTCCCTTTACTAGCTCTGCTTCCTCCTGCCTCAGAACTTTTGTGCTTTCTGTTCCCTTTGCCCTGGAAGCACTTTCCTTCCCTTTCACCTAACCAGTATCCATCTGTTTTCAGCACAATTGGACTTCCTTAGACAAGCTTTCTCTGACCTCTCTGGCCAGGTCAAGTGCCTTAAGCCTGGACTCTCATTGTACCTTGCATCTTTCCTTCTTAGAATATGTTGCAGGTATAATACCCATTCAATTGGCCATTTGATTGATATTTGCTTCTCCTCCCAGATTGGGAGGTCAGGTCCCATCTGCTTTTGTTCACATTGCATAGCCTGGCAAGCAACAGGTGTGCAGCGACATTTTGTTGAATGAATGAGCATCATAGATCATCCCAATCCTAGTAAGTCCATCATCAGCTGAAGACTTTTCATTTGCAGGTAAAATGTTTAGAGCACAAATAGTTAATCTTATCTCTCTCCTCATCAATGCCATACCTAGAGGTGCTTCAGATAAAAACAAACAACAACAAAAAACAGACTAAATTAGACACAATTGAGTGAGAGTCTACAACTTCATCTCTGAAGAACCAGGCAGCAAACCAACAGAGATGTAGAAATCATTTTGTAAAATCTTGAGATGCATAACAATGTCTTGTGTGGTTGCCTGATAATGCCTCCATCAAATGACCATATTTTTTTTCATTCTTTTCTATTTATACATACCTGCTCAATACTCAGATATATCCAATTAAATTTACTTTAATACAGAAAATAAGAGAAATTGGAACTTTTAGGACCTGTGTAATTTCTAGTTCTCAAAATATTAACATTTCATAATAAATATTACATCAGCATTTAAACAATGGAATATTTAAATCATGTAGCAACTTGAAAAACTACCAATTTTTTTAAAAAAACAATAGCTAAAATATGTGGAGTGTCTGTGTCCTAACTCCTCAGAACAACTCTGTGCAGCACAGAGCAGTTAAAGGAAAAGCTCAAGGTCATACAGCGGGAGTGGTGGAGATTTGGGAGGTGAGCACCCTGACGCTGAGCCCACACCTCTAATTACTGATCTCTGCAGCTGAAGGGGAAAACATCAAATGCAAATTAGGTACAGCAGCCTTTCAGTCAGGGAAGACATAATACAGAAAAAGGCATTCAAATAGAATTGGAAGAAAGCAAGAAAGAATTTAAATAGCCATGCTAGTGTTAAGAGGATGGGAAAATAGGTAGACTTTGTTTTACTTTTAAATTTTCATTTGAGATTGTTGCCTAGCAATTTTTAAAGGGTTAAAACACCAGCTTGGACCTATGAAACATACCCACACATGTCATTAGCCTGTAGTTAAGGATTCTAAAAGGAAGAGTAGATTGCTGCTTTTTCCTCTGTAGCTGTATGAGATGGGCTGTGTGCCCTTGCCTACTCAAAGTAGTAGAAGCCTTTTTTTTTGGCAGTAAAATCATAGTTAAATTTAGTTAAACTGCTTAGCTATGCATCAAAAATCAAGAGTTGTTTATATGCAGTTCAATATAACTTTCCGCAAATAATCTATTAGGGGATAAAGCCAGGTATAAACTAAAATTTAAAGAACATTTTTAGAGGCGAAGATACATCACTCACCAGAGTACAATTCCCTTTATTGATAATTCTAACTTTCACTGAGAACTTCCTGTGTGCCAGTTACTGGGCTCAGTGTTAGTTTCGGGAGAGCCATGCATTATTTCATTTAATTCTTACAAACCTCTAGTGTCTACTATTACTATCCTTTTTTTAGAGTTAAAAAATGAAGTACCTAGCTCACGTTGATACATTCAGGGAAAGGAGGAGTAGAATTTTGAACACAGTTCTATCTCATTTACACAGTTCTTTGAAAAATACAACAAGTTAAAAAGGACATTTTTACTTGAAAGCTTTGACTGACCATCCATATTCAGGAGGGAACTTCTGCTTTGTAAGAAGCTTGACTATGCAGCCACCTTGCTTACTAGGAGGAAGGAAAAACCACCTCCAAGAAATAAAAAGTAGCAGAATCATAGCAGTAGTTTTCAACTCTGACAGAGTCAAATCGTCTGTGCAGTTTTAAAAAAAAAAACTCATTGGGGGCTGGATGAAAAAGGTGAAGCGATTAAGAAGTAGAAATTGGTAGTTACAGAAATGACACAAGGATGTAAATTATATCTCAGTGGTATCGTGATAACTATATATGGGGCCAGGGAGGTAGTTGAACTATCGGGGACACCACTCTATAAAGTACATGATTTCCTAACAACTATGTTGTACATCTGAAACTAGTACAGGATAAAATTGAATGTAAACTGTGATTGAAAAATAAAAATTAAAGTAAAAAAAATTTTAAAACCTGATATTTGGGACCCATCCCAGAGCAATTAAGTCAGAATTTCTTAGGTGTGGGCCCTCAGCTTTGGCATTTTTAAATGCATTCTAATTCCTTCATCTGCCTTTTCTACCTCTTCCACTCCAACCATGCAGTTAAAAAGAAAAAAAAAAACTTTATTGTATAAGAAAGATAAAAAGAATTTTTTGTTGATGTTTTTAAATTCTTTTTGTTAATAGACCTAATTTGTAAATTGATATGGCTGCTTGCAATTGTTGTTTATTTTATAAACTTAGACCTAAGCTCTGCAACCAAAGTTCTGTAGTTTCAAAAGTTATACCAAAAGGCAACAGTAGATGGCTCACCTCTCTCAGAAAGAAAGATAAAAGAATTGTGTATGAAATGGAAGGATCAAAACTTTCCTTGTGGATTAGCTTGAGGTAAGGAATGAGTAAGAAGATAACAGCATGATGAGAAAAATAAGAAATTAAAGTCTTTCCAAGAATAATTGAAAATTGGGTCAAAATAATCACACACACACACACACACACACACACACACACACACACACAAGCTAAGAATGGAAATGAGCAAAAGTGAGTCCAGTGTATACAGTCTTGATTGATACTGATAATGAAAGTAGTGAAAGTCTGAACAGGGAAGTTGGCAAACCATAAAAGTTTAGTCCCAAAGTTCCCCCTAATCATGGATATGTTTTCCCCTTTTTCAGTGAAAGTGAGACTGGAAGATTGGTTTACATGGACAACATCTGTGAGGAAAGTTCCTTAGGTCTTTCCCCTGGCTGTCAATATGCACCAATACAGAAGGGCCAATAGGCCAGAAATTTTCCATTGCATCATCTATTCTTAAAATTGTTTTCATTTTCACTTTTACCACTTATATTTTACTTCAGAGATACAAAGTAAATATATCACTCATTAGAGATGAATGAAAATTAAAATCTAGCTAAAGGCTAACTTTTATATGGTCAGTCTTCTAAAATGAAGTATTTGTCATAGTTGAAATGGAATGTAAGGGGATTTTCTTTTCTTTTTTATGCAAGTGTAATTTTTAACTGAATAATAATATCCTCCTTCAAGAATTTTTTCCTACAGCCAAAACCTGTTTGGCTCAGTGGATAGAGCGTCGGTCTGCGGACTGAAGGGTCCCTGGTTCGATTCCGGTCAGGGGCATGTACCTTGGTTGCAGGCACATCCCCAGTGGGGGGTGTGCAGGAGGCAGTTGATGGATGATTCTCTCTCATCAATGTTTCTGACTCTCTGTCCCTCTCCCTTCCTCTCTGTAAAAAAATCAATAAAGTATATTTTTTAAAAGAATTTTTTTCTACAGGTCTCAGTACATACTCAAGGAATATTCATTTTCATCGAATAGAAAATAGATTATTATTTCCATTTTCCAACTGGACCAACTGAGAGAAAGAGGGGAAAAAATGATTTCACAAAGATCTTGAAATGAAGCTAATCTCATCACTCCCAATCCAGACTTCTACTCTAAAATGCCTTTTCTCACTTCACTATTTCTAGGCCAATAAAGATTTGACGTTACATTTTCACTGGTAAGTATAACTATGTCCTAGTTTGAGGACCTATCACAGCTAAATGCTCAGAGTCCAACTTCAGTCATTCATTTCAACTTTTGACCCAAAACTCTGGACCTGTGTGAACCCAGCTACCCACTTAAAACTGTCATAGTCGGGGAGAGGGACAAGAGAAAACATCTTTCCCATAGTGCTTATAACCCAACCCATGACTGAACTCTATACCACACTAGTAGTAAGATTCTGCCATACATGCAATAGTACATCAACTTCCATTTCTGTAGGCCTAAAAAATTGTTGAACTTTAATTTCGACCTACAACCTGGCAGAGTTTGTGCAGTTTCAGCCATGCATTGTCCCTACCATTAAGCTCTGATAGATAAGAGACTTTTCCCTTCAAGTCCATTCATTACCAGGACTAGTGAGCAGAGAGAATGGAATAATGGAATAATGGAAAATAATAATGTCTGATGTTGGCCATGGTAGACAACTGTGGCTAAAGCAATGCCAGTAGCCATGACCATGAGGACAGGTAAACAGTGGGTTACAGCTTAACCACATCCTTCTAGCGTGAGGTCACTGCAACTTTGTCAGTTCTACATACAAGTAGTAAAGGTCTAGGGATGCGTTCTGATTTATTTATTCTACCTGTGGGTGTCAAGTTACTTTTAATGAGGCTGATTCCCGTTAAATGCTCAGATGGGGGCTGGCTGACAAGCCCTTTTAACAGTACAAAAAAATTCAGCCAGTTTACACAAGTGCTTCTGCAAACACATGTGGTTGTGGGGATAGTGTTGTCCTATGGTTCATTTAATTCTTGAGTACTTGTTTAGTCCCAGTTGTAACTACAAACAAGTACTACTGGATCTACTTCTCTGTACACTACATCTGTGAACAGATCATGTAAACGCATATTTGGAATTGGTTTTAAATCTTAGAAAATAAATTATTTTGAACATTTTAGGAACTTTTAATAAATCCAATTATCATAGCATTTTTCTACATAAAATTATTCTATTGTCCTCTATCACCTCTAGAATAATGATTTTCTTTTTTTTTTAAAATATATTTTATTGATATTTTACAGAGAGGAAGGGAGAGAGATAGAGAGCTAGAAACGTCAATGAGAGAGAAACATTGACCAGCTGCCTCTTGCACACCCCCCACTGGGGATGTGCCCGCAACCAATGTACATGCCCCTGACCGGAATCGAACCCGGGACCTTTCAGTCTGCAGGCCGACGCTCTACCACTGAGCCAAACCGGTTTCGGCTAGAATAATGATTTTCAACCAGTGTGCCACAAGAATTTTTTAATCAAGCAATACCTGACTTAGGCATACTGACCTCTTTTCCCTTTGATTATGAAATAAAAAAGACAATAACCAACACAACAATAGCTGTTCGGAGTGTATGAATCAAAACTATACCTATTTTTTTTATCAGATCAGCAAAAATACATTTTTTGGTGTGCCACAGAATTTTAGTAATTAGAATTTATTTCATGTGTGCCATGAGATAATAAAGGTTGAAAATTTCTGCTCTGGGAATGAATTCCAAACTGCCAGATAAGGAATAGGAAGATCATATATATATATATATATATATATATATATATATATATATATATTATTGATTTTTTACAGAGAGGAAGAGAGAGGGATAGAGAGTTAGAAACATCGATGAGAATCATCGATCAGTTGTCTCTTGCACACCCCCTATCGGGAACATGCCTGCAATGAAGGTACATGCCCTTGACCTGAATCAAACCTGGGACCTTCCAGTCCGCAGGCTGATGCTCTATCCACTGAGCCAAACCAGTTTCGGCAAATAGGAAGCTTTTTATAAACCATCTCCAGCCTACCTATCCACCTTTATGTTTTACCACTCTCTACCACCTCTCCCATTCCCCAGAACATACCCCCTTCTCTGCTACCCAGAACTAAGCATTTCTGAAGTATGTGATTGGCCAAGATTGCCAGCTGAAGGTCTGTAGACCCATCCATCCTGTGAGACATATTTTGTTTGAGCTGTACAATGTTTAAAAAGATTTTTGTTTGGGCATTTCACAGGACTTCTATCTACTTGTGAAAAAAATGGAAGATTCCCCAGTAGCGGGCCAACATTCCTGCAGGGTACCAATCAGCTGAAGCAAGGAAAGGGCTTTCTGCTTTCAACGTAGCATGAGTCTCTAATTCTCCATAGTCTCCACCCCTTTCTTGGACTAGTCATTCATTTTCTTATCCTCCTGGTCCCTCTTGGGCCATGCACTTCACACTTTCATGTTATTCCCTCAAACTAGTGCCTCTCTGGGAAATGTTCTTCTGTGTTTCTCTCTGGTAGACTTCCACCAGTCCTAATTCAATGGTTCCTCCACTGTGAAGTCTTTTATTTGTATCCTTCATCTATGATCCCTTATACACATGCTTATCACAGGACTGCTCACAATATTTTAGAATTTATTATAAGCATCAATTTCCTGAGTGCCTGTATCCTCAAGTTCAAGAATCTGAATCTATTTACTTCTTCGCTGCCGGTATTTAGCAAGGTGCTGATAAACTAGTAAGTATCCAAGGGGTTCATGATATAGAAAAGAGTAAACTAATCCCCATGACATTAAAGGAGTGACTTTTTCTGAGGCAGGCATCATTTGTACCAACAGTGGTTGAAAGTGGGGCAAAAAAGTAGTGTAGCAAAAAAGTTAAGAACACAAGCAGAATTCTTGCTTAAGAACAAATTCATAAAGCAGGAAACATTGTACATATCTTACAAATACAAATAGGTAAATAATAATAATAATATTCCTATCTAATAAAGAGTAAATATGCTAATTGCTGCCCCTCACTGAAAAATGGCGGTGCCCACAGCCACAAGATGGTGGCGCCCAGTCCCCTTAGCCCCACCTGCATGGCAGGCAGGCCACAAGGCCGGGCCCACTCCCATGCGGCCCAGTTGCTCCGTGCCCGCCTCCTGAGTCACCAAGTCCCCTCAGGCCCCCAGCCACCCAGGGACAGCCCGAGGCACAGGTAGCCAGGACTGCCCAAGGCTTGGGCTGCCGGCAACGGCCCCAGCAGAGATGTGATGGGGCATCGCCTTCCCCTGATAGCCAGGTCATCTCCCACCCCTGAGGGCTCCTGAACTGTAAGAGGGGGCGGGCTTGGCTGAGGGACCCCCCCTCCAGTACATGAATTTTGACTCATAGATAAACCAGAATCAGTTATATTTTTCCAAAGCAGCAATGGCCATTACATGGTTTGTAGATCTCTTATGCTTGCATCTTAAATTAATCCCAGTAAGCAATCAAAATAGGGAAACAGTTGAACAGTTGTTGACTGGGTGAGGCATATGAAAAGTAATTTTCATGCACTGGGCCTCTAGTAATAATAATAATAATAATAATAATAATAATAATAGTGTGAAGGAATCATAGACATGAAAGTATGTACACTTATAGTCTCTAGCTGAAAATATTTTCAACTGTAATCATATTGTTCTTACAATTAAAGAAGGACAATTTCTGGAACTGTTTATAAACCTATTTTTTTTTTTACATTATAGAAGTAAGAGGTTCAAATTCCCAGATGTGTTGTGGAAGGAAATACTAGGAGAAAGTAACTTATTTTTCTAAACCTTTTACTAAAGAATGAAGGTGAAGAAAATACTAAATTCATCAGCATCTTAATATTTTGACTCATAGGTAGAGCAGAGTCAGCTATATTTTTCCAAAGCAACAATGACCATTACATGATTTGTAGATCTCTTATGCTTGCATCTTGAATCCCAGTAAGCAATAAAAATAGGGAAACAGTGCATCCCAGTAAGCAATAAAAATAGGGAAACAGTTGAACAGTTGTTGACTGGGTGAGGCATATGAAAAGTAAAAATTATTTGCATACATCTTAACAACCTAACTAATGCCCTGTACTAAGAAACAACAAGTCTGGCTTGTGTAATGGAGTCTTCTTTATTACTCTAAGAGATACACATGCCCTTTTGTATAATTCTAGAGCATTTCCTTTAGCCTCTAACTGAAGTACTCTGACACATGTGTTTTTACATGCATTTAAATGTTTCCTTTACATTACCTACTATTACTTCTACTCCTACTTCTTTTCCATTAGCTACTTAAAAAGGAAGAAGAAAGAAGCATAGTATTTGACCTAGAAAGACCAGTTGTCAATTTTTTTAAATAAAGGCAAGGAAGTGTAGTGTCTATAAGGTGACAAGTTTATGTGGGAGTGTTATTTTGAGTGACTTCAAGGAACCTCATATTTTTCTGGCATAACAGCAAGTTGGTGGTGTGCTCTTCATTTTTCAAAAAAAGTGGTCTTTCTCTTACAAAATCCTGTTGAAGAAATAAAACATGCACATCTGAGTATAAGATACTAATTTCCTCAAGTATCTTCTATGAGGTTACAAAACTCATGATGAAATAACAGCCTCTTTAAACACCGTGTTCAGTATCTCTGACTTCAGTTTATGCCGTTAGAAAGTGCCTGGCAAACATTCATTCTCAATCCCAGGTCCCCCAAACCTTTGCTCTATAAGCAAATAAGAAGTAGAAAAGTTAAGAGGAAGCACTGAAATGTCTTATTCTGGGAAGAAGAAACTATGTCTCCACGTTATCATTCGAAAACATCTATTATCATGGTCAAATCCTTTCCTGTCACCAGTTTTTTTTTAATTAAATGTTTTATTTTACTTGCATGGATGGCAAAGTATCAGCTTTACAGTCTATAAATATTTTTTTAAAAACCTAATTTCTCAAATCAATTTTCTTGATAAAGTTAAATTGTTTCCTTTGGACAACTAACTAAAGTGACACCAGGATATTTAAGACATAATGACATTAGTTACAGTTTTATTTCTGTCCTTTACCATAGGAAAAAAATTCACCTTTGACTTTTAAGAAAAAGACAGGGTGGTTTTTTTTCCAATAAATTAGTCAGCATAAGATCATATCTATCATTTCCCATTGAAACAAATGACCTCCCAAATACAATTATCTCCCATCATTCAACTTACTCAGCAGCATGTGCATTTAAAAGAAAGCTTCATTTTGGGTTTTGTAGCTTTATTCTGTTTGGTGGATTCATTGCATTACCTGTTAACATGTGGCCCAAGCTCTTTGCAAGTGGCCCCATTGTATACGTATATATCAAGTATCCAAGTATAGATCTAAAGGAAATTAGGGATGGTAGCAATCTGAGACTTTTTCACTCTCCCACTTACGGCGTGACCTTAGACAAATTACACATCAGAAGGTGGTTATGAGATAAAGAGAAAAAAATTTAGCAAGGAAGGGGCATTGGAGATGTGGGAAAGGGAAGCAGAAATAATGGCGTACACAGGAAGGCCTCGCTGAAAGGGGAAATTTGAATGAAGACCTAAAGGAAGGAAGGGAGCAAGGCGTGCAGATACAGGGAAGAACATCCAGGCCAAAGGAAGAGCAGGCCCTGACGCAGGAGCAGGCCTAGCATTTGTCATGACCAGCTTAAAGGCTGCAGTGATGGAAGCGGCCCAAGTAAGAATAGGACTCAGGTACAAAGCTGGCAGTGGGAGCACTGGGAGAGGTGCAAGGGGGTGGTGAACCCTACCTTTGTCATTATAGGGACTCAGGGTTTTACTGTAAAATGGGAAACTATCAGCTTTTGAGCAGAACTAGACTGACTTCTTTAAAAAGATCTGGCTGCTGTATTGAAACTACTAGACTGAAGGTAACCAGTCTAAACAATATAATATTATGAGCGATGATGGTGGTTAATAACGAAATAGTAGCAATGTAGGTGATGAAATGTGGCTACATCCTGGATTTGTTTTTGTTTTTTATTAAATTTATTGGGGTGGCATTGGTCAACATAGGTTTCAGGTCTGGGTTTCTATGTTACAAGATCTGTATGTTGCACTGTGTGCCCATCAGCCAAAACACCCTGGGTATTTTTTAAAGGTTGAGCCAATATGATTTCCTTATGGATTATGGAGAAACAAAGGATATAGTAGTCCCCTCTTATCCAAGGTCCACATATTCCAAGACCCCCAGTGAATGTCTGAAATCACAAATAGTACCGAACCTTATATATACTATGTTTTCCTATACATACAATAAAGTTTAATTTATAAATTAGTCACAGTGTGATATTGACAACAATAACTAGGCCAAAACTGGTTTGGCTCAGTGGATAGAGCATTGGCCTGCAGACTGAAAGGTCCCGGGTTCGATTCCGGTTAAGGGTATGTATCTTGGTTGTGGGCACATCCCCAGTAGGGGTTGTGCAAGAGGCAGCTGATCAATGACTCTCTCATTGATGTTTCTAACTCTCTATCCCTCTCTCTTCCTCTCTGTATAAAATCAATGAAGTATATATTTTTAAAAACAACAATAACTAGTAAAACAGAACAATTATGATAATATACTATAATAAAAGTTATGTGACTGTGGTCTCTCTTGCTCTCTCTCAGAATATCTGGAATTTTTAAGGTAATATTTTTGGACCATGGTTAACCACAGGTAACTAAAACTGAAGAAAGTGAAACCACGGATAAAGGGGGACTACTGTAATCTCCAAGTTTTATAACTGGGAAAATGGAGTTGCATTTACTGAAAAAGAAAAGACTTGAAGAGTCCAGAAATGAGGACCAGGCTTTCAGAGACAGGAGTCTGGAGTTCAAGAGACAGATCCAGACTGGAGGTAAAATTTCAGAATCATAAGTATATAGAAGTATATAGTATATGTAAGAAACTCTAAAGCAACAAGAGGATAAACACCTAAAATAGACTTAGCAAGCAGAGCAGAGGAGAGCAGAGAAAAAGAATATAGAAATGTAAGAGGATGGGTTATGAGGGTTTACTACAAGGGGCTTCAGGGCCAAGGGTGTCGAGCACACCTCGGTGTAATAGGAAACTAGCCGTGGGGCAGGGCTGTGAACAGAGATGATCTCACCATACTGTTAGTTCTTTCACCTCAGCCTACTCACCATATTGAAGGAACACTGCTTCATTATTTAATTCCAACTTAATTTTTCAACTGAACAGATAACAACTTACTAGAGGACCCACTACACAAACAAACAATAGTTCGAAAGTTTAGAAAGGGAATGTTTGTCTGTTTACTTCAGATGTAAAGAAAATTTAATGCTTTTGTGAAATTTGATTGCACTTGTTAGGGACTCGTTCTTATTTAATTTTTAAAGCAGGGTCTTGGAATGAGCTATGCTCATTTATCACAGCACTAGAGGCCTGGTGCACTAATTCGTGCACCCCAATGGTGGCCCATCGGCTGGGCTGGCCAGGGGGAGGGACTGAGGGCACTGAGGGCAGATTGGTTTGCTGACCCAGGCCTCGATCAGGGTGTTGGAGGCCGATCGAGGGACGGGCTGGCGGGGGAAGGAGAAGCAGAGGCTGATCAGGCCCTGGATCAGGCTGGTTGGCTGCCAGTGTGCATCATAGCCACCAGTCATTCTGCCATTCAGGTCGCTGGCTTTTATATATATAGATGGCCTATGACAACCCAGAGCTCCTGGGATTTTTTTGCTCACACTCTGCTTTTAGCTAACTTTTCCTCCCTACCCAAGGAACTCTGTTCTTGGGCTCTTCTCCCTCTCATCTTGCAGACACTCTTTTGGGGAGCTCAAACACTCCATTCCACTACCACCCAATACTGGTGATATTGATGCTCCTATTTTCCACTGCTCAGCATCAAGCCAATCAAAATAGTATCTCACTGGGCATCTCCCATCTTCCATAGGCATTTTTAAAGCCACATATCCCAAACTACTATTTTCTCTCCTCTTTATCCAGAATTACCTCTCCCATGAGATGCATCATCATTTTGTGAAGTCTTCAGAGCCAGAAATAATAGGAGTGACTCTTTACCCCTTTCTGAATTCGATATCCAGTTAATCTTGTTCATTCTACAACTGAAAAGTTACTTTCTGCCTTATCTCAAGTCTGTAATTCCTGCTTTTACAATTATGTGTTTCTATGCCTCTGTTCCCTATTAGCCTGTGAATTGCTTAAGGAAGGATACTGGATCTTATTGTGGAGATGATTGACTAATTCCAGATTTCAGCAGAGAGAGACTAATTGGTAAGGATGAAGCTAAAGATATCTGTTGATGGTAGCAAGTGGCAATGAGAAGAAAGAAGCTGATATTTTGTAACAGAAGAAAGCATTGCAAAGATGATGTTGGATGGTGCCTCCTAGCGTGGTACAAACACAACCTGCACCGCCACATGCAAAGATCCTCATTAAATACACTTGAATTCATTAATGAGAATTTACTAAATGCCTGCCATGTAACCAGCACCCTGGTAAGCACTGGTGAGGAAGGAAGAAGTATTAGGCATAGTCTTCCTCCCTCCAGGAGCTTTTCATCTAGTTGAAGAAAAGAGATGGATGCACAGTACATGGCAGTGCAGAATGAATTGACCTACATGATGTAGACTGTGTCCATTGAGATTCATAATGAAAGACATCAAGAGTCATAAATATGAGAAGATTATAATTAAACTTTGATCCTATTTGCTACTTCTTAAGATTGATATTTCTTTTGGCTTAATTGAATTGCCTTCAGTCTTCTTCCACAGGAAGCGCAATGGCATGGATCCAGTAGTCTGCAAAAGAAAAGGAAGGGAGAAGGCGTGACTGATGTCAATCAACCAAGGGAAACACACCAGCTGATCAAGGAGGGGCATCATTTCACTTTAAAAGGGGCCTCTTGCTTCCTCCTATGGACTAAACGTCTGATCACTTCGGCAGGAAAGGAGGCCACATCAAAGGGAAGCAAGAGGTGGGCAAACAAGAGTTAGAACTCCGCATTAGAACTTCAATTATGGACCCTACAAATGTGTGTCTAAATACAGAAAGAGCACTTAGAGCCTGGTCCAAAGAAACATCTTTGTGGGTGCGTGTGATGAACACAGGAGCTTTCAGTTAAAGGAAGGACGAGAAAGGAAATGAAAGAGAGGTGTGAGGTTTGTCAGCCTTTTCCCTAAGCGCCATCTTCACTTCGCAGCGAGTGCAGTGTAACTCCCCAACAAGACAGAAAACTCATCATGAAACTCGAGCCAGTGGCAAAGCAGAATGAGCAATTTCATAGAACAACAACTGACACGAGAGCTCTGCAGCAGAACTGCAAAAGGAAGAAAAGTTAACTGTTAAACCCCCAGCTGTTGTGCTCTGCCTGGTTTAGAGAGAACAAAACTTAGAAGCCATGTAGTTTTAACTTTAATCCCCAGATGTAAATGTTTTCCTTTTATAAGCTTGCTTAGAAACTGAACATACTAGACTCTAGGATATTTTTTTTCTGTAATTTGTTGTGCATTATCAGCTATTTACATAATTACTCTAATTAAGCTAGTTATAGCAGTTCCTGTAAATATGTGAAAGATCACTAAAACATGTAATTATGTCCTTATATCATTAATTAAACTATATCAGCTGGGAATTACTGTAAATATGTCTGGAGGTGTCATTAGTCTGAGTAATGGAGACACAGACCTCTTTATTGAGCTACAATAAAGTGCCCTGCACCAATAATCCATGTAAGGCACCACTTGGGATTTCTAAAGTTCCAGATCTCAGGCATAAAAGAAAAATGTACCTTTCATACCCATATAGTTCTAAAAGCTGATACAGGTTTTAGACTTTATTAGCAATCTGGGTGGAATGCAAATTGACAAGCGGGATCAGTTCCCTAGTGGCCATTCCTGGAATTGCAGCGGCAGGGGGCAGAGCCTGAGCCCTGAGTTCTTCCCCTGGAAGAGGCCCAGCCAAGGTCTCTCCTAGAGGACTGCCCCCAGCTGTTCCCTCCTGGATTCTCCTGACCCTACAATCCATCCTCCTTTCTCAGCGTTTACGTGTGCATAGCTGTCCCAATGTCCCAGCCAAAATACTGGTAGTTTAATAATAGTAGGACTGCCAGGTAAGACTATTTTGAAGGACACAAGCATCAGAGGAATGAAAATCTCAAAGTACTTCATCTCTAGAAATAGATTTTCAAACCTTGTGAGCATGATTTGTGAGACTGAGAATCCAGCCTTTTGTCCCGTCAACTCGGACATCTTCTGCCTCCCTCGGAGGCGGGCCCTGCAGTCAGCATTTGGAGGTACTTCAAGCCTTACATCAGGAAACAGTACACTGGTTCAGTCCAGAAAAATCACAAATAGCTCTGCCCGGGATGGCAGATGGTGGCCCCAGCAGCTCTATCAGCTCAGAGGATGCTTGCCATGAAGGAAAAAGCAGCTCGGACTGAAAAGATGAGGGGATCCCCAGAGCTTCAGAAAGACACACAGGAAACCCCCTCCCTCAGAAAATAACAAACAGAGAAAGCTTTCAGTTCTTCAAGTGCAAAAAATAAAAGCTTATGACTATAATCCTGATTCTCTTTGGTTTAATGTTTATTTCTGGGGCGAGGAAAACTTTGTTCTTAGAGCAAAATCTTACACAAGTTTCCATGTTTTTGGGAAATCAACCTACACGTTTTAAAGGTTTCGATTCTTATTTGGCTTTGGGTGATGAACCCACAATGCAAAATACAGGTGCTGTATTATAGTTATACACTTGAAACCTATATAATTTTATCAACCAATGTCACCGCAGTAAGTTTAATAAATTCTTTTTAAATTAAATTTAAAGTTTTAATTCTTTGAGGTGGACATTTCTAAGTTTGGGAAGAAAGCACATGATTTTATTTTTCATAATTATAAAATATAATACTTCCATTTGTCTCTAATCTGTGTGTGTAGTGGATAACATACCTGACCATGGTTTCATCAAATTCATATTTATGGACTAAATAGTTATTTTAAAACTAGATTTAAATTAGGACTTCTGCCTTCTATCAACTTCATTCCCTGGGGCAGAAATAAACTCATTCCACAAAGCAGCACATAATAATATACCTCATTTTGGCAGTGCACTAATGACTTTATGAATATAATGACTACTGTGAAAATTCTCCCCTTTAAAAATAAGATGAATATATTCATTATAATTTATTGAGTTGTGAGTTTTCAGCATTAGAAGCTTTGGAGAAAAGTAACAAATCAACAACAAATAATCCTTTCATGAAAGAAAATCATGTGACGAATAATGTGTAATCCAGAATACTGGCAATAGAACAATGTAAACACTGGTTTAGAAATTAAACCAACTTTTAGTATACAAATACTACAAACGCTGTTAGTTCTACTCCCCCATCTTTCCTTCCTTTGGTGAATTTTCATATCGGCTCAGAATAGTTTACATATATACATTATTTTCCCACATATTCCTGAGGCAACATCGTCTTCAATGCAATTTTGCCATATCTGAGCCCCCAGAGGGAGTTGGCCTCAGCAGATCTCTCAGCGGGCTTCAGATGGGCAGCTTCCATCTTGACCTCAGGACTTATCTACCTTCAGAGCAATCTGATCTCAGGAGAAGCATGGCTCCGAAGGTAAGCTCCTTCCCAAATGAACCCCAGTAAAGGCCGGGGCTTGGGGAGCTGTGAAGAGAAAGCAGAAAACTGGAGAGACTTAACCAGTTTTTATCATCCCTAAGGTTGCAACTTGCTAACCAGAGCACCCCAGCAGCGGACATACGACAGTTTCAGAGAAAGGATCTGAGTCTCCTTGAAATATCTGTGGCTTCTCCTTTGCTTGGCGACAGACAAACCATGGTCTCATTGGAATGCCCTCAGTTAAGCTGTGCGATGCTACCTTCAAAAATCAAGGTTCTCTCACATCTATATCAAGGGGAAAAAGCAAAGTGAAAATAGCATTTTTTCATACTGACCTGAAATCTTATTCCTTGTGGCAAGTAATTGCAGGAGGTAATCTCTTGGCCAGCCCAAGTACTAGTAAATAACAGTTATGATCACATACCTGGCCACAGGGTTCATTTCAGGTTATTGGACTACAAATGGAGTCCCTGATACCATCAATGAATTAACATCTCACTTAGGTAGGGAGTAGCTCTCACAAAGTAGTTCAAGTGGAATTGGCATGAATGTTTACATTAAGGAAAACAAGAATCTAATATGTAATTTTATTGACTTGAGTGTCATTGTTTTTTAAAATATATATTTTCTGAAGAAAATTCAATAAAAATTTTACAGCATGCTGAGTATAATGTGCACATTATGGGTACTGTATTTATGTGAGATAAGAGTTAAGAGCCGAAACCGGTTTGGCTCAGTGGTAGAGCTGAAAAGGTCCCGGGTTCAATTCCGGTCAGGGGCATGTACCTTGGTTGCGGGCACATCCCCGGTGGGGGGTGTGCAGGAGGCAGCTGGTCGATGTTTCTCTCTCATCGGCATTTCTAGCTCTCTATCTCTCTCTCTTCCTCTCTGTAAAATATCAATAAAAAATATTTTTTTAAAAAAAGAGTTAAGACCTGGGCAAAATTGAAAAGGCCAGGTTAATTCTAGGTTTCTTCCCAAGTCCACCAAATGGGATACACTCACGAGGATTTATTTTCTACTGTACAAGGTTTTTTTTTTTTTATTCCAGTGTTTAATCTGATTCTCAACCGAAAAAACCCCAACTCAAAACTGAATGCACAATAACATATAACATTATAAATGGACCAATACGCAATAGTTTAAACAGGCAGGAGTGCGATATCACCTTAGGGCAGTGGTCGGCAAACTCATTAGTCAACAGAGCCAAGTATCAACAGTACAACGATTGAAATTTCTTTTGAGAGCTGAATTTTTTAAACTTAAACTTCTTCTAATGCCACTTCTTCAAAATAGACTCGCCCAGGCCGTGGTATCTTGTGAAAGAGCCACACTCACGGGGCCAAAGAGCCGCATGTGGCTCACCAGCTGCAGTTTGCCGACCACGGCCTTAGGGTTACTGTCAGGTGGACAGGGAAAGTATCCTTGGACAGGCCTGCCTACTGAAAACACATTAGACTGGGGTATGCAGCCTCACCAATGTCATCTCTGGTTGTTTTATATCATGGATGACCTAAGCTCTCTCCCACAGAACTTTCTGCACCTTGTATGGTAATTGCTATACCTCCCTCCCTGAGCTCCTTCAGACAGGGACTTGTCAAGTTCTCCATTGTCACCAGTGCTGCAGGACTGGCTGGCAGCCGCGCTGACCTTCAAGGCATTACTCTGCTGCCGATCCTGCACCTGCTGACCCTGAGAAAGGTGCTCAAGGTCTTCCAGCCATGCCGCCCCTTGACTGCCTGGGGACCATGCTGGGGGCAGGGCACGGGCCTGGCCTGCCCAGAAACCAGGAGATGCCCCTTGGAAAGGGCAGCAGACAGACTCTCTTCTCAGGAGGAGATTGATGGCGTGCCACAGTCTATCCTGGATTTGACATTTTAAACCCTGAGTGAGTGTTTGTTGGCCCCCAAAATAGTAATAAGGTGTTCTAGTATATGAATTTGGCCAACACACTATTATAACTGTGGGTCTTTAAAAAAATTTTTTTCTAGTTCCCCCGAAAAAAGGAAAGACAAATATAATTATTTTCTACTATACCAAAGCAACATAAAATTTGTAAGCCACATTGCCAGAGCTGCCTTACATCCTTTTGGTATAAAAGGGAGATCTTGCCGAAACTGGTTTGGCTCAGTGGATAGAGCGTTGGCTTGCGGACTGAAAGGTCCCGGGTTCGATTCTGGTCAAGGGCATGTACCTTAGTTGCAGGCACATCCCCAGTGGGGGGTGTACAAGAGGCAGCTGTTGATGATTCTCTCTCATTGATGTTTCTAACTCTCTATCCCTCTCTCTTCCTCTCTGTAAAAAATCAATAAAATATATATTTAAAAAAATAAAGAAAGAAAGAATAAAAGGGAGATCTAGAAGGTATCTAAGCAAAACAAAACAAAAAAGAAGGTATCTAAATCTGCAAATGTAATTAAAGCCTTGCCTCTTTTATTTTTGGAATTAACATTGGTCACCTCTGATGATTTGAGTGTTTGCTGTTGATGCCCTTTCTTCTCTGAATATCAAGTTATGTTGTCCCTACAAGCAGAGCTTTCAGAGGCACATGAAACCTGACTACAGTACTACTGGAGCCCAGTTGTTTTCTTTAATGAGTGTACGTCTAATTGCTACCAAGTAATTCCCATGGCTCCAGGCATGAATCGCAGCCAGAAATGCCAATAATTGCTGACCTCAGAAGGTCATATAGCCTTTCTTTGGCAAATTATTTGCAGTAAATCACACTCACAATCCCTGCAGAGTTTTGCTTCATTCTATTTGTTGCAATGAGTAAACCCTCGTAGAGACCTGCAATTCCACAACCCCTCGCAAAACGAGTTACAGTCTCAGCTCATTCATTATTTTTTTTAAAAATTATAATTGGATTATCTTTTCCCATTATTGAAAAGAAATGAAACGTACCTTTTTTTTCTGGAGGTTGAGGGAAGGAGCAAGGTTTCTAAGAAAGCCCATAGGCTTTGGAATCAAAAAGGCTTACGATGAAATTCTGGCTCTAAACTTGAAAGGTGATGTAACTTTGCACATGAACTTAAACTTTCAACTGCTTGATTCCTTCTCAGTCAAATGAAGAGCATCTCAGTTACCTAGAAAGAATTAGAATTAGAGTTAGCTTGCAAAGTGCCTGCCATATGGCAAATGCTTACTAAATAATAGCTATTAACCTAGTGTTTCAATTTATAAACTGTATTTGTGTTCATATAGTGTAATCTGGTTTATAAAACACTTTGACCTGTTTTTACAATTTGATCCCCACTTTGATTTTATAGGATTGTGCATAGAATAGGTACCATCTCTAGTATGTAGATGAAGATACAGGCTTAGGTGTTAAGCATTTTGCTTGAAGTAACACAATCTGTTTAGGAGTACTCGGGCCACTCAGGGACTCTGACTCCAATCACATACATATTTCTGCCCTCAGAGTACCCTGCCTCCTCTCACTGTCCCAGTCAGCCTTTTCACTCATTCATTAAGTTAAAATGTTAACTATTCAAGTAAAATTCTAATGTTAGATAATATAAATGAAAACTATTGTGGGGGGGGGGGGGAAATGTCCTAAATTTTAGCATTCAAAAATTCTGCAAACCTTATTCACACAAAAACAATGAGGGTGAGGATCAACAGCTTGAAGACAGCTGATTAATAAGTATCTGACATTAAACAATTCCATGTTCTATAGCCACACTGTCTAATATAGTAGTCAGGTACATATAGCCACTGAGCAATTAAAGAGTGGCTTGTGTGATTTTGGAACTGAATTTTAAATTTTATTTCTTATTAATTAATTTAATAATACATTTAAAGCCTGATACTTGCTTCAGTTACTGGAAAAAATGTTAGGCATGTTTTGAAACAACTTGGGTATGTAAATGGACATTTTATAAATTCTAATAATGGATCAAGTATTTCTGGTAAGAGTTTAACATTTGAGTTGAGATGTTCTGTAAGTATAACATGCATATTGGATTTCAAAGAATTACTACCTGAAAACAAGGATGCCAAAAATGCTATATAATAAAGAGGTAATATGCAAATTGACCATCACACCCTCACAAGATGGCTGCCTATGACTAGGTCAGCAGGGGGGTTAGAGAGGGATGACCCAATGACTGAACAAGCAGGCTGAATGGGGCAACCAGGCAGGCAGGGGGGGCACTTAGAGGCAATTAGGCTGGCAGGGGGGATATTGAGGGGTAACTAGGCTGGCATGGGGCCAGTTGGGGGTGACCAGGTTGGCAAGGGGGGAAATAAGAGGTGACCAGGCCAGCGGGAGGGGGCCAGTTAGAAGTGACCAGGCCAGCAGGGAAGGGGCATATGGGGGTGACCTGGCTGGCAGGGGGGACAGTTAGGGGCAATCAGGCTGGCATGTAGAGGCAGTGAGGGGTGATCAGGCCAGCATAGGGGGGCAGTTAGGGGCAACCATGCAGGCAGGTAGGCAGGTGAGCGATTAGGAGTCAATTGGGATTACAATTGGGATTTTCAGTTTCTTTTTACCTTTTATAACATGGCCACAAAAACAATTTAAAGTAAACATGTAGCTGGCATTAAATTTTATTTGGCAGCACTACTCAATAGGAAATCCAATTATGTATGAAACTAGAGAAAAACACAGATAATATCATTTTACATTTTATTGATAAATTTTAATTTTTGACTGGCCCTAGTCTCAGATTCTTCATTGCTAACATCTTTCAGGGATGCTACTTCCTCTGAGACAGCCAAACAGAAGGCAAGGACGTGTAGGGTATTTTGTTGAGGTAAAAATGGAAAGATAGGCAATAGGCCTAAAAAAATATCCTGAAATTGACATAATTCTTGATTTAAAAGCTCTCTTCAATTTAACCCAGTGCATCAAACACTTATGGAGTATCTACAAAGTGAAAAATAACTTGTCACATGGAGATTAATAGAACCCCAAATGTTGACCTCTAAAGTGCTTGTCATAAACCATCACATCAGTATCACCTGATTCCCAGTGAGGCCAGTTGAGTTAGACTCTCTGGTTATGTTTAGTTAGGATTCTCTGTGCTGAATGGCAATTCTTATAGCACTAAAATATGAGACTTGCCCGGACGGTGTGGCTCAGTGGTTGAACATCAACCTATGAACCAGGAGGTCATGGTTCAATTCCCGGCCAGAGCACATTCCTGGGTTATGGATTCAATCCTCAGTGGGTGGATGTGCAGGAGGCAGCCAATGATTCTTTCTCATCATTCATGTTTCTATCTCTCTCTCCCTCTCTCTTCCTCTCTGAAATCAATAAAAATATTTAAAAACTATATATGAGATCTACTATTCCAAAGGGTAAGAGATACATGAAACAAAAGTTAGATGTAATTTAAATATTCTGTTAAAGGCATTGAAGCGTTCACAGTGTGCCATGAAAGTCTTTCTGCAGAAGAAGGCCTCCAAACTGAGGCCGGGTGATGATAAGCAGGAATTAGTCACCAAAGAAGGATGAGAGGAGAGAAGCAGGCAAAGAGTCAGCATGAGCAGGGTACCTGGGCACAGATCCTCATGGCATATGTAGTGACATGTAAACAATGGACTCTTACTAGCTCATAAGTATGACATGAAGAGTCTTAGATATAATGCTAAGGATTTTGATCTTTAGCCTATAGGTCAGTTGTTTTTTTAGGGTGAAAGGGACATTGGTTGAGGTGGTAAGGAAGACATATATAGTGTGGTGACCCAGATATACTGGTCAAGAGCCACTACTATAAGTAGGATTTTAAGCAAAGGAGTATTATGACCAGGTTTATGTTTACAAGTTTTTCTGTCTGGCAGCGATAGCAAGAATGGTTTTAAGGAGGCTAGCTCAGCATCAAGGAGTAGGTAAATGTCTAAACTGAGGTGGTGGTAGAAGGGATAAGAAAAGGGGGAAACTATAGGATAAATGTTAAAGAGATGAACTTAACAGGAATTTGTGTTTAGTTCAATGTTGGAGCAAGAGAGAGTTCAGAGTGGTTCCCCGGGTTCTGGCCTGACTAAAAGGTGGTCATGCCATTCACTGAGAGAGAACACCAGCAAGTCAGCCTATCCCAATTTCAAAACTTTGCTTGGCGTGTCCTTTTAAATGAGTCATTGTACGCAAAACCTGTTGACAGTCTTCAAAAGGAACTAATAAAGCTATAACATGGCACAAGATTATACATCACTCCAAAGGCATTGAATTAGGTGTTGCATTAATAAAACCTGTTCCCACATTACGCTTACAAAGAAGCCTATTTACTATGAAATGCTTTGGGAGTTTTCATCAACATTATCACCATGAAAATTCTGTTATTCACATTCTGAAAGATACCTTTAAGTATATTGCAGTGAGATTTTTTTTTATAGGAAGGAAGGAAGGAAGGAAGGAAGGAAGGAAGGAAGGAAGGAAGGAAGGAAAGAAGGAGAAAAAAAAAGAGGAAAGACACAATAGCGATTGGAAAAGATGTCAGTTTTACCAAAGGAATCTCACAAAGACTAAGAAAGCTTTCCCTTCTTGCTGGAATTAAGCATTTATTGATTTTATGACTGGTTTAAAAATGGATGGCTCCTTGATGTAAAAAAAATGGAATTCAATATTCTATAAAGATATATTAAAGTAATAGAGATAAATATGTAACGATAGAGTGGAAAGGGAAGAAATAAGATACAGGCAAACACTGTGTGAAAAAAGACTTTTTTTTCCTTATTGATTAAGGTATTACATATGTGTCCTTATCCCCCCTCCCCATTGCCCCCACACCCCTGCTTGTGCCCTCACCCCCTAGTGTTGTGTCCATTGGTTATGCTTATATGCATGCATACAAAAAAAGCATGTTTTGAAAGAAAGTTGTTCCAGACTCAAGTTGCCAAAAGGACAACAGTCTATGCAAATATTAGAAAGAAGGCGCTGCTAGGAAGATTAGGCAATGCTTTTGATATAAGGTTATCATCTTTTACTTGAGGACTGAATTGAATCCATCTGAGGTATTCACAATTTGAGTAGAATTACAGGGGGAAAATGTAAGAATGAAAAGTTGGAGGCTACCATAGGGTAATGGAAAGAACTCAGGATTTAGAATGAAAAAAACAACAACAAAAAACTGGTTTTCAACAGCCCAGCTCTTCAACTTATGTGCGTGTAGCCTTGGCCAAATTACTTTACCTCTCTCAACCTTAGTTACCTCCACCTGAAAATGGGGAAAATAATATGGAGGGGGACTATAGACAGAAAGACGAGAACTACTATAAGGATGAAATGAGGTAATATAAAACAAAAGCTCATTATATCTCTAAAACCCAAATATAAGGCAAGGGGGGTGGGGGCAACCTGGAGGGGGGTGTCAGTAGGGGAAAGGGGGGATATATATAATACTTTCAACAGTAACGAATTAGAAAAAAAAACAAATATAAGGCTTTATTGAGTATATTTTAAAAGCTCACACATAATCCCTCATGAATTGTCACCAGCACTACAGACATTTCTGTGTATACTTGTGCTTAAAATCCTGATCCAGGAACCTAGTATGTAGGAAGGTAGAAGATACTGTCTCTCCCTTCCAGTTTGTAACCAATAATCAAGATGAGATAAGGCACGTTATAAAATATAAAGTGATAGATAAATAGGCAGGTAAGTAAATAAATAGCAAAGGAAGGTATTAAAGATCGTATACTCAGTAAAGGGCAGGAAAGCAGGCATTATCACTGCTGACATGTGCGAGCAATGACTGTGGATTAGGGAAGTCTAAGCTAACTTCATGAGAAAGGTTGGGCTGTAGCTGGGCATGAAGGATGGAGTGGGGGGCGCTTATGTAAGCAGAGAGGAGGAAGGAAGGCATTGCAGGCAGGAGGCATGGTGTAAGCAAAGGCCCTGAGATTGCCAATGGCTTTTCAGGGGGAGGAAACGGACTGAACAGAGGGTGGCAGGAGATAAGGTTGGAAGGTAGGTTGTGTTGTGAAGTAGAGTGACGTGCAGCTAGCGCACCCCAGTCAAGCTACACAGGCTGTCTGTAGCCTGGGCCCATTCTGATTGGTCAGCACACGAGCTACCAATTATTAAACACCATCACGCCCGGGGGCAAGGTTGTGTGGGCACAGAAGCCAGAGCAAGCTCAAGGCAGGGAATGCCAAGTTAAGGAGTTCAGATCTTATCTCTTCAACATTAAGAGGCCAATTATGAGTTTTTAAACATATGACTAAACCGCCAAAAGTGGTTATAGTGAGATTGATTCAGCAGTGAGGTGAGAATGGGTGGGGGAGAAAGAGATCATGGAGTGGAAAATAAGTTAGAAGCTGTGAAGATGGTTCATGCTGAAGTAATGATAATCTAGAAGAGAGAGGTGACAATGGAAATGAAAATGGAAAAGAGGCCTCTAATGTGCAGGAATCGTCTAGCAAAGGGCCCGGGTCTGTCCTTCTAAAAGCCCACGCCTAGCACAGTGTCTAGCAATGAGTAAATAGCATGTGTTTATCGATAAAAGAAAGTATGAAAGCATTGTCAGGCTTGGACACCTTATTGTTCTGTTGCTTATATAAACTCCTAAGTGTTATTGTCATTGTTATTTCTGTTGGAATTTCTATTAATAAAAATTGTTATTTTGTTCACTGGCTTGGAAAGCTGCCCTTTTACATTTATAACGTACTAGAGACCCGGTGCATGAAATTCGAGCATGGTAGGGTCCCTGGGTCTGGCTGGCAATTAGGGCTGATGGAGGCCTTCCTTCCCTGGCTGCCGGTTGCTGGCTATCCTTCGTTCCGTGCCTCCCCCTGGTGGTCAGCACATGTCATAGCAAGGGATCGGTCTCCCAGTCAAACTCCCACAGGAACAATTTGCATATTAAGCATATAGATGATAGATAGATAGATAGATAGATAGATAGATAGATAGATGATAGATAGATGTGGGGAAGTGTAGAGAAGGAGAAGGAGTTGGGTAAAATAATTGTGAGAAGAGATAGGAGAAAAATAAATTCTGTAAACTGGTTTGAGGACTTTCCCCCAAAGTTTTGAGAAGATAGGACTGTCACTTGAGGAAAAGTTAGCTATTCCAAAAAGCACATTTTCTAAAGCAGAAAGAGGTAAGGCCTTAATCCTTTCAACAGTGTTTTGCAAACTGGTTCACTATCTATAAGCATGGCACAAAACAATATAGGGTTCCTGACCAGGAGTTATTTAGGGTAGAATATAACATAATAGATCAGATTACATGGTTGGTACTATGAGGTGAGTAGTATTTCGTGAAACCTTTTTTTTTTTTTTTTTTTTTTTTTAGCTCTGCATGAATATGTGTGTGTTTCTGTGTGTTGAGATGAAAATGGGTTTCTTATTGTGAGTCACAGCCAAAAATATTTGAAAACCACTGCCTCAAATACTTTTCCACAAAGTAAATGAAAACCTGTCAAAATCAGGTTCATTTATCTAAAGAAGAAAAGGCATACACACACACACACACTGAGTGGCCAGATTATTATGATCTCTGAATGCATAATAATCTGGCCACTCAGTACACACACACACACACACACACACACACACACACACTAGAGGCCTGGTGCACGAATTAGTGCATGGGTGGGGTCCAGCCAGCCTGGCCAAGGGGAGGAGAATGGGTGATTGGTTGGCCCGGTTGAACTCCTGGTTGAGGGGACAATTTGCATATTATCCTTTTATTATATAGGATATACACTGAGTGGCCAGATTATTATGCGTTCAGAGATCATAATAACCTGGCCATCCAGTGTATAATTTCCTTTGCTTAGTAACAGATCTCTCTACCTAGCCCCTACAGTCAGTCTCACCTTTGAACCTCTTAAGTATTCTCCAAAGACTTTTCCTTGATCATCTTTCTATACATGTATATTAGCAAATCCATGAGGTTGTGCAATTGTTGCCTTCATGCAGATAACTCTTAAACTTAGCATTTACTCAGGGTTGCCCTGATCAAGGTTTAACCACCAGTATTCTGGGGGGAAGGCCCTATTTATAGCACTTGCTGCTATTTGTGGTATAAATACTACAACCTTAGCCCATTGCAAGCTACCCACATGACTTCACTGAACACAGAATTGGAAAGATACATAGATTAGCATACATTATACAGTATTTCTACCGTGCAGATATGATAGAGATAAATAGCCCCAGGAGCATATGTAATAGGAAAGTGTAGCAAAATAATTAAGAAATTATTAGTTGTAAATACTTATTACCTTTAAATATATATTTAATTGTGGATTTATATAATTTCATTTTTAATAATGTATGTGTCTAACAACTGGCTCACAACTGGTTCACTCTAGTAAACCACTGTCTAGTTCAACCTCGCCAGCAGAGTCTGATCCTGCACTCTCTACCACCTGCTGAACAACTCTACCCGAATCGCTTCCATATGAAACCACAAACGTAACATACTGAAATCTAAACTCACTTTCCTCTTTGAATCTCCTTAGCGCACACTTCTCTTCCCCTCTCGACTTCCCTATTTCTATTAATGGTGCCTCCAAGAGCCATCCAATCAGTTTCTAGTCTTGAAGGTTCTGCCTATGTAATGTTCTTCTGATCTGCCTCCTTCTCTTTCATTCCGATTAGGATTGCTGTCTCAGTCCAGAACAATTAACTGACCTCATCCCCTTCATGTTCTTCTCATTCTGATTTATGTGATAATACTATTAGATTAATTTTTCAAATGTAGGTCTTCCATTGCACACACACATACACATGCACACTTCTCTCTCTAATCTGGCCTTTAAAGCGCTCCTTGCTCCAAGCAATCTAGACAGCTCCTTGTTGCAGTGCTTGGAATATGCCTTGTGGTTTCTGGCTGTACGCATTTGCTCACACTTTTCCTTATACAGGAGTGTTCTTCCCTCATCATGAAAAACTCATACCTTATATCCAAGACTCCATTTCAATGGTGATGAAAATATGCAGGTGGGTTGTCATAGGAGCATATAAGTTTATGAGAATCAGGAGGTTGGGAACACAGGAAATGCCAAATCCAGGAATCAGTCATTTAGTCACTATCTCATATGGAGGCTCTGGGAAACATTGTACTTCCCCCGTGGTTGTTACTAAAAGTTTACTGCTAGCTAACATGAGGTTTATCTCAAACCTATGGATTGCAATTATACATGATCCAGCTGTCTGTCATTCATTAACTGAAATCATCAAGAATTTTATGTATTTTCACCATTTGGTGTTTACTGTAATTACCTCCCTCTGAATGTTCTGACCCACATTGTGTTGAGGTGGTAGGGGAAGGTGAGAATAGAGTCCCTAAAGCTTTTTCTGTCACCATCATCGATACAATTCATTCATCTTTGAGACACTGATCACAGGTATTAAAGAGCTACCACATGCTCAGGATTTCTCAGTAATAGAAGCAAAAACGTTGGATCATTGTACCTTGTACACATCTTTCTTCCCCAGTGCTCAGAGTAAAATAAAATGCTTTACGTGTTTGCTCTCCTGAGGAGAATCATGATGACAGTCAGTGATTCCTTTTGTTCCAAATTTTGGAGATGAGGCTGACATGTCCCAGTAAAGGAAAAAGGAATAGAATGACACAGCCCTGTGGTCACTTAGTATCCACTCTCCCGTGGACTTGAGTCAATTTGGGTTAGTGAGAGCCCGGATCTTTAGAGGCGACAGAGAATAAAGTAGGGGAAGGTGGTGAGAGACTACTGGCCACGGTAGAAATGTGTTGAGCCGGACTGACAGTCAGTGGCCTGGATGCCTCTTCCACTATAATCCCTTGGGTATTTGTCTAAAAGGCAGACTCCTGGGCCCTGCGTCAGACCTACTGAGTCATTGCCTCCAGGGGGACTGCCTGGGACTGTGCATTTCTCATGGCCACACCCAGTGATTCTGATACACACTGGAGACTAAGGATCACCGATTTCATGTAGGCCTGCAGCCTGGACACAGCTTTTGAGCTCAGAATGACTTTTACATTTCTAAAGCGATGGTAAAAGAGAGGGGGTGGGAAAAGAAGAAGAAGAAAATGGAGAGGAGAGGAGAGGAGAGGAGAGGAGAGGAGAGGAGAGGAGAGGAGAGGAGAGGAGAGGAGAGGAGAGGAGAGGGATGGAATACAGAACATAGCCATCTGGCCCATTCTAGAACTTTGCAATTAAAAGCCTGTGTCTGAAGTTAGCACTATCCTAGCCTTGCCACAGTTAAAATAACGGATTCAGCAGATTTTTTTTAAAAAAAATTGAGAGTAATGAAAAATATATAAAGTCATCTAAAAATGTGCTTGCAACTAAAGTGGAAAAAGGAAAGGTATATAGTTACAGTGAACATTCTGCAATGTTTTTGAAAATATGTTTTATACACACAAGGATTTATGGTAACTCCATTATATTCTCTCCTCCCATATACTTATCAGGTGGCAATATATCCCAAATTAGCCTAGTAAGAATCATTGCATGCATACTCTTTATTGGACTAAGCTTGCCCCCAAATATATTTTTGTCACACATAAGAGGGAAAATGTGAACTGATACCCCCAAATGTCTGGGGGAATGAAAGTAGTATAAATTCTCAAAACAACACATAGGAAATTGATACACAAAGGAAATAATGGAATTTGGTATCTTTCCCCTTAAAAGGAGTTTAAGAGTCATAGAGACGTTTTTAACTCCTAAGAAACCTGGGAAAGAGGCTATGAAGTCACTTGGGGAAAGGTTTAGATATTCTCAATGTGGCAGAGGCTCAGCATTTGGGAATCACGCCAGTTAGATTCATAAAATAATCCCAAAGACAGAATGCAATTCCTTTACAGGTGGTTTCTAGATATTTTTAAAATGTGTTTATTTTTGATGTGGAGAAACTTCGTTCAATGTTTCTTTGTTCAACCTAGCAATAAAGACGGGCTTTGAAAATATATAAACTTCCAAGTGACTTGTCTTTCAGAATTGTGAACTGAAATATCTCACAATAATTTTGTTTCAGTGCTGTTGTTTTTCTCACAAAGAAAGGAATGTTTTAATCTTCCTAGCAAACTAACATTTTTATAAGAATTCAGACTATATTTCAATTTTTGAGAAACAAAGTTTAAAACGCCAGATAAAGTCTTGAAACCTAACCTGCTTCGCCATTTAATAAAATTATGACTCATTTCAGTAAGAAAATGCTTTTTTAGTAAGAAAAAAAAATGCTTTCTGAGCTAAGTTTGAACTGCCGGGGGCACATGGGACACCCACAGACCCAGTCAGCAGAAGTCTCAAAACTCCTATAAGATTAAAGGAAAAATAAATTAGTGTATACAGAGAATGAAAAAAAAAAAATCCCCGATGGTACAAGTCTATAAACGGAAGTAAAACTAAAACTCCCCTAAAATCCCCCAAGCATCAATCCTTATAAATGCAGCAGCACTCATCTCCTCCCTGTACTTCGGGAGCCCCTCGTTAAATGAACACGAACGTTTGGGACGTTTTTTATCTAGCAAAAACACTAAGCATGGATACCGACCTCCGCTTTACAAACTGTTTAACTTTTAGAGCCGCGCGTGCAAGCAAGCGTGGGTGCTTCTGGAGTTGCGCGGGGGGCGCGCGGCTCGGAGCCCCGCGGACGCCGCAGGTGCGCGGTCCGGAGCGGGCGCGGGCGGAGGCGAGCCGGGGGCGCCGCCCGGGCCGGGCCGGGCCGGGCCGGGCCGCGTGGGTGGGGCCGGGCGTGCACCGGGCGAGAGTGAAGGGCCTGTGACTGCGCGGAGGTGGCGTGTGGGCTCCGGGATCTGGGAGGGGGCCCAAAGCTCCCCCGGAGCGTCCCGTACGTGCACCGCGATCGCCCCGGCTCCACTCGAAATGTGTGTCCTTTTGCACCAACCAGTTAAATTTAAAAAAAAAAAATTTAAAAGATCTAGCCTAAATATGAAAATATAGGCTCCCATCCCTACTATCTGCCTCCCCCAATCCCCATTCCAACCCCTGTACCCTTCTCCAGAAATCTGAGTTTTAAACCCGGTCCCGAGTGCGGCGGTCGCGCCCCCTCCCCACCCCGCTGCGCGCCCCTCGCCGCCCCCGCGGCGGTGAGTCGGAGCCCGGCGGGCGCGGAGCCGGTGCCCGGAGCGTGCCGAGCGGGAAGGCGGCGGCGTGGCCGCCGAGCAGGAGCAGAGAGGCGGCTTCAGCGCGACGTGGCGCGGGCCCTCGCTGCCGGGGCCGGGGCGCGGGGTTTGCGCAGGAAAAGGCGCCGCCGCCGCCGCCGCCTCCCCGGCCACCCCCTCCCCGGCCCCGGGCTCCCCGCCCGCGCGCCGCTCGGGCCTCGGGGCGCGCCAGGCGCAGCGCGGGGCGCGGGAGCCCGGGAGCGGCGGCGGCGGCGGCGGCCGGGCAGGAGCCCCGCGGCCCCGCGGGCGGCAGCCAAGGCGACCGCGGAGACGGCGGGCAGGGCGCGTGCGCACTGCAGGGGGCGCCAGATTTGGCGGGAGGGGGAGTGTCCAAGGCTCTTTGTTTGATGGCATCTCTGTTTACAGAGTTTACACTTTAATATCAACCTGTTTCCTCCTCCTCCTTCTCCTCCTCCTCCCTCCGCGACCTCCTCCTCCTCCTCCTCCTCCTCCTCTCTCTCCCGAGAGAAACTTCGCCCGGGCCCGTGCGGAGCGCCGCCGCCGCGCAGCCGGGGAGGGACGCAGGCAGGCGGCGGGCAGCGGGAGGCTGCAGCCCCGTGCGCTCCCCGCGGCTCCCGGCGGAGCCCCGCGCCCGCCGCGCCATGGCCCGGAGACCCCGGCACAGGTAACGGGGGGCTCCCCGGGAGGGGCGGCCGCGGGGGGGTGGGGGCGCGCGCGGGGCGCCAGGCTCCCGGACGACAGCAGGTGGGAATTCGATCCCGGATCTGGCTCGGGGCTGTCAGACCCTGCGGGTCCCTGGGACCTCTGCCTCCCCGGGCAGAAGCCGCTGGGAAGACTGATGATGAAGGGAGCAGCCGGTGCAGGAAAGGTGTCCGGACGCCGGGGAGCACTCCCCGAGGCTCGTCTTGCAAGTGGCGTCTCTCTGCGGGGGAGAAAGCGCGCGCGGCGCGGTCCTGCGGGGGCGTGAGCGGTGCCCACCGGGGTGCCCGGGGAGCCGCGGGGTCCCTGGCTTGATGCCGCGGCTGTCCGGGAGGGAGTCGCGGCATCCTTGCTGGGCGTATTGCGATCTGTGTGGACTTGGAAATGCCTGGCATATGGCAGGGAGAGGGGAAATGCCGGACTGGGTAGTGGCTGCAGGTAGTTCATTTAAATTTCATTCATTCTTTAGGGAGTCTAAGAAGAGCGTCAGGTGACAGGCGGCTGGGGGGGAAAACATGTATTTTTTTTTTCGGGGAGTGAATGAGTCGCTACATTTGCAAAACTTGGCGTAAGCCCTGGATCGGAAGGTTCTAATCGTGATTCCCCGGGGGAAGTGATTATTTCTAATGCACACATTTCCCACGCGCCGCCGCCGCCGCCGCCGGCGCCGCACATGTCCCCGCGCCCGGGGCGCACGGGTGGAGCCCCTTCCAGGCTGGCCGGGCGGAGGGGACAGGGGGGACGGAGCGGGGGGCGCACGCGGGTCCCAGCTGTCAGTTGCTGGCGCTCTGGCTCCCGCCGTGTCCCTGGGCTTCCCAGACTGAACCCCAAATGAGTCTGAACCCCACTCCGAGCGGCCGGTGCGGGGCCCGGCGCGGCGGCCCTCGGCGGCGTTGCCACTCAACGGCCCGGGACGGAGTCGGGCGGCACCCCGGGCGCTGCCGCGCAACCGGGACGCCGCCGCCGAGGGCTCTGGCCCGGGGCTGGAGGCGCCCGGCGGGAGGCGCGCACACGTGGATGCGCCGGGGCGCCCCGGCCGGCTCCTCCCGGCACCGCGCTCCCGCCGCCTGGGGTCGCCGGGGCGGAGGGGGGGGGGGCGGACGGACCCCAGCGAAGAGGTCTCGGGGGGAAAGTTCCCGAAGGCAAAGCAAACCCGACCCCTTTTTCCTCCGGGTGGTTTGCTTTTCTCATACTTATTTTTGTCTTTGAACCTGCAATCGCCGGTCCCCCGCGCACAGCCCTGGGAAGTTGCAGCGAGCGTGGGTGCGGGCCGTGCAGCAGCACCTCGGACCCTCGGACCCAGTCCGGCCGGGCGGGGAGCGGCGCCGGAGGAAAAGGGAGGCCACTTGGGGGTGGGGTGCAGGCTGACTCCCTGCGCCCGAGCGCGGCGGCGAGGGTGCTGCTCCTGACGTGGTTTCACCTTCGCTTTGGGGACTGAACGGTGGAGAGCCAAGGTCGCCTATTTTTATTATTATTATTTTTTTCCCCCCTGAGAGCAGAAACTGGGAGGAAGTGAGTGGAGGAGAGCTGGGAAGGGTGCTGGGGGAGGCTGGGTGCACGCTCCGCGCGGGCAGCGCTGGAGGGTCCGGGCGGGGCGGGGCGGGGCCTGCGGCTCCCGGCGGCTCCCAGGTAGCGGAGGGGCCCGGCGGCCTGCAGGGCGGGAGCCTTGAACCTGCCCCAGGGGGGGGGGAAGAGAAACCCGGCTGCGGGCCCCGAAAGCCGTTTCTTGCGAGGCCGGCGTCACACCGGGCTGGGATTGTTAACCAGGTCAGCGAAATGAGTCTGAGCCCCATTTCTAGAATCACAGTAGCGGCCACAAGACACTTCCTCCCGCTCCCCTCCCTCTTCCCAACCCCCAGCACGTCTCTTCTTTTTTTTTTTTTTTCCTCTCGTTTCTTTGCACGGTTTGTTTCCTTGACAGAAGGTAATATTCATAGTTGTACTCCTGTAACCACACCAGGTCTAGCAGGTGGGGGAGTCGAGTGCATCAAGCCCTGAAATCAGCCTTTGAACAAGCTCGCTGACTGTTGGGTCTGAGATCTTGTCAGTACAGATGAAGGAAGAGTTATTTCAGGCCCTTGGTGGAAATTAATCACGCTACCGAGGCGACCCGGACCACCCGGAGCAAGGAAATCACATGCAAATCTCAAAGGCGAGCCCCCCTGTGCCTAATCTATTGATGGACCCAGGAGCGTGTGAGCAGCCCTGGGCTCGCCCTGCTCCCCTCCTGGCTCCTCCGGGACCTGCGGAAGCCACAAGCCACGTTTTCCCCCCAAAACGTTGCTTTAGCACATCTCTGCTTCTGTGCTTAATTTTTAAGAGGCACGGAAGTCATGGAACCATTATTTATTCGCACTGGAAAGTACCTTAGAAATAGAATCCAAGCCCCTTTAAGGTAGACGCAAGGAACTGAGGTCCTGAGAGAGAGAGAGAGGGGAAGTGATTTGCCCAAGTCCTGCAGCTAGGTTGGCGGCAGAACTAGGACTGGCACCTTTGCCTCCAGAATCCTAGTGCTGTGTGATGCCTGTTCTCTCTCAACTGATGTCGGCTGCCCCCTATGGGTGGCTGAGTATGTTGCTTGTTTCTGGGAGTTGAGCTGTTTCAAGAGAGAAGTTCTGAAAATGTAATCTCCAGATCTCCCCGAACCTAAAAAGTTAAATTGAGTTGAATCTATGGGTCACTTTCAGATTACTCTGATTTTCTTGGTATCCCGGATATTTCACAAGGGTGACACTTCATTTGGGGGATTTCCAAGAAGTTCCCTGTGAAACTTTCAAAAAGATGCTGACCTACAGCTCTGGGCTTCCAATCATGGTTTCACTTATGATGCCTGTATTTTTTTTTTTATTAAGGAAAACCATCGTAATTATTGATCAGAAGTTAACAGCCTCTTGTTGACACTGCATAACTTCAGGCTTTACTCGAAGGAATAGGCACTAAATAAAAGAAATTGTTATAGATTACAAGTACAGTTTAATGTCCTTTTTGTGTGGGTGATGCCTCTTATTTTTGGATCACATCCTGCTTGTCACCATGCATCCTGGACCTTCAGATTGTTGCCCCAAATAATAGTTTTAAATTATAAGAACCTCAAATTCAGGGTTTTTGGTAAGCACTTTTGTTTGACTTATAAAGGGTGGGTAATCTATACTTGTAAAATAGTTTGGGAAGACATACCTAATATGAATATAAACTTTCTTTTTAAAAAGAATAAGTTACATTATGATATTGTTTTATATCATTATTTTATTAGTCTCAGTGTTACAATAATAAATTGTATTGAAGTTTTTCAGTTGATACAATTTTTCTTCATATCTTAATTTGATAAGTAAAAATTACAAGTAAAAGTAAACTGTGACTGAAAAATTACTGTCATCTATTCAGAATATGATTAATAAACATTAGGTATAGAGTAACTTCAAAAGTCATCAAAATTCATAGTGTGGGTCAACTAGGTAAAAGAAAAGGCTCTTTTAAAAAGAGTAATGGGTTCTTTTAAAACCCATCTGGGGGAATTCCTTAGTTTTGAATTAGGTACATTTTAAGATATTTCAAATACCATTCAGTCAGAGGTTTTTGAAAAAGAGAGTAAGTAAGATTCTGCCTATCAGGTGGCCTAATTATACACTTAGTCACTCTGGAAACTGAGTATTGGAAATGTGGCCACAAGTTGGATCAACTGGCCTAGAGTTTTCAAGTGTTTGGTATTAATGTTATTTACAATGTAGATCACTTGAATGTTTCATTCTTCCTCAGGTTTTTGTTTTTTTTAAATCCCTTCCTCTTAGATTCTCTTAGTCTTCTAATCTTGAAGGAATGACTATATATTGTTGGGTATATTACTTCCTGAATGTTTTTCTCTTAATAAAACACCGGTCCCATTGGAACAACATAACTGAGCTATTTATTATATTTTGGAAATATTGTTTAAATATTGTGATGTATGCCAAAGATCTTGAGTGTATACTTACATAAAGGACATGGGCTCTCGTGCCTTTTATTGTCCTCAACATTAAGTTTTAAACCTAAACCTTCATTGGTTGGAAGGTTGCCTGCCAAGTGTGTAACTTGTCACTGGTCTAACAGTAACAGCAGGTTTAAACATGCAGATCAGTGAGAAAGTGCCAGGTCCTTTGCTGTATCTGTGGAGACCAATAACAGCAGAACCAGTTTCCAATACTAGAGCAACAGAATGCAGAAAACAATCTTATGCAAGTTTTCAAAGTTTTATCATCTTAACCTTTGAAAAGATCGTTGAGTCTTTGTGGGATTTTTGTGATCCAATAGTTTAAACCTTCTTGTTCCAGTCTGCATCTGCCCCTTTTTGTTTATTTTTATTTCTGCAGCATATACAGTAGTGATGAGGATGATGAAGACATTGAGATGTGTGACCATGACTATGATGGGCTGCTTCCCAAGTCTGGAAAGCGTCACTTGGGGAAAACTAGGTGGACCAGGGAAGAGGTAATTAATCATGTTATTAAAACCTGGGGAGTGAAACCTAGATTGTATTACTTTATTAAAAACAAAATTTCAGCTAAACTATAGGTGCTCAAACTCATTGTCAGCCTCTTTGACATTGTATCCTAGCTTGCTCGTGCAGCATACTCGTACTTACCTCTCACTGCTCTCCATGTGTGCGCTATTCCATCAATAGCCAACCCTTTCATAGGTCTTCGAATGCCCTCTCCTCTTAATTTGTTTCATCTGTGCTTCCTGTTGCCTATCTTGTTCTTATCCTTTTGCTCCACAACTTCTTCCTACTTCCTCATTACCTGTGAAGATATCACCTCTTCTGCGAAGCCATCCTTCACTTTCCCAGGATGCATCCTGCAATCATTGGACACATGTTCTTATTAATGCTGTACCATAGATGCCTCTTCCAGGAGGCGACAAGTCTGCTGAGGGAAGGGCTACACATCTGTTCATTTTTGTGGTCCTTGAACCCAGAAGTGCTTAACACAAAGTGGACTATGAACAAAATGTTCCCTGAACAAATAGATGGATTGTTATTTCCAAAAACAAAACAAACAGAAGAGTAAAAAAAAAACATAAAACTTGTTTTAATGAATTCACTTAACATTCTTGAAATATAAGCTATAGTATTTCACAGAGCCATATACATGGAGATCTGTTCAAAAAGCAATCTGTAAACTACCATTTGACCCAGTGATCCCACTGCTGGGAATACACCCTAAGAAGCCTGAAAGAATATATGCACCAGTGTGTTCATAGCAGAAAGAATCTATGCGCCCTTATGTTCTTAGCATCATTATTTACAATAGCTAAGATCTGGAAACAGCTCAAATGCCCATCAGTAGATGAATGGCTTAAAAAAAAAAAACTGTGGTACACTTACCCAATGGAATACTATGCAGCTATAAAAAAGAAGGATCTCTTACCCTCTGAGACAGCATGGAGGAACCTGGAGACTATTATGCTAAGTATAATAAGCCAGTCAGAGAAAGACAAGTATTACTAGATCTCACTTATATGTGGAATCTAATGAAGAAAATAAATTAATGAATAAAACAGATCCAGAGACACTGAAACATGCAACAGACTGACTTATTTTGGGAGGAGTGGGTGGAGGGAGGTTAACCAAATAATTATATGCATATATGCATGGCCCATGGACACACAATAGTGCAGAAAAGGCCTGAGGAAGGGCTAGGAGTGGGGTGAAGAGGGTCAACTGAGCTGAAGGAGAAAAAAGGGGACATCTGCAATACTTTCAACAATAAAGACTTTAAAAAGCCATCAATAGTGGAAGGACATATATCTGCTTACCTTTTTCTGATAGCTTATTGAAAGCTTGATCTTTGTAGGAATGGAAAAATATTTAAGGAGAAAATTATTAGTGTAAAGGAAAAGTTGCTTTTTCTTTGAAGTTTCAAAAATTTTACAATTGATTTTTGTTAAGGTTTTATGTTGGAATTAATAGTACTGGCTCTTCTGCAGTTTCATCCCACCCTGCTTCACAAAAACCAGAGCTCCTCTTGTTAAGCAGGCAGGATTTCCAGTAAGGCCCATAGGAAACACACAATTTACTTATGGAGATTTTGACTTAGATGGTTCTTAGACATATGGAAGTTCTTTGTTAACACTGGTTTCCTCATTCCCCATGTCTGTGTCATACCAGGGGTCCACATTGTGTGTGAAGTTACCTGTGCAAAAATCTGAGGGTTCTCTTTCACTTGGTAGATCATGTTTAGAAAGAGTGCACTGAAAGATTTTCCCCTGATGTTTGGTGTCTTCTGTGCTCTGACAAGTTTGTTTTATTAAGTTATGTATTCTAATGAGTTTAAATTATGCATATCTTGATACAAAGACTAAGTGACTTTTCTTACATCATACATACCTTTAAGTTTAATTAAGAAAAGTGATCTTCCATTTTTTTTTGCAAGAGATTAAAATAACTAAATGTTAGAATGGTGGTTGGAGCTAGTTCTTACTTGAGATTCTATCTATTGCCATATCTAATTAAATGCCTTGAATCTAACGTTGGAGTTCTTCCCTCCCCCTGCCCCCCCAGAGTAAAACTTTAATAGTAACCATGTTTTAAACATTCAGTGAGCCAGGTATTATGCTAAATGTTTTGCATAGTTACTTCATGTGATCCCCAAATATCCCTGCTGACATCAGCATTCTCAACATATAGATGACAATACTAAGGCCCAGAAAAGCAAAATGATATGATCAAACTTATACAACTAATTGATAGCTGAGTCAAGGTTCAGTCTTTGGTCTCTGTAACTCTAAATAAATCTATGCTCTAAATCAGTATGCCACATTAATTATCTGTTGTATTTGGTTATTTTGAGAGATTTTTTTTTGTGTGTGTGTGTGTGTGTGTGTGTGTGTGAATTAGGTTATTGAATTGATTCCCCTTTACTCTAACTTGAATAGAGTTTTACCTTTAAATGTCTTAGGATGAAAAACTAAAGAAGTTGGTGGAACAGAATGGAACAGATGACTGGAAAGTTATAGCTAATTATCTCCCGGTAAGTTAGTAATTTTTTTTTCTTTCTGTAAAAGGAAATCTCCCAAAGATTTAAGTAAGACATTTTGGAAGAGTATGTTAAGGCATTACTTATTTGCTATATATAAGAAGTTGGGGAAGAAATGCCTCATCCATGACCTAGTGTTTCTTATAATACATATAATTGGGGTTTCTGGATCTGTTATTAAAGGATTTACAACATTTTCAAATGTTTGCTTTTTATTTTATCTTTTCATTTGTTAGATCATATAAATGTCTTTTCATTTGTAGGATACTATAAATTAGCACTCTGGTGATTTGTTACATGGTAAATGACTGACCTTGTGATATTTTCCCAACCCAGTGTCTTTTAAATTTCCCTTTTAAAAAAAATTCCCATATTTTGGTATCCCAGTTTAAAGTTTCCGAGTCCTTCTAGACTTGTTTCCCTCCCCCATCCCCTCCATCTAAGTAGTGACTAAGGGATCTGGGATTCCTTTGTCATTGGTCTTTTCATTCTCCTCACTATCCTCTCTTCCCTCTTCTCTGGATGATCACAGTGGCTTCCTACTTAGAGCTTTCCACTTTTTTATCCTTTAGCAGAGGGAGCGTCCCCAAATACAGCTGTACCTTATCTTCTCAAAACCAACAACAGTGACCCAGTTCCACAAATTAAGTGGGCCGCCTGGTCCTGGCACACAGGGTCCTCCCATGTAGCCCCAGCATTCAGCGCTGGCTCCGTTTCTGACTTCCTCTCTGTAAGCAGACTTAGTTGAATTCATGTCTGCTTTCCCTCTCCTGGGCGTCTGCCCCTGGTGATGCCACGCGCCAGGATGTTTTGCTCGGGTACTTCATGTCCTTCAAAGTCCGTAACAAGAGCTTTTCCGGTCTCCTCCCGAGGAAACATCATTTCTCCTTCTAAAGAGGTTCCTTTTCCCACCCCAATATCATCTTGCTTTGATCTCTTCTTGCATAGGAATCAAGTTCTGCCCTCTATTCATTATGTGCTTGTCTTTACCTTCTCATGAGATTACAAGCTCTTATAAGGTAGGGCCTGTCTTTATTCATCTTAGTTCTGGATATTAGCACTGGTAGCCCTAAGTTGAAGCAGACCTCTTAGTTTACATGGGAGTCACCAGAGCGGGTTTCCATAAAAGCCTGACCTTACTATGGAATTCCTAACAGGCTTAGTCTTAGTCCTAGGGACTTGCACTGGCAACGGACCGAGGTTAAGGGTAAGTTAAATTCACAGCCGTTCGTGCAATATGATGCTCATTTTGTCCACGTGGCAGGACTGTTGCCCTTGGGAGGAAGAACTTGCCATTTTAGATGGAACTTTGGTATATTCTTTGTATGTTCCTTAGCTGTTAAGTAATGAGGGATAGGTACCGGTAGGTTCTCCAAACATGCCCTAGAATGTTGTTGATCATCGTCACTGCATATTATCTATGCGTGATCCATATTATAACAAAACCTTAGTGTGTACCTATCACCTCATACCTATACGACAACGCATGCTTTGTCTTATTTGTCTAGAACAGAACAGATGTGCAGTGCCAGCATCGATGGCAGAAAGTGCTAAACCCTGAGCTCATCAAGGGTCCCTGGACCAAAGAAGAGGATCAGAGAGTAAGTTCCTTCTCCATTGTGATATGAATTATAATTAAGAATATTCCTCAAACTGCTTCCTTGAATGTTTCCCAACTTGAAGAAACAGGTAAAGTGTGCACGCAGGAAGCAGAGGAATTCTATTTCCATGTTTTAAATGAATGAAAGCAAGTTTTTAGAAATTTTCTCAAGATCTTGTAACAGAATGATTACACTGACTCATTCCATAACATTAAAACACAGGTTATTTTTGTGTGTTTATCTGAAGGTGATAGAGCTTGTACAGAAATACGGTCCGAAACGCTGGTCTGTTATTGCCAAGCACTTAAAGGGGAGAATTGGAAAACAATGTAGGGAGAGGTGGCATAACCACTTGAATCCAGAAGTTAAGAAAACCTCCTGGACAGAAGAGGAAGACAGAATTATTTACCAGGCACACAAGAGACTGGGGAACAGATGGGCAGAAATCGCAAAACTACTGCCTGGACGGTAATAATATGTCAAAAAATATATTGATTGGGAGGAATGGGGGAGTGGTTATTGAACAGTCTGTTTTGAATGTATGGTGAGTGAATTACATTCCATTGATGGCATTTCATTCATTAAGCCAGATCCATAGCTTTTAGAACCGGAGGAGAATCTTAGAGTTTATCTGGTTGAGTACTCCCAGAATCCACCCAACAATGAGCCTTGAGCCAAGTCATTGAACTTTCCTCAGCTTCGCTTTCCTCATTTTTAAAACAAGTAATAGCTTACTTCACACGGCAAGTGTAAATGTCAAGAAAATACATGCCAAAGCACATTGTTAACTACAAAACTCTAAACATACAGAAGGAAACGGAGCTAAACATTGTGTCCCTGCCCTAAGTTCACAAAGCTGCTAAGTGACCAGAAGGATCTCCCTGTCATCTTTCTGATACCAGCACTTCATTATGCCACTAGGCTTAATTTTCCCTTTTAAAGGAAGAAATAGTATAGTTATAGGATTATCATACTGCTTCCAGGTTTTTAAATAGTGTCAGTGTTATCCTTGGTAATGAAAGAGGCACAAAAATGGCCTCATTATGAGGGAATATATGGAAGCTCATTTTTGTCCTTTTCCCCATTTAAACAGTTATAACAGATTTTTTTTTGGAGGGGGGAGCTTACATAAAAATATGTAAGACAAGATATTTTAAATATTTTTGTTCTTGAGCTTTATAATTCAGAAGTGAAAGAAGGGTCATTTCAAAGAAGGCATGGCTCTGATGGCTTATCTGGTGTTCCCTTGTGATGTTCCAAAGCATTTCCTTCCTTGTGATTCACTGTAAGCTTGGAGAATTCAGGGGGTTGATAAAAGGACGCCTTTTCTCCCATATGGTCTGGGAGGATATGCTGTTGATTCTTCTAAAAATTTAAGGGGCGACCGAACTTCCTCTTTCTTTAGCATGCATTCCCCACCCCCATCAAAGAAGTAAAAGGGAGGCTTTTAAAAACGGTTTTTTAAAATTGAGAAACTGTCTTCCTAAGAATTGAAACACTTTAGTAAAAAATGCTTTGCCGTTTGAAAATACATTGGGAGTTAGCATTTCTCCCTTCTGGATCCCATTTTCCATTCTCACCTCTGTCTGGTTATCAAAATAATTTGAAATGGGTTTCAAAAGAGGGGAGTTGTTTTTTGTTTTGTTTTGTTTTTTTGCTTAAAATGTCTGGCTGGTGCTATTGGCAATCAAGAGAGGACAGTGAGGTGGCAGCAGCATTATTATCATTCACCCAACTTTACTGAGGACCTGTTGTGATGTCTGTGTAGCCCCCACTAAGCCAAATCAAAGGCGTAATTTTCTAGGACAGCTGGAACTCTAAGTTGTATTTCAGTCCTACACCAGTCAGAATAGATATGAAAGGTAGTTGTATTGAAAATACTCCTATCAAGGAAACAACATGGTTTAAGGATTTCAATATTTTTAGAAGACTATAACTCCATATTACATAATTAAGAGAAATGTATGGAATTTAAATTAGGTGATGGGGAAAGCATAGGAGGTAGAAAAGACTGAAATGATTAAAAAGAAATGACACTGTTAGTGGATCAAAAGAAAAGGTCTCTGTTAGGAACAGTTTTCTGTCAATTAACTCTAATCTGAATGGAAGTTTTTGTTTGTGAAATTTGTATGTGATATATTTCTGTGCAGAACTGATAATGCTATCAAGAACCACTGGAATTCTACAATGCGACGGAAGGTGGAGCAGGAAGGTTATCTGCAGGAGTCTTCCAAAGCTAGCCAGCCAACGGTGGCCGCAAGTTTCCAGAAGAACAGTCATTTGATGGGCTTTGCTCATGCTCCACCGTCGGCTCACCTTCCTCCAGCCGGACAGCCCTCAGTGAACAATGACTATTCCTATTACCACATTTCTGAAGCCCAAAATGTAAGCCTTTCCCGAGAATTTTGTTTAACAAGAGAGGTGGTTAGTATTTTAGCTCCAGGTAATAATACTCTGTAGTTGCATACTTTCCAGAGAGCTTTCATAAACAGGATCGTGGCATAGGTATTGTTCTTCCTGGTATGGTTCTGGGAACAAGGGCATTAAATGATTTGCCCATGGTTACACAACTCATAGAGACAGCGTAGGCTATAACCCAAGGTGTTAGATTCTGATGCTGCTTCTCATCTAAACACTTTGGAGTTTAGTGTTTGAATGTAAACTTACTTAACAAGGCCCTGCTGAAGAAGACTCAGGAAACAGGGATGCGGCTGTAGTCAAATATTTTTGTCTTTCAAAATGAAAGTGAACATAATAACACATTTAAAGAGCAGAAAGTTCAACATTGAAATTCAACAGATAATTGTAAGTTCCATTTTGGTAGTGATGGAACAGAAATGCCCTAATTTATTTATTCTGTGTTTACCTTCATACTCCAAGAGAGGACAATGATTTGGGATTTTTTTATTTTTAATTTTTACTTATTGATTTTAGAGGAAGAAAGTTGACTAGGGATCAAACCAGCAACCTTGGCATATGGTGGACGAAGCTCTCCCCAGCCAGGGCTCAGGAGCAGTTTTGTGACACTATTCTCTGGTGTCTCCTTTTATCCTTCTCGGATCAGTGTGATTCCTTTTTCATTTCATGATATTTATACACTTAGGGAAGAAATATTCTTAGTGGGTGGAAAGAGAAGAATAAAGAGAAAAAAAAGCAAGAAGATTTTATCTTTATATTAACAATAAGAAACAGTGAAATTTACCCAAGAATACAGAGCTCATATGCAAATTCTACACAAAGCATATTTGTGAAGAGTTTTGACATGTATTTGACTACAGACTTTCCAGAAAGGTCTCAGGTGAATGAACGATCCTTAAGCAGTTCTGTGCTATTTACCAAAACTCATATTATCCCCAGAGAAATGTTTTTATTTACCGTATTTGCCGGCGTATAAGACGACTGGGCGTATAAGACGACCCCCTAACATTTCCACTCAAAATACAGAGTTTGTTATATACTTGCCGTATAAGACTACCCCCCACTTGGAGGCATATTTTTCAGGGCCAAAAAATCGTCTTATACGCCGGCAAATACGGTATAAATAGCTAGTGCCATCAGTTTTTCCCACCAAAACTCCTTTCATGCATTTATGAATATATTTTACATGTATTTTTCTCTAAGGAATACTGTCTGTTGTGATCAATGACGAGTATTTAAAAATATTTTTTCACTATGTTGCTTTAGCTATATAGCCATTATTAAAAGCCTGGCTAAAATTTCAAATTAGAGGATTTTGTGTGTGTGTGTGTGTGTGTGTGTGTGTGTGTGTGTGTGTGTGTTTAATGTTTAGTGAATTTGATCAGTGAACTATTCTTTTTCTCCGTCCTCGAGTAAGCCAAGTGCCCTGAAGCATATGTAACCATGAATGATTCGTCCTTTGTTTTGCTTTTTTTGTGGCTAGGTCTCCAGCCATGTCCCATATCCTGTCGCATTACATGTCAATATAGTCAATGTTCCACAGCCTGCTGCTGCAGCCATTCAGGTAAGACCATTTTAAGGTCATTTCCTAAAGAAACTCACTAGCTGCTTAAGGCACCATTTTTGAGACATGCTTTCTTTCTTTCTTCTAAACACATACTGTCACCTGACCAACTGAAGTAAAAAAAAAAAAAAAGGGGGGGGGCAGGGACAAGTGGAGAGGTGGGGGGGCTCCAGCCAGCCATCTACCAGTCTTCACTTCTAGAGTGTTTGCTCCGGGATTCTCGGGTTCTCTCACATTATAAACAGCTCATCAGCCAGCATCCGCTTTAGCCTCAGATGTCACACTGCTCTCGTACATCCAGCGGCACGTTCACAAAGATTCCAGCAATGGCCCCGTTCAGTTGGTATTGGTGTCCCAGCCAGGCTCTTTGGGCTTCGTGTTGCCTCTGGACTACAGGCCCCAACCGTTGTGTTTACAGCATCCATTCAGGCCCTTTTCTTTTTTCTCTCTCTTTCTTAACTTCTAATTCCAGAGACACTATAATGATGAAGACCCTGAGAAAGAAAAACGAATAAAGGAATTAGAGTTGCTCCTGATGTCAACTGAGAATGAGCTCAAAGGACAACAGGCGCTCCCAGTAAGATGTCACCGGGGGCTGAAATGGGAGGAGCGTGGCTGTACCCTGTGCGCTTCTGTATCTTTCCCCTTCTCTCCTAGTTATGGCACAGTCAAGACTCTATATATCCATTAGTGACATTTAAACATGAGAAGTTCGGGGTAATAAAACCCAGTTGGTCTAAGAATGTTGAACAACTTGGAAGTAGTCCTTTTATGTTGCAATAGAAACTCAATATCTATTAGTGATTTTCATCATTGTTTTTTTTTAATTTTTTAAATTTTTTGCTTTAGAAGGACTGGAATCAATCTGAAGACTATCAAAGATAAAATGAATGAAACTATTTTTTTTTTACAAAGCTTTGTACCTGTGTGATGCCTACTCATTTCATTTTTTCTTTATGATGTTTCTTAACCTCGATTTTCATACTTTATTATTTCATACATGATTTGATGCATGTTCAGTGTATACATGTGAAAAAGATGCATAGACTCTCTCAACGAATTACACTAGCTGCTCCCTTTTGGTTGCATATGTGAAAGCTATGCGAACCAATTACTGAATGTTGACATCTTTTTTAGTGATTGAGCAGCAAACTGGAAAAGAGCTTGTAATTTGTAACATATGTAGTTAACCAGCCAAGTAAATAGAAGAGATGTGATACAGAATAGGTATTCTTAGGAGTAAAAACTTTTTTGGTGAAACAATACAATTATTATGTGCTTAGGTTAGTTCGACCACTTTTTAACTTGAATGTTTTGCAATTTCTCCTGTTTCGTGGTCATGCTGAAAGGAGACTTCTGTTAATTTGCTCTTCTGCTTTCCTAACCACGTTGATTTGGCACTCCTCTGCTTCGGTGCAATCCTTTGCCTTAGAAGGGGTAGGAGCAACAAGAATATGTGCTGAGAAAGGCAACTCTAACTCTTGCATTCTCCAGCCTTTATGTAGGCTAGAAAGAATAGGAGAATTCTTAATTCACAGCAAACTTTTATGGTCCTATTGGAAATTATGTTAATGGCTTTTTAACTCCATGTGAGAGTCGTGCTTTGTAACATAGTCCCCCTGCTTGCATTTTTAACAAAAAGGATGACAATTAAGGTCATCGTGTAGACGGCAGACTACACCACCACTGAAAAGCAGGGTCTTGCATTGATAAAAGGAAACATCTTGACAACTGTTTTATAGGCGCAAGTTCTGGATGATGCAACCACTTTTATCTTTCCGCCAACAGCATCTGATACCTTGTGCAACTTCATTGCTAAGTTCCTTCTCCCTTTCTTCTCCCCGCTCTTTCTTTATTCCCCCACCACCACCCCCCTCCTTAGACACAGAACCACACATGCAGCTACCCCGGGTGGCACAGCACCACCATCGCCGACCACACCAGACCTCATGGAGACAGTGCACCTGTTTCCTGTTTGGAAGAGCACCATTCCACGCCATCTCTGCCGGTGGATCCTGGCTGCTTACCTGAAGAAAGCGCCTCTCCTGCGAGGTGCATGATCGTCCACCAAGGAGCCATTCTGGATAATGTTAAGAACCTCTTAGAATTTGCAGAAACACTTCAATTTATAGATTCTGTAAGTAGATCATGCAGGCATGTTAATGCTTTTAGAAGGGGAGTGAGGACACCCATCTCTCAAATCATTGCTATTTTCTAGAGCAGTGTTTCCAAAACTTCTCTCATGATGAGAATCACCTGGTGGAGTTGTTAAAATACAGATTCCTGAATCCCAACTAAGAAGTGCTAAACTAGAATTTTGGGGGAACATATAGGTAAAATTGTATAGTTGGAATTTTTGGGAACTTAAGCTTAGAGCACTAGTTAAGTATACAATTTTACCTATATGTTCCCAAAAATTCTAGTTTAGCACTTCTTAGTTGGGATTCAGGAATCTGTATTTTAACAACTCCCCCAGGTGATTCTCATCAGGAGAGAAGTTTGGGAACCACTGTTCTAGAGCAACGATCATGTATTTAACATATATTAATGTAAAGGTAAAATATTATTTTAGTTTTTGTATGTATTTTTCCCCCAAAGATCTGATTTCATAGGCTACCCAGATAAAAGCTAGCTTTCCACACATTTCCTTCAAAATGCATATTTTTTAAAATAGTGAAGTTAATGACCTAAAAGTAGAGCTTGGGTTATAGGAATGTTTGAGTTATCTCTTTTATTTAATTTATTTCCTCCCTTGTGTTTCTCTAGAACTGCGCCTTGCTTTTGGACAGCACATTCAGAATTATGTTTTCTCAGAGCTTAAAGCTAACTTTCAATATATTTGAAGTGGTAATAAGTTCATTGGTGGTGCATGGCTTTCTCCACAAAACATTGATTATTGATTACTAGTCTCATTTGGTTCACTGAGAAAAACCACCTTCAGTGAAACAGACGTGGGTTCAGCCCCTCAAAAGCAGACACTCCGCTCATTTGCACTGTTTCCCAGGGGTGAAAAAGCCTTTACTGCAGTTCAGCTTCCAACCAGTCCCCGTGAGACAGGGGATAAACATTGCCAAGTGTGCCATCTAGAAAACGGTTTCCTTTTGCTTTGGATTGCATGCAAATGCTAGACTACCCAGAGGTCCCTGCATCACTCATGTAGGGCCAGCAGTGATCAGAACAATTCTTAATCCCGAAGATGTTAAACAAGGGGGCCTGGCAGGTGTTTTCTTTGCATTCAGCATCTCTCTCTCAGTGCTCTTTCAGGTGATGGCACATATCATGCACACACTGTCTCAGAGTTCTGCGCCTCCTACATTTTTTCAGGATTCTTCATCACCGTGTGACCTCAGCAATTCTGAACTCTTTGAAGAAGCAGAATTTTCACCTAGCCAACAGCATGCAGGCAAAGCCCTACAGCTCCAGAAAAGAGAGGGCATTGTGAATAGACCCGCAAGAGAGCCTAGTAAACGCACGTTGAGTGAGGGTTCACGGGGGCTGCTCAAGCCCCTGCCGCCTGCGAGGCACAGCACAATCCCACTGGTCATTCTTCGAACAAAGCGGCGCCAGGCCAGCCCCTTAGCCACTGGAGACGCTAGGTCCTTCGTATTTGCTGACGTCAGCAGTTCAACTCCCAATTGGTCCCCTGTCAAAAGCCTGTCCTTCTCCCCCTCGCAGGTAGAGCACAGTTTCTGCGCAGCCGTTACTAATTTCCAACAGATAATCAAGAAACTAATCCTTTGGAACAAATGACTAATTCTTTTTACCCTCACTGATTTCGTCCCATTGTTGAATCTAGCTGTTGCTAAGTCATACTGCCTCCCAAAGTTCAGGCTGTCTGTTCATTGACTGATGATTTTTGTCATAATTCTCTTTTGGGTGGTTTGAAAGATGGTTAGTTGCATGAGGTGTGCTATTATTTCCTCCACTACTAGACTTTAACATTTCTATCCCTTTCTCTACTCCCTTCCCTTCACTCCCCTTCCCTGCACTTCCCTTTCGCCTCTTTGTTCACTTGCATGATTCACTGACCCAGGGGTGGAAGGAAACAAACTATGCTTGGATTGCAACTAGAAATTTTAAAGGTTCCATTCCATCTTTAAGTGAAAAAGTTTGGGAAGAGGATGAGGGGCAAATGCTTAATTAAAATAATTTATGTTTTAATTTCAATTTCTCATTTATGGCATATGCCATAAGATTTTAGTAGCATACTTTTTTTTTTGGCCAATAAATATTCTTGTTTCATATAGTATGTTTTAAAGGCATGGAAATTATAATCCTTTTCAAAAACTTGGCTTATTAATTATTAAAATAATTGAAATGAACAGGTAATTTGGCATTTTAAAACATTTTTCCAATTATGTCTATTGAGTATTAAGAACAGCTTTAAGTATGAACAAATATGATGCACTCACCAAAACAATTTATCTTGCTTTTCGTTTGTGTTTTCCAAATTGTGTTCTAGATAATATTCATTCTGCAAGTTTTGGATAGATGTTCCAGGAAAACATCCACATATAAAGTAGATAGGTTTGGGAAACACTGATTCAAACTAAGTTAAAGATTGATTTTAATACACTGATGTGCATTGTGAATGTCCAGGAGGAGATTATGATATGTGTGTTTCCCAAATTTATTTTACCTTGGAACTGTTTGAGGAACACTAATCTTCATGAAGAGTGCATCTTATTTCTTTAATAGTAAATGTCATTTATTGAGAATATTTTCTTAGGATTTTGCAATTTTTCCAGCATTGACCCTAGATTTTGGTGTGTTTTTTTTTTTTTTAAATCAGACTCCAAATCTTGGTGTTCAATTAACATAAAATGATACCCTTGTCCAACACTACATGTTGTGAGCATCTTTATTATTTTATATGGTGGGTCAGTAAAACATATTTGCTTGTTATCACAGTGTGATTTTTAAATTTGGCTCAATAAAGAATGACTGTTTGATCGAAGTAATTTTTTTCTTCCCATATTTAGTTCTTAAACACTTCCAGTAATCATGAAAACTTAGACTTGGAAATGCCTTCTTTAACTGCCACCCCTCTCAGTGGTCACAAATTGACTGTTACAACACCATTTCATCGAGACCAGACTGTGAAAGCACAAAAGGAAAATACTATGTAAGTTCTTGGTTCAAGAATAAAATTATTGATCTTACTTACTTATAGTTATTTAAGAGAATATATAGTCTCCAGTGTCTCAATATAGTCCCCAGTGTCTGGCATCAACACTTTGATTTATTTGAATGTGTATAATGTTATGGATTCACTTGTATGTATTTAATAATGTGTATTCCACATTGAATATGTGCCCTGGGCCTTTCATAACTATCTAGAGGTAGATGGTGGGAGGATAAACTAAATTAATTTTTGTAGTTTACCTCAGATTTTCCATATATGCAAAGGTAGTTTTTATATAACTTTTTCCATTCAGTTTTTTCTGTTTATTCAATGAGGCCTTTTCTTTTTCACTGAAAATAACATTTTCAGCTTCCTATTCTCTTTGATTATACTCTTATGAATAAGAATGAGAATAGTTCTTTTTAGTTCTTATTTTTTAATCTTATTTTTTTCTTTTGAAATTTATATAGATTAGGACTGCTTTTGACACCCCCAGTAATATTATATGATACTAGAGGCCCAGTGCACAAATTTTTGCACGGGGGCTGGGGGGAGAGTCCCTCGGCCTGGCTGGCAATTGGGGCCAATGTCAGGGGGGGATGTTGGCCAGCTGTGGGAGGTTGACTGTGGGAGCACACTGACTACCATGGGGCAGTTCCTGCTTTGAGCATTTGCCCCCTGGTGGTCAGTGCACATCATAGCAACTGGTCAACCAGTTGTTCAGTTGTTCAGTCCCTTAGGCTTTTATATATATAGATTATAGGAGTGATTAAGCAGTCATTTATATTTCATAAAGGCTTAAACAATTCAAAGAAATGGCAGAGAACATCAATATGAGTTACAATTAACCTTTAATCTTATTATTTCCAAGTATAATAAGCAGTTTAAAATATTAACATGTTTTCTCCTGTGGGCTCTGTTTTAATAACAGGTGAAATGTGTTTGTAAATGACATCAGATCTTCACAATGCTTATGATGATTATAGAAAACCAGGGGCAGTCAGTACATGTGTTTTCAGAATGATTGATGTACATAATATCTCTTTTTTTTTTAACAATACTTGTGTGATTAATCAGCATACCCAAATCCATATCAATACCAGAGTCTTTTATTATGTAGAAAAATATTAAATGAAGTAGGGAGAGCAGTGTGAGGGACATATGCTCTTGTGCATTAAGCCAACACTTGTTTTCTTTCTAAAGTTTCAGAACTCCAGCTATCAAAAAGTCAATCCTAGAAAGCTCTCCGAGAACCCCTACACCGTTTAAACACGCACTTGCAGCTCAAGAAATGAAATATGGCCCCCTGAAGATGCTAGTAAGTGTTTGCAAAATTCGTGGGTGAGTTGGTTTGTTAGTTCAGGCAGAACTTTTCCTCTTATGCAAACATGCTCACTCTTCCCTTCAGCCTCAGACACCATCTCACCTAGTAGAAGACCTGCAGGATGTGATCAAACAGGAATCTGATGAATCTGGAATGGTCACCGAGTTTCAAGGAAATGGACCTTTACTGAAGAAGATCAAACAAGAGGTAAGTTTGCAATCTTTTGAAAGGAAGAGGCTGCGAATGCTTTGTTCCTTATTGACGAGTCTGCATCATCACTGTGGAACAAAAACACCTTTCCTACAAGATTTTTATGCTAAAGCCAGTTCAGAGCTGCAGTCAGACTGCAGGCATGTGGCCTGTGATTTGGGAAGCCAAGCCACTTTCTCTACTTCAGGTTTGAACAAAAAAAAACATGCTGGAGAGGATAAAGGAATTGAGAAGGAAGGAGCTTTTTTAGTTATTTTTGTCCCTGGCTACACAGAAAGATTATTGACACACACATATATTTAATTTTCACATGTCATGGAGAATTGAAATTAAAATAACAGTATCTTTAATTCATGGTGTAAAAGAAAGAGAATCTAAATTGCAAGATCAGAGTTTGAGCTTGGTAGCAAGAAACATTTCTAACAGCTTAGATATGGTGCCTCTTGAATTTACATTTTTCATATAAGGATAAATAATTAGGAGACTGGCTAGACATTCACTCTTTTTCAGCCTAATTGAGATATAATTGACAAGTAAAGTTATAAATTGTTTCAAGTGTACAACGTGAGGATTTGATATATGTATACACTGTGAAAGGATGCTCCCTTATTGAATTAGTTAACACATCCATCGCCTTATATATTTGCCTATATAGGTGAGAAAATTTCATCTCTACTTTCTTAGCAGATTTTGATTATACAATACAGTGACATCAACTATAGTTACCATGCTATACATGAGCCTCTCTGAGCCTACTCATTTTACAGAAATTTACTCTTGAGTATAATTGCTTCCTGGGAAATTCTGGTCCTAGAAACAACAAAACACTTCCTGTTTCCTTTTAGGTGGAATCTCCAACTGATAAAGCAGGAAACTTCTTCTGCTCCAACCACTGGGAAGGGGAGAGTCTGAACACTCAGCTGTTCACACAGACATCACCTGTGGCAGATGTGCCAGTAAGTACACGTCCATGGGATGAGATGTTGGTGCACACGGGACTCTGTGTGTGGCACATGGGCTACTGTGGTTTCCGCACTCCTCAGTATGCCATCAAAATATTCTCTTGCATGAGCATTTTCTTACAGTTATTAATGTTGAGTATAAAGTAGAGGTTCTGTTTATATATTGGAAATAGATTCTATTCCATTGCAGACTTTGTCATTATTTGTTTTCTTAGGATTTGAAAGTCCTTGACATTTAAAAAATCTGCTGTATGAACATATGTATATTTCATGAAAACAGATTGTTAATTTTTAAATTTTCTTTTCATTTTATTTATCTGTCTTGTACTATTTCCTTGTTAAGTTGCCACCTGGTTGGTTCTATGTAGCATGTGGCACAGTGTTATAGTGTCTATAGTAGATGCCCTCTATACTGGGTTGCTTTGGTTACCACCATTTTTTAAAATAGATTTTATTTTTTGTAGTAGTTTTTGGCTCATGGCAAAGTTGAGCAGAAGGTACAGAGATTTCCCATAAACACACTGTCCCCACACATGCAGTCTCCCTCATTATCAACATTCCCACTGGAGTGATACATTTGTTACAGTTATCACCCGAAGTCCATAGTTTATATCAGGGCTCCCTCTTGGTGTTGTAAATTTTATGGGTTTAGATAAATTTATGACATGCACCCACCATTATAGTATCACACAGAGTAGTTTCACTAAAAATCCTTCATGCTCCACCTATTTGTCCCTTCTTCCCCCTCAGCCCTTGGCAACCAACAGATCTTTTTACTGTCTCCATGGTTTGGCCTTTTCCAGAATGTCATATAGTTGGAATCTTACAATATGTAGACTTTTTAGACTGGCTTCTTTCACTTAATAATATGTACTTTTGTTTCCTTCCTGTCTTTTCATGACTTGAAGGCTCATTTCTTTTTTTAGCACCAGTTACCACCATTTTAAAAATATATATTTTTAGTTGATTTTTTACAGAGAGGAAAGGAGAGGGATAGAGAGCTAGAAATATCAATGAGAGAGAAACATCGGCCAGGTGCCGCCTGCACACCCCTCACTGAGGATGTGCCCGCAACCAATGTACATGCCCTTGACCGGAATCGAACCTGGGACCTTTCAGTCCGCAGACAGACCCTCGATCCACTGAGCCAAGGTTTCGGCAGCACCATTTTTTAAAGTTTCTAATTTGTAAATGATTGTCCTTTTTGATGAATCAAAGCTAGTAACAATTGCTAACATTCTTTCAATGTGTACAACGTGATGAGTATTATTCTAAGAGCTTTAGATACATTAACTAATTTAATGTCTCAGCATCCTTACAAGGTTGATAACATTATTTCCATTATACCAGCTGAGAAACTGAGGCACCGGGAGGCTTAGTCACTTGCTCAAGATCATGTAGCTTATAAGTGGGGTTCGGGGTTAAAACTCAGAAAGTCTAGTTTTAAATTACATACTTTTAACCATTGTATTATACTGCCACTAATTTGTACCCCTGAAATATTTTTGTGTCAATATATAAAATAAGCAGTTCTCTCGCTAGAGATTAGTGAAACTTTCATTTTTAAAGATGTATTTAATAATTCATTTAGCAGATGTTTTCTGAGTGCCTAGGTCATGCCTAGCTTTTTTTCTTCTTGGTGTTGGCCGCAGTGGGATTGGGGTTAGTACATAGTTGAGTTGTCCTTTTAGCTCATTGAGAAGAGAATTTCTGGCAGATACCTGCATTTCTCCCCACTAATGTGTATCATTTCATAGCAATCTACTCACTGTCTTGTCAGAATTGTGTTGGCTTTCATATTATCCAACTTCATTTGAATTTCAAATTATTCTATCTCTTTTTTTTTTCAGAATATTCTTACAAGTTCCGTTTTAATGACGCCAGTATCAGAAGATGAAGACAATGTTCTCAAAGCTTTTACAGCACCTAAAAACAGGTCCCTGGCAAGTCCCTTGCAGGTAATTACCATTCCAACATTGGGATCTTAAAAGTCATTCCCTAGGGGTGAGGGCTGGGCAAAGCCTGTCTCCCCCCCCCCCCCCCCCTGCCTGGGGCTGGGTGCAACTGGCAACTATTGAGATGGACAATCCAATCCCAATAATCAGGACTCCTCTCTCATGTGGGGTGAGCAGGATCCCTGTGAGCTACTGAAGTAAAGTCCACTTTGACAATCAATCAATCAGTCCATTGGTCAATGATCAATCCTTTGATAAGAGTTTTCAGACATAGAGGAACTGTACTTTTAAACAACTCTTGATATAAAAACTCTGTTGTGGCTTAGTGGTTGAGCATCAACCTTTGAACCAGGAGGTCAGGGTTCGATTCCCAGTCAGGACACATGCCTGGGTTGCAGGCTCGATCCCCAATGTGGGGCATGCAGGAGGCAGCTGATCAATGATTCTTTCTCATCACTGGTGTTTCTGTCTCTCCTTCTCCCTTCTTCTCAATAAAAATATATGTTCAAAAAATTAAAAATTCCTTTCTGCCACTCATATGCTGGAAATTTTTATTAGAGCATGTTCCCAATGCATGATGAGATGAAACATTTTCTACTGTGTCTGAGACTAAGATCATATATTACACAGGTGTCAATATCTCCTCTGCTTTTAAAAATTCTATAAAGTTCATTGGTATAGTTTACTTTTTATTCCAAAACTTTTTTATGTTCCATCACTAAGCTACTATTTAGAGTTTAAATTGAGTTTGAAATGATCTAACTTTTAAAAAAATTTACAACATATTTGACTATGAGAATGAGAAAGTCAAGTGTCAATACCATGGGGCCGCTAACCTGTGGTTGACCATCTGCTGCTGGGTTTTCATACCAAAAGAATTTTTCTTGTAACTCTGAAGTCAGTATGTGTTAGTGAAATACAACAAATTCCAAATTAATCCTGCACCACATGTAAATAAGAATGCAAAGTTACTCCCCTAAACTATTTAAAGCAGTTCCCAACATTCCATAGCCCCTTGCCCAGCCACCTGAAGAGTGCTCCCTTCCACCTCCCCGAGCTACACGGAGGGGAACCCACAGGCCTTGGAGCGTATAAATAACCTGGGTTTAGAAGTGGACCATCACGGGGGTACTGTGAGTTAAGTGCCCTGGAATAGGATATGTGCTTGGGGAGCTGGCCCTTTCTGTAAAGCACTTTCCCATCTTTCTCTCTCCTTCTCTCTCCAAATTGTGAGTATCTTAAAATTTCCCCATTTTTTAATGAGTTGTGATATTTAGCATTATTTTTCAAGTGATATAAATCATATAATGTGAGTAATACAGCTGGAAAGGCTCTAGGCACATTTGGATGCTTAATTTGATCAGATTGCTTTCCTGTGGCCTCTCACTGATCCAGCAGGCATTGGTGAAAGGTGACTGTTGACTGAAGTGTGGACAGGCAGAGTGGGTGTGTAGAGGGCACCCGAGGTGGTTCCTGGGTCACCCAGGCCTGGGTAGGCCCCATGTGCAGAAGATTCAGAATATCACAAAGAATTGGGAGATGACAAAGGGAAAGAACTCCACCAGGGCACAAGAGGGACCCAGAAGGCGGGTTAGAAGGGTGTGAAGGCAAAGGGAGCTGCTTCTTAGTGTCACCCAGTGCTGGTCCTGGCTCCAGAAGGAAGATGCCTTCCTTGCTTTTCTTTCCCCTTCCCTTCCTAAATTACTTGGCCCTTGGTTTCCACAGCATAGAACCTGACTACATGCTATTCGTACTTTAAGGTAGATTAAGTTTTGCATATATTTTGTAACTTAGCTTGGGACTTAACCCACATGTATAATAGTATATAAAAAGGGCATTCTAAATTTCAAAGAGCAACTATGTAGAGTATACTTAAGTAGTTATGATTAAGGTGAAAACCCTTGGTTATTTTTCTAAAATTGAATCCTGAAAGTGTTTGTCATAACCAAATAGTGGTTAGCCAAAACCATTGGTTTGAACATGGTACTGATATAAAATATATGTTATATAAATTTGGCAAATTATCAGTACAGTTGACCCTTGAACAACATGGGTTTTTTCAATAAATATATAATAGTAGCCCCTATGTATCTTCAGGTTTCACACCCACAGATTCAACCAACCTTGGATCAAAAACAGTTTTTTTCAATCAGTGATTGGTTGAATCTATGATTGCAAAAGGCTGATCTATACTATTCTATATGATAAAAGCCTAATATGCAAATTGCCCCCTGGGTGTTCAACCGCTTGCTATGACATGCACTGACCACCAGGGGGCGGCATGGAGCATAGTGAGTGTTGGTGGTGCAGTGCTGGCAGCGGTTAGCACTGGAGGCACTGCTGGCCTCTATGAACCCTGATGAGAGCAGAACCACAGTGGGATTGTGGAGCAGGGGGACAGCTGTGCCAGGCCAAGGCAGGTGCAAGCAGGGCTCAATTGCCCTGCCAATCTCCCTGCAGATGGCAACCAGCAGGGGGAGGGGCTATTGCCCAGCTCCCAGACGCTGGGGGAGCCGGACAGGGGCCTGATGATTCAGGCAAAGGGAAGCACATGGGGACCCAGATGTGTCCAGGGCCCAGAGCTCAACTGGAACCTGCCCCTCCATGCCAGATGTTCATGCTTTGATTGCCAGCCAGGTCTAGGTTCTGCATCCATGCACAGATTTTGTGCACGAGGCCTCCAATTTTATATAAAGTCCTTGAGCATCTGTGAATTTTGGTATCTGAGGAGGTCGTGGAACCAATTCCCTATGGGTACCAAAGGACAACTGAGTTTTGGAGGAGCCAAAAGTTATACACTGATTTTTGACTGTTCAGGGGTCAGTGTTGCTAACCCCCATATTGTTAAAGGTCAACTGTATTTATAAAATATGGATTGTCCCAGTTTTTACATAAAGTTTTTAATGCTATTGCATTTCTCAAAAATCAGTATGTAACTTCATTATCAGTATATTTATATTTTAAGAAAACATTACTTATTTTTGAAATTCAAAATTCAGTAGTAGATCTGTTTTATTAATCTACTAGAGGCCCAGCACGTGAAAATTCATGCACTGGAGGGGGTGGGTCCCACAACCTAGCCTGCCCCCTCTCACAGTCCAGGAGCCCTCAGGGGTGGGAGGTGACCCGGTGATTAGGGGAAGGCAATGACCCTTCACACCTCTGCTGCTGCCACTGCCAGCAGCACAACCCTTGGCTGGCCCTGGCTGCCTGAGCCTCGGGTGGCCCTGGGAGGCTGGGCAGCTCCCATCTGAGGCTTGCCTGTGCCTTGGGCCAGCCCTGGGCAGCTGGGGGGGTTGAGGGGACTGGGGAACTCCGGAGACAGGCACCCCGGTGGAACTGAGGGAACTGGACGCCTCCATCTTGTGGCTGTGGGTGCCACTATCTTTGAGGGTGTGGCACTCAATTAGCATATTCCCTCCTTATTAGCCGTGGGTGCTGCCATCTTTGCGATGGCGAGAGGGTCAATTAGCATTTTTCCTCTTTATTAAATAGGATATTTCCAGCATGTAAACAAGACCGATCTGGAACTCTGCAATTCTGACATCTGTATATTAAGATTAAGCCAGCTATGTACATTGATCGGTGAAGGTGGTATTTGTCAGTTCTACTAAACTGAATAACTGAGACCCGAAAGTTAATTTTAGAGTTAATCTTTCTGTACTATGTGGTTTACAGATTTACACTGCTCAGACTTACTTTAATGACCTGTTATAATAGGTAACCAATTCATTTTAAGAAATATTTGTTAAATGAATGAATCCTACACACCAAGTATCTCCTTTGTTTTGTGACATGGAGATCTAGCTTCAGATGCCATAGAAATGTGTGATTTCTAAAATGCTTCAAACTTTTATGATAAACATTGAAAAATGCATCAAATAATTCTAAATATTTAACACATTGACTATACTTCATATAATCCTAGTTCGACAATATATAGGGTTTTATTCAATTTGGTAATTTTGTTTGTTTGTTTAAAACAGTGCTTTATCATATGCATCCATTAATAATTTGACCTAATGAGGCAGATCTCTCATGGATGGTATTATTGAACATATTGTGCCTTTGTTAAATGATGTGGCTATTTGATTTAAAAATACTTTATATTCATTTAACTTCTATAAACTTTATTTACACTAACAATAAGTCCAATATTAATGAGATTTTTAGCAAACTACACATTTTTATCATAGAGCTTTTAATTAAAACAACCAAATATGACTCCTACAGTATTTTAAAATTTTGAGACTTCTAGAATATTTGCCATTTGTAATAGTGCATTATTACATAACTATTGTCTATCTATCTAAATAACATTTCTTAGGTATAGGAACAGTTTATTGAAGACTACATAATTGTGCAATTCTGGCTTCTGTCATTTGGGTTTTAATCACCCCTGGCTTTATTATGGCAGTAACACTTTACGCAACCAATTACTGTTATTGAGGCCCAGATACTGGGCCTTAAGGTTCAGCTTTTCATGTACATGTAAATGCACATGCTTATACAGAGATATGTGTAAATACATATGATATTTAAAAACTAGAACTGCAAGAAGCTATGAGTTTAGCATTTCATTATGATATATCTCAAACATACATTGACATGTAGAAAATAGTCTATGAATTAGATCCAACAATCACTACACTTTGCCATCTATACTCCATCCTTTTTTTATGAAGCATTCTAAAATTCCAGACAATGCAACATTTTATTCTCATTTATCTCTAAAAGTAAGAACATTTCCACATATACCTTAATACTATGATGATGACATTATTAACAGTACTTCCTTGATATTCTAATACCTGGGCTATATTTAAATTTCCCCACGAATCCAGAAAAGAATATTTTTATTGTTTGTTTGATCAAAATTGAAACTGTTTCACAGGCTGCATTTGGTGTTTAAGTCTCTTATATCTCTCTTAATCTTTTGACCAGTGCCGTCCAATAGAACCTATGCCATGATGAAAATGTTCTGTATGCTGCTGTCATGTGTGGCTAGTGTTTTTGAGGAACAGAATTTTTCATTTTATTTCATTCAAATGGCTTTAATTCAATATCCGCATTTTCTTCCTCCCTTCCTAGAAACCAATCATTTCCCCAAGGTTGGCCATTTTAGTGGGAAATGTCTGTAGAGACCAGTCAGGGTACTAAATATGCCCGTTTCTTATGTGCATTGAGAAGCAATAAACTTTATAAATCAGAGCTTTCCATGTATCTCCTAACAAACTAGAATGTGCAAATAGCGGCGATTATTGGCCATTATTCACAAATAACATTATATTTGTTTCTAAAATTATTATGCTGAATATTTGCCAAAAGTAGTTTGCGACAGCTACATAATGCTTCAATTATTGGGTTTCCTGTTTGTTTTTAAGGTACTTTAATTTTAAATTATAAAAGCAGACAGGAAATCATAATATAAATGTTCTGAGACACATTTGATATTTGTGTCTTTTGTGTAGCTTAAAATATGTGAGACTTTTACCTTGGACCATTCTTCTCACGTTGTGTGGGGGTAGAGAATGGACTCTAAAAGCTCAAAAATGGTCACAGTGAGGAAATAAACATTCAGCCTAGAAAGCTTGAGCTGTTCAAAAGTTACCCTGAGAGAGCCTGCGGTACACACACACACACACACACACACACACTCACACTCACACTCACACTCCCTCCTTGGCAAGAAGAAAAGAGGTGCCTATTTTCCTCAATATGTTTTCAATTTGCTTTACATTTTTAAATAAATACATTTTACCACCAAGCATTTCTTAAGATCAACATTTTTATTAGTAGATCTGAAACTGTACTTAAGTTATAAGCCTTCTGAACTTCTGTATTTTTCTCTTAAACTATAATTTCCTTTTATTCCTATTTAAAACCCAAGTGTAAAAGCTGTATTCATATGCTTTTTACTCACTCACTTTCCTCTTTTTTGTAACCACAGGATGACAGCCTTAAATTTTAATTTCCTGACTTGGCTTGTCATGGCCTTACTTTTCTAAAAAGTGAGTTTAAGTCAATTTCTCAAGCCATTATAATTTAAACACATTTGCACAGCATCAAAAAAACCTTAAAATATTATTGCAAGCAATTAAAGCTCACTTTTTTTTTTTAGTGTCGCACGTTTTGGATTGCTCCTATTTTTATATAAATTGCTTATGATTTTTCTTAATAGGGCCAAACCTTTTTGCATGATCTGATCCGCATTGCTGAGGCGTGTAATAAATTACCGTGCAGGTAGCAGGAACCTGGGTCCTATCTAGACACCATCCTTTTCTAAGTGCATGTATGTCTTTAATTCATTAACTTCTTCAGGGCAAAATGCTCTTGTCGGAAAACCAGGACCATGGCACATCCTTCACTCATCCCATTTCATAGGTTGCTATGAAGTTCAAGTGGACATTAGAGTGCTTTCAAAATGGCAGCTCACTTGCCAGTGGACATAGATGGCGTCTGTCATTGGGGAAAGGGCATGTGCAGCCCTGCCCTTAGAAACCCTGGCAGGGAGGCCTCACCAACGACCAGTCTTCTTGCCCTGTGGTGTGTTATTTCCTCCAGCGCGCTCTGTCTCATTCCTTGCTCCACTCACGCAGAACTGTGTCAGTGGGTCACCAAAAAGAAAGAGCTGATTCAACTGATTCCTGAAATAGAGGTAGCCAGATCTCATTGGTGTTATGGAAATGAAACAACTGATTTACTGGTTTTCTCTATTTTTTTTTTTTCCTGTCACTTGTGCTGGCATGTCAACAGGTAGGGAAACCGTCTGTCTCCACATGACATAGAGCTTTCCGGGCATTCTTTAGGACAGTGTGTTGTCGTATACGTCCATGTTCATTTGGTTCTCCCTTTGGGTCACTTTTTCCCACTTTTCCTGGCAAGAATTTTGCATAACTGTCAGTAGTATTCCAGCAACCCGCTTTTAAGATATGTTATATAATAAGCCCGTTTGGCGGGTGGGGGTGGGAGGAATGGGAGGAATGGGGGGAATGGGGAGAAAGAGCAGATAAATAATGATGGAAGGAGACTTGACTTTGGTTGATGAACCCACAGTGCAATATACAGATAATATATTATAGAGCTGTACACGTGAAACCTACTTAATTTCACTAACTAATGTCACCCTAATAAATTCAACAAAAATTTTAAAAAATAAAGAAATTAAACAAGTTTGCTGGGTATAGTTTTGGGGTTGGCCTGACAAAGGCTAAATGAGTAGGAAGGTACGCCAAATTCTCTAATTCAGGGTGCCCTGCCCCAGATATTACGAGAGGTGGTGATTTTCTTTGGGTTGAGTTGGTGACACTATGACATTGAATCTTCCTCAAGCCAGCAAAGGTAGGCTTACTTTAGAGCGATTTGGCACTTGGCTTGATCTTAATAGTCTGGAACTAATATGTGACTAAGCAAAGAGCTATTCTTCCCAAAATTTGTAGCACTCCAGGCTATGAGATATAAATTGTTGGAAAATCTATAAAGATGTAAGGTGAAGAGACACATAGAGATATCTGGGACAAACTTCAAATTTAGGCAAAAGCCCTGCATATTAGCAATTGTTAACTTAGGCTTGGGTGGGAAGTGGAGGCACTGGTGGACTGGGCAACTTCCTGGGCCTTCTCTCCCCTCACTTTTAGGGCTCTTTACTATGAAAAGTTAACAACCCTGAACTTAGGGAAGTTCATTGTTTTGTGCACTTATGCATCAGGTGGCATTTATGCCTGAGAAAAGTCTGGAAACCATTAACCTTATCTTAGTGACAGTTCATCTCAGGTTCATCCTTGACTTTCAAGATACAACTAAATATTTCTTTGTTATCTCTCATAACTGATACATTTTATTGTTCTTTAAACATGTTTTATTGATTTTTTTTTATAGAGAGAAAGGGAGAAGGATAGAGAGTCAGAAACATTGATGAGAGAGAAACACCAATCAGCTGCCTCCTGGGGATGTTCCTGCAACCAAGGTACATGCCCTTGACCGGAATCGAACCTGGGACCTTTCAGTTCACAGGCTGATGCTTTATCCACTGAGCCAAACCAGTTAGGGCATAACTGATACATTTTAAAAGCATGCCCCTTCGGGAAGGGAATCTGACTTTTATAATTTTAGCCCAAACTGTTTTCTTCAGATGGGTTAAATAGAATAATCAGATCATTCTTATTCATACTCTTGTGGACATCCTTCATATCTGTTTATAATTTAAAAGGAAAACATAATATCATCTCACAAGTTGCTTTGGTTTTTATGATTTATGCAAATTTCTTATGAGGCCTGCGGATTGCAGAGCACAAATCTTGCCAAGGCTTTTCACATCAGCAGCCATCGTGGGAAGTTGCTATGTGAACATAATGATAATAGTAGTTGTTGTTCAGCACCATGAAAAAACCATTCATAGTCTAAGTGAGCAATGTGAGGATAATCTGACAGAAAACCACCTGCGGACATGGTCTTGTCTCCTTTTATTTCTTCTGTTTTCTACAGAGGATCTGAGTATTTATTTAAAGTGCTTTAGCCGGTGACCTCAGTGAAAGCTCTGACAGTCTGTTTACAGTTCACTTCTGCCCCGGGGGCAGTAAAGGTAGATTATAGGATAAGCAAGGTGACTTGCAGGCAAGAGGGGGAGGATGTGCGGTAGGATTATTAATGTTGAAATAAATCTGGGTAGAGTGACATGTCTGCAATAGTACCACGGGTTAGTAACCTAACAAGAATTCATGTGCACAGATCTGTAATTCTTATCAATTCTTTATTGTAGATGAAACTAAAATTTAAAGAGGGAGAAGGAGGAGGATGCACAAAAATCTACATGACAGCATTAAAAAAAAACTTCTTCCAGCACAAAGACATTTAATCCTTGTTTGTCAAGACTATTCTGTCTGCGTGAAAAGTTGGCCCAGGGCCCTAGGGCTTCAAGTTAAGGAGGGAGAAGGAAATAGCACCAGAGGAGGCAGCTGCCATTTGGGCTGTGGGACCTGAGTGTTTCTTTTCTTACCCAAGTACTCGGCCTTCTGCCCTCCCTTTCTTGCAGTAGGTGTGGGTACGTGTCCTCTCCGACCAGTTTTACTCATTCATGGCTGTGACGAGTGTTTGCTTTGTGCGCGCACGGTGCAGAAAAGGAGGTGCCCGCACACTTACCTGTGGCTTACTGTTCTGCGCGCAGTGGCTCTTGTACACAGTGGAACTCTGGCCTGGCGTTTGCCCTGGGAGAGTCAGGCGTTCCCAGTCGTCTTGCCCTTCTTAGGCTCCGAGCTTCAGGGCGTCTATGCCCCTGAATTGCTCTGCTTTCTGGAATTTGAATATTTCAGTCCCTTTGATTTATTTCTTGGTAAATTCCATTTTGACTTAAGAAAAGTTGACTGGAAAGTTTATCTCAGAATCCTACTTTAAAATATATGGTACCTTCCTTTTGCTGATCATACCTTAAACATCTGGTCCTGGAGGAAAGCCAAATACGAAGGAAGCAACAGCGTGTGGGAGATCCAGCAAGAACACAGCCGCATTTCAAGTTGAAAATATATTAAACTGGTAATACTTGGAATTAGATTCTCCCAAACAGACTTTGGGAATTCTGAATTAACTTAAGTATCATATAGCCAAGGATCAGAGCTTGACTTTAACGAAGAGGTGTAGTAAAAGCAAGCAGAAGACTGTGTCAACATCGTATTTTAGAATTCAATTCTATATTAATTGAAGCACAATTAAGTAGAAAAATTCTTAACCAGGAAAAACAGAAACATTTCTCCCCTGCTCCTCACTTTTATCTCCATTCTCACTTAGATTCCCCTTTTCCTCCATTTTTTGAATGTGTTCTTTCAAAATTTGTATTTTTGGCTTTTGTGTGTATCTTCCTGTAATTTTAGATCTACATATAGGGTATAAGTGTATTAAGATATTTTGTTTTGCTACTTCTTCAGACACTAGCTTTGTAAGATCCAAGTACTTCATGGTAGACAACCACCATAGTTGTTTGCTCTCAAATGGTAGTTATTAAATGCCACACTGCTACAATGACTACAAATTCGAGCTCAAGATTTCAAATTATAGCATAGCATTTTATTTTTTTAATTGGGTTTCTCGTGTCAATTTGGTGTTTCAATACTGCACTGGAAAATGTTAACACTCAAGTAACTAAAACATGAAATTCATACGAGAATTATCTATTTGTTCCAAACTAGAGAAACATCACCTATTCAGAACTATTTCATGGGAGGCTATAACTACCTTGATAGTTTTTGTTTAGGAAAACATTAAAATGGCTCAGTGGCAGAATTCAACCCTGACGCCTGGCATCTTTGTCCTGCCACCTTTGTGATCCACTTCCAGGAAAATATTGGGATAATAACCCACCTTGCTATGTCGTATAGTTCAGGTTACATGTGGAGCCTCTGAGCCTTCAGAGTAAACATGTGTAAACTTGGCCGGTGCCTTTGATGGTGGTGGTGGAGATGGGTGGCAGATTAGGCAGAAGTGAGAGAACCCAGTATGTGTCCTTTGAAAGTTTGCAAGTTAGATACATGGTGCTGTAAACCTTATGTCACTGAAACTGTCCCAGCTACTGGTGAGAAAACCCCATCACCACGTACCGTCAGAATTACCATACTTATTTGCTAAAGTCTGATAACTTCAACACCCCAACTAAGTGCTTCTTTCTGCATTCCAAGGCCTTTCTGGCCTGACCCCACAATTGTCCACTGATAAGAACTCTAATGGAAGCAGCTTCTTACACTCACCAGGGCCTGGGTTCACATTCTTGCTTCATCCCTGCTTAGCTGGATGACCTTGAGGATTCCCTAAATTTTCTCTTCCTTTAAATTGCTGGTCTGTAAAACAGGTGCAGCGTTTCACGTGTGTCGTGTGAGAATTAAGTGAGATGATCATGTAAAACACTTGGAAGTATGGGAGGTGTGTCGTAAGCACCTGTGAAGGGCCATTTGGGCAAGTTATCTCCACTCTCTGAGTGTCTGTGTTCTGCCTGACTCAGGAGAGAATGAACCCCCCTCCTGGGGTAGCAGTGCTGTGCAAATGAGGTCATGTGTGTGAGGTGCCAGGCACTGGGCCTGGGTCTGGGTGCTGCCCATTCCATCTTCCCCTTGTGTCTTTGAGAAGTAAGTTATCCTGAGGCAGCATGGAGGGACCCGGAGAGTACTATGCTAAGTGAAATAAGCCAGTCAGAAAAGACAAGTATCACATGATCTCACTCATCTCTAGAATCTAATGAACAAAATAAACCGAGGAACAAAATAGACCCAAAGACCTAGAAGGATGGAACAGACTGGAATCTCAAAGGGAAAGCGAGAGTGGCTGGGTGGGAAGAGATCAACCCAAGAACTTGTATGCATAATGTATAACCTATTGACACAGACAATAGGGTGAGGAAGGCCTGGAGTGGGGGATGGAGGCTAGAAAGGATCAGTGAATCAATGTGGGGGGAGAGGGAAGGGATATATGTAATACTTTCAACTATAAAGATTTAATTTAAAATAATAAATAAATAAAAGTAAGCTCTCCTGGTAAACAGATATTCTAAACTATTTATTTAATTGCTATTAAAAAACCATATGCCACGTTTAGTAATTGGTGATCAATTCTAGCACTTATAAGAGCTTCTTCTTCCAGAGGACTCACACACTCACGAGTTTGCTTAATGAGTAAATAGAGCTCACCTTTGGTGTCTGGGGAATTTTTGTCCCACGCTTGTCTTTGTAAAATCGCCTACTAGACGAAAGGCACTCAAGTATGAAGATGTGGCTATAGCTTAGGATGCTGATTGGAGCGGATTTTTTTTCTCTTAGGTATAAACAATTTCTGTTGGATTCCTGGGTGTCAGAGAGCTAAGGTTTTATCTGACCAAGGCTCCCTGGTGTCCACCACTTGCTATGTGGAGGTCAAAATCCCCTCTGCTGGCTGTGCTAGCATTGGGACTCTGTTTGTGTGCTAACCTATGTGCTTCCCGTCTGATCTTGCTGTTTCCCTCTTTTCCCCACCAGCCTTGTAGCGGGGCCTGGGAAGCTGCATCCTGTGGGAAGATGGAAGATCAGGTGACAGCCACCGGCCAGGCTCGGAAATATGGGAATGCCTTCTCAACCCGGACTCTGGTCATGTGAGACGTTCCCAGACAAGCATTATTTGTTTTCAGAACACTTCATGTCGACTTAGGATATGTCGTTCCTCCACATGAAACTTTTCGTGAAAGGGAGAAGAACCTATTTTTGTTGTGGTACAACAGTTGAGAGCGGCACCAAGTAATTTTAGGTGGATGAAATCTTATCAGATTTCACCCAACTAAAAGAATTAAAAAAATAAATAAATAAATAAATAAATAACAGTCTTACCTAAATTATTAGGTAACGAATTGTAGCCAGTTGTTAATATCTTAGTGCAGATGTTTTTAAACATAAAGCCGATTTACCTGTATTTTAGAGGATCCAACAGACCCAGTATTTTTTCATGATGGGATTTTTGAAATTTTACCCAAATTATGGTACTCCAATATTTCACTTTTCTCAATCACTAAACACAATGCATTACTATAGACGTTGGTTTAATACCATGGGACAATTAATCAAGATTGTAAATGCTCATTTATGGTTACTAACATTGGAGGTACACTTATTGTACTAAACCATTTGATGAGTTTTTTTGTTGGCTTGCTTTAAAAATTATTACTGTATGAAATAGTTTTATAAAACAAATTATATTTTTATTCAGTAATTTAATTTTGTAAATGCCAAATGAAAAGATGTGTCTTGCTGCTATGGTCTTAGCCTGTAGACATGCTGCTAGTATGAGAGGAGCAGTAGAGCTTTGGACAGAGACTTGGTGTTAGGTAATTGACTATGCACTAGTATTTCAGACTTTTTTATTTTTTATATGTATACTTTTTTTTTCCTTTTGTAATACATTGGAAAACTTATTTGGGAGACTTATGCATTTGTTTTTTTGTTATTTTTTGTTGTTGTTGTTAACTGTGGTTCATAAAGGTTGCACTTCTTTTTTTTTGGGAGATCTATGTTATTGGTGTCCTACGTTTTGTTTTGAGTTCGGCCTGACTGTTCCTTAATTCAGATGTTATGTGTTTGATCAGCATTCCCCTTGGTTTTGAAGTGTCTGGTCTCAGAACTGCCACACAGAGCCTGTGTTTGCAGCTGGGCCAGGGAGACTAGGGTCTGGAGCCAGTAGCTGCCTTAACAACGTTTGGTACAAGATCACTAGCACTGAACTTTTGATACGACGATGTACTTACTGCCTTGTAGTGAAATAAAGCTGTGCCCTTATTTACTTACTTTTGACTTTTGTCTTACTTGGGGTTAATGGATGTTCTTATATTTTTTTTAAAAAAAGGGAATGAACTCAGAATTCTTTCTTCTGATAATTTTCGCACCATCTGAGCTTCACTTGTAAAAGCCAAGGGTCATTACTTTGGAGAAAGAACAAGAAAACCGAGTTCAGTAGTTCACAAGTAAGCATGTGTGCAGTGACAGCTGGGAGGACTCTTGCAGTATCAGCAGAGTTCCAGCGGCATTTGAATTGGAATAATCCGAGGAGAGTTCATTTGCAAGAGTCCTGATACCACGGATGTGAGCAAGGCATAGGAGGACTATAGGAGTAGTCCATGCCCATGGGTGCAGGCCTGGAGGACACCGCCCCGTGCAGGGGGAGAGTCATAGAAAGCAAGAGGTCTTGGGAGGATCCACAACCTTTGGGACCTTACAGGGAGGTCCAAGTGGAATCCCTAACTTTCTTTCCCCTACGCCTCCTGTCTCTGCCATGGGTCCTCCTCATTGACAGAACCAAGCAGAAGTTAGAGGGCAAGGGAGCACCTGGATGTAAGACAGCTGGCCAGCCTCCTAGGGCAAAGCCAGAGGGCACCTGTCGGGGCAAGGACAGAGTGTCCCTGCCAGTCATCCAGTCCAAGTCCCTGTTTTACAGATGAACTAACCCTGGCTGCCATCTCTCAGCTCAGTGTTCTTGCTCTACAATATCCTTTGCACACGGTTCCTTATAATTTCCTTTTGTCATTCTTTTCCAACCCAGACTTTGAATTCTCATATACGTGATGCACTGGGTGTTCCGGGAGCCAAGGAATTGTTACTCATCTTCAAGACTGTATAGTGTTCTTTGATCATATTTCTGATAGATAATAACATGCGATGACAGTGTTAGAAAGCTTGTAATGTTCATGCACTCAAAGTGTTTTCCAGGTGCCACTTCCTAGCATTTTGAACTTGGTTGGACAAGTCACTGACCTCTCTGTGCCTTGTTTCTTCATCTGTGAAGTGAGTTCATTCTTATAATGAACTCTTGTTAAATAATGCACAGTACAAATGTTCGTTATTACATATGCCTTCCATAATTAAGTGGTGCATATCATGTCGTATGTTGAATGTTCATCTGGCTGACAATGTGCATTGTCAATTACAGAGTTAAACTCAGTGGTCATAACACAACTATTAAAATAAACTAATGGCAAGAGTGAGTTCAGCATTATATAGAACTGAAGTAAATATTTACTTTTCTGACAAGTACGTAACCCAATAACTAGAAACTAAAAAAAATTAATGAAAAAGTAGTGTAAATTTACATTTTATGTACAAATACATTCACATAACACCCATTTCACAAGTATCTATAAAACATTTATTTGTCCTGGTCATTTTTTTAATCCTTCTGCTTTATACAGCAGAGATCCCAATCATAATATATAAAAAGTCAGGGGCCATCATGATTGAAACAACTGGATGACTGACCAAATAGCAGGCTGCATGGGGAAGTTGGAGTTGACCAGGCCGGCGGGGGGAGAGGGCAGTAATGGGCAACCAGGCCAGCAGAGGGGGGACAGTTAGGGGTGACCAGGCCAGCAGGGTGAACTGTTGGGGGCAGCTAGGCTGGCAATGGGGGGCAGTTGGGGGTGACCAGGCCAGCAGGGGAAAGTTAGGGGCTATTAGGCCAGCAGGCAGAAGCAGTTAGGGGTGACCAGGCTGGCAGGAGGGGGCAATTAGGGATGATCAGGCAGGTGAGCAATTAGGATCCAGTGGTCTCAGATGTGAGAGAGATGTCTGACTGCCAGTTTGAGCCCAATCCCAGCAGTCCCAGATTGAAGAGAATGCAGGTTGGGATGAGGAGACACTCCCCCCGCCCCCCATGCACAAATTTTGTGCACTGGGCCTCTAGTAGTAAAATAAATGGAAGCAGTATTACTGCTCAGAGAAATGTTACCCTTTGAGTCACTATGTGTAAAGCTTGTGTCCACATGTGAATATCATGAGAAGAGGAGAGACACTGAGAAGACTCTGAAGCATCTCCCAGCCACTAGTGAGACTGATAACCCAAGAAGAGAATATGTGCAGTGAGGAACTTTGTTTCTTTAGAGATTATCCAATGTTAGAACTAGAAAAGACCTTAGCCATCATAAGGGGCTTATGATAAAGGGCTCGTCACATTGCTTTCTTGAAAGAAACCCCATTTTGGAGCCAAATCAGTCTTGGTTTAAATTCAGACTCTGCTCTTTACGAGCTCTGTGATTTGTATGACCTTCATTTAATCTATCTAAGCTTTATTTACTTATATTTTACTTAGATTGGAGATAAGCTCAGCCAGTATTGCTTAGTAATTGAGCATTGACTTATGAATTAGAAGGGCACAGTTTGATTCTCAGTCAGGGCACATGCCTGAGTTATGGGCTTGATCCACAGTGTGGGGCATGCAGGAGGCAGCCGATCAATGATTCTCTCTCATCATTGATGTTTCTATTTCTCCCTCCCCCTTTCTTACAAAAATTTACCTATATATAATTTTTAAAGTACATCTCAAGATTGTTGGGTGTTATGAAGATCATGTAAGCTACTATATGCACTCTTGCATCTTTGTAAAATGTCACAATACTTGTTGATTGGACAAGTCACTCTGATGACTTACAATCAAAGGAAAAACATGTCTGTTATTTAACAACAGAGAGGTGAATATCCCTATTGGCTGTGTGCTAAATTTATTATTTTGTATGAAAACTAACTTTAAATCTAAGTTAGGTCTTCTCAAAATATTCCTAATCATTCTAACATATATTTAAATATGTGGGGAAATATAGAGTATGTTTTTTTCTTAAAGTGATTGGTTTCTAACTTGAAAAAGAAAAACTACTTAGTAGGTAAAATGTGATGTGCAGTTCTACTACACATCTAAATACAAGTTTTGGTGCTTATTTTTCTCCTTTTACCATTGCCACTATATGATAAAAATCTTCCTTAATCACCATTTTTAGAGGATAGAGTTGAGGAAAGGAAGTCAGCTAAAATGCAAACCTCTTTTTAAAATTAAATTTATTGTGGTGATATTGGTTAATAAAATTATATAGATTTAAAGTGTACAATTGTATAATATACCATTTGTATATTTATTGCATTATTTGCTTACCACCCAAAGTCAAATCTCCTTCTATCACCATATATTTGATCCTCTTTACCTTTTATTACCTCCTTCCACTCCCTTTCCCTTGGATGACCACCACACTGTTTTCTGGCTTATTTGTTTATTTGGCAAAACTTAATAAAATGAAGTTAACGTGTACACTATCATACATAGTGACTGTGGATACTGCAGCAAGAGGATCTGAACTATAATTCTCAAGGAAATTGTTAGTGTTTTGGTAATAAATAGGTAAGAATTCTTTTAAAATAACTTTCAATGCAAATGTTCTTGATGCTAATGTGTAAATTGGAGACATTGGCATTTGCCCTGTGGGCCATATTTCTTTTATTCAATTACCCTGTTTCCCCCAAAATAAGACAGTTTCTTATATTAATTTCTGCTCCCAAAGATGCGTTAGGTCTTATTTTCAGGGGATGTCTTATTTTTCCATGAAGAAGAATACGGTACACATTTATTGTTAAATGAAAATAAAGGAAATTTATTACCTGTATACGGTACGGTAGTACGGTAGTTGTCAACACAAACCAGACAAACTGTGAATCCTACAGTATCAAGAATTTACTCATTTATTCAATGACCATCATGTCATCATCTTCTGGAACATCATCATAACAATCCAATTCCTAAATTTCCTGGTGAATTTCTTGTGACGCCATTTCTTTCAGAATCAGTAGACCAAATGTCTCATGTTTAGCAATAGCACTGTCTTTAAATGAGTACTTCTTGTCAAGGTAGCCTGCTCCCAGTGCATTTGCAATGCAACTGTCAGTGATTTTCTCCCATGAATTCTTGACCCAAGTCACAACTTCTTGCAGTTTAGATTTCCCAAAGTTTCCACGCTGATTTCTCTCCATTCACACAGCAGTGAGGTCAGGACTCCGTGTAATGTCACTGGTTGCTAGACGCCAGTCGGGGTGGCCCTAGCGACCAGTTTACGGTAAATTAATTTTCATTCCGAGACAGAGCCTGGGGGCCTTATTTTCGGCGGGGGGGATGCCTTATATTTCAGTCAGAAGGAAACCTGTAAGTAGGTCTTATTTTCGGAGGATGTTTTATTTTCGGGGAAACACGGTAGTATATGCTCAGCACCTACTGTGTGCTATGTTTGAAGTTGGGGTGGAACTTGAACAACATAGATAAGAAAGTCCTTGCCTCCAATGACCTTATGCTCTGCTGGCAGATACTGGTAAGTGGGTTACAGTGTGTTCTTACCAGAGGTAACGGAGACCAAGGAGAGCATCATATATAGATTTGGAGAAGCAACACAGGTTTCCCGCAGCATCCAGCAAGACTAACAGATGGAGTTACGTTAAAGTAGGGACAGGAGTTGGAGGGCGTAGCAAGGTGAGGTTAGATTTGACATTTGCTGGTGGAAACACACTCAAATACTAATATAATGAATGGCTTGTCTTATTTCAATTTCGCGATGACAAATTGCAAATGGCATTCAGGAAATTCTGCCTGAGGATATTCTCTAGTGTATTATTTTCCCCACGCCCCAGACCACATTTTCACACCCCTTCTTCTCAAACCACTCCATCACAACTCCGCCCAATTCCCAACTGATAACCTCCATTCATTCGTCAAGGAGAAGACAGAATTATTCTCCTTCCTACACCAGAGCCATTCACAAACCTGCACAGTGTACCGAAGCCCTTACCTTCCCTTTGGTTAGCATAGAAGAGCTGCACTCATTGGCCAGCCCTTCCATTCGGCCTGCACACAACCATCCCCTCGTGGCCTTCAGGGCCTCACACTGCAGATACCATCTCTTTATCCCATGTTATAATGTCTTCCTCTCTCTGAAATGATTCTTATCTCACGAGGCCTATATCTCCCAGCAGTAACATATAATCCTCCCTTTATCCCCTCTCACCATCATAGGGCCCTCTTTATCTGCTCCTCTACTCAGCCTAACTGCTTAAGGGATCTATGGTCGGTCTGGTCACCACTTTCTCGTTGCCTCTTCCTGCAGCCCACGCTGCATGCACTTTCATTGCCCCTACTCCAGCTTGCTTGCCCTTGTCAGTGTCACCAATGGCCTCCACGTGGCCAAATTCTGTGGTCACTTCTTAGGCTTCATTTTACTTCACCTGTTTGCAGCCTTCTACAGACTAGGCAATCCCGCTTTCTTGAGCCACTTTCAGAGCACCACTCTTGCAGTTTTCCTCCTTTCTCACAGCTTCCTCTGTTTCCTACTCTGCCTCCTCTTGGCCTTGAAATGGCCATTTCCACTTTCCCTCTATATCTTTTTTTTTTTTTTTAATCCCTGAGGGATTTCATGATTGCTGTTGCTTTAAATACCAACTCTATCTTCAGTTCTTACCCCCTTCTGGGAATACAGACTCCTGTCTCCTATTTCATGTTCATATCCCCTCACATATGCATCTTAAATTTAGTCTAAACAAAATAAAACTTGTAATCATTCATGCTTCTATTTTTCTCATTTGTAATAATTAGCTCTAACTTCTTAATTAATTTTTTTTTCATTTCACAAGCCTAAAATGTGTCATCTTTGGCTTCTCCCTCTACCTTAGTACCTCTCTCACACACAAGTACTCAGAAACACTTAAATACTCTGCCTTGAAAATATATTTTAAACATGTCCACTTTTCTTTATTGTCAGTAATAATATTATTAGTAATGAAACAGTATGCATTAAGTGCTTACTCTATGCTAGGAAGAAGGGAGGGGGGGGGAAGTTTGAGAAGAACAATGGTGATGTCTGAGAGGTCAGGATGAGGAGTAACTGAAAGAGAAACCGGGGTGGTGTGGGGGAGATAAGAGGCTGGAGAGGGAAGCCCTATAAACGCTCTTCAAGAGTTTGAGCTTTGTCCTGAGAGATATGGGGGCCCATTGAATGGTTTTAGGCGGGGAAATAAAGTGATTAATTTATCCTGGATTTATATAAATAATTTTGTTCCTTTCCCTTTTTTATAGATGGTATATAAAATTAGACCTCGAATTAGCAGGGCCAGATAATTGCAGAGTCTGAATTTTATACCAGTTACCGTAATTGGATTTTACGTAGTACATTTCATACTGCTTCTTAATGTCAAAAGAATGTGCTTAATTCCAGAAGATCTTATTGAAACCATCTTTTGATCTGAAGTATGCAAGAGACTTTTCATGTTTTATAATATATAAATTAGTACAGGAAGAATTGTTTGCGTTAAATATTTTTCTTCTGTAAGAGCAGAATATTTCAACCAAAAACCAATAATTTATCCACAACCTTCCTTGTTTTCAAACACCAAATCTTTCATTGACTTTTAAAAATGTGGCATAAGACTGATGCAACCATTATGGAAAACAATAAGAAGTTTCCTCAAAATAAATAAATAAATAAGTAAATATAGAACTATCCAGTGATTCCACTTCTAGGAATATATCTTTTAAAATATATATATTTTATTGATTTTTCACAGAGAGGAAGAGAGAGGGATAGAGAGTTAGAAACATCAATGACAGAGAATCATTGATCAGCTGCCTCTTGCACACCCCCAACTGGGGATGTGCCTGCAACCAACGCACATGCCTAAGACCAGAATCGAACCTGGGACCTTTCAGTCCACAGGCTGATGCTCTATCCACTGAGCCAAACCGGTTTCAGCTAGGAATATATCTTAAGAAACCCAAAGCACCTATCAGAAAGAATGTATGCATCTCTATGTTCATAGCAGCACGATTTATAACAGCTAAGATTTGGAAACAGCCCAAGTGCCCATCAGTAGATGAATGGATAAAAAAGTGTGGTACATTTATACTTTGGAATACTATGCAGCAGTAAAAAAAGAAAAATCTCTTACCCTTTGAGACAGCATGGAGGGACCTGGAAAATATGCTAAGTGAAATATGTTAGTCAGAGAAAGACAAATATCACATATGATCATACTCATATGTGGAATCTAAGTAACAAACTGATAAATGGAGAGGATTCCAGAAACATGGAAGCATAGAACAGAGTGCAGAATGTCAGAGGGAAGGCAGAGGAGAGTGGGTGGGTGGGAGGTAATCAACCAAAAACCTGTATGCATATATGCATAACCTATGGACACAGACAACAGGGTGCTGAAGGCATGGGGTGGAGGGGCGTGGGAGCAGGTTAAACAGGATAAATGAGGGGAAAGGGGGACATATGTAATACTTTCAAGAATAAAGATTACTATATAATAAGAGAAGAAAATGCTAATTATCCATTATGTCATGAGGTGTAATGATGACCACATAACGACCAGATCATGGATCTGCAGGAGGATGGGTCAGCAAACTACAAGCGGGCAACAAAGAGCTACAGGAGGGGGCAGGGCAGCAAGCTATTGGGGAGAGGGCAGGGGGAGCTACAAGAGGGAAGGGCAGCAGGCAGAGAGCTACTGGAGGGGAGCAGAGAGCTATTGGCACACCGATTCATGCACAGGGCTACTAGTTATAAAATTTAAAAAAATGAAAATGTGGCAAAATCTTTGATTTGTCTGGTATTTTGTCCATTAAGAAATCATGCCAATATTAATTCTTGAAGATATCTTCAGTTTTTATATTTATTTTATTTATACTCTCTAATCTAAAACACATTCTTATAGTCAAATGGTTTTCAGGGTTTTAGGGGCATTAGAAGCACCTTGGGAACTTGCCTAAATGGAGAGTCTTGGCTTCATCCACAGGGATTCTAATTTCATGCGTGAGGTGTAGACCTTGGAACATTTTAACAAGCTTCCAAATGATTCTCCTGCAGGTGGTCTGAGGGGACCACACTAAAATACCTGCGTTGGGAAAAATCTTTTATTCCCCCAAACCTGTGCTCTTTTTCTAACACTACCCATGGCTTTTAATTCCTGTGGAGTCCATAATTCATTATATTGCCCACCAGTCTATAGAATATTAGAAAAGTATTAAACCCATAACTGTAAGAAAATTTCTTAACTCTAGGAAATCATATGTTACAGATATTACCTAAGGCTAACCTTTGCCTTCAGATCCATCTTTTTTATTTTATTTTTACAATATGTAAGGAAGCATATTTTTACACACAACATATCTCTTTATTGATATGGTTTTATTGCACATGATCTATCAAAAGGGAATTTATATCTCAAGAAGCATAGCACATAAATAAACCAAAACTAAAACAAGGTTTTCATCCAGAAGTTCCTGGTTCTAAACCAGTCTCTAATCAACTTGCACAAAAACCCTTGTTTAACTCTGCAGCTTTGTGCTTTGGGATGTGGATTTAAATGGAGGAAGTATTTAATCCTGTATATAGTCACAAAGCACATGGAAGTCCTCACATACAAAGACAAAATTCAAGGTAACCCTCAGACATCGGAATAGTTAGAATTCTGAGGTTTTCCTTCTGGAAAATATCCTTGGAAATAAATTTGTAAGTTAATAAATTAACTGTAGCCTTTGGGGTGGATGTTAAGAACAGAACTAGGATTTGTTTTCATCTGGTCAATTTTCTAAAGAATTCAAATCCATGCTGAAACCGGTTTGGCTCAGTGGTAGAGCTTCGGGCTGCGGACTGAGGGGTCCAGGGTTCGATTCTGGTCCAGGGCATGTACATTGGTTGCGGGCACATCCCAGTAGGGGGCGTGCAGGAGGCAGCTGGTCAATGTTTCTCTCTCATCGACGTTTCTAGCTCTCTATCTCTCTCCCTTCCTCTCTGTAAAATATCAATAAAATATATTCTTAAAAAAAAGAAGAAAAAAAAAAGAAAGCAAATCCATCCACCTATTCTTTAATGGTCTGAAATACCTAACAATGGAAACATTCTCACTATTCCTTCCTTGGTCAGTTTCTGAGTCAGTGCAAGCAGTGACCAAGGGAAAAGGCACACTAGGAAGATGTTCACTGGGTAAGATAATACTTGGCTTTACTCAAGTCATCTTCAGTCAATTTCCCTGCCCTATTGCAAATCATCCAAAATGAAAAGACATTACAAATGTACTCTGGTTAAACATAGTGCATTGAAGACATGAATTAATGCCACTCCATCAGGAAATTCCAGCAACTGACAATGAAGAGGGAAATAAAGGGCATAAATATATACGTTGAAGAGAATAAAAAATGGCAGGTAAAAGATTATTTGCCAAGAACCTAACTCACTTATTCAACAAATATTTATTGAGCACTTCCCATGCAAGGCAGAATGCAGCACTTATACACAATTTGATACATATAATTTTTGAATTACTAAGAGAGCAATATGGTCTTGGATACCCCCAAAGTACTAAGAAAATGGCCTGTTTCAGATTTGCTGTTTTAATAACTATCTCTCTAAATCTAACATGTCCTTTTTCATGTTTTAACATTTCTGACATCAGACTGTATCTTTAACATAGTCTGATTGTTATTTGTTTGAAAATTGTTGGCCCTAGATGGGTAGTGCAATTGGTTAGGGCATCATCTTGATACACTAAGGTTGAGGGTTAGATTTCCAGTTAGGGCACATTCAAGAAGCAACCAATGAATGCATAAATAAATGGAACAACAAATTAATCTCTCTCTTTCAAATAAATAAATTTTAAAAAATTGTTATTAAATCCATTGAGACTTATAATTGATGATAACATAAAAAAGGAAGAGTATAGAATTTATAAACATAAATTTCAGAAAGTACTCCTAGCTTTTTATTAGTAATGAAGCCAACAAATGGTCAGCCCTCCACTTTCCCCAGTCACATCAGAGCCACATGCTTAATTATAGGTCATAGGTTGGTGTGCATCTAAACTAATTCAGGTGGGAAGCCCATTTTTTTCTCCAGAGTCTAAACCGATGCCCCACATGTGGTAGGTGCTCAAAAAATATTCGAAAAACCCATGAAAAAATGTGAGTTAGCAACCCTACATGGTCTCATCTCCACCTATCCATGTGACTATGGTCAACCACTTCATCTCTCTTGGTCTGTGTTTGCTCAGCTATAAAATGAATTTGGATAACCTCAGCTATAGATACCTTTCAGCTCTAACCATCTCTGAGTAAGTGAGGTCATTAAGACATGGAAAATGGGAAATTATGGTGATTTTGAAGGATTCCTCATGAATGTAATGCATCTGATAATTGTTATGGGCTGAATTATGCTCCCACCCCAAACTCTTGTGTTGAAGTCCTAACCTCTAGTACTTCAGAATGTGATTCTGTTTGTAAACAGGGCCTTTAAAGAGGTAATGAAGTTAAAATGAAGCCAGATAGTGGGACCTAATTCAACATGACTGATGTCTTTTAAAAGTTTAGGACATAGACCCACATAGAGAGACAATGTGAAGATGCAAGAAGAAGACAGTCATCTATTAGTCAAGGAGAAAGGTCTTGGAAGAAACTAACCCTTCTAACACATGGATCTCATACTTCTAGCCTTCAGAATTGTGAGAAAATGAATTTCTGTTGTTTAAACTACTCAGCCTGTGGTACTTTGTTATGGTGGTCCTACCAAATTAATACAATAACATTTGCTCAATACCAATTGTATAAGAAGGGAAAAGGAGTTTTCTCACTTTAGGACTCCTTCCATCTCTGTCCCCAAACCTCATAATGGCTGCTTACATGGGAGTCTTCTAGTTCAAAGAACTCGATACTCTATTGTATCACTTGAAATCTACTCAACACATGGAAGCTCTGTGTCTTACAGCTACTTCAAGTATCTTCACCTAACTCCACTATCCAGCTCTTTCATCATGCAAAAGTCTTAGGCAATATACAATTAGTCTCTAGCACTCTTGTGGAAAATCCATACCATAGAGCTGGGCTTGGAAAATGATGGACTTTGGCCAAATCTGGCCCACTGCCTGTATAGTAAATACAGTTTTATTGGAACACAGCCTCGCCCTTTCACTTACACATTGTCTATGGCTGGTTTCCCACTATGATAGCAGGATTGAACAGTTGCAAGAAAGACACATGGCCTTCAAAGTCTAAAATGTATATGGCCAGGCCTCTTGCAGAAAAAGTTTGTGAACCCAGCCCTGGAGGAAGAGTAACCAAAAATCACAATAACAGTTACATTATTAGTGGTGAAGATCATGGACTCTGCTTCAGTTATACAAACTAATTGAGCTTACTGATTTCTTCATATCCTCAGACCTGTTAGTTATGTGCCATGACTGTTTTGCTTGGGAGTTGAAAACATCTAATAGGTTAAATCATATATAATTGCCAACATTTGACAAATTTTCATCTACAACAATGGCAATTTTATGTGACTCAATCTAATACTTTGGCCTTCTTCAGTGTGCTCAGTTCCTTATATATATATTCGTGGCTCATTGTACAGATTCATGCACATTGAAAGTAAATTAATTAGAAGAAAGATTAGGGTGGTAATTACATTACTGCAAAAAATTACATGTCAAAATAATATATATATAATATAGTATTATAAAAGTAAAATACAATATATTTTAATATTGCTATTAGCTCTTTATTTATAATATAAGTATCAGAGATGAAAGAAAATTAGTAAAATGTATATTAAAATAATACATAAATTTATTAATAAGTAAAACATGATATAAAAACAACAAAGACATGATATAAAATAAAACATGATATAAAACATTGATAAAAACAATGATTGACAAATTGAGTAATAAATAAACAACATAATAAAACATCAGACATAATATAAAATAATAAAAACATGTTATAAAAATATTGATAAAAACAATGATTGATAAACTGATTAATAAATAAACAACAACATGATAAAACAACAACAGACAGGATATAAACACAACATAAGCATGATATAAAAACAAATATATAAACAACAAAAATAAGATATAAAAATAACATTGATAAAATCAATGATTGATAAATTGATTAAACTTATTCTAATATCTCCCTGTACACCACATTAAGAGTAAAAACACTGTCAGAATGCTTGACTAATTTCCCTTGTGATGAAGTATTTACAACTTTAACTTTAACATCACACACTCTTCAAACTTGGGTCAACGTTTATTTTTAAATTGCCAGTGTGCATCATATGTACCAGCTGGTCAGTCAAACAGTTGGATGAATGGTCCGTCACTTAGCCTTTTATATTATAATCAATATATATTATTGATTTCAGAGAGGAAGGGATAGGGAGAGAAAGATGGAAACATCAATTATGAAAGAGAATCATCTGGCTGCCTCCTTCACACTCCCCACTGGGGATTGAGCCCTCAACCTGGGCAGGTACCCTGACCAGGAATTGAACCATGACCCCCTGGTTCATAGGTCGATGCTCAACCACTGAGCCACACTGACCAGGCCAATGTGTTCAGTTTCAATCCCATTTCCCCTTTGTAGTCTTCCTACTATCTCAGGAGTTCTCAATCTTGGCTACTTATCAGGTGGCAACATACAAGATGATGCTTATGCTGTTGGTTAAAGACCCACACTTTGAGAAACATTATACTATTGCCATCTTCCATGGGCTCAGTGAGTGCCTAGGAGGCCCTAGCTCATAATGTCTTTGATTAATATTTATTAAACATATAAATGGGAGAATTGGAACCGAAGGTAAAGCTGGTGATTGCTCTGTTAGACACACAGCCTTTATCTTCAAGGTGAATATGCTCTGTGGAGAAACAAAAGTTCAAGGGTAAATATCAATATTGTAAAAGGGAGACAAGGAATACTTGGCAGCACACAGAAATCCCCTAGCCTAATGGTTCCCAGTCCTCTGAAAAACACTCCTTTAAATTTCATGCTGTTAAGTCCTATCATCTTAAAATCTAGTCAGATTTAGGTTCCTACTTTGGTCTTATTACCACTGCATAGTCAGCTTGGGCTGCCATAACAAACTACTACAGACTGAGTGGCTTAACAGAAATTTATTTTCACACATTCTGGAGGCTGAAAGTCTGGGATCAGAGTGCCATCATGGTCAGGTTCTGGTGAAGTTTCTCTTCCTAACTTGTAGATGGCCACTTTCTCACTATATTGTCACATGATATTTCTGTGTTGTGTGCACATGGAGGGAGCAAGAGATCTGTCTTTTCCCCCTCTTCTTATAAGGCCACCAATCCTATCTGATTAGGACCTCACCATTATGACCTTACTTAACCTTAATTACCTCCTAAAAAGTCTTATCTCCAAATACAGTCATGTTGGGGGTTACAGCTCCAACAAATGTATTTTAAGGATATACAATTCAGTCCATAACAACCACTGATTATAAACATAACCTATTAATCAACTATAAAACTACATTATCTCTAATATATCTAGGATCCTAATATTTTTTAGGAGGAAAGACATGGAGTATGAGTTAGGAGGAAAGACATGGAGTGTGAGAAATTACATAGCTCAACCCTCTGTTCCTCTCTCACACACACAGAGAAAGAGCACCTTAGAATAAGAGGAGGTCTCAATTTTCAGTCCTTTGAGTTGCTTAAGATTAAAAGACCAAAGACACAATCAGACTTATTAGTAGGTCTTGTGGAGAGATGAGGGTTGTCTGGGATATCATGGCAGTTGTGCTGCTCCAATTGCCTCAAGTGGCCTTGCATTCCCACAGCTCAGCTGCTGCTCCTCCTGTGCACTGTGGTTCTACAGCCCTTCCCACCACAAGTGTCCCTGCCAAGCCCTTGTTCGTCTCTCTCTCTCAATGGTCACAGCCTCATACTATCTCCATAACCAATTAGGATGGCATGATTGTTCTCATCTTGAGCTTAGTTTTTGAATTCTTTTCTACAAACTATTATCTGACACTCTTATTTTTCAAGCTAAGGACCAGGTAATCTTGTCCATAGGGAAATCCATAAATAATGTACAGACTTACTAGATGAAATAGAATTTTTCCTTACTCTTCAAGCAGTTGCCTAAATGCCTCCAAAAATGTCCTCCTTCCATTCCTCTGATTGCTCCCCTTTGAGTGCTCGCTAGGTAGGTGGTATCATTCTGTTAACATCTGCTTATCCCCAAATAGGGTGGCTGTGATTTACAGGGGGAGGAGAAGTCACTGGGCTTCACTTACTGGAGAAATTCCCAGCAGCCAGAGTTAAGCAACCACAGGACTTTCCCCACTTGATACACAAAAGCTGTTAGCAAACACTGGGATGTGTGGGGCTCCCATACCGTTAGCTTTCAAATCCTTTGGTTCAATATTTGTATTAAGAGAGAAGAATAAGGCATGGCATAGCATGTTCCGGGTACAGAAAATCAGTGATCAAGATACATGGTAGGCATTATGGCTTGAAACTAGTAGAGGGGCATTTCCAGGGACCCCTTTCCAAACACCCCCTCCCACGCTCACCCTCCCATGGCACATATTGACCACTCTTCCTTCTAACATCTAGCTGTATCACTCTTGTGGGGTTGCTCTGCCTTTTCTTTCACTATACCTGTTTGTTTGTTTGTTTGTTTGTTTGTTTAGTTTTCTGTGCTCCCCTTTGGCAGAGTCATAAGATGGTCTCCTACCTCTACACCCCATGAGTCCATGATTTCTTCCATGTCTTATTTTAATTTATATCACAATTGAGAGGGAAGTCCCAGGAGAAAAAGGAAAAAAAAAGAGGGGAGAGAGAGAGGGAAGAGAAAGAGAGAGAGAGAGAAAAAGAGAGAGAGAGACCCAAAATATGACTCAGAATTGAAGCTGCAGCAAAGGAACGTTCTCTGGGCCAGTGGGCAAGAGTTGCATTCTTGCCAACCCTTCCTATCAGCAGGCAGGCAGTGCCTCCATTCAGACTATGCAAGTCATTTTGAAACTGACTACAGTTGGTGCTTTAATTGGCATCCTGACTTTCAGATCATCAGTGGTTTTGTCTGCAGACCCTGGTGCCAAGGTGAAGTGACAAAACTTTGCTCACAAGCCAACAGTATTCTTGACAGTGTTTTTTCCTGGACTACTGAACTGTCTAACTAAAAGGTGAATACGGAAGAATTGGTAGATGAAGAGAAATGAGTAGATGGGTAGATGCTAAGATAAAGCAAGTATTGAAAATTAATGATAGAATCTAGCAGTGAGTATAAAAGTGTTTGCTTTAAAAATTCTTTCAACTTTTCTGGATGTTTAAAATACGAGCAGTCACAAAATGTTGGGGGAAAAGATGAACACAATGTCAGCAGTGAGGTTAGTGGTAGATTATAAACGCTTGAAAGCTGAGTGTGCAGATAAGACTGTAGAGGTTCAGTGTGTGTGTGTGTGTGTGTGTGTGTGTGTGTGTGTGTGTGTGTGTGTGTTTAAATGACATTGTTATAGTTCATTATCTTCCAACTCAATATTTTCCAAATTAAAGACATTAATGTTATGCAAAAGGAGAAGTGATTAACATTTTGAAGCCCTTAAATGAAATACACTATCAGATCCCAAAACACTGATCATTTTTTAACATACGGAGGAAGCATAGGTTTTGGTATCAGATGGGAAAAGGAACATGCTGTACCTCTTCCGTGAGGCCAGATTCTCTCTGAGCCTTGGTTTTCTTATGCATAAAATGGGGGGAGAGAACAATGAGGGGACAGGGAATTAGTTAAGGTTATAAGGCTTAAATGTTCTATAAAGAATAAAATGTCTTGCAGAAACCGGTTTGGCTCAGTGGTAGAGCGTTGGTTTGCGGACTGAAAGGTCCCAGGTTCAATTCTGGTCAAGAGCATGTACATTGGTTGCGGGCACATCCCCAGTAGGGGGTGTGCAGGAGGCAGCTGGTCGATGTCTCTCTCATTGATGTTTCTAGCTCTCTATCTCTCTCCCTTCCTCTCTGTAAAATATCAATAAAATATATATATTTTTAAAATAGAATAAAATGTCTTATAAATGTTACTTATAAAAAGAATGAAACAACCGTTTTTTTGTTGTTGTTATCCAGATGTTTCAGACAAACAAATGCTCCCTCTCCAGGTGCCACCAAATTTGGCCAATGCTGTGTGAATAGCACCACTGGAGCCTTTGAAAGGTTGGATGTCCAGGATTAAAACCCTTCTTTTCTTCAGAAGCCCCTGAAACATCATATATTTAGTAGTGTGGGGTTTTTTTTTTCCACTTTTAGGGGAGAGAAGATGGAAATACAATTTTGTGACATACTAGTAACTGTACTTCTCGAGTGAATTACACAAAATTTGTGTGTACCTATCACAGAAAGATAATTTGCACATCATTGAAACAAATGAAATATGTCATGCTGGCAAAGTTCCTGTGAGAAGTCTTTGTCCCAGATCATTATTTAATGTTGCTACTAAAGAAGAGAGTGATACTTGGCATTTTAACTTGTCCCAGAAGAGAAATGGAAGTATGATAGTATAAAGCAACCCCAAACTTAGTATCTTAAAATGACAGCCGGGAATCATTTCTTGTGAACCTGCACTTCTGCTGCTCTCAGCTGGGATTTCTTAAGCACCTGAAATGCTGGCTTTGGTGCAGGGTGCTGGGCTTGCTCACCTGGTGGCTCCTCAGAGCTCCAGAAGAACAGGCAGATAGACACAGTCCCTGGAGACCAAGGCTCAATCACCTCTTTTTTTTTAAAGGATATGTTTTATTATTGATTTTAGAGAGAGGGGAAGGGAGAGGGAGAGAGAAACATCGATGTGAGAGAGAAATATCCATCAGTTGCCTCCAGTACTGGCCCCCTCTAGGGATGGAACTGGAAACATGGGCATGTGCCCTAACTGGGTATTGAACCCATGACCCTTAAGTGCACTGGACTTGAACTAACTTAGCCATAGCAGCCAGGGCACTCAGTCACCTTTTTTTTTTTGCATTCATTGGTTAAAGCCACAAGGTCAGCCAAGAATCAAGGGGAGGGAAATGGGCTCCACCTTTCAATGGGAAGAGCTACAAAGTCACAATGCAAAAGAGAGCCATGTTTGCAGACATTCAAGAACTCACTAGAAGATGCTACTACAAACGGTCCCCACACCTTCCTCTTTAAAGTAGATATGCAGCTGTGGACCAATCCTGTTTTAGGATCATCCATCAAGGGTGAGAGGCCGGAAAAAAAAGGTATTTTGTGAACTATGGAAAACCAATGTGATAATACCTGAATATTCTATATAATAAAAGGCTAACATGCAAATTGTTCTCTTGACTGGGAGTTGACCAATGGGCTGGGCTGGGCCAGCCAACTGCCCATGGCTCTTCCCCCAAGCCAGCTGGGCCCCACCCATACACAAATTTGTGCACCAGGCCTCTAGTTTTGTAATAATACTTGGGACAGAGAATAATATAGCAACAGATAATCTATTGCCTAGTCTCTGAGTTTCTTAATTCCATGAAATTGATGTCTTGAGTTCATGGTTTATCTTTAAATAACCACAATTAGATCATTATACATGAAAGAACCTTTCCAATTTGCCAGCACCCCTATATATAGTCCGAGTTCTGGCAGAATCTTGATAAACAGCTTCTCTTTAATTGAGACTGTGACAGACCTGGAAGGTCTGGTGTCCACAGGCCTTACCTCCTGAGCTGTGTTGCCATGAAGTCACTGGATTCATTGGCTAGAAATACTTTCTCCCTTCTGACTTCCCAAAGCAGTTTCTTCTTCTCTCTCTTTTGATATGTATGAATTTCTCCATTATCTTTACATATGTAGCTCATCTTCCTCACGAGATTTTCATGTCAGATCTTTTTGCATTTATCTTTGTATCTCCCATAGCACTTTGTAAAATGCCAGTTAGATATTGGAGCATAGCAGGCTACTATTTATCTGTACTGGACACTCATGGCTAGCTGTACCATTGGCAAATGTGCATGTGTGCATACACACCACCCACACTTGATTAATTTATAAAGAATCAATGGACATCATTGAATCCATCATTATAGGGTCCATATATATGTCTGTATGATATAAAGATAGTTTTTCATAAAGCAGGGGATAACACAGTCTGAGGGAGGTAAAGCTTCCCAGGTTCCAAAGTTCCCCATGGGACAGATAGCTATAGCCGTGGACTGTGCTGCCATCCTAGAGTGGGGAGTCGGCCAGGTGTGGAGACCCTTGTCCCCTCCTGGAGCTGCTCCTACCCGACACTGTGAAAACCCTGCCTTCATGCCTGCTTACCAGGGGCGGGGAACTAGTGCAAAACAACCCCAGAACATTCTCAAATGCTTGCTGTGGGATGTGAAGATGAAGGTCCCAAGAGCTCCCCTCAGCAGGCCGGGCAGGCTGAGGTCCCACAAGAGTCCCTTCATGAGAGGGGAGCGCCTGAAGGCTCAGAGAAAGCAGTCTGAGGCACATCTAAGCATGGGTCTAGGGCGAAAAGAGGAAGTGTGGGTCCAGTACATGGCGCTGCCACTCTGGGCCTGGTGATGTTAGGCCGCGTAACCTGTAGAGAGCCACCTGAGCCCGAGGGCACTGGCAGAATCCTGTTATCAGTATTGATTTCTTACCTTTATCCATGTGCTTGGAATGAGGAACAAAAAGGACCTTGACCCACCCAGATCTTGTTATGCTAAATCTTGTACCAAAAAATAAGGAGCTTACCCAGATCCTGATGAATAGGATTTGGGCACACCTGAAAATCCTTTTGATCATAAAATCCCTTTTGGAAACCAATAAATATGCTGTGTTGTCTGAGGTGAGTGTGACTGTCTCTCCATCAGAGAGATGGCGCCCACCTAGCGCCCAGCTTGAATCTATTTCTGTCTCTTGTCTCTATTTCTCTAATTTCTTAATTCCCAGCTCCTCCCCTCAGGAACCTGTTGTTTTCCATGCGGGACATGGAAACCAGAGAAAATGTCCACTACACTAACCCTTGTGATACAATATACTGTGTGTGCGGTGGGGACAGGGCTGCTGTGGGGTGCAGGGCAGGGAGAAGACAACAGCTCTTCCAACTCTCCTAAGAGAAATATATATTTTTTAAACTTAGGCGCATGGGGGAATTGACAAAAATACATTAAAACAGGTAGGTGAATCGTGCGGCATAAATCATGATTCTATAGCTCTTGTACCAGTGTAAACTTTCTTTTTCCTGATCAAAGAAATACTACCATCACTTCGATACGGCTCAATGTAAGATGACAGCTCAATGATACCATCTCTCCCTGCCCTGCCCACTTGTTCTTATGAACTTTCAGTTTGCATGGACACTTATGCATCCTTGAATAGGAACTCTCTTTGGCAACATCCTCCCCCCCCCCTTTTTTTTTTTTTTACTTTCTTATTCATTGACTTGATCAGTTGTGATTTCTAAATTGGTCACTGTGTTTATTTGGGGAAATATCTGAAACAAAAGTCCTAGTTACTATTTTTCTCAGAAATGTTTAAGAGATTACCCAGGAAGGCAAGCACTATTATGAGGAAGAGTAAATGCCAAGCTGTGAGTGTTTAATCCTCATAAAACCAGTTGTGCCCACGTAATTCTAACATAGGTGGGGCTAACAATAAAGAATTCAGGAATGCGGACTTCAGAAATGATACACACAGTTTTGAGTAACTGTGCTGTTTTCTTTCCATACAGAAGGGTCTTCAGCGTTTGAGAGCTTTGCAGTCTCCATGACATTTAGTTGGGATTTTCTAGGATGTGAATGACAGGAACCCAGTTTAGCTGCCTGAATCACACCTTCTATGTCAATCACACCTTGGAGGGTTCCTGAGATGCCTCCAGGGCAGCTGGAAGCAGGGTTTCCTCTGCTGCTTCTCATGGGTGACTTTCATTCTCACCAGCCACCAGCAGCTACCGGTGCACCCCCGACAAGCTTTCCACCTCCCAGCTCCAGGCACAAAACTCTCAGGCAGAGACACTGACCCGGCTGGAGTCCATGCTGGCTCAGGTCAGGTTCCCTAGGAGCAGCCCTGTGAAGAGGCTGTGTGTTCATCTTTCATAACGAAAGTACTCTCAGGAGAGAAAGGGAACGGAGAGACGGACAAGAAAGGGGGAAAGAAGCCAAACCAGGGTGCTATGTAAGGTCAAGTTTCTGGCTTCAGTCTAATCCTGCAGGGAGCTCTGGAGTGCAAATGGCTCTCAGAGTTTGTCCACACACAACGCAAGTTTGTGGCACTTTCAAACTCCCGCACCAGCTAGTCCTTGGCTAACCCGCTGGGCCCCTCCCTTCTGCCCCCCCCCCCCAACCTGTCTCCAAGGCCCCCTTTTCTCTGACTTCCAAGTCTAGGCTCTTCTGTTACTTGTATGCTCTTCCTTGATTCGCTCTCCTAAGTATATATTTTTTGCTGTGGTCAATAAATTCTTGCTTGCTTTCCTATACTTTGTCTCTTGATTGAAATCTTTCCCTGAAAAAAAAAAATAAGAACCGAGGTCTCAGAGTTTCCCCTGTAATAATGAGTTTTTGTCAATTCCAACATACCTCAAGTTGCTAGGAGTAGCCTGTGGAACTTGATTCTCTCATCTACAATAGCTGACTGTGTGACTTGCTACAAATATTTTGGATAACAATTAGCACTACATGTACAGGACAACCAACATTATCACATGTCTTGACACAATGACCTCATTTCTGAAAGCCTGGTGTAAAAAAGCCAAAATAAGTACGAAGCAGTAGAATTTATAACGGGAAGAAAGGAAGACAGAAAGAAGGGCAGGAAGTTAAGAAGTTGGAAGTAAGAAAGGAAGAAGACTGTAGAATATTAATTAAATTAGGACACAATGCAGCCATTTGAAATAATATGTAGATTACAAAAAGCGAGGGAAGCAGGGTACATCCTTTGCACAAGTGAAATTAGCCACCGTGCAAACATTGGGCATGAATACCATTAGCATAAGAAGGGCATTTTCAAAGGCGAAAGTAGTTGGGATTTGCTCTCTCTGCCTTTGCAGTCACTGTATATCCCTAACAGGAGCAGTAAAGCGCAAGCAATGCTGAGGAGAAAGCCCGCACTGAGTCACCAGCTCTTCGAGGCCAGCAGGCAGCCCTCGTCTCCTTTGTTCATTAGAGACGTGGGAACAGCTTTTCGTGGACCCTGGAAGATTCGGGAATAGGAGTAAAAAAAGAAGAAAAAATGTAGAAACAAAACCCCTCTTTAATTTACTTATTTCTTTAAGCCAGGAGAGGTTTAAGAGCATCCATTTTCTATATGCAAATGAGAGAAGATTATGCAGGTAAATAATTATTCTCATATTTCCACAAAAACTTCAAAAGAAGCTCTTGATACCATCTCCAGGAGAGGGACTGCGTCACTAATGGGCATTTCATTGTATTAATCATCACCATCAATAAACCATCAGTCCCTCTGTGGCACAGGTCACCACACTGGCCTTTATCTGATAGCCCTGCAACCCACCCTAGTCACAGAAGACGTTTTTTCCTAAGAAAGTGGGAAACGCTGGCCTTTGGGCAGGCTTTCTCCCATGTCCATTTCATCCATTGCACATGTGTCTGAGCACTTTGGTTCCCAAGTTTGGTCAGAGAGGAGGGAGCAGAGAGATCGCCTGCCCTGCTTTCCTTTAATGGTTAACAACAACATGGTGGGATTTTTCTATTCTTCGATTGTCATTTCTAAGCTTTCCATTGCTGTCAGCCTGCAGCCAAAATGAAATAAAATTAAAATTAAAAATGAAAAGCCCTCTATCAACCCCAGAAACCACAGCTCTGGCTCGGGATCAGTGGGCCGCAGTTTCTGAAATGACAACTTTGGGTGGAAGGGATGTCAAAGTTAGAGCCATACCTGCTTTTGTGCCTCCTCAACTGTGAAAAGCTACAAGTGCCTGTTTCCTTTTAACACCTAAGCCCCAAACTACAGCATAAGAAAAAGACTCCTACTTCCTGCCTCCCACTCCCAGAGTGGCACAACTGTCTGTTTGACATGTTATTAAAATCTTTAAAGTTGAGATGTGGGGTGTGTCTTGGATCTTTCTTTTTCTCTTTCTTTCTTTCTTTCTTTCTTTGAGCGCTCACATTGATGGTTTTAGAATATCTTGAAAGGCAGGGTACGATTCAGCTTTCTGAGGACAGCATTCAGCCGCATAGCTCTGTCCCTGGTTTCCCAGAATGCCACTGAGCCCTGAGGTGGAAATTCCAGAAAGGAGCTCTGCAGACAGAGTTGGTTATTAGTTAGCAATAAAATTTTTATATAAATAACTAACTGTAGGCCTTAAAAATACTTCTAGTACAGTCTGGCAGACAGCATTTGCAAATCTACGTGATATGATTTAGGTCTTGGTAAAGAATTCACTCCCTTATAGAAACTGATAATAGCTGGACAGTAGCTAGAACAGGGCAAGCAAGAGTCCTGACTGTCTCAGCACAGGCTGTGGCCAGCACTATTTAAAAATCCACATACATATTCAGTGAAAAAGATGAAAAATTGTGTTTTATATGTGGAATGTTGGGTGCAATTTCTTTTTTGAAAATTTTGATTTTTAGATAGAGAGGAAAGGAGGGGGACTGAGAGAGAAACATCTATGTGAGAGAATAGCATCAATCTGCTGCCTTTTGCATGCCCCTGACTCTACTGGGAATCTAGCCCACAACCTGGGCACGTGCCCTGACTGGGGAATCGAATGGGCAACATTTTGGTGCACAGGGTGACACCTAACTGAGCCACACTGGTCAGGGCTGGATGCACTTTCTTACCTGCTTCACTGAGGCAACCAATTTTTATAAAAGGAAGTATTTTTTAAAAACTTGATTTATTGTCCTTATTGTTTATACTAATATTTCATAACATAGCAGACACTTTTAGGCAAGAAGAAAAATCTCCAAATGGTATCGTGACACTAAAGAGAATTGAAAATGGTTTTAAGAAAGCTTTAGGTCCACATAAATATTACTGCAACTTGAAACAAGTTCAGTTTAGTTGGCAGGGGGTGGCTGCAGGATGTGCCCCTGACAGGATGCCTTGGCCTCCTTTACGGGTGGCTTTTTCACCGAGGGCTGAGGAGTACTTGCCTTCACTTGGGACCTTGACAGCTGATACTCCGCCTTTCCAGGCTCCAAATTCTTGCTCCTGGAGCCACACTGGCCAAGCTCTCCATGAAGAGTATCAGGGAAGAGGCCCCACAGGTAGGAGTTCCCAGGATCTGCCTCACTTTAGGGCTTGTTTCATCATGGATTTATTTCCCATTTGTTTATTTATTTTTTTTTTCCCTGACATAGCCAGGTCTGTTTCCTCTTCTGTAAAATGATGACAATAACTCTTATTTCATGGGATGGTTTTGAGGAATAAAGATGTTTAAATGAGTAGAGTACCTGACGCAGTGTAATGCCAATGGTAAGGAATAAACAATTGACAGCTAAAAAGACTGAAAAAAAATTAAAATATCATAATCTGGTTGTGATTAATCATTTTAGTTAGGAAATCTGGTTTATATTTTCCACCTGTGATAGGTACAGATCCTTTTACAAATCTGGAATATAGATGCAATAGGTTCCAATACATACATTTATTCATATGTTATACATCTAAGTCCAGGTTCCTTGGATTAATATGGAAGATTATGCAAAACTATATTTTATTACCAGGGTCCATATCTCCTTTTCTTTCTTTCTTTTTGTTTCTTCCAAATGGAACTTCAGAATCCAGAAAAAGCTTAAAAATACACAGAAATTCACTGATGCCCATGTATTTTACTATTTTTTAAAATATATTTTTATTGATATTTTACAGAGAGGAAGAGAGAGAGATAGAGAGTTAGAAACGTTGATGAGAGAGAAACATAGACCAGCTGCCTCTTGCACACCCCCTATAGGGGATGTGCCCGCAACCAATGTACATGCCCTTGACCAGAATCGAACCTGGGACCTTTCAGTCCTCAGACCGACACTCTACCACTGAGTTTTGGCTTATTTGTTTTTATTCTATCTTACAAAGTCATACAGATTTTGCATGAACAAAGGAACAAGTGGGAGTCCTCCCTTATAAACTCCATCATCTAGGCCTGGTCTCAGCTTGGAGATCTGAGAGTTCCACTAAGTTTGACCTCTTTCTTACCCTTCTTGCTCTGCTAACCAAAGCTCATTTCAGACTCTCGCAGATAATTTATGAACTTTACAGAGCCTCTGGGATTTAAATACCTTATTCTTTGAGAATCATTTTAATATCAAAGCTGAGTTAGATTTTAAGTAAATGAATTCTGTAGTTAGTCATTCTGTGTTTTAAACTCCTTTAGGTATTTTATTTTTTTCTGGAAAAGCATTATTTGTCATTACAATTAAATTATCAATAGTTAATACTTAAAAAAGAGTGCAACATTTAGAATGTTGAGAAATATTATTTATTAATAATATATATAATAATTAAACTTGTATTTGTACTTCCTTGAGGTAGTTCTATAAAGTAAACAGAGGTTAGTTAAGTTCATGTTCCCTCACCATCTAGTGGGACCCACTTGTAGGCAGAGTTCTATTTCAGTGACTGTGGGAAATCACCAAAAATGTGGGGAAAATGATCCCTGCACACAAAATGACTCATGTAAACTAAGAAGGGTGGGGACTTTCAGGAGATCTTGCTGTCTGAGTTCCCAGTTTCTAGGTATGTCTATAGTTGTGCCACTAAGTAAGTGACGTAGCTCAGTTTTCTCAAGTCTGTGGGTTGGGGAACACTAGTGCTTAAGAACCATATAGGATTGCTCTGGAATGAATGAAGCAGAGCAATCGTGTGTGTGTGTGTGTGTGTGTGTGTGTGTGTGTGTGTGTGTATGAAACACTGGACCATGGTTTTATATAAATATTAGTGTTCAAGAACCATAGGATTGCTTTAGAGTGAATCAAGCAGAGCAACCGTGTGTGTGTGTGTGTGTGTGTGTGTGTGTGTGTGTGTGTGTGTGAAATACTTGACCGTGGGTCTATTTAACTTCCAGATTCTATAGCAAAAGAACTTCCTCTCACCTCTCTGGCCTCTGGCATTAGAATTACCTGTGTGCAGACCTGCCTTGAATCAGGGGATAAACACCTTAGGAAGTTAAAGGTCTGTTTTCACTGTTTGACGGACAGTGAAGAAATGGTGTCAGCTGGTACAGAGGATTTGGTTTTCTGGTGAGCTCCTTAGTGGGCCCAGCAGGCCTATGGGGCAGGCCAGCAGCAGGTTCTTCTAGACACCAGGCCTGAGGACGTGGAGGGGGGCATTCCCAGCAAACAAGCCAAGCTTCTCCTAATGAAATGTGACAGTGTTCCTACTGGTGGGAGGCCACGGGGACAGGGCCAAGAGAGGACTGGTAGTTAGAGACGGATTTGCATAATTACATTCACCTGAGGGGCTCCATTTACCCAACAATGAGTCTCATTGTGGTAAAGCCTGCAGCTGGCCATACTGTAGAACAATATAAAGCCATGGCCTTATTCTTCCGAAACAAATGCCTGGACTCTAAAAAAAAATGACAATTAGCATTTCAAATGCTAGACAGCTATTAATAGTACAAAATGTTAGCATGGTGTGTAACACTACAAATTTGGGGGCATGTATTTATATGTGATGCATGTATTATTTCATACAATAGCAGAAGAATGACTATTGATAATACCACATTTACATGTGCGCACTACCTATACCGTACCTACGTATGTATATTAAAGTGTTAATGTGTCCGTGAACAGAGTGATATGACCCTTGAAGTATACGTTTTCTCTTGGTGTTTGGAAAAGAATGATGTATTAAAGGCTTTTCCTGTGTAGGGCACTCTCTGTGTTGAGTTCCGGCACAGTGTCTTTTGTTCTTTGATTCCAAAAGCTTACAAGGGATTTGAGAGATGCTAATCAGACTCAGAGAGGAGGCACTTGATGGAAGAGGCTGCAGGCTCACACACAGCCTTGCTCCGTGGCTGGAGGCATGTTTACCTAAGACTCCAAATAGACCGAGTGGAGATATGAAGACAGCAAATACTGTGCCCGGCTCATTTCCTGGTATTGCCCACATTTACATTAAAAAGGGAGGTGCAGAGGGTGGAGGTTGGCTGGTTTAGAGGCTGTTCCTTTCAGTAAGCCCAGTAATTGTTATATGTTGTCCCTCAAATTTAGAGCACAGGAAGCAAATTCCAAGTGGAGAAAAAATGGGCTTGCCTATTCTCAGCTTTAATTAAGTGCACATTTAAGATACAATTTTGTAATCACAGCAGCACCCAAATTTCATTTTGGCATTTTACTAGAAAGTAGGGGAAATATTGGAGCACTTCACCTGGGAAGGAACCAGAATCTCAAAAGAAACTGTGCCTGTTGAATGCAATCTCCTGACTATCTGATAAGACAGAAGCTGGAAGCTAGCAGGAGCTGGAGTGGGTCCAGTTGGCCTTGACTCTGCCCTTTCTTCCAGAGATGGTGTCCTGATCCTGATGAAAGACAAACATGCTGGCTTTTATATTCCTTCAAAACAGGCAGTGGAAATTACACGCAAAAGAGACACCTTGCAGCTACAAAAATGGTCATTGCAAGGGAGACAAGAATAACACACAATGGCAGCACGATGACAGATGTGCACACACACACACAGCCTCAATGAGACCACACACACACATACACACACACACACTCACTCACACACACACACACACGAAGCCTTAATGAGACCTGTGGCTCAGGCATACCATCAATTCTCATGACCAAGACTTGGCCTCCAATGTCTGCCCCATCAACTCACCACCACCCCATCACCAAGGTGAGCTTTCTAAAGCAAAAATCAACTACAAAAAACCCCACATATTTCCTTGAAATTCTTCTGGGGCTCATGGCAGTGGCACATCGGAGCTATCTGGGCATAACTCCACCCCAAACCTTCAGACAGGGGTAGACAGACACAACAAAGAAATCTGTATTTAGACTTTTCAATTCTTCCAGCTTTTTGGAATCAGAAGTATACAGAACAACCTCAAATAACATAATTTTGTTCAAAGTCATTTCATTTTAACAATGATAACGTTAAGATGCCATAGGAACTTAATTCTTGTTTGTAGCAATTAGCCTGCGGCAAAATTTGGTTTTGTGAAGTCACTTCACTTGAAGTTGCAAAACCAAGGGACAATGTTAAATGAGAACTTGCTATAGCTCTGACTACATGAAGTAACTCAAGATTCCATGATATAAATTTTCAAAGGAATTTTATTTCCCTCCTAAATTCTTCTGAGGTTTCCTGGCTTAAAGGGGAGAGAGTGCTCATATTTTCCGTGTTTTTTACTCTTCTCATTACCCAAACTTAGAACTCCTGCCTTTGACTTCTTCCTTTGATCAGTTTGGTAATCTTCCTGACTTGTCTTCATCTCACTTGACCCCAAGTCACCACTACCAGATTGATACTAATTAGTGGGTAATAAGTCTTAACTAATGAAGAGAGGAAGACTAAGAAGAGTGCAAAATTGGAAACAGAGTCATATTCAATATTAGACATCACTCCTCCTAAAATGACTTGACCCTTCCCATCATTAGATAAGTGACTGGATGGATATCACTGTTTTTATGCCCTGACCTTACCTGCCCTCTACCCCAGAGACCCTTTGTCCCATTTTCTCTTCCCTCTTCTCCCCCAGTTCCAAGTTCCTTCCTGCTGTCCACTGAAAGTTTCTGTTCCTCCAAATTCATACGTTGAAGCTCTAACCCCAATGTAATGAGTATATATTTGGAAGTAGGGCCTTTGGGAAGTGATTAGAGTTAGATGAGGTTATGAGGATAGAGTCCCCATGATAGGATCAGTGTCCTTATAAGAAGAAAGACTAGATTTCTCTCTCTCTCTCTCTCTCTCTCTCTCTCTCTCTCTCTCTCTCTCTCTCTCTCGTTTTTCCTTCTCTCTTCCAGGCAGGAAAAACAGCAAGAGGCAATTGTCCACAAGTCAGGAACTAAATCCACTGACACCTTGATTTTAGATGTCCCAACCTCCAGAACTACAAGAAATAAATGTCTGTAGTTTTCCCCACAATGTCAGATTTTTAAAATTGCATGTATCTCCCTTGCTGAAAAGCTTTCCTGATGATTCTGCTGGAGCCAATCCCCTGACTGTGACTGGGAACCATGGCTGTCCTCTCTGTGAAACATGTTTCTGGGAACATCTATCCTTCTTGGAGGGTCCTGCTTACTTCAGAAGAATCTCTCTGCTTTTTTTCCTCCCGGAAGCTTTCTGTAACTTCACCCAAAGTAGTTTTTTCTTTTGTCACACCATTACACTTTGTACCTGTCAGTATGAAAGTATTCATCATGTGGTAATGGGATTTGGGTGTGTCACTTCAGACTCCCCTACTGGTCCAAGGGCACCTAGGAGACAAGTATTGCTCATTATGGTGTCTGGAATCCAACATGCTTGATGTAGAGTGGAGTGTATTGTGGATACTGAATGAAGATGTGGAATAAGTATGGGTTGGATTAGGAAATTAGGAGGTCACTGGTGATGGTGGTCACACCAAAAGAAATACTCACTGGGGACAGGCTACCATCGGGGCTTTAGACTGGGACCTACACCCAAGTGCTTTACTGATAGGGCTGGCATGACAGAATCATACCCACCATGCACTCTCCTCTGGCTGGTGTGCCTCGGCCCAGTGGAAGAATGCCATTTACTAATATTTACTAATCTATCCAGTGTCCAATTCCTGCAGCTTGTTAGCTGGAGGCACTGCATGTTCTAGTAGAGTTCCTGCTGCTGTTAGCTCCTGCCTCCTGAGAGTGGAGCCAGCAGTTGGAACCCTACTGAGTCATTTCATTCCTGTTTCTCTGTGAAGGGTGAAAACCTACCACAAAATTAATTGAAGTGCTTTAGGAGGACCATTATGGCCACACAGTAGGAAAATGTTCAAAGAGCTCAAGGTATTGCTATAAGTACCTCAAACTGAACATATGCAAAACGGAAGTCAGCACCTCTCCTGGATGTCTTCTCTTGCGTTTCCTTCAATGGGTACATCTAGTTGCCCAAGCTAAAAGCCTTCCTACAGTCTACTCACACGTCCAACTATTGGGTTCAATTCAAAAAATTAATTCCAACCCTCTCCCATCCATTCTTCAGCCACTGCCCTGCTTCAGTTCATCATCTTCTCTTGATTATATTACTTCAATAGCTTCTTTTCATCTCCTGTTTTCTGGTCTTTTCTCACAAGTTCATCCTCCAGATGCCCTCCAGATAATTTTCTAAAAAGAGAATTTTGTCCTGCCTGATGCCCTTGCATGTCTCCCTGATACTCTCATCCCACTGGATAAGTCCAGATTCTAGTTAGGTACACAAGTCCATTCACTTCTGTGCCAACCTAGCATTCTGCCCTTTGGCTCCAGACCATGCATTAGTCAATTTTCTAAGGGTGTCATGTTTCGTCAAGTTTTCTTGTTTTGCACTTGCTGTTGCTATAATCTTCTCCACCTTTTCTGTCAGATGAATTTGAATCCTCCTCCAAGTTCCTGGTCCTTGTCTATATATCTGTATACTCCTATATTGGAAGTACTTCATCTTCACATGAAATCATTGTTTAATCTCCCCCCACGGGAACTTGACCTTGACATCAAAGGTAATGTGTCTTTCATTTTTCTCACCCTGACATTAATTACAGCGTCTAGCACTTATTTTGTGCAAAGTAAATGTTTGTTGAATTGAAAGTCTATCAACAGAGACATCAAGAGCTCTACCATGGAATAGCATGCAACTACTAAGAAGAATGAGTTGGATTCACCCATACTGATTATAGTCTCAGAATGATATATACACACCTCTATTTTTTTTTTTTGTAAAAGGTACAAAAAATAATTCTACTTTTGTTTTTGCCTAGATGAATATGGCAAAGTAGATGAAAAAAGTCCTAAATGTAATCTTTGGTTAAACCAGCAAAAAAGATTGTGTGTGTGTGTGTGTGTGTGTGTGTGTGTGTGTGTGTTAGGGGTGATTTCCTTTATAGTTATCCAAGTTTGACTTGTTACAAAGAGCTTATCTCGCTTTGTAAAGTGGATTAAGGAAAATAAAGTAAATGGTTGATGAATGAGTAAATAAGCTTGAGGGAAGAAGTTTACAGAAAAGAGAGAATATTGTTACTGTTGTGCAAACCCTAAGAAACTAGGAAGAAAATAAAAACATAGAAGTGGAGTATGATTATTCCCATTGTAAAGGATTCTTTTCCCCTCTGAAAGATCTCCACGGGCTCCTTTTTTTTTTTTGTAAAGGCAATTCCATGAAAGGTCTTACCCATTGTTAACAGATCATTAACTGGAGTGTTTGGTGGACTGGGTGGGACAGGTGGGGCCGAGAAAGGGACAGTTTTAGGAGTCGGTGCCAATTGAAGGTCAATTAGAAAGGAAGATAAGCTACATTGATATTAGAATGTAATTATCAGGGAAATTATTACATTGAAAAAATTCAAAGGTCACACAGTTCTTCTGGAGAAAGGGTAACCCAGTGGTTCAGGGAGAAGGAAAGGTGCCTAACTTCCTGAGGTGGGGAAGATGGACAAGGCCATACACGTGAAAGCACTACCCTCGCTTGGCAGGTACAGCATCCAAGTCTACACCCCACTCAGGAAGCAAATCCTCTCTTAGTGTCTGCAGTTAGTCACTAATGAGGAGAGGTGGGTGGTAGTGGGAGAGAAGAAATCTTTTTTTTTCTTTAATAAAGGAGATAAAAAAAGTAAATTAGACCTTCGCATTACCATGAAATAGAAGAAACTCTGAGAACTCTGTACCATTAGAAAAATGTGGGCCTATCTTATACTTCTGTCACTGAGGCAGAGAACAGTGAGAGCTACTGAGTCACTTTTGGTATTTAATAAAAGAAAAAGAAAAAAAAGCAACTGGGCTTGTATTAGTGACATGCTTGTCACCAAGGAATAATGAACTTTTTTTTCTACCAAAAGGAAGAAGTCAATCTATAGGTCTCTTGGACTCCCACCCACATTTTTATACAGTGAAAATCCACTTAAGAACAATAAGAGCAGCCTTGAGGGCGAAAGGAAGAAGGCACAGAGTGGCAATAATACAGCTGACTTCTCTGAATCACATAAAGCAGGGAAGGCAGACTTTTTCTGTAAAGAGCCAGATAGTAAATATTTTAGGTTTGCTGTGCCAAAGAGATAAAATCTAGAATATTATGTAGGTGCTTTTATAATAAAAGAAAAAAAGTCTTTTTCCACTACTTTTTTTTTATTTATTTAAAACTTTTTTAATGGATAGTTGAATATGAATTTCATATTATCTTCATGTGCTACACAATAGTATTCTTTCCAAAACTTTTTCAGCCATTTGAAAACGTAAAAAGCATTCTTCCTTCTTGGGCCATACAAAAATAGGGTGGGCTAGAGTGTGCTGATCCCAGGCATAAAACATTGCTGAATCATGACAGGGTTTGCACTCAGTCAAGGCCCTAGAAGCTTAAGTTGAGTTTAAGCATGACTTCAGAATCCTTCTCAACACAGCAGTGTTGCCAGTGGCAACCATAAGTGGTGGGGAAGAGGAGCTACTCCCTGCCATGCAGTAGCATTTCCTTAGTGACTTCTCAAGAAACAGTTAACTCAAGAATCAGCTGGGTTCTCCTTTACCTTTCAGATCTGGGAGCAAGTAGTAACTCAGTCCTCCGTCCCCAGCCTCAGGAAAGTCAAAGATTTGGGTTATTCCTCCAGAAGCTTGCAGGCTTGTGTCCTTGGGCAATTGCTTCTGCTGCATGAGGTCAGTTTATGGATTTGCTTCTTGTTTGCACTACCATTTCAACCAGAATCAGTAATTCAGTTATTAGTATCTATATTAATAAAAGGCCCATGGGTAACACCGTCACAACCAAATGAGCAGCAGCTCTCGCAGTGGGCAGAGGGGGGCACGAGCTATACTAGCAGCAGAGAGCTATGAGCAGCTGAGAGCTATGGGGATGGGGGTGGGAGTGGGCAGTAGAGGGTGGGGCAGCCAGCTGAGGAAGCAAACTACTCGCGCACGATTTCGTGCACACTGGGCCTCTAGTTTTAAATATTTTTTTAAGACAAACCCACCGACTTTTAGCTGAAGATCTAGGGAGACAATGATGATTAACATGGCTGTAGAAACAATAGCTGTTCAACATCAGCATCATAGCCAACATTTCCAGACAGCTAGCTTGTTTTGTCAGACACTTTTCATACATTATCTTATTTAATCTTTCAACAATCATTGGAAATATACTATTTTAAAAACAATCATTATTTCATTTTACAAAAAAAAAGAAACTAAAATAGATTAAGGACTTTGTCAATCACAGGGCTAGTTATCAATAGAGCTGAAGAGTCAGCAACCTAGATGCATATTCCCCAGCACTTCAAGTGAACATCATACATGTTTGTCCTTGTAAGTCCTTCCCCCACCTCAGACCACCTTGTGGAGTATCATGGCTTCCAGCCATTTTCCTGGCCCCCTCTCCTCACCCATGTCTTTCTCATCTCTTCTCCCAGATTGTTCCCAAGGACTTCCAGTACCTTGATACAATTTTTTAGAATAATTAGCTCTTGTCAGCTCATATTCTCAAAATAAGCCCTAGAAAAAGTCTTTGAGAAGTGATGTCATTTTACAGGAATAAAACTTTGATAAGCCAACTGTTGGATATGGGAAGATAAGACATGGTCAAGGTAGAAGGAATGAAATACATTAGGAAATTAGAAAATTAAAGAATTTTCTTTTCTTTTTGAGAGAGAGGGGCAAAGTATAAACAAGAAAGGATGGAATCAGGGGTTGCTGAACTGAATGGCAGAGAAGATACAGTGTGTGTGTGTGTGTGTGTGTGTGTGTTAAGATTTCCTTTGTATGTAACTGTTCAGTAGATCTTTTATGCATAAAAAGGCCTTGTAAGAATATGCAGAATGTGCGAAATCAAGAAATGAAGATGGAAGGCAGAAAATGAATAAAAGCTCCTTGAGAATTTAAGGATATTCTAAAGACTTTCCATATTGGATGTTTGACATTGGATTTCCCACAGTGTGTGCTAATGTTATGCAAATATTTGGAAGCAGGATGAATCAACACAGTGAAGTGTCAGCCCACAGGGAAGGGGACAATTTTATCTGAGTAGGGAGTAAAGAATGTAGAAAAACATGAATGTGTAGAGGGTAAGTTGGTGTTCATCTTAAAACCATCTTAAAAACCTGCCAAAACCGGTTTGGCTCAGTGGTAGAGCGTCGGTCTGCGGACTGAAAGGTCCCGGGTTCGATTCCGGTCAAGAGCATGTACATTGGTTGCGGGCACATCCCTGGTAGGGGGTGTGCAAGAGGCAGCTGGTCAATGTTTCTCTCTCATCGACGTTTCTAGCTCTCTATCTCTCTCCCTTCCTCTCTGTAAAATATCAATAAAATATATATATTTTTAAAAACATACAAAGGGGCCTGTATAAGGGTAGGATGGTGGAGCTGGACAGGATGGGATAAATATGAGAGAGATGATAACACTGGTTGAGTTTCTGGTGCAGGAAACAGTGACTTCTCTAATATTTTAACAGGAAAGGGACATAATGTAGGAAACTGAGTTCTTTCAAAAATTTTTGCAAGGGCAGAAGAACCGATTCTAGGACAACCTCTAGAAATGAACAACAGTGTAGAGTGGCCGATGTGGGGGTTGTACCCCTGCCTCAATATGAAAAGTGGGGAACCTAGAGGCCACCTCCAGCACTGTAGAATTCGGGAAAGGCCCACTTTACCTGTGACAGGAGCTACAGAACCAGCAAATAGTGGCTCTAAACTGTACCTGCTCCATCTACAAGAGAAAGATGTGTAAGCTCAGCCCATGATTTGCAACCCTCACTCCAGCAAGTCACTGGATGCTGGAGAACAACTATGCTTGCCAACAGAAACCATCATAGAAAGATACCTTCCACCTCATTTCTGCCTTTCAGACTTCACAGGAATGCATCTTATTGGTGGAAACTGATTACATTAAGAACCTAGTACCATGCCAAGCCATATTGGAGATAAAGGCAAAAGAAAAAAAACAGTGCATTACTTGCCTCAACCTAATCTCTGCCCTATTAAGAACCATAGCTACGAGGGAGTCTTAGAAATACAGTTTTTAGGTTTTCATTTTCTGCATTACAGAAAGCACACTGGAGAAGGTTGGGAGGGAGGCTGAGAGGCATCTGTGACAGTCAGTTGAACGTGTTAAATTGGCTAAGTTATGGTACACAGTCTAGATGTTGCTGTGGAGGTATTTGTTTTAGATGTGATTAACATTGAAATCTTTGACTAACGCAGATTACCCTCCACAATGGGGGTCTCTTCATCTCTTGAAAGCTTTAAGAGAAAAGACTGAGATTCCCAGAGAAGAAATTATGTCTCTATAATTATGTGAGCCAATTCCTTAAAATAAATCTCATATCATATGTGTGTATGTGTATATCTATACACATATGTACACACACACAGCAGCAACTCTCTAGATATTTCAACCAGAAAGGGACATACTGTAGGGAATTGGGTTTTTTTTTAAGTGATTCTAGAAGGTAAGAGAAGCAGACTCTTACACATTCTATTAATCCCATTAGTTCCTTTTGTTGGAGAACCCTGGCTAATACACTTGGTAGAGGTAGGGATTGAGATAGAGATCAGGTCCACTAGATCTACCATTATTGACATAGAAGAAACAATACTCAGTTATAGTGACAAAGTAGAAGAGAAAGAGAGGAGGAGGAGACTAAGTTGATTCCTGGGTTGCCAGTGTGGATGACCAGCTGGTGCCCCTGACTGAGATGAGGAAGACAGATCCAGCACCAGAAAACGGAGCACATGCTCATCATCCTTAGAAGACACAGTTAGCACCTTCCAAATGAAGCCATGCTCCAGGGCATGAGATCCACCCTATACATGTCACAGGTTGCCTGGGACAGGTGTTTTGGTGGTTTCCTCATTTATTCATTCACTCAATCATCCGTTAGATAAATACAAGGATGGGTAAAAATAGGCTTACAATTGTTCATATGGAAAATAATACAATGTTTAGTAAATAATACTATAAGAATAAGCTCTGTTTGGCGCACTCATAACTGTAAACCTAATTTTACCCACCCTTGTATTTCAATGTCTATCAGTGTCTGGTACTGTTCTGAGCTTAGCAGGCAATATGATGAACTAAATATGAGTTGGGTCCTTTCATAATGTTTTCATTCTAAATTAGGAAGACATGATAAACAAGCACACAAGTAAGCAAATGACACAATTCCAGACAGTGAGATGTGCAGCGAGGACCAGGAAACGGGGCAATATGATGGAGAGTGACAGGGAGTGGGGGACACCCCGAACATGGTGATGCAAGTAGAATACACCTGGACCCCACATGGAGCTTACGGCGAGGGGAATGCTGAGCTGCTGTATGTGTGACTCATCTGGAATGAAAATAAAGAACTCCAGACTTATGTGATGAGCTACTAAAGGGATCTCAAGCACGATACAAGTGTTTGTAATGCCTTCCTTGGTTCCGCATACTGACATACAGTAAATGGTAACTGGATGAACCTGTGTAAGGTGAGAGATGGTGAGCTGGAGAGCAGGGTTTGGGTCCAGGGCTGAGTCTAAGAGCAGCATCTGGGTTCTGACCAGAGGCTCTCTGGGGTTGTTAAATTCTCAGAATGACATTGCTTCGGCACATGGTGGGTCCTCTATAAATATTGGTTGATGAATTAAAGCACCCCTTGACTAAAGATGGAGGGAGTGTCTATAGCCATATCAGGAGCCTTTGCATTCTGTGTGATTTCTTCACACTTGGGAGAAGCATTTGGCTCCCTCCATAAAACAAGTCCCAGAGATGTCTCTAATTCTGTGCCCTGCATTTCAGCACTTGCTATCCCCCTGGGGGACTGTGACTTGCTTTTTCAAAAAATATAATTTTATTGTTTTCAGAGAGGAAGGGAGAAGGAGAGAGAGAGAAATATCAATGATGAGAGAGAATCATTGATTGGGCTGCCTCCCGGACAGCCACAACCAGGCATGTGGCCTGACCAGGAATCAAACAGTAGACCTCCTGGTTCATAGGTCGAAGCTCAACCACTGAGCCACACCCAGCTGGGCTGTGATTTGCTTTTAATGCTCCTGCCATAGTCTGGCCCCAAATCTTTTCCTTACAGTTGTCTCTTCAGTAGCTGAAGTAGCCTGGGAATTCTAGAAACTTTAAATATTAAGGGAGTAAAAAAGAATTATACACATCCTGCCATGCTTTTATCTGGCAGCATACAAGACCTCGGTGCCTTTCTGTGGGCATAATGGACCCAGTTCTCCAGGAGCCACGCTAAAAAATCCTGACGACAGTAAAGCTTCACGGACAGTTGGTGGATAATCAGACTAGAACACTTGCATTTCTCTTACGTGTCAGGGGATTAAATAGTCAGCCAACCATATGACATGCCTAGCAGCTATTTTCAGCTCTGTTTTAACCTGTTGAACTCCGGATAGCAGCTTCTGTATTTTTATCTTCCTTCGAGGCAATAAGTGTGGGGCAGTGAGGTTACAAAGAAATAACTAACAACTCACAAGAAAACAATCTAAATTAAGCACCTGTGTTGTGATTATAAAAATACACAGATTTCCTTTGCTTCTGCTGGTAAGGCCCACACATTTGTGATGTGCCTGCACATGATGCGCATTTACCCACACAGTGCTTTTCCATTTAACCTTTTAGGTCAGATCTGTTAGATTTCCTCTCTCCCCAGCCACACGATTGGTGCGGGATTTCTTGCCTTCTCACACTGAAGCAGAGTGATAAGACTGTGTAACCCTTCATCCAAAATACCAAGGCCAATGGCCATGGGTGCTGTCACAAAAATATGCCCCCAAATGGGCCGGAATTCTTGCTCCTGGGGCTTTGGCTAACTCCGGTTGTCTAGGCAATGCTTGGAAGTGCACCAGCTGCCTCCCTTTCTCCTTGACTTGAATGGACACGAGGCTGTGCGTTCTCCAAAAGACAGAAGGTTCACTGGGACCATGACACCACCTTGTTCATTGCCGAAATCTTTTGCTAGGGCCGCCAGGACAAAACACCACAGACTAGGTGGCTTGCGAAATAGAAATTTCTGTTCTCCCAGTTCTGGAGGCTGCAAGTCCAAGGTCAAGGTGCCAGCAGGTCTGGTTTCTTTTGAGGCCCGTCTCCTTGGCTTGCAGAGAGCCGCCTTCTCCCTGCGTCCTCACCTGGCTTTTCTCTGTGCAAGTCCTGGTGTCCCTTTGTTCAAATGTCTCCCTGTGAAGACAGTCGAATTAGCACCCGTCCCAATGGCCTTGTTTTTAATTGAATTACCTTTTTAAAGGCACTATCTCCAGATATAGTCCCATATTTTGATATTCTGGGAGTTAGGACTTCAACATATACATTTTGAGGAGGCAGAGACACAATCCAGCACCAAACAGCCCCTGTCTAACCACTGATTTAGTGGCTGCCACATGGTAGGCAATGCATGCCTGTTGAATTAACACAAGAACTTTGCTAATGTCATTGGTGGGCCACGTCCCTTAAGAGTTTCTTGTACTAATTAATCCAGCATCTGATTTTAAAACTTGTGTTGTACCCGCCCATTTTACTACTGGTCATTGACCGTAATCGGACCAGACTGAACATCGGTGGCATCGAGCTTCCACGGAGACGAGGCTGTGTGCGAGGGCATCCCTCCCACTCCCTGGCCCAGAGCTTGTCACTTCCATGTCATCTCCACCTGCTCCCCATCGGGCTGGGGTGGCAGCGCAGGGGCAGTAATGAGGCTCCCAGCTGTCAGTCCCCGGCCTCCTTTCAGCAGATGCTTGACCTCTCCCTGTGGAGGCATGCGTCTCCCGCTTCCGTTATTTCCTTCCAGTCGGGAAGAAAAAAAAATATTACTCCCCAAAGATCTCCTGTTCCTTTTCCAGGGCAGAATGGGCATCTCAACAACATGCCCATTGTCTGACCTGAGTGTTGCTCTACTAGTCTTTCAGGGGGAAAAAATAAGCCCCAAAACTTTGATCCCTGGGGAGGTGAAGCGGAAGTTGATCTTCACCATTAAATTTTTTTATAGATAGCAAAGTCCATGCTTCCACCTGCATCCAGAGCACAGAGGCAGGCAGCTGGCAGAACAAAGCACCAGGGAACTGGCTGGCCAGAGTCTCTTAAATTGCCCATGTACAGGTGCAGCTTGTTTTTCATCTCAGTGGCAGCCACTAGTGATTGACAATGTTTTACCCAGAGGAGTTAACCCCTTTTCCTCCGAGAAGAACCAGAGGCAGGCCTTATGATTCAGAAAACAAGTCTGTTCTAAAGAAACTTAACCCGAATGGATGGAGACCGTGTTGTGAACCCACGTTACCCTCCATGAAAAAAAGGAACTAAACCATTTCAGACAAAACCTTTGAAAAATGCCCACTAGGTCTTTCTGGCTTTGTTGCCCAGGCTGATAGACACCCAGCTAGAGATGGCGCCGGAGGGATGTTATGCTCTAGAATATGAGTGACCTGGGCGCTGGATGTGCCGGGTCTTCAGTAAGACGTGAGGTACCTGACCTAGAAAACCAATTCCTGTTCGCCTTCAGCTTTTTTCCATTAACGTCAAACAAGCTATTTTGGAGGGTTAGCAGCAGAGGAGAGACACTGTGGTGCAGCCAGTTTTCAGACTTTCAAAGATGGTGAGCTCGGCAATCTCTGGTTCTGTGCTGGTTTGTCTGTTTCTCCCCCAATGACTCCCGCTGCTTCTCAGGTGGGGTTCCTTTTCAGAGCTGGCACAAGGACATGAGCCATATGGGGAGTCCGCTGCAGGGGGAGGATTGATGAAGACGTCCAGATAGGCCATTGGCCTCGTGCTCTCTCTGGCAGTCTTTGGAACCTGCATGGGCGATGAACTGAGCAGTCAGATGGGGATGAGGGCAATCTTTAGAATGAGCAAACCTAAGACATTATGCTGAGTGAAACAAGCCAGTCAATGAAAGAAAAACACCACACGATCTCACTCATTTATGAATAATAAGGAACATTATAAACGGATGAGCAAAAAGATAGATACAGAGAGAGTAAAGCAACTAACAGACTGTCAAATTACAGTGGGGAGGGGAGGGGGTGATAAGAGATCAACCGAAGGACTTGTATCCATGCATATAAGCATAACCAATGTACGCAAAACTCTGGGGAGTGGGGGGGGGGGGGATTGGTAAGATATGTACACATATAATACCTTAATAAAAAAATGAAAGAAAAAAATGAGCAAACATCGGGAGGGTGGCATGGAAAGCTCTTAGAACCTCCGCAAGAACAGCTGGAAAGAGGCCAAGCTCAGGGGGAATTATCTCCTAAACTGGGAGCCTCCGGGAGTGAGAGGGAAGTTGGCTACTGCTGGTTACAAGTTAGCGCTTCAGGGGAAGGCTCCAGCGTCTTGGCGAGGACCCCTCGTTCTCTGCCTCCTCGGGAGGGTCTCGAGACAAGGGAAAGAGATTTGAATAAAGTTGTCCCAGTGTAGACAGGGTGGTTTCATGTTCTGGTAGGTGCATTATAAATCACCTCCGCTTAGCACAAGCAGCCTCACAGGTGAACACTCCTGATAATTTAAATGCCTGGAACACACTGTTGCCTGAGCACAGAGCGTGACCCCAATGACTCTCACAGCCATGGAGCAATGGCTTCATTTCTGAATGGAAACTGACGTGCAGACGACTCCGACCCTTCCTCTGAGAGTCTCAGGACATTTCTAATGACCACCCATGCCCGAGGAGCCTTCCTCTCTGTATCTTTGGCTTTGACACGGCCTTTGAAATGCTCGGTGGAGGGCATCTGTCCAGTTAATCTGGAAGTAAAATAATCAAAGGAACTCTGTGGCCTGGAAACCAACCTACGTCATCCACAAATCAAACCTTTTGTATGTGTCTTGATACCTCTACGTGGCCAAAAGCTATCAAATTTAAACATTTTGAATTTTCACTAATTTGTTTTGGTCTCAGATGTAAATCACAGCTACTAATGGCTGTGCAGGAAATAAAATACCAGGATTATTGCAGAAATGAAAGCCTCCGCGCCATAGAGATCATCTAATGAAGCGAAAGCTTGGGTGCACGTCGGCTTACTCAGAACAATAGAGCTGTCAACCACATAGGGCTACTGTAGGAAGTAGTGCCTCCGAAACAGCACGGTCTAGCGTTGGGCAACACAGCTCCTCTCTATCTGCATTTATAGCGGGAATATGGAATATGCGTCTGCTTCAGTGTGATTCACAAAACCTTGTGTGTGAGTGGTAAGAGTAAATTCTAAACTCAGCTTCAGTATTTGCTCCTCTCGCTGGCACTCCTGTCACCGCCATGATCTGGAAGCAGGAACTCGAGGGCCCGGAGTGATCCATGGGGACCTTTTCTCTTGGGTCCTTCCACAGGGGGACGAACACTTCCCAATCACCACACACATTCTAACACTCTATACACAAGGGGCAAGAGACAATGCTCTAGATTATGGATATTCTTGGCCTTGGGGGGAAAAAACTATTTTCCCCTTAAAGTTTGTAAAGGTAATTACCATTATTTACAGTGCTGAGGGCAAAGCCCCACCCTGGGCTTCGGGCCAGGGGATCTCAGACTAAGAGTGTAGCGAGGTGAGCCAACTCCGAGACAAAAGCACAATTATGTTCACACAAAACCCAGCACTGGTGGCAGTGGGATGGAGGAAACACCCACGCAAGGGGGGAGGCGTGTGGAGGGAGGGGCTTCCTTTGAAGTTTTGCATAAATCTGGTAATTTCCCTCCCCCCACAGGGCTGGGAATGGAGATTCTGGGTTTTCATCTTGGGTCTCTTATTAAGCCGTGCCATAAGGAAACGGACTTCCTCCTTGCTTGATTTGCCAATTTAAAACACTGAACTTCAAATAAAAGAACTCTGGAAGAATTAAGAAGACGGGAAATGTTGTGCAAGGCGCTGTGAAGTGTTCTTCATTTCTTGGCAGAAAGGAACTAAAGTAAAAACACCAAAAAAGAAGGCATCCGTGCTTTGTAAGCCCACCTCCCTTGTCAGGCATTTCACCTTCCCTTCCGTTCTGATTCACGTCCATTGTCCACTTCGGAAAGTTTCAAAGCGGTGAGGTCGGGAGAAGTGTTGCCCCAGTACACCTGGTTCTTCCAGTCAGAAAATAATTAGCTAATAACTGCTCGCGCATGTTGCCTTTCTGTTGTATCTTTTTCTTCCTGCCAGGATTAGGGCCAGGTGATTATTTGTGCTAATGGTGTGAATCAGAGACAAGAAAAGCGTGTAATGGAAGTGTTGACACGCCTTGAGATATCCGGGCCTGACAAGGGAACCACGGGCAGTGACGGGGAGAATCGGGGTCCACTGAGCGCTCCCCACCTGGCCCCAGACTGGCTGAATGCCCTGGGTCCCAACGCCCAGACCCCCTGGTCATCTATAGCTCAGCTGTTCAGGAGGAGAACCATAGCCAAGTTGGATTTTCTCTTTCAGTCCGGGAGGAAATGCTCTTTGGGAAATAGATGTGGACCCGTGAAGACCCTTGGCCATGACCTCGGTGAAGCCGAGGCCGAGGACAATTTGGAGCACCAGCATGCCTCTCGCTCCTGCACAGGACAGAGGCGGACACCGGACAGAACCCAGCCATCAGCTCCACACACCTAGCTCTCAGTGCTGGCAGCAGAGAGGAAAGGGGAATTACAGGCAGGCTGGACTTGAAACAGTGCTGTGGCCCCACCTGAATTTCAGGTGCCCCAGGGAGTGCTTTCAACCACCTGGAATGGAGGCTGTTTCAGGGTACAGATGCAATATGTGTTTGTCTTGCTTTTGTTTGCACCTGAATGCAAGTACCAGGTGGAAGCCAGAAGGTGTGGAGCATTGCAAACAATTTTGACTGTAAATAAAGAGAATGTAAGCATTTAAAAGCCTGAGTTCTTGGGGGGTGGGGAGAGAGGAAGAGAGAGAGAGAGAGAGAGAGAGAAGGTGGAGGGAAGGAAGAGAGGAAATGAGAGGGTAGGGTAGAGAGAGAAGAAAGGGGAGAGGAAATAGATTTACTATTAAAGGCAATAGAAAAATACATAGAGATTTGTAATGGTGTGATACTGCTATATATTTCCCATGATATGTTCATATCCCTGCATACAACCCATTCTCACTTTATCTATATATAGCTAATAAGCCCTTGGATCTATGATCTGCCTTGTTCAGTACAGAATGTGCCTACTATGTACCAGGCACTAAACACTAGGAATAAATGATGAAAGATTGTCAGATAGCAAGTGAACACTTATGATGTGATGGCTGCTATGGTGATGTTCCACAGACCATGACAACAAAAAACACACACCATCTATGTATCCTTAGGACAGGGAAGGAAGACTAACGAGGAAACACATGAAAAAGGAAGATCTTATATAAACCTCTACCCAACAGATACAATTTCCACAGCCATGAAATGTGTTGATGTTTTAGGCCTTCCTTGTGGGTAGGACATGTCTCTGTAGAGTATACAAAATTTGGAAACATAACATTTTACTTTAATGCTAAAGGTTGATGTGAATATTTATAGGGCAATACGCAACTTTGAGATGCATTTTTGATCATCCTATTTTGTTTAAAACTGTTCTGCAAAAGGCATCAACATTTGGAAAATATGTAATATTTAGCTTTCTTATTTTTTAATAACAAAGTCGCTTTTTGTCAACTGTGAAAGAAAAAGGCATCTTGTAAAGTAAGTCCTTGCATTTTCAAAGAAAATACAGTATGTATTACGGTTAAATACATTTTTGAGTGAGATGGCCCAGTAGTGCTGAAGAATAATTTACTCAATAGGATAAATGTCATCCTTGCACTTCCCGGCTATGTAGACAGCGAGTGTCATGGCGAGGTTACCCACAATGGCCTCCATTCTCAAGAACCAGACCAGGCTAATGTTTATACTCAGTGGTAGTTACACTAATCCTAAGGGGACTTATAAGATCAGAAGTTGAAAGCACATCAAGACTGAAAGATAAAGGTGTTCAACAGCATCTCTAACATCAGTCGAACAGAAGTCTGAGAGCAAAGTGTCATGACCTTAATAAGCAGACCTGACAGAGTTGGACCCAGGCCAAAAGATGTGATCCTCCATCTCTCGATCAAGCCCGCCCAGTCTGTGTGTAATTCCCACACCTCTGCCTTGAGGTCCCCAGGGGGCTCCTGACACTTCTTGTGTAAACACGACTCCACAATATTGGGTTTGCTTGTTGAACAGAGTTATTTGAAGCTTTCAACCCCCTCCCCCCTGTAGATGATGAAAATATGGGTGATGAAAATGACTGGATTCACTTGACCAGCGTGAAATACATAACCCAAAAAATCCTTAGAATTAGACGCTCAGACTCAGCACGAGTGTGTCTGTGGACTTCTATATATGAGTCTAGAAAGCTTTTCTCTTAGAAAATTATGGAAATTTTAAGGAGAGTCAAAATATCTGATTCACAGACCACAGGATTCAGATACATACATTTTAGAATGCAGTTGAAGGCTTTTTAACCTCAGATGATGGGAATGCAAAATATTATGCAAATCAGACTTAATCTTCTGAATGATTTGCCTCAATAAAAAAAGTTAAAGATGCAAAAAGAAGACCATATCCACATTTTTAGGTTGTGTTTTTATGCAAATAAAGTATTGCTCAGAATATCTTGGGAACTTGAGCAGAGACATCTAGTCACTACCCATGGTCCTCCAGGTTTCCTCAGCATGAACAGCAGACTGAGATGAGATGAGATGAGATGAGATGAGATGAGATGAGATGAGTAATGATTAATATAAACTCAGTGAGTACCAATGTCAGGCAAGGAAGAAGAAAAAAGGGAATCAGAAGAAAGAAGGAAAGGGGAGTGTGAAAAGGGAAAAGAATGAAAAGAGACTACAGATGTGACCATGACTAATGACATTTTCTTAGATTCCTTCCGTAAATTCCCTATTCTTGCTGGACATTTACAATTTATAAAATATTATATTCCACTTAAGACATCCTTTGATATTGAGCACAAGCAGATTTATGAAAGTTATCCCAGGCACACCAGAAATGTTGAACAACACACTAACAGATTATGTGTTAACTTTTAAATAATATATTGATCAATAGATTGTCAGTTTCCAAGACATGTGCTCAGTGCCTTTATGAGAATACAATCACCCATCATAATTAGGAAAGGAGCCTCAGTGCATGTGACATTGGGGATGAAACTCGAGTGGCAGTGTTCAGCAAAGGCTTTGGGGAAAAGGTTTTCAAGTCAAGGGCGTGAGTAGCAATGGTCCTCCGGGGAGGAGCATGTTCTTGCTACAGTGTGAGCAGCACTACCATCATGGATGGGGACCAGCAGCAGGGGACAGATCATGTGCCCAGTTCTTTGGGCCTTCTTTTAGAGATGGAGTAAATTTCTTACTTTGGCTGTCTCTTCCAAGGCAACTGGATTTCACCTGAGAGTTTCTTGTGGTATCAGAGAGCACAGGACTAGATTTATAGAAATTATTCTTTTTTTTGTACTTTTAAAAATAATGTATTTTTATTGATTTCAGAGAGGAAGGGAGGAGAGAAACATCAATGATAAGTGAGAATTATTGATAGGTTGCCTCTTGCACGCCCCCTACTGGGAATCCAGCCCGCAACCCGGGCACGTTCCCTTGACCAGAATCAAACCTGGGACCTTTGAGTACACAGGCCGATGCTCTATCCACTGAGCAAACTGGCTAGGGCCATAGGAATTATTCTTAAACAAATAGTTCAAGTTCAATAGATTCCGTGGTAATGGATGGGGGTATCAGATCAGTGAAGTTCTAAGGAGGGTACGATGTGGTCAGGTTTGCATTTTAAGAAAGGTTCTGTTACTAGTATACTTGCAAGACAGTCAGTTAATCTGATGAAGTTCTGGGTCAAATGGAAATTTGTTCTTTAATAGAAAATGGAATTAATATGATGACTTGAACAATAGTCATTTGGCTTGAATATATAATGCATGAAGTGATTTTGTTTTACTTGGTTTACAAAAAGTTTTGGAAAAGGGATTCTGGCATTTTCTGCAAACCTCATTCTCCTCTGTCTACAAAATACAATTGAAATTGTTTGTATGTTGTTATTTGGATTCTGGCACAACTCCACATTTGTTTCTTGTATTTTAAAAATATTTCTAAATATAGGATGGCCGCACAAACACAAATACCTTATAGTTGGCTACAGGAGCTCATAAATTACTTCCGGAAGACACACATCCAAATTAGTATTAACTTATTATAGTTGTCTTTTGTACAAGAAACATACATTGACTTTCCACATATTTCTATATTTCCCACATCAGAGGAGTGTTCCTGGGTGGAAAGGACAGTCCTGGGAGGTCAGCTGGACTCTGATCAATAGTTGTTGGGCAAGTCAATTAGTCTCGTTGTGATTGGTTTAAAATATGGTGTAATAATATGGCCCTTTCTGTCTAACAAAGGTTGTTATAAGCCTTAAGTTTGCTAATGTATGTGCAGGTACTCTGGAAATCACGATTAAGTGTTGGTGGCCATTAACATGACACTTTCGAGGTGAAACAGAGTATTAAGAGTAGAGGCTTCCAGTTCGATGGTCCAGCTCATGCAGCTCCAGTCCAATGCTTAGCAAACAGGTATTTGATAAAATAGTGTTGAATAAGTGAATATCCATGTACACGCATTTAAAAAACATTAAAAGTGTAAAAACTATTGATGATCCTGAATTATAAGAATCTTTAAGGAGGTAGTTAATATTGATATTAAATAATATAGCTATTGATATGTAAATAAAACCAGTCCCTATCTCAACCCAGTTTTCAATATAGTAAACACACACACACACACACACACACACACACACACACACACACACACATCAAAGTAACCCTACTCCCTCTCCATGCATGCATAGAAATGTCACTTTTCCAGACCCGATGTCACCTTGTTTACATTTTTCCTACTTTTAACCCTAACTCATTTAAATTCATCATTTGTAATAACCTAGTTTGGAGGGGGAATTTATCTGAATGTAGACATGCTCTATGTAGGACTTTTCCTTTTAATTGTGGATGAGGCTGAGAAAATTTATGACTTGTTCTGGGAATTGGGATTTAAGGCTGCAGCTTTCACTTCAGTGAGAATGTTCTCTGGGAATGGCAGTAGGAGTAGAACCTGCTCCTGGTTTGTGATTCTGGAGAAGTCACTTACCTGGGGTGCAAGAATGGGCTTTGCTTTTATTTTGGAGGGTTTCTCTCTCTCTCTCTCTCTCTCTCTCTCTCTCTCTCTCTCTCTCTCTCACACACACACACACACACACACACACACACACACACACACACTCCATCCTATTTCATTTTAAAAAAATATATTTTATTGATATTTTACAGAGAGGAAGGGAGAGAGAGAGAGCCAGAAACATCAATGAGAGAGAAACATCGACCAGCTGCCTCTTGCACACCCCCCACCGGGGATGTGCCCGCAACCAAGGTACATGCCCTTGACCGGAATCGAACCCGGGACCTTTTAGTCCGCAGACCGACGCTCTACCACTGAGCCAAACCGGTTTCGGCCACTCCATCCTATTTCAAAGTTGTATGTAGAAGAGCTCTGAAAGGAGCATTTCGGATGGAGGGCAGTGGAAGGATATGCTTTTCTACATGTTCTCTTGTTCATTTTACCCATGGGTTATTCAGTTTGGAGTCCTGCTGTTTGTTTTTTTCTTTCTTTTCTTCTTCTTCTTTTTTTAAATTTAGGCCCAAGCAATAGACTGCCCAGGTTCCCTGAGAGAGGATCCATTTTCAGTAGCAAGGATAAAGAGAAAGACTATTCCTAGAGAAAATACAATGGATATAAAGTGTTTACAGTTAGCCTTTAGTGACTGGGCTGGAGCCATTACCCCGTGTCTGGCTTCTCACGTGTTTCCTTCGAGCAGGACCCATCTTGTTCTCTGCCACCTGGCACCTTTCCCCTCTCGCTGAAACTTCCAGATCAAGGTTCCCAGACCCCTCTGGGTCCTCCTGTCTGTGGACATTGATACAGTGCAGATTTCACTTTTTAGAGGGAGGCACCTCTACCTCCCCAGCAAGGAGGAGCCTGTTCACTGTGATCCATCCTGAACCCAAGCCACTGTAAAACCTATCAAAGTACACACAGGAACACAGGTCACTTTTCACACTGACATGAACTGATAGGTATACTGTCATATAGAAATACCTATTCTATTTTGACATCCCAAAAAGTTACGTTTCTTTCTTTCTCTGGATTAGAAGGGGTTGGAGCAGATCTGTGTTCTAAATTTGCAAAAATGGCAGCACTGTGCTTCCAGATGAGGAGACGCAGATGGAGGAGATGGTCTTGTGAGTGTTGTTTATAGGAAAGGATGTGTTTCAGAGGCTGCCGAGAGAGAACCAACCTCCCAGTCTCCAGGGCGAGAACCCCGTCCTATCTAGCAGCGGGCAGGCATGCTAGGGGCTGACCAAACTATATCAACCCCCCCCCCCCCGGGCCCATCCCTCTTCAGGAAGAGACCACGCAATCCAGAGAACAGACCAAACTCATGGTCTCGGGCCAGGATCTTTTCTATGTCCTAGATATTCTTATTGTGAAATTCAAACGTGACAACGGGTGGGTCTGCCTTTGGCTACAGGGCAATGCAAATGTAATAATAGTGTTGTATCCACGTTTGCAAGAAAAGTCTCCCTTCACTTTATGCGACTGTAGGATCTCCAGCAGTAGTCTAGTCTGAAAAGTCTGTCGCAAGTGTATTGGATGTTTCCGTTTGCCAGACCTGTCAGGATAAATTAATGACAGGATGTTGCAGACATGGCAGAGCGCCAGCAGCATCGTGCATAGTTTAATATAGCCCCGTTTCCCCATTTCAATGTACTTGTGGTTAGATAAATCCTCAGAAATTTACAGCTGCTACAGACGAGTTTATTATGTACTCTGCCTGCACACATGATAAGTGTAATAGGAATGTGTGTTCTTAAGGTGCATAGATTTTACTGACATTTCTTTACCACGATGGAAATATTTAGTTGCTAAAAGTAGCATCTGCAGATACTTTTGAACATTTAACTTCTGTGTAACAGGCAGGGATGGTTAAACACATTACCGTGCTCAGCCATCTTCCCTCCACTTTAAATCGAAGAACTGTAGCTCAGGAAAAAAAACAAAATTACATGAGCATTGATAGCAAATGGTCCCGTAAACACACAGAAAAAAAATTACTATTAATTTTCAGTTGAAAACACGGAAAAATAACAAACGGAAGCTACCAGGGAAACGTCTTCCTTTGGTCTCAGGAGTACTTTTTCAGCATCGGCTGTTCATTTTTGCTCCAGCAACAAGTCATTTTCCTAATTTTCTTGCTTTTTTCTCCTTTTGGATTCTATTTTTTTTTTCTTAACTTCATTAAGCAAGTCATGTCCATTCCAACCATTTTAAACGATTAGCAATATATGCTTATGAGATAAATGTTGTAGAAACAAACCATTCCTACATTTTGTGCTACCATATTCTTTCAAATTCTTGAAATAATCAAGTGATGACTTAAGAAGAAATAAACCAAATTAAGTAAAAATCATGTTCTTCAGTACTTTTAGAAATGACACAAGTATATACAGCTGGACGCTTCTGACATAGTAGCCGTAGAACATGCATGTTACAGATATTTTTTTAGACTGGGAGCAGAAATTAAAATTGTAGAATCTTAGCAGCATTATCCCGAGTTTTCCAGACAATAAAAAATAACTCATCCATAATCAGAATGAATTTGAGGTGTCAGAAGAGCAATTTCAGAAAACAGAGGGCTCACAACATATGCTTGATGTAGATTTGAAGAGCATCCTTAGAAAAAAGTACCCTTTGTGTTTACAAAACAAATGTTTTTATACTATCTAGTTCCTGCCTTAACTTAAAGTATTTCCTATTCACTTTAATAATTAGAGCAGAAGTATATGATGAATGGAGGGCCTCATTACCAAGTTTGCTTTCTGGGTCTCTGCAGAGAGGGGCTGTCTGCTTTCGCCTACTTGGTCCATTGTTAACCCTAAATGATACTGACATCCAATTCTCCTGCAGATAATTGGGTCCATCCATAGACTGAGTTTGCCAGTCAACAGAACCTTTTGATTGACACGATGCTTGATGTTTTTATTATCTTATATGACTGGAATGGCGCCCTTTGCTGCTCCTTGAATAATATGCTACTGTATATGTATCAGTTTGATTCCGCAGAATCTATTTCTTAAGAAAATGTAAAAAGTATAGCATGGAGTATAGGTTTATCGAAGTAATTATGCACGAACGCATTACCATTAAAATGAGTAAACAAAATACATCGGTAATTTTTTTTTTTACTCAAATGTATTTCAATTTTTTTAGGTCACTGTGCATTAAAGACATAACAGATGATTCTAGTACCTGAAAGTGGCTATAGGTACATTCAGATTACTTCTTCAGTGAGTCTTGCCTGTGCTGGGGTGGCCAACTACCACCAGTTGCTGGCTCACTCTACACAGAGACTGAGATCCAGCACTTCAGAGACCTCCCAGTGGACGAGTCTGACGAACCTCCACTTACAGCCAGCACTCATGTATACTGGCCAAGTGCCTTAGCCTCCAAAGTCTTGGTTTCCTTATTGGCAGGGCAAAAAAAGATTTTATCTACCTCTTGGGTTTGATGTGAAAAGTAAATGAGGTCATGCACATAAATTGAAGATTTGTGGAATATTTTCTGTAGTTTAAGTTCAATAAAAAGTGGGGCTGTTGAAAAATGTTCCCATAATTTACTTAATAGAGATGGCTCTCAGATGGAAATCATTTAAATATTTATAAAAGTGTAAGGCCACAGATTTTTGTTATAGTTTCTAGAATTTTCTAAATATTTGTGAGTTAAATAAACAACTAAAGTGATGTCATAGAAAACTGTAAAATGATGTTATTTCCCAGATACAGTCCTGCTGAATTTTTTAAGGAGAAAATATATTATAGTTTAAGAATAAAATTAATGTCAACTATTTACTTTTGTGGAAGGAAACTTTACACAGAATTTCAAGAGCACTAAGTATTAGTACACTTAAAAACACTGATTTTTGAAATGTGCATTTTAAACATAAAATTGCATTTATGATATAAAATATTTCATGCTTTAATTTTTTAAAAACTTGATCTTTTTTCTAGTTTTGCAAATCCAATTCCTTGATAGTTTTGATATTGAGTAATCTTTAATCATCAAGATAGAGTAGAATCAATAATCAGAAAACAAATTTCTTAGAATGGTTTAAAACACTATTTCAATCTGCAAAAGGTATCCAATTGTTACTTGTTTGGAGAAAAACAGACCTTCAAAGATGGGATAAAATTCATTAATTTCTGTATGAAAATAAAACAACAACAAGAACAAAAAACACACATTTAAAAAATATATGTTTTATTGATATTTTACAGAGAGGAAGGGAGAGAGATAGAGAGCTAGAAACGTCGATGAGAGAGAAACATCAACCAGCTGCCTCTTGCACAACCCCGACCGGGGATGTGCCCACAGCCAATGTTCATGCCCTTGTCCGGAATTGAACCCAGGACCCTTCAGTCAACAGACCGATGCTCTACCACTGAGCCAAACCGGTTTTGGCAAAAAAAAAAACAAAAAAAAAAAACACAAAAAAAACCCCACTTTTTTTTTTTTTTTTTTTTTTTTTACTATGAAAATGTATGGCTATCATAAATCTTCAAATGGATTATTTTGTCTGATTCCTCTACTTGAGTATAATTTGGAATTATTACTCTGAGGGCATTCTTATGATCGCTCCCATCCGATCTCATCTCAGAGCATGTGGTAAAGATGTTTTATTAACCCATCTGTGAACATAACCCAGTTTGGCTTTGTTAACAGGGACAAAAAAGGACTGGGCTTTGAGAGAAACCAACTTTTTCCAGGTGTTTGCCTCAAGTGTTAATTTTGTCTTCAGTAGTTGCAATATAAAAATAACCCTTTATTTTTCTATGAAGATTGAAATCTCAGCATATGTTTAGATATCCCAACATATTATTTTACTTGGCATTGTTTAAAATTGTCTACAGTGTGTTGAAATTCTTTGTGATTAAGACCAAAATCAAAGAATCAATACATATTTCAAAACTATGAGCTGAAACCGTAGAGACACTGAAACTGTAGAGAGACACATATTTTTATTTCTTAATTACCAAGGGCAGTCACAAGACAGAAAAAACAAGCTTGTCCAAGGGTGACTCAAGCCCAGCTGTACCTGAAGCACAGACACCCACCAGGACACCGAGGACTCAGCTGCCAGAACAGACCTCTGTGCCATCGGTGCCACCCGCCACTTTAAAAAGTGCCCCCCATGAGTTCTGCACGGCATGTTTACCACTTTTCATGCCGCTGCCACATGTGCAGAGATGAGAGCCAAATATGTTTTTACTAGAAGCTATCTCACATCGGGCGTACATCTGGACAAATTCACACCTCAATGCCCAGCACTGTTTTCTCACTTCTTATTTTAATGGAATCAATTGTCTAATTTGGTAAATAAGTTTTCTAATTTTATATGAGTTTTGGCCTTTGGGGGTTAAATATTTCATTGAGAACCTGGCTGGCATGGCTCAGCGGTTGAGCTTCGATCTATGAACTAGGAGGTCACAATTCGATTCCCAGTCGGGGCACATGCTAACCTAACACTCAGGTTGCAGACTCGATTCCCAGTGTGGTGCATGAGGAGACAGCTGATCAATTATTCTCTCTCATCATTGATGTTTCTATCTCTCTCTCTCTCCATCTCCCTTCCTCTCTGAAATAAATATATATATATATATATATATATATATATATATATATATATATTTAACTATTTCATTGACTTATAATTGCATAGCTGAGAAAGGAAAAGATTATTAAAAAAGGAATAAACTTTCCTATTATAACATCATACTTCAAAATATATAGTAACACAGTAATGACAACTGTTATTCTGAAACTTAATAAACTGTTATTATGGAAGTAAATAAATAAATAATGCAATGTAATAATTTAAAAACAAATATTAAGACTAAAATACATATTAAACAATGCTAGCCTAGAAATCACTTATATGCTTAATTATGAAATGCTTTTCTTTTAAGTAAAAGAAAAGCCAAAAGACATTTTAGTTTATATGTATCAAGCTATAGATATGATTCATTTAAAAAAGTTGTTCCCTTTTAATGCCTTTCTTACTGGCACCATTTTGAATGCACATTATTCTCAAACTGCTTATGTTTTTAAATAAAGTTAAATTTCAAAAGCAGATATTTCATATTCTGAGCATAACATCACACATATAATCACATGGAAGATACAATAATATGAAACAAATACATAGTAAACATCTTAACAATGTAAACACTTTTTCTTCGTATTTGCTGGGTAGTAATTATGGTTTTCTCTTTACAGGTTTTGCACAGTGGTAATGTAATTTTGAGGCAATTACCAATAAATACAAGTACCAATACTTTAACAGCAATAAAAATGATTTACAATTAAGCTCAAAAGGCCACATTTATTTTTCCAAGCATCCCTTGCTTCTGATATTTCTACATTCTTTCATAAGGGCAAGAATACTGGATACTTCATTTCTTCCTAGTTTCTGAAAAATTTCTGAAGAGAAATCCCACTTGGTTTAATTTGTCATTTTATTTCTGTGTATTTGGTTCTTTGGCTCTTCAGTCTTCTTCAACTGTTTACTAGGAGAAAAGTGCACAAAATGTACTTAATGAACTTAATGTCTTCTGGCCACGATCAAATCTTGGCATGCCCGGGCACAATGGCACAGGTAATAAAACATACTGTGCAATGCACACACATACAACTACCCAAACAGTAAACACCCATCTTCTAGTTTGCCTTGTGACCAACCATATCTTAGTATCATCGGCAATTGCTTAAAGCCTTTCCAGCATTGGCAAGTCAATATAAGCAAAAAATACACTTCTCAAAACACAGACACTAAGTACTCCAAACCCTGGATAACTTCCAGAAATTAAGAGCAGGCAGTCAGAGTTTATAAAATTATTCATTCACTGGGAAAAACAATTGTCATGGATCATGCTTCACAGCCAGTGACTGAAAAACATGTGGGCCATTTTATTAAACACCATTCTTTCATTTAGTCTATGGCTGTGTTTAGTTTTACACGTGGGCAAACTATTATATATTGTTTCAAATAAATCCCAAAACTGTTGTGTGTTATTATTGATGGGCAAAGACAGTGATGATTAATTATGCATCTTGATGCAGCTTTGAAACAAAACAAATTATACCATTAATGAACACCAAGAATCAATAGAGACATGAAACAAGAAGTTGCTACTTTAGAGAGACATGTAGTAAGCATACTATAACTTGGGGTGAGGAACTAGTGGGGTTGAACCTGAAAACGTTAATGCGATTATTCTTACGCTAGTGATGAACAGAGGTATCTGGACTTACAAAAAAAAATGGTGTCCTTTCTCTAATCAGAAAGGGCCTAACACTTGGTTGCTCTTAGGAAAGCAACTGAATCCCAAGAAAGATGACATTCTGGTCAAGGTGGTCGTCAATTCTATTGATCACTCTTGATAAAAGTAAAGCCTAAGGCGACATGGCAAGACCGGGCAGGCCAACTACTTCCTCGGGGCCTTCCTGGTGGCCAAGGAGGATTAGGGAACATCTGTGCCTTTAGGGTCAGACAGTTCCAGTCTTAAGTAAATGATTGCGCTATATTTTCATGTGAATAACATTTACACATGAGGGAAAAGAATCCTGTTAGTCCTTATTCCCAATTTTAAATTTGTTAAACAGAGCTACCACAGATAAGATGGTATCAGACAGAGAAACCCAAAAATGTTTTGAGTGAAGCTCACGAAAGCAAGTGACGTAGCGGGGAAAAAATGGTACAGGTATGGTGTGCATAATTTTTGTCCCTGTGTGGAAACAGGTCAGGTACATAACACATGGGAAAATTAGGGTATGATAAAAAAATGGGAAAGAAAGTAGTAAAGGCTCAAATGGGTGCTGGGTACAAATCACCCAGAGACCCTACAAACATGTGCAGGGGTCGTGAGGATCTCAGAGCACCAACAGGGCACAGCAGAGGGAGAGGAAGTTCCTGACAGTGGCAGGACAGAATCGAAAAGGGAAAGGGTGGGGAGAACAGCTGGAAACAGTGAATCTTGCAGGTGCAGAAAGTGTAGGGCAAGTTAAATTAACCAGGTGGAGACTGCACTGTGAGAGGTTAGTCAAGAAAGAAGCCAGGAGGACCCTTAAGGGAGGGAAGCCGAAGAGAACTTTAACTAGGAAAAGCTGAAGTAGGCAGTAAAGATAACATCTTTAAGGGAAATGAATCAGACAAGAAGAGGAAGAAAGACTGGATAGAAAATGACAAAGACTGCCCATGAAAGGGAGAAAACAAATAGAATTAAAGGGAAACGAGAAGGCATAGTCAAGTGTATACCTCTGACAAAGAGGGGAAAAGCAAGAGTGGCACACGTTATCAAGTTGAATGGTGACAGCATAGAGACTGGAGAACTAAAAGAGGCAGATTTGCTGCAAGAGGGAAGGAATGTCACCTAGTTAAAAGACACAGAATAAATACAAATCCAGTCTCCTCTTAAAGAATCCAAGTAAGCTAATGGAGAAAGAGAGTAATAAAGTCTGGGCCTCTTTAAAGGCAAATCATATGAAAAGAAAAAAAAATTGCACAGCAAGATTATGAAAATGAATATGAAACAAGGTTAGTGTTTGTGTGTATGGTGCATGGAAAAAAAGAAGATGCATAAAAATACTGGGTTCTACCCCACAAGAAATTCCATCCAATAATATTCCCTGAAGGTCTACTATTTGGCCTTCACCAGGCTAATTACTGGGGAGAAAAAGTGGGAGCATGTTCTAATCCCCGCCTGCAAGCACTCACCAGAGTTAACCAAGTACTGTGATACAAAAATAACCCTGTATTGCATGAAATATTATTATATTTAAAATCATTTTTCTTGAAATATTAATGTTTATTGCATGTAACTTTATTATACTTAAAATCATTTTTCTTGGGGAGAAACCAAGATGGTGGCATAGGTAAACACCTGAACTTGCTGCCTCGCATAACCACTTCAAAACTACAACTAAAAGATAAAACAAATATCATCCAGAACCATCGGAAGGCTGGCTGAGTGGAAATTCTACAACTAGAAAGAAAGAGAAAAGCACACTGAGATTCGGAGGAGGTGCGGAGGTGCAGAGGTACGGAGGTGCGCACGGAAAGGGGCTGGCAACTGAGTACGCTGTTATCTTTTTCAGTCGGGAGGGAGACACAAGCTCCTGACTGCTCTGAATGCCAGTTCCGGGTGAGACTCTGAGGATCCAGACTCATACGGTGAGAAACTGGACTGTCTGGCATTGGGCTGGAATATGAGGGCAGCTTTCTCTCAGAGGTGCTTACAGCGATCACTGTTCCTGCATGGTGGCGCAGGACACAGAGACCCGGGGAACTCTTTGGGGCAGAGAGTTTGCTCTGCCCTGGTGATTCCCTGAGACCCAACACCCCTCCCAAGCTGTGTGCAGAGGCTTTTGCATATGAATGGCCTAATCCTTTGCAATCTAAAACCTAACATATTGCAGCTGGGTCAGAGAATCCCAGAGCTTCCAAAATAAGGCCCAAGGCTCCACAACAGTTTGCACTGCTTCATAGCTGGGCCTCATCTGGGCACCTCCAAAGCCCAAACAGAGAGGAGGAATCTGCAGATCTCTCTGTAGCTACTGCTGGGTGGCCTCAGGCAGTAGCTGACTTTGCACCTCCTTGGAGATCCAAGAGCCAGTGTACCCAGTAGTCAGAGTGAGACTATCCAGATTACAACTCTTCAGAACCATAAGAGACACACACACACTCAGGGGGTAGACTCAGTGAGCAGGAAAGCTCTACTGAAGCAAGTCTTGCCCAATAAGGGTGTCTTCAGCACAGAAGTTCTCCCATCATAGACACAACTGATCCTCACAGCCAATTGGCCTGGAGGTCAATTCCTCCCAGTGATACCAACAACAATTAAGGCTTAACTAAAACAAGTCTCTGCACACAGTCCACGAAGGGGTGCACCAAGAGTGTCCATCTCAGGTAACTGGGGAGGCTGAGCCAATGGGCCCTATAGGACACTTAGCACACAAAGCCACTCTTTCAACTCAGGGAAGCAGCCAAAATGCAGAGACAAAGAAACAGGTCACAAAAGAAAGAAATGGAGGAAAGCAAACAACTGGATATAGAGTCAAAATAACAGTTATCCTGAATCTTCTAGAAGCCTCTAAGAAATTTATGAGACCCTTAAAGATATAAAAAAGGACCAACTAGAAATTAAGCATACACTTGCTAAAATAAAGAATAATACAAAGAGATCCAACAGCAGACTAGAGGATCCCAAGAGTCAAGTCAAAGATTCAAAATACAAAGAAGCAAAAAATACCCAATAGGAAAAGCAAAAAGAAAAAATAATCCAAAAATATGAGGATAGTGTAAGGACCTCTGCATACCAAAATCTGAATTATAGGGGTACCAGAAGAAGAGAGAGAGCAAGATATTAAAAACCAATTTGAAGAAATAATGACAGAAAACTTCTGCTACCTGGTGAAAGGAATAAACTTATAAGTCCAGGAAGCACAGAGAACCCAAACAAAAGGAATCCAAAGAGGACCACATCAAGACACATCATAATTAAAATGCCAAGGGCAAAAGACAAAGAGAGAATATTAAAAGCAGCAAAAGAAAAACAGTTAGTTACCTACAAGGAAGTATTCATAAGATTGTCAGCTGATTTCTCAACAGAAACTATGCAGGCTAGAAGGCAGTGGCAAGAAATATTCAAAGTGATGAATAGAAAGAAATTACAACCAAGATTATTCTACCCAGCAAAGCTATTATTTAGAATTGAAGGTCAGATAAAGAGCTTCACAGATAAGAAAAAGCTAAAGAAATTCATCATCGCCAAACCAGTATTATATGAAATGCTGAAGGGTATTCTTTAAGAAGAGGAAGAAGAAGAAAAAGGTAAAGATAAAAATTATGAACAACAAAAACATATCTATCAACAAGTGACTCTAAAAATCAAGTGAACACAAATTCTGATGAACAGAATAAACTGGTGAATATAATAGAATCAGGGGTATAGGAAGGAAGTGGACTGACAATTCTTAGGGGAAAGGGGTGTGGGGGGTGCAGGAAGAGACTGGATAAAAATCATACACCTATTGATGAGGACAGTGGGGCAGGGCGGGTAAGGGCAGAGGATGGGGTGGGAACATAGTGGAGGTGAGCTATGGGGGGAAATAAGAGGAACAACTGTAATAATCTGAATAATAAAGATTTATTAAAAAAATCAAAAAATAATTTTTCTTGAAATATTAATGTTTATTGCATATACAAAATAATAATAATATTAATAATAATAACAACAACTCTGGATGTGGTGCCAGAAGATCAAGGCCTAGTTTAGGTGCTTTTCAGCTGTGACTCAGACCATGATTTCTTTATAGGTAGAAAGAATAGGCTGTTAAAAATTTCTGAAATTACTTTTATTTTAAAACAAATAATCAAATATCAAATAGGTTGGCCATGCAAGCACATTTTGTCCCACTTTATTCTCTCAGTGGAAAAAGTGCAAGTCCGCCCCCCCCCCTCCCCGCCCATCTTGTTCCACATTCTAATCCTGTACTTCCTTAGGCCCCCTGGGACTTCCCTCTTTTTGTATAACTTCAATGTCTCCTCTCAAGGAACTCTTTCCCGTTTGTAAATATTCTTCTCATTCTCCTTTCTATAAAGACCTTCTCTATCTCCTGAGCTTTCTACTAGTTACTGCCCCACATTTCTTTTCCTTTGAAGTCAGCTTCTTAGAAAAGCAATCTATTCTGACAGTCTTGTTCTTTCCCTTTGGGCTGGAGACAATCTGATTCATGCTTCCAGGACTCTCCATCAAACCATCCTCTTGAAAGTCACAATTGCTGCTTCTCAGTTATCAATCCTGAAGGGCACTTTTCAGTCCTGACTTAACCTCTCTTCTCTTTGGCATTTGTCACTGTTGACCGTACTCTTCCAACATCTTTTCCTATCCACTCGTAGCACAACTTTCTCCTAGTTTTCCTCTTGCCTCTACTAGGGTGACTCTTCGGCCGGTTTGCTCATTCTTCCTCACCTGCATATCCACGGCTCTGTTCTTTGTCCACTTGAGAACTACAGGAGGGAAATCAGCAATAGGGAGCCAGTAAGAATGCTGCCAACTCTTATTTAAGACAATGGCAATGGCAATGGGAAGGAAAATCAGTGGGAGGCCCTGAGAGAAAAACATTTGATGGACTATACGAGTGATTGTATTGGGGGAAGGGGTGGTGGGAGGAGTGGGGAGGCGAGAGACAGGGAGTTGCTCAAAATAATACAGACATAAAACTTTAACTGGCTGGGCTCTTTCTTAACCAGGACCGGGCGTTTAAGGAGGTAATTAAGTTTAAATTAGGGCATAAGGGTGGGGCTCTAATCTATAGGACTGGTGTCCCTATAAGAAGAGGAAGAGATGCCAGAAATCTTTCTCTTCACACCTGCACCAAGGAAAGGTCACGCGGGGACACAATGAGAAGGTGGCCACTCGTGACCCTGCTGGAATCTGGAAGTTATAGCCTCCAGAACTGTGAAAACATAAATTTCTGTTGTTGAGGCCACCCAGGCTGTGGTATCGCCATGGCGGTGTGAGAACACTAATGTGGAGATGGATAGGTAAGTAAAATGAAGTCAGATGACTGAGAAGCAAAAGGTCAGAAATTACAAAGATGAAAGAATGAATAAAGTATATTTAAGAAAAGAGTAGACTGATGAGTGAGAAAGGCTGAAAATGAGTATGACACCAGGTTAGTGTTCTAACAGCTCTGAAAAAAGGACTGCTGATTTACAATCTTAATCAGTCTGAAGTCCACCCTTTCGGCCTATCTCTGGAACCTATACTGTAACATTAAAGTAAACTCAAATGTCTGTGCAGGCCACAGTGTAAGGTGAATGAAGGAAGCTACAATACAACAGCACTGTGACAGGCTGGAGGTGGGCGACCAGCCAGCCCCAGGAGCAGCCCACTGTCTCAGCTTCAGCTGGCGGATGTCATGACATACGAAGGTGAAATAGACCTTTGTAGACACGCAAAGAGTAAAGGAATTCATTTTTAGCTAGCCAACACTACAAGATATGTTAAAGGGAATTTTTTAGGCAGAAGAAAAAAGATAGATGGAAATGTGAATTTACATAAAAGAATTAAAAACATCGGAATTGTAACAAAATGGGCAAATATATAAGAATTTTAATATTTTTTTATCTCTTCAAAAGATGGCAGCTTAATAAAAAAGAAAAGTAACAGTGCAGTGAGTGACTTATAGAATATATAGAAATAAAATATATTAATACAGCAATATATACATATACATATACATATACATATACATATACATATACATATACATATACATATCATACTTAATATTAGACAAACATGTGAGTTGACTGTATCTCCGTTATGCCCACAGACAATCAGAGTGAGTATGAAAATTAGAAGGCCAAAGATGCTGGCCACCCAGCTACTCCAGGCTCGGAGTGGTCAGGCAGGGCAGAACGCCTGCCATGAGAGGGAGGGTGGGAACAAAAGGATCTACAGGAGCAGAGTGCCACAGTTAAGGAAAGACTGCAGATTCTGGAGTCTACAGCAAAGACAAAGATGGCAGACTCCAGCTGGAGTCTTCAGCGAAGCAGCGAAGACGAAGACAGCAGACTTGGCTAGCTTCTGCAGTGAAGACCACGGTGGCAGACTCTGGCCTGAGTCTGCAGCAAAGACAAAGAAGGCAGACTCTGGCTGGAGCGAAGGCCTGGGTCCTGGGTGCTGGAGGAAAACCAGTGCTGGAAGCCAAGGGAAGAAAGGCCTATTGCACGAATCTCTTCATGTAATGGGCCTTTAGTTGCCATATATAAAGAACTATGGGGAAATATGAGGAAACTGTCTCACCAAAAAAAGAGAATATCAATAAAGAAACAGAATTTATATAAGAAAGAACACCAAATCTATATAGACTCTCCAAAAAACTGAAGGGATGGGAATTATTCCCAATTCATCCCATGTGGCTAGTTTACCCTGATACCAAAACCAGACTAAAACATAGCAAGGAGCTGAAACCGGTTTGACTCAGTGGATAGTGTCAACCTGCGGACTGAAAGGTCCCAGGTTCGATTCTGGTCAAGGGCATGTACCTTGTTTGCAGGCACATCCCCCGTGGGTGGTGTGCAGGAGGCAGCTGGTTGATGTTTCTCTCTCATTGATGTTTCCCTTCCTCCCTGTAAAAAAATCAATAAAATATATATTTTTAAAAATAACAAGGAAAAAAATTGCAGACCTGTGCTCCTCATGAACAAAATGCAAAAAAACCCCAACAAAATTTAAATAATATTTTAGAAATCAAGCCAATTTATGCTAAGAATGAAAGCTGGCTTACTATTTAAATATCTATGTAGTTTGCCATATTAAAACATTAAAAAAAAAACTCATATGGGTATCTTAACATGCAGAAAAAGTTTTTGACAAAAAATCCAACATCCATTCCTGATACAAACTCTTGGAAAACTAGAAAATGGAGGAACTACCTGAAAGGGCATTTATGAAAAAAAGCCCAACAATATAATGATTGGTAATAAAGAGAGACTGGATGTTTTCCCCCTTATTTTCCATAAGGTCAGAAAGAAGAACGTCTACTCTCATGGACTTGGTTATGTTAAAGAAATAGAGATGGCTTTTTGATACCCACTGGGCTATAAATAGTGTTCACTAGCCTATGGCTTTCAAGTCATAAGAAATGTATCTTAATTCCTCCTTATTCTAAGAAACAGCAAGTACAGGGAAAGCCCACAGGCTTTAGATGAACTGGAGCATTTAGACATATCTGAACTTCTCATGAAAACTTGGTTTCAGAAGCTCCTCAAACACTCTATGTTCGAAAGGAGAAGGCAAGCTGCTCTGACAGTCTTGAGGAGCTGGGGTGTTTGTGAGGTTTTCTGAACTTGAATCTGGAGAATATGGCAAGGCTCTCTGTATCACGTGGAAAGAGGTATCCAACGTAGTCAGAGTGACTACCGTCTTTCAGTCACATATTAGGTAAAAAGTCCTAGAAACCCGTTCAAGCACACCAATAGTATTGTTCCCATGATGTATTAAATGTGGTCCTTTTTTGTTGTTGTTGAAATAGAGTTTGTCCTTATTGTTCCAGTCTTTTCCCCCGATATTTTTTTATTGAGTTTTAGAAAGAGAGGAAGGAAGGGAGGGAGGGAGGGAGAGAGAGAGAGAAAAAGAGAGAGAGAGAGAGAGCGCAAAACATGAATTGGCTGCCTCGTGTACACCCCTTTTTGGGGATCGAGCCTGAAACCTGGGCATGTGCCCTGACAGGAAAATAAACCCAAAATCTTTTGGTGCATGGGATGACACTCAACCAACTGAGCCATACTGGCCAGAGCCAGTCTATTTTTTTCCTATGTGTAATCTCTCATTGACTATACTCTCCTCAGGGCCAGTGAATGTATTATCACCTATTATGTACAACTTCAATTATTCAGAGACTGGAATTGAAAACATACCTGGCAGATAAAAAAAACAAAACAAAAAACAAAGATCAGAAAGACCTGGGATGCGTTTGGACAGATAAGAGGGGAAGCCTGGGAAGAAACGCGGATGAGGAAAGAGAGGCCTATGAGCTGGTACCAGACCACAGCCTCTCAGATTCTTGTTTCTCCGCATGGAAAAGAGGGTTCAGAATACTGGTCTGCATCTCTCCCCGGGCAGTGGGGAGACTCAAGTCTGATGTCAGTGACTGTGCTCTGAAGAGATATAGGCTCTATATACCGTATTTGCCAGCGTATAAGACGATTTTTTGGCCCTGAAAAATATACCTCCAAGTTGGGGGGTAGTCTTATACGGCGAGTATATAACAAACTCTGTATTTTGAGTGGAAATGTTAGGGGGTCGTCTTTTACGCCCAGTCTCTTATACGCCGGCAAATATGGTATTTTTCAGGGCCAAAAAATCGTCCTATACACCGGCAAATACAGTAGTGAATATATTTTCTCTGTCAAAAAGGAAGATTTTAAACTTACAGCAAAGTGGTATGTTACCAAGGAGCCTGACAATACTGAATACAGTTCAATACACACACACACACACACACTTGGGAATCAGGAGACACAGGTCTTGGTCCCAGGCTGTGCAATTTGCACCAAACCTTGCCTATTAGTTTTCTTGATTATAAAACAGGGGATACAGAAAGAATTTCTAAGGCATCTTCTAGGTCATGATTCGGTGACTCTTTTAAATGCCACTTAAAACTCATGCTTCTCTTGTCTGTAGACTGAGATACTATCTTGTAAAATAATGCATGCTTTCATTTGATAATTCCTATAAATTAAGACTGTAATCTGAATCAGAATTTTTGAGCCGGAAGACATTATTTTTCAAAATGTCAATGTGTGACAGGGTTAACTTGACAAAGTATTTTCCCTGAAAGAAACGCAGCAGGGATTATCTGTGTGCACGTGTGTAAGCATGCACTCATGTGGCATGGGGGTGATGGAAGGGCACGGCAGGTAGCTAATTTGTTCTAGGCATGTTTCAGGCATGTGATAGTTTGCTAATAATGTGTGAGCATAAAGTTTGGGCTTGAAATTAGGTAAAAATAATCTGCAATGACAAAAATTGAGAAATATTTGGGGAATGTTTTGATTTTTTTTTATTTAAAAGGGATTTTCTATTTATGTATTACGTGATTCAGCAAGTAGCAAATAAAAACACAAAACTTCCTAGAGATCTTTTAAAATGCTCAACATCAGAAAAGACTGCTCAAATACATTAGACATTTGTAGAAAATGTACAATGTTAGTGTTCTAAGTACTACCTTTTTTTCTTTAATGCCTAAAAATAGACATTTCATAATTTTTTTTTTTTACCACATAACCTACTTGTTTTCAGTTAATGTCATTTCAAAAGTTACTTAAACTAAGATAAATGGCAAAATGGGTCCACAGAAAGGAAACTTTAGTGTGATATTTTAACTTAATTTTATTTCTTACAACTTTTTATACACTTCCTCAATGTCCAACCATTAATCTCCTCAAAGCAGCTAAGTGCTTTTATTTTTTAATTATTTGTTAATCCTCACCCGAAGATATTTTTTCATTGATTCGTAGAGAGAGTGGAAGAGAGACATCAATGTGAGAAAGACACATCGATTGGTTGCCTCCTGCACACATTCCAACACAGGTGGTGACTGAGACTGCAACCAGGTACGTGCCTTTGGACCCACAACCTTTCAGTCCACAGGTCAATGATCCATCCACTGAGATAAACTGGCCAGGGCAACAGCTAAATAAATTTTTAAAAATCAATGATCTGAAACTTAACAAAAGTGAGATGTTTTGAAAAGGAAAATGAGAAATTGTCCATAATAAAAAACAAGAACTATTTATCACTGTAAATTATTTAGGAAGAGAAGTTGCTTACTGTGTCATAGATTCTGAGCCCCATCTGAAATCCTGAGACTTGTCCTTGTTGACTGACTGTTGTAAAAGAAGAAGAAGAAAAAAAAAAACAATAAGTCAAAAATTAGAGAAGATGATCAGGTAATATTCACATCCTGAAAATCCACCAACTTACTGAAGAAGAGAGCATGCCAGGTTCTGAACACAACTAAACCAACAGTTCTCTTAAGTGCTCTGTAAGGAAAGCCAGCTTACAGGTGTGTAGCAAACAGTCCTACAGCATCAGCCTAAATCCTATCTAATAAAAGAGTAATATGCAAATTGACCATCACTCTAAGACACAAGATGGTTGCTCCCATGTGGTAAAAAATGGCTGGTCCCATGTGGACACAAGATGACCACCACAAGATGGCCTGCAGGGAAGCGCAGTTAGGAGGGAAACCGGCCTGCAGGTGAGGGCAGTTGTGGGTGATCAGATAAGCAGGGAGGGCAGTTAGGGGTGAGGAGACTGGCAGAGAAGGGCAGTTGAATGAGACCAGGTCAGCAGGAGAGGGCAGTTGGTGGGGACCAGCCCTGTAGTAGAGGACAGTTCCAGGAAGGGGGGGGGGGCAGGCCTACAGGAGAGCGTTGTTGGGAGAGGGGAACTAGGTCTGCAAGGGAGGGCAGGCAGTTAGGGGGGACTAGGCCTTCAGGTGAGGGCAGTTGGGAGGGACCAGGCCTGTAGGGGAGGGCAGTTGTGGGTGAGCAGGCCAGCAGGGAGGGCAGATAGGGGTGACTGGGCCAGCAGAGTAGGGCAGTTGGGGGAGACCAGACCAGCAGGAGAGAGCAGCTGAGGGACAATTCCCCAGTGCACAAATTTCTGTCATTTGTAAAATGTTTTACAGGCTGTCATTTTTATATAAAACTAATGACAGAACTAGTAAAACACAGAGTTTTGAAATCTCTCCTGAGTCCCACAGAAGCCTTTAAGAGATGTGCAATTGGCTGCTGTCCATATACTCAAACATCAACTGTCTCCAAAGTGAAGTTCTTATTTTCTTATACAGAGGTGTTCAAATTGGAAATCTAGAATTCTCCTTTTCCTGCATGTGGATTTAGTTACCAAATCTTACTTTCTCAATGTTTGGCTTGGATTACTACAATAGCCCTTCCTGCTCTTACTTTGTCCAGTACTGCTTTTTCCTAGTCTTTTTTTTAGAGTTTCTAGAATGATCTTTTGAAAGCACCAATTTGATGTCATCTTCCATGCTTTAATCAGTGGTTCCCGACCTGTTTTTGGCCATGTCCCACATAAACATCTCTAAAATCCTGGTGTCCCCTCCCATGACATACAAATCTTATTATTCAAAAGTGAATGTCTATTCATGTGGAAGAAGCCTAAAAGGCCATTAACTTGGTCTAAACAAGCTTTCAAAAAACATGACATCCATGAAAGAGAAAAATAAAAGAACAAAAGGAGGAAGAAACCACTAAGAAATTTTTTAAAAATAATAATAATATGAAGTGATATGAAAAATAGCAAATAAAGTTTCAAAACATATAATAGAGAAGTGAAATGCATAAGTCACAATATGTATTGATATCCTGTATATAAGGCTCCTCAGATAATAAGAAATGCAAAAAATCACTGTTAATAACTCATTCTTAAATTTCTCCCCTTAAAAATCAAATTGCCCCCCCCCCCCCCCCACCGTGGATGTGTCCCACGACAGGTACCACTGCTTTACATCCTTTGTTGTCTCCCTACTGACCTTTAGGATAAAACCCAGCTCTTAAACATGCCGTACAAGAACCTTCCCGATTCTGTCTACTTACTTGTTGAGGTTCAACTCTGTTTTTCTGTTTTTAATTTTGCATCCTAAGCTTCGTCCATGATGAAGTATCTTTGGTGGCCCAAGCGTATAATCCCTTAGAATATATCTGCTCAGTTTGCCTCAAAGTCACTTTCTCCTACAAAGCTCAATTTAGAGATGAACGTCTCTGGAAAGCCTTTGCTGATTTCATTATGCTTAGGTCAGGGACCATTTCTATGTGCTCCCCTAGCATTTAATGTAGAACTCTATAAAATATTTCTATTATACTGTAAACCCCTCTGATGTTTGACTATCTACCTGTTATTTTTAAGAGAGAATTACAGAAATACAGAGAAGGCAGGCCTGAGAAGCTGAGGCAATTAATGTTGAATATCTTCTCTTTAAGAAAGCATGGAGACAAAATAAAGTTGGAGTAAGAGCTTAAGAGCCTGAGAAAGGTGGGCATTATTTTGACCAGCCAGGCACTGTCAGGAATGGGATAGGGAGTCGGTCAGGAAGGACAAGGAATGAATGGTCAAGACCATGGGCCTCATTAAGGCTGGATTCAAAAATATGGCACAGACAACCAATACAATTATGTGACTTTCTTCAGCAATGATAAAATTCCATAGAAGTGAGAAAATGGATAACTGGTTTACCTTCAGGCCTGGGGACTGGTAAGACAGGTGTGCAAAGTCACACACACACCAAGCACAATGTGTTCATCTAGCATCAAACAGATAAATAATTGCTTCTATGGATTTATTTCCTGGTGGTCAAAATGACCTGGTTTGAGGAGAGTGAAAACTGATTGTAGATAATGGAGAAGGCAGGAAACATCAGAATACGCACCCTCCCTTTTTTAAAAAAGAATGTTTTTATAGATTTTACAGAGATAAGAAAGGGGGGGATATTGATTGGAAGCCTCCCACACTCCTTACTAGGAATTGAGCCCACAACCTTGGCATGTGTATTGAACAGGAATTGAACTAGTGACCTCTTAGTGCATGGGATGATGTTCAACCAACTTAGCCACACTGGGAGGCCCTCCCCTCATCTTCCCCTCTTGAATTCCTACACACTGAAGAATCATTTGGATCACCCAACTTATCCTTTAGACAGAACTATTTCCTAGAGATGGGAGATTAGGGAAGGAACCAGGAGACACTGGAGGAGACCTGGCAGTTTTATGAAGTCCACTGTCACCCTCTGTGCACTGCTGAACATCCGCCTGTGTGCAACTCCATCACAGGGGTCAGGCCTGACCTCAGTACAGCTGCTGCTGTTGGCTTACCCAACCCTTTATTCAGTAAACATTTATTTATACCTGCTTTGCACCTGATCCTGGTAATTCAATTTTGAACAAAACAGCACCTGTCTTCAAGGAACTTTTAGCCCTTCTACTTTTCTATACAAAAAGAAAGAAAAGAATAGAAGAAAAAAGTCATATGCATGAGCCGTGCGAGGAGAAGCATTAAGTGATGCTTTTCCTTTTGACCTAATTTCCTTTACCTAATCTTTTCCTTCTTCAATCTTCATTATACTTACAGTCTGTCAGCAGTCCAAACTAAATGATTCCTTTTTCATCATCATCTCAGTATGTGTACATGTGTGTCTGAATGTCTATCTAACTAGCTATCCATCCATCCATCAATCCATTCATCTACCTATCTATATTAGCTTAGACAAAATTGTTTGGCCATATGGCTTTTAAATTTGTTCTTCAGTTGCCTTCTTTAACGGGTTTATATCTAAGCACAAACCATTTTATTTTATAATATTTATAAAGTACAAATTTAGCAGCTATAACAGACTAAATAATTACACATGGTATTTGTGGTAATTACAAAAGTTGCAATAAAAAAATCTTAATCCGCCGAAACCAGTTTGGCTCAGTGGTAGAGCGTCAGTCTGCGGACTGAAGGGTCCCGGGTTCGATTCCAGTCAAGGGCATGTACATTGGTTGCGGGCACATCCCCGGTAGGGGGTGTGCAAGAGGCAGCTGGTCGGTGTTTCTCTCTCATCGATGTTTCTGGCTCTCTATCTCTCTCCCTTCCTCTCTGTAAAATATCAATAAAATATATTTTAAAAAAACAAACCTTAATCCGGCCAGTGAGTTTTAGGACAGAGTAATACGTAGCATTCCTGATCTTGGAGGAATGCTTTCCCTCAGTTATCCTGGGAACGATTCTGCTTTCAGGTTAGCGACTCCGAAGCTGGCATGGCAGGGCAGAGAGCATGTTTCACAAAGGAGATGCCAACCTTTGGAGATACATTCTACCTATCTCCTCTATGTACGGTACACCAATGTGTAAGAGGCTGCTGCTTAAGCATACACATAGTAATGGGAAGCAGAAACAGGGGTGAAAGGAAAGAAGAGACTCAAGTACAGCAAAGCTCAGTAAAAGAGTGATAACAGTAAATCTGTCGTACTATGTTGAATGAGATCTTTTATGGTTATGTGTGGATAACAGAGAGACTTAAGTAAAAAAAGCTTCTTCCTTTTTATGTCAACTAAAGGAGAATGACATTGACACTAGAGGCCATTATGACACTCTCATTGTGACTGCTCAATAATAGCAAGAACATTAGCAGACAGTTCATTTTCAATGGCCTATGGGAAACGTAATATACAGTTAATTTACCAAGCAAAGGGAAAAAAATGGTAGTCAAGAGCTATTTAATGAAGAGACATTTTTAATATAAACTCTTCATGTTGAGCCTCGCACAGCTGGCTGGATACATCTCTATGTGAATCTGCTATTTTAAAGGAGGGCAGTCCATCGCTGCAATACAAATACTTACATATCTGCCAGTGATGAAAAACATGAAAACAAAAGTTCATGAACAGGATCTTAAAAAAAGAATTTTTATTTTTTATTTAAGGAAAAACACATATTCACACACAATATTAGATACTTAAAAATTAAAACAGAACAGTTCTCAATGGTGTGTGTGTGTGTGTGTGTGTGTGTGTGTGTGTGTATGTCATAGAGAAATTTTGAAAATTTGGCAATGTCTGGAGGACACGCTGGAGGGCGTTAGTGTTTCTGGCACCTAATGGGTAGAGGCAGAGAGAGATGCTGCTAAACATCCTACAATGCACACTCCCCCAAAACAAAGAATTATCTAGTCCGAAATGCCAACAGTGCCAAGGTTGAGAAACCCTGGAGTGCTTGCAGAACACGAGGACAGCAGATTAGGGTGTCCGCAAACATCTGAAAAAAGGTCATGCTGATTGCTGAGTCAGAAGACAGGGCGACTGATAAGCATCAATTCTGCCACAATCTAAAAGGACAATTTACAACTAGAAATGATTGGTTAGAAGCTCTCCCAATAACATCTTTCACATTTTAGATCTGTGATAGATGGTGAGAGGAATTTACTCATATTTAGGTTAACCTTTGAAAATATAATCATGAAGATCTCTGTATCATTTTATAAAACAACCCTACAGTCACTGTCAGAAGAGTACTAGTAGGCCAAGTAGAACATTGGTTTGATGTAGCACATTACTTATTTTATTTTTTTTGTACACTCATTATTCAAAGAATAAAATCTATACTTGACTTCTCAGAAGAAATGTCCTACAAATATTTTTTCAATGGTTTATTGGAACAATTATGAACTCTTTATTGAGAATTTATATTATTCTCTAAACTGAGTCTTCAAGGAAGGCCTGTGTAAGAAAACTAGAGGCTGGGCTCAGAGCCTCAAATCAGCTGAAAAATCAGTGGGTTGCTAAAACTGAAAACAATTTCTCCCTTTTATTTTGTGAAAATGTTAAGTAACTTAAGTTAGAAAGACATCAATGAAATGATGCATACCTAGTTTTGGGATGGAGACTGTAAAAGTATTCTCTCTCAGTCCATTTCTTTCAGAACCACTGGCAGCTATCTAGCGCGTACCCCAGGTTAGGTAAATTGAAAAGACTAGCAGTCTGGGAGGGGGGTTTATTCAGCTTGTTGAGGGTAATGGGGTCCTGAAAACGTGGAGGGGAATTGTTCAAAGGAAACTGGAGGAAGATACAAAGCAGGGGTGGAAGTACACATGCCAAATACAACGGCCGAGGCAAAGGTATAAAGAAGAGAATAAGTAGCAGAATTGGTCCCCAAACCTTGAAGAAAGTCAAGACCTAATGAGTTCCTTTCAGGGTAAGAGAGATTGTGAAGGCTTTTAAAGTTCCTTTGAGTAATATGGCCAGTGAGACTCAATAATTGGGCATCAACTCATGAACCAGGAGGTCACGGTTCAATTTCACATCAGGCACACGCCTGGATTGTGGGCGTGGTCCTCAGGAGGGGGTGTGTAGGAGGCAGCTGACTGATGTTGATGGTTCTCATTGATATTTCTATTTCTCTCCCTCTCTCTGAAATCAATATTTTTTAAAAGTTCCTCTGTGCAGAGCAGTTAGAGACTATACTGTTGTGATCTGTGGTATGAGGTGACACAATGGCTCTGCTGTCACATCACTGGGGTCCCACACACTTTCTCTGTGGGACAAATATTTTTCAAATGTAAATGACATTTTTTGAAATCAATATTTTTTCCTCAAAATTTTTATGTTTTTGAAACAAATTATGGGGGAAAAGAAATACATATCAGTGTTGCTTATACTGAGACTCTTTATGGGATACAAATAAGTTCTTTAGTTTTACTTATAAGATTTTGATTTTGTTCTCTTTGGATCAAGAAAAAAAAACATTCAATTATTCCTGAAATTTAAAAACAAATCCAAGCATAGATTAATTTTATCTATTTAATATATCAAATAACTGTATTTCCTATGATAAAATTTCTAAACTAAAAAAGATATAACTTAATATAGGAAGGAGGCAATGCTATTTATGATTGCATTTTCAGTGGTCCAGTGTTCATTAGCTAACTTCTAGGTATTTGGAAAATCAATTTTCCACACCAAAAATAACCACTGTCTTCTATAAATTTGTTGTTGGATTTAACACAGTATTAAAATCATATTATTCCTCTGGTTAAAAATAATTTAGATGAACTCCTGGTATAAGGAACAGGAGATGGAAAAACATTTTTTTTTCTATATGAAGTGATTTTTAAGATAGTGAAATATAGCACAACTAATTCAGGCTTTAATAAACTGTCTACTTTTGAGATGAAGAGGGCAAATGAAAATGAGATATTTTGTGCACACACACATGCTTACTGTTTTTCTGAGAGGTTGACAGAATTGCCAATGTAAAATTTTGTGTGCGTGTGTGCTTGGCTGGAAGCAAAACCACCACTGTTATCTGATCCCTTTGGGTTCTCTCCTCTTGTTCTGTATTAGACAAAAAAGCAGCTGGCCCTTAATAAGTGGAATATGCATGTTGGTTTATGAACCGGCTCTCTTTTGAATTGACCCAGCCTGTTCTCACTGACTACATGCTAAATAAAAAACTGAAGATAATTAAAACTCTTACCACATGAAGAGATGAGTTTTAATGGACATTTTTATAATTGTTTTTGAATAGCAAAACTACTAACTACTATTTATTTAGTGAGTTTTTAGGTAGACATAAGCAAAAATATCATAGCAATTTCTCCACATTGACATATATAATCTAACATTCCTGTGCATAATTATTACTATGTCTGGTATTTTAAAAAAAACACAATTTGGTTTTGTCAATATTTAAACATTTATAGAATATAGAGGGTAATTTTCTATGTAGATTAAAAAAATGTTTTTATTGATTTTAGAGAGAGAGGAAGGGAGAGGGAGAGGGAGAGAGAAATATCAATCGGCTGCCTCCTGCACGTCCCTACCAGGATCAAGCCAGAAAGTGGGGCAAGCCAGGCATGTGCCCTGACCGGGAACTGAACTGGTTACCTCAGTGCATGGGATCTCACTCGATCAACTGAGCCACATTGCCAGGCGGGGTTTTGTTTTTATAACAATAAAAAGAGGAAAGAGGAAACCAAGCATTTTCAGAAATTAAAAACAAGACAAAAATCTGGGCATTTTAGGAATATAAAAAAAAAGAAGAAAATTGGCCATTTTAGTAATTACATCTGTTAAACAAACAGAATTGTCTGTGCTAATAAGAAAAGATATCCAAAATATATTATGAATGAAAATCATCAGAATATTAAGTATAATTCTAGTTTCATTAAAACATAGACATGAATTAAGACATGTTTATTTACATGTGCAGAGAACATTTTAAACAAGAAATGCAAATTATAGTGGACATGAATATTAGGACAGAGTTTTATTATTTATTTACAGTATTCTTTATTGGTTGAATTTTTAAAACTATGAGCATATATCACTTTAATAGAACAACCTAAAATAATTACATTTAAAAAAAGGAATTTAACAACGTTCCTCCCCAAATATATGAAAGATATAGGGATAGCAAATGATATAGGGTAGTAAAAAATAAAAAGCCTAAAAAACGTCCTCAAAAAAACCCATAAAAAAACCCCACAGTGTTGTTAGCATGATACACATTTTTTAAAACTATCCTCCCAGATAGCACAAATATTCTTCCTCCTATTAGATTCAAATTTACAGCACAGTGTGATAAAAATGTTCTGGAATGAGCTTGAGGACAAGTCTTCTACTCTCATGTCCCTGCGGTAGAGACAGTTACTGATTCGCTTGGGGATTCTCTAGCCTACGATGGAGAATCACTAACTCAAGCCTGTCCCTGCCCCCTGCAGTGGGACAGCGAATGCTTCCATCACCCACTAACATTTCAATGAACCACATGAAATGTTGGAAGGGACCTGGCACATTTAGCAACAGAACAGGTGTGTTCCACTTGGAAGAACTTAATAAGATCCAGCAGCTGCCAAGCTATTAGAAGGTATAATTTTACTTCTCATTCTGTAGTTTGAACAGAAATAATTTAAAAAGAAAGAAAAACAATTCAGGAGGTTTCTTTCCTTTTTTTTCCTTAAAAGATATAAAGACTAAAATTCTAAAGATTTCCACACGAAGAAGGGTACAATTAAACATAATAGAGGGATGTGAAAAATCAATGTCACACAAAACGTGGCTAGCTGTGACTCGGTGGTGGAGGGAACAGGGCTTGTCTGAGAACATGGGGCCGAGCTCCTAATTAGGAGTGGTGTTTTGAATGTGACTCTTACAGCCCTCTTGGATCTCGATTTCCTCATCTATAAAATGAAGGGAGTTGGACTAGAATCACTGGGGATAATCTTTAGGTTCCTTCTACTATGTCACCAACTTTATAATTCTATATTAAGGACCCTCCTTCACTTCTCATCACTTTTCAGAGACAACTTTTCATGTTCTTCTTTTTTAAAAAACATATCTTGCATATGATAATAAAAATAAAACTTACACATGAAGTTAAACATATCATAGAATTTGTGGTAGGTTTATAAGGCAGGATCTTGATAAAATCAAACCACGTATATTCTGATAAAGAAAATAAACTGAAGACATGTAACTGTGCCAGGTGCTGAGGAAGCCCAGGTACACATTTCTCAAGGGCTGGCTGTTTGCGTCATCACTGAGCGTACCTGAGGCATTCTGAATACCTGGGACAACATTCCCGGTTCTCAGGGACTTGTTTTCACATAAGTGTAAATCATTCTTTATACTTTTCCCCATAGGGAAATAAAACATTACCAAACTCTACAAGTGGTAAGTTCCTAAGAGGAAAAATATATGTAGGAGTCTATTATAATGCATGGATTCAGACAAAGCACACCAAATCAACAAAAGAAATTATGTATCTTGAATGTTAAAAGTCCAATCTGAGTTCCATCTCCTCCGACATAACCTTTCTACTCCCTTGCCCTAATGGATCCTATTTCTGCAACTCCCTTGTGTTACCTGTTTCAGGTTTTGCAATGTTTTACTTTGAGATCTATTAGATTCAGGGTTTGGACAGCAGTGGGTTAGCCTGAAGCACTCCTCAAGGGTCATGAAGAATTGGTCTGCGGTGATGGTGATATGTATATAAAGGTGTATTTTAAGCATGAAGATCAGTCTGTGAGAGAAAAAGGCACATAATACTATGATGCAGTGAGTTCTAAGTAGACATAGGCAGTGAGAATTGGGAGTCTTAGAAGCAGGTGAGACGTCTCTATCATGGTAACACAGGAGCATCAGGAAGAGGAAAGGGCAGTGCCAACTGCTGAAGCAGCCAGAATGAGTTCCTTATATTTCCTCTGGCTGAGACAGAATTAGTTCAAGGCTATTGACCAGGAACACACACAGGCAGGGGTTAGGTTACCCCAATGTCAAAGATCAGCAGGATACAGCATCAGGGATACTGGTAAGCCACTGCACATGAAGCTGTATCTACAGCCCTAGCTGGTCTGGCTCAGTGGATAAAGCTTCAAACTGTGAACTGAAAGGTCCTGGGATTGATTCCAGTCAAGGGTATGTACCTTGGTTGCAGGCTCCTCCCTGGCCTGGCCCTGGTCAAGGCATATGCAGAAGACAACCAATTGACATGTCTCTCTCACATCGATGTTTCTCTTTGTGCTTCTCTCTCTCTTCCACTCCCAGTGTGGAAGAAAATCAATGGAAAAATATCCTCAAGTGAGGATTAACAAAACAAACAAACAAAAAGACTATATCTGTCATAGCCTCCTCACAGAACTCTTACTGGATCTCCTAACACAGAGTTAGAGGATTTCTTGCTGTGTGTTCTCAATACACCATAAACATATCTTCACTGTAGTTCCTACCATAGTTTGTTGAAATTGTCTACTTGTAGGTGTCTCACCCACCAGCCTCAAAGGCAAGTGCTTTGTCTACTCAATCTTGTTTCAGTGAGGACTAATGCTCAGCATGGAAATACTAGCAGGCATTCAATAAATATAGGCTGAATGACTAATGATACATGATAGGTTCAATTGTTAAAAAAAAAAAACTCTATACACTACTATTTCATGTTATTAAGAAGTGAAGTTACTCCATTTAAGGCAAAAGCTAATGTCACAGAATCAAATAAGTTCAATAAGTAATATATGTGATATGGCACATTGCTTAATTGCTTGTTAAACATTGCACCAAAGTATTACTAATATCAGAAGAATACTGACTGAGGGATCTGAAGGCCCTGACTAAAAAAACATGACATTTCAAAACAAACAAACAAACAAACAAACAAATAAACAAAATGCTATTTCTCTGGCAGATAATATATCCATGTTCATTTAAATCTGAAAGTATTTTAAATTTCTAACAAGTAAAAGGAATGCTCCAGGAAGATAGGCCATCTTTATTCTGTTGGTCCCCAATGACCGTTAGCACACATGTGTACCCCTCAGGTGGGGCTAATAACATGGTATCATCATTACAGAAACAGGTATAGGATGGAAATAGCATCACACTTGAGGTTGCAAGTTCTGCTCTGGATCCTTATCCCATTACTTGGACTGTGGCTTAAGGTCTGCTTTAATCTCTGAGCCTCATCAGTTTCCTGATTTGGAAAATGGCTACAGTAATATTTGCCTTACATATTTCATAATATCGGTGCCAATTTTACAAGAAATAATAATGTAAACAATAAAGGATATAAGGTTGAAAAAGAAAGTAATATTTTTAATCCGGAGAGAGTGAAAAATCAAAGTATATATGCTATCCATTTTCTTGAAAACATTTACCTTTTGAGAAGGTTTTTCCACTTTGGTGTTTTCCTTGGGGGTTAAAGGAGGGGATCGTTCCTTAATCTCTGGAGGCAGTTCTCGGTACAGAGCTGGGATTGAAAAAGAAATTCAAGTAATCAAATTGAGAAGCACTATTTCATGGGGGGGAAACAACTGTGGGGGGGGGCAGATAGAAAACCAAAGAATTTGGTGTAAAAATAAGCTACCCGAGACTTACTGTTAAGATGATTTGAAATCTTACACATTAATTATCAAAAGAACATAACTTATAATTGCAAAGTTGTGATCAGTAGGATTTCAGAAATGTAGAAGGTGTCATTTCACTTATTGTGTAGCTGTGCAGATGTTTATTTCATTTTATCCTAATAAACATTAATCAGGAACCTGCTATATGCATGTTATATGGTAGGCACTGATGGAGACACCAAGATGATCGAAACAGTCTTTGTTCTCAAGGAACATATAATCTGGTCAAAGATATAAGTTCACAAGGAACTGTAATGTAAAACAGAATGTAACATTACTTAAAAGAGAGAGAATAACAAAGACAAACTCTGATGTGGGGATGGTAGATGCTTAATGGAAGAAACAGTAGGTGTGTCAGATTCTGAAGAATGGGTAGGATTTTGTCAGGTAAAGGTGTAGAAAAAGGATAATTTGAGAAGATGGTATGAAATAGACAAGCATGGGGCAAGGACTATACACAATACTGAGTCTATTCAGAATGCTGAATCTGAGGTTCTTATAATGTAAAACTAGAAGCCTAGTGCATGAAATTCATGCACAAAGGGGGGGGGTGTCCCTCAGCTCAGATTGCACCCTGCACAATCTGTGACCAATGGCTCCTAAACATTTGCCCCCAATCACTTCTGCCTGCTAGCCTGATTGCCCCCTAACCACTCCCCTGCTAGCCTGATTGCCCCCTAACCACTCCCCTACTGGCCTGATTGCCCTCAACTGCCCTCCCCTGCTGCCACCTGCCTCCTCCACTGGGACTGGCCTCCTCTGCACTATGAGGAGCTGTGGGATCCCCAGGCCTCACCACACAGAGTGGCCACTGGGCCGAGCCTCCACTGGGTGCGTGGCCATCTTTGTGGCAGCAATCTTGTGACATCACACTCGAGGGCATGAAGACCACCTAGGCTTTTATTAATATAGATTATAATTTACATAATCTAGTTAGTCTACACACAGTGCAGAATCTAAAGAGTCAGGTGGGAATTTTAAAGGGCTAAAAAGAAAATGTATCTCAGTTAAATGACTTGATCAACTTTGAATCGAGAGAAATTGTTTAAATACACCTAATCAAAATTCTAAGATTATGAGATGTATTAACTGGCTTTGTGTATGGGTTGATTTCATTATTGGCTTTCTTTATTCTTATTGGAAAATATGTGATTAAGGAAAGCTGATCATGCTTTTCTTCCAGTCACTTAAGATACAAAGGGAAGAAGTCTTTATAATAATAGGATATCAATGTCTTCTACTGTACTTCTTTAGCAGAGCTAGCTTTCAATTGAACAGTTGGTACAGATTCTATTCAGACATGTACTTCCTTAGATCATTTGCTTTGTATATTCAGCTTTGGATAAAGATAAAGGACTTCTACTATTTTTAGAGTGAAATACGCTGTTGACAATAATTTTTTTTCTCTAATGTTAAGACAGCAGACAATATTTTCTTAAATTCAGGTAAAAAGTAGGATAAAGTCCCCAAAGAAGTGAGAATTCAATTATATCCTCAGGCATCTTCAGATTTGTTCTGTTTGTTCTGGCATTTACAAGACTTTTCCCAAAAGCAATAACTAATGCCAAAAATAAAATATCAATTATTTTGAGATATAATAAGGAATTATGACAGTTGAAGAATAATAGTCACTACATGAGAACATTAATTTATGTACATATCCACTAATCATTACAGTATACTTCAGAAGTCTCACTTGGGTTATTATGGAAGAAAATTTTATTGGATTTTTAACCCACTGTAATCAAATATCTATAACCTCTCCAGATTTGGAAGCCTAGGAGGTTATTTCTGAAAACTAATTAGATTATAAAGTTAAATCACCTAATGCCATCCTGCCTGGAAATGCATAATCTTTTTACATTGTCAAGAGTAAAACAATTATGATTTCATTTGTATCTGGATTAACAATGAATGGCAATATCTAGTTAAAATGATGGCTATACTCCAGAATGACTTTGATTGTGTAGGTAGCTCTTCATTTAAAGACAAAAGCTGAATTCCAGGTATTGACCACGTGGGAAGGAAGGGGAAGAAACCAGGATATTTGGGACAATCTGGAAGTTAGAAGTGCAGATTTTTTCAGAGATGTCTGTGTATTAACTTGTCCTAATTTTTTTTCTACATTGCCTGATGTTTTTCTCCATTATGCATCTTCTTTTAAACATAACACTATACCTGCAATAGAGTTTCAGAGCTATAAGTTACTTACTGCTCAAGGAAAGAGAATTAAAACAATGGCACAGAGGAACTACAGAATTTTGTTGTGTGTGAGAGAGAAGTGGGTGATTTTTGAGACATCTGGAACTTTTGAGGGGAGGAGTTTGCTGAGAGCAGCAGATAAGCTGAGGGAGGAAGCTGCAATGAGACTGGGCAGGGGACCCTGGGTGCAGACAAGGTGGTAGAAAGTGCCAAAGAGAAAATATTTTATCTGGGCTTATGCCAGCACCCAGTAATCAGGGAAGGAAGTTCTTCCTATGCCATCTCTTTGGCTCTCAAAAATTCAGAACTTAGTTTAGGAATCAATAGGACTTTTGCTCAGCCATTGTTTGGGTTAAATGGGGTTTCACAGACTAACCTGAAAAACAAATATTATCTATAATAATGACTTCTTGGCAGAAGCAAAAGACTGAATAATTATTCAAAACAGAGTAATCTCTAGCTTCCTATCGTACATTTTAAATCATAACTAAATAATTTTAGTATTTTTTTGGGAGGGAAAAAACTTAGAGATGACAGTGTTTAACTTCCTCACATTATAGGAGGAAACTGAGGCACACAGGGAATAGCTGTGGAGGAGCTAGGATTAGAAATCAGTTTCCCTGACCCCTGAACATGGTTTTTCATACCACACAATGAAGTTAACTGCTGATAAAAAGATTCTTCTGAAGAAGCATTATTGTATTGCACCCCTTCCCTGTAGTCTTTCTTTGCAAGCTCACTGTGTTCTATTTTCATCTCTCAAGGTAAAATCTACCACTTTCAGAAACTGTATTTAGGATCCTTCTCCAGCTCCTTTCCTTTCCCTTTCACAAATGAGGGCTTAATTTTCTTGAGAGTGAAACAACCTAGTGTAGGTAAGTAACAGGTAAACAGGCCTGCGGTATATAAAGGAAAAGAATGGAAATTTTGGAACTAGAGGTTCTTAAAGTCACTGTGGCAAGAGAAGAGATGACACACCAGCAAGTGTGCCTGAAGGGCATGCAGCAGGTGCAGGGAGAAGGGGCTGAAGAAGGTTGTGGGAAGATGGGCAGGTCCCCTGGGATGAATGCAATAGCTTTCTGGTGGACTAGTGCCTCCCCTTTTATTTCTTTTGCATCATGAAAACGAAAAGCAATACCCACTGGTAAACATATGCAAAAGTTCCAAAGACAGTAAATTAAAGGGCACCACATGATAAAATCTTGTACTATCAGTTATACCATTCTAGTAAACCAGGAAGGGAGCATAAAACTTACTTTCACTAGCCACATGATTAGCTGGAAAATAACCTTCCTGTCCCTTTCCTACGCTGCCATACCACCAGTCTTCATTATCTTTGAAAAACACTCGGATAATGTCTCCGCGATGGATGGTTAGTTCATCTGATCGATTCGCTGTGTAGTCATAAAGAGCCACTACCTAGGAGAGAGATAAGACCACCACAGCTTTATCACAACTGTACCACAGAGAAAACCCCCCACATTCACTTCCTCTTGCAGAAGAGCAGCTGAAACCAAAGCAGCACTTTGGTAAGTCTGAGGCGGTCTCAAGGTTTGCTAATGGGATCGAGGGTGGTGGGAACACAGCAGGAGAAGCAAGATAAAAGGCTGTGGGATTGAGAAATGGTTAAGAGCACTCAATACACCAAGATTAGCTTCAAAATAGCAGATGTTAATTTTTTAAAATAAATTACTTGTGAAGCAAATTAAAAAAAAAAAAGGTCACGCAACATTCACTTTCTTAGAATTGTTTTATACTACCTTTAGTTCCCATCCTCTGTGCTAAGCAGATGCCTCTGGGGAAAAAAAAATCCATCAGAATGTCCATAATTTTATAAAAAGGAAAGCTCAATGGAACAACCCAATTACATAACTTCATCATGATCACTTGTCTATTGTTAACGCCTCTTTTTGAGATATATTTCTCCACAAACATGTTTCTGATATTTTATATCAACAATCTAAATCTTTTGACTGCCTTTTAAAATATCTGATAAGCTCATTTTCACCAGACAGAAATTTAAGAGGAAAAGCCTTTCTATGAAAAATCCTCTTCTCTGTGTTGTTACAATAGTCACTATATTTGATTCCGCCCCCCCCACCACCTTTGGAAAAATCCAAATAAAAATGAATGACTACAATGGCATTTACAAATCCCTTATAGCAATTATAAGAAGCAAGCAGACATCGACCCATTTTAAATGTGATACATTGTATAAAGTGGCATATAATATAAAGAATAAACTACTACTTTTTTTCTGTTTAAATGGGATTTGAAAATTTATAGGTTATACAATAATATATGCAATAAAATTATTATATAATTCTTGCGTTTAGGCAGAATACTGACTCACTTAAGTATTTACTGAATTCCTCATGAGCCCTGGTGCCGTACTAGTGGATAAATATACAATGAAAAAGATAATTTCTGGAAGGGATTACAATTAGGCTTTGCAGAGAAATAAAGGATAATCAATAAAAAGCAGGTGAAGAGATCAAAAGTGCATCTCAGGCCTGACTTGCTTGAGTCCAGAAAAGAGAAACCAAAAAGAGTGCAATATGGTGGGAGCCGGGGAGAAAAGGTAAGAGCCCAGAAAGGTGGGGAAGTTGAGGCTACAGAAGGAAGAAGTGGCCAGATGGCGCATGCTGAGAGTTCAGAAGCCTCGTGATATGGGCAACAGGAAGACAGAAGAATTTTAAGCAGAGGATTCTAGAATAGTCTACAAGACTCTTTTCAGTACCTTTTAATTTATGATTAGCATTTGTGAACACATTAACCAAGAGATTTTGTTTTATTTTAATAGTTACCCAAAGATATCTCCCCACTCACTAATTTTTAGAGAGAGTGGGAGGGGGAGAGACAGAGACGGAGAAACATGGATGCGAGAGAGACACATTGACTGCCTCCCACACATACCCTAATCAGGGTCAGGGATCAAACCTTCAACCAAGGTGTGCCCTTGACCAGAATCGAACCCACAGCTCTTCAGTCCATGGGACAATGCTCTAACCACTGAGTCAAAACAGCTAGGGCAACCAGGCAACTTTAATGGGTAAATTTGGAATTAACTTTTGTCACTATATTGTATAAGGGCAATAACGATACTTTTATTCAAATGGTACAAATGCAATTTCTATTGTACTGCTATCTTAGCACAGTCTCTAATCTACAAAACACTATGCAGGATCTTGTTTAAAGATTACAAATCTTTTATACCTTTTAGAATATTGATACCCAGTTACTTATGTAAAAGTGGAACTTTTGACTTTTCCCTTTGTTCTCCAGATCTCTTCTCCTTTATTCTCCTACCTGGTGCTATCATAGAAGACGAAAGCAAATTAAAATGTTTCGAGAGTCAGCCATGTTCTGTGTACCATGCTAGTTGCTTATGTAAGTTATCTCACTCAGCCTTTATGATAATCCTGGCAGGGTATAAATTACTATTTCAATTTCATAAATGAGAAATTTGATGTACAGAGACATTTAATTACTTGCCTAAAGTCAAGTAAACTAGCAAGTTGTACAATCGGGACTTAAAGTGAATTTTTTCCAAAACTAAACACATTTCTAGGCCTTGTTTATCTAGCATCAATCAGGGGGAAGAAGCAAAAGAGAGGAAAAAATGAGGAACAGGAAATCTTACTCACTCATGAAAGATAAGACATATTTTTGGGTAGCAGTTCTCAAGTAGTCAGCTGTGCTGAGAAGATCAACTATCCTCAGTCACCTGTAGGCCCCCGTTTTTCTTTCATGATAAAATCCAGTATCAGAACACTGGGTGTCTGTTCCTATTGTTCCTCTGCCTGGATTTGATACCCTGAGACAGCATGACTGTAATGACCTTAAGCAAGTATGAGGCCAATGTATGCTTATGTATCTGGAACCAGAGGCGGCTGCTGGGAAGGAGAGCGGGAGAGATCCAGCGTAGGCAACAGATTCATTCCGGAAGTCCCACATCAGGCTTAAAAGCTGTGTGGCCTTACTGACGATCTGGAACTCATCCAGCTGGAGTCAGAAAACTTTTCCTGATTGCTCACCAGGCTCTGTGGAAAAGGAGCCCCTTCAGAGGTACAGGGGTCCAAAAGACCTTTGACTCTATAACTCAGTTTTCCTATTAAAGTATCCACTGATTATCCTTGTTACACAAATACAGCACACTACTGTTGCATGGCCCTTTAGTCCTTGGAAATATGTTCCATGCTCTGGGTCCCTGTCATGGACTTAACTGTGTAACACTCCTCCCCAAATTCATACATTGATGCTCTAATCCCCAGCGTTTCTGTATTAGGAGACAGGACCTTTAGGGAGGTGATTATGATTAAGTGAAGTTATATGGGTGGAGCCCTAATCCAACAGGACTTGTGTCCCTATAAAAAGAGGAAGAGGGACCAGGACCACTCATGCACAGAGGAAAAGGCCACGTGAGAACACAGTGAGAAGGCAGTAGTCAGCAAGCAGAGGACAGAAGACTCAGAAGAAACTAACCGTTCAGCCTCTAGAACTGGGTCAAACACATTTCTGTTGTTTAAGTCCCTTATTCTATGGCATTTGGTATGTCAGTCCTGGCACACTAATAGTCCCACAACCCAATAGTGTCAGATGAATCGCTCATTACTAGCCCATGTTAGTACTACTAGTGGGCAATGCCACACTCATACCCATTATAGGTGCCCAGCTTACATTACTGTGTTCTTCACTATTACAATGCTACCTCCTGGTATAGAGATAATGTTCTTGTCACCAAACTCCACAACCAACATCCGGAAAGGTGATAATTGGGAGGTTATGGCCCCCAAAGCAAAGGAACAATCTTAAGAGCACGTCACCATCATACCATTCCTCACATTTAAGTGCAAAACTGCTATATAATGAGGAACCAGTGTGTTTCACACGCCGACAGTCCACATCTGGCAGTGCAGTTATGACCATTCTCACCCACACTGACGGAAGCCACATGACTCCTGAGAATCTGCTTGTATTCTAGTGTGTGTCTCATTTGAAGACCAATTAGTCTCTTCCGAACATCACTGGACACATAGTAACTTCTTTGCTTATTTTAATTTGAGAGTGGATGCTGCATAAATCATGTCTCCCCCATCCCCAATGAATATGTTGTTATCTCCCTGTTTTAGGATAACTTAAAGCAACCCTTTAAAAAATGTGGAAGAGGGCAGATGGAATTGGAACCCCTGACTTCAGCGTCATCAGGCTTCTCTAGCATTACCTCAAAGAACAGGGAGCCGGGGCCTCCACCCTGAGGAAGTCTGCCCCGAGGACAACAGACTGCTTGGCCCATGCTGCTTGGTTCTCCTAAGACAACAAATGCCCTCTGTACTGAAATGTTTTGAGGTGCTGATGACCCAGCAACCATGCCCCATCCTTAAATTTCATTTTTGTCCTGCTGCCTGCTACCCCTCTGAGACTTTCTGAAACCAAGATCTTAGATCTATGAATCTTGAAGCCTTCTCACCAGCCTTGCTCTTTGGAATCTGGTATTATCATTACCTTTATTCATGCTTGTGTGAGACAACTGTATTTTTTACTCACTGCCTGATTATTAAAATGACTTGAAAGACAAAAACAACAACAACAACAACAAAAAAAAAACTTGGGAAACACAACTATTTCTACTTTCTTCTTATTCTGCTGGGTCTTGTCATGAAAAACCTGTCTTGACCATTCTCTTGATCATTATCTTCTATAATGTACCATTCCTTGCATTGTAGGTATGACAGAATATCTTTGGCAGCATGCTACAGAAATCTTTCTGCAATAGAAGTTTAAAAACATGAGTTTATGTGCCCATCTTGGTAATGACAGGTCTGGGAAATAAGATGTTTCATAAAATCCACTTGATCAAATTGTGCCCACTCTTCACATATTTGAAACAGAGTTCCCTCTTTTTCTCAAAGCTTGCCGAGTTGCTTGGGCATAATCATGGTGGAAGTGCCATTTTTTTTGGACATACATTTTTCAGTCTTCCCAGTAGCGCTTGCCAGATATATTTTGGTTTAACCAGTCCGACAGGCTGTTATAAGCCATTTAAGGGAATTGCTCTTTGTAATGAATTACGTTCTGAGAGATTTTTTCATCATTAGTTATCTCTGAAGAATTCTCAATGGTTCTTGAAACTAGTGTACTGAAGGAACATCAACCAGTATTGTTCAGCAGATGTTCCCTACATGTTTATCCATAATACAATCCAAAAATCAATATTCATAATGGCCCGAGCCATTCAATACGCTACATTTGTTGAATAAACTCCCGCCACCAGCCCGATTTGTGTGCTTCTGTACCTAGGCTTTTCAGCTTTTCAGCGCTTGTGGTCCTTTCTCTTTCAGCCAGCTTTCCCGTGGTTCTGGGTGATAGACGTTTTGTCTTTTAGTTGTAGTTTTGAAACTGTTGTCCGAGGTGGCAGATTAGTTGTTTACCTATGCCGCCATCTTGGTTTTTCCCAGCCTGCTACTTTCAAATGTATTTTTCCTTATGGAGTTTTATTCTATGCATATGCAGATCATGGCAGTGCGTTAGGTGCACCTCAGCCAAAGACTTGTTAGGTCACTACTTACGGTTATTGGCAGGATTATCAAACAAGACAAGGTGAAAGAAAAAGTAACATCTTAGTAATTATTCTATGCCAGAAGCAGTGCTACAGTTTAATTCACATTAACTGAATTGTGTGCCTTTTTTGTGTTCACGATAAATGCAATTATAACCTTATTACACTTTTGGCATCCTTTGAGAAAGCATATTAAGGTTCAATATAAAAGTATTTGCTACACTTAACTTGTGCTCAATAATAAAACATTTGTTCTTTTTTTATCTCATATGTTTACTCCTCAGGTATGGCCCATCTCCTGTGGGCTTGGAGCAACCTTTGGTTTCATGCCTGGCCCTCTAGACATACTGGAATAGAAAGCAACTTACTTAGAAAAACAATTAATTGGAGAAAAAGGAGAAGATATCTCTTTGTGCAGATTACATAAAGACTGCAGAAATGTGTATGGTCAAGACAGGTGGTTCCATTTACAGCACGGTTTGTTACATAGAACATGATGTGATTGTAGATTTTTTAAACTATGAAACCCTTAAGAGATTGTATACCTTCTGATTGAGATAAAGTATAATAGATTGTGGTTTTTAGATTCTGTTTGCTGCTTCTTAGACATTTACAAAACATGCTTAGTGAATTCTAAAGAATTCTGAGGACACTCCTCCTTCCCCCTTCAAGTTTTAAATTAGTTCATTATTTATAAGAGGTTTGGGTATAACTTGTAGCATTTCATATGCTTGCCCAGAGAAAGAGACAATTTCCTTGGCCAATAATGATGTTTCTCACACAACCAAACAACCGTTTTACATCTTGATCCAATTTTTTCCCATGTATTTCTTGAATTAAAATGGTTTCAATAGCGTCACCAAATACAGCCTTCAGTCCCTTCTGGGTTAAAGCACAAAACAGCATGCTCCTATCTTGGAACTATTTCTGTTCTTGTTCCACACATACAGGTTTTTCTTTCATATCATTCAGTCTTGTTAAAGTTTTGGGGTCACCTCAGAGATCATCTGAGTTGCTATTAATAAAAGAGTATATTTGGTACATATTCCTTAAATTCTGATACCTACGCCTTTTACATTGCCTGACCACAGAGAAGCATATAAGATATCAGTCACTGGATGAGATAAAGATTTCAGACGATTACAGTCTTCCTGTGTGATCATAATTTTCTTGTCCGGCTGTGTTCCAGAGTCCCAGGATACTGCTTGAGTCCTAATGGTGATCCTGACTGTGTAGCAGTGGAAGAAGGTGGGCACTTACCCCACTGGGAATGCATCGTTGGCATAGCTCATGAGTAGCTTGTCTTGCCAATTGCCCTATGTTGCCAACCACCACACGCCAGACTAGAGGATCACTGCGCATGGCAATGAGACATGCTGCTACTGAACAGTTTCTGGGCATAGTATCTAGGCCTGGTCCTAGCTCCCACCCCAGCTACGCCTGCTCCTTGCCCCTCAGTAATTACTTAACAAGTGAAATAAAATGAGCTTCAAGAAATTCTTATTTCTCAATAATGTCAATAAAGGAATATTTTGTCTTTACTATTAAAATAGGGAAAAATACAGCGAATAAAAAAGTTACTAGAAAACCAAATTTAACAATAAATCCTGAGTTGTACAAAAGAGCATTATTAAATATTCAAAATATTAGTGACACTGGGACTATATTTTATTTTACCAGACGAATAAAGAAACATATAGCCCTATTTCTAGCAGCATGTGATAGAAATTATATATTCTCTTATAATTAATTCCATGAATACTATGTATGACGACCCTAAACATATTTATAAAAAAGAAACCAAGGTCCTGTAATTTTTAATTGATCTTATCTGGATAATAATAGATTAAGACAATAGAGATAACGGAAGTAAATAATTGCACAAAGTTTATTGTCTCTGTACTAAACTATTTGTTCTGATCCTGCTGTATAATGCTAATATATGTGAACCTTAAACATTTCATCAAACAAATATTTGAAAATATTTGATTCCAAATACCTTTTGGTAAAGTAAATACCAAGGTTAATGGAAAGAATACCAAGCTAGGAATCAAGATAGTGAGTTTCCAGTCCTGTCTGTCCTCCAAAACTACAGTATATCAAAGAACACTCAGACTGAATGTCAGTAAACTAAGGGGGGTGTAGCAGATGGCAATTTGGTAAAAATTCGATCATACCAAGTACTCTAATAACTATCCCAGGAGAATAGCATTCATAAATTTTAAAGGAACTTCAACATTTTAACCTGGGATAATAGTGTGCTGTATTATCTGTAATCATACATGGATCAGAAAAGCTGGTTTGATGGCTGCAACACTACACAGGACAACCTTGTAGCAATAATTAAAACAATAATTAAAATTAAATACATAAACAAAGCATTTCTTCTGAATTTACCCTGTGGAAACACTTCTTTCTTCTCTGACAAATAGGAATGGCCTGACCTCTGAAGTTTACAAATAAGCTGCTCATTTTACATGGTGATTAATATCAATTAAATCTTTCCTTACAGAAATCACAATTCACCTGATGTTATAGTTATTCGTGCTTCACGATGGCTCTAATGTATATCTTTTTATTGTTTATTTCCTAAAAAAAATCAAGACAATGATGCAGATCTTTATAGGCTAGACTATATATTTGTTGTTATTAGCAAAAAAAATGATAGTGTACTTTAAATTTTTTTTAATTGGGAGGATTAGTAAACAGAGGATTTTGATCATTGATTTACATTAAAGTGAGGTTTCCAGACCACAAGTGACACATTACCTGGAAACTTGTTAGAAATGCAAATTCTTGGGCCCCATCCCAGACAAACTGAAATCATTTAGTCTGAGTTTTAACAAGCCTTCCAGGCAATTCTGATAACTAAAGTTTAGTTAATACTTTATTTAAACATATTTTATAAAGCATGCACACTATTTTTTGCACATATTAAGTGATGCAACTGAATGGGTAAGAAACAATTTAAAATATAAAGCCAAATCTTATAAAAATTGTTACTGGCAAAACTTAAAAGTAAACCTGTCCCTCCTTTCCTATTAGTTTTATTTGCCTTTCTTAGTTTCCCTCTTGTCTCTTTGACATGCTGACCTGCTCCAGATTTGAGTAATTTAACATCGACTTTGTCATTTTTTTCAATGAGGTCATGCTCAAACTGCAACCAGGAGTCATAGTAATCATTTCTTAGGTTTTCCTACAACCTCCTTAAGGATTAGGAAAAAAAAATTTAAATAGAAAAATAAGCAAAATTTAAAAATTAAATCTACTTATGCAGCAATTATTAGATATCTATTGTATCTCAGTTACTCTTAGAGGCTGGGAAGATAGTAGTTTCTCTACTTCAAAAAATATGTTATTATTGATTTTAGAGAGGAAAACATCAATGTGAGAGAGAAACATGGATTGGTTGCCTTCCAAGAACGTGCCTTGATAAAGGATTGAACCCACAGCCCACATATGTGCCCTGACAGGGAATCAAACCAGCAACCTTGTGGTACACAGTGGTTCAACCAACTGAAACACTTTGGCTGGATTGTTTCTCTACTTTTAAGTTGACAATGAATAGTACAGGGTGCACACTAATATTGAATATTAAAATAATTTATAAAAAATAAATTCAAGTATTTGCAAATATCATATTCATAATTTATAGATACTCAGTTTTAGTAGTTATAAGTTTTATACTTCATACGCAGTGCTTCTCAACCTTTCTGATGATCTTAGGCGACCCTAATAGTGGTTCTCAACCTGTTGACACCATTGAAAAACACAGATATTTACATTAAAATTCATTAACAGTAGCAAAAGTACAGTTATGAAGTAACAACGAAAATAATTTTATGGTTGTGGGTCACCACAACATAAGGAATTGTATTAAAGTATTGCGGCATTAGAAAAGTTGAGAACCACTGGTTTAAAGCAATGATTTATAGAGATTGTGCAGAGAAATATATCCCTTATAATCAATAAATATAGACATATATATGTATTTACCTTACTGCATTTATTACTTGGTTTTCTTTACCTACAGATGCTACTTTCTTGGCCAGGTCCTTTCCACAGCCACAAGTGTCGTTAGAGGTAGTACAAACTTTACAAATTTGTAAATATTAAAATACAAAATATTATTAAAGTTGGGTAAGGATATAAACATGTGAATACATATATATTAACAAACAAAAACAAAATATATATAGATATGTAAGTTATGGAAGGATCGTCAAAGAGATAGACTTGGGGTATTGCTACAGAACTACTTTAGAAAAGCCCTTTCTAAACTTGGATAGGAACTTACAGGAACTAAAATATGTCTAAATGAGTTACAATTTTCATTGTTCTCTTTTAGAGTGAGTTATGGGTCTATTTCTCTGTGCTTAAATACATAAATAGTAGAGATAACAGACCTATCCTTAAAAATAACATGAGGTCTGGAGAAAAGTATTTTAAGAATAAAATTAAATCTCTCAGTTGCAACTTAGGTGATGATACGAGATTTCCTGAAAGAGCACTCCTAATGACATTTTAAAAATGTATTATCAGAATTAATGAAAATTATAAACAATTTCTAAAAACATAAATTAGCATCTCATTCCTATAATAAATATCTCCAGTGTGTGCTACACATAGGGCACTTCACAAAGACAGTAGGGGAAATAAAGACATAAATAATCCAGTTTTTGACCTAAAGGATACAATTAAGAAAAATATATTGTTTTAAATATTATATTCTTAAAATACTTATTCTTAAAGTTTATCATAAATTAATAGCTTTATAATTATCTGCTTTTTATGAAATATTTTGTTTAAAAACATCTCATTTAGATATTTTATTCAACCAAGGTTTTAAAATTCACTAGTTCTAAAACAAACATATAAATCTTAGTTTGTGTTTTTCTCAACATCATGTACATCTACTGTTATTATGTCCATACTACTCAAAACAACCTATAGATTTAATGCAATCCCTATTAAATACCAACAACATATTTCATAGGACTAGAAAAAATACTTCAAAATTTACATGGAATCAAAAAAGAACCCGAATAGCCACAATAATCTAGAGAAAGAAGAACAAAGTTAGAAGGATCATAACACCAGAGATCAAGCTATACTACAAAGCCACTGTAATCTAAACAGCCTGGTACTGGCACAAGTAGGGGCATACAGATCAATGGATCAGACAGAGACTCCAGAAATCGACTCAAGCCATTATGCTCAATTAATATTTGACAAAGGAGACAATGGAGTAAAGACAGTCTCTTCAATAAATGGTGTTGGGAAAATTGGACAGGTACATCCAAAAAAAAAAAAAAAGAAAGAAACTAGACCACCAACTTACACCTACACAAGAATAAACTCAAAACGGATAAGATATTTAAATGTAAGTCATGAAACCATAAAAATCCTTGAAGGAAATGCAGACAACGTATCAGACCTTTCACATAGCAAAACTTTTCACCGATACAGTGCCTACTAGGTCAAGAGAAACGAAGGAAAAAAACAAATGGACTGCATAAAAATAAAAAGCTTCTGCACCACGAAAGAAACCAGCAACAAAATGAGAAGAGAATTCAATAACTGGGAAAACAGAGTGGCCAATAATACATTTGATAACGGGATAATTTCCAAAATATGTAAGGGACTCATGCAACTCAACAAAAGGAAGACAGACAATCCAATTAAAAAAACGGGCAAAGCACCTAGATAGACTTCTCCAAAGAGGACATGCAGATGGCGAGGGTGCAGAGAAAAAGGAACCCGAGTGCACTGCTGGTGGGAACAAAGACTGGTACAGCCACTGTGGAAAACAGTGTGGAGGTTCCTCAAACAAACAAAGAAACAAACAAACAAATAAATAAAATATATATTTTTAAAAATAGAAAAACACTGGTCAAAATAAACTTTTTTAAGAACTCTGACAATTAGCCAAAGATTTGTAACAATCCAAGGAGCAATTCAAGAAAAACAGTTAAATTTTGATAAACGCAGCAAGCTCTGTGGAGTTTAAACCTGCCCTATTCTCATAACGCTCTTGCCAGTTCCATGGCAGCCTTAGAAATCAACAGACCCACAACTATGGTAACTCTGACAACCAGCAGGCCAGCAGTCACAGGAGAGGGCAGAACAGGTTCAGAGTGCCCATCTCCTGAGAGGTACACTGTATGACTGTGTGGCAACAGCTCCATTCTCAGGGCTTGTCTTAGATGGATGTGACTCAGAGCCAGCTGTGTGAACAGCCACATCCCTAGGGCATTTGTCCAAAACAGTTGCCACTTACGTGGTGATACAAGTTAGGGCAAATGAGGGGATGACCAAACTATTAAAAGGAAAATGACCTGTGTATAGGGTACTCTGAAAAGCTCCAAGACACTCTTGGAAATCTAAAGGGCCACATGCATGTGCAAGGCTGTGTGTGCCCAGGAAGACCAGAGAAGGCTCTGAACCTTCACCTCTGGCTGACCTTGACAATCTGTGTAAACAGTGCGTGAAATCTTTGTAAGAGAGAGTTAGAAACTGCCTACTGAAGCACTGAAAACGTGTCCCAACACACACACCGAGCCCCTTGGAAAAGGCTGCAGGATGTGGTTCCAGGCATTTAAGAAAATCTCTGCCCAGTCATTAGCTGACCACTGAACTGACTAAGTGGACACTCCAGTGGTTGCACAGCACACACAAAAATATAGACTTTATACAGAATTACCCCAGGAGATTCACTAACTAAATTAGTAGTAAACGTAACAACAAAAGTGACAAACCATGAAAGCGCGGGGGTAGAGAATCTGATATCAAGGTTTGCCACATTATATTATCTCAAATGTCTAGTTAGTAACAAAAATTTACAAGACATAAAAAAAACAACAGTAAAGTATGACCCTACATGGAAATTAAAGAAGTCAATAAAAACTGTCCCTAAGAAAGCCCAGATATTGAATTTATTAGACAAAGGCTTTTAAAAGATTTTATGTGTCAAGAGACTGAAAGAAAATCATGACTAAAGAATTAAGAGGAAGTATGAGAATATCTTAGCAAATAGAAAATATCAATAGAAAGATAAAAATTATTAAAAGTATATAAATTATGTAGTTCAAAAGTACAATATTCAACAGTGACTAGCTCAACAGTAGTTTTGAACTGGCAGAGGAAAGAATTAGTGAAGTTTTAGGATAAGCAAATTGAGATTATCTAAGGAACGGAGAGAGAAAAGAATGAAGAAAAAATGACCGAAGCCAACATCCTTTCCCAATAAAAACACTCAACAAAGTAAGAATACAAAGAACTTCCTAAATCTGATAAAGGCTATACAAAGGATGGTGGATCTTGTTAAATGCTTTATCTGTATCTGTTGAAATTATTGTGTGAGTTTTTGTGCTTAATGCTATTAACATTGCCTATTATACTGACCAATTTTCATATATTAAATCTTCCCTTCATTCCTGGGACAAATCCTATTTTCTCATGATGTATATTTTTACATGTTGTAGATTATGTTAACTAGTATTTCACTGATGTTTTATATTAGTATTCATAAGAGATTTTGGTCTGCAGTGTTCTGGTCCAGTTTTGGGATTACAGTAATGCTGATTCATAAAAGGAATTGGAAAAATGTTCATTTCTATTTTTAATTTTTTGAAGAGTTTGTAAAAGATTGATGTTTTTCTTTAAAACATTTGGTACAATTCACCAATGATGCATTCTGTGTCTGGGATTTTCTTTGTGGGAAGGTTTTGCATTGCTACTTCAATCACTTTATTCTTACAAGTCTATTCAGATTTCTTTTTCTTCTTCTTCAGTAAGTTTTAAATTGGGTCTTTTTATGGATTTATGTCCCAATCATCTAGGCTATTTAACTTGTTAGCATGCAGTTAATAACAGCACTCCTTTATCATCCTTTTTATTTTCCTAAGGTCAAAAATGGTATCTCCTTAATCATTCCTGATTTTATTAACTTGAGTGTCACCTATTTCCCTTCATTGGGTCAGTCTAGCTAAGGGTTTGATAATTTTCTTTATTTTTCAGTAATCCAACTTTTGGTTTAATTAATTTTCTCTATTATTTTTCTATTTGCTATTTTATTTATTTCCATCTTAACAAATCTGCTAACTTCAATTAAATTTCCAAAAACAAAAATGTACTTCTACATTTTACATAAACCCTGAATCCAACATATACACATACAACAGATATTTTAAAAATATATCTAACATATGTAATTATATAGTACTAGTAAAATATAATAATTTGCAAAATTAAAAAATGGAAAAAGGATTTAAATAGATTCTCCAAAGAAGATATACAAATAGAAATTCCAAAGACCCTCACATCATTACTAACTAAGGAAATACAAAACCAAATCACCAGGTACCCCTCCTTCCCCACTAGGATGACTATAACAACAAAGACAATAACAAATGCTGATGAGACTGTGGAGAAATTGAAACCCTCCTATTTGGCTGGTGGGACTATAAAATGGTCCAGAGCCACTTCAGAGGACATTTTGACAGTTCTTCCAAAATATTAAACATGCATGTAACATGAGATAGCAGTTCCAGTACTAAATATATACCCAAGGGAACTGAAAACATGTCCACATAAAAACTTGTATGTGAATGTTCATATAGCATTATTCATAACAGCTGAAAATAGAAGTAACTCAAATGCTCACCAGTGGGTTAAAGGATAAATAAAATGGTGTGTTCTACATAATAGAATCTTATTCAGCTGTATAAATGAAATTTTGATGAATGATACAACATGGAGGAACTTTGAAAACATTATGCTAAGTGAAAGAAGTCAGATAACAAAAGGTCATACATGATATGACTGTATTTATATAAAATATCTAGAACAGGGCAGTCCATATAGAGAGAAAGAGGTTTAATATTTGCCAGAGGCTAAGGAGAGAAAGCAATGTGAGGAGGGTGACTACTAATGAGTATGGGATTTCTTTGGGGGATCATATTGAATATGTTTTAACATTAGAGTGGTAATGGTTGCAAAACTCTGTGACTATATTAAAACCCAATGAATTGTAGACTTTAAAAGGGTAAATTTGATACCATGTTGAATTATATCCAAATGAAGCTATTAAAAAAATCATAGAAATTATGGCCATGAGAGGTGAAGTTGGTTATAATGAATAAAGAACACAGAAGAGACCATCTCTCCTCCAAGTCAGAGAGGAGAATCTTGATCCCAGCTATGGAAATGGAAATATAACACAATCAGAAAGCACTATCCTATATAATAAAGAGATAATATGCAAATTGACCCTCACACCCTTGCACAAGAAGGCCACCTCCATGTGGTCAAAGATGGCCATCACAAAATGGCTAGCAGGGAAAGGTAGTTGTGGGCGATCAGGCCAACAGTGGAAGGCAATTGTGGGGAACCAGGCCTGCAGAGGAGGACAGTTGGGGGGCGACCAGGCCTGCAGGGGAGGGTATTTGGGGGCAACTGGGCCAGCAAGGGAGGGCAGTTGGGGGCAATCAGGTCAGCATGGGAGCAGTTAGGCATTGATCAGTCTGAAGCGGAGTGGTTAGGGGGTGATCAGGCTGGCAGGCAGGTGAATAGTTGGGAGATAGCCTGGATTGTGAGAGGGATGTCCAACTGCCGGTTTAGGCCGGACCCCACAGGGATCGGGTCTAAACCAGCTGTCAGACATCCCCTGAGGGGTCCCAGATTGGAGAGGGTGCAGGCTGGGCTGAGGAACCCCACTCCTCTAGTATAAGAGAAACAGATATACTTCACATATGACCAAGGTTGTGCTGGTAAGAACTAAGCTGCTGGTAGTACCCCTGACAGAAAATTAGAGTGGAAAGGTACAATGTAGTTCCTGGGGAAGACAGCAATTTTAATGAACCTAACTTAGGTTCTTTGGGTTACCAAATGGTTAACAGCCTAAGTGCTTTATTATAATTTTTTTTCTAATAGAAAAAAAAAGAAAGAATAATTAAAATTAGAAACATCAACTGATAAGTCATTCATACTTAGGTCAGCTGAAACTGAAGGGTATACAATGAGCTTTACAAGTAGGTTTCAAGGGAAGAGTGAGAAGCTCAATCATCTCCTTCTTGGGTGATACTCAAAATTACCTTCTCATTCTTCCACCCCTGTTCTTCAAACAGCTGTCTGTGGCATGTGGGTAGAGTAGTTTGAAGTGTTAGCAGGTGTTTGTAATTTCCTTTCTCAAGGTCACAGGTGACTCTGCCAGTGCACTAGAAAAACCACAGCTTCTGGGCCGCTTTCTTCCCACCACACCCCCAAATCCCCTTCTCACATCCAGATTGCCCTCTGCTACTTATGTCTTTTACTCCCCTCACAGCTATTAGAATTCAAGTGCCATTGCTCCTAGGATATCTACAAGACTTTATCCACTAACCTCAAAACATATCTGATTAAAATTTATTGGTGGGTGAATGGGATATTTTCCAAGAAAAATTTTTGAAACTGGCTTTCTTAGATAATTTCCACGGCAGCTCTATTAAGGGTGTAGGAGGGTGGGGGTCGGGGGAGAGGATCTGCTGCATTGGGAGGGTCCCTTCTCAAATCAAGACCTTCATGACCCTTTTCACCTGTCGTTCTGGTCAGCCTCTCCAGGCGTGCTCCGTTATCTACACCCGCCATTACCACTCCCTGCCTAGCCCCACACAAGTTAGTGATTATATAAAGATCAGGTGAGATAACAGACAGTATGTAGCAAAGCTTTTAAAACTATACATTGTTTTTATAAGTGTTAATTGCTGTCAATATTACCTGAACTACTCCCAATTCCCACTGAATCTTCTTTGTTCCACTGAGTGGCATTACAGCCTAATGGTTTATTCACATAAACTGATTCTGCTTTGAGGGAGTTAATATTGTTGGCTCAGCTATTATAACGCATTAACACATTCAATTTAAATGTTTCTAAGGAGACCCTTAAAGACCTTCTGTGTTTCAGTTTCCCTGCAGGGAAATGATGATAACACTTTTATCTTAGAGAATTATTATGACACTCAAGTGAGATAACCTACATAAAACACTTTGCACAGTGCCTGGTACAGAGTAAGTGCCCAATAAATGTTACATATAATTATTATTAGTCAATCCTAAAGTTCTTTGTGTCATCATAGAGAAATGGTGCTTTGCAGTATAATATTTATGTACTAGTAAAACACCCACCACTATAAAGATGACCATATTTTCCAAACAAAATGTGGATCTAATAACATTTAATTGCATTTCTGGGAAAAAAAATTATTTCTAGTTTTGGAATTGCTCTGAATCAAAAATGTGCCCCCAGAAAAGTCTGCTCATGTTGCCATAAGATATCACCAGACAAGAAAACTTCATAACGTTTCCTTAAAAATAGAACAAAAAGTTTCATTTCCTTCAGGAATTTCTCTTAATCGTTATGCATCATACTAACCTGTGACCCAGTTACGTGGTTATACCAAGAGGTGTCTGTGTTATTGACTGCTATGCTGCTATCTCTGCCAAAGTCTGATCTCTAGGGACACTGAGATGATGGCAGAACCCAGATTATCACAGAAAGAAGCTGGGTGAACTCATGCACATTTATCAGGGCAGAAAAAGAATCTATGGAGCTTTAGTAAGTGGCAGCTCATAGATATTCAACTACGCAGGAAAAGCAGAGCACTAGTTTAATAACTTTTGATTAAATTTCTCCCAAAATGGATGATGAGGGTTAAATTCTTTCTTTTCTAAATGACTGTTTTCTTCATTTTATGTCATGATCTACTCAAGTTTTAGTTTCTTCTATGGGGAATTTTAATTCTTCCTTAAGGGGGTCAACTTTTATATTGATAGGCAGAAAAATTTCAAATAATCAAATCATATTTTAAAAACTATGCAAGTAGTTTTTAATGATTTGATAAATACAATGCCATGCAACACTGTAATAACTTTTAAATAAGAATCCTCCCCAAACAAAATGACATAAAAACTTAGATTACTCATAAGTAATAAAATTTTTACTGTGTTTTGGTTCACTGTTTAATATTTTTCTAATGTTCTGAATAAAGATAATTAATAAGGGGCATTATTAAATTTATCAATGTTCACAGAGCTATTATGTTCACAAAAAAATTATCAATGTTCACAGAGTTCACAGAGCTATTACGACTATAAAAAAGTCAAACAAAACAAAACAGGATTCAAAATCATTTTTACTGGCTGTATAATCAATCAAAAATAAACTGCTGGCATGGCTCAGTGGTTGAGCATCGATCTATGAACCAGAAGGTCACGGCATATGCCCAAGTTGCGACTTGATCCTTAGTGTGAAGTATGCAGGAGGCAGCTGATCAATGGTTCTCTATCATCATTGATATTTCTATATCTTTCTCCCTCTCCCTATTCTGTGAAGTAAATTATATATATATATATATATATATATATATATATATATATATATATATAAATTGATGAAACTCAACAAGGGGAAATAGACAACTTTGCACTTAGGGTTCAAAATATTAGCTGAGAGATTACTGTTAGTGTTCAACATGTATCTGAAACAACAGAACAACACTAAAAAGTAGATATTATTATTATCTCCACTCTGAGAGCATATTGAGGCATAAATTTATAGAGTGGGAAGATATGCCTTGATAGCACATCTTTAGAATGTCAAGGAGTTATAGTAGGTCAAAGTTCAATATCAGACACAATAACCAGATTACAGGAATCCATAATAATACTACATTTTTCATATCACAATTAGAATATTAACTCCAGTTCTGGATGCCCATTTTTCAAAGAATGTGAACAAACTGCAACAAAATCAGCACAGATTAAGATAAATGAATAGATATGATATAGATACTCTCAAACCTCTTAAGTGCTGCATTTATGGAAGAAAAATAAAACCTGATTAGTTCTGGAAAAAGAGTAAGCTAAGATACTAATCATTTGTAGTCAAGTACAAAATCTGAGTAATTAATGAAAACAGTGTATTAAGGTAGAACTAGTCTTTGTTTTCCAGGAAAGGAAGAATCCACAAGAAAAGGGACTTTTTCTTTAGTAACTGTTGACACATCTTTCTCTTACATTGAAACTGAATGACTGGAAATGTGTAGAGATTAGAAATGCCTCAAAACTCTTCTAACAATATCCCATTATTAGCAGATAATGTAGTCTTTGGAAAAGGTCTGAGGCAAATATCAAGAACTTCAGAGGCTCTTAGGTAGCATGTTAATTAAAAAAAGAGTAAGAACTCTTGATGCTGTGTTTACTATGTAATCCTAGGCAAGCCTATTCACTTTAGGAATAATAATACCTAGCTAAGAGTTACAAAGATGAAAAGAAAGTAGAGATACAGATATATTGGTAACATAGTAAGTATTCAATACATGTATACCATTAATCTTCAGAAAAAACAATAAGTTAAATAACAATAATTTTATATTATTATTAGCTTATTCAGGGCCAGTATAAATACTGGGACTATAAGAATGGTTAGTAATAATATGTGAAATGCATTGTAGAGTGCTCAGATCACAGTGCTGGATAGGAAGGAGCATGTACACATTTTACTAGGGGATACATTTACTGAGATCTAAAGAAAAAGAATTAGGAAGGATCATGAAGACCAAAAATGTGTCATTACAGTCCAAGGCAAAGATAATCCACACCCCCATACAATTACTATGTGTAAATGAAGAAGGCTGATAGGGAAAAAATGATCCATGTGAAGTACTGCATTAGAGATGAGCTCTATGAATATCCTGGACCATTGGAAAGATGTACAATTGGGTCCTGGAACAAATTAAGCTTGAAACGTGTCCAGAGGTGAAAATGACAAAAGCTAAATATGAAATGGATTGACTTAATAAAAGAAGCCATAGGCATAAATCTATAGGAACTGAGCAGATCCATTAAGGACAGAACACTGTGGACATTGCTCTTTCACTGGGTCATCAGGAGTTAAAACCTACTCAACAGCATGTGTAACACACACACACACACACACACACACACACACACACACACAGAGCCTTTTACGCACAAGGGTGGATATATTCCTGGCAGAGAGACAAAATGTTCACAAATCTATTGGTGAGTAGGTAACAGCTTGATGTTCAAGAAACTTAGCAGAGACTACCATAAGATAATACTGACGAAATAGGCAGATGTCAGATCATGAAGGCCCTTCTGGTTCTTGGGAAAGGGTTTGGTCCTATTCTAAATGTAGGGAGAAATTACTGGAAAATGTTAAGCAGGAGGAATTTTAAATTACATTTTTAAAAGATCAATCTGGCTGCTATGACTTATTAAATTCATGAGTAAGGTGATCACATGTAGGACTGCCCACAATAGTCCTAGTTTATACCTATTATCCTGGTGTAATTGAATTTCTGCATTGATTCCAGGCAAGAGTCAGAATATGTAATCTACATATATAAAAGCCTAAGCGACCATTACAAATGGACAACTGGCCAGTAGCTATAATGCACACTGACCACCAGAGGGCACATGCTCCAAGCAAGTGGTCAGTGTGCTCCTCAGCCAACCTCCCCCACAGCTGGCAGGCCCCAATTGGGACTGAGTGAGACGGCCCCTACCTATGCAGGAATTCGTACATTGGGCCTTTAGTAAACAAACAAGTGCATAATAAAACAAGCTTTACAAAATAAATAAAGAGAAATAAATAAGATACAGGCAGGCCGTTGCGACAGTCTTCATCAGATTTCCTTGTTCCGGATGTTCCTGACCTATTTGGGATCTTGGGGTCCTCCCTTTGGTTCTTGACCTAAAATATCTTCTCAGGCTTGGGCTATGTTCTTGTCCTTATTATATAGTGATCTCTTCTTATTAAATATGTAATAATGCATAGTACACAGAAATATATTGAGTGGGGTGCAATATGTCTTAATTAATCCCTTGCAACAATCCTTGAGGTAGGTATTACTATCCCCACTTACAGGAAACTGAAGCACAAAGTCACATGCAGTAAAAGTTGCCAAACCAGGACTCGAAGCCCAGTGATTTGGTTCTGCACTTAGTATTCTTAACCCTTCTTCTAATATTACTGCTCAGTGTGAAAAACCCAGGGAACCACAAGGAGCTCAGAGTGGACAGAGTGAATATTGAGAAAGAGATGGAAATAAGGTTAGAAAGGTAGCACAAGGGCTCAAATTAAATGCTAAATAGCTTACTTTTCAATAGGTAGAAGATGGGGTGCACCATAGGATCTTAAACGTATGACAATATTTATGTTTTGGATAAGTAAAATAGCTATAATGGATTTAAGAGATTAGTAGGGAGAGACTAGTTCCTGGCTCAGCTTTTTCTAAGGTTTGGATATCAGCCTCTGTCCTGGAAGGGGAATTTTGGATAACTGTCTTATGAAGAATCTGCTTGCTCCCATCCATGATAAACAAATGACTTCCCACAGCTGAAGCCTGAGCCTTCTGACTACAATCTCCCTTCTGCAGCTGTGATGTGACTTTATCAAACATAATAATTTTATATCTTCAAACTCATCCTCTTTTCTGAGATCCCAACCTACATCCTCAGTTCTCTGCTGGGCATTTCTACTTGTTCGTGGCCTTTGGTTACCTGAAATTTAACTTTGAATACAGAATGTATTATTCTCTAAAAATCAGCCTTCATTCCTGTTTTGAAAAATAATGTCAATGGGGTCATCATTCATTAACCTATGTCAGTTGTAATCTCCAAATCTTTCTCACAAATATACCTCTATTTCCATTTCCATTGCCCTTTCCTTAGTCAGACTAGTAAGACATCAAATGTGGATTATAGTAGCTTCACAACTCACATTCCTCCCATCTCCATCCATCTACAGTTTCATGAGCTGCTCTTCATTATTCACAGATGACATGATATTGTACATAGAAAATCCTAAAGACTCCACTAGGAAACTACTAGACTTAATAAGTTAATTCAGAAATATAGCACGATACAATATCTACATCTATAAATCAATGGCATTTTTACTCACCATAACAAACTCTCAGAAAGAAACTAAAAAAAAATCAAAACAACAACAACAAAACCCCCCCACCCACATCCCATTTACCATTGCAACAACAACAAAGTAAGATAGCTAGGATAAACTTAACCAAGGAGGTAAAAGATCTGTACTTGGAAAACTACAGAATATTGAAAAAAGTCAAAGAGGAAGATGCAATCAAATGGAACATATACCATATTCATGGATTGGAAGAATTAACATCATTAAAATATCCATAATACCAAAAGCAATCTATAGATTCAATGCAATCCTTATTAAAATACCAATGGCATATTTCACAGAACTAGAACAAAAGAAACCATCATCAAAATGAAAATGGAACCCACTGTATAGGAGAACATACTTGCCAATGATACATCTGATAAGGGGTTAAAATTCAAAATATACAAAGTACTTATACAACTCAACAAAAGGAAGACAAAGAGTCCAATTTAAAAAATGGGTAGAGGATCTAAATAGACACTCTCCAAAGAGGACATACAAATGGCCAAGAGGCATATGAAAAAATGTTCAAAGTCTCTAATCATCAGAGAAATGCAAATTAAAACCAAAATGAGATATCACTTCATACCTGCCAGAATGGCTATCATAAAAAAATCAACAAACAACAAGTTCCAGAAAGATTGCAGAGAAAAGGGAACACTAGTTCACTGTTGGTAGAAATGAAGATTGGTGCAGCCACTATGGAAAACAGTATGGCATTTCCTCAAAAAATTAAAAATGGAATTTTCATTTGACCTAGCAATTCCACTTCTGGGAATATATCCTAAAAACCCCAAAATACCAATCAGAAAGAATTTATACACCCCTCTGTTCATAGCAGCATTATTTACAATAGCTAATATTTGGAAACAGCTCAAGTGCCCACCAGTAGATGAATGGATAAAAAAGCTGTGGGACATTGACACAATGGAATACGATGCAGCTGTAAAAAGGAAGTATCTCACACCCTTTGGGACAGCATGGATGGACAAATATCACATGATCTCACAGCATGGACGGACTTGAAGAATATTATGCTAAGTGAAATAAGCCAATCTGAGAAAGACAAATATCACATGATCTCACTTATTTTATTCATTAATCTAATGAATAAAATGAACTGACCAACAGAACAAAACCAGAAGCAAGAGGGCATGGAACAGACTGACATACCTCAATGTGAAGATAGGGGACGAGAAGAGATATATCGAAGAACTTATATATTTATATGCATAGCCCATGGACATGGGCAGCAGGGGTGTAAAGACCTGGGGGGATGGGTAGGGGCTGGGCAGAGAGAGAAAGATGGGAGACATCTATAAAACTATCAGCAGTTAAAAACAAAATATATATGCACACACACACACACACACACACACACACACACACACACACGGTGGTAATGTTTTTATTTTAAAAATATATTAAAACAAAAACATTACACACACACACACACACACACACACACACACACACACACACACCCCTGTGATTTCCGATGGTATTAGGTGACCCTGCTAGTGGTTTTCAACCTGTGGATCACGACCACAGGTTGAAAACCACTGCTGTAGAGCCTAAGACCATCGGAAAACACAGATATTTACATTACGATTCATTGACAGTAGTAAAATTACAGTTATGAAGTAGCAACGAAAATAATTTTATGGTTGGGGGTCACCACAACATGAGGAACTGCATTAAAGGGTCGCGGCATTAGAGAGGTTGAGAACCACTGTTCTAGTTCATGTTCTTAACTACTCCACTTCACTCAAACTGTCTATCCATCTGTCAAGTGTGTGCATCTTCCTTCTGTGGATCTTTGGTCACACTGTTACTCTGGCCTAGAATATCCTATTCCTTTTTAAATCCCGTCCTTCCTTATTATCCAGTAGCACCTTCCCTAACAGCCTTTACCAAACCACTCTAGTCCTAGGAATTCTGATAACATTCAAGGCCTAACCCACATTCCTTTACTTGAGCACAAGCTGCCTTGGTGACTGGCACGTGCTTTGTAATGCTCTGAACTTTTATCCATTTCACATACTGGGATTTTACTGTTTACAGCTAACTTTCTAATGAGACCAAGAGCTATTCAGAGACACAAAGAATGCTTTACTTTTTTCTTTTTTTAATTTCTACCTTTGCCTCTCATACCTACCTGGTGCTTGATGCTATACTATCCTATGCACATACCTAATGTTTACTGATGATTTAGAAAATAAAATCGGATTATGCACTGTTATGTTACAGTCTTCAAGTAATCTAAAATTTTCAGCATTTTAAAAGTTTGCTAGGTGGAAAAATTTAGGATAGTCAAAAGAGAATTAAGGTGAAAAGTCTGAAATACACAAATGTCAGTGGAGTGTGTCAATGGGAAAGTCAAGGTAAATTTCATAATTTACAATGTCTGGATAAAAAAAACACCACTGTGCAGATGGTTAAAAGAAAGATGTTATATTATGGACAACTTAGAGTGGTCTTAAAAGAGAATCTATTTTGTGTTTATATTTGAATTTCAAGAGAACTGCTTTGAATTGCTACTTCATTGATAAGTGAAAACAGATTCTTTTATGGCTTAAGCCATAAAAACTTATAGTTTATCAGTTCCCTCTCCACCCTGCAATTACCTACAGGATGAGATTGGCCTCGGGTTTTATTTTATGAGTTTTATAGGGATACATTTACCCCAATTCACACACTATGAATTCCTGGAAAATGCTACAAATTGGAGAAAATGAGTGCTTCCTTTGGATCAAAGACATTCCATTTGAACTCATGCATTTATCCATAAACAAGCTGCCCCAAATGTGAAGTTAAACTGTGAAAGGTATATTTTGCATGCATACATGCATAAAGTACATTATACTAATGTGTAATAATGCAATATGGGGTAATTTGTATCCCTAGAGAGTGCGCTAAACAATAACAACCTAATAACAAATCAAAATGTGGCAGAATAGCTATAGATATAAAAATTAAAGACACTCAGATTAAATTTACAGAATTCAGATAGGTGCATTTGTGAATACATTAGTGTTAAGGGCAAGCAACATCACAGATATCTCAGATAAATTTTCAGAACAGTAAAACACTTTAAAACATTCAAGTTTATTATTAATGAAAAATTACATGACAAAAATGTATCTATCAAACCCTTAGAAGACCTAGAAGATGTATAATTGCAGATTGAATGACTAGCTTGCCAATGGATTGGTCTTGTAATGAAAAAGAATAATGAGTCAATATTTAAGCTTCCAATCAAGCTAGGATATTTAATTCCTAACAATTAAATACTTAGATGAATGGCAAGAGTGTTCCAGGAGACAGCCTGGATTTTGTTTCAACCTGTTGTGGTAAATGTGAAGGCTTCTGTGAAAATGCAAGTTGTAGCTTTATAAACTGCCAAAAAGTCCACTTGTTAAAAGAAAAATTGTTCTTATTAAATGGGGGTTGTGTAATCACTGAATAAAATAAGAAAGAGTAATATTCTTTAGTATTACAGGTTTGGAATTAAAGAAGCTTTACAAAAATCAGTAACTTATACAACAGGCCACGCTGATGCTATCTGAATTTTATCACACCTGTTTTCATTGGAAGACATTCAAAAATAATTATCCTCAAATCACAAATAGTTATTTATATATTCAGCATGGCTTGCCATGCTTTAATTGCACTAGACAATATGAAAAGCTATGGGAACTGCTGTGCATATGGTTGAAAATTTAAGGGCAGGTATGTTTTAACTATATTCCTCATGTAATCATCTTAAATAAGAAAAGACCAAGCATGCCTGAGAAGACTTCCTTATGCTAGTTACTATTTCTCTTTGATTTGCAAATAAGTCTTTCATTTAAGGTAAACATGGGACTCAATCCTGTATTGACTTAACTATTAACTAACTTTTATACCACCTTTCAGGGTTCAGACAATGTCCTCTGATTAATCTGTCTGATAGTATCCTTAATTTGCTGCAGGCTATAAGCAGGTGCACAACTATAGTTCTTAAAGTGGCATGTTTGTAATTATTTTCCTGTAATCGAATATTATGATTGTCTAACGTTTTATTTGCTTTTCCTATAGTACTAAAATGTCCGCGTGAATACCATGCAGGGCAAAAGTCAGGGAAAAGGAAGCCATGCATATAAACATCAAATCTGAGACAGAATCACCTCTATCTGAGACAGATAACATATTTTCTTAAGACACTGTATCACATTACAATGCCATAGGATCAAACAATTCTCCGTAACTGCACTTTTCGTGAAAAGTTCATCCTAACTTAGAATGTCGAGATACGCATCTTTCCCTGTTATAGAGGCTTGAGAAAGTCTCATTTCCCTCACCTGAAGCGTACTTGTAGCTACCATCTCACACGCTCCTAGACCCAAGCCACTCATGGCAGTACCTGGAGCAACAGGGAAGTGGGGTGATAATGTGTAGAGAAATAAGCTGGAAATTGCTAGTTATGTACAGGGTAAGGAAGTCACTCAGGGCCCCAGACTCAGCCATTCTGAAATGCTACCACACTCCTTTTCTATTTTTTTTTTTCTTAGACCCCAGTAATATCTCTCTTTTTTTGGCTAATATAGTAAAAAGTGTGAACTTACAAATAATCCACCTTAAATTTTTGGACAGTCTTTTTCCTATATCTTCTGTCTCTAAATATTTTCTCATCTTAATCCTTTTCATGAAAATAAGAACATATAGACCCAAAGGGCTGAAACTAGGTAAAATTATATTTTTCTGTGTGAAAGTGAGACTTTACTTTCCAGGACAATGGGTTATGAACACACTTGTGTTGCTATTTAGAGGTTATGGAGAAAGGGGGGAAAATTAACTGTCATAAAGCAGGAAGACCTGGGGAAGAGAGGGAGTAGAATATGCTTAATTTACAGCAATAAGAGAGAAGAAGAGCTTTAAAACACACAAAAAGGAAGCCTGACTCAAGTCAAAACCTGGATAACTGAATGTTTGTGAAGTGCTTGTATAAACCAAGTATATTAAAACGTATTGATTGCACAGAGTGGAAATGTTATTAATATAATAGGAACTACCATTTAATAATTCAACTGAAAAAAATATAATCAAAAGACTATTAGCACCTGAACTATTGTTATGAGCAACTAGAGGCCCAGTGCACAAATTCCTGCACGGCTGGGGTCCCTGGGCCTGGCTGGCAATTGGGGACCAATTGGGCCCATTGTGTCCAGTTCCAATTGAGCCGGCTGGTGGGAGGGACAGTGGGAGGTTGGCCAGCTGCAGGAGGTTGGCTGTGGCAGTGCACTGACCACCAAGGGGCAGCTCCTGCATCAAGCATCTGCCCCCAGATGGTCAGTGCATGTCATAGTGACCGGTTGACCAATCATTCGGTCACTTAGGTTTTTATATATACACAAGAGGCCCGATGCATGAAATTCATGCAGGGAGGGAAGGATCCCTCAGCCCGACCTGCACCCTCTCCAATCCGGGACCCCTCAGGGGATGTCCAACTGCCTCTTGCAATCCAGGACCACTGGTTCCTAACTGCTTGCCTGCCTACCTGTCTGATCACCCCTAATCCCTCTGTCCGCCTGCCTGATCACCCCTAACCACCTCTGCCTTGCCCCACACCTAGGACCCAGGATTCCCTCCTCTGGCTGGTCGCAGGCACCCGGGACCTGGGCTTCCCTCCCTCTGGCCAGCTGCAGCCACAGGGGACAACGGGGTGGGCAGCTTGTCCCTCTCCCGGGCCACAGCCACAGGCGCTGGTGCTTGGGACTGCAGGGTGGGTGGTTCGACCCTCTCGCAGGCCACAGATGCAGTTGTTGGTGCCACAGGGGACCAGAGGGCTTGCACTTTGTTCCTCTCCCAGGTCGCAGCCAATGATTCAAATACATTAAAATAATTTGTTTTCCATAATTTTTATCTTTAATTTTAAATATTAAAGAATAAATTTTATAAAATGTTACTGCTACTAAAGATAATTGGAATATACACTATAATCAAGTATTTGTTATCATTACACTGATTAATTCCTCAAACACTAGTCTTTTCTGGAGCACCACATAGTAAGCCATCAAATATGTTGAATTAATCATTTGAATTTATTACAAATAAAAAATAGAGTCAATGTTCCCTAGAGAAAAATATTATCAATAAAACTCAAATAGAAAATATTATTTTCATTTTTTAAAAGAATTTTTTAGAAACAGGAAATGAAGAGCTGTACTGAATAGAAAGGAAAAGAAGTAAGATTATGCTTTGAGAAGAAGAAGATATACTCATATCATCTTATAAATCTGTCTAGTGGAAACTATAAGTTGATATATCTTTCATATAAATATTATACTCAGATACTAATTTTAATCATCTCCCTCCTACATTTTCTATAATTATGTTTAATATAGTAAATGATACTGTAATTGTTAAATGCTGTTTTGTTGCCTGGTAGTAATATAAGAGGGATAAAACACAGGATTTTACTTTGATAGTAACAATGCCTAGTAATGTACAATAAAATGGAAGCATAATTCCACTATTAGAAATCATTCACTCTACATGATGCTAGTGCTCAAAATAACATTCATTTTAAAAAGGGTGTAAATCCATTTCCATATATATATTTGAATTACTTTATCAAAATTATAAAGTACTTTTAATATGTTTTTATTGATTTTAGAGAAAGAGGAAGGGAGAGGGATAGAGAGACAGAATGATGGATGAGAGAAAAACATCAATCATCTGCCCCTGCACGCCCCCTACTGGGGATGCAGCCCACAAGCCAGGCATGTGCCCTGACCAGAATGGAACCTATAACCTCTTAGTCAACACTCAACCACTGAGCCACACCAGCTAGGCAAAAGGTATGAAGTATTCTTAAATTAAAAAAAACATTCCATATATAACATTAATATAAATAAGTACCTGTAAAAATGATACAGATCTTATTTTCCCATATCATGGCAAAAATTAGTAAATTTTCTTCATTAATTAAAAAAACATGAGGGCTATAACTACTGACAAAAGGAAGGATAAGAATTTTGTACAATGACATTATTATAACCAGTATCATTGTAGCTTCTTTATCAGTTTTAATAGTGCAGAAATAGACTGCCTTACCATTGGTGCTGTATCTGTATGATGGTTAGAAGGCATTCGTTCTATGTTGATAATTCCTGGGGAAAGAAAAGTGTGTGAATATCTGCTTATTATACCTACCCAATTTATTTTGAAGATATTTATGTCACAAAGACACGACTCCTACAGCTTATATATAAGAAAAAGCCTCACTTGTATGCAGGATCTTTTAAAGTTGCATTATGAATACTATGGTCAGAAACTATTGGAGAATTTAGCTATGACACTTGACTCAATGCGAGCTAAGCCAATTTTTCCTTCCCAGAAATAGATCAAGGTGTGTCCATATCCTGCTCTAGGCTCAAAAATTATATATACCATTATCCCTTCTCTGCTGCATCTCTTCCTTGAAAGATTTATTTCTGACTTGGGGTCATCAAGTTTTCATAAAGAAGTATCACAAAGGCTAGAAATGAATCACTTCATTTTCTCAAAAAGGATAAATAAGTCTATTTGAATTTTTCTTTGACCTGGCTTCCTTCTATGACATATTGTGCTGTTTCTTCATCACCATGGAATATCTGGAATATTAAAATCCACTTTTAATCACCAGTCACAATTTGATGCAAAAAAGACTGTCTTTCGTGCTGTAGAAGCAACATTTTACTGATGACTTTTTGATTTTCCATTTGTCTTTTCGTTCAGTTGATGTGGCACCCATTTTCCTTGCTTTAAAATCTTTCCTGTTTCTTGTAAATGATCGAAAATTGTTTGCTGAGCAATGTTTAATCTTTCTGCAAGTTGTTTTTTAGGTCGACATGCATCTTCATCCAATAATGCTTGTAATTGTTGGTCTTCAAACTTTTTCAGTTGACCTGGATATTCTTTGTCTTTCACATCAAAATCATCACTTTTAAAGTGTTGAAACCAGCATTCACAAGTGTCTTGATATGGAGCATGTTCACCATAAACTTCCCAAAGTATTCAGCAGCACTTTTCTTCAAAATAAAGTAATGAATTAAAACTTCCCACAAATGCTCTTTTATCGGCATGAAATTTGACATTTTTAAGTATAAAAATATCTATGATGTGACACCTTCAGAAAATTTGACATATGAAGCTTTGAAGTTTGCTGTCAATACAACAAAATGGCATACATATAAAATGGAATATACTATATCAACATATGTGTAACTCCATCTATTGAAAAAAAAATCCGATTAACTGGTATACCTAGTAAATAGCCTTCTCAATGAGGAATTATTTGTCACTACATTAAATATACTTCGCAAAACAGTTTGTTCACTTTTATTAATATAACAAGTATCAAAGAGCACAACACCACCTTACCTCTCCCTTTCAAAAATATGTCTCTTGTGAATATTGCCAGTGCTGGGGATGAGCAGTGCTCTGTACTTCATTTGTACAAGGTTCTATACAACCTGGCCCCTCGCTATCCCTCTGTTCTCACTGTCTTCCACTTTCCCCCTCATTCCTTCTACTCTAGCCATATTGGCCTCTTTATACACACACACACAAACACACACACACATATAATATATATATATATATATATATATATATATATTTGATTTCAGAGAAGAAGGGTGAGGGAAAGAGAAATAGAAACATCAATGATGAGAAAGAATCATTGATTGACTGCCTCCTGCACGCATCCTATTGAGGACTGAGCTGGCAACCTGGGTACATGCCCTTGACCAGAATTGAACCCAGGACCCTTCGGTCTCCAGGCAGACGCACTATCCACTGAGCCAAACCAGCTAGGGCCATCTTTGCTGCACAAAATGCACATCAAACACATTCCTGACTCAGGATTTTGGTTGGAGATGCTTTATTGCCCAGACACCATGGTTTTTTTCTTCAAAATTCTACTCGTCAGCTTCTTTCTGAACCATTCCTTCACCATCTCATTTAAAACAGCAATTATCCCTTTTCACTGCTTTGCTTGCCCTTTATCCCATTTTTGTTTTCTAATTGTCTGTCTCCACTGGACAGTAAACTGAACCACGTCTTGGATTTTTACCTGTTTTTTTGTTTTTTGGTTGTGTGTGTGTGTGTGTATTTATAGATACAGTCACATAACACATATAATAGTGCCCTTTAGAATTAAAAAAAGAAAGAAAGAAAAGAAAACAAGAAAAAAATTAGAAAGGATTTAATTGGGAAAATAAGTATTTTTGTTTATTACACTGGTATGGTATGGAGAATGTAGGAGGAAAATAACTCATTTTCTCAGTTCTATCCATAAAAAATATCATTTAAATTCTGGGGGAAAATAATTTAAATTCTGAACAAAAGCATTATAATTTAGAAAATGTTTTCCATGCTCAAAGCAAAGCAAGGTCATTTAAAAATATGCTTATCATGCTATATACATTTTTCCCCTGTAAAAGTTCGATGAGTATTAAGTACATTAATTTAACTAACTGCTATACTATCTATATATATAAAAGTCTAAATGACCAAACAACCGAATGAACGGTCAACGGGTTGCTATGATGTGCACTGACCACCAGGGGCAGGCGCTCAATGCAAGAGCTTTCCCCTGGTGGTCACTAGCTCCCATAGCCAACATATCATGGCCAGCCAAACTCCTATCCACTTACCAACCTCCTGCAGTCCCTCCCCCCACAGCTGACCAGCCCTGATCAGTGTGATCGCCAGCCAGGCTGAGGGACTCCAATCATAGACAAATTTATGCACCGGGCCTCTAGAGCATTTATAACTGCCTTTAACATTGCTAAAGTTTTTTTGTTTTTTTTTGTTTTTTTTTTTACTTATTAACTCTTTGTTAAATCTTCTCTTGAAAATACATATATTAAAAACATGGAGATGACATTAAACATCAAGCCTCATAATGTTACTATAAAAATAAAGAAGGAAAAAGAAAAACAAAAGACAACCTCCCTAAAGCTCCCCTCCTCCCCATGGCAAACTTTGATGATTTTGAATTAGCCAAAATATAAAACATATTTGGCTCACACAAAATTTAACAGCTATGAAATGTGAAAGACTTGATTTCTTTCCAAAGCGGGGCAAGTATACACAACACACACACACACACACACACACACACACACACACACAGAGTCAGTCAACACACGTTAATATGAAAGAAACTGGAGTGCTTTATAATTATTCACTCATCCCCAGAATATCAGAACACCCCTGGGAGGCAGGTTTGAAGCATGTAGCATAGTAACTAAAATTATTACATGATTTCTGACATATTAACCTGCAACAAAATCCAGATTCCTAGTCCTAAGCTATCATTTGGAGGAGTCCAATATTTCTCTGTATTATGTAGACAACAAAGAATTCTGAGCAGGGCCATGAATCTGAGTGCATTTTACTGGATAATATATTTAATCAGATTGATTCCTTTCTCTGTGCTGTGTTTTGTGCTATCTGCTATTGAAGTCATCCCCATTATACTGTAACTATTTCTTTGCCTGTTGAATTCTTCAACTAGCCTGGGAGACTTTTGAGGGTAGTCTTTCCTTTCCCATTCCTCCGAGGCTTGGCTTAGTCCCCATTACATAGTAGACTCTACAGAACATTGGATGATGAACTCTATGAATTCATGTTTGATAAAGTATAAAAACGCTTTTGCTTTTTAAAGTGGGTAATAGCTTTTGTTAAGGTGCTTTTATTAAAATACAGTAAATTTTTGGTTCTGCTAAAATAAAGAAGAGCTGGATATTAATCAAACATCATTTTCAATTTTTACTCCTTGTAAAATTATAGCTGAATTTTTATAGTGGAGGAATTTGAAAAAGTAAATTGCTTGAAATTAGAACAATGTTCTACTTTTTACTTAATGAACATTTACAATGCAAAACCCTCTGAAATTATTTTTAAAAGTGACCAGTCACTCCATTTACTCATTTTTGTAGTTTCCATATTTATCATGAACTTGCTCTCAAACTCATAGGCAAGTTACTAAGAGCAATACCGAGATAGATTTTTTTTTTTTTTACATTTTCATTCACTTTTCATTGAAGGGAGGTTCCTGCAATCACACATTTAAAATTCTGGAAAATACAAATCAACATTACCTAGCAGTCTCTATCATCACCACAAGGTCTGGTCCTTAAACCTAATTTCCATCGTTAGCTGATACACACTTTCAATAAGCGGTAGGTATTCATTTCCAGAAAACACTGCCAGTAAGTTCTATGATATCACAGTCTGCTCGCTCTCCAGAACAAACTGACTAAGCCACAAAACGCAAAAGCATGCCCTTAGTTAGTCCAAGGGAAACCTGAAGGCCATTCCGACCACAGTTTTAGAAAAGTATAACCTAACTAAGAGTAAATGAGAACTTAATTTAAATAGCTCTTTCCCTCTGAATGTCCAGGGTCTTCCTCTGCATTTCTAGGGCCTTCAGTAGACACAAACCAAAAAGTCTGAAAACTGAAGTGTTTCTTGTCATAGATTTAAATTTTAAAAAGTCACTTTGGGACATGGTAATTTACAAAGAAAACAAAAATTATGATTTTTACAATATAAATGGTATTTTATTTTCCCCCTTGACCAGGGGAGGAAACATTAAGGGCTATTTCTTTGGTTCCAAGCAATGTCCATCTGACACAGAATTAGTATAGAACAAGTTATTTCTAGTTTAAAAACTCATAACTTTCCACAGAATCATAGAGCTAAAGGCTAAAATGGACAGTGATTTGAAAATATGTAAAATGTTAAAGTGCAAGTACATACAGGGAAGAAATGAGTATATGTGATTAATAGGGAGTTAATTTGACCTTTCATTTTAAACATGAATCAAAAAATTTTTAAAATATATTTTATTGATATTTTACAGAAAGGAAGAGAGAGAAATAGAAAGCTAGAAACGTCAATGAGAGAGAAACATCAACCAGCTGCCTCTTGCACACCCCCTACCGGGGATGTGCCCGCAACCAATGTACATGCCCTTGACCAGAATTGAACCCGGGACCTTTCAGTCTGCAGACCGATGCTCTACCACTGAGCCAAACCGGTTTCAACTAAAATAATTTTAATTATCAGAGATGTGATCAACATTTTGATGTATATATGTATTCCTTATGCTGATAAACTAAAGGTAATCATAATATTTAGCAATTGAATAAAGGCTTCAAAATTATGGAATACTCATTTTCTTTAAGACCATATATTAAGTTATTATTGGGGGGAAAATTATGGGAAATGTATTTTTTAAACTACATATTTGGAAGTATACCCTACATTAATATTTCATATGCCCAATTGTCTTAATGATGAAAAGTTATCAATTTCAGTTTGAGATTATAAAAATCGTGAGATGCATCATATGGTTGATACAAAACACTATTAAACGTATTCTTATTCTCAAACTATAAAAACAAATAATAAAGGAGCAACTGATCAAAAATAATTTGGCCATTTTATAACCTACTCTCTCCTCTTGCCTGCTGCAGCCATGTAGTTATTGTAATTCCTCCTTTAATTCTCACCTTTGAGTGAACTGACGCACTGACAGTTTCATTTTAACTTGGAGGCAGGGCAGTAAATTCAAAACTTTCACTATTTTCATCATTATATAAATACTGTTCTGATGAAGAAATTGAAACCTTCAAAGTCTCGTACTTTAGAAATCCTATATAATAAAGCCCTAATGTGCAAATCGACCGGATGGGGGAACGAAGTGCTGAACAGCTGGTTGCTATGACATGCACTGACCACCAGGGGGAAGATGTCCAACAAAGGAGCTGCCCCCCATGTTGAGCGTCCAGCCTCCAAGAGGGAGGCAACAGGAGGTGGCGATTAGGGGGCAGGGCAGGCCAGTGGGCAGTGCCAGCCAGCCAGCCAAGGGGGACACCCCGGGGGCTTCCTGATCACCCTGCCTGCTGGTCATTCCATAGTTGGGCCCTGATTGCTGGTAATGCCTAGGGACCCTATCCTATGTATTCGGAACAGTCTCTTAGATTTAAAAACTAAAACCTGGCAAGGCTACTCTATCCCTGAAAAGGCAGGATGATGCAGCGATGGCATGCATGGCCTCTGGCATGCACATTTTGTGGTCAGCCCTGTTCTGACACTTATAACTGTGTGACAAAGCCAATTACTTAACTTCTCTCTGCTTCGGTTTTCCATCCATAAGATGAGGAAAATGGCTTTTAAAGTGCCTCGGAAGGATCATGTTATGTACTGCTCTTTATAATCAGGGCAAAAAAAAAAATGTAGTTGCCCATACAACAGCAAGATGCCTTTCACCTGTATGGGAAGTATGGTCACTGGTGTGTGCAGCGTTCAGGACTTCGAGAAAGATGTCTGACTGCTGATTTAGGCCGGATCCCCAGGATCAGACATCCCCCAAGGGCACAGGCCGAGAGACCCCCCCCCACATGAATTTTGTGCACTGGGCCTCTAGTCTATAATAATAAAAGCACGATATGCTAATTAGACTGGACATCCTTCCTGACGAAGCCGGGGCTGCAGCCACAAGGTGGAGGCAGCTGCAACGGCCGTGTAGGAGAGATCCAGGCAGCCACCCGTGGGTGCGCGAGGGAGGGATCCACGCAGCTGCCGTGGCTGCGAAGGCCTACTCTTGTAGAATTTTGTGCATTAGGTCTCTAGTATATTATAAAAACTACTATTATCACGGAAATGCTTAGCAGTGTGCTCAGAACTTGTATTTTGAAAAAGAAATGTACCAGAGGAATATGGATATAAGGCATTCACTAAGTTTGATTCTAAGAAGACTGTGGTTTTTTTTCTTTCGAAAATTTAGTGGGAAGTTGGATAAATTTAAAATAAAAAGGTTCAATAATTAAGACAGTCCTGCATATACTCAAAGACACTATCATTCTTATTGTATTATAACTCAAACATAGGTAGGTATTTGAAAACTTTCACTGGCACTAAACACTTTATTTTCAAATGACATGCTCCAATATAAAGTGACTTGCTTCCAGTCATAGCGTAAGTAACAGAATCTGGATCTAAACTGAGGTGTCTCCAATGACTTGGCTAAGTGCTACTACAACATCATATGTTGATTTAAATACAAAAAAATAAGACAATTTTAGAGTCCCTATTCAAGTTAAAATTACTTTTTAATACATCTCCACAAGTATGATGCTGAAATCTGAAATATTTTTAAAATACATTTTTATTGATTTCAGAGAGGAAGGGAGGAGAGAGCTATAGAAACATCAATGAGAGAGAATCATCAATCAGCTGCCTCCTGCATGCCCCACACTGGGGATCCAGGCCACAACCGGGGCATATGCCCTGACCAGGAATCGAACCATGACCTCCTGGTTCATAGGTCAATGCTCAACCAAGAAATCTTCAATATTATTTTATAACTATGCATGGTGCCAGTTGTGGTACTGGAAATATCAAGGGGAACACTATGTAAATATGACTGTCTAACCACTAAGCTGTACACCTGAAACTAATACAAAACAAAATTGAAAGGAAAAAAAAATAAGTGGTGGTTAAGGACATAGGACAACTGAGAATGCGATGTCCCGGAAACCTGTGTATTCAGAAGTGATCAAATGTGTCAAATGCTGCTAATAAGTCCAGTAAGATAAGAACAAAGAACTGAACATTGGAATGTGCAATGTGCAAGTCACTGGTGAGCCGGAAAAAAAAACTAACAGATTAGAGATGGAACAAATTTATGGAAGATGAGAAGTGACTCAAAACGTATCTCTGAAAACATTATGATGGGCTGCAGTCGATACAGGCTCTCTCTGACAATGAAACCCAGAGTGCCTGGGGACACAGATTCGGCACTTTGGGTAGATAGCAAAACAAAACAAACACCAGGAGAAATAACTGAAGGCCCATATATAAAAACACATAAGCCAAACAGATTCCACATAAAATGGATGATGCTGAGCATTCACCCTAGATTTGGAAAAAAAAAAAAAAAAAGTGGATGTGTCTCTAAAAATAATACTGAACAAAAAAAAGCACTCGGGAAGAGTAAAGACTTCCAGAACTGCTGTCCCACTTATTCTCATTCTGACAAGTGTCCAACAGCCTGGCTCATTTATCTTGCCTGTTTACCCTAAATACAAGCTGCCAGTTAATATGCCTTAGCTATATATATGAAGTTCTCAACAGACTTCCTGGTAAGGTGAACAAAACAGTGAGATTACAGAGCTACTTACACAACAAAAGAGGAACACCATATTTGTACCGGGTCCTTCATTAAAAAAAAAAAAAAAGACAAATGCCAAGGATCACCAGAAAAATAAAAATAAAAATCCATTGGCATAAAACAAAAAGACAGGATACATAAATAGATGAGAAAATTGAAACATAGAGGAAACACCAATTCAGAGAAAAGAACTTTACTTAGAGATTTAGAAAGACGTAATGACATCTACAAAACCATGATACTAGAAAACAAAACAAGAAACCATAAAGATTAAAGGGATGATTGGTGTCAATGGTTAGAGCACTGGTCCAAACACCTAAGTGATGAGGGTTTGATTTCTGGTCAAGGACACATACCTAGGTTGTAGGTTCCATCCCTGGCCCCTGGTACAGGAGGCAACCAATTGATGTTTCGCTCTCTCTCTCTCTCTCCCCCTACCTCCCTTCTACTCTCTCTAGGAAATCAATGGAAAAAATATATACTTGGGTGAGGATTAACAACAAACACACCAACAGGATGATTGGTGAAAAGAGACTGAAAATAGTGAGAAGACTCTGAGAATGACTAGTTCAAAAAAGGAAATGAGAAGGAGGAGTCAAAGATGCATCTGGTTTCCACCTGAAAGAAGGGTAATGCCCTCATCAGAAATCAGACGGAAGGGTAAAATATAGAAGCTTCTTTCAGGAAACTTGGGCTCACTCATGAAAATGATTACATTTCTATCACACAGACGATAAAAGGTGGTTAGCTTACTTATCTTGCTACACAATTTTGAGAATGAATTATCATTTCTGTGATTAGATTTCATATTTCAGAGCTATATATATGAAAATAACTCTCTAAAATTTTACATTTGAGCCCTAACCAGTTTGGCTCAGTAGACAGAGCATTGGCCTATGGATTGAAAGGTCCTGGGTTTGATTCCGGTCAAGGGCATGTACCTTGGTTGCAGGCACATATCCAGTAGGAGGTGTGCAGGAGGCAGCTGATCAATGTTTCTCTCTCATCGATGTTTCTAACTCTCTGTCCCTCTACCTTCCTCTCTGTAAAAAAATCAATAAATTATATATTTTTTAAAAGTTTAGATTTGATCTTTTAAAATAAGATGCTATATGTAAATAATTCCTATAAAATTCAAAATGTAAAAAAGACAAATTAAGAAGTTGTTAAAACATCGGAATACCTCTAAAATAAAAATTCAATAATCTGGCATATACTTTGGCTACATTTACATTAAATTATATGGTTTTCATATTCATTAAATTTTAGTTTATGGTTTCAGTTACATTTTTTATTTTCACTGAATATGAATATAATTATTTCACTTTGAAAATTAATATTTTAGGCAAATGCTACATCTGCTTGAACAACCAAATTTAGTAGGTACATAAACCCAACAGACACAACACACACACACACACACACACACACACACACACACATATACATCCTATAGAAATGTGACTGAAAAAGAATAGCTTCAAGTAAGTTTTCTGTGTTTAATAAATTGGAGAAAAGGGCTGAAAATTGTAAGGTTTGAACTATATATACTATATAAATACCATATGAAATAACTCTTTACAAAATAAATGGCTAGGAAATACCAAATTTAAGCTCATTCACATCAGAAGATGTAAATGAGAAAAGTGTGCATTCATATTCTCCCCTCAAAAGATATTAGGTGAAATTTTGTATCTCAATGGGGACATTAATATTAAATGTATGTCCCTGTGCATGAAGAGGCATTCATTACATTTATTAATATTTAAGTGTTAATTAAAATGACTTTTAAACTAGGGAATAATAAATATTAGAATATACTTTATTAATAGGGCTCGGAACAGTTTAGTAATTCATATGATATTATTTCAGTAAATATAAGGGCTTTTATTCCAAGTGAAGGTTTTAAACTTTAATAAGTGAATTAACTTAGATCACTGGAGAATATTTAGTACAGTACTGATATTGGTTACTAAAATGGGACCTTATACTTTTAATTTAACAAATATCAATTTTAGATAATCTATTTATGAATGACACAAAAAAAGTAGAACAAATGAAATCTCAGTCTTTGTGGGAGGAAAATATAAAATAGTTATATGTTAAAGGAAATAAATCCACATGATCAAGGTCTTTCACTCCGTGTCCAGAAAAATCCAAATATGAAAACAGTTCCACCTGCAGGGTTTTCATGTGGACTGGCATTTATATGGAAAACCAAAGTTTCACAAGTGGGTTCTAGTGGATTATTTAAAGTCTGAGATGCTTGTTTGAAAGCTTTCCTCTTAAAATTATTCCATCTTAATGTCTTTTTTTGGCATGCTTCTAAAAATCCTATGTCCTTATTTGTTTCTCTGACATGTTCTTTTTTTCTATAATAATCACTTAACATATTTTATTAAGTCATGTCTTAAGATTTCCTCCATTCCTTTGGGCACAATGCAAAGGATCAAACTTAAAAAAAAAATCAAAATACATCCCCCATAAAAATCTCATGTTGCTTAGTCTCACAATATCTTATGCATTTCAAAGTATTTAAAATACTTTTCTGATTCTCACAATTCTATGAAGTAGGAAATTCATCTTAAGTAGAAAACAGAGACATTGTGCCTGGAGAAATAAAGTCAACTCCCAAGATAACACTGGGAAGTGGCTGACTAGGACTCATGCCCAACCCTTTTGGCCTTCTGAACCCAGGTCTACTGTGCTTTCCACCACAATGCACGTGCCCTCAATTCATACTCAACAAATTCTTGCTCTTAAAAATTGCATAATAAAATTTTTTTCTGTTTGGTACCATAAAGTACATTTAAAGAGATCTGTCTATAGAAAATCAGTTCATTCTGTATTAAGTAGGTTATATTTATTGTAATAAATTCACTCCTTTCACCCATCCCAATATCTACACTTACATCTTGGATTTCTGGAGGTTTGAAATCAACATTCAATAAAACATTCTTTTTGAATGAACAGTTTAAAGTTCATTACGTAATACTAACAGAACACTCTGCCAATTCTGATGCGATGAGAAAGATCTTTGAAGTTCATTTTAGCTTCCTTAAAATGGAAACTCCCTTTTAACATCAACTGTGTTTATTGAGAGTTATTCTGATTCCTAATTTTTGGCACAATGTTTTCTTTTCTTCTTTTGAAATAGAAGAATCATCTTGTTTCCAGCTTACTTGTAATCTACCTTCTACAACTGGTTATAATCACAGAATCTCTGGTGAAATTATGACCAAGGCAGAATTCATTTTATATTTCAGTAAATTATTTTAAAAGTTTTGTACTTCCCTGTAAAAATTAAATCTTAAGAAATACAGATATGTTGAAACCAATAAAATTTAACTAGAAAAATACCTCCTAATTTTAAGAGTTAATTTTTTATTCCTGATCAAAGGAATATATACATTTGCCAAGTGTGTGTGTGTGTGTGTGTGTGTGTGTGTGTGTGTGTGTGTGTATACACATACACTTGGCAAAGATGTGCAAAGTAAATGGAAAAATACAGCTCTTTAAATAATATTCAAAATATAAAAGCATGAAAGTTAACTGGACAGATCTAATAACCAATACTGAAGTCATTAGAATGATGTTATGATGTTGTCTAAATCAAAACCATTTAGGATGTGGTAAAAAGTTGGTTTCAATGACTGGCTATCAAGTTTAATTCCTGTTTATATGATCTAATGGAGAGTACAAAAAATATGAAGACAGAAGCTACTGGTTGTTTTTGAAAGCCATGTTACACTCTGTCACCCCCATCAAACTCCAAGTCTATAACTAAAAAAGGTAATGTGAAGATTATGCCAATAAAGTCATACTAATAAAATGATTTATTTCATTTTGTATCACTCATCTATTGAAAATGAACTGAATTTCACACAATGCTGTGAAAAAATATACCACATTCTTAAAAATGAGACATTCTGTCCTTCAAACACAAACACGCAAAGATGATACAATTACCCTACAGCCAGCTAATTACATCCCATCCCTCCCTCTATTGATTAATTGCATTTTTTTCTGAATAACTCACATTTAAAAATTTACTCCTATTATAAGAACTCCTGAGATGATTGAATGGGTTCTGAGATTTTGACTAGCCATCACAGAACAAAATTCCTCTGCAGAGAACTTGCTGAATTCATGAAGATGTAGTATAGCATGTTCACTACATGCTGACACATTATAAGCTATAAATTACAATTTAACGTAAAATGTTAAAATTACAAATTTCTTTCATCTTCCCCTAGCTTTATTAAAGTACTAGAGGCCCGGTGCATGAAATTTGTGCACTTGGGGAAGAGGGTCGACCCTCAGCCCAGCCTGCATCCTCTCGCAGTCCGGGTCCCTCAGGGGATGTCAAGCTTAGGCCCACTCCCCCAGCTCCCTAGCAGACAGACATCCTAGGCTGGCAGTTGGACATCCTTAGCATTGCTGCAGAGACAGGAGAGGCTTCTGCCACCAGCCCTGCACTCATCAGCTATGAGCCCGGCTTTTGGCTGAGCTCCTGGGTTGAGCGTCTGCCCCTGGTGGTCAGTGCATATCATAGCGACTGGTTGTTCCACCATTCAGTTAATTTACATATTAGCCTTTTATTATATAGAATATTTAGAAATAAAATTATATGATTTTCTTTCTTATACAAATTACTTGTGATAGATGTATTTTTAGAAACATATTCTATTGATTTTTTCAGAGAGGAAGGGAGAAAGATAGTTAGAAACATCGATGAGAGAGTCATCCATCAGCTGCCTCTTGCACACCACCTACTGGGGATGTGCCTGCAACCAAGGTACATGCCCTTGACCGGAATCGAACCTGGGACCCTTCAGTCTGCAGAATGATGCTCTATCCACTTAGCCAAACCAGTTTTGGCTGTATTTTTGTTTTTAATAGAATTAACAGATGTATTATTTTCTATAAGATAGTGACAGCCTAATGAACAGTTCCTAAAGTATCTCTTAAGAGTTGTATCCAGATTTTTTTCTCTCTACCCCACCCCTCATTCAGATACCAGTTGTATACTAGTATATATATTTTTAAATCCTCACCCAAGGATATAATTTTTAAATTGACTTTAGAGAGAAATATTGATGTCAGAGAGAAACATCGATTGGTTGCCTCCCATACATGCCCCAATCAGGAATTGAACCCGCAACCTTTTTGGTGCATGGGACAATGCTCCAGTCAACTAAGCAACCTGACCAGGGCAGCAGCAATATTTTTAAAAAACACATTTTATCATCTTTTTCATACTCATACCTCTGGAGAGTCTATTTTCTTTAGAGAATAAAATGTGAATTCCTCAGAAGGGCACAATTTGACCCAACTTACTTTTATAGGTTCGGTTGCTAACACATCTATCTCACCATTTTCTTCAGCTAAACTTAGACTCAAACCATTCCCCAGCTATGCCAAGCTCTCTTCCAGGCGCGTGTGCTTGGTTACCCGCTTCCTGGCTCTGCAGGCTCACCTGAAATCCCACTTGCTGATGAGGCCTATGATGAAGACAAAGGCAAGACCATCGAAGGTTTTACAAGACAGGGGACGGACTCTGGAACCCATTCTAACTGTGACAGCCATCTAAGCAGGGTAGTCACATGATCTAGTTCATCTCTCAAAGAAATGTGTTGGCTCCAACTGGGGAGAATAAGCTAAGTGACAAGAGTGGAAGCGGAAATGGGGTCAGTTGTAGAAACGAGTTCATCTGTCTCTTAGTGCAAGATTTCCCCCTGAAAAGATTGGCTTTTTCATGAATAAAATTGATTAACTTGGCAATTTTGCAACAAGCTACATAGTCTGCTTTTATAATTTTTCTATGTGTGATATATCAATAAATTTTATAGGAAGGATATGCCTTAAAATGAGGTCAGGCACATTAACAACTAAAATAAAATCAAGTTAAGTGTTGTCATCATGTATGTAACATGGCTTAATGGTAATGCTTCTGAGGTAGAGGACACATGGAGGGACATGCATGATATAAGTGCCCCAAAGCAAGGCCTATTTGGCCAGAGAAAACTGAAGGCAAGTGGAGCCAACCCTATGTACTACGGTGAAGCTTGTAAGGCTTGTCTTTATCATACCCAGCTTTCCTTTTACTCTTTTTCTTTACTCTTTATCTGTCCCACTGATAACTCCTCTTCCATTTCAAAGGCCTTCCTATCTATCCTCTCTTGTCTTTCCTTTTACAGAAAAGAGTTTTATATCTATCATCTACACCTCATTGGCTGACAAACTTAAGGCATTATTTGAATGAATTTTAATACATTAACTCAACCAAACATTTCCGTTCCATGCCTTTAATCCTAAAGTGTGGGATGAAAAATTTGTCCCCAGAAGAATTTAGATTCAGGAGAAAGGTGATAGGGATCAAGTAGTAGAAACAGATTCTCTCTCTCCTAGTCATTAAAATGACATGGTCTGAAGGCAAACCAAGTATCTAGTTAGAAAAGGAGTCTACAGGGAGAGCACATGGTGTGCCCCCTACTGTACATAAGAAGCAACAGCACTTTGGTCCAAATTCTAGCAGATATCTGGAACATTAGAAATTTAAGATTGCTAATGTTTGGGATAACTTAATCATTATACTGAATTGAAATTAGAGAACAATGTATTTTCAAAGCTAGCTTACATATACTCATGTTTACAGTTTAAGTATGCTATAATTGTATAGTGCCTTATGCTTACAAAGTGTTTCATATGTGCTATGTAATTTGAACTTGAATATAATGTAAATATCATTTCTACTTTCCAAGTGAATATTCTTAAGTTCACAGGAAATAAGTTATAATAAAAGGCACAGCCAGGAGTGAACATAAAAATCTTAATCCAAATATCTTCCCACCATAATATGTAACTTATAAAGTAATATTAAAATAACTTGTATATGTAAACTGCAAACACTTTCAAACTAGAAAAGTAATATTGTCCCCAAATTTCTAAGAAAATTATGTCAGTCTTTTTAAGCTAAAGTTTCTATTTTAATCTTTTTGTTGAAGGTAATTAGGTGTTCTCAGTTGCCTCAATTTTAAAAAACAATTCAATAACATACAAAATACTGTGAAAAACATACAGCTAGTGGATAGAAATAGCCATTTTTCCATCCCCAGAGTCACATTCTCACATAAATGCTTTATCTTTGATGTCCTTTAAAAACCTCATTCAAATTATTTTAAAACATTAGTCTAGAAATTTGCATTGTATAGTTCATCTCAACTTAGTGATTCATGTAGATTTTTACAACTAGCTTCTTTGCATATCTTATTAATTTGCCAACTTTGAAGAACATGACATCACTGACAGGTTGGAGCCTGTTTCTGCCAAAACACATTTTCCCTTGAATTCCTTGAAGTAGATTATAACATATAAAACCAATTATGGTTCTTTTACCTAAGGGAAACAGAATCAGATTTAACTGTATGCATGTTTAAAACTCACATGTTTTGCTATTTTTAGTTTGTTATCTGTTCAATGGAATAGAGGTTGAGAGTATTTACTATTAAAGTTACCAGGTTCAAATTTGCTTTTGAAATAACGTCAGTGATTTTTTTGAAGAAAGAAAAAAAAAAGATGCTAGGATATAATTTAAGTGTAAAAAGAGACCGTTACAATGCTGTGAGCTATATTTCTAAAATGAAATAAACAACCCTCATGAAGAAAATGGCACGTGGACATTTAAGAGAACAGTCATAAGAAAGGGGCTCACCAGTCTGAGCGAAACCAAACTGGCGCAGAGGCTGAGCGTCCAGCAAGTCGGACTGTCTTAACTTGGACTGTTGTGAGGAGGCTGATGTGGAAGTAAGCGAGAGATTTTTGTTGACCTGTAATAGGAAAAGCACATCAGAAACAAACGCGTAATTTCCTGGGTTACTGATGCAAAAGCTGTATGAGGAAGATTTGCTTACAATGCAAACCATGACACATGGCAGGTAAGAGGGAGTGGTAATGATTTATATGCTTGATTTTCAAAGTTTACAAAACAGAATGGCGTTTTTATCAAGGAAGGAAGACAATGGCAATGAAAGTGTAACTAAATTAAAGTAAACCGGCCTTGTTAAATAAAACAAGGTAGCTTATCAAGGAACTGACAGTATGCCTAACCCAAAATGGAGGGGTCTGAACAGTTATGCAAAGAAATGCAAAAAAATGAAAGGGATTCCTTGACAGCTTTCAATTAAGAAAGAGTTAAAATGTTTCAGACCCACATTTCTCTAGCATGTGTGAAATAGCAGGTACTTCCTTTAGAAACCTGCACAGAAAGCACCTGTAATACCCTTGTTTATATACATCATGGTGACATAGATAACGCAGCTGCAATGTAACCTGCCAAGTGAAACAATTTCCGCTGCATCAAAAAGCCTTATTCTTCAGACACGATTTAAAAACAACATTAAAGTAATGATGAGGCAATATTTCTGAAATAAAAACAATGTTCTATAAAACAAAAACAAAAAACTGATTACCTGAGTACAATGGTCTCCCTCAGAAATGAAATACACAAAAGTATGATAGTATAACTTCAGAAAAATAAGAATATCTCACAAAAATGTATTAAATGTTTATTAGTAAATTCATCTTATAACTTACAATTTTGGCAATGACCTAGTTTTGTTCATTATTAATAAATTATTCATTATATCTCTATTATTTTTTGTCACTTTCAAAACCACAAGAAAATGTGATCTAATTTTGAAAAACCTGAAAGTTTGAATTTCTAATTTTACTGACAAAATATATAATTTATGAGTTAACGAAATGTTAAATGATAGTTTATGGTATATAAGTCCTTGTATGTGAAAATAGCTGGCTTTTTCCCCACTTTTCTTAAAAATGATCAAACCACACCGAAGACTTCCCTGTATAAGCATTTAAAAATCCCCTTTTGATGTTTTGTATCAAATAGTAGATTGCGGTTACATGCCCTTTATCTGACTCATTATTTGTAAACACTTCTCTGCTTTCAAAGTGATAGTAAATGGTATTTCTTGGATTGGGATTTTCTTTTGAGGCAAAGAGCTATTTACATAGTTGGCAAAATAGTCAACTAATTAAGACCATATAATAATATCGTCTTAACGTTATTAAACTCTTATGATATCATCTCATAAAAGAGAAAAGTATTTTTCAAAATAGTTAGATCAGGTCAAATACCACATCAGTGCTAAAAAATTATCCAGCTTTAAAAGTTCTATCAAGCCCTGGGCAGGTGCAGTGTCATGCCATACAGCAAAAGGTTTCGGGTTTGATTCCCAGTCACGGCAAAGACAAGCAGCAACAATGAATGCATAAATAAGTGGAACAACACACCGATGATCCTCTCTCTCTCTCTCTCTTTCTCTCTCTCTCCTTCTCCTCTCCCTCTTCCTACCTCCCTCCCCCTTTTCTATCTCTAAAAAAAATAAATAAATATAAAATTAAAAATTTTATGAGGCACCATTGAAAATTATAATTTTATTTCAGAGAGAAGAGGGAGAGAGATATATAAACATCAATGATGAGAGAGAATCATCATGGATCTATCAGCTTCCTCCTGCACACCCCCTACTGGGGATCGAGACTGCAACCTGGGCATGTGCCCTGACCTGACCTGACCGGGAATCAAACCCTGACCTCCTGGTTCCTAGATCAATGCTCAACCACTGAGCCATGACAGCCAGCAAGAGCCATTATCAAACACTGATCAAAGTTAATGCTGACTATTTATATTTATATCATACCTAAGATAACAATGAAATCATCTAACATTTTTTAGGCTTGTTTTCCATCTCTAAATGGAGATGATAAAAGTAGTATGTATGCTTCAGTGGGAATGTGCTGTGTGAGCAATAAAAATGAACTGGATAGAGTGCTAGTCAGATATGCTAACCACAGAGCACTAGGCTAGAAGACACAGATAGTCCTGGAGGTGTGGCTCAGTTGGTGGGTGTCGTCCCATTTCCCAAAGGCTGCCAGTTTGGTTCCCGGTCAGGGCACATGCCAGGGTTTCAGCTTGATCCCCGGTGGCTGGTGTGCAGGAGGCGGCCAACTGCTGCTTCTTTCTCTCTCTCCATTCCTCTCTCTTTAAAAATCAGTAAAACACTTAAAAATGAAAATAAAAGCAATGGATTGAATAGAGTATGTTGGCAAAGGGAAATCATAAAGTGCTATGCAAGTGCTATCTAACTATTAGTTATCAACATCACTAGAAGAGCAATGAGATACCTGTAATGCATTAGGATTTCAGAGAGCTATACTTTTAAATTAAACTACTATATACAAAATGACATATTTATCACTTAATTCTTTAGTCCACTTCTCTTTTTAGAATCACTTTTCAGTTTTACTTCTGTGTTCTTGAAAATTTTTATCCTACGTGGCAAACAATGCATTTTGAAATCTGGTACAAAAGAACAGGTGTATTCTGGGGACACACACACACACACACACACACACTTCAATCTTCCTCTTCAGAAGTTTACTTGTGCTAAAGTTAAAAGAGCACAAGGGAGCCTAAATGCTTCCACTCAAACAGAAAGACTTGTCACACTTTTTAAATAAAATGCTGTTAAAAAAAAAAAAGAAAACAACACACAAACAACTATAATATGCAATTATATGTTCTTCCTAAAGCATTTTTTTTTTCTAATTCTGCTCTCTCCTGACACATTCCTTTAGAGACTATCACATCTTCAGGATGACTGGCAACATCCAGCAGATAATTCATTTTAAGGTCTGAGGTAACTAAATATTATTGTGATTTGAAATTAGAGCTCAAAGTATTTTCAAAAAGTTATCCTACATATATTCACTCCTTCATTTAGAGGAAGAAAAGTCATAATAACCATTAAAAAGAGTGAAGCAATCTCTATTTCTGAAATACATGCTGTGGAAAAGAATTGCTTAATAATTTTACAACAACAGAAGGATTGGCTAAGATAGTCTACCCTACACCGATCTGCCCTCTTTTCACAACGCACTTTTCTGCTTGCTTCATTCAAAACCACACTCTGCCGGCGTCAGTTTACGTTAGGTCTCCATGCTGGGGAAACTAACAGCATACAAATTTAATCAAATTCCCAATAGAGAAAAAGGGAAAGAGATCACCTGAACTTCTGCCAAGTTCATTACAAAACTGTTTTGCCTACTCTTTCGGGGCATAAGCACCTTTGCACAAAACATGCAAATACTCATTCTCTAGGAGGGGAATCATTTTCGTGTTAAAAAAGGTAGTGATTGACTTTAAAAGCATTTGGGAAAGGTATTTCATTTCATATATACTTATGTGGGGACTCAAAAGGTAATTTCCGTCCCACATTCTAAATCCTCCTAACTAGCTAATAATGGAAGTAACCAGAGAAAAGTGCCCACTGCACGGGTTGCCCTAAGAATGGACCCAGAGTCATTCTCATTCTGGGCCCGATGGAGCAAGGAGAAGGCAGCAGGGAGATGGAAGGGAAATTCACAGGGAGCAGAACAGACCCGGAAAACATTCCCAGAAACAAACCAGAAACCATGGCGGGGCTGGGAGGCGGGTGACAGCCCCGTGGTGCCTCCCATCCGGAGCTGCTGGTCCGCAGGCGCCCCTGATGCAGGAAAGGGGGAGGGTCCGAGGGTCTTCCTTCATTTTTTGCTTCTTAATAACCAGCTTACATCTAACATCAATAGCCCAGAAGCCCCATTCTGGGTGGCAAACTTTGCTCCCCTTCCCTCACAAGACTAGTCACTGTAGCTGCTTTAGGTAATATTTGCCTGAAGTAGAGTTTCTGAAGTTTCAAGCTGCAGAGAAACTTCAAATTAGTTTTAAATTTTAACGGAAAAGATGCTTATGCTACACATAGATGTAGGGTCACAGACATGTCCCCCTCCCTCCGGGTGCTGCTTGTTTTCCACTGCTGCTCGGAACGAGTCTATTTTGTGGAGTCGCACATGGCAGGGAGCCACATGGGAGCAGGGAGCCACATGGGAGCCGGGAGCCACATGGATGGGAGCCGGGCACAGCCCTGCCTCAGGAGCCAGGGAGCCCCAGGGGTACAGGCCAGAGGGGAGAGGAGAGAGGAGACCTGTTTCTGCATCAAGCGGTTTAAATAGTCAGGTCCCGCATGCTGGCAGTGGTCGCCCTGCTCTGGCCCCAGATCACTGCCAGGCTGACTGAGGAGCAGGCACCTCCCTGTGACTCACACCTCACTGGGCATGCACCCTGACTGACTCTGTCCCACCTCTCCCCCTCTGTCAGTGGGACGGCAGACGTGGAGTGCTAAATGCAGCTTTTGGGCAGAGCTGTGTAAGTGGCATGCCTATATTAGCTAGTCTTCCCTTTAATCCTTTCCTGTTAAACAGTAACCAGATTATTACAATGCTATCAAATCCACTTCCAAAATACATCCCGAATCTATGACCTGAATCTTCATTTTTACCAATGTTAAAGTTAATTAAGCAAGGATGCCTTAGACTGAATGTGAGAACAAACAAGTAATCCTTTTGTTGAAGAATAGTTTTGGAAGCTGCCATTTTGGACTGCCTAACTTGGCAGCCACCATGACTTGCAGTTCCCCTGGGGACCGCCATCTTGAAATGGCAAAGGCCAACTCCTCCCTTTGAATTAGCCAATTGAGAAAGACTGCATGCCTGAGCTCCAATCAAGAGTGAGGGACAGGTCACTTGAGTCAGGAATAAAAAGGGGAATGGACCAGACCACCTGCTCAGTGTGCGACCATTTGCTTGCACACTCTCCTGCAGGAGCAAAGAAATTTGCCTTGCTGCCTGGCTCCTGAGTGTGCTTTGTGCTCTACCAGGAACCCTAAATTTTGGAGCTCACCTTATTTCTTACACTGAAACAATGTTAATGCTATGACAGTCTCCATAAGCAAACCAAAATCTGGTCCTGTAAATGCCTCAAGGTTACAAAACTGAACCAACAGGGGCCGGCAGACTGGAGGGAAGGGCTGAGGGAGGTGGGCTGGCTACAGGAAGTTGGCTGTGGAAGTGCACGGACCACCAGAGGGCAGCTCCTGCATCGAGCATCTGCCAGTCGTTTGGTTGGCTGGTCATAACAGTCACTTAGGCTTTTATACATATAGATTTTCCCAGGTTAGTGGTGTGTACGATGTACCTATGCACACATATACACACTGATATATATATATATATATATATATATATATATATATATATATATATAGATATAGATATAGATATAGATATAGATATAGATATATGTATAGATATATGTATAGATAGATAGATAGATAGATATATCTATATATCTATATCTATATCTATATCTATATCTATATCTATATCTAGGCTTTTAGAGAGGGAAGAGGGGGGAGGAGAGGGAAGAGAGAGAGACACATCAATGTGAGAAGGAGAGCTCAATTGGTTGCCTCCCACATGCCCCCTTACTGGGAACCAAACCTGTAACCTGAGTATGTGCCCTGATCAGGAATTGAATCAAGGACATGTTGGTACATGGGATGATGCTCCAACCAACTGAGCCACACAAGCCAGGGCCACACACTGATATTTTTAAATAAAGAAACACATCCTGAGCTGGTCTTTACAGAGATATCAAGTCAGGAAAACATGATAGATTATCCTAAGTTCAGTCTGTTTACTGAAGTTAGTGATTTTATAGTAAGTACTTGGAAAAAAAAAACTATAAAAAAGCCTAGTTTTAAGTAAACTAACTTACTTCATTCAATTAATATTTATTGGCATGACAATCCAAAATAGCATAGAAATAGTTTTAAAAATTCCAACTTCTCAATTGCATAAAATAAACATACTGTGACAGAATTGAGTCTTTGTATCACTTGTTGCATCTTCATTGAAGAATCTTTTGTCTGGACAGAGTCCTCAATCTGAAGAGAGCCTTGTTGAGGCATGTTAGAACAGATGCATAGAGCTTCTTGACTTTGGTGTATTCCGGAGAATGGAGGTGTTCCATTGTAGTGGTTGAACGTGTCAGCCTCCTGCTGGGCAACTAGAAAAATGAATCCATATTAATTCAAATCATAATAGCAGGAGTGTAATGAAATAATTAAGCCACTTACTAGTAATTGTAGCATTAAATAAATAAGAAATTGAACAACACATTTCAAATACTGGGTAATAAGACAACGTGACTGGCAAAATGTAAAATTATAAAATACAATAAAACCATAAAGAAGAAATTTCAGATTGTTTTCAGCCAGGCGGTATTTTATAATTGAGCCTTGAAAGCCATACATTATCTTGGTCTGGTAAATATAAGACAATTGCATGAAAGCCTAATTTGAAATATAAGTGTATAGAAAAAAAATGATACACAAAATCAAAGGCATCCTAGCTGGTTTGGCAAAGTGGATAGAGTCTCAGCCGGTGAACTGAAGGGCTGTGGGTTCGATTCTGGTCAAGGGCACATACCTCAACTGCAGGCTCAATCCCTGGCCCCAGAGCACATTGGAAGGCAACCAATGGATGTGTCTCTCTCACATCAATATTTCTCTCTTTCTGTCTCACCCTTCCCTTCCATTGTCTCTAAAAATCAATACAGAAAATATCCTTGCATGAAAAGTAACAAGCACAACAAAAAGGCATACTATACCAGAATTAAATAAAATGCAAAAAAAAAAATAATTCACAAATCTATCTCCCCAAAGCAAAATGGTGAAAACCATTTCTCCATCCCTCCTAATTCTAATATACATTTTACGTAAGATATCATGGCGTAAATGTAATTTAACATTTTAACAATTTAAATGAAAATATCTTTCATATTTCTACCACAGTGTAATTACCATTTTCTTTTTTTTTTTTTTAAATATATATTTTATTGATTTTCCACAGAGAGGAAGGGAGAGGGATAGAGAGCTAGAAATGTCGATGAGAGAGGAACATCGACCAGCTGCCTCCTGCACACTCCCTACTGGGGATGTGCCCACAACCAATGTACATGCCCTTGACCGGAATCGAACCTGGGACCCTTCAGTCCGCAGACCGATGCTCTATCCACTGAGCCAAACCGGTTTCGGCACCATTTTCATTTATTTACTTTACTGACTTTTTTAAGAGAGAGAAGGGTGGGGGGAGAGAGAGATAAACATTGATTTGTTGTCCCATTTTATTTTTGCATTTACTAGTTAAGTCTTGTATATGTGCCCTGACCAGAAATAGAACCCACAACCTTAGGGTATTAGGACAATACCCTACCCAACTGAACTATCCAGCCAAAGCCTATAATTATAATTTTTAAAAGCTTTACAGTATCATATCTAATAAAGCAGTATCATTTATCTGTGCATTCTTCTATTATTAAATACAAGAGGCTCAGTGCACGGGGGGCGGTGTCCCTCAGCCCAGCCTGCACCCTCTCCAAGCTGGGACCCCTCAAGGGATGTCCAACTGCCTGTTTAGTCAATTTGTATACTGAAGTTAGTGATTTTATAACAAATGGGCAGTCAGACATCCATCTCACAATCTGGGATTGCTGGCTCCCAACCGCTCTCCTGCCTGCCTGGCTGATTGCACCTAACCGCTTCTGCCTGCCAGCCTGATCACCCCCTAACCACTTCCCTGCCAGCCTGATTGACGCCTAAATGCTCCCCTGCTGGCAGGATTGCCCCCAATTGCCCTCCCTGCCAGCCTGGTTACCCCCAACTGCCCTCCCCCACAGACCTTGTCCCTCCTGAACTGCCCTTCCCTGCCGGCCTGGTTGCCCCTAACTGCCCTCCCCTGCCAGCCATCTTTGGTGGGCCATCTTGTGACCACATGGGGGAGGCCATGTTGTGATTACATGGGGGCAGCCATCTTGTGCAAGGGTGTGATGGTCTATTTGCATATTACCTCTTTATTATATAAGATAGACAAGTTTTGCTCCCTGAACATTTAGAGAGTTCTCATTAACATAAAATAAAAAACTCCAGTAATCAAAATTAAAAAGCAAGTGACAGGTCGTCAATTTTTTTCACCCCTCGCTAAAATAGAACAAAAGGACCAGATATGCCCTCCTGCTTGAAACTACCAAAAAATGGGCAACACATAGAGGAAACAAAGCTTTCTTTCCTTAAAGATATGATTGTCTAATAAGACTATGCTGAGGCAAGTGAGAAATGTAAGGAGGAAAACTGAAGGAGGTATTCATTCTCAGGTCTTGGCCACACATTTGTGTAAAAAATCTGAATGGAATCTTAAAAATGAGTCACTGGAACTAATAATTGACTTTAGCAAGATTTCAATATACATGAGAAATATACAAAAATCAATTGTATTTCCACATACAAGAAGAAATAGAAATTTTTTTAAATGCCATTTATAGCATAAAAATATGACATATTTTGGGAAATACCTGATGAACCAGGTGAAAGATACACACACTGAAAACTACAGAATGCTACTGAGAAAAACTGAAGAACCTAAATATAAAGAGATATATTGTGTTCATGGTTGGAATAGTCAATATTGTTAAAATGTCAATTCTCTCCAAAGGTTCCAAATATTGAATGTAATCCCACTGAAAATTCCAGCAGGTTATTTTTTAAGGAATTATCAAATTCTAAAAATCTAATAAAAAACCTAGAATAGCCAAAACAACTTTGAAGAAGATCAAAGGGACCTATCTCTCTCTCCCTCTTCCTTGTTCTCTGAAATCAATAAACATATCTTAAAAAAATAAAATTAATTTTATTCTCAAATATTCAAAGATAGTTTAAAGAACAAGAGAAACTTTAAAGATATAAAAGTGACTTATGGGGCGGGGAGGGGGGAGGGGGGAGGGGGAGGGAGGAACTGACCTATGGTTTAGAATTTGGAAGGCTTAACATTAGTAGATGGGTCAGGGATAAATGAATCAACACATGAAAATCATGTTCCATGATCTTATTTGCTGTACAAAATTGTTCTGTTAACATTTCATTGATTTCCGCTTCTATGAATGGAAAGTAAAGCTGACTTTATTTAGTGGCATTTTTTCACTCCCTATGTTTTTGTATTTGCCAGACACATATTAGCCATGATTTCACTTTAAGCTCTGCGTGAGAAAGCATGCACAGAAGCATATATACTGATGTAAGCAATAGTTATACAGGATAGCAAGCTTTGGGTACTTATTTTATTCTTTTTGCCAAACTGTATTTTCTAAGTATTATGCTATGCTAATGATTTATTTATTTTATTAAGATATTTTTAAATAGTAAAAAATAACAAAAGGCTTTTCCTAAATATGTATGTTCCTTTATTTTTCCAGGCTAAGATGGTTTTCAGAAAGGGTTAAAATGGTCTAAGTGGATGCAGATACATAATAAACCCCAAATTATGAATACTCATTTCCATTGTCTAAAGGGTTTTCTATACAAAAGACATCTGACTGCATTTAAAAGAGTCAAATTAACACCCTTACTCTGTCTTCAGCACCTCTCATTCTGTGACTGTGCCAAGAGAGATAAAAAAATAAAAATAAATCTGCAGAAATATTCACAAAGACCTAGTTTCTCAGATACTAGAAACAAAAAGAAGCTGCTTGCTTCTGTTCTTTCATTCTTCCCCACCCCGACATTACACAAATTATTCATCTATTTGTATAAGATTATACAGAGTATAAAAATAGGTTTTGATAGATGGCTTTGGAAATTCCTTCAAGTTCTACGCATCTAACATTTCAAAGGTTTCCAGAACACTTTTACATAGGCCAGCACTGGAGTATAAGGTTGCAGCTAAATAACTGTATTTCTTCAGTATTTTCTTTTCTTTGTGCTAACTTAACTTTGTACATTTAAAACTTAGCCCTAATCTAACCTGATCATGTTAAAACTCACAATTTTTACAGTCTCACCCCCTCCTGTGAGAAGTGCACTAGAGCAGGCTCTGAGAATTCAAGGATACCAAGTCCCGCTTGGGGTCTGAATCTTTGGAGGTCAATAAGAAATACCTGCTGTGTGCTTAGCAGCACTGTAGAGAAATGGACATGGTGCTGAGAACACAGAGGTGGCAACTACATTTGCATAAATCAAAATACTTCTAAAAATTATCTCCATCAGCTATAATTTGGGATTCTAAATTTTACAAAATTAAAAAAAAATTTAATGTCTTCAGAATTGACAATCCTTTGATTTATGTAAGTTCAGTGCTTTTGTATATCTCCTGGACTTTAAATAATTATAAACAATAACATGGTTTTCTAAGGAGATCTTTATCTTTATCAGAGGAAGAATGGAGGAAATAAGATATTTTAATCCAGTGCCCTTTGCATTTGGATTGAATCCAAGGTTTGTTATTATTACTATGTGTACTTACGTTATTAACTTTAAAATAAAGTGCAACTAAAAAACAGCATATTATGTAATTCACACTACATTAACAGTAAGATTTCCATCTAGTTCATTGTTTAATTCCTTTATTCAAGACCTATTATTATATACTAGAGGCCAGGTACACAAATTTGTGCATGGGTGGGGTCCAGCCGGCCACTCTGATTAGGGGTAGGACCAGCTGGCCAACCTTCCTTATCCCTTCTCTTTGGGCTGGCCTGATCAGCCCCAATCGGGGTGGCTGGCCGGACCCCACCCATGCATGACTTCATGCACCAGGCCTCTAGTATGAAATAAAATTCTGTTGTTTATAAGCTGTCTGAATGAACTAAAACAATAATGATCAAGGGCTTACAATGTTTCATATTGTATTTTACTAGGCCTTACTTGTTCCTGCTTCAACTAATCTTAAAATAATATGTGGATGGATCCAAGAAGTTCTATTGAGTAGCACTTTAATTCTAATAGCCTAGGTAATTTCAGGTCCTGTTAGTAATCTTGTATTTCCCTGACACATTTTATATATCAAGTAGAAATAATGATCTCATTAAAAATAACTGTTCAAAAATTATGAAAGAAAGTGTAACAGATTCATGTCTCATAGCCAACCAAATGGGAGAGCGACTAACATCATTTGTTAGTTAAGTCCATTAGTTAAACACCAACATATAGTAATTATTACTAAACTAGAGGCCCAATGCACAAAGATTCATGCAAGAATGGGCCTTCCTTCCTCTGGCTGCCAGCACCACCTTTACTCCGCCAGAAGCTGTCTTTCTGCCTTCACTCTGGCCTGGAGCTGCCTTTCTGCCTTCGCAGTCTGCCCAGAGGCCCAGAGTGGCTGGGGCAGTGCAGAACGCCTGCATCCTGCCCCTGGCCTCTCAGCACCTGTGTATGCAAATTAACCTGACATCATTGTTGGGTTAATTTGTATACTCACTCCTGATTGGCTGGTGGGCGTCACAAATGTATGGTCAATTTGCATATTTCCCTTCTATTAGTGTAGATTCCCTGAAGTACATGCTATTGTTCTTTTGTTGGTTTCCTTTTCCATTATCAACTCATTATCTCACATCAAGCTATCCCACTGAAAATGTTATGCATCTATTGCTACAGAAAATAGCTAGTATTTCTCAACTGCAGCCTCATTCATGAACTCTAACATATCTAAACTTCGTTATGCTTTGTACTTTCATTTTATCCTTTGACAGAATAGTGAGATCAAATAGAACAGGTATTATTTAAATTCAACAGGTGAATAAAACAGATGCAGAAACACTAAATTAGTTGACCAGGATCAAACAAAATGTGATGGCATTTTGTCTAGACTCCCAATACTCTAACTCCTACTCAGGCCTTTCCCACCACACTGCCGTTTATTTTTACACCACACAATGCTTCTTTCTTTGTGCACATTAAAAAGCACCAATGGAAGCATAAAAAAAAATGCCTGGGTAAAGAATTCAGGGTTATGGTTTATGCTCAAAACCATTGAATTGACTAAGTTTTCCATATCTTCAATCCTTAAATGACATAAGCTTTCAAATCAAAGTATCCATTAGTGAAGAATATTAAAATAGATGCTTTCTTATGATCAAGAAATAGGTAATAGAGCATGTCTTAAAATATGGTATTTTATTTTTTAATTTATCCTATTAGGCTAATAATAGATATTTAAAACTCTAACCTACAATCAATTACTTTTATTACTGCATGATCTTATACAAGTATGACAATTATAATATCTGAATTTGTTTTCTAATCATTCATCATTAGAACTTTCTGAATATCATTGTTGAATGAAGATGGCAGCGTAGGTAAACACTCCTAAACAGCTGCCGGTCACAACAAGCTAAAAAAACATCTATAAAACAAACGTATATCTCCCGAAAACCAAATGAAAGCTGGCAGAGAGGAAGCCCTACATCTAGACTGAAAGAGAAGAATCCAGGGCACAAGCACTGAAAAAATGAGGTAGCGGGGGTGAGGATGCAATAAGGGCTGGCGGCGGATCCAGGCTGGCGGAGGGCGGTGCTTTCTTCAACCGGAAGAGAGACAAGCACCTGATCTCTCTGAAGTCCAGTTTCTGGGGAGAGGCTAGACTGTCTGCCATCGGGTTGAAAAGTGAGGCTGGCTTGCTTGCAGAGCTGAGGTTGTTTGCTGTGATGTTGTGCAAGACACATGGAGATGCAGGGACACCATCCAAGAGGCAGGGGACTGCAGCCATCACTGTTGGCCACACCCCAGCCTAGTGATGCCCTGAGACTCCGCCCCTCACAGCACATCCAAGCTCTAAGCAGCAGACTTTGCATATGAATGGCCTTCTCTGTTGCAGTTTAGCAAAATTGCAACCTGGGGCAAACAGATCCAAAGAGGACAGGACTGTGGTTCACGCTGTAGCTTCTGCGACAGTACTGGCCTCAGACAGTAGCTGAACTGCACCTCATTGAGACCCAGAAACCAGAGTTCTAGTGCTCAGTTTCAATCTCTCACACCCATAAGTGACACATTTGGGAGACGGTCTCAGTGTGCACCAAAGCCCCACTGAAACAAGGTGTGTCTCCAGTGCAGAAGTTCTTCCTTTATAGACACAGCAGATCCTCACAGACAATTAGCCTGGAGGTCACTTCCTCCCAGTGTACCAACAGCAATCAAGGCAAGAAATATTCAAAAGGATGAACAACAAGGACCTACAACCAAGATTACTCTACCCAGCAAAGCTATCATTCAGAATTGAAGGTCAGATAAAGAGCTTCATAGACAAGAAAAAGTTAAAGGAGTTCATCAATGCCAAACCAGGATTACATGAAATGTTAAAGGGTATTCTTTAAGAAGAGGAAGAAGAAAAAGGCAAAGGTAAAAAATTATGAAAACAAAAAGGCATCAAATACATACCTACCAACAAGCGAATCTAAAAATCAAAAGAATAAAAAAAAATCTGAAGAACAAAATGGACTGGTGAATGTAATAGAATCAGGGACATAGAAAGGGATTTGACTAACAATTCACAGGGGGAAAGAGGTCTGAGGGGTGCGGGAAGAGATTGGACAAAAATCTTACACCTATGGATAAAGACAGTGGTGGGGGTAAGGGCGTGGAGTGGGTTGGGAATCAGGTGGGGGGGAGCTAAGGGGCGGACGCGGGGAGAGGAACACCTGTAATAATCAGAACAATAAAGATTTAAAAAAATATATTCTTTACAATTATAAAAAAAAAGAATACCATTGTTATACATAAAACTATGATATCAAATTTATTTCAACTAGACATTATCTTATTGCAAAAATGTTGTTATAGTAGTTACATTAAAATTTAATGCTTCTAATAAAGAAGGTTTGTATTTTGGACTACACTGAGAATGGCTTAATACATTAAAATTACCCCGCAAATTTGTAAAGCAGTAAACCATTCACAATAATAGTAGAGTAGCAAAGTTCCTTTTAATCTGAAAGGGTTTTCCTGAATATTAAAAATGAAAACAAACAACACATTTCCCCAGAGGACTATTTGGCTGCATTCTTAAATTACTTTAGGATATAGGAAATAAAAAGATTAAATGAGTAGCTGTGACAGACAGCTTAATGGTTAAAAGCATGGGCTCTTGCCGAAACCGGTTTGGCTCAGTGGTAGAGCGTCGGTCTGCGGACTGAAAGGTCCCGGGTTCGATTCCGGTCAAGGGCATGTACATTGGTTGCGGGCACATCCCCGGTAGGGGGTGTGCAAGAGGCAGCTGGTCGATATTCCTCTCGTATCAATGTTTCTAGCTCTCTATCTCTCTCCCTTCCTCTCTATAAAATATATATATATATATATTTTTAAAAAAAGCATGGGCTCTGGAGTTGAAAAGCCTAGAATCAAATGGTAGCCCAATCACCAACTGTGTGGCCTGAGGCAAATTACTTCATTCTCTCTGTACCTCAGTTTCATCATCTGCAAAATGAGGACAGTTAATAGCATCTACCTCATGGGAGTTGGGGAGGTCTGTTTTAGACAATATATGTAAAATGTTCCTAAGCATAGGGAGCATATAATAGGTGCTTGATAGATGTTAGCTCCTACTACCACTATTATTATTAGCCCCAAATCTATCAACTACACATGACTTTCATTCTATATTTTTATACAATTTAAGGAAATAATTCTATTTTACAGAATCTGCAATTCTTATTTCATACATTTGTTGCACATCAGTAATATACCACGCCCTGTGTTACACATCGGGCATTATAAACACCAAGGACTTTTGGTCAAAGAGTAAGTTAATGTAACAAAAATTTTTATAGGCGCCTGAAGGTATACATTGCCCTAAACTCTAGTAAAGCATGTCAAAAATTTGAAAAATAAAACTATACACAATGAAAACATAGGTGGTCATTAATGAATATGAATTCTATAATGAAAATAACTTTATTGTCAATGGAAGAGTGCTTTTTCAGTTTAGCCAAAGTTTTTCCAGAGCTTTGATCAACTACTTAGGAAACACAAGGAATTGGAATACTGCATGAAAACCTGAGTGTGATGCCTGGAATATCACAGGTGCTCAATAAAGATGTGTCTTGTCTAAGACGAGGACTGAAAAGCATCCCAGACTGAATGCTGACTCAGGCGATATTGCCACCTAGTGAAATATTGGGCTCATTACCTGAAATTATCAAGTAATGCTGAGAGCTTCCCTAATTTGATCTTACTTAAAATACATACACATACATACATCACAAGTCAGTATTCAGACGAGGTGATGCACTGGTAATAAAAAGACAAATAAGTTGCTATGTCTGCTTCCTACAAACTATAGACGATACAAAGAAGTCACATACTTCACAGAGAGATATAAACTAAGTAAATGGTATTATATGGGGAAAGGGTGTGCTTAATAGATAACCAAAAGCTAACGTTTCAGAAAATCTGCTCAAAAAGGCAATTCAGTGTAGCAAAAATAAAAAATCATTGGTCTCCAAATACAGACTGTACGGATCCAAGTCCTGGCTCCTGAAAAGTGGGGTAATTACAGAACCTATCTCATAAGATTATTGTGACAAATAAAATATGTGTAATGTGCTTAAGACAGGACCAGAACTACAGAAAGTGCTTTGTAAGTATTAGCTATGATTGATTAAATGTAGATAGAGCAGGATCCTAGAGACTGGGGTAGATAAATATTGATTAATAACATAACATTGTTGCTAAAATCTAGCCTTGTAAATGTGATTCAGTAGAAACCGTTTCTGTGACTAGTACTCTGTTATTATGGGAATCCTTAAAGTACATTATTTGTGGTATTCTGTGACTAAATTTTGTATTACTAGATGATTAACCCGTTCAGCATCAGGCAAATAAAACTGCCTTCTGAAAGTAAAAATCATATTTCTTACCAAAAAAAGCAAAAAGTCAGTAGAATGAAAGACCCAAAAGACCACAACTGAACATATGCTTAACAGGGAAAGATGCTTGCTGACTCTTCACAGGTTCTGCTAGAACTGAAAGGTGGATGATACATTTTGCTACTGCTGTGGTCTCGTTAGCAGCTTATTTAACTTGTAAAAAAAACAACAAAAGACAATCTTGCTCCATTTTCCTTGAAAATTACCTGAGCATATCAGCAGCTCTGATAAATACTATTTAGAAGCCATGTAACTGTTCTATATCCTTCAAATTGTGTACCATCAATACGTTTATGTAAAGTTATGTAAATTTTATTTTCAGACCAGAAAGTCTGGGAAAAATATATATTAGAGGCCTGATGCACAAAATTCGTGTGGGGGTGGCTCAGCACAGCCTGCACCACCTCGCAATCCCAACCACCTGCCTGCTCACTCCATCCCGCGTGGCTCGCCACTTCTTAGCGCTGTCATGGAGGCGGGAGAGGCTAAAGCCACTGCCACCGCAGCTGCACTCGCCAGCGGTGAGCCCGGCTTCTGGCTGAGCGGAGCTCCCCCTGTGGGAGCACACTGACCACCAGGGGGCAACTCCTGCATTGAGCATCTGCACCCTGGTGGTCAGTGCACCTCATAGCGACTGGTCATTAGACAGTCTGCAGTAACAATCGCTGAGCTTTTATTATATAGAAACACACACACACACACACACACACACACACACACACACTATATTTTCAATAAAATATTTAAAGACTATTTGACTTGATGATTCTGGCCTGTATTTAATGAGTAAAATCTTTTAGTCTGAAAACTTTCATTTTCTAATGGATATATACCACGCATAAGAACGGTGCTAAAGATTGCTTGAGATTATGTAACCTCTTCTTAAGCTTCCTCTTTTTAAAAATAAGCAGCAAAGAGTTGGGAAAATATGTTTAAAAAAACATTTTAAGTTTTGTTTTGTTTTTAAAGGTAAGAATGTAAAAAATCATGTTCTAAATACACTGCCCAAATTTTAATTTTATATGCATTATTAATCATTTCTAAAATACTCAGAACTCCTTCCTCTTCCATGTTAAGATAGTGTGGATATAACACAATGTTCTTAACTTTACACATTTATTTTCTATTACAACTAAGTTAAAAATTTACACAGTCTAATAATCAAAAGGCTACCAAAAGAGTTTGTAAGAGTGTGGGAGGGGAGAAACCCTTTTCAATTCTATTCAATATATATAGATGCTTATCAGCATATGAAAACATAAGTTGCATAAAGTCAAGTATATATTGTTTGGATGAGTTTGATAACAACCCACTATTCCTTTCTTTCTTTCTTTATTTTAATCTAGTCCTTATTAATTTACAAAGTACTTTCCCAGTCCTTGTCATATAGTATCTTCACAAATAACAGGTAGCACAGGTATTAAAAGCAGGAGTACCATTTGCTAGATAGGAAAATGGAGCTTTAGGAAGGCAAGAGCCTTGCGCAAGGTCACTGACAAAAACAGAACTGGGCCCAGCCACCATGGCTTGGTGGTTGAGCGTCCACCTAGGAAGCAGGAGGTCGCAGTTCAATTCCTGGTCAGGGCACATGCCTGGGTTGCTTGCAGCTGGATCACAAGGGTGTGCAGGAGGCAGCCGATCAATGATTCTCTCTCATCATTGATGTTTATATCTCTGTCCCTCTCCCTTCCTCTCTGAAATCAATAAATAAAAAAATTTTTTAAAAAGAAACAGAAGTGAACCTTAAACCCTGCTCTTTCTACTGGCCTTTCTAGAATGAACCTCTTAGTTGGAAACCTATTGTCTAAAAGCCATGTGGGCAAACCTGACTGGGCTAATCTAATGATGAAATCTTTTTATCAATGACAAAAAAAAAAATTAACTGAAGGAAAAAAAGAGTGGAACTTTAAATTGCATTTGTAGTGAAAATTTCAAAAGCCTAAAAAAAAAAAACTAGAAATTGAATGAAGACTGTTGTGAAACTTCTTGAGTCTGAGGAAATAACTGTGGAGTCTATTTCCTATTTAACAGTTCTTTTTTTTTCCTTTTTTTTTATTAAGGTATTATATGTGTACATAGCTTACCATTGCCCCCCCCCCACCTCCCATTCATGCCCTCCCTCCCCAGAGTTCTGTGTTCGTTGGTTGTACTTATATGCATGCATACCAGTCCTTCAGTTGTTCCCTTATCTCCCCCCAGGTCTCCTTCCCCTCCCCGCTGTCATTTGACAATCTGCTTGTTTTATGGTGACTATCTCAGGATCACATGAATAGAACCTGCTCCTCATTTGGCAGTCTGCTTGTTTTATGGTGACTATCTCAGGACCACACGAATAGAGTCCGCTCCTCCTCTGGTTCACACCGCCCCTCCCCCCGGGTCCCACTGCTTCCCCTGGGACACACGGCTCACCCTGAGCACATGGCCCCCTGGGACACACGGCTCGCCCGGGGCACACAGCCCCCTGGACCTATTTAACAGTTCTAATGACAAAGTCCTTAGGTAGTTCCTGACCTTTATGTGAAGATTTGGGAGAGCACACAGAGAGACCTGTTTCAGGATGCAGGTTTTACCCAGACACCAGATTTGGGCACTGGATGACTTGAGAAAAGCCATTTGTCTTTTCCTATAATCAGGCAGTGTTTATTTTTGCTAATATTTGCTGGTAATAGTAAATGGTATTGTGTTATTTAACAATTCTACTACTAGTAAGTGTTCTGTAAATCTGAACCTGTTAGAGAAATTCATTATTAATTCTCTGCAAAGTAATTTAAAATAAATCTCAAATTTACACTTTATTCTCTTATACAATTTGCCTGAGAAGACATATTAAAATCCATACTATGATCAAGAACGTCAAATTTAGAACTTGTTTAATAACTTAGGACTTATCACAACCATTACCAATTCAATCTGTATTAATGCAAGTAACTTAACCATTCACATTTCATTAATTTAAAAACACTTTGTCCCATAGTGCCACATTAATGTGTAAGCTATCCCAGTTTAGCAAAAGCAGTGAATGATGATGATACATGGCATCTTAAACAAATCAAAGAAATGAAGAACATTTTTAATATATGAAAAAAATGAATTTTGAAAGTGACAGCACTGTCAGTACAATGCAGAACAATGAAATCCTAATATTAGGACATAAATTAAAGAAATGTATAAAAATAGCATAAATCCATATATTCTAAGAATGCCTTGCTATTTGTGGGGGGGAAAATGTGTCTCGTCTTGATTTCCTTATCTCAGAATGATATAACAGGATAATTTTAGAGTAGCAAAGATATCAGATTTATAATTCTGGATCTTATTTTCACTGACATTAGTTTTTTGTCTTCTTTTCATGTTAAGAAACTCTACAACTTATTAAAATTAGGTGCTTTAGTAAAAAACAAAAACAGAGAATAAGAAATTAACTCAATATTCAATGGAACACGGTAAAGATCTATATTTCCTAAATGTTATTTGTTTGTTTCCTCAGCTGAGAATATGTTTTTATTGATTTTAAAAAGAGAAGAGGGGAGGGGAGGTAGAGAGAGAGAAGAGGGAGAGAGGGAGGGAGGGTGAGAGAGAGAAAAAAGGAAGGAAGGAAGGGAGAGAATGAAGAAGGGAAGGAGGGAAGAAGGGAAGGAGAAAAGGAGGAAGGGAGGGATGAAGGGAGGGAAAAAAAGAAGGGAAGGATTGGTTTCCTCTCATATCCTGACCAGAATTAAGCCTACAATCTGGGTATGTGCCCTGACTGGGACTCGAATCCATGACCTTTCAGTGTACAAGACGATGCTCAACCAACTGAGCCACACCAGCCAGGGCTACTTTTTAAATTTAGTTACCATTCCCAAATGATTTTAGATGCATCTTGCTTATTTAAATTGACTTATAAAGAAAAGTGATGATTACTTTTCTGAGATTCCAATGTAAGGGCACAACTATTATGTGTACTTTTGCTGATATTTAAACTCCAGAATAATAGTGCTTATAGACAAATAAAATGCTATAATATAAAAATAACATAATCTATTTCTGTACGTGGCTCTTACAATATGTTCAAGAGAACTTTGTTAATACAAAGAATGACAGTTGTCAGAATTAATGATTCCTGGTTCAGTATAAATGTAAAGGTTACTTTAAATATTCTTTACTTATCAAGTAGTGGACTTACCATGGAAATCATAAATATACAGAAGAACTGGTTCATTCTGCCCAAATGCACAAAATGCAACCATATTTTCAAGTGGATGATAAGAAATGTCTCGAATGGGTGAATTGAATGGCAGGTCAGAATACATTGCTACTTGTTCTCCTAAACAAGAGAAGATTCAATAATGTGTATTGCTATTTCTTATTAGAAGATTATTCTGCAACTTATCGAAAATACTTAAAGAAAGTAATATGAAGCTGTTTTCTACACGAAAATCTCATATGCTTGTAAATATTTGAGCACTACTGAATTTCATAATTATATTTATTTTTCATTCTGTTGGCCCTCCTCCTTCTACTCCTCAATCCAAACTCTTCAACAAGGTTTTCAAGGCACAAAATGGACCGAGTTTGGAGGTACCTGGCTCTGAGTTTTGACAGGGCTGAGCAAATGCCAGCTAACAAAGAACTCCAGAGAGAACTAGGAAGGAACTGCATGACTCTAAAACTGAAGAAACTCTCTGGTTGGGGAAGGCTTGCTGGGGATTAATTTTTTTTTCAGAGGCTGTTTGAGGTACCATCTCCTTTAAAAATATATATGATTACTACTGGCTACAAGAGGCCTACAGCAAACGTCTAAGAAACCTCTGAAAAGCAGAACTAAAAAAGCAAAAACCCTAAGTCCATTTATTTAAGGGGAAAAGAGATTTAACATTTAAAAAAATAAAAAATACACATACACACACACGCACACACGCACTCTTTATGGATTTCAGAGAGGAAGGGAAAGGGAGAGAAAAAAATCAGTGATGAGATAGAATCATTCAATTGACCACCTCCTGCACACTCCACACTGGGGATCAAGCCCGCAACCCAGACATGTGCCCCTACTGGGAATCGAATTTCGACCATATGGTTCATAGGTCGATGATCAACCACTGGGACATACCGGCCAGGCTTAACATTTTTGAATTTATGCTAAAATATAAAAATGCAGAGAAAACCTAAGCAAACTGACTAATCAAAAATGCCTAAAGGAAACACCAACAGAATAAACAAGGGGAAATTAAATACTGTTCTTAAGAAATTATACAGTGAATTTTATTAAAATTCTCTCAATTTATTGCTAAAAATGTTTATGTAGTTATAGCTTTTTTAAAATAGCAAAGGTAAGCTGAATAGAACATCAGCCTGCGGTCTGAAAGGTCCCAGGTTCAATTCCAGTCAAGGGCATGTACCTTGGTTGCGGGCATATCCCCAGTAGGGGGTGTGCAGAAGGCAGCTGATCAATGTTTCTAGCTTTCTATCTCTCTATCCCTCTCCCTTCCTCTCTGTAAAAAAAAATCAATAAAATATATATTTTTAAAATAAAATAAAATAAAATAGCAAAGGTAAGACACAAATATCCCAATGTAATAGTTTATTTTATTGGAAAATAAGTGAATTATAGTAATTCAGGTAAATTGCTAGTGAGTTTCATACAGCAAAAGCTTTAACAGGAATGTTTCTAATGACAATATATTGTAGATGTTTCACCACTCTATACCTATTTATATTCCAAATTCAGCTTGTAACACTTGTTGTATTTTACATTACAGTCCTCATTAAATACTTTTATAAGATCCACCATATATCATTACAGATAAGGAAATAATAAACTTTAAATCATAATGTGGAATTCAAAATCCATGCATATATCAAAACAATAAAGAACAGAATTTAATGTAAATTTAGACTGCAGCTGATTTGCATTATCAGCATTCCAATTCTAGAAAACATAATAGAGAACCTGCAATCAGAACTTCCTTGAAAATTATTCCATAAAACAGTAGTTTTCACACTTCTTCAAAAATAAAAATTCAATTAAATATTTACCTGTTTCTGGGTTCCAAACATACACTATACCATCCTCACTTCCAGCAAAGAGAAAAGTCCCACAAGGTGTCAAAGTACTATGAATCTTCTCCCGATAATTTGCGGCTCCTACAAATTTCCTTGCTGCTAATCTTTAAACAAACAAACAAAAAAAGATTTTACAAATGTAAAATCTGGGTGGCAAAAAGTTTTAAATACTTGATCTGCATGGAACAGACCATTTTTAAAAATCTGCCAAGTGGGAAACATTCTAAGATGGATGCAGACTGGAGAACACAGTACTGAGCTCAGGGAGTTTAGAATTAGGAGGAGAAAGAAGGAATGCATCAATGCAATACAGTTAAGTGAATATAGAAAGTGCCACATAAGAAGAAAAGAAAGAGTTCTTGGTAGGTTTGGGTAGGAAGAATTATTTCTAGCTATGAAGAGAGACTACATTATGAAAGTAGCATTTGAGTTGGTTACTAAAAAAAGAAGCAGAATTTTTATTTTACATGTGATGAATTTTTAAAATTACACTTATTCTGGCATAAACATTAGACAGCCTTATTATTAAATCGGCTATGAAATATGACATACAGGCTTCTAGGCTTTTTATTTGCCTATGAAAAATAGCTAACATGGTTTTAATTTAATGCCTGCTATGTGCCAGTCAGATGCTATTATCGTCCCTGGTTTACAGAGAGGGTATTATATAAATGCTCTGTTATCTGCTTTTTTGTGTCAGCAAAAAATCACAAGTAATAGCCCTCCATGTCAGAATATACAGATTATGCATTATCCTTTAAATTACATATATGTTATATCATTGTCTAAGTGTGCCTTAAGACATTTTCTATTGTGAGACAACACATGCTGTTTCCCACTTTCACCTACCAGGAACATGATTCTTATAACAAATATTATATATGTATATGTATAAAACAATATATTTTATTTATTTTTATTAAATTTATTGGCGTGACACTAGTTAATAACATAAAGATCAAACATGCAATTCTATAACAAATCATCTCTATATTTCATTGTGTGCTCACCAGCCAAAGTCTAGTCATACCAGTCAGTATATTTGACCTCCTCTTCATCCCCATTCCTACTGTCTAATTTTTCGCACTGTTTTCTATTATCTTAACATAAATTCTGAGACTTGACATTACAAAGTCAAACATTTCTACCATCCTATATAATGAAAGCCTAATATGTGAAGTGTTCGATCATTCGACCAGTCCCTATATGCACACTGACCACCAGGATGCTCTGACTGGTAGGTAAACTTGTTACTGGGGTCCAGCTGATTGGGACTGAGTGAGACGGGCCAGACACCCCCTGGAGTCCTCCTGTTATTGTTATCTTTCTTTTAAATTTATTTTACTGTTTCACTTCATTACTGCTGTGTCTATGCTGCATATGAGTGACGTAGGTGCTTACATAGATGGGTTCCGACTTACAGCAAAAATTGTATTATAGCAGAAACCAGTTTTGCTCAGTGGTCAGAGGATTGGCCCTATAACTAAAGAGTCTCAGGTTCGATTCCAGTCAAGGACATGTACCTTGGTTGCAGGCTCGATTCCTGGCCCACGTGCCAAAGGCAACCAATCTATGTGTCTCTCTCACATTGATGTTTTTCTTTCTCTAAGTCTCTCCCCCTTCCCTTCTACTCTCTCTAAAAAAAAAAAAAAATCAATGGAAAAAACATCCTTGGGTGAGGATTAAGGAAAAACAACAACATACTGAGTATTTTCTGTCTGCCATGCATAGCATAGGTGCTATGTATATAAAAAGAGTAAGCAGATTCCAGTCCTAGAAGATTTCAGTTTAACCAAATTAAATGTTTTGTGTGTCATTCTGGAGGCAGTACACCCAGATTGTAAACTCCTGGTGAGCTACTTCTGCTAATCATGCTCCAGCAGCACCCGTGCCAGTGTGTTTGACAATCTGCAGAGATATTCAAGGGCTTACCTGTTAGCCCTAAAAGGAGAACTGCAAAATAAACTAATATAGATCGCCACACTTGCCTTTCTAAAAGCAATAATGAAATCTGATAACATAGCTTCCTCCCCGGTATTTGCTGGAACTCAACACTGAAACAAAGCACACCAGAAGCCCAAGCTGACTTTCCCAGAACTCTACCTCTGCCTCTTACATTAAAAGTATTTCCCTGGAATGGTCTTCTTCAGAAATAAAACAAACAAACAAAGAACAAGGATGAATTATTCAAAACCCTCTTATTCGGTTATGACACTGTATCATAATATTACGCTATATCTGTATCATAGAGATAAAAGATATTCCATGACAGGAGTTCTTTAAAATTGTGAAAATAAAAACCAACTAACTACATTTCAACATCAAAACTATTCACATTTTGGAGCAGAGAATTCTTTGTTACTGTGGACCATCTTATGAACTATAGGATGCTTAGCAGTATCTCTGGTCTCCATCCATTAGATAAACAACATTCAAAAATGTCCCCAGACACTACCAGATGTCCTCTGAGGGACAAAATTGTCTAGGTGAGAATCACAGCTGCATTTTATAAATATGAATTAATCCATTACTTATTCTATGAGTACTTATCTGTCAATAGTGAAATATACTTACATTCGAAGATCCATAATTCTCAATGTACTGTCTTTAGTATGGATTAACAAACGTTTTCCATTGGGATGAACCTCCAAATAATTTATTGGAATTCCCTTAAACTCACTTTCTTTAATTTCCTAAAATGATACAAAAAAGACTACATATTACCATTGTAAAGTTGTCTAATGTTAAACCCTTCTTAAAGTACAAAAGTAGAAAATTTAAGGTGTAATTTTTAATTATACTAAACAGGATGCTTTAAAATTGTTTTAAAAGGTTCCCAGTAACTTAAGTTTAAGGTTAAAAATAAAGCTAATGAAATGTACTCTTTGGTTGTTATCTAATACCATGTTAATATGAGTCTTTGTAGTATATTCCCAAACAAGAAGCACTTCCTATAAACACATTTTTTAACACTGCACTTTTTGTTTATCAGCATGTCAGAAAGCTTCCATTTAAAAAAAAAATAAATTCAAAGTGCAGAATTAACTTTCAAGTTCTGTTTCAGTCTCAGATTATTTCTTCACACACTTATTTCCACTTGTTCTGAAAAAGATATATCATCAGACAGATATCCTGAAATAATCTAGTTTAGATTGTAACTTTAGGTATTTTCTTATAGTTATTTAAGGCAGCTATAGAAGACATCAGGTTAAGAAATACATGAACGCTGATGAAGGGTCGCCTGAACAAGCCCTGGCTTTATTAGACTGATGACCAAAGATTCCCTCTTGTTTGGATTACCAGGAGGAAGGAAAAAATTACAAATGCAAAACCGCTTAGACTAAAGTCCACAGAGTCCACGAGAAGCCTGCTTTAATGCGCTGGCAGAATTACAAATTATCCTTCTCCCCCTTGAGGACTGCGTATTGATGTTTGCCCCTTTCTCCTAGAGCAGTGTTTCCCAAGCTTCTCTCAGGATGAGAATCACCTGGTGGAGTTGTTAAAATACAGATTCCTGCATCCCAACTAAGAAGCGCTAAACTAGAATTTTGGGGAACATATAGGTAAAATTAGAGCACTAGTTAAGTATACAATTTTACCTATATGTTCCCAAAAATTCTAGGTTAGCACTTCCTAGTTGGGATTCAGGAATCTGTATTTTAACAACTCCACCAGGCGATTCTCATCATGAGAGAAGTTTGGGAAACACTGGCCTAGAGGGCATCCTCTTCAGAGGCGGCTGGCCTCAGCAGAGGTAGGTCTCATCTGCTACAACCCAGTTGAGCCCCTGCTTTGCTATTTGACACTAAGACCCGCTGTCAGCTATTTTTTAAAGTTGCCGGAAAAGTCAAACACTGACACCACGGATGGAGACTTTACTGAGCTGAAGGACAACCATTTGAGGGCGGAGATGCACTGCTGAAGGTTTCAGCAACTGGAGTAACACTCACCCAGATGCCAATGTGCAAAATACAAAGAAACCTGTCTAGCAAATGCTGGGCACAAATTCGAGAAAAGTGCTGACCGACTTCGTGTCTGTCTTCCATATTTTTCTTATTTATTTATTTTATTGTTTAAAGTATTACATGTAGCCGACACCGGTTTGGCTCAGTGGATAGAGTTGTTGGCCTGTGGACTCAAGGGTCTCAGGTTCGATTCCAGTCAAGGGCATGTACATTGGTTGCGGGCACATCCCCAGTTGGGGGGGGGGTACAAGAGGCAGCTGGTCGATGTGTCTCTCTCATCGATGTTTCTAACTCTCTATCCCTCTTCCTTCCTCTCTGTGGAAAATCAGTAAAATATATTTAAAAAATAAGAATAAAGTATTACAGCCAAAACCGGTTTGGCTCAGTGGTAGAGCGTCGGTCTGCGGACTGAAAGGTCCCGGGTTCGATTCCGGTCAAGGGCATGTACATTGGTTGCGGGCACATCCCCGGTGGGGGGTGTGCAAGAAGCAGCTGGTCTATGTTTCTCTCTCATCGATGTTTCTAGCTCTCTATCTCGCTCCCTTCCTCTCTGGGAAATATCAATAAAATATATATATTTTTAAAAAAGAATAAAGTGTTACATATGGTATTACGCATGTTTCCTTTTTTCCTCATTGGCCACCCCCAGCCCCAGCACATATTTTTCTTTATCATATTCTTGCTTAAACTAGGAGAGGCCTGACTGTGAAGTCCACGTTCTGTAGCAAGGCAGCACACGGACACTTCATCTTAAAGGACAGAGGAACACAGCTTCGCATCCCTCACACGGCTGGTTGGAGAGAACCAGTAAGAAACTGCAGTCCCTGTCTCGTCCTGAGGCATTAAGTACAAAAAAAGTCCAGCTCATTTCCCAACTTTTGACTCTCTCAAATAACCACACCAGGCTGCAGATTTTCAAGGTAAATTTTCCTTTTGGTTAATACACTGAGGTAGAGAAACACATGCTTTTTAACACAAACAGACTCTGCATTATAGACTCCGATGACTGGAACTGGTGCCTTCAAGGACTGGCCAGTCCCGCAGATGTATAAGTAATTAGGATTCTTTTCACATTGTGTGAAATTAAGCTACATCATGAATCCTGAGCCCTCATTCATTAATCTGATGATTTAAAATAGAATAGATGGTTTCTTAAACAGATCTGATAGACATGAAAATTCTTTTGCATGTACAGTGACTTTTTATCACACAAGAACAATTGTTGTAATCTATTATGAGGAATAATAAATTGAAACATAAGTTACTATTCATAGATGGTAATGTAATATAACGTACACCTCATTTAAGCATAAATTTCAGTAATGAAGCTCTGAATGCTACAGGGAAAATTAGAGCTCGAGAAAATTAAAGGAAAGCTTGGCCAAAATAAAGACATTTTCACTAAGTTACTATACCATCAATTAGCCATCAGAAAGACATGGTAATTAATCAGTGATAACGGACTTTTTGAAGACTGAGAAAACCTAATTTTTTTAAAAAAAGAGAGAACAGAATGCCCTGATGCCTTATTTTAAGGCCATGTTGTTCAATGTTTTTTCTAATTTCTTTAATTAATGAAATGTGGTTTTCTACCTTATTTATACTCCAGTGGCGCACTGAATGCTGCAAATCATTAACTTTGATGTAGGTATTCCAAACAACAATCACCCCCATGCAGTCTCCCGAATACATGTGATGACCTAGTTAAGAAAATAAAATTACTCACTGATTCATGTTATGCAGAGGCTAGGAAGAAATATTATGAAGTTGGGAAAAATCATTTCAGTAAAGCAGTCAAAGAATCCTAAGACTACCAGAAGGTATTTCAATTTAAAGAGCCAGATAACCAAACACAACTAACACTCAACTCCCAATTATCTTTAAATGAACTTTTCACTTAAATTATTTTTGATAACTTCTTTCCCTTTGGGTTTCCCTGATTTTAATACAAAAATAAATGAGCATCATAGTACATATGTACATTGCTCAAATTCCAAAGCCAGACAAATTATGTGAATTATCCACTATGCATTTGTATTGCTCAGCTTACATAAACTATGTTATATTCCTAGAAAAGCACCTATATTCTAATACATGCTATTAGCATAATGCTCAAAACCCAGCAGGTACTCAATGATCAGAGAATGAATAAAATAAATAACAGGTGTTCCAATTTTACATTTTTTTAAATTTTTATTTATTTATTTTAGAGAGAGAAAAAGAGAGAGGGTAGCAGGAAAGAGATGGATAGATACTGGTGTGTTGTCCCACTTATTGCATTCGTTGGATGATTCTTTTTTTTAAATATGTTTTTATTGATTTCAAAAAGGGTGAAGGAGAGAGAGAGAAAAGTTGAAAGGAACATTAGAGACCATCAAGTTCAACTTCATGCCCACTCAGAAATATTTTACACACCATTATGAACAGATGGCCATTCAGAAAGTGAATTTCATATTTTAAGAAGTAGCATATTCAAATGATAAACTGTTCTATGTATTAGGGTGCTCTTTTCTGAGCAAAGAAAATATGTCTTCTGTAGCATTGGTTTTATCTTTATCCACTTGAGCAACATAATTTAGCCAAATAATGAAGAAATTCTTCATCTCCCTTTTATAATCTGAGCTACTTCTTTAATGACACAGTTTTCAGATACCTTTCTATCGTTGGCTGACTTTTCTGAATGTGTTCCAATATATTAACAGCCTGAGAGTTGAACAGAGTACATTAGTAGTATAACTTTAATCTGGGCCCATTCTAATTAATTATAGCTATAATCTACATATCTAGTGTCTTAAATAGTGTTAAAAAGTGACTATTTGATAGATATAATACATTTCTCTATTTTTTCAGTTAATAAAATAATCTATATTTTATATCTGTAAATCACCATCGACACTATTCATATATTGAGATAAACCTTTAAGTAATTGCAAATTTCCCTTCTATATAATTCTGAATTAAAAAAATAATCATAATGTTGGTACATTTAAAATTTATATTTTCAATATTCTTTTGGGATTTTTCTCTTCATCTTCTTTGTACCATTTAACTTAAAAGGCCATTTTTTAATAAAGTACTAAGGTCATAATCACCAACCCAAAAAATATGGTTATGAAATTTTGAACATGACTGGTTGTTACAGCAAAGATTAGTTACATCTAAATGTTTAGGAACTTAATGACTTCAAAATTACAAACACAACTCCTTCAGTGCCAAATCTATGCCCAGATCTATCATATAATCTTTAAAATATGTATAAAGTTCAGTATACACAAACAATCATTAATACATAAACTCCCTCTCATGCTTAAATATTTATTATCCTAGTAAGAGAAAGCAAATTTTAATTCTTCATACAACTAGCTGTAATTTGGAATATATTCACTGACATACCTTCAGTATCAAAACAGAGAGAGTTGATGAAACTCTTGTGAGTGTCAAACTGCCGGATCAATATGGCAGGATCCTCTTTCATATCAACTTTCCATATCCGTACCACAGCATCGTAACATCCTGTAACCACCAGCTCTTTTGCAGCTGGGTGGAACTTAGCCGTGTAAACAAAACAAGGATGAGGTAAAAGTTTGAAAGTATTTGTATTGTTTATTTCATTTTTCCATACCCTGGAAAAGGATAAAAAGTTATATGTTGCTTCTAAAAGACACAAGTTTCTTTAAAAGTTTCTCTGGGAGCCAGTATAGCCAATGGGATGTATGTAATCAAGTGACAATGACAAACTTAAATTTAAATTTTGTAACTAAAAATTAATCTAATCACATTTGATGGCTGGGGTTCTTTATATTTGACAAAGCTATTTCTTACAATTATTATCAAGTGTAATGGTGATTTTGTTTACTAATTATAATCTATACTATCAAGATAAAAACTGTATTTGTCTTTTTAAAAATCTATCTACTTTTGACATTGACTAAACAAATACACATCAAATAGTTGGTAAAATATACATTTAGTACAATATACATAAAAATAAGATATCGAGAGAAACTTTAATAATTTCTCATTTAGGTTATGATTATGCTTTTGCAACGTACTTACTAGTGGAGGATTAGATAATAGGATACTCTATTAACTTTATATTAGTAATATAGGTGGTAAACATGAAGATCTCGAAAACCTATAAGCCATAATGAAATTACTATATAAATACTTTAGTAAAATAAGTTAAAATACCAGAAACCAGACAATTCAATATGAAGCACTCTCGTTATCTCTACCTATAAATAATGGATAATTAAAAATGTTAACATTATTATCATTGCTATAGTCATGACAAAAGAGTAAACTCTATGAGTTAAACAAATCAATGTGTAAAAACAGGTAAAACAGACAAAAGAGTAAACTCTATTCGTTAAACTAATCAATGTGTAAAAACAGGTAAAATCTAGCAACCGACAGGTGCTATATGAGTGTGGAATATTGCATTTTTAAAAGATTAAGTTACTAGAATTTGAAGAATACATTAACCTTTTTATATTGGGATTCACAATACATCTTTTTAATTACTGCCTAAGAACTAATGAAATAAAAAAAAATACAGTTGCTGTTCAAGAATAACATTCTATGAATTTTCTCGGCATCTGCTTAATTTCATTGTAAAGTGAAGGCAGTCATCTAATGAAAACAGGAAGATTGTGGTTTAGTGCAGAGAACTTGAAGCATGGAAAGGTTTAGATCTGCTACCGGAGAAAGGATAGCTGAATAAAGGTGAGTAAAAGGACTGCTTGGGAGAGATGAAAACTCAAGTGATTTTCAGACTGACAAATCCAGTAAAGTCTTAGTAAGATTACATGTTTTTTTCTCTGGCATAATCTGGCATCTGACAGAACAGCTATGCCATTCTTGAGGATCTTATGAAGAGTGACTAATAGTAGTAGAGTCCCAGCTAGGCAGAGAGGTAAAAATTCACTGTCACCAGTTGTCATCTATTTCATCTATCTATATAAAAGCCTAAGCAACCATCGCAACTGAACGCACAACTGAACAGACTGTGTGGGGCGACCAGGCTGTCAGGGGGGTTAGTGAGGGGCAACCAAATGACCGGGCAGCAGGCTGCGTGGGGCAACCAGGCTGGCGGAGGGGTGGGGGGGGCAGTGAGAGGCAACCAAACAACTGTTGGGCGACCAGGTTGGCAGGGGGGGGGCAATTGGGAGCAACCAGGCCAGCAAGGGCAGGGCAGTTGGAGGCAACCAGGCCAGCAAGAGCAGGGCAATTGGGGGTGATCAGGCCGGCAGGCAGAGGCAGTTAGGGGTAATCAGGCTGGCAGGAGAGGTGGTTTAGGGTGATCAGGCAGGCAGGCAGGTGAGTGGATAGGAGCCAGCAGTCCAGGATTATGAGAAGGATGTCTAACTGCTCATTTAGGCCCGATCCCGGGGAGGCTGCAGGCTGGGCTGAGGGGACCCTCCCCCTCACCCATGTACAAGTTTCGTGCACCAGGCCTCTAGTTTAAATATAAACAAACAGTAATGATAACATCTTAATCAATCATATATTTCATATTGAGAAGGAAGCCGATAAGATTAGTAGAAAAATGAACCCAGATATTAGAAGTATCTGTAAAGAGTGTATTTAAGTGAACAGGAAGCTTAAGTAAGAGTGAAATCAGAGTGGATCTTAATCTGCTCTAAATGTGAATTTTCTAGCCTGTAGAGATAATAAATACCATTTGTTGGAATCAAATTTAAAGGACATATTTAAGTCCTAGCCAATTTGGCTCTGTGGTTAGAGTATCAGCCTGCAGTTTAAAGGGCAGTGGGTTCGATCCTGGTCAAGGGCACATACCTTGGTTGCAGGCATAATCCGCACTCCCGTAGGAGTGTGAGAGAGGCAACCAATCGATGTGTCTCTCTCATAATGACGTTTCTCTCTCTCTTTTCCCTCCCTTCCACTCTCTCTAAAAACCAATGGCGGAAAATATCCTCAAGTGAGGATTAACAACAACAACAAAGACATTTATAAAGGACTTATTTAAACGCATCTTAAACAGCTGCCTAACAATATTTTTAGATAAAACCAAGGCAGATCAAACAGCTACAAAAAAATATAAATGTAACTTAAAAAAATAGCTCTTAAAATATTATATTGTGAAACTTATTAAATTGAAAAGGGTTAAGACTCACATTTGAAAAAACACAAATATCTGACAAGCTATATAAAGTTTTTAAAACATTAGGTGATATTCATTTATTTACCCTACACTATGTACTGAGCACCATGTGTCCTGGGCTCTGTATCCAGCTAAGAGTGAACATGGAATCCCTACCATCAAAAGCTTATATTCTAAGAAATATTCCAGTTGTTTAATAACTTCATCTCAAAGCATTAATTCAATAGTGCACATAATGATCATTTAAAGACAGTGAGGACTAGAAATATTATATATCACATAAATGTATTTTGCAAATATGTCTTCAAGAAAAAAGTTTTCACTACTGCTTATTTAATTAATCAAGAATACTGATAATCCCTTGATAAACAAACATATTTGAAGCATAAGAACATTCTATCACTTTATATTCTCTTTGCTTTTCTTGATGGCAAACAGCGCACATTTGAATACTACACAAATATACTAACCTGGCAGTGCCGTCAGACGATGCAGTAAGGATACAGTGATCATCCTTTGACCAGCAGAGATCATAAATGATATTTAGGTGGCCATACAATTTTCTCATGAAACGTCCAGAAGGAATTTCATATACTAATGAAAATATTAAAAAATTAGTAGGTTTCCAGAGGATCCTTAATACAGTAATATACAAATTCATAATTTATAATAATTTATAAAGTAAGCACTGAATCTAAGAATATGACCAAAGATTTTCAGTACAAAACATTTCAAAATCTACTCACAAATAGTTTTTCACTTGTTTTAGACACAAGAATTTATACATAAAATTTTATATATACTACAATTAATAATTATTCTCATTTCTCCAAAGCAATTTTACTAATAATCTTTGATAGTCAATTAATCATATAAATAACATTTAAATTACAATTCAGTTAAAAGATTCTATAATTTGAGCTTTCATTAAAGAGGTATTATTTTACCTGAAAATTAATTAAATTTTATTTGAAGTAACCAAAACTTTATTTGAAGTAACAAGAAATTTAAATTGTATTATTGTCAGAAAAAAATTCTAACACTAAAATTTTAGATTTAGTAAAGGAATTAATAGGCAACCAATTTGATAAACAGTATAGTATTGCTATATTAATGTACACAATATCATCTAAGACAGCAATTTTCAACCTTTTTAATCTCATGGCACAGAAAAACTAATTGCTAAAATTCTGCAGCACACCAAAAAAGTATATTTTTTGCCTATCTGACCAAAATAATAGGTATACTTTTGATTCATTCACATTGGATTGCTATTGTTGTGTTGGCTGGTGTCATTTTTAAATTTCACAATCTAAGGGTAGAGAGGTCAATGCCCCTGACTAAATAGTTAGGTATTACATGTTTTAAAAATTCTATCAGCACACAAGTTGAAAAATCACTGATCTCAGATACTGACTTAACAGACAACAAAGTTTCCAAGTCTCTACTTCCGCCTAGTGGTCAAACTAATTGCACTTAAGACACTAAGCAGTACAGAAGTACTGGCATTAAAGGCTGTGTGCATGTCAACAAAGAAAAACTGTGAAACTGAGGAATGTTCAGCAGGATTTAGTGCTTAGGACAGATGCCCATGAGGAGCTGAGGTAAGCTGGCTTTTATTACTATGCAAGAAGTAAGGGAAAGTAGCAATGTCTCTAAGTCTAGAAGAGTATGATAATGCTCATTTATATATATATATATATATATATATATATATATATATATATACACAAACACACACACACACACATTCATACATACAGTGGGAGTTTCCAATTTATATATATATATATAAAATCTCTGAAGAGATATAGATATTTCTTAACACAGTTTCCTATAGTTTTTAAAGGCAAATTGAGAATGGGTTTTGGCCTGTCTGCTGACTTCTCTATTGTAATAAGAAGTCTCAATTCAAGTCCTCTGAGAAAATTATTATTATTCTAATGCATTACAAATTTAAAGACTTTGATAATTCAAATTATCACTGTTATTGACTGACTATACTAGAGTAACATTCCTCCTGAGATTTATTATCTTTCTGGTTCTAAATTTGTATATTTAAAATATAAAATGCTTACAAAAATCCTCCTGCATGTTTTAAAAATAATTTACCATTCTTCAGTATACATCTGAAAACACATTGTATAGAAAAGTGTAAAATTCTACTTCTGAAAACATACTGTAGAGAAAAGTGTAAAACTCTACTTCTGAAAACATATTGTCTAGGAAAGTGTAAAATTATTAAAGAGAACTTTTACTTTACTTGAAGAAATCTATTTAATTTAGTAGTGCTGGGGGATTATTCAAATTAAAGTTTCAATAAGTTTTAAAATCCAAAGACCAATAGACCAAAAAAGTTAAGCAAACAGGATTATTACTCACAAATAACTGGATATCCATCTCGGCTGGCACAGGCTGCTGCCAATATTCTTCCATTGTGAGAGAAAGAAAGACAAAAACACCCTCGTTCTTCTGCATTTAACGAGAAGAGGTGCTTGTTTGGGATACGGCAAGCCTAAAAAACATACATTTAAAAAACAAATTGAGAAACATTAAAATATGAAGGCCAGTTGTTAATTTCAATGACTGTAGTTGGTTTTAAGTCCCTTTACACTGATGACGAAGAAGAGAAAATCAAGTAATCAGAATGAAAAACCACAGTAATTTATTTTACCGTCTGAAGAGAAAAATTAATTATCCAAAAAATTAACTGAATTTATACTCCACATCTAACTAGTACTAAATTCACCTAAAATGAGTAGAAAATTTCAATATCTGACACTCCAAAGCGGTTACTACCCTATAGCTTTTATATAACCACACCAAAAAAAAATGTATTTCATACTCTTATTCCATGATAGCAACTAATACATGATGTTTGCTGAGCCATAAACTTGTTCTGAGACCATAAATGCCGTTAGGGCCTAATTGAAACCCAGGAGGTGTAACTCATTCATTCTCTTTTTATCTCTAAAAATAACCATCATTTGTGGCTACCATCCAAAATGTATTTCCAAAGTAATGAATCACTTCCTATTGGTTTCTGATTCACTAATTTATTAAAATTTCTTCAGTAATCTTTGTCTTCATTCCCTATTAGCAGATGAAACCAAAAATTTTCATGTATTAATACCTATTGCCCTAATTCTGCCTCTTCCGAACTTTAGTGAGTCTTAGTTCCTATATTTCTTATTATTCTAAAAGTTTAATTAAACATACTAGTATATTGGACCCTTACTATATGTTAAGAAAGTGATACTTTTATTACACATGTGTTTTCATATATTCATCACAGCAACCCTATGAGTGACCATTATTACTATACATGACAAATAAGGACTATTCAGAGGGTCAAGACTGGGTTACTGAGCCTCATCAAAGACTATTAGTTCAAGGGTCTGCATTCAAGATGGGTACCAGTTTTTTCACAAGTAGTATCAAGATTTAGCAGCGTTATTAGGAGGCAGCATTATGAGTAGCTACCTGGAAGGTGAAAAATTCAGGAGACATTTACTAGGTGCCTATAATGTACCAGGCCCCATGCTACTCATTTCCTCCTCCATTCTCCATCTGAAAAGGAAGATGAGGTTTAAAGAGGAAAAAACTGAAGGGAAAGTTAGGAGGTTTTACAATCAGATGCTGCTGCTCCCAGGAAAACTGCCTAATCAATCACCTAAGCTAAAATCACTGAAAGCCACTATCATTTTCTTTGTATTACCAGGGTTTGACACCGTATTTAGAAAAGCCAATGAAAGTTTCATAGCAATAAAGGGCCTCAACATCTTTGACTCTTTCCCCTTCTTTCTATCTTCTCAGTCACTAAATTATGCTGAACCATTCTTTCTTTTTAAAAAAAAATATATTTTATTAACTTTTTGCAGAGAGGAAGAGAGAAGGATAGAGAGCTAGAAACATTGATGAGAGAGAAACATCGACCAGCTGCCTCTTGCACACCCCCCACTGGGGATGTGCCCACAACCAAGGTACATGCCCTTGACCGGAATCGAACCTGGGACCTTTCAGTGCGCGGACCGACGCTCTACCACTGAGCCAAACTGGTTTCGGCCATTCTTTCTTTCTTATATTCACCTCTTATTTTTCATTTTTATCACCATTATCCCAAAGTTGTAGACTCTTTCACCTCACATCAATGAATGCAACTGCCTGCCATCTGGTAGATTTCTCTCATTCTGATGTATCCTACTATAAGATCTCCTCTATGCCACTGCCAACACTAATCTGTCCTAAAATATGATTGTGACAATGCTTCTCTCCTACCCAAAAATCTTCCATTAATTTCTCACATCCCACACAATCATATATTAGGCTATCATTCAACACACTCCAAAACATGGGCCTGCCTAATCTACCATATAGCCCTATCTCTTATACAAACTCTCATTTCCAGCCAGCCAAGTTTTTGAGTGCCTGAAGAATACCTCAGTCCTTTTCCCATCTATTTATAACTTTGCCTCCAGATGAAATACCTTTCCCTAGACTTCTTCACCCACCCCTAATTTGGCCATCCTTTAAAGTCTACCTCAAGCCCGGCCAATGTTGCTCAGTGGTTGAGCATCAACCCATGAACCAAAAGGTCCCGGGTTCAATTCCCATTCAGGGCACATGCCTGAGTTGTCAGCTTGATCCCCATTTGGGGGTGAATGATGGGGCTCAGTCCCCAGTGGAGGTGTACTCCTTTCAAATCAATAAAAAAAGGCCAAAACAAACACCGAAAATAACATATCTTTTACCTTTAATTTTAAAAAATGATTCTCTCTCAGTGATGTCTCTCTCTCTCTCTCTCTCTCTCTCTCTCTCTCTCTCTCTCTCTCTCCCTCCCTCCCTCCCTCCCTCTCTTCCTCCCTCCCTAAAATCAATAAAAAAGAAAAGGATGTCAAAAGTGATGCAAAATATAGGCAATGAGAAGCTCTGGGAAAACAATCATCCTTATGTATATACTGAATGTTTGCTTAGGATTTTACATAAATTGCATTGGTATTAGCTCAGACTTAAAATAAACCACTCCACTCTTTGTGGAAACAAGTAAGTGATTTACAAAACTGTATCGGCAATGCTTCTTGCTACTGCAAAATATACTAACCAAAGTAAGAAAAATTTAGTACAAGTTTAAATACTGCTCTGCTTGTGGTAGAAGAATATACATGTACCTATCTCCACCAAAATGTGAATAAGGAAGAAGCCAGGGACTGCAAAAAAAATGTTATGAATCCATTAAGAAAACATTTTAAAATAATAAAATCCATTAGGAGACATACCTCTTATAGACATAAAAAATATATGCTTTTTACTTGTTATGGGCTGAAATGTATACCCCAAAATTCATTTGTTAAAGCCTCAACCCCAGGACTTCAGAATATAACAGTATTTGGAGATAAGGACTTTAACTAGCTCAGGAATGAGGGACGTCCAGCCCACAGGCTGTAGAAGTCCTGTGAAATCATTTTGTTTGGCCCTGCCAAGGCATTAGGGGTGAGTTAATTAAATATGTGACCAAATATAGCAGGCTGATTTTTAAGTTGATAATTTTGCCCATGAATGATGTTATAAATACCCAAATGGTCCTTGACAGAAAAAAGGTTCCTCACCCCCTGAACTAGCTGATTAAGTTAAAATAAAGTTGTTAGGGAGGGTCCTGGTTACCGTGTTTCCCCCAAAATAAGACATCCTCCAAAAATAAGACCTACTTCATGGAAACATAATACATCCCCTGAAAATAAGACCTCGCGCATCTTTGGGAGCAAAAATTAATATAAGACACTGTCTTATTTTCGGGGAAACAGGGTAGAAGAGGAAGAGACACAGGGATACACAGGCAAGGGGAAAAGACCATGAAAGGGCAGCAAGATGGCAGCCCAGGCAAGAACAAGGCTTCAGAGTAAACAAACCCTGCCAATCCTCAATCTTGGGACTTCCAGTCCACCAAACCACGAGTAAATAAATGTCTGTTGTATAAGTCAAGCAGTCTGCATGGTTTTTTGTGTGTGTGTGTATGTGTATTTTTTTTTTTATGGCAGCTCTCACAAACTAATAAAACTGCCCAGTTCCTAAACAAACAACCTAGATAGTGTTAATATGCAAATGATAAACACTATCATTATGTGTCAAATGAATTATTGGAAAGACAATATGTGATTATAAATAAGGGTAATCTGAGAGTTTTAAGTTGGAGTGTTTACTAGGAAATGAGGAGAGATCTAACTGAGCCCAGCATTGGACACTGCACCTGCCCAGGCAGTCGTTTCCACTTCACTGCTTCCTTGGAATCTTCCAGCCCAGGTTCTGTGTCTACGGCACTTGACTCACGCTGCTGCTCACAAGACACTGCTTTACCTTTTTCCTCCTGAAGAGCCACCACAGAACGGTAAGATGGCTTTACCTAAATATGTACAGAAAAGAATATATCATATTAATGTTTTTCTCTTTTCTGGCATAGATGATTTTTTAAATATTGAAACAGACAATATGGAAATGTTTTCAAAATGTAATACAGAAAAAAAATGGACTTTTATTTGGACATTATTCTAAATAAAGTGAAAGTTGCTTGAAATTACTGTCCTATAACCAAAGAGCCTTAGAAGCGGGGAGAAGAGAGAGAAAAAGACAGAACTCGGGTGATAGTATGATACTGTTTAAATAACTCTGTGCCTTTGTTTCTGCCTCTTCACTAACACCTGTCAGACGTTACGTCATGGCTCTGATATAAGATGGTATCTCTGGCATTAATAACACAAAACTGATATCACTATTAAGATCTAAAGTTTTTTAAATCTTTCATTTCTTATAATAGATTTAACTCAAATCAATGCAAACCCACTCTGTAATCACAGTTTATAATATTAACTACAGAACATGCAACTGTCCTGAGATACGTTACAGCACATAAGACAAAAGCAAAAGTTTCAGCTCCTTTTAGGATATATTCTTTGCTAAGATCATTATAAATTTTTAAAATTAAATGTATTGAGGGTGACATTGATCAACCAGGTTTCAGGTGTGGGTTCTATGTTACAAGACCTGTATATTACACCATGTGCCTACCACCTGAAGTTAAATCCCACCACATATATTAGGACCCCATATATAATGTCACCATATATTAGGACCCCCTTCTAGGTCATTATCTATCTATCTATCTATCTATCTATCTATCTATCTATCTATCTATCTATCTATCTAAAAGCCTAAGCAACCAGCCTACAGGCCAACCAGACCAACCAACAGCTGTGACGCACACTGACCACCAGAGAGCAGACGCTCAATGCAGGAGCAGAAACCACAGGCATGGAAACATGGTACAGACTGATGAATCTCAGAGGAAAGAGGGGAGAGAGGAGGGTGGGAAGAGATTAACCAAAGATCTTATATACATACTAGAGGCCTGGTGGACAGTTTCATGCACAGTGGAGTCCCTCTACCTGGCCTGTGGGGATCGGGCCAGAACTGGCTCTCTGACATCCCCCGAGGGATCTCGGGTTGTAAGAGGGCACAGGCCAGGCTGAGGGACCCCACCAGTGCACGAATCCAGGCCTCTCGGAATTTTATATATGGAAAATAGCAGCAGAAACACTGTTTACTAACTATTAAATAATATTGTGAAAAATGTGCCTGTAAATCATGTCTGCAAACTATGGCCCAGGTCAAATCTACCCTGCTGACTCTTTTTTCTAAATAAAGTTTTACTGGAACACATTTTCAAATTGTTTTGTTATCACTTATATATGTCTATGTAGCTACTTTCATGCTACAAAGGCAAAGCTGAGAAATTGCAACGCAAACTATAAAGTTTGAAAAGCTTAAAATAGTAACTGTCTGGTCCTCTATGAATAATACTTGTCAATTCCTGCTTTACATGATTCTTTTATCTTTGATTTTTTGAAAACAGTATTATTGCCATGGCCAGCTGGGTGTCTCAGTTGGTTGGAGTGCCATCCTGTACACCAAAAGGTTGTGGGTTTAATCCCTGTACGGAGCGCATATGGGAGACAACCAATTTATGTTTCTCACATCAATGTTTCTTTCTCTCTCTCTTCAGCTCTCTATAAAATCAATAAAAAGACAGAAAAACAAACACCAAAAATAACATAGACTTGGGTGAGGTTTAAAAACAAACAAAAACACCACAGTTTTTTTAATAAAACAAAAACACACACATTTTTCCTAACAATGAAATCTATATTTATTATTTAAAACTCATTTAAGTATATTTTAAGTATCAGCTATTACAGGATGAATACATCATCTCTGAAGGTAACTTTCTATTCTACAAATTCATTAAAATAATTCTAGAGATTTTACCTTTTTAGAAATGAAAACATGCAACCATTTAATCTCAACAAGAGGACATACGCTTGCTTACATGTGCTATTAACTTACACATTCTGGAACTTTCAATCCTCTTACAGTCACATACAATGTGGATGGATAATGATTTCTTGGACATTTTAACCACCATTCGAAAACCTCAACAACATTTGCATGGGGTCGAGGCTTAGGAGGTGGATAGTACAGCTGCAAGCGAAGTTTTGAATTGATGTTTACATTTCCATTGGCTCCTAGAAGCTTAAAACAAGAATTCAAATAATACTTTATGTTCATTGACAATAGATGAGTCAGATAAAGCAATAGTATATAGTCACAAACTCATTTTCAAAAGATGAATATGACATACAAAATTCCTTAAGTTTACAAAGCAACAGAAACAACATTGACACAGTTGGCTAACCACAGTTCCAAGTCACTTTGACAAAAGGTAATACCAATAAAGGACTTTAAAATATTTTCCTGGCAGTTATCTTTTTACCTACTATACAACTTCAGAACTTCAGATGGTTGGTAAAAAAATTTATATTTCTATGCAGAACATTACTTTCCAGATAGAAGGTTGTCAATATACCTTTGAGATAACAATGATAAAAATCAAATATATATTATTTAAACACAGAAACAAATTGTCCGTTTGTTTAGTATCAGTATTTTTAATGGTAAAATATTATTGTTTTCATTTTAAAAAATTCAAAACCATTTTGAAATGGTAATTAACATGGTTAAACGTATTAAATCCATTCATTACATTTAAAAAAAATGTTTTAGTCTGCCTTCTTCAAAGGGATCTGGTTAGTCCTAGCCGGCATGAGTAGAACAGTGACTGGCACACAGAAAGAGTTTAATAAATATTTGTTAAGTTGAATAAATGACAACAGAGCTGTGTGTCTTTTCTATGCCGTATCCTTACAGCCCAGTCATGTACCTGGCATAAACTAAGCACTCAATGAATGTTAACGGATCTGGATGAACATCACCCAAATTTGAATTAGTAGCTCTACCAGGGAAATCTTACCTTAGATCATAAGTCCTTATATGAAGCCAAAGTAACTTGGGGAAAAGCAACCAATCATATTAGAAGATTATTTTGAAGTCTTTGAAACAGAATAAAAACATACCTTGAGAAATGCCCAGGCAATTTTCCGAAAGCCACATTCCTGGTTTTGAATTTCAGAGTTATTCCTAATTTCATCCATGCTAAGGAAATCAAGAATCTGTAAATAAATATTAAAAATTATTTCACAGAAGCCTAGGCTACCTAAAGTTTAATATTTTCTAGTAATATATCATGAAAATAGAAAAAAATCATTTGTTCATTTTAAAATTTTCCTTATAGGGAGAAAAAATATTTTCATCTAACTTCATTAACCTTTAAATTAATTCATACTGTTAGGGAGGCCCATTTTTTGACCACTTTCTTTTATTAATAAAATAGAGGCCCAGTTCATGAAATTCGTGCACTCGGGGGGCTGGGGGAATGGTCCCTCAGCCTGGCCTGCACCCTCTCACAGTCCGGGGGTCCTCAGGGGAGTCCAATGGTTGCGGAGGCAGGAGAGGCTCCTGCCACTGCCACTGGGCTCACCAGCCATAAGCCCAGCTCAGAGCTTCTCGCTGAGCACACTGACCACCAGGGGGCAGCTCCTGCATTGAGTGTCTGCCCCTTGATGGTCAGTGCATGTCACAGGAACCTGTAGTTCCACTGTTCAGTCTATTTGCATACTAGCTTTTTATTATATAGGATCTTTAATTAAGATTTATTTAAAATCCAAGACAAAAATACTAGTTACCTTAAATATAGTATAGGCACAAATACTCATACACAAGGTTTAGAATACTTAAACTTTGATCAATTTTTTAATGTATGAGAGCAGACTTGGAAGGACTGTTTATTCAAAAACTCATGGTCTTATTTGTGTCTGAGTCTTTCCTTGGGTCATCTTCCTGAAACAGGGAATTTTCTCTTTGTATAAATGTTGTAGTTGGGATTCTCAAGAAAATTTCTTTCACATATCTCCATCCTGTCTGGGTGCCAAAGCTCATGGAATTATTACCAACCTGCCACAGAGACTATCTATATTCCAGGTACTTGTCAAAAATTATCACTTTGAACTTACTGGTATTTATCAAAAGTTCAGCTGAGGTAACAAATCTTTACAGAAGAATGCTGTAAAAAACAATATGGACTCCACTCATCCCTGTTCTTTATGTTCTTAAACCTGTCTTCAGGTGTAATACATGCTCAGTGAAAAAATACTGACAATATAAAAAAAATTACAAAGTAAAAACAACTTGTAATCCAGATTCAGAGATGGTCAACATTAACATCTACATGTTCATGGGTTTACATATATCTAAACCTTTTTTCTGTGCATTCCTAAATATTTCTGTATTACTACTATGAATCAAATGCCATTTCATAAATTATTTTGACATGCTTAATAGTGGATATCTCTTCAAGTCCATATGTATATATACCTTGTATTACAAATACCATAAGTTAAATTAAAAAACCATAATTTATTTAAACAAATCTCTTACTGATTGAAAAGACATATCTAAAAGTTTTGCTATTATCAACAGTGCTTACCGTATTTGCTGGCGTATAAGACGATTTTTTGGCCCTGAAAAATACGTATTTGCCGGCGTATAAGACGACTGGGCGTATAAGACGACCCCCTAACATTTCCACTAAAAATACAGAGTTTGTTATATACTCGCCTTATAAAATTCCCCCCCACTTGGAGGCATATTTTTCAGGGCCAAAGGGTCGTCTTATACGCCAGCAAATACAGTAAGTAAATACCCTTGCACATACGTCTTTGTATAGTTGTCATTTTGCCCTTAGTAGAAATCCCTAGAAGTGCAATAAATTTTAAATACTTCTGGTAGATATTATCAAGTTGTCCTCAAAACACCCTTAAAAAAAGTGGAAATCCAAAACTAGTTTTGGCCCTGGCTGGTTTGGCTCAGTGGATAAAGTGTTGGCCTGCAGACTGAAGGGTCCTGGGTTCGATTCCAGTCAAGGGCACATGGCTGGGTTGCAGGCTCAGTCCCTGGTGGGGGAGCGTGTGGGAGGCAGCCAGTCAATGATTCTCTCTCATCATTGATGTTTCCATCTCTCTCTCCCTTTTCCTTCCTCTCTGAAATCAATATAAATATATTTAAAGAAAAAAAATTAGTTTTGTAAACAATAACACATTATCCTAAAACGTAAAAAGCAACCAAAAGTGTTTATAATCCAAGAATTTTTCTTAAATTTCATATTAGTAAAATAAATATGAAAGAATATTATAGTAACAAATGACAAGTTTCTATGACAAAGAAAAAATTCCTTGACATACAAATTATATCACTTAAAAAAATCACAGCTTTGCATAAATCATACATAATCAGATGTAAATGGTGAAATATTTGCTTCCTAAACACACAAAGATCACCTAAAAGTTAAAGATCATAAAAACAAGTAACTACAAAATCAATCATTGGTTCTGGTCATGCCTTGCTCTTCCCATGCCAAAATTCCCCATCATGCTTAAACTGGAAAATAGGTCTTCTAAACTTCCTTTTGCTTATGGAGAGATAACATGACTTAGTTAAAAGAAATGTGGTATTTAGGCTTAAACTAACTTCAAATACAAATTACCAGCCCTTAAAATTGGAACAACTTGGGGGGGGGGGGGGGGGAATCACTTTACACTTCAAAAAAATCACTTTTACACTCTTTGACTTCCTTTGCAGTAAAAAATTAGGCCATTTACTCCATAAAGCTTTCCCTAACAGATGAGACCCTCTACTAACCTTCACGTCTAACAAGTTCTATTTCTTTGGTTATATATTACATTGTATTAGTCAAGCAATATATGTATGTTCACCTTTTTCTCTTAGTAGTATACAAACTCTTAGGCAGTCTGATATTAAGTGAGTTTACACTCCGTGAAATAAGTTAAGAATGTAGAATAACATAGATACAGATTAGATTCAACGCTTCAATTAATAGTCATAGCATTGTTGTAAGGATTACCTAAATAACAGAGTAAATCCAATGGATAAATACTTGCACTAGTAAATGCTCAACAATTATGCCATTACTTGTATCTCTACTGCATGTTATAACACTAAATAATAGAAACTAAATTTTCACACTACTTGGTTGTATATTAAACTACTAAAAACAATAGCTTACAGTTTTGCTATGCAATGGGCCCTCTGTATCTGTGGGTTCCACATCTGAAGATTCAACTAAACACACATCACAAATATTTTTTTTAAATCCCAGAAATTTCCCAAAAGCAAAACTTGAATTTTCCATGCACTGAGCACTATGCTGAATCAATGTGAATGAAGTGCTGTGTAGGCATACCCTGATGCAGCCTATATGCAAATATAGGTTGTATGGAAATACTGCAACATTTAATACTATAAGGGACTTCAGCACTCACAGATTTGGTACCTGCAGAGGGCCCTGGAACCAATCTCCTGTGGATACTGAGGGAAGACTGTAATAACTAAAATTTATTTAAATTTCTCTATTCAATTCATACCTCAAAGAACAGGATGACTTTAGGGCTCTCATCAAAATCTCGAAGCAAATAAGGAAAGTTTTCATTAAATATAATTTGTTCTTCCCACTCTGGAAGCCTTGATTTTAACTGTTTAAAATCATATGGCTGGGTCATAATAGGGAGAATATAATCCACATTGTCTTTTTCAAAGTAAGATGAAACAGGCCGTTCACTGTTCAAAAAAAAATTCTATTAATACAATTCTTTATAAATTTGAGAATGTGAGCAAAAATAAAAAATATGGTATTCAAAATCAGGCAACTAGAGATAATGAATAGCCATGATTCACAAGGAAAAATTACTTTGATTGTCCATCTACAAAATTATAAATTTTATAACACTTAAAAGTGGTAATACTTCATTTTGCACTTACATACTATCAATTGGTTTCACAGAATTATTTTATTATAGAAATATAAAGTGAGAGGTATGACTATACCTTCAGCATTCAAAGCTAGAATAAAGTACCTCCTTCAGAATCTTAAATGAGTTTGTCATAAATAAAATAGTACAGTACATTTAAATTAAAAAATGAACACAATAGGATTGTAAACCTTTCAAGATTTATATGCCTTAAGACAACTGAATAAGTGAAAGACCTTTTTGATAATTCTCATGTTTCTCATCCTTGACATCTTTCCAAGTAGATACCTTTTAAATTCTGGTATAATTGTTTATTTTATTGTATTTTTTTATTTGGGTCTTCAAACACCCATTAGCTATGGAAGTAATAGTAGGAATAAAATTAAATTCAAGATTCATTTATCGCTCCTGAGATCCAGGTAACATAATAACTTCAAAACAAAAATATGAAGTTAGAAAATGAATGCATTTAAAGTGCAAGGTAAAAAGATTTACAATGCTATTTTAATGACATAAATTAGTCATTAAGCTTGGCAGAAACTCTCTCAACTCTCCTCCACTTAAAATGAATCACAAAATTAACAGATGCTCTCCATTTCTTCTATAAAACATACTGATCGGTGTGAATTGTTGGTGAATACCTACAAGTGGTAAACTGTTCTCCAATATAAATCTATAGCTCTACTCACATTGACTTTCAATGGAAGAAAAGAAGACTTCTATTATAGACATTTTCAATTCAATGGGTTGGCTGTACAATGAAAATAAAAATTTTAAAAATTACCTATTATCTTTCTTGACATACTGACCAGTAATCTCATCAACCACATGAATTTTTACCATGGGGCGACAAATCTTAAAATCTGACTTCAGTCGATCAGTTCGGTGAATGTAAACTCCCAGGACAAGGTCATTATCAAGCAAACATTTGGGATAAACTGGACTATTTCGACTTGTTATTTCATGAACACCATCATCACCATCAGTGTCTTCATTATCATCTGAAACTACAAATAGGGAAGAAAAGCAACACTGTAATTTATTATCCCCACAATAATATATTCAACAATGTAAGCTGAAATTTCATATAGCCTAATCTTAATGATTCATGGTTATTTGTCTTTTTTAATAAAGAAACTTCAAGGAAAAAAATCTAGACAAGCCCAGCCAGTGTGGCTTAATTGGTGGAGCACTGCCCCATGTAACAAGACGTCATCAGTTTGATTCCTGGTCAAGGCACATGCCCGGGTTGCAGGTTTGATCCCTAATAGGAGGCATGTAGGAGGCAGCTGATAGATGTTTCTATCTACCTCTCCCTACTTCTCTCTCTAAAAATCAATAAAAATATACTTAAACAAAAACAAAAGAAATAGCCAGACAATATCAGATAATACTCTAAGAGTAAAACACTGCATTTCCTAATATATTAAAATAAGAAATCTTTATTTTCCCTAACAAGGACTAACAACAACAACAACAACAACAACACAACAAAAGAGAGCAAAGATAAAAAATAATTTTATCTAGGTCTTTTCCAAGTGGAATATATATCACTCAATTCATTTATAACTATAATTCATGCTTCTGAGCAGGATATAGTAGGTAAATGCTTCTGGTAATAAAAACTTGAAAAGCCAAATGAATTAAAAAGACTTTATTTTTAAAGGCATAAGAAAATTACTTTTTAAAGGAATGAGAAAATTATAGAAATAATGTATGGACTAACATTCCAGGAAGGGAAAACCATTCAGAGGTAAGCTGAAGGATATGTAGCTATATTTTTATGTAAATAAAGACTAATGTCTAGCCATATAAATTATTCTCACAAATTAATAAAAAAGACAGACAATCCCATTAAAAAATATACACTGAAGATTTGAACAAATTTAACAATGAAGAAATCCAAGTAGTAAAACATGAAGAAGATGCTCAACTTCACCAGTTATCATGGAAATCAAATTAAAGTCAAGATGAACAACATAAACTGATGAACAAAAACAGACCCAGAGAAGGAGAAGCAGCGATCAGACTCTCAAACCTCAGAGGGAAAGTAGGGGAGGGTGGGGTAAGGGAAAGAGATCAACCAAAGGACTTGTGTGCATGCACATGGGCCTAGCCAGTGGGCGTGGACAACAGGAGGGTGGGGGCATATGTGGGGAGGGGTTTGGAATGGGAATGGGAGGATGAGGACAATTACGTGATACCATAATCAATAAAATTAAAATAAAAACTAAAATAAAGTAAAATAAAATAAAATAAAAATAAAGTCAAGATGAAATATACACAACTAAAAATGGCTAATGTTTCAAAATACTAACATCAACGTTAGTGAAAAGATAGAGCCATGGAGGCTCTCAAATACTGCCTGTATCAATTGGTAAACCAACTCTGGAAAAATGGGACCTACCTATTAAAAGTGAAAAGTCCACATAATCTATGACATAGGAACTCTACTTCTCAGAATCCTATCTAATAAGAGGGAACTATGCAAATTAACCTTCACTCAGTCACAAAGATAGTGGCACCGATGGCCACAAGATGGCCACAAGATGGCACCCATGGCCACATTTCTTCAGTCCCCTCAGTCCCACCAGAGTCCCCCAGTCCTGGGGGGGGGGGGGCGGCAGCTGAGAGCGGGCAGTGTGAGCGACCTGGCGGAATGCTTGCTTCGTCCCTGCAGCGACGAGGCAAGTGTCCTTCCCCGGCCACAGAGAGCCGTGCACACAGGTGGAGCAGCCACGGTGCAGAGAGCCTCTTGGCAGTGGGCGCGGAGCAGCCAGGCCCTGCAGAGAGCAGAGAACCACAAGGAGGGGGCCTAAGCCGTCACGGCTCCCGGATTGGAGAGAGCTCCCTTGAGGGCTCCCAGACTGGAGAGTGTGCAGGTTGGGCTAAGGGACCCACCCCCCATGCACAAATTTCGTGCACCAGGCCTCTATTATGCTCAATAAAAATGTATACATACGCTTGCCAAAAGACATGACTAGATATTCATTACAGCTTTATTTGTAACCACCTAAAACAAGAAACTCAAATGTCCATCAATACAATAGGTAAATTAATTGGGCTATGTTTATACAATGGATATCTACACAGTACAAAAACAGAACTGATGATGAATAAGCATGCAATAAATCTCACAAAAATAATTTTGAGTGAAAAAAAGCCAGACACAAAAGAGCATAGAATTTATGATTCTATTTATTTGAAAGTAGAAAATGCAGGCAAAAATAAACTATGCGTTTATTTTTTATGTCAAGACAGTGTTTATATGCCATGATAGTGTTTACTTCTAAAGGGCAATGAACTGGAAAGGGACTTGAGAGGACTTCTAGGTGCCAATTATGTTCTGTTTTTTCATTTGGATAATGATTCTATAGACATGTCCAATCTGTAAACATCCACTAAGCAGTACATTTATAATATGTACATTCTTCCAAAATTTAATTACAGAAACCACAAAACATCATCAATTGCATAATCCAATGAATAAGTACCATAAAGTCTAAAATTGCCTACTAGAGTACCAGTTTTTTGGCCAATTAAATAGAAACTGAAAACAACAACAACAACAAAAGGGTGTAGGAAAAAGTAAAGAGTAAGAAGTAAAGGAAAATAAGAGGAAAGATATGAGTAAAGAGGAAAATCAAAAGCAAGAGGGGAAAAGGAACGGTGAGAAGGACATGAGCTAACTTAGGCGGAGGAACTGGGAAGACCCCATGAGAAGCACGCAGCCTCAACATCTGAAATGTTCACTGGCTGCTGACCATTTATAGCTTTCCACTATGAGTCTAAATTATTTAGGGTTCTAAACTCAATGGTAGAAAGTATAAAGAAGAAATCTTCTATGCTATAATAGCAATTACAAAGTTAATGTCATTCTAGAGTTGAATTAAATTAAGTCAGGAATTAGAGATGAGTCAAACAGATACTAACTTATCCCAGAGACACACAGTCACAAATAATTAACTGTTTAAATTAAATCTAGATGAATCCAAGAACAAGTACCAAATATCCTATATTGAATTTTTCAATTATATCTTTATAAGATTTTTAGTTTTAAGGACTGAAAGTTCTAAAATCAAGTTATTTCTACCAAGGAGGACATTTTTCAACTCATCAGGGTAACAAACCTGCTTTAGGCTTCTTTTTCTTTTTCCTTGGTTTGCATTTTGTCTCATCTTGCATGCTGTTTTCTACATTTTGATCCACAGTGGTCATTTCATCATCTTGATGATTATCTGAAGTAACTAGACTTTCCTTCTTTTGTTCGCCTTGAATTGTGTCATCAAAGGACAATGTCCTACAGGTATAACCCAAGTATATATGTCATTACCAATATATTATCATTATTCATACTGCAACAAAGTGAACAATGGCTAGAGGCAAGGATAATCCTAAAATCCATATTCTTTCCAACTAGGAGATAGATATGCTTTCTTTTGCACTAAAATGGTTAGCTGTCAAACTGGGCATATGGATATTTCCCAGGAGTCAAACTAAACCGAGCTCTAAGCTCCAGGGAAAAATGAAATTGTATTTTATGAGCAATGGATCTGTTTTTACACAGGATTGATCAAAGCATCCTCACCTTGCTGTCAAATAAAAAATCCACATTTCTAAATTACTTTATTTAAAAGCAAAACATGTGTTCTAAGTTTATTCTGTTTTTTCAAAAGGCTTCAGATATTCAACCTTGGATTTCTAGTTAAAAAATTGCTCGTTTTATTGTTGGTGGTGTGCCACTACATTTTCAGAAGGCTGAAAATGAAAATGTGCATCATATTAGCTAATAAATAGTAAAAGGGTAGCATCTCAGAAGTAAATATTGTTGTAGTAAGAAACCAGCCAGTAAAGTTTGTATTTTATCAAGTAAAAAAAACTCCATCTAAATAATCAAAAATTGACTTCCATTATATATAAAATTACATTTCAAAAAAGAGGTTGAGAAATAAAAACATTAGAGAATATTTCAATTAGTTATCTCAGAAAGCCATCATACTTTAGTACATCATCAAATACTATTTCTTAAAGAGAACAATACCCTTTGCAAGTCACTGTCATATCAACCATGGTTTTATTTAAAATTCATGAACTAAATTTATTTACTTGTTTTATTTATTTTTAAAATATTTTTTATTGATTTTTAGAAAGAGGAAGGGAAAAGGAGGGTGAGAAACACCAATGTGAGAGCAAACATCAATCGACTGCCTCCTGCACGCCTCCTACTGGGGGTCAAACTGGCAACCTCTCAATGTGCAGGATGACACCCAACCTACTGAGCCACACTGGCCAGGGCCATGAACTAAATTTATCTAATAGTGAATATGGCTTCCCGATTCATATGGTAGCTATGAGAAGAAAATTTGTAATATACTGTGGCAACAACCAAAGAGATGGCCCCCAAAAATCCCTATCTCTTAATATTCATCGTTTTGTGTAATTCCCTTCCTTTGATACTTCTAAGAAGACAGGTGTATGACAAAAATAATAGATGTTATGAATAAGATTAGATTCCAAAAAGACTGTGAATTCTCCCTCTGGAGAAGCAAATGCCCACTGTTGTGAGTAGCCCACATTAATAGGTCTGAATAGCCAAAACTGGTTTGGCTCAGTGGACAGAGCGTCGGTCTGTGGACTGAAAGGTCCCGGGTTCGATTCCGGTCAAGGGCATGTACCGTATTTGCCGGCGTATAAGACGATTTTTTGGCCCTGAAAAATACCGTATTTGCCGGTGTATAAGAGACTGGGCGTATAAGAAGACCCCCTAACATTTCCACTCAAAATACAGAGTTTGTTATATACTCGCCGTATAAGACTACCCCCCACTTGGAGGCATATTTTTCAGGGCCAAAAAATCGTCTTATATGCCGGCAAATACGGTACCTTGGTTTCAGACACATCCCCAGTAGGGGATGTGCAAGAGGCAGCTGATCGATGTTTCTTTCTCATCAATGTTTCTAACTCTCTATCCCTCTCTTCCTCTCTGTAAAAAAATCAATAAAAAAAAAAAAGCAGATGTAAGGGAATAGTTAAGGGTAGTCTTTGGAGCAACACTGCTAAGGTTTTTACATAAACCCTTCAGTTTTCTCATCTATAGAAGATAATATTACTATTTCCCATAGGCTTGTTATAAGGAATAAATGAGTTGACTTCTGTAAAACATTTAGCTTACGCTGTACTGGCAATGTGTCCAAATGAAAGTATTAAGAATTTTCTTTGTGAAACTACAGATATCATTTAAAGCTGAAAAAAATAGGTTTTTTTTTAAAGAAGACATTTTATATTCATGAATATAAAGTACCTTGTTTCAGCGTCAGGCTGGATTGGAGCTTTCTTCTTTTTCTTTCTTTTTTTTTCATTGCTCAGTTTATCATCATGCAAGTAAGTGTCGGAGGGGAAGTCAGCCAGCTGTTCTTTGAGTTTCCTTCTTATTTTCTTCTTAATCTCCTTTGCGATTTCTTCAGCTACCTGGAGCTGGCATTCTTGCTTTAATTGTTCTTCCTCATCTAAATTATCTCCTTTCTCTCCATTGGCCTTCTCACTTCTGTGATAAGCAAAACCTGGTTGCAGCCTCATCTGAACTTTCTGGCGTAGAAAGTCCAGCTTCTTCTCCGAAGTTTCCTGTTCCGTTTCTTGTGCAGTCACCTGGCACACTGCTTTTGCAGTCTTCTGATTTGCCTGTCCTTGCTTGTCTTCCTGCACACTCCCATCCTCATCTGGGCTTTCAGCCGCTGACTGTGGATTGCTTGGTCTGTGTTTAATGACTCGCATGCTCTTCTTTGTGTTATTAGTGTTAGCGGCAATGACTTCATCACTTCTCGTTTCTTTCATCTTCCGAGGATTGCTTCTCACAGTGCCAGGCTAGGGGAAAGCACAATAACAAAGTTTCAGCTAAGCATGGTTTAGTTACACAGAGATAAAACACAATGATTAGTGCTCAATAATGTAAAATGCTGGAAAGTTATATAATATTTTTACTTGATCAGTGACATCCTAGAGCACCTGGTAAGCACTCTCTTGGTTCATTTTCCCAGCATTAGATTGGCAATCTCTGAGGGTAACTTATGATCAAATGAGTTAACATGTGAAAAAGTCCTTAATGACTTTTAAGAAGTTAACTGCTCAAATGTCAAATGCTATCTCCTCTTTGGCAGATTGATCCATCTCCTAAGGAAGAGACGTTGGTGAAAGAGCCACTGAGCTTACTTCAGGTTCCCATCAGAAAACATGTATCTTGCTTCATCATCACATTCTAAAACCAACAGTGTATAACGGCTCTAGGGTCAACCTGCAATTAGTCCAAATGTATCACTGAAAATACTGCAAAGATTAAACATTCCCAAGTTAGATCAAATGACAAACGAGGCACACACCAGCCCCTCTTTCCCCAGTCAGAAACCTTTCAGTGCTCAACCAACTGAGCCACTCTGGCCGGGTTGAAGGATAGTATTAAAAGCTAGAAAATCTAGAATATTCTCCACCCTTTAAAGTTAATTTAACATACAAAATAAACTTTTTAGAAATTGTCACTCATAGAAGCAGATATCACCTCAATGAAACAAGTTATAAGAATAAAATGAGATAGGAGAAACTCAAGAACATAGAGGCTAAAGAGTGATAGTGAACAAAACATAATTTAAATTTCCCCCAAGAATATCCCCTTTCTTTTGACCAGAAAAAAACATTTCTAAATATTTTTCCTAGACTACTTATCTACGAATGAAAAGATACCTTGAACGGCCTGGTGTTTGCCCAAAGAGACTGAGCAGATTATGCTTAGTCACCTCACAACTGTCTGTCCCTCCCCAACATCTAAATTCAACTTCAGGTAAATGAACTGTCCTCTGCCCATTTCCTGAGTACCCATTTAATGTAGCATGTCTGGCCTGAAATACAAAAGCCAACTTCTGACAGTGAGAGGAAATAGGAGGCTCTACTTTGACTGAGTCCATAAAGATATCCTGCAGGCAATTGCTTCCAGCATTCTTTCTGTTTTTGACCACTGTACACCGCCTTGCGCAAGGGGACGGCATATACCAACATGCAATGCGCCATCCCCCGAATGTCACTATTCCCTACCATACTGGATACGGGTACCACCAGAGGACGCACATTCTACATCAGGACAGTGTGCTTTAGGGGAGACCTCATCTTCCCCATTCTGCCAGTAATGCTAAATTGGTGTGCAGTAGTACGCTGGTGTACTATGAACCTCTCGCTATGTGCGGCTGGTTTCTAGCCAATGTTAGCACTTATTGTTGCCTCATTTGAGAATATGCAATGCTAGTATACGCTAATGTCCACCAGACAGAATATTAAAATAAACAAGTCACATAACAATACAGAATAGGGTAAATTTGCTATAAGTGAAATGTAGGATGTCTACAACTCATCATTAAACTACTGCCCCCCCCCCCCAAAATAACAATGTACCAATTATCAGAACATGTATGAAGTGTTTATGTTATTCTTGTGGGACAGCACTCAAGGCTGAACTCAATATTCCAACAGTGATGTTGATTCTAATGTAAATTTCATTTTATCACGTTTTATTGACCAAAATATAAATTTGTTTTTAATTTCCAAAGTTCCTTAGAGTTTTTATGAAAATTCATAACTTTATGCAGATACATAAAGTCACCAAATAATCAATTACTCACTGAGGTTTTTTCTCCAGACGTGCCAATATTTTTCTTCAGCTTTTTTCTTTCGGATATTTGATTATTGTGAGGGTTAAGCAATTCCTCAAAATGGACATCGGATTTTACCTTGGCTTCACTCTCAACTACAAATAATATAGACGCATGTCATTTTCTAAATAACTCTACTATGACTTAGCTACATTATTAATATGGTAAAGAATACAGTCTTATAAGTACCCGCGTGCATTCTCCCGCTACATTAGAACAACTAACCGGTCCTTTCTTCTTAAAGAAAACCTTTCCTTTTAACTTTGATGACACCACTCTCATCTGTATCCCTCTTACCTTTTGGTTTACAACCTCTAAAAGTTTCTTTTGAGAAGTTAACTTTTAATTTATGATGCACAGTAGCATCTACTACTCCTAGTTATATGGCCTTCGATAAGTCAGTTAACATTTCTAAATGTCTTCCTTACCTATCATATCAGAACAGTCTTAGGCCAAAGATCATTTTCCATGAAAAATGGCTAACACTTGCCTAGTCTATAATCAACATTCAACAAATATTAAAAGTTGAAAGTTGCTTTTTCCTTTAAAAATATAAATCAAATCCTGTTCCTCTTACGTAGGACCCCATGAGTTTCCCATTTCACTTAAGACAGAAATAAAACAAGTCCTACCCATGTGCTGCAGGATTCACTCTTCCTGGCCTCCCTACCCCTAGCAGCGTTTCCCAAACTTTTGACATATGTGTACCCCTTCTATATTTTCATAACACTGAGTACCCCTCATCAAAAAAAATGGATGTATGTATTTTAATAACAATCAAAATATATTTATTTTTCTTTTTTTTGTACATACACAAAATAATAATAAACGAAAAATAAAATTATAAATATAAATAATAAAATATAAATAAAAGTTATATTATAAATAACATTTATTTGCACACCGGACCATCTCACGCCTCACAAGACTGTCTTGACTTGACTCATGAGAACGTAGAATCAGGGGCAGCTAAGCACGGTGCAGTGCATATCCCCACCAAACTCTTCCCGTACTCCGGGGGGTACGCATACCACACTTTGGAAAATACTGCCCTACAGCTTCAAATCAAGACGATGTCCTCTGAGATCCCTACATTCTGTCCCTGCTGCCCTTCCAGATCCTCTGCCGGAACAAGCTCCTCCCCACGGGAGGCTGTTTCGTGCTGGTGGACGCATCTCCCTCCCTGCACGGCTGGCATAAAGCTGCCTGTGTAATGACACCTCTAAGGCAGTGTTTCCCGAACTTTTCTCACGATGAGCATCACCTGGTGGAGTGGTTGAAACACAGATTCCTGAATCCCAACTAAGACGCTTTGAGCACTAGTTAAGTATACATTTTTTACCTGTATGTTCCCAAAAATTCTAGTTTAGCACTTCTTAGTGGGGATCCAGGAATCTGTATTTTAACAACTCCACCGGGTGATTCTCATCATGGGAGAAGTTTGGGAAACACTGCTCTAAAGTACAACTGCTACTGACAGCTTCATTAAACGTCTCCACTTCTCACGCAAGCAGAGGATTCTTTTCCTTCACAGCACTGAACTTGAAACTGTGCAATTATTTGTGTATACCTATAAATAAATAAACCATCTGTGTCTTCCACTATATTGTGTGGTTTACAACTACATCCTTAGCTACTGTTATGGGGTCTGGCATGGAATAAATACTCAAACATCTATTAAATAAGTGCTGAATGAATGAACGTCCCGGAGGAGATGTTGGCAAACAAAGCCTGCATGCCAGTTACCTGTTTATGTAAATAAAGTTTTATTGGAACAAAGCCATGCCCACCCTGTTAAGAACTGTTATGGCCGAAACCGCTTTGGCTCAATGAATAGAGCGTCGATTTGTGGACTGAAGGGTCCCAGGTTCAATTCCGGTCAAGGGCATGTACATTGGTTGTGGGCACATCCCCGGTAGGGGGTGTGAAAGAGGCAGCTGGTCGATGTTTCTCTCTCATCGATGTTTCTAGCTCTCTATCCCTCCCCCTTCCTCTCTGTAAAAAAAAACCAATAAAGTATATTAAAAATAAAAATAAAAAGTATTGTTATGGCTGCTTTGGTGCTTCAATGACAGTGTTCAGTGGTTGTAGCAGAGACCAAGCTTAAAATATCTACTGGTTTGCATTTTAAGAAAAAGTCTGCCTCTAACTGTTTAGAATAAAACATCCTTTTTGATGATTAAAAGTAAAAACTAGCCACTTGTTGTAATTATTACTTACTTTGTCCAGTTGAGTCCTAAACTGCCATCCATTGAGTACATGCTAACCTTAATTACCAACATCAAGTAGAAAATAGAATTTCAAACTCTCAAATATCTATGAATATTAATATTTGGTTGATAACATCTATCTTCTTCATTAATCTGTTAAAGCACCCATTAAAATAATCCAAGCTTTAACATAAATAAATTGTATTGCATACATACATTTCATAAAAGTCTCACCAGTGGGCATAATCTCGGTTTTAGGGAGAGCACTGAGTTCCAATGTAAAGTATTAACTCACTCAGGATCCTATTAAAACAAAGAGGATTTATTTGGAATATGGGAGTTCCAAATAAAAATTATAATACACTCGTTAGGCAAACGGTGTCATCAGGTTTATACCAATCTCTCTTACCTCAATCTTATGTAAATAACTTGAATACACTTGAATCAGTTTAGACTCCAACATAAAGGGAAGCAAACTGGATCACATTTGAATAAAATAGTCACATATCTGAAATAAAAAATTTTAAAAATTGAAAGGCAATTAACATGTGACTTGGTATATTATACTTTTTATACACTTTTAATACAGCGTTTCAAGTAAAAAAAAAAAGAAAGAGAGAGAGAATATTTCAGTGCACCTTTAAGAAACCAAATTCCATCTCAGGATTGACTTTCACAAGAGCACATTCTCTTATGTGAGTCAAGTGTGCTGTGGGGAGCACGTTCACAGATAATGAATTTAAAAATCGCTGAACCTGCCACCGAAAATGCTGCTACAACAGAGGTGAGCTCAGGCATTCATCCCATCTTTCTCAAATAATATGTGGGTGTGTGATATTGTGTATCAAAACTATGGGTAAATTCAGTATATATATATTATTTTTTTCTTTCTTTTTCTGAATTGCCAACTTTACATAAAGATGAAAGTGTGTCCAAATAAACATTAATTCCTACATTAGAACACAATATGTGCAATAGTTTTATTGATTTTTTTAGAGAGAGAAGGGAGAAGAGAGAAACATCGATGTGAGAACATAACATCAATCAGCTGCCTCCTGCCAGCCTCCTATTGTGGGCATGTGCCCGGACTGCCATGGAACCAGCAACCTTTTGGTGCAGGAGATGACACCCAACTCATTGAGCCACACCAGCCAGGGCCAAGATGCAGATGTTTCTAAGAATAAAACTAAACACGTTTAAAGGAAAAGGAAACATTACTTGAGTTGGCTCAGCAATTATCATTTTCTTCTGGTGTTACGGTACTTTGGACAGAAAACCCTTGAGAAGAAATGCGTGCAAAGAAAGGAGTGATTATATAAATACACCTAATTATGTGGGCTAGGTAACAACTAAGTAGTACACAGGCAAAACAAATATCCACCCCTCCATCCACATTGTAAAAACTCCTATACTTTGGTGATAAGACCCTATATTTACTTTTTTAGTAAATACAGATTTAAAAGCCTCGTCATCTACTTTCCAAATGACCCCAAATTAGAAAAGAGAAAGGCTGCAAAGGCGAGCGAAATAACAAATCAGTAACTGAACCCCGACGGCACAGAGACAGGAAAAAGATAAAGCAGAAAATTATTTAATATTTATAAACTTCCATGATCATTTAATATATAGGAAAAGAGCTGGACTATGACTATGAGTCAGCAAAGCTTACTTATATTCAACTTAACCTGTATTCTTTTCCCTCTAGCAGAAAAGTTATGACATTTTAGAAAGACTAAGTAAAAACAACTGAAGAGGCAGGACAGAAATTCAAGGAGGATTCTTATGTTTCTGGAAACAGAACAATTAGAAAATAGAACCACTAACTGGGATACAGTGCATTATAGAAGAAGTACAGTGGAGTAGTTTAAAACCTTAGTCCTGGAATTTGCCTCGGATGCCTGGAATGGTTAACTCGTGGTCTTAGGTAACCTGTCTCCTCATCTGTAAAATCAGTTCAACAGGGCCTATTCACAGGGTTACTGTAAGGGTTGAATGATTTAGAACAGTGTCCAGAACAAACATCAATAAACATTAGCTACAATTGTAATTGATCCTTTTTATGGGAACGTAGAAAGCTAGTGGGCTTGTTACATGTATATCTGAGAGGCTCTAAGCACTTACTACATCATCAGATCTCTGGATTCGAATGTTAGTTCTGCCAGTAGGTTAGTCTCTGTGGACTTCCATTTCCTAATCTTTCAAATAACAGTAAACCACTGATAGCGTTTGTGTAAAGATTAAATAAGAATATAAAAGTAAAACACTTTGCACAATGCCTAGAGCATGGCAAACCTTTAAAAAAAATGACATTATTACTGTGTGTGTGTGTGTGTGTGTGTGTGTTTACATGTATACTATAATCAGATTATGCTTGGTAGGCAACGGAATACAGCCATGCCTTGTTTTATTTCGTTTTCATTTACTGGGCTTCACAGATGTGTTTTTTAACAAATTAAACACAAGACCCTCCACCAGCAAAAAGATACAACTTACTTTATTACAATGCTTGCTCTATTGTGGTGGTCTGACTGAACCTCCAAAATCTCCAAAGTATGGATGTATTAGTAATCCAACGAGGAGATCTAAGATAAAGTTTTGGGCATCATTTATATCTGTGATGATTGTAATAAAAAAAAGTGCAGGGGAAAGCAGTTGGGGGTGACCAAGCCTGCAGGAGAGGGCAGTACGGGTGAACCAGGCTGGCAGGGGAGGGCAGTTAGGGGTGACCTACCAGGCCAGCAGAGAAGGGCAGTTAGGGGTGACCAGGCCACAGGGGAGGGCAGTTGGGGGGCAATAAGGCTGGCAGGAGAGCAGTTAGGCATTGATCAGGCTGGCAGGGAAGTGGTTAGGGGGAGATCAGGCTGCCAGGCATTAGCAGTTAGGGGCAATCATGCAGGCAGGCAGGTAAGGGGTTGGGAGCCAGCAGTCCTAGATTGTGAGAGGGATGTCTGACTGCCAACAGGAATTGGGCCTAAACCAGGAGTTGGATATCCCCCGAGGGGTCCCAGATTGGAGAGGGTGCAGGCTGGGCTGAGGGACAACCCCTCCTCCAATGCATGAATTTCATGCACCCGGCTTCTAGTAAAGATATAAAAAATAAATTAAACAAATTAAAACATTTTTTTTAAAAGTAAAAAAGACATAAGACAGATAGGTGACAAATTGAAAGAGGTAAGTAACCAAAGGGAAGAGTCGATCTACATCTTATGGTGCCAAGAGGTGCAGCAAGTTTTGAAGTGAGTTCACTGGATCTGCAATCAGAAAGTCACATGTGCAAAGCTGTTCATAACGGAGCGGAAACCCGACAGCGGCAGGTGAGGAATGAATGGAGGGTGAGACCTATAGAAGAAACATGTAAATCACTGTTTCAGCAATTTTGCTTCCCTCTGTCTTCCCTCTCCTCACCCCCAAAGGCAGTGACAGGTGGCAGTAGCTTTGAGACAAAAAGACAATGGAAATGACCTCTTGCCTTTCTTCCCCTCCTCTCTCTTCGAGACACACATCCTGTGCTCTAGCCATGTGCAACGACTGGCAGCCCTCAAATGTGCCAAACGCTTGCATTTGTTCCATTACACATAAACCTCTCTCATGAGAAATGCCCATCTCATTGTACTTTTCATGTTTCATCTCATTGTACTTTTCCTCAAACCACCTGATTATTAGCCAATAAATGTCTAAAGATTAAGGGAGAAGAAGAAGTGAGGTTTGGAAAACTCAGCACATAGGGGAAAAAATAAACAAAATCCCTTTATACAAAATTCAATTAATAAATCAACGATAGTCTACCCAAACAAAGAATATTCTAAACATGGTTTAGAAATACTCTTGGTGTTTGAATTATCTCAAATACCTTTTTAAAATTTACTACAGTCTTAAAAACCTCTGATCTTCTTCCTGAAAGCTCAAGCAGTGACAGCAATCAATGCAACAGGTGGAGAGAGAGAGAGAGAGAGAGAGAGAGAGAGAGAGGCCACACACTCCACTCAGCAGGTGTTTCACAGCAGAGAGCCTTAGTCCACGTTTTTGCCTATATTTATACATATCGAACAGACCCTACTCATTAATTTGACTTTTTCCTTAAAAAATGAAAGGCCCCCATCACCTTCTCTCAGATGTCACAAAGAAGGCATTCACAGGGTCAATATCAGCACCGGGGTGACATCCGAAAAGGGATGAAACGGACTTCCTTTGAAAGCGTTTACCATAAATCAGAACCGGGAGCAGGAAAAGCAAAGACTGCACTCACTCCTTGGGGACACCAGGCTGAACACGCCAGATCCCCGGAGCCCGGGAAGGAAGGGGGCGGGCGGGCAAGTGGGTCCATTTCCCAAAACCACGCCCGTCCGCCGGGCGGCGCTCCCGCACCGGTCCGCTGGGCGGCGCTCCCGCACCCGACCGTTGGGCGGCGCTGCGCCGTCAGCCTGCGGGACACACAGCCGCCCCTGCGCCTCCGGCCCCGCGCAGCCCCGGCCGCCAACCCCGGGCCCAGGCCCGCCGCGTACTCACGGGGAGGAGACGCGGGGCGGACGACAGCCCGTCCCGCTGCGCCCGACGCCGGGACGGTGCGAAGCGGCGCCGCGCGCGCGGAGGGGCGGGCTGGCCGTTCAGCGGCCACACGGGCAGCGCAGCCGCCGGAAACCCGGGCGCCCCGAGCGGGCCCGGCGCCTCTCAGCGGGCATCGCGCAGCCGGTGACGTCAGCACTCCCGCCCCGCGGTTCCCATGACAACCGACGCGGCGGGGCCTGGACCGCCCCCCCGCCCGGCTCCGCCCCCCGCGCTTCCCGCGGCCGCGCGCCCCGGGACTGCGCCCGGGTGGGTGCGCGCTCCGAGGGCCGCGCGGTTCCGGGAGGGAGACGGAGCCGCCGCCGCCCGAGCGGAAGCGCCGGTGCCCCGAGAGCCTGAGCTCACCCCCCAAAGGCACCCCTGCGGCTCAGAACCGCAGCCAGCGCCGGGGAAACGGGGCCGGGCAGAGCGAGCCGGGGAGGCTGTCGGGGACCCCCTACCCCCCCAAAAAAGAGGAGGAACCGAGTGAGGGAACGACGCGGACTCGCCACGCCCCACGCGCTCGCGGCCTCCTGCGGGCGAGCGGGGGCAGAGTTGCACCGCAGACCAAATGTTGGGGGACACACCATCCACGGATCCTGTGGCGCTCAGTGATCGGCCTGTGTTTGGGGGAGAACAAGAGGAAAAACGTCATCCTTTTCCACGCCCGGGGCCCCCTCCCACCCCTCCTTCCTGCCCCGGCGCCATCTTTAGGTCTGAGTCCCGGGGCCGGGAAAGGCCGGGCCAGGCCCCCTGCCTTCGGGGTGCTGCAGTGTGACCCGCGGCTTCGGCTGAGCGGCGGGAGCGTGGGGCGTCTCTGGGGGTGCTAGCCCGTTCCATTGCCTTCGGCCTCGCTGTATCTTGCAGAGCACGTCTCCTTTGCTTCTCCAAGTCCTGGGAGAAGGCAGAAATTGCCAACCCCATGTGTCTCAGGCCCAACTGTTTTCCCCCTTTCACCCGAACACTTCCTGGGTTCCTATCGTGGTACTTTTACAAAGAGAGGTTATAACTCTGGTGGTGCATTCTGATTTGGGTGTCCTATATAATAAAAGGGTAATATGCAAACAGACCAAAAGGCAAAAACAACTGAACAACCAATCAAAACTTGATATGCTAATGATATGCTAAGGCTGCTCAACTGCTTGCTGTGACGTGCACTGACCATGAGGAGGCAGACAATTGACAGGTCAACCAGTCGCTGTGATGTGCACTCACCACCAGGAGGCAGATGCTCCAACTGGTAGATTAGCTTGCTGCTGGGGTTCAGCTGATCGGGATTGAGTGAGATGGGCCAGACATGCCTTGGAGCCTTCCTGCAGCCCCTCCCCAGCCTGATGGTGCACCGGTGGAGTCCCTCAGCCTGGCCTGCACCCTCTAGCAATCTGGGACCCTTAGGGGGATGTCAGAGAGCCAGTTTCAGCCTGATCCCACAGGCCACTCCCCTTGGGAGGGTGCCAGACGCAGGGCTCATAGACTGATTGGGCTCCAGCCCTCAGCAGGCACAGTGGGGCCAGGATGAGTGGGAGCAGCAACTAGGAGCTGCAGGCAGCTTTGGACTGAGGGCTTCAGCCCAATCCCTGCAGGCCACCCAGAGGGCCCCCACCCATGCATGAATTTGTGCACTGGGCCCCTAGTTATTTTAATAACGCATCCCCAGTTTATCAGACTGGCTGAGGTGTACACCTGTTATCAACTCTTGCCTAGATCTTTACAGTAGCTTGCAGAAGTGTAGTTGTGGTGGGGAGGTAGGGAATATTTCATTACAGGAATGATATTTAAAAATACACGGAGTTGTTCAGGTCGGGAAGCATTTCTGGGTAGAAAAGGTGCGGTTTAGTGCTGAGTAAAAGAAAGCTTGACATAATCTAAGAACTGAAATAAATTCAGCATGACAAAAAGTCAAGAATAAGGCTGGGGGCACTGGGAGAAAGTAAGACAAGAGAGAGAAGCAAGTTATGAAGAGAGCCAGACAGTGTTATCGGATCAATGGGGTACCATTAAGAGGTTCTAATCATGGAATAAACTGGTTAAATTTTAATTTCAGAAAGAAACTCTGGCTACAGTGTGGAAAGTGGATGGGAAGAAAGCAAATTTAGAATCAGGGATATGAGGCAAGATGCTATTATAGTAAACCATGTAAGAGAAGTCCAAGACTAAGGTGTCAGCAGAGCTGGTTTCTTCTGAGGCCTCTCTCTCTTTGGCTCATATGTGCTGCCTTCTCCCTCGTGTTCACATAGTCTTCCTGCTCTCCTTGTCTGTGTCCTAATCTCCTCTTAGCATGACAATAGCCATACTGGATTAGGGCCCACCCTAATGACCTAATTTTAACTTAATTACCTCTTCAAGGGCATTATCTCCAAATACTACTGTCTCATTCTGTAGTACGGGGGGTTAGGATATTAACCTATGAATTTTGGGGGTACAACTCAGCCCATTAGGCTGCTGGAGTAGGATTCTGGAGGCAAAAAAAGTATGTAGCCAATGGTTCTTGTTTCGATTCTCATTCTTCACAAAACAATTATATAGACATGTTGTAGACACAGATTTTTCAGAATGGGCTATGTATTATATATTAAGGAATCTTTGTTAATTTCTTAATAGATGAAATAATGGTATTGTGATGATGTAAAAATATAACTTTTTAAAATACATAGAATAGATTCGTAAGATATCTGATATTTGCTTTAAAATACACCCCCCCCAAAAAAAAACCCACACAGATTGTAGAAAGATGACACATGCATATCTAAAATTTGGTGGTAGATGAAGCTGATTGTAGATATCTGGTATTTTATTATACTTTTTTCTTTATATCCTTAGAAATTTTCATGGTAAACAGGAATAACAAAAGTAGAAATACTCACATTACAGAGAATTTGAAAGATATAACACCAGGAGAAAAGGAAAAAGCACTCAGCACCACTACCCCTATTCTAAGAGAATCTCAATCAGTTTTTCTGGGGAACTTCACAGTCTTTTTTTCATGCATATTCTAATATTGGTCATGCCATATGTAAGATGTTTATTTTTGCTTTCTTGAATATATTATATTTTATTTCCATGCAATTATGTATGCCATATAAATTTCATTAAAATTCTTACTTTGTTAATAATGTTCATATGTGCTCAGACTAAAAATTTAATCATCCAGATGTTTATAAAGTAGAAACTCAAAGCCTGCCATTTGATAATCACTGATAAGAATCTTTTATACATTCTTCCAGGCTTTCTTTCATGTATATGTACTAACCATACTAAATTATAAAGACAGTTTCATAGTATAGTTTTTGTCTCACCATCTTTTTTTTTGTCTTCATCAAATGTTATTATTCTAAAAGGTTTTTTATGTCAGTAACATATATCCATCTTAATCATTTTAATGGCTTCATTCTATAGCATTTCTATTTCAGGGCTTCTTTATCAATGATAATAAAAATCTCAAAAGTGTTATGGTGGGTTTTTTAAAATTAAGAGCTTTCATATACATCTCTCATAGTATTATTAAATTTATAATAATACTTCAACTGCATGCTAGACATTTCCACATAGAAGTCTGATAGGCATCTCAAACTCAGCTTTTCTGACACTGAACTCCTAACCTTGGCCTCCGCACACAAACCCCACTTGAAGCTTTCTCTGTCTCACATAGTGACCATTCTGTTTTTCTAGCTACTCAAGCCAGACATCAAACATCTTGGAGTAACCTTTGACCTTTTTCCTTTCTTAAATCCCATATACAAACTATCAGGTTAGTTTAAATCTGAACCCAAGTCACACGTAAGAGAAGCTATATTTATAATTCGGAGAGGAGATATTTTTTCCTCTACCCAAACTTTAGCCCAGATACTAAGCCTCCTTGCATCCTTTTGCTGGTGTAGTCTTCTGAAGGTTCCAGTTTGAGGTGACGATCTTAGTGCTCACACTGAACAAGAACTCATACCCTGTACGTTGGGAGGCCATTTCATTCTAGGACTACATTTGTTGTAGGAGACTGGAGAAAAACCAAGCAATGCTTAGAGAAATGGAGTTGCACAATTTATTACGCTGGTGGACTCAGTGGAATGACTTCCCAAGTCTGAGCAAAGTAACATGCAGGGAACTTCTCTTTTATATTTTTCTGGGGTCTTGGTCCATCAAATATGGATTATGCTTCTGGTTCTTTCGCAGGCTTTGCAAAAAAACCCCATGTGTTGGGGGTCTTGAGACCATATCTAATGGTCTGGCCTGGTGCTAGTGCACTGCCCCCCCCCCCCCCGAGGCTGTGCACTGTTCATAGTTTATGGCCTCTGAAAAATGTGAGCATTTAGGTAACAGGTCTTGCAAGACCGGTTCTGGGAAAGAGGCAGTGACGTACTTATAGGTTATCAAGAATGTGCACTGGACTTGCTGGCACAGATTCAGATTGCTAGACCCCCACCCCCCCAAATATCAGGGTTACATTGGAATTAGTCTTTTAGCCTTCTCACATTTAGGGTATTAGCCAATGCCTTCAGTCCCTGTTTATCACTTCTTGTTTAAGTTCTCTCTTGCCTTTTGGTTCCCTGGAAATTTCTTTTACTTTTCAGTAAGCTCAATGATGCAATTTGGTTAGCCCTTTTCTAATTTTCTGGGGAATTTTTTTTTTCCTGCAGAGTATCTCTTTCACATATGGCATAAAGAGGAATTTCTTCTCTTTCATGCTATTAATGTAAAAAATAGACAACAACAACAACAACACCACACACACACACACACACACACATGCACACGCACACGCACATGCACACACACACACACACTGAAACCTGTAAAGAATTTTTGTGAGTTTATTTGAGCCAAACTGTTGACATATGCTGGGAAGGAGAACCTCAACTGATTGAGATAATGCTCCTGAGAATAGCGTGTTACATCTGTATTTATAAATTTCAAACAAAGGAAAGGAACATAGGTGGGTTACATGAAATCCATTGGTTATAGACTAGAGAGGTGGGAGAAAGCAAAGCAGGAAAACCCCTGGGATTGGATAAAAAGTAAAATGATAGACACATACTTAGGTGGGTGTAGGAATGATTAACATGATAATGAAGAAATTTGTGGTATCTATCCTGACACCCCGAACATTAAGTTGTGCCCCAAGGGGTCCAGACAAAGGGAAGTTACAAATTACCCAGACATTTCAAAGGGTATGTATTATAGATGCAAAAAAAAAAAACAGATAGGCTCAGTTAAGGTAAAAGTTGACCTTGTCAGTGAAGATACTAGCCTAGGATGTGACTACCAACCATAACTGCTTTTAGTTCAAGTTTAATTTCAGACCATCCTCTGTGGTTACTTTAGGTCTGAGTTTGCGAGACTGCCATGCAGGCCTCCCCTGAGTTTGTCAGCCTAGCATGTGGCCCCTTTCGTCCACAAATTCTTAATACATGTTGCCAGGAATTTTATGAGTTAATAGTAATTGTCTTCACATTCAAATTTGGCAGATGACTTACTGAAATAGCTAAGCTTTCCTTATACATTTTCTGTGGGATGACATACTATGATACCTCAAACCTATAGATATGGATTAGGTCAGAGTTCACTGAACTTTCCACAGTGTATAAAGCTATTTATAAGTTTGTTGTCTACATGAATACCATTTTATTAGGAAAATGTTTTTATTTAAGTCTCAAAAGTCTTGCCAAAACCAGTTTGGCTCAGTGGTAGAGCGTTGGTCTGCGGACTGAAAGGTCCCAGGTTCGATTCCGGTCAAGGGCATGTACATTGGTTGCGGGCACATCCCCGGTGGGGGGTGTGCAAGAGGCAGCTGGTCAATGTTTCTCTCTCATCGACGTTTCTAGCTCTCTATCTCTCTTCCTTCCTCCCTGTAAAATATCAATAAAAATATTTTTAAAATAAATAAATAAGTCTCCATTAAAAACAAACAAACAAACAAACAAACAAACAAAATACCAGGAACTGCTGCAGAGACTAAGGAATGAATTTTTAAAATTTCATTTCAGCTATGCTCATTCTAGCTCTCTACAGCAAAGAGCACTAGATGGCAGCAAAATAATATATATCATTATGAGTCCTAGAATGTCACAGTTCGAAGGTATGTAAGGCCTATTAATACAATGTATTATGTACCCATTTGTTATTCAAACCATTTAATTTACTGATGCTTAATCTACTAGTTCAAATTTATAATATCCTTTGAGGACATTTATTATTATTTTGTTTCTATTTGCATTAGAATGAGATGCATTAAATCTCGGGACTGAAAAATACAGTTTCTACATTAATAAATACAGCATAGAATGGTGCCTGTAAGACCAGTTTATATAGAATACTCATAAGAATCTAGAGCCCTTTCCTGTCCTTAAAGACTGCTCTCTAGACAGCTCATGAGTTGTCTATGAAGACAGACCCTCTGATTGAACAAAAGGCGTGTTTCGGGTGCTCATTGCTGCTCCTGAGTTGTAAGGCCTTTTGTGGCTGCTAATGCTTACATTTTCATCTTATTGTTCAAATAGGAGGCATTTGCTAGCTTGAGAATCAGCTTCATCTCTCTTGTGAAGTGTGAGAAGAGGGGCTTCCCAAACCCTGCTATGGGTAACAACCAGGCCTATGAGAGTCTGAGGGATGCAGGCCAGATATCTCTACCACAAGTGAGAAGGGACTTTCCTTGCTTTCACATGTAACATTACCTTTATGTAATGAGTAAGTAAAATTAAAAATACATGATTTTTGTGTGTAATATAGCTTCATGATTCCATTTTTTCCCCTCTCCTAACCTGGCATGATGTATAATTTTATGTCTTCTTAAATGTGTAGAATAAGTTATTATTAAAGTGAGACATCAATAGTACAGAAAGACGTGTAAGGGAAAATGATTAAGTCCCTGTTCACCACTTCCTTCCCAACGTGCTGCTCCTGAGAGTAAGAGAGTAATCTTCTTTAAACAGTTTCTGCTTTTGTTTCTTCTGGTGATTACCTTTGTTAAAGACAAAACCACAGGCCTACAGGCCCAAAATGGTGTCACTTGTGCCGAAGCTCATGATAACAAATCTAGATTTCATGCCTGACCTAACTGCTGTTTTAATCTTTTTTAGAAATATAATCTTAAACAATCTGGGATTTTCTAGTCAAGCACCATCCCTCATAGGAAAAAGAAGCAATCTGCATGATAAAACAAACAAACAAACAAACAAACAAACAAACAAACCCTAGCCTTCCCCCAAGAAAAAGAAAAAGATGATATCATGGTCTAAAAATAATCTATTCTTTTTCTTTGTTAATAGCCCAGTTCATGAATCACCTGCTAAAGACAATTAGATCTTTAAAAATTTTACTCAGCTGAATTTTGTTTTTATTACTATTTCTTAATTCATCACTTAAATATTGCCTTAGTCTACTACTAAGAGATACAATTTAACTCATTTGCATCACTCATATCTTCCTTACCCATCTCTTCCCAATAAAATCATATAAGGAGACAACAGAGTATAATAAACAAGAGCACACACCTGCCCTCCCTTGCAGACCTGGTGCCTCCCAACTGTCCTTCACTGCTGGCCATCTTGTGGCGACACAGGGCCAGTCATCTTTGACCACATGGGGGAAGCCATCTTGTCTTGGAGTGATGGTCAATTTGCATATTATTCTTTTATTAGATAGGAAGGTTAGATAGGATAGAGGCCTGGTATATAGGTGGGGCCGGCTGATTTGCCCTGAAGGGTATCCCAGATCAGGATGGGAGTTCCCTTGGGGTGTGAGGCAGCCTTGGTGAGGGGCCTGTGTTAGTTTGCAGGCCAGCCTTGGTGACACAAATGGAAGCCCTGGTATCTGGGATTTATTTATCTTCTATAATTGAAACTTTGTAGCCTTAAGCAGAGGCCAAGGCAGGCCAGGGCAGGTGGAAAGCTTGACTTCCTCCATCTCCAGGGAAACCCAAGCCTCCTGCTCTCTCTGTAGCCACAGCCATCTTGGTTGGGTTTTTGAATACTCGCTCCTGATTGGCTGGTGGGCATGGTTTGTGGGTGTAGTGGAGGTATGGTAAATTTTCATATTACTCTTTCATTAGATAGGATAAGTGGGTCAATATATTTAAAGCACTAAACAAGTATTACATTTACTGTAGTTAATCTCTTTTGGTTATAAGTTTATATAATATATTTACCCCTCCATTTCTGGTCAACTATATATTACATCTCTTGTCACCCCACTTTCTAGGATGAAGATATTGGCAACTTTACAATTCTCTTTCACTCTTCCTCTTTCCACACTTCAACCTCACTCCTATATTTTCCAACTCTTAACTGGTTGCTCCATTTTCTGGGAGATTTCCTCAACTTTATCTTCTAACCAGTCATTGAACATTTTACTTTAGCAATCTGAGCATTTTACCCAATGTCTAGTGTTTATTTTTATATAATTTTAAAGGTTCAAATTTTTATTGACTATTGTGTTATCCAGAGTCTTGTCAGGGACAAAAATGACCACAGCAGTAATCTGAATGAGAAAATAATTGTGAGCTAAGTAAAAGATGTATTAGCTACTAAAATTGGTAAAAGAGAACTCTAAGGTATAAAGAGATAGTAACTGCAGAATTGAAGGAAAAGTGAGTAAGAAACTAGGCACCTCTCAGGAAGGATGCCCAGAAGAGGAGATTCAGACTTCTAAGCAGTTGCCATATTAACACAGAGCACTGCTGCTGAGAGAAACATGGGCAGGGCAGGACCCCCTGCTGGACCAGAGGAGGAAAACACGACCAGAACAAAACATGCCTCTCATTTCAAACTTGCAGAGCCCTCTCAGTGTCCTCTGTCAGCACAGCCTACATCTAGCCAGCCATCAACGTTGATGGCAGAGCCCACTTTCAGTATAACTAGCAGGGAAAAGAGGGATGAGTTAAGCATTTATGTTCAACGTTTGTCTTGGGCACAGTAGAGATCTACAAATGTTTGGTGAAAGAAACATCAATAAAAAAATCTAGTAATAATGCTATGATATATAGTAATCATTTTTTTTTACAGGTTAACTAGGGTCACCAATGCTACAGACTGAACAGGGGGTTATTTTTCAACTCATTATTTTCTGGTGTTTTTAGCAAGGTTACTTATTTTCCTGTCCACTCTTTCTGTGGGTACAAATCCTCTTAGTTAAAAAACAAAAAACAAAAAACAAAAAACCTCTTATTAAATAATCAAGATGCATTTTTTTTACTGAAATTAATTCCCCCCCCAAGCTAAATAACTTAAACAAATTTATCTGAATGGAAATCTAGCTAAATTTTTTATATAATACTAGAGACCAAAATAATTGGTATAGTGATTACTCTACTAGCTAGAACCCTGGCTCATCAGCTTAGAATCCTATCCGTGTGTGTGTGTGTGTGTGTGTGTGTGTGTGTGTGTGTGTGTGTGATTTCAATGGACACTTTCTAGATGAGTAGTTTGTTCCTCTCATCAATCAGCAATCATGCGGGAGTAGCTCGCTTCTGTTTGCCTCAGCTGGCCCATCGCCACTCATAGCCCTCTGAAGCTCATGTCCCACTACGCTTGCAGCTCTCCATTGCTAGTAGCTCCCACCTTTCCCCACCTGTCGAAAGAGCCGCTGTTCGTTTGGTCATGACAGCATTACGGCGTTATGGCCACAGGCCTTTTATTAATACAGATTATTCATTCGTATAGGTCAATATTTACCAGGTATCTCTATGTGTTTTTTATTAGGCACTAAATTACAACATACAAATATATACAAATGATGCAGAATATGTAGACTAGGACAATATAATAACAGTAATGCTTCCTTGCCTGCCATCTGGTTATGTTAAATCAAAACCTCTAACATGAAAAATAAGAAAAATAATCTATTGACAGAAATCTAAAAAAATAAACTCAGAAGTAAAGCAGAATTCTGAAATTCTGAAAACCAATATTTTATCAATGGTCATTGTTTTTTAATGTGGCTACTCTATAAAGGTAACAAATAGGTTAAATGGTAACTGGCAGGAAAACCAATTTTGAGTTATTCTTTGAATTTGCCATATGAAGTGTTTGTTAATCAGAAAATATTAAATAATTGCTATAGTGATTACTAGCTAGAACCCTGGTTCATCATGTGTGTGTGTGTGTGTGTGTGTGTGTGTGTGCGTGAAAGTGATGCCAATGGATACTTTCTAAATGAGTAAATTTGTTCTTCTCATCAACCAGCAATCTAGCTGGAAGAAGTCCCGATTTATTTTATTACTCATCATAGATCTAAAGATATTAATGTTAACTATTAAGTAGGAATATAATTCTTCTTATTTACTTTTTCTATGAATTCATTTATTGCACATATACCATACCTAAGGGTTTAGCTTTGATTTATCTATAATCTCTTCCCAAACTCCCTTGTGATCAGGCCCCTCACACAGGATTACCAAATATTTAATGGGTGGTTGGAAGGTCCCAGTGGACAGAAGATTCTAGGATGCCTTAATATATTTAATACTTTATTTACATCACTCCAGATGTGTATTTATATGCAGATAAGCTCTTCTGAATATATATATATATATATATATATATATATATATATATATATATATAAAACCTGATGCAATAATCAACACTTTATTGATAACTTTATGTAGTATAGATATTTCTAGGTTATAATAAGCCCATTGGGTCTCAGCAGGCCCATTAGTATACTTACTAGACTTACAAAGAAAATGCCTCAGATTCCACTCTGGAACTGTTTTATTATGGACTGTTAATAAATTACCCCACAAGAGGTCACCAAAGCTCCAATATTTTGAGAGAGTGATTTTCTGACTTCATCCTTTTCGCAAAAGAATTGTAAAGGATTTGTGTCCTGTTTCTTTTTTTTTCCTACTCAGTAGAAAGATCTGCCAGTCTGCTCCAGCTAGACATGAAGATAAGTAACTGAAAAGCAGACTTTATTTAGTGCCAAGGAAATTTATGGACATTTGTAGCATCTGTTGTATGGGCCATCCATCCTGTAGATAGATATCCATCGTATGAACTTAAAAAGAATGGGAAACACAAATAGGCACCTTCTGACTTCAATAACTAAACTCCTTTTGCCAGAAATTAGACCCTTTTTAAAGGCTCAGTAACACTCCTCAGGCCCTGAGTTGACAATTACAGGTGTCGCACATTCTAGAATAATAAAACAGGCTGTACTCAATAACTATCTGCCGGGGGAAGGTTGAGGAAAGAAATACCACAAGTACTCGGCGATGGAAAATGTGGCTAGATCCACTTCTTGGGAGGATTTTTATAGCAGTCAGATGCCTGTAAAGAACCGGGTTTGCAACAAAGTGTTCTTTAATGAACACCCTCATTTTCTTTACAGCAAATGTGAATATGAAAAGGAAAAGAGTTAAATTAGGTTTTAGAAAAAAAGGTAGCTTAAAATTTGAGGATATTTGCCACATCTTTAAAAGCATTTCCCTCACCCTTACAAATCCATTTACCCTAATATAAAAATGGAATTTGTCTTCGATTTCTCAATCTGTAGATGTTACAAGAAATAATGTTACTTCTAGAACCCTTGAGTAGTGATAGATCCTCCCTTCCCCCAACTGATGGACGGAGTATGATGTAACCTGCACCTGCAGCACAGGCATTCCTGAGCACCTAACCAGGCACCTTATATGGACTGTACATTGAACCACCAATCAGTACCTGCCAAATATCCTAAGCACCCCACTTCCCCCGCCCCCAATTTCTAAGTCCCTAAGTGCATAATCATGTGCCTTATATGAAACCACCTATCAGCATGTGCCGAGTACCCTAAGCCCCATCCCTTTCCTCCCCTCAAAAGGCATGTCCACCCCTGCACATGTGCTCTCTTCCTTTGGGAGGCAGCCCGGCAGGGTCTTTCTCCTCTAATAAAGCCTGTGTCCTGGTCCTCAGCCCTCTGTCTCACCTTTCAAGTAGTAACATTATTGGATGTATATCTTTCTAACCTGGGTCATTGATTACATTTTTAATGGGTTCTATTATATAGGGGCACAGGGACAGGCAGAACATTCTCTAATGATCTTTTCACTTCCTTTCCCTAAATGGGGAATATTTAACTCAAAATATCTGTGGAGTTAAACATATATATTTAAAAAAGTTTTGTGAATCAAGTGTTTGATGAATCTTACATTTTCATATGAATAAAGAGTGTTAAAGTTATAAAGGAAATTAGAATTGTGAAAATGGAAAGACCTTTAAAGTTCCCGACCCTATGAACATGAAGGCATTTCTACAAGATTTCTATGGTTCTTTCCAGCCCCCAAATGTAAATTCTCTATTTAAATCCTCATGCTTTTGGGTTGTAAACATCCATTTCTATCTCAAAGAGATTGCTTTAGGCGGAGGGCCTTTCTTATTTGAATACCTATCTTGTTATGAACCATGGTTTGGGAGTTAAAAACCAGGTCCTGAAAAATCTAATGAATTTTCTGTAGTTCCCGAGATTTTACATGATTTCCTCAGCATTATTTCATGCATATTTCCAACTTGTGTTAATGAACATACCATTTCATGAAATGCTTTTGTAATATGCTAACTATAATTTTCCCCTCGTTTCCTTTCGGCAGGGGGAGGCTGACATAGTTGTATCAGAGATGCTCATGAACTAAAAGGCCCCAGTGAATAATATAACATAGGGACAATGAATTTCTGTTTGACTTGAACCATCACCCAGAATAATACAGGTTATTCAGGGCAATGGGAGTGAAGGAGTAAACCAATCATAATGCATGAAAAGGCAAATTATACTATCAGAATCTCAAGGAATTACACAATAAGTCTTTTTTTAAGATGAATATAACTGAATTTTTAATGTTTAAATCGTTGGGACTAGTTTAACTGTGAAATCTGGACCAACTGAACTATGACTCAGACTTCATACTGTAAGCAAGACCTTGATTTCACACATGAAGTCACACATAAAAATCTGTGCATTGTCCGATTGCCAGGCTCTGCCTTAAATGACTGGAATGGAGTCTGCCCACATTCAAAAAATAATCCAGTCACTCAAATGCTAATTAATCTCAGATTTAATGACAGAAAGCCTTTTGGCACAACTACAATGGGGCATCTATTTACTATTAGTGTGGTTAGTGTTTATAGTTGGAGGGTTGACCCCCCATTTCTTATTTTCTTGCAAATTAATAAAATGCTGGATGAGTCTTAAGAAAGGAAAATACTTACAAATTGTGTAAGGTGTTGTGGCAGATATATGCGAAAGCCTGGCTGTCACCGTGTCACTCTGTGTGGTCTCTGGACCAAGACCATCAGCATCACTTAGGAACTTGCCAGAAATGAAGAATTTCAGGCCCCATCCCAGACTTAAAAAATCAGAATCTGCTTTTTAAGGAAATGCCCTGATGACAAAAATGCACATACAAGTCTGAGGAATATTATCACATGCAAGCAATTCAACTAAAGGCAGGAGAATTGCCTAATCCTGTTGAAGACATAAAAGACATTTCAAAACAAAAAGGAGTTGATGTGACCGATTCAACACGGAGAACTATCATTTGCATGTCAGTCACCAACATCAGAAACTTCCTTCTCAGTTTGAGCAGCAGTTGCTTTACTTTCTGTGACAGGAGAGTCAACTGAAGAAAAATTGAGACTATTAGTTGGTTAAATAAGAAGTGCTAACAAAACCCTGCGCTCTTTGATATATCTCAAAACTGCACTAAAAGAATTCTTTCAATATGTATGAAAGGAAAAGTTTGTCTTAAGAAAGCATTGCTATGATTTTGTTGACAGCTTTTTTTGTTGTTGTTCCTTAGCATTCTATGAAATAATAGTGTATCTCATCATTGATAGTGTCTTAGACTTAATGTAAAGAAGTATCACATAATGTGCTAAGTGCTATAATAGCAAAAAAAAAAAAAGCAGGGAACCGTAAAAATTTGTAGAGCAAATAGATGGTCATTTCTTGTAATTAGGCAAAAATAACCTTATTTCTATGTACACATATAATACCTTAATAAATTAAAAAAAAACAAAAAACAATAACTTTTGCCTTGAGCAAAAGTTAGTAAGGTAACAAAAGGAAAGGAGTAAAGTGCAAAGTAGAGATTTTCAACTTTGCACACTCTGATCACCCCAAGGGATGCATTCCAAGGAGGAGCAATTACAAGGGCAAAGGCAACAAGACTGCTTGTCCAGAAGCAGGCAGAGGAACTAAATCAATGTTTTTATTCTAGGGGCTAGGGAGTGGGAATAAGCAAGGGATGCTGGGTTTACAGCTCTGCTTTAGCTGCAGTGTTGCAGAGCAAAGGCGAAGGGAAGAGCCTCCATACCTCCGAGGAGAACCGGCCTTGCCTGGGACCAGTGTTCTGTTGAATTAAGTTCAGGGACAAAGTTGCTCTGTCCTTGAATTTTCTTGAATGAGTGCAGCTCCCACTTAAGAAACAAGAACATTAATTTTGATAACTAAGGGTGAGATTTTCAACGTTGCACACTATGATCACTCCAAGGGATGCTGAAACCCCACCCCCTCTTCACGGAAATTCCTTGTTTACTCTTTGGGAGAAGCACAGGCATTGGTAATTTATTTTATCCTCACCACCACCCCCATACTACTGTTCATCTTATTTTAAAAACATGGGATTAGGGTTAGGGTAAGTGAGCAGCTGGCCAGCCGTAAGCATGAACTTCAGTCATAAAGAGAGCATCATTCAAATCCTTGCCTTGTTTGGGTAAAGATGGTTATTTGTGCAGATGATGTGGGGGAAATGAGGAATGACTTTCTACCGCTATCTCTGAGCCCCAGGATTTACCAAATATCTTTGTTCATCTTGAAACCCTTTCATTGTAGAATGATATCTTTTCTAGCATCTTATGGTGGTCTGGGATATAAAAACTTCACATGCAGGCTCTCAGATATGCACTTCTCAGAGTAGCCCCCAGGTGGCGCTTCGAACTGGTGGTTTATCATGGCTTGGACAGAGAAGAGAGCGTAGAGGCCTGGTGCTGTCTTTGACAAAGAATATGGGGCCAAAAGAAACATGCTGATGTTGGTATCTGGTGACATCTCTGCTACCTCTTGGCACAAATATTATCCCTATTGCTCAATCCCAGCAGTGAGAAAGGCAGCTGAGTGAGGAACTTAAGCGAACGTGCACAATGCTGGCACTAGACACTTCAGCCAAAGGGTAGGATGGACATGTTCCAGAAGGAAAGAATATGGTAATTGGTTTGCAGAGGCCCCAGGTCACAGACAGCACTGTTCTCTCAACAACTTTTGTGTAGTGCTAGGGGGTGTCGGTTGGCCTCCTCTGATGATGTCTGCTTACACAGGAGTCAGCTTGGGGCAGGTGATATGTGACCTAACCATTCTTGCATTTGTTCTGCAAAGCTATTTGATGCCTTAGTTTATTATAGGCTATACTTGGAGGATTGTTGTTTTGAAGACAGATTTGTAGTTCAACCAGTGAAATGTTCTGTGCTTAAGAGTGGAGGCCAAGACACCTAGTTTTTTAGAGAAGACATGATTTGAGTCAGTCTCTTAGGTGATCAGAGTAAAAATCAAAGTTGGTACAATGGCCTCCAAGACCCTTTGTGATTTGTGAATCCTTCCTTGATACTTCTCTGACTTCCCCTCCTCTTACTTGACTGCTTCTTCACTCTGCTCCAGCTAACCTCACCCCCTTAAATATGTCACACTCCTGCCCCAGGGCCCTTGCACTTGCTAGTCTCTTTGCTTAAAATAACTCTTACCCCAGATGTTTGGAGAGCTCACTCCCTCTTCTCCTTCAAACATTTGCTTGAATGCCATCTCTGCAAGTAAGGCTTTGCTTGACCACCTGTTTAAAATGATACCCAACACTCCCTAACTCCTTTCTCTGTTTTTCTCTACTTACTTTTAATTAATTCATAAGTTTCATGGATTTTTAAAAAATATTTTGTTCTCGCCAAGACCAGTTAAGCTCACTGGATAGAGCGTCGGCCTGTGGACTGAAAGGTCCCGGGTTCGATTCCAGTCAAGGGCACCTTGGTTGCGGGCACATCTCCAGTAGGGAGTGTGCAAGAGGCAGCTAGTCAGTGTTTCTCTCTCATCGATGTTTCTAACTCTCTATCCCTCTCTCTTCCTCTCTGTAAAAAAATCAATAAAAAATATTTTTTAAAAATTTTGTTCTCTGCTTATCCCCAGAGCCTCGAATGATGGATAGTGATCAATAACTAGTTCTTTGTTGAGTAAATGAAAGGACACGTGGATTTCCCCCAAACCATATAATTTCTTTGTGTCAGTACTGGGGCTGAGCACTGTCCAAGTGGTCCACATTCAGATGTGCAGAGCTATCCTGACTGGGGACTTGTGTTGCTGATGCCACAGAAAATAAGTAAACAGTTATATGGGCTCGACCTCCTGGACAACTCTAGTGGTGAGTGGTATGGGATAGGAGCAGCAATGTGGAGCTGAAGGTGGGCCATTCATTATACTTCTAGCTTCAGAATGAGTTCTACAAGTTCATTGGGCTATACCCTCTCAAGCCCTCATGGCCTAAAATTGTGAAGCATCACCAGTGCTGGGGGAACATTTATAATGTTTGTTGCTCAGCACTCACTACCCTAATTTGCTTTGAGGGACCCACTTGTCCCTCAGTCTCAGTCTGTATGTTTCAAATGAAGTGAGTCCCTTAGAGTAGGCTTTGCAAACGACTGCCCATAGACCAACTCGTGCATGCCACCTGTTTCATAAAGTCTGCTAGCTAAGAATGGATTTTACATCATTAAATGACTGCAAAAAAAAATCCAAAGAACAATGGCATCTCATGATATGTGAAATTATGTAAAATTTCTATTTCAGTGTCCATGAATACATTTTTATGGTGACATGTCTATGCTCATCCATTTGTATACTAGAGGCCCAGTGCACGAATTTGTGCATGGTTGGCATCTGGCCAGTCCAGCCCTGATGGGGGCCAATCAGGGGCAGGGCTGGTCAGGGAAGAAGCAGTAGGAGGTTGGGGGGGAGGCGACTAGGGCCCTGATTGAGCCATTTGGCCACCACAGTGCACGTCATAGCAACAGGTCATTCAGTCATTCTGGCGTTCCAGTTGCTTGGCTTTTATATAGATAGACGGCTGTTTTATGCCACAATAACAGAGTTGAGTAGTTGTGGCTGAGGCCACATGGCTGGCAAAGTCTCTGGCTCTTTACAGAAAGTGTGCTGACCTCTGCCCTAGACTATCAGTGTGTGATTCTATTCCCATGATTGCAGTGCATAGTTCAGCAAAAAACGCAGGATCAAATGTCTGGGCCAGCGAGCAAATTGAGGAAGCTGGCTATTCCCTTTGCTGCTGGTGGTGAGAGCCTGTGATGTCAGGAACCATCTCACAGCCCCTAAGGATGAGGTTCTGATCAAGTTTGTATGAAGTCATTCTAGCTCTGGGATTTCCAGCTATAGGAATCAGTGCATTCTTTGTAATCTTAAGTGAGTTAGAATTGGTTTCTGTTGCTTGCAGCCAAAGAAATTTCACTGTTAAAGTTGCTCGGAAGAAATCCTACTCCAGGTGTGGGGAACAGAATTAATTAGTTCCCAATATTTTGGCGTTAAGGTAGAAAAAGGAGCCCCCTGGCAGGAGAGAGGAAATCTGTCTTAATAGTACCCTCTATGACCCAAATTTGTCTTGTTTTGGGGGAAAAATCTTAGATGCTTAGAGATGCAAGTGGTGTCTAGGACTAACTTTATAACACATGTCCTATATGTTCTTTAGGTATAAATACTGAGAGACTTCAGGACTTATTATTTTATATCCACTTATTGGAATTACCTACACAATATATGATTTATCTCTTATATACTCTTCAATTTCTATGTACACAGTAGCAGCACTAATGAATATTTTAATTTAGATGAAATGCACAAAGGTGTTCAGGTGGGGAAAGTATCATCGTGTGTTTTATTATTCTATTTGGATTGAGTTTCAAAACATCAGACATTATCAAATATAGACTCATTATCAAATAAGAATATAAAAATACAGGTAGTATTTTGATTATAATATTTTTAGGAATATAAATCTTATTGATTAATTCCACTCCCAGCCATTTAAACTATGAAATTGCTTTCTGCTTAGTGTGTCAGGAAAAAGGATGTAACATGGAAAAAAAACAACAACAGATAAACAAAACAAAAAAAAACCCAACAATCACAAATCCAAGAAACTTTCTGGCAAAAGTTCACACCTTTAAGACAATGGAGAATCTCTGTGTATAGACAAATTATTTGAGAGAAATATCATGAGTGAGTATGGTTACCCCTTCGGCAGAGGAAAATATCCTTCAAGTATATGTAGGAGACAAGAGTAAAGGAAAACAATAGGATGTGATGACAATACTAATGAGTGGGCCTCAGTCCCACCTCAGACCACGGAACCCCTTGAGGCCTTGCTAGAGCCTCTCCCTTGGACTCTGCCAGGCCCACCTGTCCCACCCAGAATCCCTGCTGGCACTGCTGCCAGCGCTGACTGGGACAACTGGGGAAAGGATGCCGGAGAGGAGGCCAGACTGCAGCCCCAGGGCCTCCATTTGTACCTCCCCTTCTCCCTCTGTGTTACAGACTAGCCTGAGGGCCCTTTCTTGGCAGAAACCCAGGGAAATGGCAAAATTCCCAGATCGTGTTGGGAGAGGAGAGAGTCATAAATGCACTGAATAGAATTTTCACAACCTCCTAACCCTGCCGTCAGCATCAGGGCTTGACATAGAAATTAGGTTGAGTCATACACTTGAGTTTATGGATGGAGATTGATGACCTTCTAGGTCAGATATATTTGTCTCCATTAGTGTGGAAAATCAAGAGTTGATTTCACTCCTCAGTCATTCCAAGTGCGACAGCTACATTTTGGCTGCACACCAGCAGCCGAAGGCAGGCAAGTATCAGAACAGGTTATTTGTGTTTTGTGTTGCTAGATTTTGCTTCATTACAAGGTATTGTTGTTCATTTAGAAGAACTGCTTTTTTCCCCCCCATTTGATTGTGAAGTCTGTTTTTGAAAAATGGTGAATCACTGGGTTCCATTAGGAAGCCCTTGAGAGAGATTTTCACTTTCTTTAACATATAACCAATGAAATAATAGAACAAGAACACATTTATCTTTTATAGTTGTTTCCCTTCGCTAATAAATACCAAGTTTTGTTGAAATGTTAACAACAACTGTGCTGAATAATTCTCTGCCAGCCAAACAAAGCACAATATGATTATTCTATTTCTAAAACCTCCATTTTTTTCTGATACTGTTTTTCTCATCCTTCATGTGGGGAAAAAGCGAGGTGGGAAAATAAAGTGAACTATGATAAAAAAGCTTTTCACCGGCAACACAGAATGAAGCCCTTGATGTTATTATGCCCCAAGGGAATGTGTGAATGCTTTATAGGTCAGTGGTTCCCAACCAGGGGGCTATTTTGCACACTAGGGGATATTTGGAAATTTTTGGAAACTGTCACAACTGGTGGTGTGAGGAAAGGAGGAAGGTGTACTACCGGAATCGAATGGGAAGAGAGCAGATGTGCATCTTAGAATGCAGAGGAGCATCTTTAACCCCTAGCAAATAATTTTCTGGCCAAAAATGTCAACAATAATACCAAGGTCGAGAAACCCTGATCTATAATAATAAAAAGGTAATATGCTAATTAGACCAGACATCTTCTGGACAAAGCCATGGTGGCGGCGGCCAAGGCTGAGGTGTTAGAGGCGATCAGGCCAATAGGGGAGAGCAGCGAGGGGTGACCAGGCAGGCAGGGGAGAGTGGTTAGAGGCAATCAGGCAGGCAGAGGTGGTTAAGGGTGATTAGGCAGGCAGAGTGGTTAGGGGCGATCAGGCAAGCAGGCAGGCAGATGAGTGATTAGGAACTAGTGGTCCCAGATTGTGAGAGGGATGTCCAACTGCCAATTTAGGACTGATCCCTGTGACATCCCCTGAGGGGTCCTGGATTGGAGGGGGTGCAGGCTGAGCCGAGGGCCCCCATGCTTGAATTTTGTGCACCAGGCCTTTAGTATTAACGTAATTAGGAGAGGTAGTAATATTTTAGCAACTGAGGAAGATGAGCACAATTTTTATAGATTGAGAAGAGATATGTGGGCATTTGTTGAAAATGGAGGAAAAAAGAGAGAAGTATATGAAGAGTTGGATAAATCTTTAATATTTGAGGCAAATTTTAGAGGCAGACTGTCTCACTGAAACCAGTTTGGCTCAGTGGATAGAGCCTCGGTCTGTGGACCGAAAGGTTCCAGGTTCGATTCCGATCAAGGGCATGTACATTGGTTGCGGGCACATCCCCAGTAGGGGGTGTGCAGGAGGCAGCTGATCGATCTGTCTCTCTCATCGATGTTTCTAGCTCTCTCTATCCCTCTCCCTTCCTCTCTGTAAAAATCAATAAAACATTTTTTAAAAAAAATTAAAAAAGAAAAAGAAACAAAGGCAGACTTTCTTAACAAAGTGTGTTGTTTCTAAAATTTTAAGGAAAGGATAAAGTTCCATGAAATCAATATTATTATAATAACAAAAACAAGACCATAATTATGTTTTATAACTTGTGTTGCTAATTTTATATACTATAATGTTTTTATGTATGGAGTGGAGAGAGATAATGTGTAAACAAAAATATTAAGTGAGAAAGCATGGGATATTTCCATCTGGAAAGATTGTATAGGCCAGTGAATGCCAGGGGAAAGGCAAGAAAGGTCTTTAATGGTAGATTATGGAATCTGAACCCACTCCGTGTGTGTGTGTGTGTGTGTGTGTGTGTGTGTGTCCAAATTCCCCCCCCCCCTTTTTTTTATAAGGACACCAGTCATATTGGGTTAGAGCCCATCCTACTGACCTCATATTAACATAACTAATTACATCTGCAATGATCCCATTTCCAAATAAGTTCACAACCTGTGGTACTGGGGGTTAGGACTTCAAAGTTGAAAATTTTGGAATACAGTGCTTAACAGAAGATTTGAAAAGAGGAGTGACATTTTCTGAATTGTTATTGTACTGGCAGCATTGCACAGGTTTTCCAGGAAACTAAGTTATAAAAACGCTGCAGTAAGGGCAAATGGGGCAGTCTTAAAATATATATGAATCTTTATTTTTTTCTTATTGTAGTAATAAATGTTAAAATACAAAAAACCTGCAACATTGCAAAACACAGAAAGCAGAATTCTTTTTGTATTGTTCCACAGAAAGAACCTATTTTAGCAGTAATAGATATACCTTTATTTAAATATCTACATAGGAATGTGTATTTTTAACAAAAATAGAAATCATATTCTACATACTGTTCTCCAGTTAGGCCTCTTTTTCCTTTTCCTTTGAAGTACATTTTGAGTATTTTCAGATCAGCCACTATTTCTTTTTTATTGAATGCCAGTGTATTCCACTGAGTAAGTATGCCATATTATTTAACCAATCTCTATGAGGACCACTTGAGTGATATCCATATTTTTAGTTTTACAATAAATGCTACCATGAATGTCATTGAATATGTATCTTTGTACACTGCTACAAGTGTTTCCTGCTGAACATATTTCTAGAAGTAGAATTATTGAGCCAAAAATGACCATTTTAAATTATAATAGACATTTTTAAATGCCACACAAAAATGTTTCAAATTTTTTTTCCACTAAAAACATAGGAATCTTATTAATAATCCTACTAATTAGTAATCCTACATAGTAAAAAGTAAATAGGTATAGTGATACTGTTTTTAATGATTCCTATATTAGTAAAATAATAGTTACCATTGTTTTATTAAGATGTACTTATTTGTCCTGCATTGAGCTTTTGGCATGCTAAAATCCACCAACAGCAAAAGTTTCATTTAAAACTGTTAACGAAAAACAACAACAACATTGAAACCTGTGAAGAATTTTTTGAGTTTATTTGAGCCAAACTGTCAACATATGCTGGGAAGCAGAACAGCAATGGATTGAGATAATGCTCTGAAGAATGGCAGGTTACGTTTCTATATTTATACATTGCAATCAAAGGAGGGACATAGGTGGGTTGCATAAAATTCATTAGTGATGGAGTAAGGAGGCGGGAGAAAGCAAAGCGGTGGGAAACCCCTAGGATTGGATAAAAAGTAAAATGATGGACTTGTATTTAAATGAGTGCAGGGACAATTAACATGATAATGAAGGAATTTGAGGCATCTGTCCTGGCGCCCACCACATTTGGTTGTGCCCCAGGGGCTCCAGAAAAAGTGAAGTTACAAATTACCCAGACATCTCACAGATATGTTATCTTAGAGGTAAAAAGGCAAATGGGCTCAGTAAAGATCCAAGTTGATCTTTGTCTGGGAAAATATCGGCCTAGAAAATGACTGCCCACTATAACCAGTTTATAGTAAGATATTTAATTTTCAAACCATCCTTTGTGGTTACTTTAGGTCTCTGAGTTTGCAAGACTGCCACACAGGCTTCCCTTGAGCTTGTGAGGTTAGCATGTGGCTCTTTTCTTTCACAAAACTATGAGATTAAGTATCTTTAAACCTGAGAAATACAGATTGAAATCCTATAATAATTCAAACTGACTGCTGTTCAGAGGACATGGAGGGAAGAACGGACATTTCCTTATTAGGTTGTAGTCTAGTCATCCAGTGGTTGTTCGAATGGCAGATAGGACACCAAGGGGCTTGGCAATGCCTAACTGGGTTTCCACCAAGTTTTTCACTGGCAAAGGGGAAAAGCATGGAACCTGCTGCAACTCCACCTGTAATGTGCTTTGGACACAAAACTTTTCTTCTTGATTTTGTTCTGAGAGTGACAGCTCATTTACAAAATGTGGAAGTGATTGGAGAACTCTGGAACCCTCAGGGGAGACTGTAAAGAACTCTCTCACTCTTTAGCTCAGACAGGAAATGGGGAAGGTGTGGTGAGCGAAGGGAGTTCCCTGCTTTTGCAACTCTTCTCCCTAATTTGCCACCCCACACAACTTTTGTTTTTTTCTCTGTACAGTCCTCTGTAGTAATATGATCAAGATGCCTTATCTGCAAACAGAAATGAGACGTTGCATGCATCTGTTCTGATATGATACTAACTTCCTTATAACCATTACATAAAATAAAAGTACTTCTCAGCCAACTTGCATCTTTCGTATTTCTTTGTCTAGAACATAGTCAGTGGGAAAAATCTTTCACGTCTGCTCTAGACTCCTTTTATTTTTTTATGTATTTTTTTACTGCTACTTGATATTTAGTCTCGCACATACATAGTGATGAAAGCATCACAACCATGTAATTTGTGAAGATTTCACTTGATCTGGTGGAAAATTACATAGCCAGAACCATCTCATTAGTATCTGGGATAAAATAATGTAAACTTCAAGCCTCATTCAAGAGATATGGCTAGAAATTGAATGAGCTTGAAAACCCATTGTGTTTGCACACAATTGATACATCCATTAGGCAATACACTATAAAACAGCTGGTTTAACAGACTAAATGCAATAAAATCATTAGGTTTTTAGATTGTTTGAGATAATCTTAGGTTAGTTACAAATTAGAAAAATAACCCATATGCATTAAAAAGCAACTACAATTATTATGTATAAAATAATATGTATTCATAATCACTGTAAAGCTATTTTAATAATTTTACATGGCTATGTGATGCTGACCATTTAAATGCCGGATACTTTTTGTTATGAAAATAATGCAAAAATGTTAGTAACTACTCAAATAGAGGCAAAAGCACAGTGCCCCTACCTTAATCCACTGTTGTGCAAATTTTGCTATTCATCCTCACAGGTTTTTGTATTATGCAGATTTTTACATAGTTACAATTGTATTTATACGTATTTAGTTCTCTAGTGCATTTTTGCATTTACTGTATTTCACAACCTTATTTATAATGTTAGTCATAGTAATAATCCAAGTACTTTATTGTAATTTGCTTAAACATTGCTCATTTGTTGGATAGCCACTCATTTTTTATTTTTTATTTTTTTAAAAATATATATTTTATTGATTTTTTACAGAGAGGAAGGGAGAGGGATAGAAAGCCAGAAACATCGATGAGAGAGAATCATCGATCTGCTGCCTCCTGCACACCTCCTGGGATGTGCCCACAACCAAGGTACATGCCCTTGACCAGAATCGAACCTGAGACCTTTCAGTCCTCAGACTGACACTCTATCCACTGAGCCAAACCAGTTTCGGCTAGCCACTCATTTTTTATTAAAACATCACTACTGCAAATATATATTTATATATGTATATATACACACTCACTTTTTATCCATTTTGTATTATACTAGAGGCCCAGTGCACGAAATTCATGTACGGGTAGGGTCCCTAAGCTTGACTGGCAATTAGGGCCGATCTGTGGGTTGACCAAGAGGGCAATCGGGGGAGCCCCCTCCCCCCCTCCTGCTGGCACCTGCCTTGGCTGGCCTGCGGCCTGAAGGCTGGGGGCACCTCCTGTATTGAGTGTCTGTCAGCTGGTGGTCAGTGCACATCATAGATCATAGCAACCAGTAATTCCTCTGGTTGTTCTGCTGTTTGGTCAACTTGCGCTTTAGGCTTTTATTATATAGGACTAGAGGCCCACTGTACAAAATGTATGCACCGAGAGGCCAACCAGAAGCCCAGGTCACAAACCAGTTTGAAATCCCTCTCACAATCCAGGAATGCTGGCTCCCAACTGCTCGCCTGCCGGACTTCCTGATTTCCCCTAACCGCTTCTACATGCCAGCCTGATAATCCCCTACTCACTCCCCTCACAATCTGATTGATGCCTAACTGCTCCCCTGCCAGCTTGTTTGCCCCCAACTGCCCTCCATTGAAGGCTTGGAACCCCTCAACTCTTCTCCTCTGCAGGCCTGGATTCCCTCCACGTGCCCTTCCCTGCAGGCCCGGGTATCCCCAACTTTGCTCCTCTGCCAGCCTGGTCACTCCTAACTGCCCTCCCCTAAAGGCTGGATCACCCCCAACTGCCATTCCTTGCAGGCCTGGTCCCTCCCAACTGCCCTTCCCTGCTGGCCTGATGCCCACAACTGCCCTTCCTTGTAGACCTGGTCCCTTCCAACTGCCTCCCCACCTGGCCATCGTGTGGCAGCCATCTTGTATTCACATGGGGGCAGCCATCTTGTATGTTGGAGTGATGGTCAATTTGTATATTACGCTTTTATTAGATAAGGATTATTAGAAAGTAAAATTACTAAGTTGAAGTCTGTAAGTTTCTGATGGTTCTTCACAGATATAGCCAAATGGTTTTAGAAAAGAATGACACACTTTTAGAGTGCAATTAATATGCATGCAATTGCCAGCTTCACCGAACCTACCACCAAAATACAATTTGTGAAAGAAACTAATTTAATAGATTTACTAGTATTTTTCTGTGTCTTGTTTTATATTAATGGTCTTGGCAGACTACTCCAGTGCTGTTGTGGAAATACAGTGGTGGTTAGAGAGAATGGAACAAGAGATTGAAGGTTTTGGGGGGTGAGGTTTCATAGTAAAGGTAAAGAGAGTGTGAGACATAAAGTCTTTCAATGGGGTGTGGAGTAAAGTGTGTAAGGATTTCTAATTCAAAAAACCCTTTAATAAGAGATTAATCTTTTCACCCCCAACTACTGTTTTACACGCAGTAGCTGGCGATAGGGTCTCATCTGAAGCTCAGTCTTGACCTGCTCAATCTTTCACTCCACTGCCACAGCTCTGCAGCCAGAGGGAGTAAGCACACGATTTGTCAGCATGCCTGGTGAATTAAAAGTCTGACTTTGGAGACTCCACTGGGTTTTTTTGAAGCATGGTTTATGCATTTTGGTTCTTGGAAGGCCTGAGACTTCAACCAGCTTCAGGCCATTTGGCCATTGGTCAATTTGAGCAAGTGATTCAACTGCTTCTGCAATTGGCATCAGGCAGGACAAAGGGACCGTGCCAGGGACTTGTGCTTTAGGCATGAGCAAAAGTCTGAAACAGGCTGCTACTTTGAAAGGTGTGTGTGTGTGTGTGTGTGTGTGTGTGTGTGTGTGTGCGCACACAAGCGCACACATGTATATATGCATGTGTATGTCACTGAAAAGCAAAGTATTTGTTAGGAAGTATACATGTTATCTAAGTAATAAAGGGGTGAGGAAAATAACACAGCCTTGTTTTTAATCTTGAGCTGAAAGACCTCTTATTTTCTGTCTCAGTTGAAAACTAGGACTGCTTCCCTGGTTATTGGATCTACTAATTAGGGTAAAATGTAAGGTGAACACACCATCCCACTCATTAATTAGAACAAAGGCCAAGTGTGTGTGTGTGTGTGTGTGTGTGTGTGTGTGCGTGCATGTGTGCATGCAGGAACCTGTGTTTAGCATTTGAAATAGATTTGGTGAACCATTAAAAGAAGAAACGTGGGCCTGGCCAGCATGGCGCAGTGGTTGAGTGTCAACCTATGAACCAGGAGGTCATGGATCGATTCCCGGTCAGGGCACATGCCCAGGTTGCCAGCTTGATCCCCAGTATGGGGTGTACAGGAAGCAGCCAATCATTGATTCTCTCTCATCATTGATATTTCTGTCTCTCTCTCCCTTCCTCTCTGAAATCAATAAAAAATATTTTTAAAAAGAAGAAACATGGGCTTCAGTGGTTCTGCTTTCAAATATAGCAGGAGTTTCTGTTTTTAAACAGAGTTACAGCCTCTGAGGAAAGAGCTGATGGAACCAGAGAGGTAGAAGATCCAGGGGAGAGAGGAAATGGCTAACGGAACGATGCTCCTGGGAAATAGCTTATTCATTCACAAAGATATGGCTCATCAGACAGCAGAAATTGGAGGAGATAGCCCAGGGCTCAAAGGTGAATTTGGAAACTATGAGCAAGAGAAAATAACTGGAGTAATGGGAATGGTGAACTTGTCATGGGAGAGCATGCTGAAAATGGAAAAAAACAAACAAAAACAAAACCTAAATGTAGAAACCTGGAAGAAAAGAGCCAGATTGAAAAAGTCACAAATCTGAGGTCAGTCTTACACTTGTCACTTTTTAAAAAATCAATATGAAAATTCTCAGGTAAAATACAAATAGACATTCCTTTATCTTATTAAGAGTATTTTAAGAATTACAGCAATTTCATTCTGGCCACATATCCAAAAGAATTGGAAGCAGAGATTTGAACAGATAGTTGGGTATCCATGTTCATAGCAGTATAATGCACAATAGTCCAAAGGTGGAAGCAACCCAAGTGTCAATCCATGGATTAATAGATAAACAAATGTGACATGTACATACAATAGAATATTATCCTGCCTTAAGAAAGGGCATTTTGACATATACTACAACATGAAGGGACCTTGAGGACATAATGCTGAGTGAAACAACCCAGTCACAAAGGACAAATACTCTCTGCTTCCATTTCAGTGAGGTACCTAGAGTAGACAGACAGAATGCAGAGATAGGAAGTAGAATGGCAGTTGCCAGGGCATGGAGGGACGGGAGAGAATGGGGAGGTGGTGTTTAATGGGTAAAGATTTCAGTTAGGGAAGATGAAAAGTCCTAAAAATGGATGGCGGGGATGGTCACACAACAATGTGAATGCACTGGAGGCCCCTAAACTGTGTACTTAAAATGGTAAATTTTGTTAGTATATTTTACCACTATAACAAAAAGCAGAGGGCTCTCTATATAAAATCATATCTCATAAAATTATAGTAACATCTCGCCAACCACAGTTTCTGGAACTCTAGGGTATACTTATAATGATTTGAATTTTTATAACAAATTTTTAATATCTGAAATCTTTTACATATGTAAGTTTTAGTTCTGTCCTTTATACATGCTCCCAAATCTGGATATCAAAATCACTTATGAAACTTTGTAGATATACAAAATACTAATGTCTGGGTCCTGTCCCAGACCCATTGACTCAAAATCATCAGGGATTGCAGCCAAAAATTAGAATTTTAACAGGTGCTTTAATGATCTTTATACAGAAAAACAATGCTAAATCCTCTTTTCTCTTTCAGACATGTAGGTCTATGGAGGTACGCCATGAGGAAAGCTCTAAATTTTTATCCTTTCAACAAATGTATGGAAGACTAATCTGGGAAAATAATACTTCTTAATCATATTGATAACAAAAAGGCATAAGCATTTTTGTAAAAGAATGAGCACTAATCATAACTAATATACAAATTATTGCCATCCTTAATGAGGGGGCTTCAGTCAGGCATTATCCCACTTAGAAGAATAAAGAAATTTGACGCTTCTATCCCGCTTCTTCTTTTAATTGCCTTTCATGCCTGTGTAGAGAAGAGCTTTTGGGTTTCTATATAGAAAGAATACAAATGCAAGACCTTAAGTTTCAAACAAGTAGGTGATACTTCCTCAATCTTTTAAAAATATATTTTTATTGACTTCAGAGAGGAAGGGAGAGGGAGAGATAGAAACATCAGTAATGAGAGAGAATCACCCATCGGCCACCTTGTGCACACCCCACACTGGAGATCTAGCCCCCGACCTGTGCATGTGCCTCAACCGGGAATCAACTATGATCCTGGTTCATAGGTTGACACTCAACCATTGAGTCACACTGGCTGAGCAGTTCTTCGATCTTTTTAACCAGCTTATGAGTACATATTCCTCCACAGATCACAGGGCAGTGGTGGTTCTAAAACAGTGTTCTCAAACTTTCTAATGCTGCGACCCCTTAATACAGTTCCTCATGTTGTGGTGACCCCCAACCATAAAATTATTTTTGTTGCTACTTCATAACTATAATTTTGCTACTGTTATGAATCATAGTGTAAATATGTGTGTTTTCTGATGGTCTTAGACATTACGATTCATAACAGTAGCAAAATTACAGTTATGAAGTAGCAATGAAAATAATTTTATGGTTGGGGGTCACCACAGCATGAGGAACTGTATTAAAGGGTCACAGTATTAGAAAGGTTGAGAACTGCCGAACCGGTTTGGCTCAGTGGATAGAGCGTCAGTCTGTGGACTGAAAGGTCCCAGGTTCGATTCCGGTCAAGGGCATGTACCTTGGTTGCGGGCACATCCCCAGTTGGGGGTGTGCAGGAGGCAGCTGGTCGATGTTTCTCTCTCATCGATGTTTCTAACTCTCTATCCCTCTCCCTTCCTCTCTATAAAAATCAATAAAATATATTTAAAAAAAAGAAAGGTTGGAACCACTGTTCTAAAACAACTAAAAGAAGCTCATGAAGATACCCTACCAGAACATGTTTTTAATAATAAATATGATTTTTTTAGGGGAATACTTTATTTTACCCTGCCTTTGAATATTATATATATTTAGCCATTTTAACTTTCTTATCCTGTCCAACCTTTAGTTTATATGAAAAAGTATTGCCAACTATTTTGACAGTCCCAGAACTTTTCATGAGCATGGTTGGCAAGGGATTACTGTAATTATTTCAAGCACGAAAATAAGTATTCATACATGCACTCTTTATTACCGTAAGGAAAATTGGACAAGCAACCTAAACATTTAATAACTGTGACAGGACAAGGTGTTAATAATTTAATGGAACAGTTTCCTCCATGCCCCACTTCTTCCCTCCTCTGGTGGAGCAGACTTACCCCCCCCCAAAAAAAAAAAAAAAAAAAAAAAAGAAAAACAAATGGGAGCTGACTGGTCCCATAGAGAATTATCACGAAGGCATTTGTGAAGGTGAAATCTTAGACATTGTTGCCTTGTGGGCCGCATCAGAGTTCCTGTTCCTGGGGTAATGCCCCTTGAAAGGCCTGGGAAGGGACTGCCTTGCCTTCTCTAGACTCCTCATCAGCAGTGCCTGATTGTGGGGAAGGAGAAGCATGCTGTGTCGAATGCTGCACACAAAGAAAGACAATAAGGTGGCAACCACCATGGAATAAGAACCTAGGTCCTCCCCATGTCCTCTTACCTTGTCAGCCCTGAGGTCTTCGTTCAGCCCCTTGAAAAGAGAGGGGGAAAATGTCAGTGCCTGATACTGATCAGCTGCTTCCTTACTCAGGAGGGTGAGGACTCAGATCCAGGAATAATCCTATGTAATAAAAGGGTAATATGCAAACTGACCTTCACTCCAACACACAAGATGGCTGCCCTCATGTGGTCAAAGATGGCTTCCCTCAGGAGGACACAAATGGCCACCACAAGATGGCTGGCAGGGGAGGGAAGTTGGGGGGGGGACCAGGCCAGCAGAGATGGGCAATTGAGGGGGACCAGGCCTGAAGAGGAGGGCAGTTGGGGTGGGGGGCAGGCCTTCAGGGGAGGACAGTTGGGGAGACTACACCAGCAGGGGAAGGCAGTTAGGGGGAACTAGGCCTGCAGGGCTGGGGAGTTGGGGGGGACCAGGTCTGCAGGGCTGGGAAGTTGGGGGGGAGGGAACCAGTCTAGCATGGGGGAGAAGTTGGAGGGGACCAGGCTGGCAGGGAAGGGTGGTTGAGGGCAATCAGGTCAGCAGGGGAGTAGTTAGGTACCGATCAGGCTGGCAGGGGAGTGATTATAGGGTGATCAGGCTGGCAGGCAGAAACAGCTAGAGTCAATCAGGCAGGTAGGCAAGCAGTTGGGAGCCAGCAGTCCTGGATTGTGAGAGGGATGTCTGACTGACTGTTTAGGCCTGATCCCGGTAAACAGGCAGCCGGGCATCCCTTGAGGGGTCCCAGATTAGAGACAGTGCAGACTAGGCTGAGGGACACACACACACACACACACACACACACACACACACACACACACCTGTGCATGAATTTTGTGCACTGGGCCTCTAGGCCTATATAATAAAAGATAAATATGCAAATTGACTGTACCTTCATTATGCCCACAGCCAATTAGAGTGAATATGCAAATTAACCCAAGTATGGTGATTAATTTGCATATGCAGGTGCTGAGAGGCCTGAGTCCTGGAAACCTCCTCCAGACCCAGGCCGATCCTAGCCTGTGGGCCCACACGTAGGTCCTGAGTGGCAGGGGTCCTAGAACACCCCCTGGCCACTTGGAGCCTATGGGTTCAGGTGCCAAGCAACCTGGTGGGTGGGAACATGTTTTTACCCCATCACCAGCGGCTTTCAAAGGCTCGCACAAGTGGAGGCGGTTTGGGTCCACACCCCCAGCTAGGCACCCACGACTGGGGGTTAGCTGCTGGCCTCTGAGATGTGCTGAGACCCTTGTGGCCACTGTTGCGTGCTACTCAGGGTCCCTGCATGCCCTCAGCCTGAGGCCCAAGGTGGGGCTGGCTGCTGGCCTCCTCCAGCCGCTTGCAAAGACTTGTACACGAAGCAGCTGTTTGTGCCCCGCCCCCAGCCCAGCACCCTCCACCGAGGGGATGGCTGCTGGCCTCTGGGGTGTGCGGTGACCCCGACCGCCACCACTGGGTGGCAGGGACATGAGCCTAGCCCAGTGGATACAACCCAGGGGCAGTATGAGCTGCAGAGGATACAGCTTTTTAAAAATATATATATTTTATTGATTTTTTTTTAACAGAGAAGAGGGGAGAGGGATAGACAGTCAGAAATATCAATGAGAGAGAAACATCCATCAGCTGCCTCCTGCACACTCCCCACTGGGGATGTGTCTGCAACCAAGGTACATTCCCTTAACAGGAAACAAGGGACCCTTCAGTCTGCAGGCCCACGGTCTATCCACTGAGCCAAACCAGTTTGAGAGTAAATACCTTTTCTGACAGCTAATTGGCTAAGCTCCTTGTAGGCTGCCACTTGCAGTGTTCTTGGTAATTTGGGTTATAAGAATCCAAGAAGGTGATCTAGAGTTTTTCCACCTCACTCCTGGAGGGAAAAATGAAGGTCCCTTGATGGGACTCAGATTGGAGAGGCGGCAGGCTGGGCTGAGGGACAATCCCCTCTGCCCCCCATGCATGAATTTCATGCACCGGGCCTCTAGTTTAATATAAAAGATAAATGGAATAAATCTAGCACCTCATGTTATGGAGCAATATATACATGGCACATATAATGATAATATTGCTTATCATTTCCATTTAAAACTGAGTATTGAAAAATGTGTGTGTGTGTGTGTGTGTGTGTGTGTGTGTGTGTGTGTGTGTTTTGGGGGCCTTAATTTTGCCTTCTGGACAATGAAGCTTTTCCTGATCAGGTGTGAAAGAAAGAGGGAAAGACTGGAAATGGCTGTAAATTAAAGCGTGACCCTATTGTGAAAAAGGTCAATGAAAATTTTGGGACTAGGGGATTTTTCAGAATTATTGACGTCATACAAATTCTCTTTTTAAGGCTGAATTAGCAGCCATCAGAATTCATATAAATTTTATTTTGTTTTGCACTTAAAACATTTGCTATAATAGGCTTGCTGTGTGAAAATACCAGTGAGGGAGCAGACTTTTTATAAAATTGATTAAAATGTGTGGAGCTGCTGTGATGATTTCCTCTGTGTTTCCTTTGGCCTCAGATAATACCACAAAGTGAACTCAGTGACGCACACAGGCAGCTGATAACAGCTGACACATGTGGATCTTAAGCCAAGTGTGTATTATCAGAAAACGAGCTAAAAAGCCCATAAAACTCCCCACTGCCTGACTGAAAAAACATTTAAAAAAATCCCTAAACACCATGAAATGATATTTTAAAGTTTGCGTTCTAAAACACTTCTAGTGAAATATGAAATTAGAGTAAAAGCACTAATGAATGAGCTATATATACAACATAAATATTAATGTACTTTTCAATGGCAGGATATCTGAGAAATGCTTGAATCTTTCATTAGAATTTACAATTAAGTATCGGAAGTCTCTTATTTCCTCTTAAAATTTAATTTGAATATTTTAACCAAAGGTAAACAAGAGAGAGTTTTAAAAAGTGAAGTAATATCATAGGCTTAAGTTGAAAAGGGAAAAGAGCAGAGAAAAATAAAGAAAAAGAGCAGTCCTCTGCTAAACCTCTTTTCACCATAGATTTCTGCTTCCGAGTGATTCCACCCTCAATCATTTCAGCTGTCGCTGCTATTATTCATCTTAATATTTTAAAATAGCCGCTTATCCAGTTAGTTCTTAATTATTAATTTCTAGAAACTGTCTAGTGACATTTTATATGGAAAATATGAATTTTGCTCTCTTCTATTCCCCACTTCTCTGTTTTCACATTCCCATCCTTCCAATGTAGTTTTTGATTAAATCCTTTTGGTACATTTTTCTTGGCTAAATTATCTTCTTATTATAATTATTCAGCTATAATTCACCACTGAACCATAGTGAATCAGGATCAGCTTTTCATTTCCCCTATTGTCTTTATCACATTTAGTTTTCTATATGCTCACCAATTTATTCTCAAAGTCCCCAAGAGGACTGAAGATCCTCAATGTGGACTTCTCAATGTGTTCAAACACACCAAGTGTGGCGGCCACAGACACGCACTACTCTGAGCTCCTTTGAGAACACCAGCTATAGGGCGCATGGGGGTCTCCTTCAGTGACTGTTCCTGTGAATGCTTAGGCCAGATCTGCCTAAGGCTGCTCCCCGCCAATGACTGAGCATCAGAGGGGCTTTGGGGCAGCTTACAAATAAGACATTGTCCTCTATAGTGGAGGGCCATACCCAGCCAAGGAGTAAACACAAGAATTTGGAAAGTCACAGAGCCTCAGAGGTGCTTAAATGCTCAGACAAAGCAGGTCCTGGGACCCCGTGACAGGGAATGGAGACATCTAGGATAATTCCCTGGCAATTTGGGGTCCACAGGTCCTCAGAATGCTCAGAATTTACAGAGATGGCTCCTTTCTCCACATCAAGGACTATCACTTCTCATTGTTGGAAGATGATGCCTTTCCCCCATAGCAACAAGTGTTCCCTTCAGGAATGCGTCCACCCTCTCTCCAGGATATCAAGCTGGTAACTGAGGTTAAATTCTAATGCAACCCTACTGGGTAAGTGCTGGGCCTGATAAGAGAGAAAGAAATAATGCACCAATGGAGTGGCAAGAATTACTTAACATGTACTAATAGGAGCTTAGGGAGCACAGTTGTGATTGGATTTTGACAAGGCTTAATCTATGGAGCCCAGAAGTTAGACTGTAAACAAACAAATAAACAACCAAACAACCAAACAAAAAACTTCCTGACTTGGGGTGCTCTCTTGGAGCATAGGATTCAACACTCTGGCAACATCTCAGGCAATGGAACAAACTTGCTGCTTGAGAGGATCTTAGACCCTAACTAGAGAAATCCTCTGAGGGATATGGAAATGGGAGATGGAGATGGAGAGGAAGAAAAACAAAGGCTAAGGGAAATGGGCCTTCACAAGAAGTGAAGTTTTTTTTTTATCAGATGCTGATAAGAGGCACTCATCAACAATTTTATTCTCATATTTACTCTGAGAATTAATTAATACTGTCTCAATTTTATGGAAAAGACATGGTATGTTAATTGCCCAGTTAATTCTTTTACTCATTGTACATATATTTACTGAGCTCTAATTACATACCACGCATCATTCTCAGCAAAATAATATCAGTACTAAAACCAAGGACTGTCTGATTTTAAAATCCAATCACTTTACAGTAGGTCAATAAAATGGCCCAACAATGCAAACATGTTTGCCCTATGAACCTTCTACTTGGTTCCTCTATTCTGATGAAACAGAGAGCAACTGCTTTACACAATTTAAGCAAATAAATTATTTCACCACTTTTAAAGTATTTTAAGTGCACTTCACCTATTAGTAAGATTACTACTAATTCATATTTCATAATTTAAGATATATCACTTTGATTTTAGTTTACATTGACACTCACTTTGAAGAAATAATTTGATAATCAATGTAATAATTTACACAAAATTATAAGGAAACTTGTGAATTTGAGGAGTGATGGTGGTTGTATTTAACTCATCTTTTAAAGCAAACTATTTTATTGATGCATATTGCTTTGTTAATTGCTTTCATCATTTATTGAAGCAGACTTGAATTATATTTACTTGTATAAAACAATTAAGGTTATATTACTCAATTTCCTTATAAAAATTGTGGTTTAGTAATCCATACAATTTTTCTGTGTTCACATCTTCTAATTTTTATTTTTGAGAGACAAGAATTCTTTTGTTTTTATTTTTCTACTAGAGGCCCAGTGCATGAATTCATGCACATTGAAAGGAAATTAATTAGAAGAAATATTTTAAAGGCTGGGGAGAGACCATGGGAGGTTGACTCCAGGGTGTGTCCAGCCCATCTTTCCCAAACCTGATCATCTGGACCCAAGCAGGAAGCTAACCTACTGGTTGGAGTGTCTGCCCCCTGGTGGTCAGTGCACATTGTAGTGACTGAGCAGTCAGTCAACCAAATGGTTGATGGAATGGTTGGACATTTAGCATATAGGCTTTTATATATATAGAGAGAGATTGGTTACAATTGAAGAGGGACAAACATTATTGGCCATCTTATGCATGTGGGATTTTTGTGGGAAAAATTAAACGCTCTGGCACATTTAAAACCTACTGAAAAGCAACAATGGGGCCACGAAGTTAAGTGCTATCCCACACTGGCTACTGCTAAACCATCAGTATGGCACTATTTTTGCCAACAGGCTTATAGAGCTGAGCACCTCTTAAAGCATCACTTATCTTGGAACAAATATAGAGGTGGATCAGCAGAGTGATGAGTACATCATGGGCTTGGCAAGAAGAATGAGTTACTAGGAGCAAATGCTGGTGAGTTTAATGACTCTTTGGGGATATGTAGGCACTTAAGAGTCTCTGGGGTGTAAATTTGGGTAATTCACAAGTATGAAATTTCCAGTCTGGTTGAAAGAGGCACAAATTATGCAATGCTTTTCGAAAGCAATTTTAATATGAGAGGAACACTGCAGACTAGAGAGGACATATAAATATTATGTTAATGACATTTCTTTTGTCATTGTGGGACAGTTAATTGATTCTGTGAAAAAGATGGAACAAAAGTGACTTCCTAGAAAACTTCTTCTCCTTCTAGGAGAAGAAAATAAAACCAGGGCAGGATTTATCATTTTAAGTCTCTTCGAAATAATTGTTTTTCCTGATTAAAAATGATTGCCCTAATTCAGTAGGGATTCAGAGTCTGGAAAAGTGTCATTTGATTAAAGAGAAAAGAGTTCTAGGAAATATCCTCATTCCCTTTAACAACAAAAATTAGATCCAACGCACCAAGATAGGTTTTTTTTCTAGAAGCTAGGATGTTTGAAGGGATGATTTAAAAAGCATAACATTGTTTCTTGTTTTTCAGTTTATTTCACTTTCCTGGACTTCAAATATTGTGCCTTTTACTATTTCTGCATTTCACTAGTGAAATGGAGTCAATGCAAATACAGTTTTTGAACACAATTTTAATGCTTTTTATGTGTCCCTTCCCTCCTATCCAAGTGGAGTAAAAGGGATATTCCACCCTATATAATAAAGAGTGAATATACAAATTGACTGTCACTCCACAACAAATATGGCGGTGCCCATAGCCACAAAATGGCGGTGCCCAGTCTTCTCAGCCCTGTCAGAGTCCTCCAATCCTGGCGGGGGACAGCTGCTGAGAGAGGGCAGCATGAGTGGCCTGGTGGAATGCTTCTTTGTCACTGTGGCGATGAGGCAAGTATTCCACGCCTGACCATGAGGGCCTCTGGCCAGGCCGGATGTGAAGGAGGGCCTCTGGCCAGGCCGGGTGTGAAGGAGGGCCTCTGGCCAGGCTGGGCATAGAACACTTGCATCATTGCAGGATGTGCTGAGTGACCCCCTTCTGCATGAATTTTGTGCACTGGACCTCTAGTCTATAATAATAAAAGCTATATGTTAATTGGACCAGACAGCCTTCTAGATGAAGCTGGGGCTGTAAAGGCCGAGGCAAGCCTCCGCTACTGAGAGGGCCAAGCCCCTTGCATGAATTTCATGCATCAGGTCTCTAGTATACTAATAAAACAATGGACAAAAGATAATGGGATTGTGATCCCCTAAAAAAAAAGGTCTCCAATTGCATAGTTTACTGCTTAGCTTATGGAGGGTGCAATCAGAGACCAGGGGTTTGCTAAATTGAGGAGAAAGAAGTTCAAGTGCACAAAGGCCAAGTCAGCTAGAATTTGTAGGATAGTGGGCCAGTGAGGAGGTGGCAGAATAAGGACAGGGCTCTGGAGATCTGCAGAGATCTCCCACAAATCTTTGGTTAACTACCAATCTCAGTAAAGCTAACTGATGTGGCAGTAAAGGGTGGGAACACATCACATAGAGAATAGGCCGAATAAGTTCTCAGAGCTCAAACTGGCTGTTCATGTTTTCACTATGCAAGTAGAAATAATTTGTAATACACAGGGCATGGGGTAATACGCTCAGAAGAGTTTCACCTTAGTTGTAGGGATAAATTGGCTGTATGCAAACGGCTGATATTGACATGCACCCCAATAAAACTTATAAACAAGCCACAAAATGATCTGCCTGATTCAAATGAACTTAACTGCATATCAGAAAAAAAATCCTATTTAAAGGAATACAATAGAACCCAGCAAAGAACAACATAAAATTCATAAAGATGACCTCAAAGACAAAACTAAGCAGTCATGCAAAGAAGCAGAAAATGTGATTATAATCAGATGAAAAGAAAAAACAGATCCAGAAAACCACCCAGAAATTAGAAGAAACTAGCAGACAAGGATGTTAAAACAGTAATTGTAAGTGTGCTCCATATGAAAGTTGAGGAAAACCTCAACATGATGAGGAAGACAAGGGGAAACCCACGTTATTTTAAATTTCATTTGAAAGTCCATTTGGAAATCAGTAAATACTATTTTGCAAGAATAGGAACATCTCTAGGATTTTTTAATTGGTATATTTTCCCCTAGTTTAGCCTGAGGCATTAGAACCACAGGGTCAAGTTTTAACAGTTGTGGTTGAGACACTCCTTTCCTCTTATGAGAAATAGATGAAAAAGAACAATAAAACAGAAATAAACTTTTTCTAATCCAAATAAAGCTAACACAGCAGATTTTATAAATGTCTAAGCTTTAATTTTAAACACGTTATTTCACCTGACCACAGCTTTCTTATGGTAGATTAATTTTCACATTTGACATATGAGATTATTAGATATCCCTAACAGTTTATTCCTTTGGCTGTCGTGGCTCATTCTTTGAATAAATTCAAAGCCTTGATAGGCCAAGCTCTCTTCTGGTCCTAGGACTGTAGTTGGTCACAAGATAGACAAGGTTTGTTGCAAACAATCTCCTGGAGAGAAATAGCCAGTAATCAAAGTTGTATATATTTATATTTCTGTTCGTGATGAGCATGTTGTAGGAAATAAAGCCCAGCTCTATGATGGGGAGAGACACCCGGAACGCCTTCCCAGTAGGAAGAGAAGACCCAAATGGCCAGCAGCATCCACTTGTGCAAAATCAGTGAAAGAGGATTCCAGGCCGAAAAAGTGACAGATCCACCCACCAAAAACAAAGAAGCAGTCTGTGCAAGAGAGAGATTGTACAAAACAGACTCCTTTATCTAGACCAGGGGTGGGCAAACTTTTTGACTCGAGGGCCACAATGGGTTCTTAAACTGGACCGGAGGGCCGGAACAAAAGCAACCTGACCATGCTGGCACTCTCATCTTGGGCTGCTGGTAAAGGAGCGGAGCGGAGAGCAAGAGAACCCTCTGCTCTTTCAGCTCCACGGGCTGGATAGAACAGCCGAACAGCCCGTAGTCTGCCCCCGGCTGATCTAGACCAAATAACCAGGAAATAACCCTTCTGGTTAGGCTTCAATTCCATCCTCACGTATGGGCCAACTGCATACTGCTTGGTAACACTGGTTTTTATTAACTACCCACAAAGGAGGTGGAGACAACAGAATTGCCATTCTTGCACAGTGAATAGAAGATGAGTCTGTAGGCGACTTGGTTGGTAATGTAGATCTGGCCAGTCTGATAGTTAATAGGTTAATGCTATTAATTCAATTAAGAGTTCATAGTTAATCCTCTATTAAAAGCCTGCAGGAGAAAAAAAATATATAGTACAGGTGACAGGAAGCTCAGCTTTTATCACTTGTTGCTGAGAAAACATGCTAGCTAACATACAGGTAAAATGCTGTTCAAGAGGCTTTATTTGGAGGGCCATGTTTTGGGATATTTCTATCTCAAGTACAGTTCATCAGTACTGACCCAAGCCTGTTATTTCCATCTTGTAGCCTGTGTGGTCTTATTATGGTGCTGATGTGCGTAAATGTGTGTGTGTTTTTCCCCCTGTGGTTTTCTTACAGGTTCTGGAGAGTTCTAGATAGTGCAAAAGGTCTTAGGTCAGTTTATCTTTCCAGATACAGAACAAAGTAAAAGTGCCCCAATAAGCTGGTGCTTAAAGTAATATTATAAGTTTAGTTTGCCTTGCCACGAGTAAACACAAAACAAACAAATAAACAAAAACTTAAAGATAAAATCAGAAATCATTAGCACAGAATAATACTCTGGAGACTACGAAGAAAACACACACACACACACACACACACACACACACACACACTCAATCCCTCAACTATGCCAGTTGTTGTTATCTATCTCTTTTTATAGTATTTCTCAGATGTGCTTGTCAGAGTGTTTTGTGGTATTTTTTATGGGAGAAAGGATAATGTAAAACACTATAGGTTTTTAATTCATAGTAACTGGTGGAAAAGAGAAAGATAATTGAGTCCTTATAACTCAGCAAGGATAAATGATCTAGGTTGTAAATCTATTAGGTAATTCAATAATTTTTAAAACTATCTCCTTATAAACTTAAGGGAGTAGCCTAGTAGCCAGAGATCTAAAGTTTAACTTTTTAAATCTTCACCCGAGGATATGCTTATGTGTTTTTAATTTTTTTTATTCATCCAACATTTTTTGTATTTTTTAATTTAAATTATTTATTGTTGAAAGTATTACATATATCTCCTTTTTCCCCATTGACCTCTCCCCCGCCAGCTCTGCCTCTGTCCTAACCACCCCAACCCCCCCCCCCCCCACCAGCACACACTACTGTCTGTGCCCTTTGGTTATGCTCATATGCCTGCATACAAGTTCTTTGGTTGATCTCTAACATTTCCCCTGACACACACACACACCACACACACACCTTCCCTCTGAAGCTGTCTCTGGATCTATTTTTGTTCATCAGTTTATGTTGTTCATGATATCCCACAAATGAGTGAGATCATGTGATATTTATCTTCCTCCTTCTTGCTTATTTCATTTAGCATAAAAAATATGAATGCTTCATGAATTTGTGTGTCACCCTTGCACAGAGGCCATGCTAATCTCTGTATTGTTCCCATTTTAGTATATGTGCTACCAAAGTGAGCATGAATGTTTTTACTGATTTTTAGAGAGAGAGAGAGAGAGAGAGAGAGAGAGAGAGAGAGAGAAACATTGATGTGAGTGAAACATTGACCAGTTGCCTCCTATGTGTGCCCTGGACAAGGATTGAACCTGCAACCTAGGTATGTGACCTGAAATGTCCTAAACTTCATTGGTATATAATTATAAAATAGCATATGTTGCTATGTCCACATAATAGGTTACTAGTGGACCATTAAGATAATTATGCTTATATCTATTGTCATGAAAGAAATTCATGCTCCATTGACTACAGTAAGTGAAAATTGGGGGGCTGTTTTAATAATTCATATAATTATATGTGCATTAAATATATGAAAATATATTTACCAATGTATTTCAAAGTAGAGGATTATGGGTGATTTTATATTTTTACTGTTTTAAAATATATTTTATTTGTACTTTCATGTATTAATAGGTATTTTTATAGCCATAAAAGACTAAAAATCTATTCCTACTTTTTAAAAGTGATACCGAATATTTCATTATAATTAGATTGAGAAAAAAGATGTGGGTAATAATACTTCATGTTGTGAAATCCAAACAACCCATGGAAAAGAGCTACAGTTTTTAAAGGAATGACTTGACCAGTCACATGGAGAAATGATATCTTGTTTCCTTTTAAGCAAAGGGACCTGGCTCAATAAAATAAAATGGAGAAATTCAAATGTATAGAAAGTAGTGTTAATAAGGAAGGCATGGATACTTTTATACTGTTATATACACATGCACACCCAGCTATGGCTTTCATAAAACTAGTGCTTGCTTGGTTCTGTAAAAAGAGAAATATTTCAGCTTTTATGGTAAAGACATTTTGGAGGTAGAGTAGGCTGGTTTGGAAAGGATTCCACATTTGTCATGCTTCCTTTCATGCTTAATAAAAAAAATGAGTCTGACCTGATGAATGGAACATTGTTAGAAGTCAGAAAACATTCATGCTTCTCATTATACTTTCATTTGTCACATGACTTTGATGAAGGACCCTCCTCCTAGTAGGAGGGTCATTAATCAACCAAAGATATGCAGAACATTTCCCTTTTAATACAGACATTTAATAAACTAAACCAAAATAATGAATACCAGTTAGAAATAAAACTCTAAGAATCACTTTGTTTATTATATACTTTGAAAATCCATTGAATATTTTCTGCTTTTTAGTACAAAGTAAGAGAATTAATTTAGAGTTTAACTAAGCCATAATGTTCTTTTAAGCAAAGCATCAGCAGCTAATTTTATTTTAGTTTTTGAAGCAATAAGAGACTATTAGGGTGGAAGCAGGCATGCAAGTAATGAGGAATTCTTTTTTTTTTTTTAACCCACTCCGGGTGTGAGAGAGACACACACAATCTCCCACACACCTGCAGCTAAGATACATGCCCTTGACCAGAATCAAACCCGGGACCCTTTAGTTCATAGGCTGACGCTCTATCCACTGAGCCAAACCAGCTGAGACAAAGCATTTGAATGCTGTTATTGTATTTTGTACAATATTATTGTATTATTAACATCTTCAGATGTTAATAAGTTCTCTTGAATCTAAAGCTTAGCAATATGTTTGCCAGTATCAATAAGCAAAAGGTGGGGTATTTTATTTTTTCTTTTGATTAAAGATTAATTAACTTCTTTCATGTTTTCTCTTTATTTGCTGATAAAGGAGAAAAACAAGGGGATAACACGTGGACACTTAGTCATGTTGCTTATTATTATAAAGTGACATTAAAACATGGTTTGCTTTATCTAGACAGATGTGGCTTTAATCTCTTTTGGTTGACTTGAAGAATAATTATGCACACATCTGGAGTTTACTTTCTGGAAAGGTCAATTAGACTTCCAGCGGATATCATTAGGCACTTATGATTTTTCACTTCCAGATTAATGTACTATAGGTTGAGATATAGTTAACTCTATGTTGCTGTAAAGGAAAATGTTTAGTGGAATAAGGTTGTTACCTAGACATTGAATTGTAGTTACCTGCAATAATTACCAGTAAGCCTTCTGAATTCTGCTTTTAAAATCTGTACCACGGCAACCCAGCATTAACTGCAGGACTGACTCCTGGTTGGTCAAGCCTCTGGTCATTGTGGATGTGATGGAACCAGGGTTTTATATATTAGAATTGTCCCTTAAAAGAAAAAAATAAGAATAGATTCTAGCCGAAACCGGTTTGGCTCAGTGGATAGAGCGTTGGCCTGCGGACTGAAAGGTCCCGGGTTCGATTCTGATCAAGGGCATGTACCTTGGTTGCAGGCACATCCCCAGTGGAAGGTGGGCGGAGGCAGCTGGTTGATGTTTCTCTCTCATTGATGTTTCTAACTCTCTATCCCTCTCTCTTCTCTGTAAAAATTCAATGAAATATATTTTTTATAAAAAGAAATAAAATAATTTTTAAAAAAGAATAGATTCTAACTCATTATTCTATTGACAGTTTCAAGATTTAAAGAATTTTCATTAGCAGCCTTTTAGATCATACTAATGATTTATTTGACCATTTAGGTGTCAAGCAGGGCTTTGTCAAGAGTGCTACACTTATGTTATTTTATTTCATTTTATTTTTTAGCAATAAATGCTTCTAATTCTGAGACAATACAGAAAGTTCTCTGAGGAGCTGATTCAGACTTTCCACCAAAGGGCTGTGCTGGGCATAGAAGACATAAACATCAACCACATTTTGGCACAACCTTCATCATTCTCTGTGGTTTGACTTTTCTGATGATGTCTAAACTTAAACATAAAAGGAAACCCCACCTTATATGGATGACTTGGAATGGAAAAGAAGCTCCACGGCTTTCCTGTTTGGCTGGTGGGTTTGACATTTCTCACACGTGCATTTGCTTTGAACTTCTCCTAAGTTAGGTGCTATGTAAATACAAGTTATAATTAGTTTGCTTTCTTTGGGTTCCTTGAACAAAACACTCTCCCTCATGATCTACTGTGCACATTGACTTTGAATGAATATGAGTTTCGAATTTAGATTTAGAAAGCCGATAACATGACTGAGATTAGTCTTTTCTTCGCCTGTAATCTGGGGCTGCAGGATTGGGCCCAAATGTGAAGGGAAGAAAACATGGGAGAACCTTTTGATTTAGCCATGAAATAATCAGGGGTGAGAAGTGGAGCTTATAGGCTCTGATTGAAGGTGCTATTTTTCATTTTCATGAAAACTGGCATTACTGTACAGCTGCTCCTAAACCAATGTTCCTTTCTATTGGGCTCCTGTGAGTCCTCTTCTTTAAATTTATATATCACTTGGGATCCTGAGGGGTGAAATAATACTTTTAAGATTCAAGGTAGTTATTGGGATTTTGTTTGGTTTTAGATTTTTAATGTAATCCAACATGTTTAAAATGTTTTCTCTTAATTGCTATTATGAGTATGTGAATATTTGTTTAAGCCTACAGAATGGCTTCCATGTTCAAGTGAGGAAAAATACTGAAGAATTCACAGGCTAATTAAAACCCTAAAACCACGTTCTCACTACTCTCACCTGCCCTTCACTATTCTGCCAAGCTTGTATGATTGCCTCAGTTTCCCATTTAGCACTGGCTTTGTAGACTTGGGCCCCTGAGAGCAGAGACATTCATATGCCTACATGTTTATACATAATAATAAACATTATATTCATGTAACTGGAGCTTCAATCATTTTATGCCTACACTGGCTTGATGGCAGAGTTTCACCAACAGGAGAAAATCCTTGGTTTGTCACATTGGGAATGGTCTGGGAATGGTCATTTTATTATAATGTCACATGATTATAATAAAAACAAATTCATGTGCTAATGTTTGATTATGATGAATTTTTATGGCAAACTTGCTAGTTATTTTTTGATTAATAAAAAATAAAATGAAGTAACCAGAAGTAAAATAAAGAGTTGTCAACACTCAGACAAATCTGTTTAGATCTAAGTAAGATAAGTTCTCACCAACTCCTCTGCCCCTCATTTTTCACAAGTGTTTGTCTCAGCACATGGTTTTCCCATCTAATCCTGCCTTGGCACTTGCTTCTTGGAGGGTCTGAACTAACACAGCAATAAAAGTGCAATCAATATTAGCTATTTTATTTAACTTCTAGCTATATTACTCTTTTCTCCATGGCTTCCAATGTATTTGTTTTCTTTCTGTTTTCTAGTAGAAAAATAGAAATAATCTCTCTGATAGTTGTAAAAGAATTCATTATTTTAAGAGGACAGTAATGATTTAATATGGAAGAATTTTTAAAAAAATGAATATTTTAAGTGGAAGTATTTACTATGTCTTGATATTAAGCTTTACATCTAAATGGACTAGTAAAATTTATACGAGTGTGTTATTAAGGTATAGATATAACTTTGAGTAGGAACAGCAGGAGGAAGTGAAGAATGTGAAGGAAGTCACCTGGCCAGGCAGTCCCCCCACTGTCTGGATGTGGAGGGAGCTCCTCCTCTGTCTCTTCTGCTGGCATTTTCAGCCAGTACATCCTGGATGAGCCAAAGCCAGGCATTTCCTGCAAGGTAGCAGGAGGGGCAGGAAACACCATGTGCTTCCTGGTTTTGGAGGTGGCACAGGGCTGTGTGTGCGGTGGCCCATAAAAGCAAACACCCAAGGCAGGAAAGGATCTGGTGACCTTGTCAACTGAGTTCTGCTTTTCAGCAGAATGACACAATCCCTTATTAAATTTCAGTCTGCACTCAATAACTACGGGGAGCACACTTACTGCAGAACCTTTACTTTCAGGACTGCAATCTAATAATGTAGAGAGAACAAATACCAGCTCTGTCAGGGGAGAGAAACAGACAGGCTCCCCCTCAGCAGCCTCGGAGCTTGGCAATGCTCTTGACAGGGATAAGCAAATATCGTTGCCCTGGAGGGAGGTGTGGCCATTTAGGAATCACTTCACTAAGAAGAAGAGTCCTGAGCAGAGTTGAGAAGTAAAGGTATAAAGTTATGTCTTTGATAGGGAGAAGAGTGCAGTCATTCTAGTTAAGGCCACAGCGCCAAGTCACAGAATGATTTGTGAATGGGGGCCAGGATCTTGGGTAAACCTTCTAAGTTCTTAAACATGTTATAAAACTCCATATTTGACCTCGGGACCTCCCCACCCCGAAGGGCCGCCTTGCTGCTCCTACAGTCCCCGGAACTCACGGCATGAGGACTCCTTTGCCAGTATTGAGTGCTGTGCCTGGAATTTTTATGGGAGCTCACATTTAAAAGTGACTAACTAGGGGAGCTACTGAGGCATCTTGCTTGCTTGGGTACATGTGGTTTTTCAAATATTTGATTCAAAATTAGTAATTTATATGGCTTCATCAAAATGCATGGCTGATATAACTGGCTTTCATTATATAACTAGAGGCTAGGTGCACGGATTCGTGCACAGGTGGGGTCCCTTGGCCAGGCTGTGCCCTCTCACAATCCAGGACCCCTCAGGGGATGTCAGAGAGCTGGTTGCAGCCCAATCCCTACAAGCCAGGCTGAGGTGCACAAATCTGTGCGGAGCCTCCAGATCTTTGGTTAATCTCTTCTTGCCCTCTCCTTTCCCCTTCCCTCTGAGATTCATCAGTGTGTTCCATGTTTCCTGGTAGTCAGTGCACAACACAGCTACTGGCCAAACAGTCAAAAGGTTGGCCACTCGCTTAGGCTTTTATATATATAGATGCAATTTATATTTTCAATACATGAGATCAACATGATAACAGTATTTTCTGGATCCTGAATTAGAGCTATCATCTGCGAAGAAAGTTTTATGATTAAGAAATAGATAATTAAGTACTTTTATATGATAGGGGTTTAATAAATATTTTTAAAATGGATAAACTCACCCATTTATTCAACACACATTTATTTTAAATAGTGATACATACTATAAGGATCAGGGTGATAGTGAGTGGGCTGTATGTGTATAGCAGGGATGATGCTCTGTGACTTAGATTGGGAACTAGTTCAAGGTCTAAATTCCAACATTATTTGAAATTCCTATTTGGTATGGTTTACTTACAAATTGCCAGAAGGTGTGTAATAATATTCAAATTTAAATTCAACATTTCCTTGGGGGAAGTTAAATTTTGTTTATTTCAGGTTCACAGACTTTTCCCTGGGGTTTTATTTTCATTCTGGTTGAAAAGAACCTGGGGGGAAAGAACAGTTACCCTCAGTAATTGAAGGTAAATCCTTAAGTGTGGATTTTTCTCCCTTTGGCTGATGTTTCATTGACTTCTGCAACCCTGGTATTTCTAGAATGCCAACAAAGTGATTATTCTGGACTCTCTCCAGTTGACTTCTGTTGATACTATCAGAAACTGTCAACAACTCTTGGTAATTATACATTTTTGTGTTTTTTTCAGTAAGTAATTCGCAGTCATACACTGTTTTGTTGAGCATTACAAGCTGATTTGTTGATGACATCCTTTCCTATCATGCACTTCCCAGATAGAGAAGGAATCATGCCTGAATTGTGAGGTTCATCATTCATTTAGTAAGAGTCTATCAAGAACCTATCATGTGATAAGTGTTTGTGATAATAAGTTGAATCCTATGCACCTAGTGACATTCCATCCTTTTTAGCCTGAAAAATAAAAATTTGATACAGTTCAACTTACTAAAAAACAAGTCCTTCTTTAAAGAAAATTCAATTGAATATAAAGTTTTAGACATATAGACAAATAAGTGCCTTTAAGATTTTTATTTGTACATAATTAGACATTTTGTGGTCATGAAAACATAAAATTGTATAGGACAAAAATATTTCTGTATAATGAAACTGTTTCTCTGATACACAGTCTCATCTGGAGGAATTTTTTTTCCTATACTAAGCATTCCAGACTACCAAAGGGTATGGTTATCCTTATACTGTACTATAAAGAATTACTTATTTGTTCACTTTGTTATAATTTTAAAAGCTAGAATTAAAATGAAAGGAAATTAAGGTGAGAGTTGAACAGTACCTCAGGCTTTGTTCCTGTTTGGAAGAATTAATTAATCCTTTAAATTTTTTTATTTTAATTGCTGAGACTATTACAGATGTCCCCCATACTCCCCTTTTTTGTCCCTCTCCACCCATCCCCACCCCACCCCAGGCCTTCACCGGTCTATTGTCAGTGTCATCTTGAGTGTATAAGCAACTTCAGCTCCGAGTTATTTCTTTTCTCTTCAAGTCAAGTTCTCATGCTGAGAAAGAAATAGAGAGAGTCCCTCAGACAGCCATACATTTGGATGGAAAGGGAAAATACTTTCAATGTTATTCTGAAATTCTCTTATAAGATTTTCAATATAACTTGATACTTGTTCCCTCTCAACCCCAAGTAGCATTGAAATATTTAAAATTTTCTTTTGCAATATGTTTTCTTTTCTAAAGATTTGATTTATTTTAAATTCATGAATCTTGTCACTTGAAGTAAAAAAAAAAATTCCTGGATAATGTGATGAGAAATGTCTGTTTAATAGGCTAGTTTCTGCAGACATTCTTCACCTTCAAAGCATTCAGCAAAATCCGACCTGCTCATAGCTGGAAGGTGGTCCTGTAATTCTCTTCAGTTCATTCATGCTGTGGAGAACAGTCTCTCTGTTAAGCCCCTGGATTTCTGTATGTAGAAGGTATAGGTGCTCCTTTTCTAGATTGTCATGCTTTCTTAAAACTATCTTCAAGAACTAGTCTTTGTTTGTTAATAATTTTTAAAAATGTTTTTATTGATTTTTAGAGGGAGAGGGGATTAGAGGGACAGAGAGATGTGACATTAATGAGAGAGAAACATCATTGATAGGCTGCCTCCTGCATGCATTCTACTGGGGATCAAGCCCGCAACCTAGGCATGTGCCCTGACTGGAAATCAAACTGGTGACCTCTTGGTTCTTGCGTTGATACTCAACCACTGTGCCACACAAGCCGGGCAATAATAATTTGTATAGTATCATCCAGGCTTTTTATTTCATTTTTCCATTTTGTACTCAAGAGTTTTTGACATCAGTAGCTCTCTGGAAAGAAAACAGCATATTGTGATTTCAATGTAGATGCAGATTTTCTAGGGGGCACCATCAACATGATGTCAATGTAATTTTTGCAAAATAGAACTTCAGTTTTCAGATATGAATATAAACATCTAATGTAGCTTGTCCTTTCCTTGTTTTGAACAGCATTTGTGTAGAAAATATTTTCTTAACTTTCACTGTCATTTATAAATCTTACAAATTCTTTAGCATGGCATTTATTGGTGAAATTTATTCATCCAGCTGACAAGAGAAGCTGTTATTTTCGTTTATTTTGCAAAACCTGTGGTATATAATCAATATGTCAACATATCATACTGGTTGAGAGTGGAAATTTTTAAATTTCTTATACAGGATCTTACCCTCACATTTCACTAACTATAATTTTACCTGCTGTTATTAAGTTCTCACCAACTCTGCAAAATTTTCCTTTTCTAGTTGTCATGCTCCCAATAACTCTTCATAACTTGCTTTCTGAGCCTTTTTCCTGAATGTGACTTTTTAAAATCCAAAATTTTTATCCTGTTTGAGATTCAAATTTCTTTTTAAAATGATCAGCGTCTTTCGTTATTCAATGACTGTAATTTGTATGTGTCTTTTCAACGTTGCTCAAGTTACTGCTGCCTCTTTAGTTGTTTGCCACAGACTTACACAGTGGATAGGACAGCTGGGACATAAAACTCAATAAGTAGCTTCTGTTGTAGAGGTGAACTTTCTTTGGGTCCCTTGCTCTACTGGTATAGTGAATTGACTCAGAGGAATATAACTACTCTTCATCAACTTTATCAAAACTGGTCATAGGCCTAACTCTAGAATCCTCCTTTTCCACCTCATACCCCGCCTTCAGAAATCACCCTAATTGACCATCAGACATATTTGTGAAACACAAACGCAAATAAAATATAAAACAGGCACAATAACTACTTGTGTCTCAAGAAATGTCAAGGAATGTGAAAACCTCATAATATAACTTACCATTATCTTACATAATCAACATTTTGTAGCATTTACTATAATAATAACAGGGGACGGGTTACTACTGGTGTGTATAAATGTCTTCTTTAGCATGAAAAATTTTCTTCTGATTTTCTATTATATTAGTAAAGCGTATTTGTTTCCTTAAGGCAGTTGGCTGCGCATAAAAGGAGGCAGGGAAGGTAATTTGAGACAGAGAGGTTAACACCATGTATGGACTCTCCTCTGCTTTGGGCAACAACAGTTCTCACCAGATGTGAAAGGCCTCTGCAACCTGACATCAAAATCGGAGAATGCACTCACCCCAGTGAACACTGTCCCACTGTCCGTGGCTGCAGGGGACTGAAAATCCTCTAACAAAATTGCTAATGGGAATGCTCCTTTACATCAAATTGTCCTGCACATGAAGTTAAAAACCCCCATGCTATAATATTTTTCAATCTTCTTTCAAATAGGAGCCCTGGTGATATCTCACAGGCCCTAGGACTCTGCAGACCTTCTATTGAGAATCCCTGCTGAGACAATCTCACCCAATCTCACGGCTTCACTTCTTTCAAATTTATGTCTCCTCTGATTTCTGGGCATATAAAATTGCTTACTCACTGTCTCTACTTGAATGTTTCATAGGTAGGTCAAACTCGTGCCAAACCTAAATTTCTGTTTGTGTCTCTTCTTCCCCTACCACTCAAAAAAAGAAAATCGTGAGATACTTCTAGTGTGGCCTACCTCAGTGAATACACCAATGTCCACTAATGGCATCACACACCAGCAACCTGGACATTATTCTTTACCCAGCCTCCTCAGTCCCCAGATTTAATCACTCTCCTATCCCTATTGCATCTACTTCCCAAATACCACTAAATTGGACATTTCTCTTAGTCTCCATTCTTACTACCCTTTTTGGGGGGCTAAAATTCTATAAAAGACTATTAAATGGTCTCCCTATTCTACTATTAGCCATTCCAATATAGTCTTCACTATGTGGCCAATTGGATTATTTTTAAAATGCAAAATCATATCATGCCTCTCCCTTATTGAGATTCCTTAATTACCATCAATCTATTGCTCTTAAGATGAAGGCCACAATTCCTAATAAGACAGTGACATGTGTGGTCTGGCCCCTGATAACTTCATAAGCCTCAGCTCTGACATTTGCCTTTTCCTTGTTATATACCATTCATGAAGACTTGTAAATCCCATATTCTACTGTGTTTCCCCGAAAATAAGACATCCCCCGAAAATAAAACCTACTTACAGGTTTCCTTCTGAGTGAAATATAAGGCATCCCCCCAAAAATAAGACCCCCAGGCTCTGTCTCAGAATGAAAATAATTTACCGTAAACTGGTCGCTAGGGCCGCCCCGACTGGTGTCTAGCAACCAGTGACGTTATGAGGAGTCCTGACCTCACTGCTGTGTGAATGGAGAGAAATCAGCGTGGAAACTTTGTGAAACCTAAACTGCAAGAAGTTGTGACTTGGGTGAAGAATTCATGGGAGAAAATCACTGACAGTTGCATTGCAAATGTACTGCGAGCAGGCTACCTTGACAAGAAGTACTCATTTAAAGACAGTGCTATTGCTAAACATGAGACATTTGGTCCACTGATTCTGAAAGAAATGGAGTCACAAAAAATTCACCAGGAAATTCAGGAATTGGATTGTTATAATGATGTTCCAGAAGATGATGACGTGATTGTCATTGAATAGATGAGTAAATTCTTGATGCTGTAGGATTCACAGTTTGTCTGGTTTGTGTTGACAACTACCGTACTACTGTACCATATACAGGTAATAAATTTCCTTTATTTTCATTTAACAATAAATGGGTACCATATTTTTCTTCATGGAAAAATAAGACATACCCTGAAAATAAGACCTAGTTCATCTTTGGGAGCAAAAATTAATATAAGACACTGTCTTATTTTCGGGAAACAGGGTAAGTATCTCCTTCTAATCTCTGCGCTGTTGCTCACACCATCTTCTCTCTGCTTAATATACCTCCCATTCCTTTCATCTCACTCTTACTCATCCTGTAGATCTGATGTCATTTCCCCAGAGAATCTGGAAATTCCTTAGTACTGTGAACTTCTGCCTAATTTCACTTACCACAATTCTAATTCAACAATTAATTGCATAATTTGTTGGTTATCATCTATTCCTGAAGCAACTCTGATTGCTCCTGGAAGATAGCAAATGTATTTGTTTTGTTTACCACCTCATCTCCAACATTATAATATGATAGAAAATAATTGGTGGGACAAAAATAAATGAATGAATGCTTAGATTCACTACTTTGCTTCTTTCATGCTTACAGCTCTCCACTTTAGGAATAGAATTACTATAGTCACTACATAGAAGAAACTAAATTTCTATTTTAGTTTTAAATCTTTGTACAGTAAGCAAAATGCTTAACATTTGAAACATTTAAAAAATAATGCCTACACTACCTTCTTATGTATTATAAGTTGTATTTGATGAAATATAGTTTCTATACACAGGAAGTTAGTAAAGGACATGAAATTTTATTACAAAAATAATAATTAGTGGCTTGAACTTATTGGGATAAAATCATCTTTTTCTTTGCAAGAACAAATGCAAATATGGATTTGAGATTAGAATTGCAGCTGTTGAGTATTTCAGTGCTCATTAATTATTATAGGGCACAGATTTAAAATGTAGAAGGAAAATACAAAGGTCATTTTATAGTATTACTAGAGGCCTGATACACAAAATTGGTGCAAGAGTAGGCCTTCCTTCCCCCCGGCTGCTTTCCTCTGGCACCGGGACCCAGGCTTCCCTCGCAGCCCCGACTTCATCCAGAAGGTCATCTAGAAGGATGTCTGGAAGAACGTCCAGACTAATTAGTATATTACACTTTTTATTATCATATATATTTCTTACTATTATTTTAAAAATGACATTTTGAAATCAGTATTTCCTAGAAAAATACTTAAATATGTAATTTTAATAAATATATATACCAAAATTAATATTTATTTCCTTCTTTGTTTGCATAGACATGACCTTAGCTCTTTTTCCTGAGATACAAGAACACTATTAAAATTCAATGAGAACATCCAGATGTAAATGAATTGTTCATCCAGAGTTCACAGGATGTTTACTTTGGCTTCAGTCCTCCCAGACTGGATCCCTGTCAAGACTTTAAAAATCAATTAGCAGTTCTGGCAAAATTAAATAATATCGTTATTTCAGCTTAAAAATCACTTAGATTGACTAGTTATCTCAAAAAAGAAGTCAAGATTTGATCAGTAGTTATTTAAAGTATGAAGATTAAAAATTAGACTAATGATGTGGTCTATTTCCCCCCTTACATTTTTGAAAAGTTATAGTACATTGCATGACTCATTATGTATTGATGAATAGAGAAAAGTATTCTTGAAAATAGAATTTTGTTTTTTAAAGAGAAATGTAATTTTTTGACATTGAAAGATTTAATTTTTTTAATGTGTATAAAAATTAGCTATATATAGAAAATGAATTTATTTAAAATTGCAGACATTATTTTATTAACAAAATTCAATAGTTTTAGGTCATCTAATTTACAAATGGTTTTCCAATGGCTTTAGTCTATATAATGGTTATGGGTACTATAAAAGCATGTCATTTGGCACTTTTATTGGCCTTAAAATTAGCTAGCTGCCTGTCTGATTTTGACCCAGGGAAGAAATGTACAAGATGTGGATATATGTGGCTTCATAATAAATGAGTGATCTCTGCTGTTTTAGAGAATATATCAGCCACCATTTATGCAATTATTTTTAGTCTGGATATATGGTTGGCATTCAATATATGTTTCTTATTTCCTAAAAGTCACTCGATCATCAAAATGTGGGAAGTATTTGGTGAATATAAAGCTTTTACTTTTTGAAAACGTTTAAAAAGTAAAAGAAGACTTTTGCCCACATGAGAAATTATCTAGTGGTAGAGTTAAGAGAAGCACAGCTAAAAATATACATGAAAAGTTGCAGAAAAAGGGCTAAAGTTAACAAAAAAAAATGGTCAGACTATTACATGTAATCGATGGAGTGAGTTGATACTGCTTGCAAAGATGGATCAGAAAATGAATACCAAATGATTTTTGGGCTGTGAAACAAAGAGAGACATTACTCAAAGATGGTCATTGTTCACTGGGGAAAAATGAAGTATCACTATTGTCATACATGGCTAGGGCTGTAGCCAGAAGAGATAGAATGTGTTTTAAAACTAAAGATAAAAACATAACTGTGGTGGGGGAGAGGAGAGCCAGGCCCAAAGCCAGGCATTGAAAAAATAAATGAGGGGAAAGGTAATAAAAGACTTGGGTAATTTAGGCAGCTAGGTCTGTGAACAAAGGGTATGTACCAAGTCCCTTCCTTCATGCAGTGCCCGGGGAAAGTTCTCCAGGGCTCAAGTGGCCTCTAAAGATCCAATTCTGCCAGGCTAGACTCTGAGCTAATGTAATTGTGCTATTCTCTCTTATTTAAGTAGGTGCCTCTGTTTATTGTCCACAAGTGCCCGCGTTTCAAGAGCTCAATGTTGTTGGTTCTGTTCTTGAACTTCTAGTATTCATATCAACAAGACCATGGTTTCTCCCAGGCCAGCTTCTTAGCTTGATGGCCCAAACATCTCTTACTGATTGTTAATACTTGGCTTACAAACACAAGCTCATTCCTAAGCCCCATTTTCACCACCACCGAATAAAAATGCCAGGTTACAGAATTCCTGAGTCCAAGGGCTGTTACAGTTGTTCACTCAAAAATTTACGACCACAATCACACAAATGATAACCCTTTTATTCAGAACCTAGGTCTGATAGTCTTGATATTCAACACATATTTATCACACAACCTCAGATAGTTTCTGTTTTATGTACATGTGCCTTCTATAATAACTGTAAGACTTTCAGAGTGTGTGCCCCTGTTCTGTGACCTTTGGTTGGGAGAGAGCTTTTGACTACCACCTCCTGCCAACTCCCCAAATGATGTGCTGCAGGTGTAGGGTTTGGCTTTACTGATTACTCACTACTTGTGTTCCTGCCAGTTTTCATTAGTGGCAATAGTTTCATAAAATAAATTTAGCATTCTTGAAAAGATATCGTATGGCTCTATTATGTAATTCTTTTTGCCAGTCCCTGACATAAGACGTTTTTATAACTGACCTCTGAGCTCTAGCTTCTGGATATGAATGTGGGTTCATCATAGATTTTAGGCCAGGATTACCTCATAAATCACTTCTGACCTTTCAAGGTGTAGCAGTGCTTCCTTAGAGTCTTTGAAGGGAAGAATATTCTTCTCTTCTTTTTTCCTTATTCAAAGGGACTCAGTCTCTGTTTCACTAGAGGTAGAGATTATTTAGCACAGCTTGACTGATTTTCTAATGCATCAAGAACTTGTGTTCATTGAAATTGGCTCTAGAGTTTTGCTTCTCAGACTTGACCAGCCATTTGAATGGTCTGGGGATTCCATGAACATACAGATCCTTCTATTCAGTGGTCATTGAACTTTGCTGAATTTGGGCAATATAAAAAGTTCCTTTCTGAACCCTGAACCTAGGGATTGCCTCTATTACCTAGAGTTTGTTAAAATGCAGGCTTTTTGGTACCACCCGGGTTTACAGAATCAGAATCCACATTTTAACAAGATCCCATGTGATTTGTTTGCATATTAAAGTCTGTAAAACATCTTGAAAAGCACACAAAATTAGCTGTGCAATGACAAAATCAAAAACACTATAACCATATCCTCTCTGATTATATCATGGAACCCTTTGTCACAGAGGATCTCTAAGGATCAAAATTCTGTAGAATGCACTTTAGATCAAGGATTAGAAAACTATAGCCTGTACACTAAATGCAACCCACCACCTGTTGTTGTTTTTACTGCCCATTACTGCCCACTGTTTTTACTGAGCTAAGAATAGTTTTTAGATTTTAAATTATTAGAAACCAAAGAATACTATCTCTTGACACTATTACTTATTGAACTCAACTGACTTGAATAAGTATTGCTTCAGAATTAATCTGTTTAGTGTGTTAAGGATTTAGTGTGGTGAAGATTATATATTCAGAATATATTTTGAATTATATATTCGGAATCCAAGTCTGGATGACAGAAATATGGCCCCTTTCTAGCAGTTGTGTTGGGACTTCTATCTTTACATCATTCCTCACCAGCCAGTGAAATCAGGAATTTCTTCAGCTCCAAGCATCTACTGGGGCTCCTCTGGCCTGGGCTGGAAGCAAAAACATGATGAAAATAGGGAGTTGGTGTGGATTTGTAGTAAATGAATTTTCCTTAATGAAATGTAGGAATTAGTTAAACACGTTTTCACCCTATTGCTCTTGGGCCTTGGGCCAAGTCTTGTCTTTTGCAGAACAGAACACAAACTCACAGTTTTCTCCATACCCTTCTGTATGTGATAAGCCTCTGACAACTCAAGCTAGATTAAAGATTACTGTCTGGCATAACTTGAAAGGTCTGGGTATAACAGGTAGAGTTGATTTCAGACAGGCTTAAGGTCATCAGGACTTTATGTCTCTTCATCTAACTACTTTGACTGTGTTGGCATCATTCCTACTTAAAATGGTCCTTTCTTTCCATATGGTACACAATAGGGCAACCAGCATGCAGTTTCCTCAGAAGGAAGGAGACTTGTTTTTTGGCCAAAGCTAATTATTCGTCCTAGATTAAAGGATGCTAACTGACCAGCCCACGTCACATGGTTCCCTAACAGCGAAAAAGAGGACTCCTGGGTGGGAGGCCCCTCCAGAATCTCCTAAAGTGGGTAGAAGAGCTGTTAAAGGGATGCAGGGGAGGCTGTAAGGAAAAACACGTGCCTCTTGCTTCTAAAGAAAATCAAAGATCTTTCAAGGTGTTCTATGTATCTTTGCAGTTTTTACATTGTGATTATTAAACTGGATTAATTTGCTGTAATTAACTGCTTTGAAGAAAACTGAGCAATAAAATTCAAAACAAAAGTAAGATAGAAATCTCACTTTACTCCTAACCAGTATTCCTTAACACCAGCTGGGCATGCTTCACACATTAGAAAACATGTCCATTTCTGTCTCTGTCTTTCCTGAAAGTGCTGTTCTTTCATGTCTCTCAGTGCAGGAACTGTTACACCTTTTTAATGGAGAGGACATCTGAGATCCAGTGAAGTTAAATAATTGGCCCAAGGCCTTCATTAGTAAATCGTAGAACTGAATCCTTCTCACTCTAGACTAGTTTTCCCTCTGCCACAGGTGCTACCTCGTTATTAAACACCTTGCTAACTGAGAAAGTCCTAAGTGTCTTTATTCACTCGCCACATATTTATTGATGGACACTGAAGACTTACAGTGAGCAAAACAGAGAAGTTTTTGCTCTCATAGAGTTCTTGTCCTAGTGGGGGAAGACAGAAAATAAATGAATTAATATATATGATGTCACATGGCAATGAGTACTGGAGAGAAAGTGATCCGAAAGTGTACTTTTTTAAGTAAGGGGGTTAGGAATAACATTTCTGAGGCTATACTTGACCAGAGACCTGAATGGAAGCATGCCAGGGGGACATTGGAAGGAAGGGTGTCCCAGACAGGAGAAGAGGAAGAACAAAGGCTCTGAAATATCAATATTCTTGGCATGTTTGCAGGGAATAGCAAAGAGTCTAGCGGCTGGAACTAATTTTGGGGAGGGGTAAGTGCAGTAGGGAATTAGGTCTGCGTGGTAGCCAAAGGACACTTTATCCAGAAACTTTAGAGGGATGGAAATTATTCAACTGTGAATTCTCATTTTTTGAAGGCAAATACTCTTTTTTATCATTTAAGGCGTTTACTTTGAGAAGATGAAAAAAGATATTTTTCGCCATTTCTACCATCCAGAGCAAGTATTAAAGTTTATATGTTCCACCATTTATTTATTCATTCAGTTAATGTTTATTAAGCATCCACTAAACTCTAGATCCAGATGTTAGCGTGGTGGAAAGGAAAAGGTAGATTTCTGTCCTTTAAGAGCCATTGTATGACATATCCACCAAAAAGGTGATCAGGTTGACAAAAACATCTTGCATTAATGTCCACACATTTCCCCCATCCTAAGATGGTTTCCACATATAGTAGCTGGAAGTCTGCCATTTACTGACATGTTGCTATAAATTTTTAAATTAAATATTCTACTAGAAATTAAATCAGTGTGGTAATAGATCCATCTTACTACTGTTTCAGAAGAATTTAAAAGCATTTAATTTCCATGTTGTATCCATTAAAAATGCATGATGTCATGTCATCTGGGGAGCAATCTGTTTCATAATTTGAAGTAGAACCAACAAAACATGACTCAAAAAGGAAGCGAAGATGACAGGGTACAGAATAACATGAAGCAATACACATACACCTAGCATGAACCTTTCTGGGATTAAGTGACCAGACAGAGAACAGAGTTTAATGGAAACAAATCAGAGAACCAAACCACATTTCTTTTTCTTCCAAGAGAGAGATGTGTAAAATCAGGATGAAATAAAGTTAATGTGGTACCCAGAAAGCATTTTTAGTGTTGGTTTCCTCTGTACTGAAATGAGGAAAACAGAGCATAAGGAAGGCCAAGTGAGGCGACTGCATAATGAGCTGTGGGATTAAAGAGGATGCAGATCTGTAGATGGCCCCTGACTCCACAGTCACTAGCACAGCTGGCCAGCTGGCCCCGGACCTGCCCAAGGCCCTTTCATGTGCTGGACTACAGGACGAGAGAGGAGAGCTGTGGATATGCTCTCTTTCTCCAATATCTACTCCCTTTGTCTTCCATCTTCTTCCAACTTTTTTACATCTTTACTCCCTTATTTCTTATGGGTCCTGAAAGGTGGTTATGTATTATGGCTATGCTACAGAGAACTATATTACATTTTTAGGGGAGAGAAAGGCCATATGTTAAGCTGCCAAATCAAATCCTTGCAAAATGGTCCAAGCTAATGAGAAGGTTTGTAAAATACAGCTAAATGGATGAGATGTGGAGAACAAGGAATACCAGGGAGGATCAGCAAATGGAATAACTGGGGTCACTGGCTCTCTTCCTGGCATTTCTTCTATGCGATCTTTGTTGAAGTATTTGAGATTTTAAGCTGGGATATATTAATCTTTTAAGAATTACTATACATTTTAATCAGGAACTGGGTCAAGTATTATTTAAGCTAAGGGAGCTATCACAATGTTTTGTAGAATATAATTTATCCATAAATAGTTGCTTCATGAATGAATGTGTATCAGAGACAATAAATAGATGGACAAATAGATGGAAAAGAAAAACATGATTCAAAACTTCTCAAACTGCGGGAGTGAAAAGTAAAGAGACTAGTCTAGTTCCTACCTTTTCTCCATCACTGCAGGGGGGAAATTCTAGTAAATTAATTTAATACACATTCTGATATTATTTCATTGTAATGGTCCTAACACTGTGTCAATTGATTCCTTGACTTACTAATATACATCAATTGATTTTAATTTCTAATTTTGTCTTTACCTTTTTCTGCACTTTTTCAAAGTTTTATTTTATATGCGGTTGCTTTGGAGTCAACAACAAAAAAATTTAGAAAGTATAGCTCTTTGAGTTTTTAAATCCTTTTCAAACCATAAAACCTTTAGTTTCAGAGACTTTCCCATTTTGCAGCAGAAAGCTAGTGACTTTAAGGATCCCTAGATCAGAAATCCTTAGAAGTGCCTGGTCAGAAAATTAAAGCGAAAAAAACAAAAACAAAAACAAAACCCAACTCATATACTAGAGGTCCAAAGCAAAAAGATTCGTGCAAGAATAGGCCTTCTTTCTCCTGGCTGCCAGCACTGGCTTCCCCCTGGCACACAGGACCTGGGCTTTCCCTCTGGCTGCCACCTTCTACCTTTGCTCCAGCCTGCCACCCTTCTGTATCTCCCTTCACCCCGACCCCCCTCCCATAGCAGGCATCCCACCTCACCCCAGCCATTCTGTGAGGCCCAGAGTGGCTGGGGCAGGGTGGAATGCCTGCATTGTTGCCATGGCAATGACACAAGCATCATGGCCCAGCCACCATCTTTGTCACATCAATTTGCATATTCCCTCCTTATTGGTTGTGGGTGCCACCATATTTTCCAAGGAGTGATGGTCAGTTTGCACATTACATTTTTATTAGATAGGATAGTTTTTATAACTAGTGGTCAGAAATAAGGCAAAAATCAATTTCTTATAATTTTTCTGACATCTTTTCCATGCATAGTCATTAAAAAGCATAAAATATTTTTGTGATGATCAAAACTGGAGAAATTATGTATTTTAAAACTGTTATTTCTTTAATAAAACCAATCATAATGACTGAGAGAATAGAAAATATTCAAGCTTAAAAGAAGCAAATATTCCACGTTACCAAGCCAAAAACATTGTTATGGAAGTTTCAGATCCATTCATTTTAGATGTAGGTAATGGTAATTGCATGGGCTTTGCCAGCACATCAGTAGCAAATAATAGTCAGATGGATAAAATTAGACTTCAGCTGAATTCCTTTTTCCTCAGGTCCTCTTCTTCTATGTTACTATTCCCATCATTAAAAAGAAATTAACTAAATATATAAATGTACATAGAATTATTCTGTGGTACCTACATTCTCTTTGTTCAATAAATTGAGTGGAAAAGAAAGGAAAGCAACCTGTTATATTATTTTGTACAACTCAGTGAAAGCTTTAGTGTTGATTTTTGTGTTTAATTTAATTTCTGGTTGGTTGTTTTCATGGCATTCATTATGAGGAATTTTGTATAACTGGGAATTAGTGGTAAGATGGAATAGTCCAAAGACAGGAGGATAGGGAACAAAGAGAACAAGAAAGAAAAACAGGATTATGCTTCATGTGCTGTGTTTTGGAGCTCAGTACAGAATGTTGTGGGGTCACCTCTACCTCTTGGAGTCAGGCATGACATTCACAGAGAAAATGTGTCTGAGTCCTGGGTAGGGGATAGGAGTGTTTGCTAGGCACACTAGGGTGAGGATGGGGAGAATGTTACACGTTGTCAGCAATACTCTTTAAGGCCCAGAGTACATGAACAAGATCAGCAGAGGAAGTGTAGGCAGGTGGGCCCAGCAAGAGTGTTCAAGACCATTGGGAGACGAAACTGTAAGGCGTGTTGTGGCAGACGAAGCCTGCATAGACTGTGCCAGAGACTTTGGAATATCTAGTGTAGGTGATAGGAAAAACCATGAAAGAGTTTGTGCCAGACATAGGAAGTGTTTATGACATGATAATACACTTATTTTAGAAAGATCACGTAAAAAAAGATATATTATTATTGATTTCAGAGAGAGGAGAGAGAAAGAGAGAGAGAGAGAGAGAGAGAGATCAATGATGAGAATTATCAATCGGCTGCTTTCTTCATACCCCCTTCATACTGGGGATTGAGCCCACACCTGGGCATGTGCTCTGATCAGGAATCAAATTGTGACCTCCTGATTCATAGGCTGATGCTTAACCACTGTGCCATACAGGCTGGGCTAGAAAGATCACTTTTAAGGTTGTGTAGAGGACTGAAGAAGGGCTGTCCTGAAGATGAGACCAATCACTAAGTGTTAATCAGCATAAGCTAGATTCTGATGTGGTAACAACCAATGCTTAAATCTTAGTGGCTTATTACAACCAAAGGATATTTCCCACTCTTTCTGCATGCCCACAAAGGTCAGTAAGGGTTCCACATCACTCAGGTACTCGGGCTACACCAGGTTTTGGCTGCACCATCTGAAACACATGGCATTTTTAATCACAACAGCAGGGAAAGAGGCAACCACAGGGTTGTCCTCTGGCTCTTCTGTGCATCGGGATGAAATTGACACATGACATTTCTTCTTGTGGTCACAAGCAGTTACATGGCTCTGCCCAACCACAGGAAGCCGGGGAATGGGGGAAAGCAAATGGAATGCTTGCTGAGCATCCCAGTCTCCGTCACACTAGGTTCAGGCAAGGAAGCAGTCAGCAGTGAGTGATCTTAGAGTGGTGGAAACAACAAATGGCCAAGGTAGTTCGGTGGGGAGTGAGAGAGGAGCAAAAAAGGATGATATGATTATTGAGTAAGTACTAACGGTACCAATGTACTCAAGTTAGTGACTAAAACTGGCAGGAGCATAGGTACGGGGTAGAGAGTGATAAGGTTCATTTTGTCCAGTGCTGGTGTCTGCAGAAACTAATTAGATATGTCCAGTAATAACTGCAAGTTTTAGCTCAATAGAGTCAGGGCTAGTTATTGATATTTGTACATAATCATTCATTTGTAGCTAGAGATTGAAAACATGTAGGTGGCTACAGAATGAGAATATGTGAGATCTAAAATTGCCGAATTGTTTACACACTCTAGATCCAAAGTCATCACACCCAGATTGACTCAGGAAATAGAGGATCAGAATGTCTGCTACACAAGACTATAATTAACTGGGTTTTGATGTTGGTTGCAGAGGCTAGAGACACACTAAGAGCTTTAATGAGTGCAATATTTATTTGATGCCTAAAGAAACAGAGCAAAGCCTCTTATGAAGTCTTGCAGGGATTTACTTTAAATAGTGAAGAATAACTTGACACTACAGATTATTAGACACTGGAAGAATTCATAAATAAAGTGGGGGGAATCATTGATTCTACTTAAACCTCTCTCTCCAGAGCAGCTGCTTTCACATTGTGTTTCTCCGGGGGACCTGAGGAGGGGCTGCGGGATGCGAGGGGAGGGGAGGCAGAGTGACTCACATCTTCCATCTTCATCAGCTCTGCCATTGTCTGTTTTTTACAGTATGGGTTCACATAAGACTTCACCACAAACAAAACAAACAAAAACCACATTTGCCTCTCCATCCGCAATGTTGAGAAGCCTCAGTTGAGGATTTCATTATTTCTTGCCTGGATTATTGTATTCTTCTTTCCATTGGCCTCCCTGCCTCCCTCACCTTCACCCTTTGTTATCCACCCTCCACATTGCTCCCAAAGTGATCATTCTCACACACAAATCGAATCCTGGCGTTTGTTTCTACAGGGCACTTATTGAATTCCTATCGCCTTACTATAAAGTTTAACTTTATAGGATGGCTCTGAGGTGAGACTTCATAATCGACTGCTGTTTACCTCTCTCCACCTTTATTCTCAGGATGCCTCCATGTGTTCTGGGTGCATCTGCCGTAATAAATGACTCGCACTTCCTATGCCCTGGGGCAGAGATTGCCTTCTGCTTAGCGAATTCAACATTTCAGATGCAGCTTCACTGTAACCTCCTCTCAGAAGTCTTCCCCATCTCCACGAGTTGTGAGTCCTCTTCTGAGGCTCCCATAGCAACCAAATGCATACTTCACCGAGGACACGTATTTTACATGATTGCAGTAACGAATACTTTGGCTGTCTCCCTACTAGATTGTGAGAAACTACCCAGTTCCCTGGGACATTGGCCTGCACTTGGCCCTCAACCCTGTTAACAATAAGTACAAAATGAGTGTCTCCCATCCTGGAGATCATCAAAAGCAGTAGATTTTAATCTGATTGATTCATTTGACAAAGTTTGGTCAATGAATATAAACTAAATGATTTCTTAAGGTTTTATTTGCAGTGTCTTGATATTTTGTTGTTGTTGTTGTTGTTTACAACTTTAGAATTTAATAGCTCTTTTAAATACAATATTTGAAAGTAACATTTCAGAATATTAGGAAAGACTTTGCCTCTTTAAAATGTAAATAAATATTAAAAATATAGAAAAGATGTAAGATAAGAATTTGGATAGAAAACTACTCTTTAATGGGAAGTATCACTGCTGTCTCCTGTTTTAAATGTACTAAAGCATCACTCTTTTTGTAGTGGCCCAACTGCAGACTGCTTTGTTAATAGTACCTGTCCACAGTTTTTATAATCTGACCCCAAATGACTTTCTCAACCATGTTACTCACTAAACTTTGACATTTTCTTTTTTTGGCACACACAGATCTTTACTTTCATGTTCTTATTGGTTTTATTATTATTATTATTTTTGATTTTTGGTGGATATTTGTAGTCGTATGACTTATATCTTCTAATTTCTTGAAAATACTTCATTGCATTCTAGAATATTATCTATCCACATTTTGTTCAATCTTTAGAATTTTTGTGAAGCAGTTATTAGAGTTTCTGTGATTCCTAACTTTTTTAAAAAAATATCTTTCATTACTTTACCTTTCTCCAGCATGCCAGAGATGTTCTGTTCTATCTTCTAATTTATCTTCAAGTATGTATTGTCTTCTGTACAATCAATGTGCAGAAATTAAAAAAAATATTAATGATTATGCTTTTACTTGGCTTTTTAGAGCTTGTTTAATAACTTTCTGTTTTTATCCAGTCAACGTGGCTCAGCAGTTGAGCATCAACCTATGAACTATTAGGAGGTCAAGGTTCAATTCCCGGTCAGGGCACATGCCTGGGTTTCAGACTCAATCCCCAGTGCAGGGCATGCAGGAGAAAGCTGATCAATGATTCTCTCTCATCATTGATGTTATATATTTCTTTTCCTCTCCCTTCCTCTCTGAAATCAATAAAAATATATTTAAAAAAATAACTTTCTGATTTTATTTTACAAATGCGAGTTCTTTTCTATTCCAAACATTGTAAACATAGTTGTTATAAACTCCCTTTCATATTCTCTTATTGCTAGCTAGCTCCTCACATCCTGTGAACTGTCTTTCATATTGAGTGTCCTTTTTGTCTTAGGTTGTGTGTTTTTAACTACCCTGGGGTGATTTCCACTTTTGTGTGTACCAGTACCTTCAAGACTTACTGACACTGAGTTTTGTTTTTTGTTTTGTTGTGTGTGTGTGTGTGTGTGTGTGTGTTGTTGTTGTTGTTGTTGTTGTTTTGTTAGCTTTTCAGCCTGGTAATGTCAGAGTGGATTGGTAATGAGAATTCAGTTCCCACTGCCACAGGCAGCTCAGTCTTGAGGTTCTAATATCCCTAGAAGACCTCTTCACCCACAGGATGGGGCTGTTGGCTCTTTCCCAGGAGTTACCTTGAGTATGCAGGTGTTCTACTTCCTCCAGGGTTTATACAATGCTTTCTGGAATTCTCCTGACTTTGCACAGGGAGTCCAGTTCTGATTCCTGCTCTGCACATATTCTCCTAGGCCAGATTCTGGCCTTGAATGGCCATGAAAACCCCAGACTTTGAGATCTGTAATCTCTCCTGATGTTTATTATGTTCCTTCTATGTGGAGATATACCTTTTTGCTTTTGAGTTCTGCTGTATATGTAATACCTAATAATACTTGTCCCTATTTCTATGTTTGGAAATCTGGAAAACTGCCTGTTTTCTGTCTAAGTGTATAGTCGTTGGTTACTACTGTTCTCTCCATTTGAATAATCTCTCCAAGTACCTCTGCCTATTGCAAATGTATTCTAATTTTACAGGATTTGAGGGTTTGAGGAAGGTGAGCTTTCCCATGTTTTTTCCCCTGCAGGGAACAAATTAACCCCTAATCAATCCCTTAGCTGAATTCCTTTGACATGTATTTGATTCTTAATCATATTTTGTTATTATTGCTTTCTGTCTTTTATTTGTCTTCTTGTGAAATTATAAAATATTTGAGATGTGTGGCCATTTTCTAAGCTTCTTGGGTTTCTTCATGGAATATATACAGAGCTTAGCATTCAAGTAAACACATCCCAATGGGGAATGACTGAGAAATAAAAAACAAATTAAAATAAGAATAATTTTATAGTATTTCATATTTAATTTAAAAGGATCCAGGTACCCAGGAAAACAGAATTTGTTCAAATTTTGTTTTCCTTTGTATTCTGCTTAATTCTTTTACTCAAAATTCATGAATTTATTTATAAGGCTAGAGAGATTTTATACTCTAGGTGACTGAAGGAGAACAGGAAGGTTTTATTTCAAGCAGTATAGAGATTACTATGGTAGATAAAATCTTATGTTTGTGCCAACAAAGGAAACTTCCTTAAACCAGTGGGGAAAAATAATTAGTTTTGTGGTTGTCTGCTTAGAATTTGGTCTTGAGTAAATTAACTAACAAACAGCTGATTCTCGGAGCCACTTGAACAGGGAAATGCTTGAGTTCCAGTTCAGGGGAGCTCAGGAAGGTATGGGATGCAAATTACATTCCAACACAAGCTGGCCAATCAAGCCTTGAACACTTTTGAGGTCTTTGGTTTTGCCTGTGAATATGGGAACACCCAAGGGCACCTTCAAATTAAAAATAAACACACTGTTCTAAAGAGTCCTGGATGTGTAATTTGGTTGAAATTTGAGGGATGTCTTTTTATAGTAACAGAGTCTATAAAGAAAATAAAATTCAGGTAAGGTTAAGTCCTTTCCAGTCATAAGTCCATGTAAATGACCTTCAACTCTAAATTCAAATACTTTGGACATTTCTAAAGCCCCTACTACCTCCTCCCCCCTGCCTGTGTTTGTGGGTAAAACACATGGTGCAATATTTTATTTCCTGCCAGATTTTTACAACCTATTGGATGATATTATACTAATAAAAATAGCATCTATCATGGATTGTATAATTGTCTATGCCAAGTTATGTTCTTATACTTCACATGTATTTCATTTAATGCTTAAATAACTCTATGATAAAACTAGTATTATCTCTGATTTGCAGACAGAGAAAATTGCCAAGCAAAATGATTAATTATTCTACTCAAGTCGCAAAGTAGTCTTAAACTACTGTGAAATTCCTGCTGGCCTCCTATTCATGTTCCTATCAGGGTTCTTTTGGCAATAACTATTTTATTGATTTTAGACAAAATATGGCAGTGTTGTTTAACTTATCACTACCTTGTTGCAGTCTGAACTAAAGGTTCAGAAGAAAAGGAAGAAAAGGTTTTAAGGCAATTTAATTCTAAAAACATTACTGAGTACCTATTATTTGCAACTCATTGCACTTGGTAATGAACAGGAGAGAGATGGGGAAGCTTTCTTTTCTCTAGCAGTTCTTCAATGGAAAGAGCATTTCTGTTGTAATTAGGTGACAAAAGACACTGCTAATTGTTCATGCCAATTCACTGGTGATTATAGTTACAATATGGTGTCATGAAAGGAGTCACAAAACCTGTGACTTCACTTTTTCTCTGTAGTTATATAAGATATCCTACCTAATAAAAGAGAAACATGCAAATTGGCCACACCTTCCCTATGCCCACAAGCCAATCAGGGCGAGTATGAAAATTAACACAACCAATAGGACGGTTAATTTGCATATCCAGGTCAGAGCAAAGACTGGAGAAAGAAGCCAAGTGCTGCAGAGAAACAAGCAAGCAGGGTGGAGGAGAATAAGGAAGAAGGAAGAAGGAAGGGAAGCAGATGGGACAGGGAGAAAGGAGGAAAACAGGTGGGGCAGCCACCACAACAGGAAGCCCTATTTCAGGAATTTTCCTGCAAGGGGCATCTAGTATACTATAAATGACAATGAACTTCAAATAGATAACTCCTGTCTTCTAAAATCAGGCATGAACCAGTACTTCCCACAGCTCTGATATTTGGGATACTTTTATCATGCCAAACGATCATAAGAATGCAACAATTAACTAGTTTCTTATTATTTAAAAGAAAGCTTGTAGATTTTACTTTTTTTTGTGGAGGGGGAGGGAAGTGGTAAGAGCATGTTAACATGTTTCTTATCAATCAAGTACTTTTAATGTAAATGTAAGCATTATCAAATGAACTGAAGTATGGAAAACAGGAAGCTGAGAACCTTTTGGGAATAATAATCTCATGAGTTCTCAAACTTGTCTGCTTTTTTGGAATCATCTGGAGAGTTTTTAAAAAGTACTGAGGCCTGGGTCCAACCCCCAGGGATTCTTATTTAGCTGGTCTGCATTATGGCCCAGGCCTAGAGATGCTACTATTTAGAACCATCAGAATAGAAACTAGAATCTGGTTTATTACTGCTTCAGGGTCATGGCATTCCTTCAGATTTCTGGACCTTTTTCTGATTTCATAGGTTTGTCAAGCATTTGGGATGTTATAATATAGCCAAGAAATACCTACGTGGCTTCCCTCAGTAGGTATTTCTTCCGGAAAGTGATTGTACTTCCTGTAAATTATTAATTGACTTTCTAGTCAAATCAGTCTTTGGTGAGTGACCTCCTCCTCTTTGAACTCCCCTTCCCCCAGCTTTGCATAAGCATACCCTTATCAAGTTCCCGATCTGCAGAGTTAGCAGACCAACCCTAGAAACAAGCAGGTAATAGCCACATGGAAGCCATTCCGGTTTGCCAATCTGCTTATGCCAAATTACTGCATGCTTTTTTCTTACAACTATTAATGGTGCCTTTGGGCTAGTGGTTCTAAATCCTAGCCACACATAAAAGCCACCTGGGAAATTTCAGGATTCCTGATGCCTGGGCCGTACCACAGACTCCTTACATCAGAAACTCTGGGGGTGCAACCCAGTCCTCAGTGGTCTGTAAAGTTCTTCAGAAGACACTGAGAAGCATTGCATTTCACTCTGATACCCCTACATCGTTACTGAACACAATCCTGAATCTGTGGTTTCTAAAGCTGCAGAGTTGTGGACATAGATATCTTTTTAATTACTCCAACTTAAGCTGATTAATGACAGATGGATATTATTGGAAATCTAAAAAATATATATATTTATTTTATTTTCAAGTTACAGTTGACATGCAATAGAATACAATATTAGTTCCAGATGTACAAACCTGTAATCAGTTATATAACTTACAAAGTGATCATCACTCCAATAAATCTAGTACCCACCTGACGCCATTTATAGTTATTATAATATTATTGACCACATTCCCTATGCTGTACCTTATATGCCCATGACTATTTTGTAACTACCAATTTGTACTTCTAAATCCCTTTCCTTTTTTCATCTATCCCTACAAGAACCCCTCCCATCTGGCAACTGTCAAAATGTTCTCTGTACCTATGGGTTTGTTTCTGTTCTGCTTGTTTGTTTATTTTGTCTTTTAGATCCCACATATAAGTGAAATCATTTGGTTTTCTCTGTCTGACTTATTTCACTTAGCATAACACCCTTTAGGACCATCCATATTATTGCAGAGGGCAAAATTTAATTCTCCTCTATGACTGAATCATATTCCACCAGATATATGAACCACTTCTTTATCCATTCATCTATTGATGCACTTAGGCTGCTGCCATATGTTTACTGTTGTAAATAATGCTGCGATAAACATATGGATGCATATGTCTTTTCTGTTTAGTGTTTTGGGTGTCTTCAGGTAAATACCAAAAAATAGAATTGCCAGGTCCTTCTTATAACCTTTGTTTTAAAGTCTTGTTTAGCTGGTACAAGCATTGCTACCCCAGCTTTAGATTCGTGCTAGGATGGGCTTTCCTTTTCCTGGCTGCAGGCACTGCCTTCCACTCCAGCCCAGCTCCTCTCTGCTCAGGCCCCAGAGCTGCCTCTTTCCACTCCAGCCCTGCCTTCCCTCACTGCCCAGAGGCCCTGAGAGACTGGGGGTGGGGCAGAAAGCAAATGTCCCGCCCCATCACTTCAATGCCTATGAATGCAAATTAACTGCCATCTTTGTTGGGTTAATTTGCATATAACTCCTAATTGGTTGGTGGTGTAGTGAAAGTAAGGTCAATTTACATGTTTGTCTATTATTAGGTAAGATTGGAAGCTCAGTGCATGAGTAGGTTCTGGCCTGCCCGGCCCCAATTGGGGCAGGTTGGGGGTGGGCCTATCTGGAGGTTGGCCAGCTGACCCACCCAGATCAGCCCCATGAGGGCTGGGTGGCTGGGTGGGGAGGGGCTGTGGGCCATTGGCCGGAGGGCCCTGTTCCCGATTGGGGTTGGGGAGCCAATTGGGGGCAGGGACAGCTATGGGACAAGGGGGTGGTGGGATGGCCAGCCCTGCCCCTGATTGGAGTGGGAGGCCGATATGGGACAGAGCTGGCTGGGGGGAGGGGGCACAGGTGTTTGACTGGCTGGCCCTGCCCATCAGGGTGGGGCTGGGGAGGGGAGGGGCTTCAGGAGGTTGGCTGGCCAGCCTCACCCCCTATTGGGATGGGGGTGCAATCAGTAGTGGGGCCAGCTGGGGGGAAGGGCTGTGGGCCAATTGGGGTGGTGGGGTCCCATAGTGGGTGGAGCTGGGTAGGGGGAGGGGCCACAGGAGGTTGGCCAGCTAGCCCCACCCCTTGATCTGTCCAATTTGCTGGTCACACTGTGTGTCATAGTGACTGGTCCTTCTGGTGGTTAAGGCATTATAGTCGCTGGCTTTTTATATATAAAGATCTTTCCCATTCCTTTACTTTTAGTCTGTGTGTGTATTTCTATCTGAAGTGAGTCTCTTACAAACAGCATATATAAGGGTCTTGTTCTGTTAGCCGTTCAGTCAGTGTATGTGTTTAAAACTTTTTAAAATTTAATTTATTGGGGTGGCCTATCCCTCAGGGAATCACCAGGGCGGGACCAACCGTGTTAGCCAGGTTGATGGAAACTCAGATATGGGGCCCACCTGCCTGCTCTTAGGACATGGGTTTAGCCAAGGAACAATGGCCTCTGCCAGCACTCCTGTCTGTGAGAGAGCTGACCCTCCAGCCCTTATCCTGAAGCCAGGCAATTCTCTTCTTCCCTATGTGTCCCTGGTGCATTTCCAGCTGCTGCTGCAGCACTGCAGCTCAGAGCGAGTGAGTCCAAGTTAGTCTGTGTGTGGGGCCTTTAAGAGGAATGCCTGGGACTATAGCAGCCCTCCTGCTCATTAAGCTGCAATCTCAGCTGCTTTTCACAGTAAGAAGTTATGAGGACTTCTTTTCCTGGCACAACGCTGGGCTGGAGGCCCTGGTATGGGGCTGGGACTCCTCACTTTTCAGGGGGTTCCACTGCAGCCGAGATATCCCTCCTGACTTTTAGACACCAAAGGTGGGTGTGGGACCACTCCTTCCTGTCTCTAACCTTCCTGCCAGTCTGGAGGTGGCTTCTTCTTTATAGCTTCAGTTATAGGACTTCTGTTCAGCTAGATATCAGGTGGTTCTGAATGCTGGCTGTTCTGTAGATTAGTTGTAATTTTGATGTGGTTGTGGGAGGTCCCAAGTACCACTTTTGCCAATGCTGTCATCTTGACCAGAAACTCCTAAAAATACATTTTTAAGTCAAACTCCCTCGTAATGTACTCACAGAGCCCTTAATTTGGGGCAGAGGCTCTTCTAAGCATTGCACATAGATTGGCTTAATTACTCTATTGCCATTTCACAATGAGGGAATTTTTCCAAGGTTACACACACACACTTAGTGTTAGGGCCAAGATTCAAATGGGATAATCTGGCTCCAGAGTCAGATTACTTAGCCACAGGTGGACAGGGGGTGTGGGTTGGTATAACCACCAAAAACAAAGCCGTAGGTGATACTTTCACATTTCATTTGAAAGTCACAGAGTCACTTCTCCAGGATCATGCAGCTAGTCAATGGCAGGGCTGGGATTTGAACTCAAACCATCTGACTTTAAAGCACATGCACTCATAATCTAGCATTTGTTCGCAAATATGCAGCTCTTCAGAAACTTCTGCTACTGCAGATTGGAGTTCGGTATTGAAAATTCATGTGTGCTTCTGGGCTTACTCTTAATATCTTACCCAGATTTTATCCAGGATCTTTTGCTCTACTATCATTACCAATGGATAATCCATTAACAGAGACAGGCTACAGCTGCTTTCTTACTATTAGCCCCTGGTTTCAATAGGTCTTTGATTTGTGCAGATGTTAGCTGCCATGGATCCATCAAGGTGGCACATTAAAAGAAGAGATTTTTCCATGCCTCTTCCCAAAGCTCTGCCACTTTGCATGTCTGAAAATCATCTTAATTCCCCTTATTAGTGTCATGTGTCCTTAATTTAATATTGAAAATCCAGATTTCTTCCAGCTATTGGACATTGTCCCAGGTCAAAACTTTTAAAAACAAATTATGTCGAGTTTTACAGCAATACCTGTAAATAGGACACATACGTTTTTGCCCTTTGTCAAGGAGCCTTGAGAATTGCAACAGTTTCACACTGTGAATCTCAGTCGATGTAACAATTATTGAGCATATGGTCTTTGTGCAATGGATCAATTCTAGACATTAAGAGGAGATTTTAGAAGTTCTTTGTCTCACAGGTTAATCTGATGCAAACTAATCCCCCAAAGCTCTTGTTAAAAAACTTTAAAAACCTGATTCAGGAGGCATGAGGTGAGATGCTCGATGCCGTATTTCTAACAGGCTCCTGAGTGATACTGATGTGGCTAGTCTGTGAACCACACTTTGAGTCGCAACAACACTGGGCTGGTAAAGTGGCTCTCTAAAGGTGGGCAACAAAGCCTTGATTGGTAGCACTTGCTAATATTCATGATATAAATACTCCCTCCATGGCCAAATGCAGGCTACCAACATGATGTCACTGAAAACTGTGCTGGGAAAAAAATATGGAGCACAACACAGGAGGCACAAGCCGGCCCCGGCACACCACTGGTCTACCTGACTGTGCGCAGCAGACTCGCTGGCTGTCAAGATTTAGACTGGTAGTGATGCTACCCCACTCTGCAAGGAGTTTTAATAAGGTTAGGAAGACAAGAATGCTAAAGGGAAAATGACCAGAGATTAGTTATAAAGTATTGAGAAGAGGAGCAAAGTTAGTTTTAAGGTCACCTAGACTGGGGTAGAGGGCACCTGTAAGGAGTTAAAAATCCACATGAAGCCAATAATGAAGACTTTGGGGGGAGGATTTAAACTAGGTTTTAATGGTGACGGCTTTAGAGGAGTGGGAAGGAAGTAAGAAAATGGCTGATGCAAACAAGGAGAGGGAAAACCTTGGTGTAACTAGACTCGCGAGTCGGAGAGTTGTTCCAGGGACAAAGCAAGAGTCCTGGTTTCACCAACGTTTAATCTCTGGCGTGTTCGGAGAATAAAATAATCAGAGCAATCAAGCATTCAAGTTAACAAAAGTTGACCTACATACTCAAAAGAGATGGCCATTTTGAAAGTAATTGAATACACCAAGGTGTACAGAACCTGATTTATTTATTCTCTGATGGAGAAAGGACCTCTAGCGCTGCCATTTCTCAGAACCGGTGCTTTGAGTATCTCTGCTCTCTGTTCTAGTAGAGTCTGGATGGTGCCTGGGAAGTTATGGTCCTGGTGTTTGTAGAGAAGAGCGTGTTCTCCAGCCTTTCCCTAGGGTGCAGTGTGCAAGCACCCAGGAGACCCCAGTCCATGGAGAGAATTTCTGGCTGGGAGAAACACTCTCCCTTGCAATACATTGAGTCTTTGAGAATCCAACCTCAGTGTGCTCATCTGTAAAATGGGGCTATGATAACTAACTCATATGGTTTCTGTGAAGATTCAGTGGAACATGGTCAAGACTTGTTGGAAGTTATTAAATAACAGGATTCTACATTCCAAATACATCTCTGAGAGAACCCATGGCCCACGGTGAGCTACGGTTGAGTATCTGCAGACCTTCCCTGCTTTCCCAAGGCATGGCTTCCCCTAAACCAGCCGTTCTCAACCTGTGGGTCACAACCCCTTTCGGGGTCGAACAACCCTTTCACAAGGGTCGCCTAAGACCATTGGAAAACACATATTTCGGTGGTCTTAGGAACTGAGACACGGCTACTCTGTGTAGCAAAATGTAGCAATGTAGTTTACTGTTGTTATATTAAGACTGTTTCCCATGCTACACCATGCCTCAAGACAAAATTTCATTTATTTGTAATTAGAAACAAATATTTCACAATATATAATTACATATTTTTGTGATTAATCATTGTGCTTTAATTATGTTCAATTTGCAACAATGAAAATACTTCGTGCATATCAGATATTTACGTTATGACTCATAACAGTAGCAAAATTACAGTTATGAAGTAGCAACGAAAATAGTTTTATGGTTGGGGGTCACCACAGCATGAGGAACTGTATTAAAGGGTGGCAGCATTAGAAAGGTTGGGAACCACTGCTCTAGGCCCTCTGACTCCTTCCTCAGTTAGCCACCCAACTGTGAGAATGTCTTCTTACATTTCTGAGAGCCAAATACAGATTTTTTTTTTTTTGGGGGGGGGGGGGGTTAAAATCTCCTTTTCTTTCCCGTGTCTTGGAATAAATGCGCTATTTCATTTTCTTAATTTGTACTATGTTAAGAACCAGAAAAGGGAACTTAAGGTCAGCCAGTCTCTCAGGTTGAGAAACTCTTAAGCTATAAGCTCCAGAATCTTGTCTTTGTCTCTAATGGGCTTGTGGGGAAAAGTGATACAACCATGAGATCACTGTGTTCTTTTAGATGATTTCCTGTTTCCTGTGTATTTAAATACACAGGGAATAATCCCGCTATTAAAATGAGACCCTGTATGTGTGCACGGGCAGAAGTTCAATGAAAAAGGAAGAAAAATAGGCTCACTGACTACCAGATGTAGAATGCATAAATCCTGTCAGGACAAGCGGGGGGAATGGCTGACTTGCAGGAAGCCTAAGGGAGCTGGGCAGTCAGATAGGCATGTGTCAAGCAGACTTATTTAAGTCGTCCGCTTCCTCAGCAAAATAAAAGTTTGAGAGGGTCCTGTTTTCTTTTGTGGTTTGAAATTACAGTTGTAGGCCTCAGAGGTCCCGCCTGATTGAGGGCTTTCAAGCAAAGAAGCGGCACGACCCAGTCCAGGCTCCCAGCAACACTGGGAGCCCCTCCGCCTGAGGTCTCCAACCTTGCCCTGTTTGTACTTTCTGTCCTTTGTCATCTCAGAAACAAATTGCAGTGCCGCTGACCGCTGCGCCATGGCCCTCTCTGGCTTGTCACAGCTAAAAGGCTTTTCCAGCTGAGAGAGGATGGTGCCCATTGGCTAGCTTCTCAGACCGGCTTCTGGTGGTGAACTGTAGATGGGGAATATAATCCTTTCGCCGTCTGGCTTGAAAACTAGGCAGTTCTTTCTTCTGCATCGTCCTGTTCACAGGTCATGCAGAGTTCAGGACCCTATAGACAGACCATCAGTTTGGGTTAAAACAAACAAACCTGGTTTAAAAACTGGTCACCTGTGTGTGCTTGGCTGCCAGGCCCATACTAATTTGTAGTGAGAGATAAGACTGGATGTCCGTTATAGTCAGGTCTGCCCTCCTGACTGGTAATTCCTCCAGGAGGCCACTTGGTGGGTTTAGGAGGTTACTGATGTAAATAGATGCAAAGCAAAGGTATTTAAGTATCAACCATTTCCTTTAAGTTAAGGTAGCCCTAAAATGTTTTTCTCAGGATATCTCTGTTTTGGAAATATACTGTAAAATATATTATTTTTGTCATGATTATACTATATTGTAGAATAAAAAAGAAAAACATGGTGCCACGAAAAGACCATGGGCTTTGTAGTCAAACACACCCAGATCTAAATTATTTCTACTTTGCTACTTATTAATGTGTGAACTTGAACATGTTACTGTACCTCTGTGAACCTGTTTCCTTACCCTTTTGCTGAGAATATCTATGTAAAAGGCATTTATAGAGAATCTAACACAGCATCTGCTGCTTTGGGAAGCCTTGACAAATTCTTACTCCTCACCATCTACCCATCTAAAGTCTAGGTGGCAGCTTGGTAGAGCCTCTGGCACTCTGGATGTGCGCTCTGTTAGCAGGGAAGTGTGATTTAAATGTTGCTAGCTGGTAGGCATGAGATTGCAGATGAAATAGCAACTGGGCCAGAGGAGAAGCTATGTGTCGCAGCATAGACAATGGCTGGGCAGTGTTGTTTTTCTAGTAGTAAGCAAGCAAACAAACAAAAATCCTGCAGAGATGTGTGCATGTCAAAGGAAAGATTTTAAAGTTCCGTGCTTTCATGTGTGTTTACGCATGGCCCTTAGTGTGAAATGAAAATCAGTCTTGTCCTTTGAAAACACTTCTTTAAAAAGTGCAGTTCCATTGAGAGCCGAAGAAGTTTTCAGAAGTAATACTACCAAATTGGAGGGTGAGGGTGAGGTAAGACAGTGGGGGTGGAGTGATGAAGGTCTTATAAGGCAAAGAGTTGAATGCCACATACTCTGTTGACTGTGGATCCCTAACACATGCATGGAACATGTGTATCATTGCTGCAACATTGCATAAACCCTGATTCCTTCCACCTTTTCAGCTCTTTTCTAAAAGCCGGAGTGTGTACCACCTGGGTTTTAAGAAAGAAGATGAAAATGAAATTGGGGGAGTAAATGGGGAGAGGTATCCTGAAAGAAACCAACTACATCTGCTCTAGTCAGCAGGTTTTGAGAAAAGCTATTATGTAGTATTTCGAGAATTGTGCGAGGAATGTTCTGACATTTTCTCTCACTTTTGCCAGAACCTGTAGTGATTATTATCACCTCTCTTGACCTCTTCCTCACTTATTGCTTTGGAGGCTACCTGAGTTCATTTTCCCTGAAATTGGACCCAACAGAAGGGCAGTCAGTGTCTGTGTGATGAGTTTCAAGACACATGGGGGCAGGTGCAGGGTGGAAGGGAGCAAAAGATACGTTTATTATTTAGCCATTGCTGCAGAAAAAGTCATATCAAAGTTTAGCAACTTAAAACCAAAAAAAAAAATTATTATCTCATACAGTTTCTGAGAGTCAGGACTCCAAGAATGGCTTAGTTGGGTGGTTCTGGCTCAGGGTCCCTTATGGAGCTGCAGGTTATACATCTACTGGGGCTCCAATCCTCTCAGCTGGGGTTGGAAACTCCATTTCTAAAGTGGTTCCCATAGGACTCTGGGTTAGGGGCCTCAGTTCCTTACTCCATAGGAGCTCTCCTCATGCCATGGAACTCTGAATTTACACAGAGAAAAGAATCCAAAAGAGAAAGACTTCAATTATAATGTTTATTATGACATAGTCTTGGAAGTGACAGTACACCATTCTCACTATATTATATTCATTAGAAGTCAGCCACTAAGTCCAGCTCATACCCAAGGAGAGGGGAATTAAGCTCCAAAGAAAGAAAGGCTATCAGAATTTATGGGCATGATATATATATATCTGGAACCCCTCGAGGGATGTCCAACTGCAAGCTTAGTAGGACATCCCTCCTGAAGTCTGGGGCCCCTCGCTCCTTACCATCCACCTGCTTGTTGCTCTTTACCACTCGGCTCAATGTTCTTTAGCGCTGCTGCAGAGATGGGAGAGGCTCCCACCACCATCACTGCACTCTCCAGCAGTGAGCCCAGCTTCTGGCTGAGTGGTGCTCCCTCTGTGGGAGCACAGTGGCTGGTGGTCAGTGCACATCATAGCGATCAGTCGTTCTGGTCATTCCACTGTGATGGTCGCTTAGGCTTTTACTATATAGATATAGGCCAGCTTCACAAGGTGTAGATATGGGACTGGGATACAGTTATGGATATCTCACTCTGCAAACAGTGCCTCATCTATGATAAAAGCCCTAGAGTTCATGAGTCACCACAGCCAAATAAGAAAAGGGCTTATTGGAGAAAATTTATCAAGGATGTTACTGCACTTATATATTTATTCTAGGCCCCAGGAGGATAATAGTTACAAATTGTGTGTCCTACACGATTCAGATACTCCTGCTCCTTAACAGCTGAACATATTTTATCCAATTATAGTGATAGTTAATACATGCACATGGTATGTATTTAAAATTTTAAAGGATTTGTGTTTTCTTGATTATTTCTGTAATGAAATTACATTTGCTGTATTCTTATGTAACCTCCCAAAGAGATTCTGTGTATATTTAAAAACAGATAGACACGTTTTTTTCCCTCTCCTACTAATAATAAAATACCATATGTACTGTTCTGTACTTTGCTTGTTTTTCAATTGACAGTATATCTTTGAGGACTTCTCTAGTAGCACAGGTAGATTCATCTCATTTTTTTAATGGCTGCTTAGTACTGCATCATATGTCTTTAAGCAGTTACCTGCTATGTTGCTTCCTGTCTCTTGTTGCTATAGGCAAAGCTGCAATGAATACCTCTGCATGATCATTGTTTGTCACGTAGGTGTACAATTCTTGTACATATTAAACATTGATATATTCTGACAGATTCCCTTCCACAAAGGCTTTATATATTTGCTTCCATTACTAAAATATGAGTGTCTGCTTCTCTAAACCGTTGGCAGTACAATAGATTATCCCTTCTTTGATATTTGCCAATTTTGTAAGTACCAAATAGTTTGCAGTTGTGCTTTCAATTTCTATTTCTTCTAGTGTTAATGAGGTTGGGGCTCTTTTAATATGCTTAAAATAACTTACATTTACTTTATGGTGAAGTATTTGTTTTTATCTTTTGCCCATTGTCTTTTTTATCCCTTATTAATTAGAAGTTCTTTATAGATTACAGAAATTATCTCGTTTCTGGAATGTGAGTGGCACAAATATATTTTGAGAGTGTCATTTATTATTTTATTTTTAATTCTTTTCTCTTTTATTGCCATGTAGTAATTTTAAAATATATTTTTATGTGATCATATTCAACAGTATTTTTTTCTCTTATAGCTTCTGCATTTGTCCTTCTTAGATAGTCTTCTTACTCTTAGGTTATTAAGATGTCTCGTATGGTTTTCTTTAGTACTATTATAGTTTGATTTTTAAAATTTTTAATTTTGATTGAATTGACTATTTTAATGGTTTACACTGCATTAAAGTATATATACTGTATGAAGCACTGTTTGTATTCCTTTTATTTCAGTTTTAGCTATTTCTATTTTATTCTCAACTTTCTCAGCTATGAAATAAGGATACTAAGTACTACTGAGAACCATTGGGAAGAGACCCTTTTCCAGGCTGAAAGCCAACCCAGAATTTTCTTCTTCATTTGTTAGGAACCTTCACTCAATAATTATGTTCTCTGTCCCAGTGGGAGAATTAAAACTAACATGGTTACAAGATCTCTTGCTTATAATAGCAAAAGAGCAAAACTCAAACTAACCATGGCATGTCTGCCTACATGGATGCTGTTGCTTTCACTTGTGATGTTTAATTATATATTTTCAAACAATATACAGTTATTGTTGAAATAACTTTGGTTACCTATGAAGCAGAATAAGTCAATTGCTCATATCATGAATGTTAGGTACCAAAGTTAGTTTAGCATTGGTTATTTGGAAATCAAAATGATATTCCACTGACACAACATTTTAAATGAGGGTTAGGCTTTTGGGCCTTGTTACAAATTTCAGATTATGTATTTAATGATTCAGGATAGGGGAAATGATGCTATGCCACTACACATAACAATATCCTGTAACGCTGTTTCTCTGGTAACATACGTCTGAGGGACAGCTCAGGAGCCCCCCACCCCACCCCACCTACTTTGTTCTTCTTTCTCAAGATTGCTGCCGTTATCTGGGGTCTTTTTTTTTAATTCCAGATGAATTTTTAGAAAGTTCGTTCTAGGTCTGTGATATATGCCTTTGGTATTTTATTTTTATTTCTATCTTTGCCATTGGAATTTTAATGAAGAGTGCATTGAATCTATAGATTGCTTTAGTAGTATAGACAGTCTGATGATGTTGATTCTATAAATCCATGAACACAGTATGTTCTTCCATCTGTTTATGTCTCCCTCTATCTCTTTTTTCAGTGTCCTGTAGTTTTCCACATATAAGTCTCTTATCTCCTTAGTTGACGTTACTCCTAGGTATCTTAATTTTTTTGGTGCCATGGTAAATGGGATTGCCATTCTGATTGAGGTTAGTAACAAGGGAAGCTGTAGGATGGCTAACTAGAAGCAGAGCATCCTACGTGATTGGTTAGGGTTGCAACTTAGGCTTTCTCTGGTTGGTCCTAAGTTGTAAGTGGGAACAAAAATTAAGGAGGATATCAGTTGTTAATCAAGTCCTGGGGCCATTTCGAGCTGCTTTTTAAAGCAATTATTTTAATTTCTGAATTGTTATTGGAGATAACAGTCTGATGTCCTACAAGTCTGATGTATAGCAGGCTAGCCTCCTGGACCATTTATCGTAGATAAGAGAGTTGGTTTTCTGGCCAGGTTTCAGATAAAAACTCTATTTTTATACATAGTCTGGTTATTGTGTATTTGTATATTTACCCCTTCAGTTATAAATACTGCTATAATTTTTTGACACCCTCTATTTTTACAGAATAATGAAGAGAGTGATCCAGTCCACTGGGAGCATCTGAGAAGGCTTCCCAGTGAAAGCAATATTTTAAATGAATCTTGAAGTCTAAGGCAAAGGGAAGAAGAAAATAAATTTTACAACATCTACAAAGAAACACCCAGGCAAGTACGTGGTATTTTTGGGGGAAGCAGTGACCTTTTAGAGAAGCTTGAGCATAGGTGGGTGGGGGACAGAAGATGAGCCAGGAAAGAAGGTTGGAATCAAAGTGTAATGGACTTTGAATGCTGTTCTGACATAACCTTTATGGACTCTAGGGGAGAAAGAAATGCCTTCAAGTCAATAGTTATAATATTAGATTTGTATTTTAGGAAGATAGTTCTTGCGACAGTGGAAAATATTCATGGGTGTGTCAGGAAACTGGAAGCTTGCACACAGGCTAGGGTGGTATTTTGCAAATTGAAGGAAGGGGTGATGAAGGCCTTGATCTGAGCAGGGGCCGTGGGGATGGAGCAGAAAGCAGATAGAGACGACCAGGGCAGCATCTTGGACACAGAGCGAGTTCTCCAAACATATGTTTTTGAGTCAATAAATGGAATGTCTAGGAAGTGGAATGGATTGGGATTGATGAATTTATTGGATGTTATAACATAAAGATAAGAAAGACTTAAGACCCGAAACCGGTTTGGCTCAGTGGATAGAGCATCGGTCTGCAGACTGAAAGGTCCTGAGTTCAATTCCGGTCAAGGGCACATACCTTGGTTGCGGGCACATCCCCAGTGGGGGGTGTGCAAGAGGCAGCTGGTCGATGTTTCTCTCTCATCGACGTTTCTAACTCTCTATCCCTCTCAATTCCTCTGTGTAAAATCAATAAAATATATTTTTTTAAAAAGAAAGAATTAAGAACTATCAAATATTTTAGCTTCAGTGACTGATTATACAGTGATGCCATGGGCCAAAGTATGAAAAATAGGGTCTGTGGCAGGTGAGGATGTCAGGTTCAACTTTGAGCATGTCTTTGGGGCTTATAAAGTTGGAATGGGGTTTTGGCAATGTGGTTTGGAGGCTGGGGCATGGGGCCCCCGGTAGCACATAGGGAGTAGTTGAAATCATGAGAAGGTGATTGGTCAGGAAGACCTCTGAAAAATAAGAAAGGGAGTCCAGTTCCTGAATGCACTAGTCTTCAAACAGTAGATAGAAGAGGAAGCAGCAGTAGTTATCAACTTAAAAAATGGTCCCTGTGCTCAGCTGGAATTTCCCCCCTGTAGATTGTTTCATGCCAAGTTTAGCCACTTCTCTACTTAGCGGTAGGAAGACATAACAACACTTTTTAAGAAAAAGTGCAAAAATCAAGTTGTGTGGACTATAGAGAACTGAGGATCAGACTCTTGAAGCATGGACTTTTTGTTGGTGAATGACCCTGTGACATGAGGGGACCCAAGTTGGAATCCAAGCTCACTTTATTTCTACAATCTTGGCCATGTAACTTCTTTGAACTACATAAAGAAGTTAATTATATCCATCTTAAAGAGTTTTTATGATTAAATGAGACAGTTTTATATAATATATGTAAGGTGCCTGCCTAGTGATGTCTACATTTTGGTCAATAAATAAAAGTTGTTATTATGAAAAAAGTTAGAAGAAAAATACCCAAGAAAAACTGTAAATACACTTTATATTTTACCACATGCAAAATTGTTAATATTACCAAGAGAATCATATGGACTTAAATTCTTTTCCTCTTAGCTCTTTCTCTCTTCAAAAGTAGTTTGCTTCAATAAAAATCAATTCTGCTTTTTTCCAGAAAGGAATTTTTTAAAACTTTCAAAATAATATTTTATTGTTTCTTTGGTGAATATATATACTTATCTTTATCCAAAATTACTCTGAGGATTATTTCCTATTATGGCACTTCTAGGTAACAAGCATTTATTGGGTACCTCCTATGTGTCATGTGTCATCTTTTTAAAAAAATATATTTTATTGACTTTTTACAGAGAGGAAGGGAGAGGGATAAAGAGTTAGAAATATCAATGAGAGAGAAATATTGATCAGCTGCCTCCTGCATATTCCCTACTGGATATGTGCCAAGGTACATACCCCTGACTGGAATTGAACCTGGGACCCTTGAGACCACAGGCCGATGCTCTATCCACTGAGCCAAACCTGTTAGGACTCATGTGTCATCTTATATGCTTGGCACCAGAATCCATAGATAAATAAAGTTGCTTCTCTTGAGAAATTAATTCACTGAATAAAAATATTTATTTAGAACCTACCAATAGGCAGATGCTGATCTCAGTGGTAGAAATGCAGCAGGAAAAAAAGCACACAGACACTGAACTTTGGAAGACTTCATTGAAGTGAAGGGAGAGGCAAGAAAATAAACAGGTAAATAAGAAAGATAAATGCAGATGTTTAATGAAGGAAAGGATAAAGAGTAAAAATAGTGAATAACTAGAAAAGACCAGCATGTGTAGCCAGCTGGCCTCTCTGGGGGTGGGATAGGTGGAGAAGCATGACAGTAATGAGTCAAAATAATTTTTATGAAATGAAATTATCCCCTATCACAAAAACAGCACAGTGGTGAGAAAAAATATATACAAATGCTTTAGAAATAAGTTACTTTGGAATCAAATTCTAATAATTTTAGGTTTTATATGTTCATATATCTCACTTTACTCTCATTCTTGAACTAGATGTACAACTTAAAATAGAAAGAAAACACACACATACCAGTTTTTTATACATTCTCCCAAATAGTCACTTTGAGTAAACATCCTGATTGCAAATTAAAATCAGGAATGTTGGATATAATTTCTGTTATAATAAATATTTTTGTCAATAAATCCCCACCAAATTTGTCTTTCATATTCTGTATCTTTGAAGTTTAGGCTGAGGGTCTTAAGTTTCTTAATTATCCAACCACCATGAAAATCAAAGGTGGTGCTTAAAGTCATAGGACTTTGGAACTGGAAAGGACCATCTGTTGATCTCACCCTTATTTTCCAGAAGGTGAAATGGAAAAAAATAACAGAAAGTATAAGAACAGGAAGTTAAAAAAAAAAAAGGTAATTGGCTGAACAAGAGCAGAAACCTTGGTTTCATATCACCAAACCCAACTAGTGGGATCTTTCCAATTTCCTTATCCATTCAATCAATGTTTCTTGTGTGCCAGGCACTAAGTTAGCCTCAGGGTACCCTGAAGAGTAACAAGTTCTTCGTAGGAAATCACCCTCTCATTTTCTAGAACTTTGTAGATTGTCAAAAGATGTCTCAGTGAAGCAAATTATAATTCATAACTTCTCAAATGCAATAGATTAATGAAAATGACAAATTGTCAAGTCATTGAACATGCTTGTTCTTTATCATTCTGAATTAAGATTTTTTAAAATGATATTTTAATACATATGACTTTTGAATTAATAGACTTTGAGTTTCTGTTCTTGTTCGGCCAATTACTTTTTTCAAACTTCCTGTTCTTATGCTTTCTGTTATTTCTTTCCATTTCACCTTCTGAAAGAATTTCTGATATTGGAAAAATTGCTGAGCTCTGGGAATTGTGACAAAGTCACCAGCCCAATGTTAGATCTTATCTATTGATGCAATGCTTTTTACTGAATGTAACATTAATCTGAAATTTAATATCTTGCAAATATTATTACTCAGTTGAGTTAATATAGTGATAATTATCCTTCTATGACTGGAAACTGATTATATTTGATTTGTCTGAATTACTAAACCTCTTTTAACTTTTTCTACACCAAATATAGACCAATTCATTTATATTTTATCACTAATATAATTGGAAAGGACAACTACAGTCAAAACAAAAATTACCTTACTCATTTGTTTCTTTACTATTTCATACATTTTCCTCTGGCCACAGAATTAGAACATCAAGTTATTTATTTATGAAACATTAGGAAATAGAAAATTTTCCTTTTCATCATAGCCATACATACTAGCTGTATAATTTTAGACAGAATGGTTACATTGTTAAACTTCAGTAAAGTCTCATGTAACATATGGATATTAATGACTATCATAGGATTACTAGTGGTATTAAATAATATAATATCTATAAAGCAAAGTAACTGGCATAAAGAAAATGTTGACATAGTTGATCTATCATTTGTGACTTTGGCAATCAGTATAGAGTATAGTATAAATATTGTCCAGATTCTTTATTTTACAGGCTATCAATAAGAATTCCTTTATTTGCAGAGATTTTTAAAATTATTTGACAAATATCTACTAAATGCCAACATTGTGCAATACAATGTGGAGGTTTCTCTAAGGAACAGTAAATTAATGAAATATTTTAGGAATTTTGTCCTCAAAGGGCATAAAGACCAGAATAATTATAATGCATATAGAAAGAATAATGATGACATCTCTTTTTCTTTCCTTATTTATTCCCTGCCCTCTGAAATTCACAGTCACTCCTAAATAGTGTTTTTTATATCCTCAGTCTTTTTCTAACTGAAACCTAGCTTTCTTCTAACACTGCCTCCTGCATGGACTTCCCAAGAACCAACCCTTTCCTCTCCATATCCTTGGTCCATTAGTCTAATGCTAAGGTAGGTGTCCTTCTCACTTCTCACTCCTGCACTGTCACTAGCCACTAGCTACATGTGGCTATTTAAATTTAAATTAATTAAAATTAAATAATATTAAAAGTTTAGCCCTGGCTGGGTGGCTCAGTTGGTTGGAACATTGTCCCATTTACAGAAAGGTTGCATGTTTGATCCTCAAATAACCAATTGATGTTTCTCTCTCACATCAATGTTTTTCTTTCTCTTTCTCTCTCCCTTCCTCTCTCTCTAAAATGAAAACATATCTTCAGATGAGGATTGAAAAAAAATTAATCCCTAGCTGGTTTGGCTCAGTGGAAAGAGTTTTGGCCTGTGGACTAAAGGGTCCTGGGTTCGATTCTGGTCAAGGGCACATGCATGAGTTTCAGGCTCAGTCTCCAGTGAGGGGCATGCAAGAAGCAGCCAATCAGTGACTCTCTTTCATCATTGGTATTTCTATCTTTCTCTGCCTCTCCCTTCCTCTCTGAAATCAATAAGAATATTTTTTAAAAGAAAAAAATCAGTTCCTTAGTCCCACTACACACCTGCTCAATAGCCACTTGTAACTAGCGGTTACTGCATTGGCAGTGCAGATAAGAGATATTTTCATTCATGCACAAAGTTGTATGGGAAGCACTGTTCTAGACCATTCTTTCAGTTTCCTCTCCGAAATCCCCAGTTTTGAGTCTTATGTCATCATCAGTCTTTGCCACACATTGCTTGAACCTTCTCACTCATCTGTAGGTTACTCACTCTCTTCCAAGAGGTAGCCCCAGGCTCATTTTCAATATCTACCTAGATGAACTTCTCCATATGTTGGTATCTCAATTCCTTGACCTTTTTTCCTTGAAGGATCTTATCCTTTTTTTCTACCTCAATCCCCACTCCCATGGTCATACCCTGCACCCTACAAATCATTACCAACAGTCTTCTGCCCATAGTATCAGCCTTCAACGTCCTGTCCTCCACCAACCATCTCTAACATTACAACTTATTCTCTTATTTCTCACTCCTTATACATCTTAGATTCCATGGTTTGTCATTATTCATTCCTTGCACACACATCAAGTTTGCCCTGTTCTCACAATACATTATTCATTTGATAAAACCCTACTGCGGAAAAATTCAACTCTTTGGCTGTTCTGAACCTACGGTGTCCAAGATGAATACAGCCACAGAATAGCTACAATCAGCTTGACTAGTCTGACTTTAAGTTCATTCACCATTTGTAGTCAACATTCCTTATCCTCTTCTAAAACTTAAAAGATCTCTTTCCCAACCCTCACTATACATTCTCAGCAGGTGGTCTCCCATCTCTTACCACTGTCAAATCAATTAGAAGAGAACTTTCATATTCACTCAATTAAGAAAGAAACCTTCCCGACTCCTTGACCTCCTTTCTCCTTTTCAGCTACCTCCTCATTTATATACTTCTCTCTACAGGTAAACATTCTAAAACTGATTTTCTATTATCTTTCTTCCCTTTAGCCTCTCCATTTCTCCCATTCTCTCTAGAACTCTCCCCAAACAGGCATTTGACTTTACCCCTTACTAAAATTACTTTTGTCAAGGTCATTAATGACTAACATATTGGTTGCTAAATCTAATGACAGAGTCCCAGTTTTTATCTTATTTATTAGTAACATTTTACAAGGCTGATCGCTTCCTGCTTTTATAAACACTTGTTTTACTTGGCTTCTCAGATACCACTTTCTTTTGGATTTCTCCTATGTCCCTGGCCACTCCTATTTAGTCTCCATTATTTCTTCTATTCTCTAACTTCTGAATGCTCTAGTGCCTCAGGACTCAGTCTGCATAGTACTTCTTTTTCTATCTACATTAGCTTTGGTGTTCTCATCCAGACTCCTGGTTTTAAATGCCATCTACAAACTAACTCTCTTTGTAATCTCCAGACCAAACCTTCTCTACAACCCCCAACTCTTTTTCCAGCTATTTACTTAAAATTCAATGTGGCTATCTGTCATTTCAAAATTAATACATTCCAAACTGAGTTCCCAATTTCCTTCACCTCACATCATCCTGCTGCCATCTTCAACTAACTAAATGCCAACTTCATTTTTTAGGGTGTTGAGGTAAAAAAAAAAAAAAATATATATATATATATATATATATATATATATATATATATATATATATATTATCCTCTGTCTCTCTCTTTCTTGTATCTGAAATTTCATCTATCAGCACAAATTGTTGGTTCTATTTTCAAAATTCATTATAATCTATTTCTTTAATCATCTCCACTGCTTCCAGGTGGTCTGGCATAATCTCTGGCCCAGATGAGGCAATAGCCACACAATCAGTCTTCTGCTTCTGTACTTGCTCTTTCCTATTGTGTATTCTCAAAAGAGTTGCTGAGTGATCATAATAAAATATAAGTCAAATTATATATGTCCTCTCTGCCCAAAATTCTATACTGGTTTTCTATTTCATTCAGAGTGAAAGTCAAAATCTTTATAGTGGCCTAAAATGCTTGATAGAGGCTGACTACACTAACTTTTTTATTTTATATCCCATTATTCTCCTACTAAGCCTCTATACTTCAGTCATGCTGAGCACATTATTTTTCTAACACTCCAGTCAAGCTCCTGTCTGAGGGTTTTAGCACTTGCTTTGTCTTATGGCTGAAATAGTTTCCATTAGATGGATACCAGGCTTGCTCATTCTCCTTGTTCAGAATGAGTCTTTCCTGACCAATTTATTTGAAAATTGCAAAGCTTCTTCAACCCCAGCACTCTCCAATTTTCTTTCAACTTTACTTTTCTTACATATTTTAAGCTATCTATCTATCTACCTACCTATCTATCTATCTATCTATCTATCTATCTTCTATAATTTATATTTCTCTACTAAAAGGAAAGCACTGGAAATATTTTTTCATTACTGTACCATCAGCACATGGTAGATACTCCATAAATGTTTATGTAATGAATGAATGGTGTTTTTCAAAGTAGTTGTATGGTATATTTTTCTTTCTTTTTAAAAGTTAAGATGTTTTATTTCTTTCTAAGTTTATTTGTTTTAACACCTATTTTAATTATTTCCCTAACACAGGGCTTATAGGTCAAGAATGGAGTGGGAAGATGTATTAAAAATACCTGCCACATCCCCAAAACAAAAAATTCATAGAGTAGTTTTACAAATGTCAAAAACAAACCATTCTACTCAGGGGAAAAAAAGGGGGAGAGGGGACAGGGGATGGCCAGGGGCTGGTAAAGAGAGAGAAAGTAACTCAGAGTAGGGGCTAATGGCAAGCCTAGACCAGTTAGGACAGAGCGGGCTGGAGTTTCAATACCTGCATAGAAGGAGTTGAATTTGTGTTAACTAAGGTGGTGGACCAGATGGAGACCAACAGGGGAAATCTGGGGGTGGGACCTTACAGAGAGTGGAGGACTATGTTAGTTCCACTCAATGAAGAGGAAGAATCACCATGAAGGACTGCAGCCTGGCCCGCATCCCTTGCATGGGGTCTAAAATTTCACAATTTGTGTGGAGCAGGATCTCCAAGCCTCTAATTTAAGGCCAAGTGTGGAGCCATGAAACCCAGAGAGCCAGACTGTGGCCCATCAAACTCAGGCTAGTGGTTGCCTCTAGAGGAAGGTAGGAGGGAGGGTAGTGGTCAGAGGATTTCAACTTTATATGCAATATTTGTTGGAAGGATAAAAGCAAAATTGTTACCAATTTTTGTTTCAATTATTGATGAAAAATTGATGTTTTCCTGTTATTCTATGAAGTTTTTGTCATTTTTATATGCTAATTATTATTAATTTTAAAATATATTTTATTGATTTTTTTTTTACAGAGAGGAAGAGAGAAGGATAGAGAGTTAGAAACATCAATGAGAGAGAATCATCAATCAGCTGCCTCCTGCACACTCCCCACTGGGGATGTGGCTACAAGCAAGGTACATGCCCTTGACCAGAATCGAACTTGGGACCTTACAGTCCGCAAGCTATGCTCAATCCACTGAGACAAACCGGTTTCAGCTATATGCTAATTTTTTAGAAGAAAAATTTAAAAGCAAATAGAAGTAATGTTTCTAGTCTTCCTGTGGCTTATGTCCATTTCCTATATACTTCATTTGCTAGCATCAAGAGTGTTAAAAATGGGGTAAATACCAGTATATATATGACTTTTTCTTGTGATTTATAATCTAATAGAATATGTTTAAAAGAACTGTCTTGGGATAAAATTTTAACAAATGTATCAAATCGAATTGTTTCCCTAACCCTTGATTAATTGTGATAGCACCAACTTGGAAGGAACTCAAACCCACACGATTCCCCATGAAATTCCCATCATATGACATTTACAGTGAGTGAGAATTGAGGTCAAAAGAAACACTTAAGTATCTTTGGATATTTAAATATGATTGTCAAGTAGACCTTATATTGGTTGTGTGGTTTTGTGTGTGTGTGTGTGTGTGTGTGCGCGCGCACATTTGTGTGTGTTGCTACTTTTAAAAAAACACCTTTTAATTCTTTTTTTTTTTTTGCATTTAAATTCTTTATTGTTTAAAGTATAACATGAGTCATCCTTTTTCCTCATTGGCCTCTCCCCGGCTGCTACCACCCCCAGCAAAGGTCCTCACCCCCCCTCCTCTGTCTGTGTCCATTGGTTATGCTCAGATGCATGCATCCAAGTGTTTTGGTTGTTCTAACACCTCACCCCCTGCCCTCTCTCATAGGTTGGACAGTCTGTTCTGTGTCTCTGGTTCCACTTTTGTTCATCAGTTTATGTTGTTCATTATATTCCACAAATGAGTGAGATCATATGATATTTATCTTTCTCTAACTGGCTTATTTCACTTAGTATAATGTTCTCCAGTTCCATCCATGCTGTTGCAAATGATAAGAATTCCTTCTTTTTTACAGCAGAGTAGTATTCCACTGTGTAGATATACCATAGTTTTCTAATCCACCCATCCACTAATGGGCACTTATGCTGTTTCCAAATCTTAGCAATTGTAAATTGTGCTGATTTGAATATAGGGGTGTTTATATACTTTCTGGTTGGTATTCTGATTTTGGGGATATATTCCTAGAAGTGGCATTACTGGGTCAAATGGGAGTTCCATTTTTAATTTTTTGAGGAAAGTCCATACTATTTTCCACAGTGGTTGCACTAGTATGCATTCCCACCAGCAGTGCAAGAGGGTTCCTTTTCATCCATATCCTCACCAGCACTTGTCATTTGTTAATTTGTTGATTATAGCCATTTGACAGGTGTGAGATGGTACCTCATTGTTGTTTTGATTTGCAACTCTCGGATAATTAGTGACTTTGAGCATGTTTTCATATGTCTCTTAGCCTTCTGTATATTCTTTTGTGAAAAATGTCTATTTAGGTCCTTTGCTCATTTTTAATTGGATTATTTATCTTCGTTTTGTTAAGTTGCATGAGCTTCCTATAAATTTTGGAGATTAAACCCTTATCAGAAATAACATTGGAAAATATGTTGTCCCATGCAGTGGGCTTCCTTGTTGTTTTGTTGATGGTTTCTTTTGCTGTTCAAGAGCTTTTTATTTTGATAATAGTTCCATTTACTTATTTTCCCCTTAGTTTCCATTGCCCTAGAAGCTGTATCAATAAAGATATTGCTATGATATATTCCTGATATTTTGCTGCCTGTGGATTCTTCTAAAATTTTTATGGTTTCCTGTCTTACGTTTAAGTCCTTTATCCATTTTGAGTTTATTTTTGTGTATGGTGTAAGTTGGTGGTCTAGTTTCATTTTTTGCTTTTATCTCCAATTTTCCCAACACCATTTATTGAAGAGACTGTCTTGACTCCATTGTATGCTCTTTCCTCTTGTCAAATATTAATTGAGCATAATGGCTTGGGTCGATTTGGGGGTTCACTCTTCTGTTCCATTGGTCCATATGTCTGTTCTTATGCCAGTACCAGGCAGTTTTGAGAACAGTGGCTTTGTAGCAGCTTTGTTATTCTGCTTGATATATTGTGTTTTCAGATATAACTTTTCTCTCTTAAAATCTCACCTTAATATTTTTCTCTGCTCTTTTTAAAAAAGTATTCCCTTGTGAGAAAAAAATCTCCACTCAAAATGTCATTTTTAAAAATATGCTTTGAATCATCCTATTGCATTCCCTGTTCACTTTTTTAAATTTTGTTTTGGCTCCCTGTATATTCAAAAGCTGCAAAATAGATCTTACTCATATTTTCCAAAACAATTCTTTATTGGAAAAAGATCAGAAATTAGAAACATAAATGTTTGGGCCCAAAAATTCTCTTCCAAATGTTAAGAGCTTAGTGAACTTAGATATTTACAATAAATGTTTTCTCTTTTATGCATTGAACTAATTTTTATTGTTATTACTTGTCATCTCATGCAGATGTACATATGGTCACATTTTATAATTTTGATAAATATGACCTGCTTGTACCTTACATTCCATCTTGGAACATGTGACCTGGACTGACAGCCTGAATCTTCTAAGAGAGTGATTATCTTATTCATCTGTCATTGTCTGCCAAGGCATCTCCTCCTGCTGAAAAAGTCCCCCCCCCATTTAAGCAATCCTGTCCTATATAATCTATCTATACTAATAAAAGGTAATATGCTAATTAGACCAGGTCGGCTGGCCATCTTCCAAACGGTGGACTTCCTTCCAGACAAAGCCATAGTGGTGGGGGCTGAGGCAGAGGCAGTTAGGGGAGATCAGGCCAGCACAGGAAGGCACTTGGGGACAAGGTCAGGCTGGCAGCAGAGGGCAGTTGGGAGTGATCAGGCAGGCAGGCAGAGGCAATTAGGGGCAATCAGGCAGGCAGGCAGAGAGGTTATGGGTGATCAGGTAGGCAGACAGAAGGGTTAGGGGCAACCAGGCAGGCAGAAGAAGCAGTTAGGGGTGATCAGGCAGGCAGTCAGGTGAGTGATTAGGAGCCAGCTGTACCAGATTGTGAGAGGGATGTGCAACTGGCTGTGCGATCAGACCTAAACTGGCAGTTGGACATCCCCCAAGGGGTCCACAATTGGAGAGGGTGCAGGCTGGGCTGAGGGACCTCCCCAACCCCCGTGCATGAATTTCATGCACCGGGCCACTAGTATGCAAAAAGAATACTGATTACTATATTGAATCACCCATTTTAAGAATTCTTCAAGCCTGTGAAATTATTACCATATTTGCCAGCGTATAAGACGACTGGGTGTATAAGACGACCCCCTAACATTTCCACTCAAAATACAGAGTTTGTTATATACTCGCCGTATAAGACTACCCCCCACTTGGAGGCATATTTTTCAGGGCCAAAAAATTGTCTTATACGCCGGCAAATACAGTAATATTAGGGAAATAGATAGTACTACATTTCTTCCAAATTTCTCTAGAATCCACGGAAAAAGACTGGATTTTTTTAAAGGGTTAAAAACAGCTCAAAATAATAAAGCTTGGATTATTGGATCATCAATGCTCATTTCACATTTTCAGTTTTTTTCTAAGGATTACTGGTTTGATGTCCTTCTTTAGATTATCATTGATGTTAATGTCTATAAAGCATTTTGAGATATTCAGAATAAAAGAAGTTTATTAATTCCAGATTTGTGACCAAAAATGGGACCTTTTAAATGGGAAATGGCAATTGGAAAAACCAGGGGATAGAATTAGAAAAAACATACTTTTACCAAGCAGGGATGAGAAAGGCAATGGAAAGTAAAAACAGAGAGTGTAGACAAGAGATTTGGATCTGACATAAACCCAGCATTGCATGTCCAGGAGTTCTAACAACAGCTGATAATATCTTAAGATTAATAATCTTATTAGTCATAATTATACTTGAAAATCATGCAAAACACTAATATATAGTCTCAGTGATGGGCTTGGGTGTACATACCATTGTACTAGAAATTTAAAAGGGTGAGTATAGCTTTTATGAAGTGAGTGTGAGACTTATATTCTAGGCTACAGGCCATCATAATTTGAGAAAGATGATTGTATTAATGGGCAAGGCTTAAATAGAAATGAGCCTGTTGAGAGGAATTAAGTCATTTTGATGTATACTAGTAAAATTACCGTTCTCACTGAATTAATCAAGTTGGATTCTAACACATAACCCCCCAGATCATTTGCTAGAACTCTGCATCTCTCTGAAAACCAAATTTTGGAACTTAGTTTTCACATGGATTCATTATCCCAGTCTCCCCAAACCTAGCTAATAGTAGATACAACTTTGGAACTTAACGAAGGATCCAGACTCAGGGCTTCCACACCAGATCACTAACTCAGAATCTCTAAAATTAACATTGGGAATATGGTTTGCTTTTATAAACTCTCCAAGTGTTCAAGAACCCTTGTGTAATAGAGATGTGGTTCAGATATACAAAAATTCAAAACTTTGAGTACTTTATTAACATTTGGTATATGACATAAAAATATTATCTACCATTCCTTTAATATATGTACTATGTACCAGATATCAATATGCGCTTTCTCTATCTGCACATTAATGCTTCTTGGAGCTGTTTTTCCCATCTTTTCAAATTAGAAGATAAATAGCAGAGCAGGCCTATAGCTTCTCTGAGATCTCAACAGTTGTTAAGAGTCAGAGGTGGGATTCTGAAACCCTCTGAATTCTGGGGATTATTATCCTCTCAGAATAGCATAAATATAATGTTCTGATCTTTTGTCCAATGTCCTGACTGTGTGTATTAGGTTGGGTCCTGGCATATTTAGTAAAAAGAGTTTTATATTTATTTCCAGCAAATCCCAACAATGCTCAGCATGCCACTTCAGTACTATTATTGTTCTGTTGTGCTGTTTTGGATTTTGAATTATGAAATAGAATGTTATGCCCAATTCTCATGATCCTAGTAAATTCTTTGAGATTTGCATTTTGATGATGACAGGGAGATAAAAAGAGGAAAATATGCATGGCGCGATGTTTTCTCTCCTCACATGGGCGGGAGATAAGAGAAGAAACATTGCATGTATTTAGGAGCCTGATATGAAATAAAATATCCCAGCAGAAAGCTTCCTCTTTGCCTACTTCCCACTCCTCTTCCCACACTACCCAACAGTGCAGGTAGCTGTAGAAGGTAGGACTCAGCAATGGGGGAGAAAGGTCCCTGGTAATGTTCTCTCATTCTGTCCATAATGACCACTCAGACATTTCCATAAGAAGGCAAAGCTTGGGAAATTGGCCCGAGGGATGAGATCTTCCTCATTTCTGGGTAATACCTTTAGATTTCCAGCAGCTCATTCCATTTTTGGTTCCCTTGATCCATTCTTTTATAAGGTCATCCGAAAGTTTTATTGTAGTCTGTGTTGCTCTGTAAGAAATGACAAACCAAGAATTTCCTCCTGTGAATTCCCTATAGAAAGCCAATGCTGCGAATAAAAGTTCTGTGAGAGGTAAATCATCATGATCAAGCTTCACAGGAGCAATAAAATAAACTCATTTTTTAAAAAATATAAGTATCTATAAATGTTAAAGCAAAAAGGGTGATAGAAAAATACAGGGACATTGAAATGGATGAATTTTGCTTGTTCATAAAAGGAAAGCACTCTTTTCCGTTTGTACTGTGTTCCTGGTTCCCAGGATCATTCTGCATTGTATGTTCAGAACTGCATTGTTGATGTGTTTTCTCTCTGCTACAGGCTGTGCACCAGGTGGACATGGGCGGTTCTGCACACTGGTTAGGGGAATGAGGATGCTTTTCTGGCAGCTGTGCTGGGAGAGTGCGCTTCTCCCTCACTTGCTCCAAGCTAGTTGCACACGAGCTGGGTGTTTACAGTTTGGGGCTACGGAGGAGGGGAAAGTATTTTGGCTAATGTGTGCTGACGTCAATGGCTTGAGTCCCAGTCAGTTGAGGTACTCTTGTTCCTTAGCAAATGCCTGCCCATTTTCTGGTTCAGCTTAAAAAATGCTGACAGCTGTCTTGTAGATTGTATTGGAAAGCAGAGCCTTGTCATTGTAGCTAAAAGCCTTTCTGAGCACAAGGCTTGCATACCAGATGTCTTTTGTGTGTGTGTGTGTGTGTGTGTGTGTGTGTGTGTGTGTGTGTGTGTGTGACAATGTTTGAATTTTCTATGTGAGAGAACAAAAACAGCTTTTAGAGTACAACTTGGCTATATGGCATATATAATAAACTTTTCCCCTACCCACCTCCAGGCTGTCAGTACAAACTTTGTTTTTCATGGTCAAATTTTTGTATCAGATACAATTTCAATATTTTAGAAGAATAAAGGGCTCTGGAGGAAACAAGAAACAAGAAAAGCAGGATAAAGTGGAAATTACAAATAAGATGGTAAAATAATGTCATATACAATGAAGTCTTTAGGTAAGAGGGTCTTTCATGTTGGGTTTTGGTCTTCTATGTGTATTTAGAACAAAATAGAATATTTATAGGGATAAATAAAATTAGCATCCACTTGAAACTAAAGCAGAAAAGATAGGTTATTGATTGTGTGATAGTAACAATATCTTACTATTAAAACCCTAATGCATCCTAACTTCTTTAAAAATGATAATGAAAATTCATATTATAGGTAAGTGACATAATGACTTGTTTCTGTTATAATTTTTTTCCTTAAATACATTTTAAGCATTTCTACTAAGAAAGCACTCAGCTTTGCTCCCTCTCAATCCTTATTTGAACAATCATATGACATTGATTCTTTATAAGTCTTCAAACAGTCTTTGGCTGAAAGTGATAAAATACTAAGCTGATCTTTATAAATATATTTATATTTTCCTCTTGTGAATAGAGAGGTACTCAAAACTGCCCTGTGCTTCTTTGCTCACATAGACTAAAATCTTATGAGGGCAATAGCAACATCACCAGCTATATGAAACCCTGAAGAACATTAGTTTGTTTCTTATTCAAATATTAATTTTCTTGCAATAATCTTCACTTGGTTCTTACACTTTCATTTTGAATAATTATACACACAGATTCACACATACTCCTCTTATGCATTATCTGAAGACAGCATTGTGATGACAAAGACCACATCATCAGTACTCACTAAGTTATAAAGAGAAAGAAGTGGATTCATTTTTAATATATTATGAAATAAAATTATTATTTCCCATTTGGTACAGATAGAGAATTGTGGTTCTTTTGAAATAACAGCCTTCATTCTCATTTCTGTCCAGAGAAACAGTACAACCCTTTTGAGATTGACCCTGTACAGTTTTACAGTGTTCTGTTTATTTGCTTTTTAATTCCAGGGTTCATCTTGCAGCCTTTACACATACTGTTTCATGGTGAACATTGGAAGCTTGCCTCCATAGTATCTGTGAGAAGAAGTGTGTGGTGGTTCTCCTTTTTAAAAAGTTCTTTGTAAATCCATAGCAGCCAGTTTGGATTTTAAAAACCTTTGCCTAAAACGGTGACATGTTGTGAATTTTTGCACATTGCAATTTCCCCATCACTAACTCGCTGATAAGAGAGGATGGTGGTACCTTTCTGGGTGACACACTCATTTCTTGCTTCTATTTGTTCTTTGACCAGGTCCTACCATATAACTCTAACTCTTTAGGATTAAGAATTCAGTTCTAAATGACATCTTTCTAAAAAAAAAATCCTTCAGGTCTATAATAAAGATCATAATCAGAGGAATCTGATGAGGCTTTCTTTCATTGGTGATGTTAGCACTTGACATATTGCAGGTGATGAATAAAAGCTTATTAAATAAATGAACAGCGTTCATCATATCTTCCAAATTGTTAACACAAATGTTAGACAAATTTGAACTCTACTTATCATTTTTGTGTCACATATGGTCTCATTCTACCTTTAGTTTCTTTCTTACATTCTAATCAAACTTGTTTCCTAATCTTATATTTGTTTCTGATGTTTACTCTATCTGATATATCTTCCATTTTTTCTTTGTTGAAATCGTCTATACACTTAAGACCCATATTATCTACCTCCTTTCTTGGTTCTCATTCCCCCTGATTGGCTATAATCTCTCCCACTTTTAAATCTTCATAGATGCTATTTTATTTCTGCCATTCTTCTTGCATTTTCATGAATTACTAATAAAATCTGTCATTAAAGCTGGCACTAAAAATAGGAATGATAATTCCCAACCTTGGTAAGAGTACGGAAAGAGAAGTCTCAAACATTGTTGACAGGAATTTTCAAAGGATAATTGGAATAAATGTATCAAAACCTTAAAATGCAAATGTATATGGGACATAAAACAGAAAGCAACAAATAAACAAATGAATGAAAACTCATAAACAACAGTTTGGTAGTTACCAAAGGAAAAGGAGTGGGGGGCAGGTAGAAGGGGAAAAGGGGGGATGAATGGTGATGGAAAGAGACTTGACTTCAGGTGATAAATACAGTGCAATATACAGATAATGTATTATAGAGTTTTACACTTGAAAATTATGTCATATTAGCAACCAATTTTACCCCAATAAGCTTGATAAAAATTTTAAGAAGTGAAAAAAAATACAAATAGTATTTGTCATAACAGTATCCATTTCTCTCAATGCTCCCTAATGAAAAAGTCTGAAATAAGTTGTTCATTATAGCATTTTTTTGGTAAAAGTAAAAAATATAATAATAAAAATCTAGTGTCTAATAGTATAGTTTTAATTCAGAAGTTTTGGAATCCTATCTAATAAAAAAAAAACATTCAAATTGACCATAGCTCTGCTATGCCTACCAGCCACACCCACCAGCAAATCAGAAGTGAGTATGCAAATTAACCCAACCAAGATGACAGTTAATTTGCATGTTCAGGCACAGAGCAAAGACTGAAGACAACATAGGAGAAAGCCAAGAAAGCATTCCAGAAGGGAGCAAAGCTGCAGAGAAGCAAGCAGGGTGGTGGGGAAGCAGACTGGGCTGCAGAGAAGAGAAGGAAGCAGGCGGGATGGCGGAGAAAGCTACAGGAAACCCTATTATTGCAGGAATCTTCCTGCAATGGGCCTCTAGTATCGTATAATAGAAGACAATAAAGCAAAAATAATCTTATAAAGGAACGTTTATTTACATGAGAAAATATTCAAAATACAAAAAAGAAAAACACCAGGATACAAACCAAGTTTGGTATTATTTCAGAGGAAAATAAATATGCTTAGAAAACATTAGAAAGACATATCAAAGCATTAACCATGATACTGTGGTATTATGGTATATAAAAATATTTTAACATTTCCAAATTTGTTTGTGCATGCATTATGCTTATAATTGTTGTAAAGTGACAGAAAAAAGTGATACTAATATTTAAAATGGACTTTATGGTATGCCACCCAGGAGCTAGCTCTCATCCCCTGCTGCAGGAGGTACTGAAGACTGTCCACTCCCAGCCGTAATCTGCATCCAATGACAGTAGTTATTGGGCTCTGAAGGCCTCCCTTTCTTGCCCCAATTTGAGAGCATGCTAGAGGACCATCCAGCTCCAGAGCCCCCCGTGCAATTAGCAAATGTCTCTGTTGAAACTGCTGGTTAGCCCACCTTCTCCCTGTGCTCAGTCTTGCTTCCTTCATACCCACAGCTGTCAATTCTAATAGCACACACCACGATAAATTTCCTGGGTGGAATTTTGGAATTTTCCATTTCAGAGTCTCTTTTCAGGGAAACTGAGCTGGAACAATCTACTAGCACTGTTTGCTGGGCATCTTATATCGCCTACTCCCTAAAGAGTCTTGCAATGAGATTTTCTTATTTTTTTAATTCACACCCTTATTTTGCAGAAGAGAGAAAAACATTCTTAAGAATGTTTACATATTTTGTGCAAAGTCACACTATTACTAGATGTCAGCCAAGTTTGAAAGCAGGTGTGCTTGAGTATAAAAACCATGTTTCCTACAGTAAGCCAAATAACTCCTCTCAGCCTTGTGTTTTATTATTTTTGTGCTTTTCTTGTTCTTGCCGATAGATGGTAAATCCTTTGGCTGCGGGGATTTTTGTCTTATTTATCTTTGAGTCCCTGTTGGGTATTTCATGGTGCCTTGCACTTAATAAGTGCTCCATGTTTGTGAAATTGACTTGAACTAGTCAAAGTTTAAAATGTATTTCTATTCTGCTCTGTAAAAATGAATTCTCCCGGAGGAAAAGAAAGCCACATTGTGAGAGGTAGCAATTATAATTCAATTAATGTTTCATGAAATAACTTCCCACAAGGAGGTGGTGGTACTTTTCTTTTCATCCTCCCTCAATATTAGGTAACAAATGCTATTTTCAGAACTGTGCCCTTAGTTTCTAACATAAGCAAATCAGTGAGGTGTAATAAACTTCTATTGGACTTTGACTACAGTATATCATGATTTTTACCTTATATCCTGATCTATGAAATCTAAGTTATTTGGGAAAAGAATCTACTGAGAGTAGAAAAATGTAACAAGAAGAGTGGATCATTTCTAAGAGAAAAATTGAAAGCATATATTAATGGAATTGAAGTTTTTGTGGTGGTAGACAGAAATGCCCAAATGAGGTTTATAGTATTGATTAGAATTTGCGATTACAAGTTGAAATTTTCTTAAAAAGAAAATATGCCAGATTTATTATTTTTAAAATACAAATGAAATGAGTATATCCATAATGAGTTATATTGTTAGGAATAAATAGATCTAGCTATAGGTTTGGGGAAAGGCCATTTGAAGACAAACTACAAAAGGCACACAGTGGATAAAATTTTCCTACTGAATTAAGTTTTATCATTCTGTTACTGCCAGAGACTCAGTATGAAAGGATGTTCCTAACACCAAGTAAGAACCAAGTAAAAGTTGTTAGTACTGTAAGACTCTGGCAGAGGGCATAGTGAATCTATGGAGGGCATTATTGGTAAATGATTCAAAATATATGTAAAAGTGATCAGTACAAAAGCTTGGGTGTTCTAGTAGGTGAAATATACAGCGATGTAGGTGGGATGATTTCAGGTGCCACCATCGCCATGAGTGGGTCAAACATGGTGGGTCCTGAAATGCCAGTTAAAAATGTATCACTTTAATCAGCTATTTTTGTTTTCTATTTAAAATCATATCTCCCTTAGATAATATTCATCCATTCTTTAATATAAATTTGCCTTTTGTCAGACTGAAGTGCAGAAAAAGAGACCTGAAGGCAAGAAATATAGTTTAAAATCGATTGAAATAGATCACAATTATAATTATATACAATTTTTGTTTTTGTTTTTAAATATATTTTTATTTCAGTGAGGAAGGGAGAGGAAAAGAGAGATAGAAACATCATTGATGAGAGAGCATCACTGATAGGCTGCCTCCTGCATACCCCATACTGGGGATCGAGCCTGCAACCCAAGTATGTGCCCTGTGGGGGAGTCAGCTATCATCATAGGTCTATAGGTCAACACTCAACTGCTGAGCCATACTGGATGGGCAGTTATATATGGTTTTGATCAATGTTGAACATAGCTATTTCTGTACTTGTGATAGTAAGCTATAATTTATTTACAAACTCCATATATAGTTGACCTTGAGCAATGCTGGGATTAGGGGCACTGATCCACATGCAGTAAAAAATCCACATATAAATTTTGACCCCCCCCCCAGAAACTTAAGTTGTCCCTCAGTATCCACAAGGGATTCTTTCCGGAATCCCCATGGACATTAAATTCTCCTATTTAGAATGTCATAGATCAGTGCATACAATTGGCTCTCTACACTTCTGAACTCCCAACCGCAGACTGAAAACAGTACAGATGTATATTGGAAAAAATCCGGTGTAAGCAGACATGTGCATTTAAAACCCAGGTTATTTGAGGGTCATCTGTACTTTCAAGAGACCACTACTGAGTTGTCTCCATTCTCTTCCTAGCTTCACCCTGATAGAGGCTTCTTTTCAGTTTGAAAATGAGAATCAGTGCATTCTAGAGAAAGCGTAGAAATTTATAAATTTCTATTTTATTACATCAGATAAAACTTTTTAAATTAGTGAACTTTAGACTCACAATCACTTTCTTTTAAAATTGTAAATACCATCAGTAAAGTATCATTTCAATAAATCATTTTAGCTTAGTATAAATTATTTTAAGCAATTGGTTAATTTAATTCCTACCTGAGATTATCTACTGAAAGAATAAGATGTTTAATTTGAGAGAAAAAAGAACACAGAGGATGAGATGATGATAAAAAGATGTTGGTGTGAAGTTCTTAGGACAGCATAAAAAAGTAGGGCTGGAGTGTAGAAAAAGACATGAATAGAAAAGTCAGACCAGCTTCTTATGTCACAATGTTGTCTTAGATGTGCTTGATTAAGATGAAAGTCCAACTTTTACCTCTTCTTGCTCTTTGCTTTCTACTTTTCTACTTTTCTCCACCACTTTTTTACCTCACACAGAGCAAGCATCCTTTTCTACCAAGAGGAGACTTGAACTCAGCCTCCTTTGACAAGAAATGCACTCAAAGTTACATTTTAGGTTCATTGATCTTTGCAGGCTGGCTCGTTTTATGGTACCCACTTTTGGTCTTTACTAATATCAACAATAAATATGTAGGACACTTTTTACAACAAATTGATTTCTAAATCAGGAACACAGTCACAGACACCATTTTAACTGGAGGACACACCTACTAAAGAAGTCAGCCGCCCATCCTAGGTTTTAAATAGCTGTCCACTGAAGTAGAAAAGAATGAGCTCACTGATTTTATAGTCAGAACATCCCCATGTGGCAGGGTGGGCCGACTAACAAGGGAAATGTGGGCTGATAAATATTCAATGATTAGTTAGTGTATAAAAACGATAGCTATGGAGATATTTTCTCAGTTTAAAATTATGTGTCTTTTATTGGAGTTTTAATGATATGTACGCATTTTGGGGATAAAAATCATTCAATATACATACAGAAAATATGATAAAACAATAAAAATATTGCTCAACACACTCAAAAAAGCTGCTTGGCAGCATTCTGTGAACTTCTAAATGTATGTATGTTATGTTCATTGGCCCTTTGGGTGAACTTGTCAATTTCACCCTTACCCCCTCCCCAAAAGGGTTCCCTTCTTCTCTCCTTTCTGCAGAAGGTTATTTCCTCTAAGACAATTCTCACTTTGTTTCCTCATTCCTGCATCTTTCTAGGGAGGATGGTGCATGAGAATGATGTTTGTTTGTTTTTTCTGTTGAAATCATTCACTCCATTAGAATGCCATCAAATAAAGCAGGTGGGCATCTTCCTTTATTGGCACGAACTCTGTCAAGGTTAGGTTTTCAGGTAGAGTTTGCGGTTGGTATAAAGAGGCTCCGAATCTTAGCCATGACATTGTGGCGCATATGGAAACTGACACTTCTGAGGGAAATTTTCCATTCTGGGTTTTGGCAAGGAAAACAAGACAGAAAAGAGAGAGAATTAGATCATGACACATGTTACTTGGCCAAAAAAAGAGAAGAAGCTAAAGAAAGTGGGACGAAGAAAAGCCTAGGAGACAAAATGCTGGCATTACTTTGTACTTAGAACTCTCCTCTTTCTTTCAGCTTCTCAGCTATTTCTTATATTGTTCTTACTGTCTTCATGTTCTTTAAGACTTCATATTTAATGAAACACGTATTGAAGGCCCCTTATGTATTTTTCTAGGGAGTTCTTTCTCCAGATCTCTGAGAGTCTTGAGGTTGTCAGTCTTCTTTAATTTTTAAGAAACTGACTAAATTTCTGAAGTCAATATATTATCTTATTTCTATTTTTATTTTTTAAATTATTCAGAAGAGGGAATACTTTGTTTTCTCTTTGTGTGCTTTTCAAAGTATATGTAACAAATACCTTAAAAATACAAAAACTAGTGTAACATACTGGCTAAGAAAATAGGCGACAATAAGAAAAATATAAAAGCATGGCCTCCTAAACAGTAATAATTTATGTCTGAATGAAATTATACTTTCAAGGTGAAGTAATAATCTAACTATAGGACCAAGAGCAGAAGGAGAGTTAGTGTGTGCTGATATTTTAGAGGATGTCATAAATAGGAATCTGAGTAAGCTTTTTTTGTCTTTACCATAAGATTAAAAAAATTGTATATGTATAAAAATTTTATTGGAACCATATTTTACATAATAGTTCATAAAATGTATATGATGCTAACAAAGATTAGTCTAGTAATATTTAATGAATAGAATTTTTATAGAATTACAGGATAAAATACTATTATCACTAACTACAGAATTCTTTGAAGTCAGAAATTTTATTTTAAAACATTTAGTAATGGGATTCAGAAACACATATGTAAATAAATGAAAGAAATAACTGCATATTTGGAAAACATTTGATAATTAAAACTATAAAATAGGAAAGATCATCTTGATGGTCTTAAGTTAAAATTATTTTTATGATGAAATATGATATAGGTATCTGCTTTCATCTAAAGAGATTTTAAGCTTTAGCCTGAAAAACATCTTTTAGCTATTAGATTCTCCTTTTACTAGGACTAAACTTTTTAGTCCTAATAAATTAGATTCCTTTTACTTTTCTTACTTAGGTCACTATTTACCTTTCAATCATGATTATATTTTAAAGATCCATGTAGGTAGAGTATTAATCCATTATGCTATGAAACTTTTTGGACAGGTATTTTTTTATAGGAAATAAATCTTAATATAGATAACTACAAAAAAGTTTGAAGCCAAATATTGAAGATTCTGGAGCATTAATCAGCAAAATAAATATTTTTCCATAATGTATGAAGTATTTTACATTTTAAAGTCTATTTGTTATAAGCCTAGCCCTAGCCTATACTTCTTAATAGAAATATGTCAAGATGACTACCAAAATGCAACAGAAAAATCCAGTTTCAAAGGATGCACAACCCTTCCATAAAAACACACGATTAGGTTAACTTTGGCATTACTTAATTTCAATATTTTTTCTTACTATTAGAACCAGCCGTCATCAGACATCCCTGATATTTGTTAGGATTTCCTTCTAAATTAAATCTGACCAAGTAGTTTTGTCTCCACTATATTGATGACATGAAACAAGAACTAGATGACAAATTTAGCAATAAGAAGGTCATTAATAATTGGACTCAGTTTATATAAGTCTATCACATATTACTTTATTTGTTTCATATAAAATCCTATAGGTGAATACAACAGAGGACATGGAGGCATCGAGTGTCTGACTTTCCCAAGGCTACAGTTAGCATGGAACTGACCCAGTTGAAACTTGAATATTCTTTTGAGAGTTATATCAGTAGACCAAAGAAACATGGAACAAGCCATAGTTTCTCATTTAACTATTTTATCTTAAGCTTGGTTTGGATGAGTAAATTAAGGAAAAGAATTTATTAACAAAAACTACATGGAATTTGTCAAGTAGCTCTGTGGTAATTATTTTATTTGCCTACATAAAATTGTAGAATTTTAAATGTAAAGAACCTTAAAGGTCATTCATTTCCACCTATATCACCAAGCAAAAAGTCATGATACACATTGTTTTTTAGTTATCCATTCTGCACTCGAAAATTTATATCAACAGTTAGTTCATTCCACTTTTAGACAATTCTAATTGTTAGACAGTTTACCTGCCTTTGGTTGAAATCTACTTCCCTGGAACTTTACATGCTTTGAAGCAATCAGACTTTATTTTACTGTAGCTTCAACTCTGATGGCTTCATACCCTATCTGACCACATTTGTTCTTCCCTTTTCAGATTGAAGATCAATATTGCCTTTGTGAGAGAGAAAAGAAGCAAAATCAAAGTTGAGTAGCTTTAGTTTCTCTTTGTCCTTAAAGACATCTTCAAGCAGGGGGACTAGTCTTTCCTTCTTTTCTTTTTCCTTTTTTTCTTTTCTTAATATATTTTTATTGATTTCAGAGAAGATGAAGGAGAGATAGAAACATCAACGATGAGAGAATCATTGATTGGCTGCCTCCTGCATGCATACCCTCCCCCACTGGGGATTGAGCCAGCAACTGGGCCATGTGACCTTGATGGGTCCCAAACTTGGGACCCTTCAATCCACAGGCCAATGCTATGTCCACTGAGCCTAACCGGCTAGGGCCTTTCCTTATTTTCTTTATTTGTACCTGGATTTTTAAAAAGTTTGCTGTTTCTATATTCCTTTCCCCCATTGAACCATATATAATTTTATTAACCAATTCCACCCCAATACATTTAATAAAAAAATTGAAATAAAGGATGCCTGAAAATTTCCAAAATTATAAAATCAACATAGGTTTAAAAAAATTACATAGTTTGACCACAAAATTTTCTAGATTTGAGTGGAGTCACAAAAAAAAATATTCATGCAAAGCTTTAATATTTTACTTTGAATTACTGGTTAGGACACTAGATCAAATAACATTCAAATATTTTTAGTACTCTCAAATAGGTTAAGGAGTCTCTTAATACTTATGCAAGACATGCCAGATTTTAATTTTAATAACTTAAGAGAATAAAATGATTCTTCTCTTATCCTCTTCAAGTGATATGATCATTTTTCCAATTGATCCAATAAGTAATGCATAATCTATCTAAATGATCATTGCAACCAAACGGATGACTGAACAGGCTGAATGGGGCAACCAGGCCGGGGGCATGGGCAGGTGGGGGCCATCAAGCCAGCAGGTAGAGGCAGTTAAGGGTTTACAGGCCAGCAGGGGGCAGTTAGGGTGACCAGGATGGCAAGGGGGCAATGAGGGGCCATCAGGCCAGCAAGCAGAGGCAGTTACTGGTGATTAGGCTGTCAGGGTGGTAGGGGCAGTTAGGGGCAATCAGGCAGGTAAGCGATTACAAACCAGCTGTCCAGGATTATGAGAGGGATGTCCGACTGCCAGTTTAGGCCCGATCCCCAGGGGTCCCAGATTGGAGAGGGTGTAGGCTGGGTTGAGGGAACCCTCCCCACCCCCGCGACCCCATGCATGAATTTCATGCATCAGGCCTCTAGTTGTTCTATAAAGGTCAATCAGCTTCAACATGATTTATACCACATTTTAGTAACATCAAATTTCTACCTCAGAATGAGTACTGCCAATATATTTGTGGACTTGTCTTCCACTAACTAGCCATGTGATAATAAGTGAGATACTAAATTTATTTGTGATCTTTTGAAGGGACTTATTTTTCCCTGGACACAGTAAATCAATTCTGTATTATCAAATAATTTTTTTTTAGTTTTTCTATTACAAAAACATGTTAAATATCATTATCAACATCCCCTTCCTCATTTTTACTTCTGCTTTATCCCAATTTCTCTTAAGTCCTGATTATTTTATTTTTTAAAATATCTTTTGTGTCTCTCCTTATATTTAGTGCTACCACTACCAAACTATCTGTTGAATTTGATATATGTAAAAAAGCATGAAACATTTAATAAGTCAGTAACTATTCTTGGCTTAATGAAAACTCTTAGAAAACTAGTAAAGAAAGAAACATCATAAACACCAGAAAGGCTATTAGACAACATATTTCCTGCTTGTTAAACGTTAACCATATTTCCATTAAAATACCATATTTGCCAGCGTATAAGACAATTTTTTGGCCCTGAAAAATATGCTTCCAAGTGGGGGGTAGTCTTATACGGCGAGTATATAACAAACTCTGTATTTTGAGTGGAAATGTTAGGGGGTCGTCTTATACGCCCAGTCTCTTATACGCCGGCAAATACGGTATTTTTCAGGGCCAAAAAATCATCTTATACGCCGGCAAATATGGTAAGTGGTAGGACAAAGATGCCATCTGTTATATTAGTACTTGAGCTAGAAGGCAAGCATCCCTCTTGGAAAGATAAAAAACTCAGCTCTTTGAAATACCCTGAGTGATGAATAAAACTGTTATTAGAGGGTTCTCAGAATGTCTTCGTCATCTATTCCATTCTTTCATACTATCAGCTAACCACAATAATACTTCCCTTAACTATGTGTTGTTATTAATTAACTGAATCATTTACCTTTAGTGCCCCAAATCTAAAGCCAATAATAAGTTTCTCTACATCAATACACAGGAGCTGGTTGGCTTCCCTGTCCCAGGTGGAGAGTCTAGTTTAAACTAGTTCATGCAACAGGGATCCCTTGCCCTGGGGCAGAGAGGAATTTTCTCTCCTGTGGCTGTGGATTTTTTATCAAGGAGAGAGGATAAGCAAGTAGAAAAGTGAATTTGAGAGAGGCCAAAGGGAAACCAGGGAAGCAGGCTCAAATGTTCTTATATCTACAAAGCCTGAGGTTGGCCAGTCAGGTGAGACAAACACGGGGAAGAGAGGATTGAAGTGGAAGAAGTGAAGGAGGATTGTTAGAGGAGTCCAGTTGGTCAAATGGAGTCCATCCAAGGTCAATTATTTGAGGACAGTTTCAGATGCACTCAATAAGCTTTCTATGATTCCAAGTTTACATGCCTCTCAGATATAGTCAGTCTTTGTAAATCATTGCTCATCCATATTAAAATATTACAGGAAATATGAGTGAACACCAGAAAATCCAATTAAATAAATTCTTCGGCTACTCGGATGGACAATTTGAATGCAAGAAGAAAAATGTGCAGTGCTAATCAGTGTTTTCAGTAGTATTTTCCATAGTCTGCCAGTGGAAGGATGTGGAATTCAAATGAAAAACTGGAAGTTGTATGATGGATTCAGAGTAGAAATATTTTCTTGCATGCTACTGGGTGTAAGCAGGGAAATGTTAAACCTGGTATTGTTATACAAAGAACTTCAAGAAGCCTCAAGAAGATTTGAAGAACAGTTTTTACTACAGATTCCATCATCACCTACATGCAGATCTTATTACCAAGTCTCAAGACTTGATGGCATGTGCCCATTGGTGCTGCAGCAAGGTTTTCTGTAACATAACACTCCTAGGAAAATCAAGCACAGAGCATGGAGGACTGGGGACCTGCAGTTCTGCACCTAGCCCTCTTTATCACCCAGTTATTCCTTTCACAAAGATACAGAGTGCGTACAGACCAGCATCACACAGGTTTGCCCAACGAAGTGTCTTAACAGAAAAACACAAAAATAGCTTTAGGCTTTGAAATAGGATTGCAGGTGGCAAGAAAAAGAAAACTTGGGGGAAGAGGTATAGTTACAAATGGGGATAATTACCACAACCCCTACGGTAAAGAAGAATCTTTATATGCAACTCATGTAGGAAGTACTTTGAATAGAAAAGTACTTATTAATAATAGAAATTATCCTATGAGATAAAATAGAAAGAGAAATGCTACAGTGCCTTTTATTATACAACCTAGAGTCGTTCTACATTTGCAAATCACAAAGCCGTTTTATACTCTACGCAAATATTTTTGAAGACCTAGAAATTGGCCTCACTTATTGAACTGCTCTATCTCTGAATATAACTAAACCTCTTCTGTGGGATGTTTGACTTAACTATGAGCAGATTTATTATAACTCTGAGGATCTTTTCCAGTTTATTTTTCTTTGGTTCTTGTGTTGAGGATTCCTGTGATATTAAAGGTCTAAACTCAATTCAACTGAGCCAAGGGAAATCTTGCCACTAATAATATAGTAAACACAGGCTTTGAGAGGGATCCTGACTGATAATGTTCCTCCTCTGAAGGAGGACAAAGTCTGCATCAATTGTGATGCTAACTGTGAAAAAGCAACAGTTTATAGCATTAAGCTTTCTTTAAAAATTCAATTTCATGGCTGCCTACACATCCTTGATTTATAGGACAAGGATATAGTAAACAGCCATCTACTACAAAAACAGCTCTAAGCATGTGTCAAAGAAGTCTATAAATTTCCTACCTGGCTTCTGCAGGTTTTCTGATTTGTCTTTGAGTTTGTTGGAAACCCAAAATGGGAAAGAAACTGTCAGGCAAGATTGCCACGTAGTTTGTCCGTCATGCCACACCACGCAGAGCCCCGTGGGGAAGCATCAGGGTTGTCAGGAGGCAGGAGTGGGGGGAAGCATGAATGAGAGCCTTTGTTGTGGCTTCTGCAGGAAGGAATGGGTGAGGAAGGGTAAACAAGCTGAACAGGTTTAGGATTGACCAGATGGAATAATTTTGGCTAGATCCGAGCCATAGCGTGATCCCTCGTTGCCTAGCGTGTGCTTGGGGCAATTTCTGAACAGAAGCGACAGTGCTTCTTAGACTGCTGGAGCCTGATACAAGAAAGGTTGGGGTATGGACCTGGAATTGGTGGGTTTTTATATCAAAGGTAGGCCCACATTTATTATCCCCAAGAGTTAGCTGGCCCTGGGAGGGACATTCTCTCTCTAGTTAGCACAGGCCCAGATACCAGAGCATTGAGAATACAGAAAATATGGTTAATATGAGTAACATATTGGGAACTTCAGTTCTTAAAAATGTTATTGATTAAAACATAGGAAGTTGGCATTAATATGTCAACTTAATGAAAATGTTTCTATGTATTTAACTTTCCACTCACTGTGCTCAGTATACTTAAAAATTAGGAACTTTATCCATCAAGTGGCCTTTTCTGCCCAACAGATAATCTCACTAAGTCACCCTCCTCTCTCTGTCTTTCCTCTAGTTTTAATTCCTCTCCAAACCATCTTTCTAATGGCATTTATTCAAATATGGGTTAGACAGGTTAGTTTAAGATTGTACTTCATCTCTTGATACATAATAGGCTAAGAAACCTGAGGAAATTTTGAAAAAATAAAAAGTAGTTGTGGAACAAAAGTTTATAGTTTGAAGTTTGAGAATCCTTTACCTTATTTTTAAGTTTTTAGGTTTGTTTTCTATTATTGACACTATTATAGATGTCCCCCATTTTCCCTCTTTTTGCCCCTGAGCCTTTGCCACATTGTTGTCTGTGTCCGGGGCCTATGTATATATGGTCCCCTTACTAAACAGACTTAGACAAAATTATGTGGAGGACTGGGAAAAAACTATTTATTCCTTCAAAGCCGATTTTTCACTTATGCACAAGGCTATATTTTTCTGTTTAGCACTTCTCCTTGGACATAATTTTATATTTCTATTTCTGCTCTACAAATCTGTCTTTCATTGTAAGTTGCCTTAAATTACTTTTGGAAAGGGGAGGGGTACAACAAGCATGCATGTAAATATGTAACTTTATACCTGACAAAAAGTGCCTTTTCAGAGACAAAATATTTTGATAAATTCATAATTCAATGATAAAATGAAGAGTAAAATTGTTGCTCTCTATGGAATTTATACTAAACTAGAGGCCTGGTGCATGAAAATTTGTGCACTCACGGGGGAGGGATCCCTCAGGCTGGCCTGCACCCTCTCACATTCCAGGAACCCTCGGGTAGGGTCCCTAGGCCTGGCCTGAGATCAGGGCCTATCAGGGCTTTCCTTCCCCTAGCTGCAGGCAGCTGGCCCCACCCCTGCTGCTGCCACTGCTTGCCATCTGTGTAGCACTGCCCCCCCTCCCCTGCCACCAGTGGCCTTCCTCTGCAGGCGACAGGCTTGGCTGGCCTAGATCTCCCCTCTTTCTTTACTGGGGGGTAGAGCCAGCCCTGCAAGGGGCTGTCTATCTACCTGATCACATCTAAGCACTGGCCTGTCTACCTGATCACCTCTAACCGCTGGTCTACCGACCTGATCACCCCTAACCACTCTGCCTGCCTGATTGCCCTAACTGCTTTCTTAGGGGTTGAGCTGGCCCACGAGAGGCCTTGGTAGTCTGTTCTCTGGTTGTTTAGGTTGTAAGGCCTCTGGCCTTTTGTATATAGGATGAAAGGCCCAATGCAAAAAATTCGTGCATGGAGGGGGGTGTTCCCTCAGCCAAGCCTGCACCCTCTCCTAATGGGGACCCTTTGGGGGATGTCCATCTTCCAGTTTAGACCCATAGGGATCGGGCCTAAACTGGCAGATGGACATCCCTCTCACAATCTAGGACTGCTGGCTCCTAATTGCTCACCTGCCTGCCTGCCTGATCACCCCTAACTTCCCTCCCCCTCTGGCCTGGTTGCCCCTAACTGCCTCTGCCTGCCTGCCTAATTGCCCCTAATTGCCCTTTCCTGCCAGCCTGGTTGCCCCCAACTGCCCTCCCCTGTTAGCCTGATGTCACCCCCAACAGCCCTCCCCTGCTGGCCAATTTGGTTCTGATTGGTGGATTTCTATGCCAGTCATCGTCAAAAGCTCCACCTCCTAGGCAACCATTGGTTCTTCACAGAACCCACATTTGGTTATGATTGGTCAATTTCAGTTCCTATGCCAGTCAGCATCTCCAGGCCTATCTCTGGGCCTGATTAGAGAGGCGGTGCTGAACAGCAGCCCCCATGGAGGCCAGGAGAGAAAGAGAAGCCTGGCTGTTGGTGAAGCTCAGAAAGAAAGAGGGAGAGAAAGAGAGAGGCATGTATTGATCAACAGCTGCCACTGAGGCTGCAGATCAGACCCTGCTTCTCTCTCTGGGTCTCAGCCCCCTGTGTAGTCAGTGCTGGATTACCATGGCAACCTAGGGCTGACTGAAGGACTTCCAGGTTGTTTAGCCTCCAGTCATGATCAGTCATTACAACCCTGGCCTTTTATATATTAGGATAGGAGCTTGGCCCAGCCTCCTCTTGAGCTAGAAAAGGAGCCACATCTCAAGGATGTGAAGTTTGAATTATCTTCAGGAATATTCCCATGTCTTCCTTAGAGCTCTACATCAGAAGATAGAAGCCTCATGCAGGGCCTAGAACAGGTGTGGGCAAACTATGGCCCGTGGGCCGGATGGCTGTTCTAAACTATTGAAATGAAATAAAAAAAAGACCGTACACTTTTATGTAATGATGTTTACTTTAAATTTATATTAGTTTACACAAACACTCTATCCATGCTTTTGTTCCGGCCCTCTAATTCAGTTTAAGAACCCATTGTGGCCCTTGAGTCAAAAAGTTTGCCCACCCCTGGCCTAGAATATCAGAAAAACATCAGAGAAATGTTTAAGAGATCTGGAGCAATTGGAACTCTCATTTATTCTGGTTGCAAGTATGAATTTTAACAATCACTTGGAGACCTCTATGGTATTTTCTACCTTCTATATAACCATTTCAAATTATTTATCCAAAACATATGTCCACTAGTTGACTTTTTGAGAATATTCATAACAGTTTTATTTACAATAGCCAAATTGGAATGTCCTATAATAGGGAAATGGATACAATTTTTCTGATATATTTATACAATGAAATAAAAAACAATAAAGCATTGATCCATGCAAAAACATGGATGAAGCTCAAAAACATTACAATGAGCCAAAGAAGCTAGACTCAGAGTGTGCCTCCCACTTCAATATACTCCTATAGCAAGCAAACCTAATCTGTACCAGGAAGTATATCAGTGGCGACCTAGGACTGAGAAAGGGATGGTATGGAATTGATTGGAAAGAAGCAGGAGGGAACCTGGTGGTGTGATGGAAACATTCATGTTAGGTAAATGCTTAAATTTATGAAATTCATCACTCTGTACACATAAAATGGGTACCTTTTATTGATGCAAATTATACCTCAATAAATTTTATTTTGTAAAAGAAAAATCATAATGTAGTAGAATGCATTCAATAATTAAGACATATGTAGACTAATATTCTAGATTAGTTAATATTACGTACTTATTGGAATCACAAGCTGTCAATCTGGAAGAATTCCACGTTTATCTGAGGTGGTCTTTTTAACTTCCTTTTCCCCCAGTGCTCCCTCACCAAAATACCAACTAATAAATTATTTCGATGCTTCATGTTCTTATAAATGAAGTTATAATTTTTTCCAAATGACTCAGATAGTGAGAGTTATATACATGTGTGGTATAAAGAAGTTGCAGTTACAATGTTCCACTTGTAGTGAACGCAACCTCCTTAGACTGCTTACAGTGCATGGAGAGATGGCAATGAAATCCGCTGCAGTTTTACTTATTGAGATAAGTCTCTTCATGGTATATAGCAAGTATTAAAATTATGTGGCAGCTGAGTTTGAAATAAGTCAAATGTAATGAATTAGTAGGTATCAAGAGGCTGCCTACATTCAGTTTGAAAGTAAATTTAAACACACACACACACACACACACCATAGTTTGGTTTGCCTATAACTTTCTGGATAAACAGTTTGTTGGTGGTGGTGACAGATTTGTTTGCTAGTATTTCTTATTTCTGCCCTCTGTACTTATTTTGAGCCACCGAATCTTCATTCCTATCATCCATCTCAACAGGAAATTTGATAATAATAAAAAAGTAATCATTGTAACTTCTCTTCCCATTGCCAAACAAGCAAGTTATTACACTTGTGATCAAAGAGTAAAACTTAATCCTTAGAATTTTATTTTGTTCCCTTTCATAGGCACTTAATGAGAGGTATCAAAGAACCAGAGATCACGTAATTAAAATCTGATTTTTTCTTTTTCAACTATGCAACTGTCTGACTCTAAAGTAGGTACTTAACCTTAATCTTGAAGGACCCTTTCACTTTTAAAATTCTTTAACTACATGAAATTGTGATATACAGCAAAAGAAAAGTAACATTAAACTAATTCCTTCTCATCGAGCATCCAGAAATATTTTCTAACATGCTCATTTGATGCAAAGTTATTTAGAAACTTTATTATATTACCTAAATAAATTATATTCAAACACTTTAAAAATACATATAGATAATTTTAACATTGAAATGTGATCCACGAAATTTAAATCATTTTATATTGAAGTAAATGTTAAATAAATTGATACTTATTACATTTAAGAAGAAAGCATATAGTTATTAAAATAGTTTCTATTAATATCATTGAATTATGTAAGATTCTAAAATAATATAGGCATATTATTTTTTATTTCAGAACATATTTCTATACCAATGAGTAATAATAATCTTATGTTGCTTTATGGTAATCAGAAAAAAAAGCAGATTGCTCTTTTATTTATGCTGATTTAATTGCCATATTTACATATTTTCTGCCTTTTGATTGGCTCATACATCTGTTTTTAATGTTTCTATGAAAATTATGTTAAAACCACAAAGTCAAGGTTTTGATGAGTAGCTCAGAAGCAACCCAAATACAATGTAAACATTAGAACATAATGCTTCTCATGGCTAGTGATGGGGCAGGGATGTTTTTCAGAAAGAAGCCAAAAATTAAAAAGTTTAAGATATATAAAAGTAGCTAAATGCTTCCAAATGTGCAAGTTTACCCTAAACTACTTGGATTTTCTTCTGTCCTATACTAGGAATAAAAGTTTCCAAGGGTAGGTAGATGAACACTTTCTTGTGAAAATTCTAAAGCATTATAAAATTACCAGATCAAAAATCCTCTTAAAAGATACAGGGTGGTAGTAATGTTCTTATATCTGAAGAAGGTGAATATATAAAGACATTAAATGAATTATTCACTGAACACATAACAAACAATGTTAGAAAATAAGAACATATATTTCACCATAGTTTGAATCTATACTGATTAAATGTCCACCTATCAAAATAAGTTGAAGAACCACTGAATAAAGAAATTAAGATATACATCAGAAATTATGATAATGCTGATACAAATGTGGAATCAGGAATAAGCGTTTATCATTTGTATTTTGTGGTGGCTCAAGTGTTTGTCTCAAACGGACACTAACGTGTTGTCCTTGAATCAGTTTGATCTTTTTATTTACATCACTAGTATCTGGCAACTCAACTAGTCAGGTACAATTGACTCAAATATTATTATTTTTAATTCTAATATATGTACTCTAAATATGGAATAATGAACCACATGACATCTCAATGTCACTTTCAATGGTAAGATTCTTGGTCATTATCATTGTTTGATTTTGTTTTGCTTCAATACTGAGACCAACTCATTAAGCACCACACGGATAGGAAATGCAGTCGTCAGTCAGAATGGTGCCATTCCCTAGTTATCCTTTTTCCATTCCTCTTCCCCAGTAAGAAAATATAAAAGGGAAAGAGGATTCATTATTTTTCAGTTCTGACCCCATTTCCTTTCCCATTTAATGTGGATAGTATCAAATAACAGGAACAAAATTAAATGCATAAAGAATAATATAGTTGTATGAATGGTTCCACCACTTTGGAGAATAATTTGGCTCAGTAACAAATATTTCCAAAACATTATGTTGAGGAAATACATGTATTTTTACAATTGGAAACCATTCAAAATTGAATCTTTTTATTTTACTGGATACATACAAATGTAAGAGTAAAAATATGCATATAAATAATCAATGTGAAACAGAATAATGTTTATACTGGGGGAAGGAGAAAAGAGAATACTAGTAGTTTCCAGAGAGAGAGATACACAAAATATACTGTTGTATTAATAATGTTTAATTTTTTTTATATCAAGTACCAGGTTTTGCGGTATTTCTTACAGTATTCTTTTACCTTTTGGCATTTCTAAAATATTCCATAATAAAGTTTAAAGAAGCAAGATTATTCAACTTGAAACTAGAAAAGTGTTTTAGGTTTTATGTGAATCAGCTGTTTTCTGCCTCCATAAATAGAACTGGAAATTTGGTTAAGTATAAGGCTTACTTTCCCAGTTTGATGAATTTTTAAATATTACTATAGGTCACAAAGACAAGAGTACATCTCTTTCTGAACATCTTTATATAGAGGCTTATGCTTATCTTTCTTAAGGAGTTTGGGTGGTCCTGGTTTAGACTACATCTGACTTTTCAGTTCTTACAATAATATGATAATAGGGTAAGCTGAGAGGAAGAGGGAGGAAGAAACACTAATAAGTACAAACACTAGATATTCAAGCCCCCAAAACCAGCCAAATAAGAAACAACATAGAGAAATGCTCTCTTCTTTGATTTTTGTACTCTGTAGTCAGAAATAATTTCTAAGCAAGCCAGATATATCTTCAATGTTTCTTCATTCAGTTTTAAATAATTTTTTTTTTCTTTCTAGAAGGAGTGTCTTAGGAAAGGACCTATAAATATTGAGCCAAATGATAGAGTCAGTTGGAAAGATCTTGATCTTGATCTTTCAGTTTTCCATTTCTGTGTCCAATTGAGATTCTTGCAGACTGGCCATGTTTATTATCTCTTTTTATTGAGACAAGATTTAACCTGATCCTACATCTGGAAATGCGACTTAGGTTAGACCTCTCACATTCTGGTATTTCTGGATGAGGGACAATGGGAAGACTCAGGTTTTCTTCATGTAGAAAAGACAAATATCTCTTCAATGGCATTTATCAGTTGTTAGTGTTTAGATTTATGTTTTGGTGGACATTCCTGAAATACTGCTGCTTTTGTTACCTGGTTAGGAATCAATCTGCATGTTTACATAGATAGGGTAAAATTTGGTTTCTTTCTTTCATCCTAAATATTTGCTTCCTGGAACTTCTATAGAACCTGCCATTAGAGAAACTAGAATCTAAGACTTTTCACATTGATCTCTTACATAGCCACATTTCCTAGGAAACCACTTTGGCCAACTTTGATCAGGAATCAAAGCAAGGCCCTTAACTACCAGGAATTTTATCTGTTTTATTCACTGCTATGTGCCTAGGGCCTAGAATGCTATCTGGCACACAGTTGGTGTTCAAAACTTATATGCTGACTATGTGGATGTTTGTAGAAGAAATGTTTAACCTAAATGTTGTGTAGTGAAATCATTTTTTTAATGTTGGTGGAATTTGGAGAATCCAGGATTGCCTTTCATATAATTCCAGTTATTTCTACAGTAGCACAAACATTACCATTTTTATGCATATTGTATACACACACACACACGCACACGCACACGCACACGCACACGCACACGCACACACACACATACACATTTGTTAGGGATGAAAATTACATATACATCCAGAATGGTTTCCTCATCTATAATATGTTAACATTATTCTAGTTCACTCTAAAGGCTGTGGTACAATTCACATTTTTTTGCTGTTAACATATGAAAACATTCAAACCTGTAAAGTATTTCTGTGAGTTTATTTGAGCCAAACTGTTGACAATTGCCAAGAAGCAGAATCTCAACATATTGAGATAATTTTTTGGAGATGTCTATTTTTCACCTTGTTTTATACACTAAAATCAGAGGAGATGTAAGTGGGTTACATGAAAACCATTAGTGATAGATTAAGGTGGCAGGAGAAAGCAAAGTGGAGAGAAATCTCTGGGATTGGATACACAGTAAAATAACAGACACATACCTCTTTTGCATACATAGGTATAGGATGATTAACAGCCAACAATAAGCAAGATAACTAACAATGAGCCCTCACAGGTTTTGCTCAGTGGATAGAGGGTTGGCCTGCAGACTGAAAGGTCCCAGGTTCGATTCCGACATGTACCTTGGTTGCTGGCACATCTCCACTAGGGCAGCTGATCTATGTTTCTCTCTCATCGATGTTTCTGACTTTCTATCCCTCTCCCTTCCTCTCTGTAAAAAAATCAATAAAATACATTTTTTTTAAAAAATAACTAACAATGAGGAAATTTATGGTCTCTGCTATTTGTTATACCCTGAAGGGTCCAGAAAAAAAAAAGAAGTTACAAGTTTCCCTGATATTCCAAAGGTATGTTATCAGAAACGCAAAAAACAATAAGCTCAGTAAAGATCTTTGTCAGGGAAGATACTGGCCTAAGACATGACTACCCCCCTATAAATTGCTTTTTAATTAAAAGGTTTTAATTTCAGATCATCCTTTGTGGGTACTTTAGGTCTCTTGAGTTTGCAAGGCTGCCACACAGACCTTCCCTGAGTTAGTCAGGTTAGTATGTGGTCCTTTTTCACCCACATTACAATTTCCTTGTTGGAAAAGAGTCGCAAATGATTAGTGCATTTTATAAACCCCTTCATTTTATTTATTTGTTTAATTTTATTTTTAATTATAGTTTATGTTCAATATTATTATTTTGTATTAGTTTCAGATGTCAGCATAGTGGTTAGATTATCATGTACTTTACACAGTGTTCACCTGATATTTTCAGTGCCCAACTGGCAAGCTGCAGTTATTATAATATGATTGACTATATTTCCTATACTGTACTTTACATCCCCATGACTATTTCATTACTGCAAATCTGTACTTCTCAATACTTCACTGTTTTCACTCAGTTCCGCAAACCTCTCCCCTCTGGCAATCATCAGTTTGATCTCTATATCTATGAGTCTGTTTCTATTTTGTTTGCTCATTTATGTTGTTCTTTAGATTCCACATATGAAATATGGTACTTGTTTTTTTCTGACTTATTTTCCTGAGTATAATACCCTCTAAATCTATCCAAATGCTAAGATTTCATTATTTTTTATGGTCAAGTACTATTCCATTGTATATATGTGCCACATGTTTTTATTCACTTGTGTATTGATGGGAACTTGGGTTCCTGACTGTCCAACTGGTTGTTATGATGCTCACCTACCACCAGGGGGTATATGCTCAATTCAGAAGCTGCCATGATGTACATTGGCCATTTACAGAGAAATGGCACCAACAAAACGACACTCAGCTTCCTCCAAGATGGACACAGGCCCTGCTGCCACCCTGGAGCGACACCCACCAAATTGCAGCTGATGCTGCTGAGACGCCATGGCACAAAATGTAGTCCACAGCCTAGTCCAGCCCAAAAATGGTGGCTGTGGGCACTGGGTAATAATGTCATGTAGCAACACTCAGCTTTCTTTTGCTAATGACGACTAGCCTCCTTGCAGTTTCTTTAGCCCAGGAACATGACTTGCTTTATGGCCAGGTGGAAACATTTTACACTTTAACCAAATACTGTAAAGTGTTTTCCCATGTCTTATCTCATTTGATCCTCATAGAAGTCCTGGAGTAGGTAGATAGGAGACTTGATGGAATCCCATTTTCTTTTCATTAGCTGGAAAACTAAGATTTAGAAAGTTTAGAAACTTGACCTGACTGAAAAGAAGTAAGAAATGGTGGGCCTTGAAAATGACTTCAGGTTTTCTCACTGCGCAGAATATAGTCAAACACTGCTGTAGCCAAATATTTTACCCTTTGTTCTCCTTGGGTGATCTACAATAACAATCTGCTTCATGTGGATATTTACTGCTGTGTTGCTGACAATTACCTGAAAGAGAAGTTGGGGTGCTTCACTGGGCTAGAAAAAGTTTAGCTACGTCAGAAAGCAGGTTTAATTAAGCAAGCTATATATATGACTAAGTTAGCTCTTGCATGTGTGAAACATATAAAGCTCTGGCTGGAGCCAGTTGCAAGTATGTGTTTTGATCTGTCATTATTGATTGTGAATTTGGTTGATACTTCTATTATAGAGAAAAGGCAAATAGCAATATTAAAATATTTATTCTAATTAATTTCCTTTCAATGTGTATGAATTCATGCACTGAACCACTAATTGTAAATAACACTACAATGAACATCAGGGTGCACATACTCTTTCAAATTTGTGCTTAGGGTTTCTTTGGCTACATACGCAGAAGTGGAAGTGGGTGATAAGGCAGTTCCATTTTTAATTTTTTGAGGAACCTTCATACTGTTTTTCCACAGTGTCTGCACCAATCTGCATTCCCACCAACAGAGCACCAGAGTTGTTTTAACACCCTCCTTTTGGATCTAGTAAAAAGCAGAGCATATACACACTGTCAAACCGAATGATTTCCATGAATCAGTTACACCAATGTTAAAAATCTGTACTATGCTGTAAGCTTATGTGTTCAAGGGGTATAATGTATTTTACTAACAAATAGGGATTTCTGTATAATGCGTTGTCATCACAGAGAAATTAAATGTATGATAAGCATATTTCTCAAGTGAAAATGGGCTGTCTGACTAATTAGGTCATATGTCATAATATTTATTTCTATTTCTGCCTGAAAAACTGGACAAAATATTATAGTTCTATTCCATAAGACAGGAATTTAATTCAATCTATGCTAATTTCTTTCAAAACACACACATAAATACATATTTACAGAAGAGTTACTAAGATAAATTTTAAAAATCAGTATTATATTTTTTAAATATAATAAATATTTATAGCTAGAAAGTTGAATTTTATTTAGCTATGCTGATCTGTGATGAATTATAGTAAAATATTAGCATGTTTTTACCTACTTATTTATTCCCTCAAAATAATGTATTTTGAAGAACACTTATCACCTGCTAGCTAATGCTCAATTATTCATTAATGGAAGATTCTGTGTAAAGAAGTTTTGTATTTTCAGTTTAAGGCAACAAAACTTTATTGTATAATAACTCAGATGATGAAAATCCTCCAAATATTCGCATTACGATATCCTCATATTTTGGATATAATAAAAACATTGAATTCCAAAATTATACCAGCTGCTGTAAATGTTGGTTGAGCCGGCTTTTTAGAAAAAGGACTGAGAGCTACAGACTTCTGCAAGCACAGGACAAGAAAGATATGCTTTAGAAAATTTGTCTCCTATTTCTTTATTCAACCCAGGCCATGAGTATGGTAGCACCACAAAGACTTTTTTTCTGTCTGGTGGTTTAATTGTTTTTTTAATGTTTCAAAACCACATGGGACAATTTCCCTTAAAATTGATCTAAATTAGCGAATGTATGAAAATTCCTTTACATGCTTTGCTTTTTCTCTTTCCGAGCATACTATTTTACAGCAGTTGAATTCTTGGAATTGTAAAAGGTATATATTCTTTTTTAAACAATATGAAAAAAGATTGTGTATATAAAAATTAGTCTACCAAACCTTTTAAAAAATAGCATTACTTTTTTTTCTCAGAACTAATAAGCAAATAAAACTAGACAAAATTACAATTACTGGATGTAAAAGACCTAATCTTGGAGGATCTGAAGACAAATATTTTCCCAAAAGCATAAGAATAAGCATATCCAAATGCTTTCTTTCCAGATGAGAATGAAATAGAACTACATCATCTAAACATTAGTATATAATGTGTCAACTAAAGGCGTAGTGGGTTTTAAAAAAAACAAAACAATTTTGAAACTTTTTTTAATTTAGAAAAATCCACGTTCAAAAGTTAAATTTATCTTTTTATTTGTTTATTAAACAGTAAAAGACTTCACATTAACATTACCACAAATATTTAGCCAAGAATGCCAGATGCTGATTTTAGGCTTATGACAGAAAATTGGGCCTATTTCCAATCAGATGCCTGTACTGTATCCAAAACAGAGCCTGTAAAATACAGTGCTTCTCTGGTGGAGAATGTTAAACACCCAAATGAGCATATTTAAGAATAATCAATCTACGCATTGATTCTATACCATTAGACAAGGACGTTAACATGAAACTGAAAAGAAAGGATATCTCTGAATGATGTGGCATCATTAAAAACCAGAGAGCTGGAGTTGCCCACTTGCAAACTCAAATGCACTCACATACTGAATAATACTAGCAGACATTTCTGAGTGCTTACTCTGTGTAAGCTAAGTGATTTACATTGACTAGCTCATTTAATCCTCACAACCTTATAAACCTGGAATTACTCTTATCACCATTTTAAAGACCAAACAAAAAAGAAAATTATAGCACACTATATGTTACATCATTTGCCTAAAGTCTCAAAGGCATTTTTACTTCTGAGCCCATGCTTTAAATCATTGTCATGAAGTGCAGTCTCAGGTACACCCAGATTCTAATGCAGAGAATAAAGATTCTAACCAGACAATCCTTACATTAGATTAGACATACAGGGTGGGGCAAAAGTTGTTCCTATGAAAAAGTAATAAATAATATACACTAATAAAAGAGTAAGATGCTAATTGACCCTACCTTTACAATGCCCACCAGCTAATCAGGAGTGAGCATGCAAATTAACCCAACAAAGATGGCAGGTTAATTTGGATATGCAGGCGCCGAGCAGCTGGGGGACAGGGCAGGACATTCTTGCACAAAACTTCATGCATCGGGCCTCTAGTTAATAAATAATAATGTAAGAGAATTCTGTCAATATCCAATTATTTCAAAGCTCAAGTTCCCATCTGGGGGAGGACTTGATTGAGGACTGCCACTTTAGGTCCAAGGTGATATCACTGTTCCTGCCTTGCTGGGTCTAGATTTATCCTCCCAGTTGGGTTCCCGCCTAGTAGAGTCTAGTTCTAGATTCTTTGGTTTGTCTCCATGTTCCCTTCTCTCCTGCTGTGGTCCAATCCCTGACTGACTGCCTAGCCCTCTTTTTTCTAGCTTCTGACCATTAAGTAGGGGAGCATTGATTTGTATAGTCATTCTCAATCATTGTAAACTTCGACAACCCTTGAGCTGAAAAAAGGAACAAAATAAAAATGTACATGCAAATGTCTGAGCATTTAAATGATCCTGCTAAAATCCTGAGCCATCTGGGGTAGGGCAAGGGTGAGAGAAGAATTTTAATTGATTCTACTTGCTGTGGAGTTTATTCCATTTGGTTTAATGTTAAGCCTCTAAAAACATAATAAATGTGCATAGATTTGTTTGTTGCCAGGATTAAACATGAGTAAAGCAAATAAATTCTACTTCCAGCCACAATACAGAAGCTGGTATCACAATAGCCCCTCCCCCAAAACAACAACAACAACAAACACACAAAACTATAAAATGGGGTGTGGCGTGGGGAGGATATGAAATCACCGCTTTTAGACAGTGAACAAAAGGTAGCACAAGACTGTGATCCTTAAAAGAAGAGAAAAATGAAATGGGCCCTGCAATTGTACCAGCTTTCTGCCTGATGTGTCATTATAGACTGTGGCTCAGGGAGAGAGTGCAAAGGAGCATAGCAGACTCCCTGAGCTGAGGGGACAGAGGTCAGAATTCAGAGCCAGTGTGGTGGGTGGCTGGAGTTGGTATGGCAAGGTTTGGGAGGGAAGTAGGCTGTGCAGAGGAGTTCCAGAAATCATCAGAGAATAGTAAGCAGTGTTAGCAAGTTGAAACTGAGGTGCACCAAGTATAGTACTAAGAAAGAACTGAAAAGCTGAGATTTGAACTCCCAGAACTAGACAGCACAGGAAGAGGTTTGTTTTCTGACCTTGCAAAGGTGAAGAAAACCTAAGGAACAAGGCAGATGTAGTAGGAACTCCAGCAAAGCCAAAACTTAGGAGAAGGGCTAATCTAGTTGTATCGCAAAGAATCAAGTTCTACTGAAAGTAAATTAAATACTTATGGGTGTGGACAAAAAGAAGCCACATGCTAATGTGACAAACTCAGGGAAGGCCTGCATGGGAGCCTTGCAAACTCAGAGACCTAAAATAACCACAAAGGGTGGTCTGAAATGAAAACTTTTAAAGTTAAAAAGCAGTCTATGGTGGGTAGTCCAGTCCTAAGCCAGTATCTTCCCAGACAAAGATCAACTTTGATCTTAACTGAGCCTATTGTCTTTTTGCATCTATGATAACATATCTTTGGAATCTCAGGGTAACTGCCCTTTTCCAGACCCCTCAGGGCACAAGTGATGCCAGAGGGAACCCAGGGCCAGGGCAGAGACCACTAATTCCCTCATTCTTATTGTTATCCTGTTAATTATTAACTACTAACTATTCAATACCCACCTCTGTAAAAGAAGCATGTGTCTATCACTGTACTTTTTACCCAATCCCAGAGGTTTTCCCGCTTTGCTCTCTTCCACCTCCCTAATCTATCACCTAAGGATTTCATGCAACCTACCTTTCTTACATCTCCTCCTTCGATGGTAATTTATAAAACAAGGTGAAAAACTGCCCACTGGAACATTATCTCAATACCTTGAGACTTTGCTTCCGGCAATTGTTGGCAATTTGGCTCAAATAAACTCACAAAAATTCTTTACAGGTTTGAATGGGAAAAATTTCTAATAATGAAGACAGTAAAATCCTGACAGTCAACAATAAAGCATTTATAACATACAGACTATAATTTTAAAAATTACTACGCACAAGAAGAAACAGAAAAATGTGACCCATAACCAGTATAAAAATGATTCAATAAAATAGACTCCAAATGAGTAAATTAGAAGGCCACATCTTTACAAGAACAATTATAAAATTACTCAAGGTTTTAAAGAGAAAAAAAAAAGGAATATAAGGAAAAATAAGAAATCCCAACAGGGGAATGAAAACTATATAAAAGGAAATGATAGAGATAAAAAATACAATATAAAAAATTAAAAACTCAAATCTATAAGCAGACTAAATAGTGCAGAAGAAACTGTCAGTAAATTTGAAGAGAGAGCAATGGAAATTATCCGAACAGAAGTATAGATAAAGCAGGGGTTGAAAAGTAATAATGGAGTTTCAGTAATTTATTACATAATTTCAAGGAGAGCCAAAAAGCCCCCAAAATCCCAAGTTCACTTGTTCACCGTGCTAAACTATCTCCTACCACGCTGAATTTCTAACTTAGCAGAAAGCTTATTTCCTAAGCAAAGCTGGGAAATTCTGTAGCATTAATCCTTATCAGCTGGACAGTTTTTACGTATAAGATCCTCTTGCTATAGTTGTGTATTTGACATTCAGAGCCGACTCTGAGTTTAGCCCCATGTGCTGCTTTCCTAGCCTACAATCAAGAATCACTGGTCTAGCCCAGTTGGTATGGCACAGTGTTGAGCATGGACCTATGAACCAGAAGGTCATGGGTTTGATTCTTGGTCAGGGCACATGCCCAGGTTTCAGGTTTGATGCCTAGTGTAGGACTTGCAGGAGGCATCCAATCAATGATTCTCTCTCATCATTAATGCATCTCTCTCCTTCTCCCTGTCCCTCTCCCTCTCCTTCTCCCTTCCTCTCTGAAATCAATAATATATATTAAAAAAGAATCACTGGTAGTGCTGACAGACCTCATCACATATGCCCCCAGGGGTCCATATGTCTGCTGAATGACTGTCTTTCTTAATCAGTGAATGAATCAGTTTCTAAGACAATAAAGAAAAACTGGAATGCTTCAGTAAGAGAGTAAGAGAAATAAATAAAACAAAAAAATGCCAAAAATCTAAAAGAACAAACAACAAAAAAGGCAACTAAAGAAAAGCAAAAAAAAGCAAATGAGAAAAAAGATGAGAAGAAAAATACACACACACATTATGAAGCACATAATATCTTCTCTATCTCTATTATTACAGAATGCCTTTGAACAGTTGCACATAACTCTATTATCCACACTGAAATAATTTAAGTCTTTAAAAGAATACTTGCATTTTTTGAGTGTTTTCATTTTAGAAAATTCTTTTATAACACAGATCTTTCTGCAAAGGATCAAATTTCTTAATAATCATGATTAAGGAAATTTATTTATTGAATTTATCAGGATGACCCTGTTTAACAAAATTATACAGATTTCAGATAAACAATTCCACAACACATCATCTGCACACTGTATTGTGTGCATACCACCCCAATTCAATTCTTCAGTTATCATCATTTATCCCTCCATGCTCTCTGTTTGAATTATATTTACAAATTGATTTAAAATTTTATGAACCATTTTTATGAACCATATTGTTTCCCCAATAATTAAATACAAAATTAACATTTATTTTATGAATAAAAAATCCACAAGTAAAACACATAATTATTAAAATATGAATCAATTTTTCAAAGATAATATTTTATGACTTTGTGAAAACTATTCATTTTTGTTAATTTAAAAATTTTAAATTATATTTGACTTACAAATTATATTTGTTTCAGATATACAATATAGTGATTAGACATTTATATGAAAATTTGGACATCCAAACATGGAAGACAGAAACAAGCCTGAAAAATACTGTCTTTAGAACTACAAAGAGATGCTTTCCAAAGCTAAAATTTCTGTGGTGGAATAAGCACCTCATTTTCATGAAAATGATAACTTCTTAGAATGGATACAAAAAAAAAAAAGGCAGCAGGGTTACCGCCTGGCTTCTAGTGCAAGGGCTCTGGTGTTTTTCAGCCACGAGGCCAGTTGTCTGTAGGTTTTACAGAAGAAGGCCTTCTCAGCCTTGGCAAGCCCTCACCCATTTGTATGTACTAGTATGTAGCTCTGCTCTGTAGCTGAGCATTTTATATAATTTCAGGTAGAGCCAAATACACGCGTATCCATTTGGGACAGAGCCCTGCTTCTCTCCTGGGAGAATGGGAGCAAGAACAGATGAAAGGGAAGAGAAGGAGAGCACAGCCTGACAAGCAGATCATCATTCAGGGCCCTGTGGAGCAAATTTTACAATGCACATCGGTGCAGAACCAGATGACCTAGGTAGACAATTTAGGCATCAGAGGGACATAAATCATAAGGATAATGTGGTTGAAGTTGAGTTTTAAAAATGAGGTATTTTTTTGCTGATGAAATATTTTCTGATAGGTAAATGGTACCAAGATTGATTTTTTATTTACTTATATTTTTTACTAAAAATGATGAGATATTTCCCTGGCTTGGGTTGCTAGTCTGATAAAATGTGAGTGACAGACCTGGTGTCTGACTGTTTTTGTGTTTTAAACAAAGCTTCACTAAGGTAGATCTGGAGAAATGAGAGCTGCAGAAAAGTCATTAGTGATCTGATCCCACATTCAAATAGCAGTTCTTGAAGTAAAATATGAAGTTCTATACTGTAATTATTAACCAAATAACAAGTTATAAGAATGTCATCATATGTGGAAAAACTCTCATCTTTCCTGACAAAAGAAGTCATAAAAATAAATGAACCTAATAAAGTACAATCTTAAAAAATATTCACTGGCACTGCTAGCATGTCGTTTAGCACAATCTATTTAAAATTATAATAGTTAACCTGACCACAGGGAAGTTACAAAGTTTATAAGGCATTCAATAGGAAAGATCAGACTCATAAAGCGGGGCAGACGCATTGCAGCCACCTCCACCATGCTTGTCACATAATAGTAAAGATTTGTTGACGAATTGACTGTTTTGCTTGGAGGCCATAATAGTACAGCATACATTTTTTATGAGGTGCTTTCTAAATATCTTGCATTTGTCTTCTAAATGTAACTTCTGCGGTATTCTGGGCAATCTGGGACTGTCTCCCTCCCTCTATTGTGTTATAACTAACAGACATAACACTGAGTTAGTAGCATCACTTTGCTTTTATTTCTCTATTTTCTTTTAAATCTTTATGAGGAACAGCATGGGAACTGTAACGTTTACTGTTCGCATCCACTAAGCTCATGCTATGTTAAAAGAGGGTAGAGAAAGAGCAACAGAAAATTTCATGAGGTAGCTATTCCTCAGCTCAGAGACAGAACCTGTGTGCAGAACTTTGCTAGGGATGAGAGAGAGGTCACAGCTATGAGAAACAGATGAGAAAGGTAGAAGAGTAACAGACCTGAATGAGGAAAGCTACAAGATTTGGGGCTCTGGGGACAGAGAGACATGGGTCAGGGTCCTGGCTCTACCGCTTAACTTAAATGAGCTTGTTTCTTCATTTACAAAGTGAGGCTAATAGTGAAGATTAGAGGCAAGCTTGTTGGCCAGGTTCTAGGATATGGTAGGGGCACAAAAAGTTGCTATCATTTCAAAGCATTGTTTACGATGTAAAAATATAATAAAAGATGTCACCTGGGAAATATAAAGATTATGGGTAGATTATGGTCTAAAACACTAAAGCCTATTTATGAGCAAATCACAATGAAGTCAAGGGAAGCTGGGAACTATTGAGGTCTTGGGCTCTAAGGAAGTCATGGGGAGCTGTTCCCCCATAGGATCTGAGAAACTTGCCAGGAAGCTGTTACCCTTAATACTCCCTGGCTGACGCCTAGATCCAAGTTGGATGGCTCTCTGTGACCTGTGACACTACAGCCACCCAATTCTGATTCTCACCACAGTTTAGCAAGTCCCATTGCTATCTTCAGGCACCTGAGTCAATAGCAGTCTAGACCCCGTGGGATACTCTGGTTTGCATTTCAGAGCACATATTTCTACCAGAAGGATATGGGGTAGGGAGGAAAAAGTACAGAAGTGAGAAGCTGACTCCAATCCCTTCTCATAAGCTTACTCTTCCAGCCCATTATTTCTAGCTTTTCTAGCTTTCTCCATCACTGCACGCCCCCTCCCCTCTCTCTTCCTCTCTGAAATCAATAAAAATATTTTTTTTTAAAAAAAGAAGAGCCCTTATTCTTCAAAAAAATAATTTCTTTTTTTTTTTAAATCTCCAGAACCCCTTTTTGCACTTCCACTTCCAGAGAGGTGGCAGAGAATACAAGCATACTAATTCTACCCATTAATAAGCTTATACACGCATATCCATTTGGGACATGAGAGATGAGAAAAACAATAACATCAGAATCATTTAGTCTAAAGTGTAAACAGTTCATGGGGATTTAAACATCAAAGGTTAAGTTGAAGTTAACACAAGAGAAGAGGTGTTAGATTTTCATTAATCATCTCTTTATTGGAAAAGCCTACGCAAGGAAATTGTTGGGAAAGTGGCTATTCTCATTTCATTTCTTCTACAAGGCCTAATTTCAAACTTTTCAAAGTGAGAGTAGCCACACATATTACAAAAGGGTGTGCAATTCCCCTTGATTATGTTTTCCCCTCCTTCCCAAACCTGGCGTTCCAAGTTGCTGCTACTTTGGAACAGTATCAGCGACAGGCCTGTGGGATTCTAAGTGGCACTTAGTCTGTGGCGTAATGGGGAGCTGCAATGATTATGTAAATAAATATCCCTTTGGGGGAAGAATGAGTGATTTGCCCTAAAACTGCAGCTGTGAAAAGCTGGTGCTAAGTGGAGAAAAAGACACTAGGAGATTGAGGAAGGGAATTACGGTGGAAATAGCTAATGGAGATGACTACATAGTTGCAATGGTGTTCAGGGTGGATATTCAAGCTTTTACGTGTGTAGTAAGTACCACTCTCAACCTACAAAATAAAGTGGCGATGAAAGGTATTTTTGCTCTTCTGATAAGAACCTTTTAATCTCTATTATGAGCTTTCAGAGGTAGAAAGAACATTCCAGATGTTATACCTAGGAGTCCTGAGGAGCGGAAGGTGCACTGCTGGCTTCACACTCACCTGGGCAATAGGCGTTATACTTCCCACCTCACTTATTGAACATGCTTATGTTTTGTTAGTTACTAACACTCTTTCATAAGTTATTTTCAAATAAGCAAATACACTTTGAAGAAAAAGTGTCTTTCATTCATTTGCAAGGCAATGTCTATGGATTTTTAAAAATATATATTTTACTGATTTTTTACAGAGAGGAAAGGAGAGAGATAGTTAAAAACTTCGATGAGAGAGAAACATTGATAAGCTGCCTCCTGCACCACCCCCCCCAATGGGGATGTGCCCGCATCCAAGGTATATGCCCTTGACCAGAATCGAACCTGGGACCTTTCAGTCCACAAGCCAACACTCTATCCATTAAGCCAAACCGGATAGGGCTGGATTTCTTTTTGCTGATTTTCTTTGCACTTTTGGTGGGGGAAAAAAACAAAAAAAACAGTGCAATTTTTATCCCTTCTGCTTTTAGAGCAGCAGCCATAAAAGGGATGGATGGTTAAAGAAACTCCAGCATGTCCCGCAGAAGGCCTTTCTGAAAGCACTCAGCACTCGTAGCGGAGCCTATGCCACTGCCCTTACATGCTAACGAACTTCAAGACAGCATGCTTGTTTGGGACAGTTAATTCTATAAGTCAGCTTGACTTAGGGTAGGTGTGGTCAAACATTGTTCTAGGGACTTCTCTAGGTTGCTTTTGCATGAAATTATCACTTAAATGATAAAACAGTTTGACCTCCCTAATGTGGGTGGGCCTCATCCACTCAGTTGAAGGCCTGAGTAGAACAAAAAAAAACTACCTGTCCCCTGAGTAAAGGAGAATTCTTCATTCCTGATGGCCTTCAAACTTAGATATCAGCTTTCATCTTGCCTTTGTACTTAAACTAAAATGCTGGTTCATCTGGGTCTTGACCCTGGCAGGCCAGATGGGAATCATACAAACTCTCCTGAGTTTCCACCTTGCTGAGTCACTCTGCAGATCTTGGGATTGCCTGCCTCCATAATCACATGATCCTATGCCTTATAATAAACCTCTCTATACATACCTATATTCATTAAAGAGAGAGAAGGAGAAAGAGAGAGGGAGGTGGGAGGAGAGCGCACTGGTGAATGCCAAAGGGTGCCTATTCCAATATTGGAATCTCCTTATCTCCCTGATTGATTTGGGCCACGACAGCACACAGTAAAACTTCAATGACCAAGTGTGTTCTGGTACTATTTTAAATGATGACTCTAAAAGTTGACAAAGATGGGACCTCAGACTTTGTAGGCATAATTAGTAGAGAAATGAGAGTAGCCAGGATATTATAAAAGGATATGCAATTCCCCCTGATTATGTTTGCTCCTCCTTCCCAATCTCCATTTTTTTTGGTCTATCTACTTTCCAATACACTTGTGCAAAAAAAAAAAAAAAAAAAATATATATATATATATATATATATATATATATATATATATATGCTTGTGGTTACATAATTTCAGGTATAATGAGGAAGCCTACCTTCTGTGCTATCTGCATAGTTACTGGGCCTGATGTGGGTTTGAAACCAGATGAGCAGGCCTCCGAGACTGGCAAAGCTCCTGCCAGCTGGGACCCCGAGTAAACGGTTTGACCTTCAGGATTCTCAGTTTTCTGATATATAGAATAAGGACATCAATACCTGCCTGCTATTGAGAAAATGAATGTGAAAATGCTTTGTAAATTGTGATGTTCAAGACAACATAAGGAAGGAAGGTAATGTCAATTTGGACAGAACAAGACTTTCCACAGACAGCGTTGAAAGAAAGGAGTCAGCCCAGGAGTCCTTTGTTCCATCTCATTGACTTGTCTGGCAATGTTGAGGGACAGACTCAGTTGTGTTCTCCCTGGTGGGCTGGGAGGAAACCCATTTGCCAAATATGGTGAGGAGGATAAGCCTTCTGAACTCCCTCCCAGTTCTGCCCAGCTTGGATTGGAGCCAAGCTGCATCTCCAGAGGGGGCTACTGACCTTGAGAAGAGGTAGGCTCACTTCATTCTGCCTCTTCTTTTGCTGCTGCTCCTCTGAAATGCTCAGCAGAGTGATGTTAAGTTGTTATGGCTGTTGCCCCACCCTTGGGAGAATGCCCAGGGGATGTGGACCGCCCCCAGGCAGCCCACAGGAAGCTGGACCAGAAAGTGCAGAGTCACTGTGCACTCCAGTGCCAGCACACAGGTCTCTTCCGCACCCGTACATTTTCCCTGGACTCTCTTGTAAATGTCCACTGTTTGACATTTGAGAAATTTGAGAAAATGTTTTATTAGTTTTTTCGTCACTATTGTAAGAAGGTAAGATATCATTTATCCAATTGGAACTGGATGAAATTGGTAGCAATTAGGAATGAAATATAAACCCAGGGTCTAAAATTATTTTGACTGTGGCCAAGAAGTAAAAACATTAAAATATGAAAATAGTATTTAAGATACTTGTGAAGATTCATTTCAGGTTTTTGTTGTGTGTTTTTTCCCCCTCCCTCTCTTACACAGATTTGAGTATGAGAAGAATTAAATAATTCTGTTAAAGCTGGGAAAAAATGCATTTGTTAAACTGGTAAATAACGGTATTCAATTTACAAAAATGTTTTCATTTTTGTCATGTCTCTAAAACAGCAATTCCCAAATTTCTTGGGCCTAGAACCTCTTTATAGTAATAAGTTGTTTAGAACCCAAGGGGCTTTAATTTATGAGAATTATATCAATAAATATTTACTATATTAAAAAGTAAAACTGAGAAGTTTTAGAAATATTTATTAATTCATTCAAAACTAATAAAAATAAACCCTTTACCTTTCCACATCAGAGCAAAATTATCACGTGTCATCAGTTGCTGAAAACCTCAACTGTACACTCGTGAGGGAGTGATAATGAGAAAGGCAAATAACTTCTTAGTATTTGCTTTTCGATAACCACTTTGAGAACATGCACTCTAAAATATTTTGACCTTCCTAAAAAAGTATCACATCCAAACAAGGAACTACAATGTATTGTTTTGATTTTTAAAGAAAGTTAGTTTCATTAATCTGTGAAAGTATATTTGCATTGTTAAGATTGTAGGCAATGAGTTTGAATCCCCATCCTGCCACTTAGTGAATGATGTTGGACAAGCTGTTTAAGTTTCCCAGACTCGGTGTTCTCATCTATAAAATAAAGATGGTAAAAATACCTATCCCTTGGGGTTTTTGTGGTAAACAAATGACTTTAAAAAAATATATATTTTATTGTTTTTTTACAGAGAGGAAGAGAGAGGGATAGAAAGCTAGAAACATCCATGAGAGAGAAACATCAATCAGCTGCCTCTTGCATATCCCCTACTGGGGATGTGTCCGCAATCTGAGACCTTTCAGTCCACAGGCTGATGCTCTATCCACTGAGCCAAACTGGTTTCAGCAAACAAATGACTTTCTACATATATATTAATCACAATTCCTCAGAGAAATAGACCAATAGAATATACATATATATACATGTTACATAATATTAATATATACAGTCTATTATAAATATATATTGCATATATGTGTATATATACACATAAATATGTTTTATATTCACATATATATATATATAACAGAAAGAGAAAGGGAGAGGGAGAGAGAAGTGAATATTTTATTTTAAGGAAATGGCCCACATGACTGTGAATGTTGGAAAGTTCAAAATCTATAGGGTGAACCAGCAGTCTGGAGATCCAAGGAAAAGCCAATGTTGCAGACCAATTCCAAAAGCCATTTGTTGGCTGGATTCCCTCTTACTGAAAGGAGGTCAGTCTTTTGTTTTAATTATGCCTTAGACTAATTGGACAAGACCCACCCACATTATGGAAGGAAATCTACTTTTCTCAAAGTCCACAAATGTAAATGTTAATCTCATCCAAAAACACCCTCACAGAAGCATCCAGATTAATGTTCTATCATGTAGGTGGGCACCAAGGCCCAGCCAAGATAACAAGTAAAATTAACCATTGCATTATATAAAGCACTTTGAGTACTGTCTGGCATGTGAAATGCTCAACAAATATTAGTTAGTATGTATTGTTAGTATTGCATTACATTTATGGTTTATTTTTAAATATTATTTTATGAAAAATCAAGTGATACATAAAAATTCTATTTTTGTAAAAAAAAAAAAAAAACAACCCAAATCCTTATAGAATCTACACTAATAAAAGAGAAATATGCAAATTAACCATACTTCCACAATGCCCACCAGCCTATCAGGAGTGTGTAGGCAAATTAACCCAAAGATGGTGGGTTAATTTGCATACACAGGAGCAGAGTGGCCGGGCAGGGCAGGACACCTGCTATGATGGGAAGGGCAAGGAGCGGAGGGAGCTATAGGAGTGGTGCTCCAGCCAGAGCGAACACTGAAGGCCCAGCCATAGTGAAGGCAGAAGGCAGCATCTGGAGCTAAGGCCTGGGTCTGGGCACCAGAGGAAAACTGGTGCCAGCATCCAGGGGAAGGAAGGCCTATTCTTGCATGAATCTTCGTGCAATGGGCCTCTTTATGTATGAGAATATACAGTGAATAGATACATATACAGCAGGTCCTCAAATAATATTATTTTGTTCAATATTGTTCATTATAATGTTCATGAGATGCTGAAGGAATTTAACTCTTGTGTTTATCAATTAGCTATGGTAAAACTGGTTTCCTTATATGATGTTTCACTTAAAGTCACAGAACCTATCAATGACGTAAAGTGAGGACTTACTATATGTGTGTGTGTGTGTGTGTGTGTGTGTGTTATAACACACAAATATATCTTTAAAAGTTTTGGAGAAAAATAATAAAGGTTAACTTAACTTTTTATACATAAAAAATAGTGATATTTTTGGGTCAGTATACAAGAGGTTTCAGACAAATCAATGAAAAATATATATAGCCCAGAAATTTATCTTAATATATATATTAATATGATATTATAAAACTTCACATCACAAATCACCATGGAAGTTGAGTCAATTAGCCAGTAAAAACCATTAATCAAAGTTGTTTAATTATTTGTTTAAAAATCACTTTATATAATCACTTTACTCCAAATGTAAAATAAATTCCATTAGGATTTAAAAATAAAATGTAAGAAAAGGCCCCCAAAATTACAAAGATAATCTACAGTTTTAGCTATAAAAACTTATAGATAACAACTTACTTATCTCTGGGTAAGAAGGTTTGTCTTAGCTTAGCTAGCATTGGGGAATTTATAAAGCATCAATATAGTGAATACATTAAAATCACCAATGCTAAAGATAATTAATTGAGAAAGAATATCCACACAAATATAACATATACTGGTTAGTGTATTTAAAATACAATGTGCTTGCACAAATTGATAAAAGCAATCTGAAACCCTAGTAGAAAAAAAATGACAAGGGTATATTATACTGGTCTTTCGGCATCTTTGGAGTCAAAAGGATGAAAAAAGTGCAGGTTACTTAATATAATGGACACTTCTGTATGAGATTCCTGGGAATATAAAGTTAAAGGAAAAATTAGAATCGGCTGGATCTCCAGTTACCTGAACTAGGTTAACTTCAAGGCAATTATAAAAATTGATCAGTTAGAGAAGAAAGCCTTTTTGTTTACCCTGCATTTGTACTTCATAAAAAACCAAACTTGATTAGATGGTTTGTTAACACTGGATGGTGTTGAAGAAGCTGATTTTGGCAGGGAAGGTTAGGTTTGGGGGAGGGGTATGTTTTGAAGAAGATTTATAACGTCAGTAAATGAGAAGTGGATATTTTCTAGACTCTTCTATCATTCGAACTTATTTGCAATGGCTTGCTCAAAAGGTTTCACCTCTAATTCTCCCTCTCCCTACTTTTGGTGAGAGTTCATAGTCTTATCAACTATGATTCTTTTGAGAACCATTACTCCATGGCTGATGAGAACTCTGCTTCTACAAGTGCAGCATGCATTCCTATGTCTCGACACCCCACATAAGAACAATTGCCTTGAAGGATTAATTGGCACTTTTTTTTAAAGATGTTTGAAGAGGGAACCAAATCCCTTTCCTCTACCATTTCCGGAAGAAGCACTGCACTGGCTGACTCTTATCTCTGGTTGCCCTAGACCAGTGTGAAAGGTCTGGCTTGATTCATGGAGTTTGGCTTAGGCAGCTGGGCAAAAGAGCCAAGCTCCATCCTGATTGTTGCATAAGATCCTTCTGTGTGGTCTCATGAGGGAATACACTTCTGGGAGTAAGGAAATAAGAGATTTGCTTCTGGCCCAGTTTTTAGGGCACCTAGCAGGATCAGCTTAGTTGTACTCCAATGGGGCTTGTATGCCTCCAGTCTTCAGATTTTAGTACTGCTTCTTAAAAAAGCAAGGCCTGAGAATTCACACATCTTTTGGGTTGAATCTCTATTACTCAGGATCTTCAACTATTAAGTTTACCTCTCTGAATCTCAATTTTATCATTTATAAAATAGGTAAACTACCTACATTATGTCACTTAAGTGAGGACTAAATGAAATAGCATATACAGCATTGTGCCATATAAGTAGAGCATTGTGCTTGGTATATACGGTAATAATTTCAATAAGTAAATTCTCTTCTTCCTCTTAGAGCTTCTCGCAACATCTTGTTTCCTAACAATTCCACTCTTGATTAAATTTCAGAGAAGAAAAGATCATATAAACTCAGTTTTTATAGCTATAATGACCATAGTGAATCAGCATGGAGAAACCAATAGAAATTGTAGCTGGAGTTTAAGGGCTATCCAGGAATTCTTTGCATTATAGATTTTTTTCTTCAGTCTTTTGATTTAAATTGGCATTCTAAAACTTAAATTGCCAATATTTAAAAATAGGTAAGGCCAAAACTGGTTTGGCTCAGTAGATAAAGCATCAGCCTGCAGACTGAAAGGCCCCAGGTTCGATTCCGGTCAAGGGCATGTACCTTGGTTGTGGGCACATCCCCAGTAGGGGGTGTGCAAGAGGCAGCTGATGTACGATTCTCTCTCGACTTTTCTAACTCTATTCTTCTCTCTTCCTCTCTGTAAAAAGTCAATAAAATATATATATTTTTAAAAATAGGTAGGATATCAAGATTGTTATCAACCAACCTTAGTGTGGTTCAGCTTTTTAGATCCCTTTTCAGAAGAGAAATTTTAATCTCTGTGTGTTGAAGGCAGTACAATGCCCTCAACACACAGAGATTAAAGGAGTTAGGGAGAAAAGGAAGATGGTAAATAAGAAATAAAATTTTCTGGATATTTAAGGAGTTAGGGATAAAAGGAAGATGGGAAATAAGAAAGAAATCCTTCAAATAATTCACACTTTTACTCAGAATCACAAGAACAAAGTTAAATTACTGGTACAAATAAGTGCTATTGCATTAAGTGGTTTAAAATGTTAATGTATGGCACTGTATTTTTATTTATTATTCTTTATTTTGAAATGTTCTACTCAAAGGCACATTTCAATCACCCCACTTATTGTAAATGCTCATAGAAAGTTACACATTTTCTTCCTGTTGAACTATTGCTCTACAAATCATAGTTATTTCCCTAGGCTTTTACCGTTTCAGATTTCATTGCAATGTATGTGGAAAACTCTATTGTGTATGATATTACATGACAACAGCAATGCATACTGCCTAAAAGCTGTAATGACCAGCTATTCTGTGGTCAGCAAAAGGAAATTATATAACATTAGTTGCCAATATGCTGTTAAGGGAAAAGTTTTCACATTGCTCCAGTCCACTCCCAGCCCCTGACCCTGGCCACTAATAGCAGGTTTTGAAAATAGGTTGAGGGTGAGTGGATGCTGGAGTACTGTTCTCTGTACCTCAACCCCATGTCCAACTCTTCCTCTTGGTTAGTTCAAATCAGGGGTGGGCACTTTTTGGTGTACTTAGCTCCCACACAGCTTGACTCTGCTTGTTTTATCAGAAATGATGTGTGTCTAGTATTCCCGATGTAGGCGCTTCCATTATTATTTTATTGACATAAGAGATTTTCTAAAAGAATAGTTTGACCTAAGACACAGGCCATCTTGAACTTTCCCATCTTGCTCGTCCTGTGGGTGGTATTGTACTGTTTTTACTTTTTTAGCATTTACTACTTAAAGGAATGGCAGCAATGTTACTATTTCCATGTTCCTTTGAGCTCTACCCTACACATAGGATTCCCCCCCACACACATAATTGGCTTTCAGATAAAATCTCTATTAATCTTCAGAATAAAAGGAGCCACTATACCAGGGAGAAGAAGGCCCAGTCCTTTGTCAGCCAGTGCTGGCTATGTGAGTGCCCTGACCTTTGTCTGGATTACACTGCCCTTGATTATGGTTCTTTCTAGCAGTCAATGGCCAAGAGGTCAGAAAAAAATAAAAGAAATTTTGAATTACAGGGAGAAGTGATGCTTAAAAAGGCAACCATTTACTGATGTCTACTTTTTTTTTACTCTAATATATTTTCATACAGTTCATTCTTCATCTCAATCAAATATGGTTTGTTGCAATTCTTAAGGAACTTTATTATATAGTGAGCCTTGGCGAAATAACCCAAGAAGACTCTACTAAAAAAATATTATATATGTACAGCTTTCTTCACAGAATACACTGAGTTGGCAGATTATCATGATCTCTGATCGCATAATAATCTGGGCATCCAGTGTATATCCTATATAATAAAAGGCTAATATGCAAATTGTCCCCTCAACCAGGAGTTCAATCAGCAGGCAGGCCGGCCCACTGCCCATGTCCCCTCCCCCTGGCCAGGCTGGCTGGACCCCACCCATGCACGAATTCTTGCACCAGGCCCCCAATATATATATATAAAATGAATGGCCAGATTATTATGCGTTGAGAGATCATAATGAATCTGGCCACTCAGTGTATATGATAGAATAGGAACTTAAGATGTTAACTTTAAACACTTTATTAAAATGTAAGAAATAATAGGTTTTGCTTAGTTAAAATGTATTAAACATATTATCATGTACCTTTTGTTCATATTAGTCATTTATATTCACTTTCTGTCTTCTCTGTGCATTGAATGAATCTCATTAGGCATTTGATTCAGTGCTTGAAAGGCTATCAGTACCTCAAAAAGAAAGTTAATAGTGATTAAATGCCATTATTTTTTATCACTACTTTATCTTTTAAAAAACTGCTAATAATTTATTTTAGTTTATAGAGTACTAAATTTAATTATTGAAGCTAACATTTTCAGTGATAAAAACCTCAAAACAGAAATTCTCACATTTACATTCTTTAAAGTTAATTTTTTATTATCTTCCTTCTCCTCAGACATCAAGTTTTATCAGTACTGAGGCATTTCCTTGTGGTTTCTACTTTACCATGCTTGACCCAGCCGGATTCACACACCTCAGATGAACCCAGGCTCCACATAGCTATGAAATTGTTCAGGAATGCAAACTTATAAGTAAGCAATTATAACAGGCTCTGGAGTCCTACGAAGCATGTGGCATTCATACTGGGCAACAGGTGATAGATTTTCCATCACCCATTCCCCTTGCCCCAGATACCGTCTCTCAAAATAGAGGATATGATTTATTATACCAAGTACATATATTGCCTTTTTCTTCCTAGACATTATAATGGAAATGGGCAGAGCATAAATAATAACTGAATAAGAAACCATAATTGCTCATTACACTATATCAGTTGACTGTGTAATTTTGTAATATAATTCCTATTTGAGCTCCTTTTGGCTTTGGAACCTGTGTTTCTCCTGTCCTTCTTCCATCTAGGTTTTTTGTTGTTGTTTTTTTTATGACTAATTCCTCTGTTATCTTTTTCTTTCTCCCCGAGAATTGCAAAGTATTTCTCAAAATGTGGTCTTTATAAACACGTGTGCATCAGATGTGCGCTTGTTCAAAATCTTCTTGGATCCCACTACCTAACCACTGCCAACAGAATCAGATTCTGGGAAAGAGAGACCACCAAATATGCATTTCAAATAAGTACCCCTCCCCTCCCCAGGTAGTGTTTATGCCCGTGAAAGTTACAAAACCACTGAGGAAAATAGGCCTGCAGCACAATTATCTTACCAGTTATGTTTTTGTTTTTTTTTCTTTTCTGTACTTTCTCCTTCATTTTCAGAAGAGGATTTGTGCGCTAGTGCAAAAAAACCAGAATTGCTTGGTCCTGACCATCAAATCTATATCCAGCCTTAGGTTTTATCAATGTCAGGAATTAACTAACAGAAAGGTTCAGATCTGGCCTTAGTCATTTCACACAGTCTTAGAAGGCCCCAGGTATTTTCATAGCCACTGTCACACCACTGAGATCATCCTTTAGCATCATGAAAATCAGTCTTGTTATGATATTAAGTTGAACATACCCAAAAATAACAGGAACAAACAAAACAATTTCATACTTGCTCAATTTCTCCTTTTCATATCTATTTCTAAAAGTTCCAGATCCTGTATGTGCTCTAGGTTCTGTCCCATACCTCCGTCCTTTGAAGCTCTCTGAGACCATCTTCACAGAAAACTCTTATTACAGTGTCTCACATGTGTGATCTGTAATCTATTCATTTCCATTATCATTAATAGTCTTCAAAACTACACTGACGTAACACCTTGGGTAAAAGAGCATACCACAGATAAAGTTCCATGGGAGCCCCAAGCCTATAGAATTGATTGGTTCCACCTTCTGGAACACTCTGGGGACTCCAGCTCAGGCTTAACCTCCTGGGTATTCTCAGTCTTCACAACTTTAGGAGAATTTCCCTGGCCTTATTCCAGCCTCTTAGCCCAAACCCTGAGGGCCCCTTAAGAGAGAGGACCAAACATTGTGTGTCCTTGTGAATGTTTTCAGTCTAGCATTCTACCCTCCTGGAAATCAGGAAAACACATTTGTTTCTTTGATTCATTTTATCTAAGTGTCTTGGACAGTTCCATAAATGGAACTGTTGACAGTAACTCTGAATGTGTTTTCTTTTGAACTATCTCTCTGGTGTGTATTATTTGGTGGCTCTAGGAGAAGTTGTTCCTATCAGCATTGGGTGTGAAATCCGAAGGTTAAATGGATGAAACTGACTTCGAATGACCTTATTGAAGCAAAATTGTAAGGGAAAGTCTTCTATTTTTAAAAGCTTTATATTTCATACGGCCACAAGCAGACTTTCACTGCCTAGGGCTAGCTTTCGGAAGGGCACAAGCTTACATTTCCTCATTGTCAATCCCAAGTCAATCAAGTTTACAGATTTTCCAAAAGGACTGGTCGGTATCTTAGATCTTTTGAGTAGGGGAACAAAAGAGTCAGCTTTATTATTTGAGTGGGAAGTAAGCCTGTTTGGTATCTGCCTGGATCAAAACTAATTTTTCAAAGGGACATCTCTTTGCCATTTAAAAATTATTTCCTGTGTCTGTGTTTCTTTTCAAACTGTTTTTAAACACTGCATTTTGCTGCCATCAAGGCAGGCTGCCTGAACAGGATAATGGGCAGAAGACTCCAGAAAAACATAGGGAGCCCGGGATCTGAAGGACTTGGAAGAAGTGAGAGAGGTTAGGGAGAGTTCCTTCCGCCCTGGAGGGCGGGTCTGAGCCCAGTGATTAAACCTTCCTGAAACTCATCTGGAAGCACCAAGCAGAGTACGTGGTATTCATTCCGTGTGTTTTTAAAAAACAAATCAATGACTGAATGAGAAATTTCATTTATTTTAAATCTCTGATGAGGCAACAGGGCTCTATTCCTAGTCAGGCCTACACCTGGATCCAGTAGTCAGCAGCCTCGCACTGCTCAGGGTCTCCAGGTATCTCTGTGACTTTGACCAACAGCTATAGGAAGTGGCCAGCAAAGTTCCCTCCTACCCAGCACATTAACCAGATCAGGGCCAGTTTTGTGAAACACTTCATTACAAGCTCCAACCTTAGGCAGTCAGTGGAGAAGCTGACAGTGGAAGATATGGATACAACTGAATGTGAGCTGAGATATAGGCAGGGCTTTTCTGTCTTGCCCATGAAAACATACCTGAGAGACTACTTGCTCAGGAGTGTTACCATTGGGGGCCTGATCCCAGGCTGAATCAAAGTTTTTCCTTAGTGAGATGACAGCCCGTGTCTTGAAGATAGGACTCCTCTTCTGGCCATAGTTCTCAGTGCACCGTCTTTGCTTCATAGTTGCTGCAGATTTGCATTGGGCTGTTTGGAGATAGACCATCTCAGCAGAGAGTGATAAAAGATGCCTTGAATGGCTTCAAAGGCTCTAAGAGGCAATGTTGCTGAAGGTTAGACAAAGGACATTTGAGAGCTAGAGCTATAGTCCTCGACTTCATTCTTAAAGTGGATTTGTCCTCCTAGGTCAAGGACAAAAATATTGACAAGGTGTAGTCTAGCAGCTATCAGTCACCTTCCTAAGGAGTTTGAGGACATATGGGATATTTCTGCTATGTGTTAATGTTACTCCCCTTTGAGTCTATTATTTCCAGGCTTACAGATCAATGAATAGCTTTATTATTTAAGATTCTGGTTATGTGGGAAAAGCATGAATGTAAACCTGTGCGGGAGAAGGAAGAACCATCAGCAACTATAAAGTCCCATGAGGGTTGGCCGGAACTGGACCACAGTGTGGAATGGGAAGTGCTGAATGAAGTCCTGTCTGTCTTGTACACATCAGTTCCTCTAAAGAGGGAGCAGGGTTTGCTGAGAAGACATGGTTAAGGAGGACTATTGCTTTACCGAAAGCTTTGACCGAAAATGGAACCTGAAATATCAATGCAAAGTGGAATGCATGCAGTAGCATTTGTATATGAATAGGATCATTGGAGAATGCATAGAGAGGTCAGAATGAAAGAGGAGACATTGGAAAGCTCCTCTGAGAGCTGGGAGTGAGAAAAAGTTGATTGCTCTGATGAATTGACAAAAGGGAGATTTCTAAAAACAGCTACTATCAGTTTCAAGAGTGACCAATGACTTCTTAGAAAGGCAATGTTTTTGAACTTGGCCATAACAAGAACTGAAGGAAGTGTGTGCCCCAAAGTCAAATGTCTAACATAAATGTAACTTTATAAAGAAAGTGGATAGTATATATGTATTTTATAAAGTGTAAAATTTATGATGCATGTCTATTTCTTTGAAAACAATTATTTATGCAACTAGAACTCAAACTGCCTGACTTGTCATATTTGACTATTACAAATTCAAAAAGAAATAGATCTATTGATGTGCAAGTATTCTCTCAACTATACACATGTGGCTAGTAGCAGAATTACTGTTTTGTAAAATTGTGATGCTTTTTACTTCTTGGAAGTTGGGTGTTACCAGTTTGTTCATTGTCCTTCTGGGAAATGTGGTCCAGTTGTCATTGATGAAAATAGTGGTAAAGTGTCTTTTACATTGCTAATGGCCCAAGCAGGAAAAATGTATTTTATAACTGACAAAAGATTAGAACCAGCTTTAAATGCATGCTTGGGGGTTCAAACTAAAACTTAGAACATACTCATTGACCATGTTGTTCTAATTAAAATATATTAACATTAATGCCAACTGTGAATGTGGGTATCCACATAAGTGACTCATAAATGTTTTTTTTCTTTTATTTTTTATTTTAAACTAGGGGCCCAATGCACAAAATTTGTGCGCTGGGGGTGGGTGTCCCTCCGCCCAGCCTGCACCCTCTCCAATCTGGGACCCCCTGGAGGGATGTCCAATTGTCAGTTTAGGCCCAATTCCTGTGGGCAGTTGGACATTCCTCTCGTAATCCAGGACTGCTGGGTCCCAACTGCTCACCTGACTGCCTGCCTGATTGAACTTAACCACTTCTGCCTCCCAGCCTGATCACCCCCTAACCACTCCCCTACCAACCTGTTCGATGCCTAACTGTTCCCCTACCAGCCCAATTACCCCCAACTGCCCTCCTCTGCCAGCCTGATTGCCCCTAACTACTCTCTCCTGCCAGCCATCTTATGTGAGAGTGTGATGGTCAATTTGCATATTGCCTCTTTATTATATAGGATGTGATATGCAGAATATATATGAAAATCTATATTAGCCACAAACCACATATAGTGGTTTTTTAAAAATGTTATAAATTCTTTGACATTACACCCTCTCTTTATAAGGGGGATATAATTTCTCCTCTATTTGAATATGGACACGACTTAGTGACTTGCTTCTAATTAATAAAATCTGATAGAAGTAATATGTGATTTCTGAAACTAGGTCTTAATATGCGTAATTTCCACATAGCTTTCTCTTTCATGGATCACTTCCTGTGGGACAACAATTTTCAACTAGTGTGCCACAAGAATTTTTAAAACATGCAATACCTGAATATTTAGTCAGGGGCACTGATCTCTTATCCCTTAGATTGTGAAACACACACACACACACACACACACACACACACACACACACACCCCACAATAGCCATCCAGTGTGAATTAATAAAAATTAAACCTATTTTAATTGTCGATTTGATTTGTCAGATTGGCAAAAAAATATATCTTTGTATGTGCTGCATAATTTGAGTAACTAGTTTATATGTGGCAGGAAATGAAAAGGGTAGAAAATCACTGCTCTGGAAAAATCTAGCCTCCATGTCATGCAGATACTCAAGCAGCCTTGGGCAAGGCCCCATGGACAAGAAGGAAGGCCTCTGCCCACAGCCATCACCAACTTTCCAACCATGTAAGTGAGCCGTCTTTCCAACCATGTAAGTGACCCAGTTAAACCCTCCGATAACTGTAGCTCAGGTCACTATCCTGACAGCAACCTCATGAGAGACCCTAAGCTAGAAACCACCAGCCAACCATTTTTGAATTCCTGACCCACAGAGATAATAGAGTATTTGTTATGATTTTTAACCCACTACATATATGGAAAAATTGTTCCACAGCAAAAGACAACTAATCCTGTGTCCAGGGTTGTAAGGAATTATTCTGAAGAGGCTAATAAATCAACTTCAGTAGAAAGTGATGGCAGGAGATCCGAAAATAGGCAACTCAGTCATGGAACCAACTGGAGGTCACAATTTAGAAGTTTCATTTCCTTGATTTAGAGTCCCAGTTAGAAAACATAGTTAGCAAAGAATAGGTAGGAGAAGAATCACTAGTATAAAGACAGAGAAATAGAATAACATAATGGTCAAAATGCAATTTTCAGGTGAAACATATTTAAATTTAAATACAAATTACTTTCCCATGTTCTTTTGTTTTTTTGGGGGTGATTATTTCAAGATAATTTTAAGCCTATTAAAATGTAAAAATTATTGAAAGAGAGCTTTTTATCCCAAATGGTAACATTTTATCAGTAGAACACATAGCACAAGAACATAAATAATATAAGAAAAAATGAGTCCTAACACCATATCTATGAATAGTTTTCTCATGAATTACTGAAATCTCAATTTGAGATTCATTATATTTCATAAAAGTATATTATATAAACTTACCCTGCTCTGTCTTTCTCTTTTCCTGGATTCTTCTTGTACCAGGGCATTTGGGTCTCCTTTTCTTCCTATGTGTCTGACTGGTTTTCCCCAATGTAAATTAATGTATCCTATCTCACTTTTCTCTTCAAAAGCTGCAGCTATGAGTTAAGAATTCAGTGTAAAGTTTCCCAATATTTTAGCAAACAAAATTTCTAAAATGAATGATCCTTCTCCTCTATACGCCACAATAAGAAAATTTGAGAAATTGATAATGATTTTCTCAGAAAAAAATGATGCAAGAAATGTGAAAAATATAACAATTAGCCATATCTCTATCTTTTAAAGAAAATTTTCTCTTTTTATCTCATTACATGAAAGAATTTGTATTCAAAACCTGAACTTAAGAACCATTCAGAACAGGAAAATGAATCTATTAGAATTAAATCATAGATAAAGCCAGCCATATGTATGTATATGTGTCTTGGTTACTCACCTATCTGCTCATCTTGAGTGCCAGCTACTTGAGGGAAGGACTATGTATTCTTAAGTTCCTTCATATCTAATACAGTGACTTACACTGTTTAAAGGATATGTTGATTGACTCTTATATGAAAAACAAGTCTGCTCTTTTTCAACAATTCTCAGCAATTAGCTCAAAAAATTGAAGACACATTCTCTAGGAGATCTAGCTCCAACAGGAAAATAGATCTTTATAAAGGACTAGAGGCCTGATGCATGAAATTCGTGCATGGGGGGTGGGGGGATGGATGGGGGTGTCCCTCAGCCCAGCCTTCACCCTCTCCAATCTGGGACATCCCTCTCACAATCCAGGACTACTGGCTCCCAACTGCTCACCTGCCTGCCTTCCTGATTGCCCCTAACCCCTTCTGCCTGCCAGCCTGATCATCCCCTTACCACTGTCCTGCCAGCCTGATTGATATCTAACTGCTCCCCTGTCAGCCTGTTTGCCCCCAATTTCCCTACTCTGCCAGCCTGGTCACCCCTAAATGCCCTCCCCTGCAGGGTTGATCACACCCAACTACCCTCCCTTACAGGCCTGGTCCCTCCCAACTGCCCTCCCCTGCTGGCCATCTTGTGGTGGCCATCTTGTGTCTACATAGGGTCAGGTATCTTGTGTGTTGGAGTGATGGTCAATCTGCATATTACTCTTTGATTAGATAGGCTAGAGGCCTGGTGCACAGGTGGGGGCCAGCTGGTTTGCCCTGAAGGGTGTCCCTGATCAGGGTGGAAGTTCCCTTGGGGTGTGGGGCAGCCTGGGTGAGGGGCCTGTGGTGGTTTACAGGCCAGCCACACCCCTGGCGACCCAAGTGGAGGCCCTGGTATCTGGAATTTATCTTCTACAATTGAAAATTTGTAGCCTGGAGCAGAGCCAAGCCTCCTGCTAGCTCTGTGGTGGCAGGGAATTTATTTACCTTCTATAATTGAACTTTGTAGCCTTGAGTGGAGGCCTTGTCCAGCCAGGGTGTGTGGAAAGCTTGGCTTCTTTTATCGCCTGAGAAACCCAAGGTTCCCTCCTGCTTTCTCTGTGGCCACAGTTATCATGGTTGGGGTTAATTTGCATACTCGCTCTAATCGGCTTATGGGCATGGCTTGTGGGTATAGTGGAATGATGGTTAATTTGCATATTACTCTTTTATTATATAGGATCATTCTGAATACTCATAAATAAAGCTCAACTGTCAGATACATGAACGGATGACCTTTCTAGGTCTGAAGCCAGATATGAAGATTGGCTGAATGTCTTCACATCTGGATGGAAAATAGAACTTGATCAGATTCCCAGCATTGCTGCCTTGAGGCAAGTCAATGTCTCTCTTTTTACTTCAAAAAATGTTTAATGTTAATTATTGAGGAGAAATGAGAAACAAACAGCAGATGCACAAACCACTGGGACATAATAACAGTCCTGGTCCAAATTCAGTTTTCCTAATTTGTGACTGAGGAGAGCTCCCTACACATTGCCAGTCAACCTTTCCTGCGTGCACCTTACTCTTTTTGGCTTTGTCCCTTTTAGGTTTGCAAGGTATCCGAGCACCTTCACCCCCAAGGTCTTATTCTTAAGGCCCCAGACATAGCATTAGGCAAGATCCACAAGTGGTCACTCTTCTGTAAATAGCTGTTGAATGAGTAAAACAATGAGTAAAACATGGCCAGAATGAAGGAGTTAAGGAGGGGGAGGACCCTGAGGGAATTAATGTAGTTGTGGGGTAGCTGAGGAGAGACACCAAGCCAATTGCTGACACTGTAAATGCAAAACATTCTCAGCCACAGCTTGACTTCCCTACATAGTAATTATGTGTCATATTGTGTACATGCTCTATAGCTTATTTCTCAAAACATATCTGTGGGTACATTTCTGCCAATGCTACTTTCGTAAGACATGTTCCACATACGCGACCTGGAGCTGCCAGAGGTAAAACCTACCAACTCCTTGTTTTGTTTCTTTCTTTCCTTGCTAATCTGGGTAAAACAAGGTAATTGAACTAATACTTTTCCTACCTAGAATAGAATTATTTTATAAGTTCGGCAGCAAGCAGTTCGCCTTGATGTCTATGGAGTTAAAAGAACAGTTCTATTTTGTGTATGTGTGGTTACCACTTTCTTGGCACCCAGTGAGGATATTTTTGACTCTCTCTTTGCTGACATGAGCTATGGAGCCCAGTCGAGAAAACCCTTGAAAACAAACAAAAACTCCCCAGAACAAATGAGGGACAGGGGCACTTGGAAGCAGGGTAAGGATTGTGAAACCATCAGAACATGAAGATTTAGGATGTTCCTTTAAAGTTCTTTAGAATTTCTGAGAACATTCCTTAGGAAGTGTTTTTGTTTTCATGGAAAAGTCGATCCATGCCCAACAGCACAAAGAAGCACATGAAGACTGGAAACTGAAAACATTTTTAGCAAAAGCCGGGCTTGTAGCAAAAGTCTAAAAATCGCATTTTCACAACTCTGTCAGAATATGCAAAATCTTCTCGTCCTTATATATTTCATAAAATTAAAAATTATTTAAGTCAATTGATGCTTCTGTCTTCTCTAAGGGGAAAAATAGATTTTGCAGAGTTATGTTATATTTCAGTGTATGAGTGTCTTATATAATCATTTCAGTTGAAGTATGCTCTTGTATCAAAGCTTATCTAATAAATATACTTTCATTCACTCATTCAACAATTTTTTATTAAACTCTCATCAAAGAGAATAGCCATAGTCAACTTAAAGAGACTGATTTAATTTTTTTCTGAGATATAATTGTCATAACATTGTGCTACTTTTAGATATACAACATAATGATTTAATATATGTATATACTGAAAAGTGATTACCATAATAAGTTTAGTTAACATTGATTCCCCATGTAGTTACAATTTTTTATGATGACAACCTTTAAGATTTATTTATTATTTTTTCTTTTTTTAAGATCTATTTCTTAGCAACTTTCAAACATGTAATACAGTATTGTCAACTATTGTTACCATACTGAACATTGCATCCCCAGATTTACTGTTTTACCAAGTAAACACAGTGTAGAAACATAATGAAGCCTATTCATTTCTAATCCCACCATTAATTTGGATCTGAAAGAACAAGCAGGAGGCCTTTTATTACATGTTATCTACCCTGGTTGCTAGCCATTTAAGATATAAAGTAGGACTCAGGACAATTGCTAAGATTTTGAAGCAATGGAGTGAAATAGTCGGATGTGGGAAAGAACATAGATCTCATCTTTCTGGATTAGCTGCATTGGGATGCATAGGAGGTGAGACTTCAGAGGAAAAGGAAAATAATTTCAACGATCAGGTTACAGGTAGAGCAGGTTTCAGCAGATCTAAGTAAGTCCCAGCCAGGCTGGGTTAGAGTGTCCTTAGATTCACTGGTACAGAATTGTTATCCTGAGGGGACCTGTTAGAACAAGCCCATTTGTGCTGTCGCACAGTGTGACCTTTGGTGCTTAAACTTTCTTTTTCCTCCTTGAAAAGGCAAGAATTAGGGCATAATTAGGGCATTATGGGTAAGGGCACACACATTGTGGCCCACCATGCCTGAACTGGCATCCTGCTCTGACATTTATCAACCAATTGTGTAACTTGTGTGTGTGTCACAGCCTCTGTGCCTCCAACTGCTGCTTCATTAAATGGGGCTGGTGATGCTCGCAGAGTTTAGATAAAGTGCTTTACTGCAGAGCAAGGATTTAATTCCTACTGGCTAATATCCCTTGCAGAGGCATCAAACCATTTCTCTTTAACCATCACGAACCAACTGGCATCGTAGGTTGGAAATCCCTCAGTAACTGGTTGGCATTAATTACAAGCTCTCTCAAAATTAGCACTCCCGGCATAGAGTTAGGCATTTACTGTCCACTAATTCTTCCACAATTACGTATTTCATAATGGTGGTCTGTTTAGAGCCCTGTTTGAAAAACAAAAAGACCTGCAGATTTTGTAAAAAATCTTAATGTTGCTTTATTTATTTCGGTGGAAGGATGCTGAGCAGTGTTCTAGGACAAATCCAAGCATTTTTTAAAGTACCTTATATGCACCAGATAGCGAAAGGGGAGAAGTGCATTATTATTTATAAACACTTTAAATCCTACTACAAGCCACAGCTAAGTTCTTACCACTGAGTGTCGGCCAGAATGTGTCTTCTGATTTGGCCCATAGTCGTCCCAGCACCTGTAGTGAGGAGTGTGGAGCTCCCATCTGCTGAATTACTCTCTCACTTAAAAGACATGTCTGGTACTTAACAATAAATGTGCATAAATAATAGATCAAATGTTTTGTAATCTGCAGTAACTCAGGGAAATTCAGGAGGGGCTTAAAGCTGGAACTCCTCATCTTCCCTGGCTGTTTTTCCTCAGGCTATAAACAGACTAAATGCATCCAAACCTGAAGGAACCTAATTATGACTTAGCATCCCTCTCAAGCCCCTGCTGCTGTCTCTCCTCGAAAGCCAAGAGCAGTTTGCCCCGCTGGCTTGCCATCTCTTCCACTCCCATTTACTGCTCAACCGCCTGGGCTTCCTGCCCCTCTCTTGAAATCGTTCTCTGGTTGGAGGTTACTGTAGACTCAAGAGCCTGAAGCTTCTTCCCACAGCCGCTGTAGGGCTCTACCTTGTCCCGGGCTGATGTTGAAGGAACAGCCCTCTGCAAGCCCAGCCAGTGGTCACATCATTGCCAGCCCCTGCCTCACAGGTGGGAAGCTGGGTGAGTTGGGCTGAGCCACAGGATGGAAACAGACGTCATCAGAAAGACACAGGTCACATGCCAGGGAGTCACACAGAAGGAAATTTATCATTTGTAATCAAAGCTTGTGTTCATTCTCTGAACATTTATTTGTAGCTTGAATTATCTAAACCTCAAATTATCTGAGTTCCTTCAAGTCACCACGCTCATATTCATTTAATTCATGTAGTCTTAATAAATAGACAGATGGGTTTGCTTTATAATGGTGCTTGGGTTTTCACTTGAAAAATTTACAAGGAAGAGCCCCTCTTCTGTCTTTAGTCAACATCCCAATTACCCTAATTTTATATGATTGATATATTAGGCTCCGGGGGGAAGGGAAAACAGGGGCCGGGAGACCACAATGCAATCCCTTATTCTCAGCTCCAGACAGCACAGGAAATCCTCAATTAAATTGTACCACTTCCCTCAGCACTCAATAAAACACATGCATTATATTCAATATCTCTAAACTTGTTTATAATAATGATTTTATGTGAGATGGTAAAATAAATTCACTTCTTCTAGGTTGTCTAATGCATGCTTCTTGTGAAAAATTAAGATTTAAGAGTCAGTCATAAAAAAATTAAGGTTTCCTTCTGTTTCCCTTAGGTTTTCATTAGAAAACCTCCTGGAACAGTTTCTTTCAGTTCAGGGAGGTGGCTCAGAGGACATCGTCTCACTCTGAGCCAGGACACAGTGCATTTAATATTGTGCCGGGGCTTTCTCTGGACAGGGCTCAGAAGAATGTGAGATTCCCTAGATATAGGGAGGACACAAGTTTAGCCAGATAGCAGCTCAGACAAGGGAGAAAGTCTGGCACAGTTATGCTATAGGATTTTTTCTTCTGAGGCGAGGTCTGCCTGAGAACAATGTCGGCCTTGTGTGGGCCTTGTCAGGAAGGCTTGCTGGGCCCTGACAATTAGTAGCTTGGCACATAGCCTTCCGAGTTGGTGGCCCAATAAGAGTCCGGAATGGATTTTCCTTCTACCTCTGCTCCCCAGTCTGGCCTGGGCCAACGCCCAAGTGAACGTTTGGGAGCTCAGAGCAGGTTTCCCATGTCCCCAGGCACTTCTGAGCAGCATGGGACCTAGAGGCCTTGAATGATGGAGGGGCTGAGAAGGGGGTACACTTAACTCTGTGGGGAGCATCTGGGAAGTGCCATTCCTCCTCTGGGGCATGCTCTGCCCAATGTGAAAGGATGACCTAGCCCTGGTTTTTTCCATGGTTCTCTACTCAGACCTGTATCCCTCCAGGTGTGTGTACTTCTCCCAGAATCCTGAGAGTCTGATCATTGTGGGTCCCCATGCACCCCACTGGGGTGAGTGCTAAGGCTCTAACATCAACTAGAGTCTGGCTTAGCTGCCAAGAAGCCTTGAGCCTATTCTCATCCAGGGAGAGAAGGGGGAGCTCTGTGACTCTTGGGACACAAAGGAACCAATGAGATGAAGGACAGGACAAAGTTCTTTTCCAGAAATGCCATTAGATGACTATTTTATCTCAGAATGACAGAGTTTTGAAAGGGTAGGGTTTCTGACAAATATGCCCCCTCCATACGTGTCAAAAAATTCTTGGGGGTTGTATTCTAAGAAATCACCCTGATTCTGTGGTTTCCCATCCTTTATGGCTGCTCTGGTCAAACTGGAACAAATAGCTAACAGGACGCCATTTCTCAAAATTCTGTGATCCTGATTGTCTCCAGGGAATTGGATTCCAGGTAAGAGGGATTCTAGCATCAGCATCCAGGTATCTCTAGTGTCTGAGAAGACTGTTAGATGTCCAGTCAACTCATAAAATCTTCTCAAAAAAGTTAATCAATTTTGATGACAAATTTAGCAGGAAAAGATTAGTTGGTTACAAAATTAGCTTAACGATTATTAAGCTTATAAAGATAATATTTTAGCACTAAATCTAATTTATACTAATGAGAGGAAATTACCATTAGTCTCAGTATAGATTGCTCTTGACTACTTTAATAGACATTTGAAGTCCCCTTTATCATATTTGTCATTTCTCATACATTTGTAATGTTGTATTATTGGGATTAGGCCTCAGCTGCCCATGATAAAAGGTAGTAGAAATTTATCTTCTTGTGCCCCTTTGTATTTTAAGTATACCTTGAACACAGTGACTGCTCAATAAGTAATTAATAAATTGGTAAGGGCCACTTAAAGGTGCCAAGAATTTTGAAGAGCCTTACAACCTGATTTGTTAATGATTTAATCTCTATACTCTGCTTTTGTGTTTAGAGAGGAAAGGAGATGCAGTTTGAAGAGAGTAGCACTTGAATTTAAATCCTCACTGCTAGGCATGTGAGTTTCAATAGGTTAGTAGTCTCTTTGGAATGCTGTCTGCTTATCTGTGGAAGGCATATAGGGACATTTTGTCACGGAGTCTTTATGGGGATTGACTCTGACCACATGTGAAAACACCAGCACAGGCTCTGTCCTCTACAGGTCTCAACAAAAGGATTACAATGACCGTTGTGGCAATATGTTCTTTTCCTTAAGCTATAGTAGGAGGATAACATAAATATGTTTAAAATGGAGACTAGCTAAGGAAGACCTGCATGGCGGTTTTGCAAACTCAGAGACCTAAAGGAACTCATGCATTCCTCAGCCTGTCCATTCAACCTTTTAACAAACACTCTCAGATTACCTAAGTGTGCCCAAAATTTGTTTTTGCTATCATTTTAATCACTGATTGTTATAAAAATGAAGAATTGGTTTAAAATAATAATAATAGAGCGAATTAGGCTGTAATAGTATACCACAGAAAACTGTGGCATTACCTTCTGTTCGTAAGGTCAAAGCAGAGTTAGGTTAACCTTCAGTTTGTGGAATGTACTCTGAAGATTTCATTGACGTGAATAATATTTTGCTATTTTGTCCCAGTCTATTTTTCCTGAGTGTTTCCTTTGAATTTTTCTTGTCTGAGTTGACAGACTTTTCCAGGATATGGTTAGTTGATATCACCCAATTCATAAACTCTTCCTTTTCAAGAAAAATTTCCCACCATGTGGTGGGGTGGGTTGTGTTCTTTTACACTGACTGGGTGTGTTCATATTAAAGCCAGGATGTGCCCAGAGTGATGGCTTCTGCCGTGCCCTTTACATGTTTGCTGGCCTTTAGGTATATCTCTTTTCCCAGCTTGACATTTCAGATCAGTTGCGAAGCCTGTATCTCTCTTGGGTGTAGCTGATATTGACGTATTACTGAATAAGAACTATTTGGACTTGTGTTTTTGCCTGACTGAGGAAAGAGGAAGAGATATTTATTAGACTTGCCTCCAAAAGTTGAAGAGAAAGTCAGAAGCACTGTTTCCCAGAACTCCTTTCTGCTCTCTTTCTACAAAGTGGGAAGGAACTTTATTCTGACAGCTGCCTGCAGGGAGGAATTTTTAGCCATTCTCACCGGTAGTTATCTGTCACTGTTGGTAGCATGATTTCTGAATATGGAGATGGGTTCTTTTTAATGGGGGAAAACTCTCTATAGCCTAAACTTAGTATGTATTTCAGTGAGAGAAAAGAAGAAAGACTGATAATTAAGGCTATTGATGTGAACCCTGTTTTTTATCCCAATACAGTCCTAACTGATCTCTAAAGAATACTCAGTCCCTAGCAGGTTGCCCTTCCTTTCTAGAAACCCTTTAGAATCCTTCCAGGAAGTCCCAATAGTCTACACTCTGGAAGTCAGGGGGCTGAAGAATAGCCTTTGTGTCATGCTCAAAGTCATAACTATGAACAGTTCCAATGACCTCTGTGGAGCACTCCAATCCTTGCCATCTTCAGCTACATTTCTTAAGTACCCATGCTTCAGCCCCTCAATGTCTTGCCATGGGCACTTTGAGCAAGGGCAGTCATATCTGATTCCTTACCTAATGATCTGAGATGTATTTTCCCTTCTTAAATTTAGAAAAAGCAAGTAGGCAATATGAAACTAGCTTCAGTTTGTCTTCTCTTAAGGAAGTTTAGCTATTAAAATGAAACATACAATGTACACTGTAATTAAAAAATAATAAAATTTTTGAAGTGGAACAAACAAACCAACCAACAAACAATGTATTAGGTAGGAAAGTTATTCTCAAATGTTGTTTAAATCGAGGATCTTTTTGTTTGTTTGTTTGTTTGTTTATGGATACTTCAATTTTGGTAGATTTCATCTCCAAAGCAGACTGAATGCTACATTAATTAAAGTTTTACTTCCTACTCATATTTCTCTTATTATCACAAAAATATATCTCCTTTTACTACAGTTATAAATAAATGACTTTCTTTTTTTTTTCATTTTTGTTTCTTTAAGGATAACAGTCACGACCCATGTTAAGCAGTGCAAGGTGGTGGGGAGCATTTTCTAAGTAAGCTTATAATGTTTTAACCAAGAATATACTTTGACAATTTTTTTGGGTTGTGATTTAGCCTTTTAAATATATAAAAACTGCTCTAGCATTCTGGTTTCTTTGCAATTACCGTTCTTACTGAATCCCGGCTTTCTGAGATCCTCATGTTGGGGATTACCCATCCCATTTCCTGCAGCAGCTTTAATTTCCATGGGTTGATGCTCATGGAACATCAAAAAAGGTACAAGCAGGGTGCCCTATGATCCTAACACAAGTTTATCTATTGTGTGAAATGTGCTAGGATTATTACCATACATAGCCTGGGATGGAAAATGTAGAAAGAAAAAGACCCGAACTGAAAGAATGTGCCAAATTTAGCTTCTCCCATATAGATTTTTATCACTCTAAGTGCCATTCACAGAAATTTGGTATCCATGGAGACGAGTGCAGTGCATGCTAAGGTTAGATATTCTCTGCAGATACAACAGGCTAGCTATCTAATCTGATGCTACTTTTAGGAGTGACAGAGGGAACGCATTTGTGAAAAGTGTTCAATAATTCATTGAACACCTATAAAATGCAGAAAACCATGATTGCACAATGAAGATACCAAATATACAACCAACGACAATAAATACAGAGCCATTTATTTCCATGTAGGAATCTTAGCAACACTTAGTATTCTGGCTTTTCCTAATTCCATAATGTTACCTATATGATATGATAAAATGATCCTATCATGAATTTACATTTTTCCCCTGCTTTGAGAGAACTCAAAATCTTGTCAAATGTAAGATGTAATATCTGTGAGACTTACTTTATAACTGAATGATAAATAAGAAAACAAGAATTCTCCCAAATGGAATAAGATCATAACAGCCTGACAGGCTGGTGACCAGAAATGAGGCAAATCTGGGGAAAGAGGAAGAACTGAGAGGAGGGAGCACTCAACAGCAGGGTGATTTAATCAGGGGTGAAAGAGCTGTCACTGCCAGAAGAAAAGGGCGTTCAGAGGAAGAGAGAGTGAGGAACAGCTGGAGACAAGACCCCATTCAAGGAAGTTGACTTAGGTTATGACCAGGAACAGGAAGTTCATAGAGATTCCTGTGAGAGTCAGGGGAGAAGCAGCCCTTGTCATAAAATGGATTCACTGGGCTGCAATTCTGCCCACACTCAAGGGTAAGTTGTAAAGAGACCAACTAGAAAGAACTTTATTTTCTTAACAAATCAGTGGAATTGGGAGAGAGAGTTATGGCATAGCCTTGAGGAATAAGACTGAGTGCCTAGAGAATAATAAAAACGAAAGAATTGAAAGTTTAACATTGTTTTGGTAGGACTGAGGAAATGATATATTTGGATGAATTTTATAGCTTTTAACTTATTAGAAAGTTATCAGTGCCTGCTGCTTATTCATTCGCAGTCCTTTCATCTCCAGTAAACATGGAGAAGGTGGTCAAATCAGTATCAATTTAAGATCATGCAGCACAGAAAATGTGGCCACGAGCAGGCGCAGAAGATAACAGGGGAGAATATTGAGCACTCTAGAGAAAAATGTGCCCATGCTTTTAGACTCCTGCTGAAACATGTCCCTAGCTATTTTTTAATCTGAGAATCAGAAATATTTTCTTGTTGACACATGTCTACTTCAATAAGGTGAAAGTACCATCCGAAAGGCACTTGAAATATTGTATACAAGGTGGGGGAAAAAGTAGGCTTACAGTTGTATGTGAAACACAGATATTCTTTTATTATTAAAAATTAACTACTGTATTATTTTCCATACAAACAACTATAAACCTACTTTTGCCGCACCCTGTATATAAGTGTATATACAATTTAACAGCTGATGGCTCAATTTTGAAAATGAAGTGTATTTTAATAAACACTGCCTTTATAATTATTCAAAGTGTGTGTGTGTACATTTTTGAGGGATACCACACATTCACACACACACACACACACACACACACATACATACATACATACATGTATATTTACATAATAAGCATTTAAAATAGTTTTTATGTTATAAAATTAATTTTACATATGATTTATTTAACATGATTTAACTAAACATTTTAAAAATTGTATGTACCATGTCAGTTATAAGCAATGGCAGATCCATACTGTACTCAGGCATCCTCATTTGCCCCTCTCTTCAGATGAATGTTCAATCTCACCACACTGTGATTATAAACCTAAGCAAGAAAATCATCAAGTGCCCCTGGGATCTTTTACAGAGGAATTCTGAGGTATAGATGGGATAGACCTAAACCTATCTAGGTGGACCTGAGAATATTAGAAGTTGGTCATCTCCCAGGTCATGATACTCCAAGATGCGCACACTTGTTCTGTTTCTTAAGTGATTGGTTAAAACCATTTAATGACATTGACACAAGAGACCTGATATGAACAAATTTGCCACTCCTTTAAAACAGGGATATGTTTCTCAGGGAATATCTGGTTTGCTCCCTACTTCTCATTTTACTGTCCACATCTAGACTACACCAGTCTTGTATTTTGTTCCCTTGTTCTGAGGCCTCCAAAATAAATGTAAAGGTGGAGTTTCATGCTGCTTGCAACCCTCCCTGAGACATAATTTCTTACAGCTCTTCTTTAATGCCAGGTGGATTATGGGCTCTACTGCCTCTGCCCGCCAAAATCTTTGTCTTCCTACAAAACAAGAGCCCCACGTCTTGATCATTCAGTAAAGTATCCATTCTTCTCCCCTGGGTTCACACAGGCTGTACTATGAGCTGCGCCTGGTTTACTGGGTAAGCTGTTACTTTCAATCTCTTTGAATTACACCCTTTGACTTACATACAATTTTTCCTTCCACTCCCGTTTGTTCATCAGTTCATTCATTAAACAGCTATATATTGATGGCCTACCAAATGTCAGGTAATGTCCTATGAGCTGGGAACACATTTCACAGCTAATTAGACTTGATCTGAAAACATCATAAAACTGACTGCCTAATGGGGGTACATTACTAAATATTTAAGAAAGGTGTGTGTGTGCTTCCCTAAAATACAACTACCGTAATTTTCTGCTCATTAGAAGACTCCTAAGAAATACATGTGAGTTGAACTTTTGTTCAATGCAATTCATGTTTTAAATGCCCTCAAGCAGTTTGCTATTTTGGGGAATCCTGTAAAGTTAATAATCAAACTTTAATTTTTATCATGTATTTGAACTTTGGCAATAATAATTTTCTTAATGTTAACTACTTTTATAAAAGCTCAAAAATTCAAGCATATTCTTAAATGCACAAAAAGTAAACCTATGGGGTCTTTATTTTAAATGCACTCAGGGTAACTGCTATTTAAAGGAATTCTGATATAACAGAGTAACAAAGAAAGAAGTAACCATTAGCTTATGTTTAATAAATTAGGACTTTTGAGTTTCTTGTGGAAAGTAAAACTTGTAGCAAGTAAAAAATTTAATTGATCAGAGAAATAAAAGATAAAGATATAGGGAAATATATGTTCATATAATGAAGACAAACACACAATCAGTGTAATTAATACTCAAGATGCTTTACCTCTTGTGTTCTGAAGAGGTAGCTTTCCCCAAAGTTTTTGCCTGAGGACCCAGGTGCTGGCATGGATTGGTTTGCTAAGGCTGCCATAACAAAACACCACAGACTGGGTGGCTTAAACCACAGAAATATATGTCCTCACAATTCTGGGGACCAGGAGTCCAAGATTAAGATGTCAGCAGGGTTGGTTTTACTCTGTGGCCTCTATTTTTGGCTCATAGATAGATGTCTTCTCTCCTTCCTTCACATTTCTTTCTTCCTGTATCTGAGTCCTAATCTTCTCTTTGTATAAGAACACTAGTCTGATTGGATTAGGGCCCCATTCTTATGAGCTCATGTTAACTTAATTACCTCTTTAAAAGCCCTTTCTTCAAATATAGTCACCTTCTGAAATACTGGAGAGTTAGGGCTTCAACATATAAATCTGAGGGGACACAACTCAGCCCATTAACAACTCTAGGTTAAATTATAGGAGTCATGACACAATCTCCCCCACCTCCTATAAAAACTTCAGCGTAGATTAGATTATCAGATAATGCAATGTCCAGAATAGGCATTTTGAAAAATCTGTTGATGCTATGATAACAGCTTCTATGTTAGACAGCAGGGAGCAGAGGAATGGAAAACAGACCCAGAAAATGGGTGGAAATGAGTGGAAGAAGATGCTGTAAAGAGGCTGCCTTCTGGAAGGTGTGTTCCCAGGTAGCTGGGTGGAGTTGGGGAGGGTGGGGCTGCAGAAAGTGGCTCCCCCCCCCCCCCCGGTGCCTTCAGGCTGAGGGAGAGACCAGGGATCCCTGAGCAAGGATTTGACCAAAGCTGCACTGTGACTGACACATTTTCCCTGATGGAGAATGGTTGATGATAAACATTAAGTGGCCGAGTTTAGAACTTGTTTTTGCTTTTTGTCTCCCTATGGTCCTTTCTAGTTGATATTTTTACCTTGTTTCTGAGCTACATGAATCCTTTGGAGACACAGTCTCCAAAATAGTCTATTGATCCAGGTAACAGTTTGGGTGAGAGAACAGTAGAGGTAGAAGGAAAGAGAAAATAATTTGAATAGCAAAGCATTTTAAATGCAACAACAAAAAAATCTGGTAGGATATTTCTCTCCCATCAAATTTTAAGTACTTCTTATACAGAAGTAAAGATTCCATTTTCAAAGGCATTAATATGTGCTTTCACTGCATCGCTACACTAATATGCCAACAGGGAGGAGGATTCAGCTTGGCAGATAGGGTTATAATGAAACAGAAAGGAGAAGCTGACATAAAACAGAGCACCAACCGACAGAAATTGCAAATAGATGAAGAGAATTGGAGGGTGGCGTGCTCCAGAGGGGTCAGGTCCAGGACTAGGGTGAGGAGAGCACTAAGCGTGGGCTTCTGCCAGGAGAGGGGGCCTGAGAGAAAGGATGATAAACTGGCTGCTTCAGACCTCACCAAGGGTGTTAGAAGTTATACCTACCTTCCTTTTCACACGTGCTAACATTTCTGGATTTTGAAGCCCTGGGTCTTTTACCTTTTTCAAAACACAATTTTCTTGGATTCTTTGACACAGCAATCTTTCCCTCTCATTATAGGTAATGCCACGTTCCCCCCTATGTTTATAGGCTTCTCTTTCTTTGCTTTGCTCTTAAAGGCTGGTGTTCCTTTGGGTCTTTACCAGACCCTATTCTCTTGTTTATAAATCTGATGGAGATCTATTAATGTATAATAATGTATAGTATATATTTATTTATTATAATGTATGTTCTATGTTTTATGTAGTTTTAATATATCTTTCCATCTATCCCTTGCCTTTTTACTTTATTTATGTTTTTGATCATACAGAAGGCTATAATTTTGGTGTAAAATAACTTATCAATTTTCGTTGTGGCCTTTGGTTTTGTATCTCTTTAAGGAATTTCTTCTCTACTTTGGGATCACATACAACCAATCATGTTTTTTCTTCTTCTATTTTATAGGTTTGATTTTTTATGTTTAAGACTTTTATCTAACTGCAGTTTATATTTGTAAATGGACTTTGAAATGAATCTAAGTTTAACTTGTTTGGATGTTGCATTTTGCAAATGGCTAGCCTTGTGTCAACATCACTTGCTAAGTTGTTCATTCTTTCTCCATTCATTTAAAACATCACCTTTATCATTTACTAACTTTTGGGTTGCATATGGATCCACTTTTAAACTTTAGTGTATTCTATTGACTTATTTTTCTATTTATTTACACCTATACCCACACCACCATGTTTTAGTTTTTATAGCTATTTTGTAAGAGATGTTCTGTTTTCTTCTCAGCAAATTTGACATTACTGGCTACATTGTACATGTAGAAACACAATTTTCCTTAGATTCTATGACACCTTATTCTCTTTTTTATTCTTATGTTGCCACTCTGTACCATAATCTTATAGGTTTCTCTTCTTTTGTCTATCCCTTAAATATTAGGGTTCCTTTTGGTTTTTCCCAGACTGTTTGCTCTTCTCATGCCAGGCACACTTCCTCAATGATTTCCTCAGCTCATGTGGCTTATTTCACCAATATATCGGTACTCAAAACTGGTTCAGCCTAGATTTTTCTGCTCAGTTTCATAACAGCATATCCATTTCTTCTCTGATGTTAAGTTCAAAACTGAGCTCTTCATCTTCCCCTGGCCCCAGACTTAATAAGTGGCATACAAGTTGGGTGTCATCCTTGACTGTTCATTTTTATTCTCACCTCATAGTAAATCTCTCATATTCTCCTTCAATATGTCATCAACGCCTAATGACATTTCCTAAACAAACGTTAAATCTGCTCATATCTCTCTTCACATTGCCCCCAGCTTATTCCAAGCCACCATACTTTCGTTCCTGGTTTTCCTGTTTCTGGACTTTCATTTTCAGGTCTCCACACAACTGTAAAGTAATATTTTTAAATATGTCAAAACAAATTTGATAATGTTCTTTATTATTTAAAACTCTTCAATGTATTCCCATTTCTCCTGGAACAACGTCCCAATTTCTGAGTATGATTAAAAGGCCCCATATTGTTTTCACTCCTTAGCACTCCAACCAAGCTGAACTAGCTTTGGTCCTTGGAATGAATTACGCTCATTTTCATCTATCTATCCTTGTCAGCATTATCACTATGGTATGCAACACTTTTGCATTTCCCCCTAGTCCCACCTTTAATAGGAGTATCTTCTTCTCATCTGAGGTATCCCTTCTTTTTGTCGGAGTACTTCTGACTTATCCTTGAGACCTCATCTCAGCTGTCATTGTCTCCAGGGAGGAGCCTTTATTGAGTTAAAGACCTAGTGTTGATTTCTCTCCCAAATCACCCTGAATTTCCCATCGTATTACTCATTCTATTGTATTCTAAACACATGATTAATAGTCTATATTCAGGCCATTTGGCTAATAACAATACACTACTGCTATTTAAATTCCTTAACTCACAATCCTTTAATAATCTCTCATTCCTTAATGAGTAAAGTTCAAATTCAAGATTTAATTTTGTATAATTTTGTACTAATCTGCCATGTTGGGGTCATACATAGCATTCATTTCCTATATTCTATACTCCTATTATACTTAACCTACAGGTCAGTTCCTCAACATAACATGTGTTTTCCTGGTTTAGGACAAATGAAATCTCAAACTTTATCCAAATCCTTCCCAAATTTCTCCTTGTGGAAGTAATCATGGCTTTCTTTGAAATTATATTGTATCTTTTCCACTTTTAGGGACTTGTTGCATCTTTCCTTTTATTACTATTACACAAACTTGTGTGTGGTTGTTGTTTTATTTTTTTAATATAAATTTTGTTGATTTTTTACAGAGAGGAAGAGAGAGGGATAGAGAGTTAGAAACATCGATGAGAGAGAAACATCGATCAGCTACCTCTTGCACACTGCCCACTGGGGATGTGTCTGCAACCAAGGCACATGCCCCCAACCGGAATTAAACATGGGACCTTTCAGTCCGCAGGCCAACGCTCTTTCCACTGAGCCAAACTGGTTTTGGCCAAACTTGTGTTTTATACTTGAAACTGAGCACATAACCTTTAAAGGAAGAGATCACATCTTACTGATCTTTATTAATAGTGTGTTAAACATATACCACTTATACTCAATAAGTATTTATTAAACAAATTCAATATCTGTAAGGTCACTAGGAAGTTTATCTTTCTAAATATGCAGAAAAGAATCATATCTTCTATTCCATTAATAGAGAAAATAGAGAGTTGAATCGTAAAGGAAAGAAAATGACTAGGAGTGGTCATTTCCATGAGTCATGGGCTATTTAAGAAGAGGATTTGGGAAGAAAATGAAAAGGCTGAAATAAGATGGTTCCTTTTAGATTATTTTTATAACTAATAAATTACAGAAAATGTGGTCACTTCAAATGTTCTTTTTCAAAGAACACTCCAATGAATGCATTAAGTAATGGTGCCTCAGAAAACCAGTTAATATTTTAAAGTCATATTAGATGAAAATTACTGAGTTTTGTGGAAATGATTACATAGATACAGATGTAGATGCAGACATACATCTATCCTTAAAGTTTTTCCAAGCTGCAAGTGTTAAGGTTTATATCAAAGAGAGGAAAGTTGACAGTCACCTCTAGGAAACATTGACACTATAAGTAACAGAAAGTCAACTTAAATGACTTAAATGACCACACACAATAAAGGGAATTGGCTCATATAACTGACTTTATTTGTTCACTTGAGCTATCTATCAGGATGTCTGGGTACTTAAACAATAGAAATTATTTTCTCACACTTCTAGAGACTAGAAGTCCAAGATCAAAGTGTCAACCGAGTGGGTGTCTGAGGAGAGCTCTCTTCCTGGCTTGTAAAAGTCACCTTTTGGCTATATCCTCACATTGTGGAGAGAGCCTGGATATCTCTTCTTGGAAGAGCACAAGATATATCAGGTTAGGGTCCTACCTTTGAATCCCCATTTAATCTTAATTACCTCATTACGGCTTCAATGTAAGAATTAGAGAAACGCAATTCAGCTCAGAGCACTGATATTGGAACTTGACTTCTGAGAGACTACCATCTTGGTTCTGCATCTACTTCTGTGGCTACTCTCTTTTGGTCTCCCTTTCTGGATCATCCTGATTTTCCCAACATCTGAACATTGCAAGATTCCAAGTCCAAATTTTATACCTTGAGTCTGTTCTCATTCCCCAAGTGATTTCATGCCCTCTCATGACTTTCACTATCATTTAATCTGCCCACGGTTCTCCAGAATTGTATCCTAATTGCCCAGATGACGTTTCTATTTGGATGTCTCATTAATACTAGAGGGGTAACGCACTGTTGTCTGATATCAGTTTAATTCATGATGATGAAATTCAAATAGGCTTTGGTGCTTTTGGTCATCCTACTTCTCTGACAATTCCTGCTCTTTACTGTCCTGTATGCCACTTTCGCATCTTCTCTCCTCATACCTCTACTATTTCTCCTATTGTCTCTCTTAGCCAATATTCCTAAGCTTTATTTCACTGAGAAATTAGAACTCACAGAGGACTTCCACAATCCTGCACCATCATCAAAACCCACCTCATAGTATCTCTACAATTTATTCTGCCTTCTCTTGTGTGCTCAATAAATGAATCATCCACGCTGCTTTCTAAAGCCAATCCCTCCAAGGTACTGTTCCATCATCGCTGCTGTCATAAATTAACACACACTTTATTAGTTCACGGATATGTAGGTGGGCTTGGCTTAGGCACTCTGCTTAGAGTCTTACAAGACTGAAAGCAAGGTGTCGGCAGGGCTGTGTTCCTTCCTCAAGGCTCTGGGGAAGAATCCATTTACAAGTTCATTCAGGTTGTTGGCAGAATCCACTTCCTTACAGCTGTAGGACTAAGGTGCCTGTTTTCTTTCTGGCGTGGGGCAGCTGTTAGCTACCAGAGGCCTCTCTCAGGTCCTTGCCCATGGATCCTACATCTCAGAAACAGAAGCAGTGTGTGGCACTCTTCTGATACTTGGAATTTCTCTAACTTTTAATACTGTTGCATCTCTCTTCTGCTTCCAGAGAACTTCCAGAAAGGTCTCTGTTTTTAAGGCTCATATGATTAGATTGAGCACACTCAGATAATTCAGGATTAAATTTCCCTTATTTAAGACACATAATCACAATTATACTTCCTAATTTTCTTTTTTTTCTGTGTCACAGAATATACTCACAGATTCCATAGATTAGAGTTGTGGACATCTTTGGAAGGCCATTCTGCCTACCAGACACTCCATTTTTGGTCCAACAATCCTCCCTTCTCTCTTCTGCATCACTAAATATTTCTCTGACTGGATTGTTTTTATCTGCATACAAAATGCTGATATTTCCCCCATGTTCAAAATGCTCCCTTGACTCCACTCTCCCTTCCAAATAGTAGCCCCTTTCTCTGCTATCGTGGGGAAAAATATGAAAGAATTGCCTATACTGTTACCAATTCTTTTCCTTTCATTCTCAGCTGACTTTCCACTCTCTCTACAGTTACAAACCCAATTTTGACAAGGGCAGGAATGATTTCATATTCTAAATGCAAAAGTCATTTTACAAAGTGGATCATTGAAAATTTCTTACCTTTTGAAGGCTCTCAGTCTCCTTCACTATTTTCCCCCCTCATACTTCTCACTACTTAATTTTGGACTGCCTGCAGCTTTTCCATCTATACTCACTCTTTTGACACTCTATCTAGTCTCATGGATTTAAATACCATGTATATACAATGACTTCCAAATTTATATTTATAGTCCAAAACTCTCCCTTGAACTCGAGGCTTATATATTCAACTACCTACTCAATATCTCCATACCTAGGCAAAGGTAACATATTGAACTTTTCATCCTCCCCATAAAACCTGTTCTTCCCACTGTCTCTTGGTCAATGTCAGCTCTATTCTTTGATGGAGCCCAAAATTTTGGAAATATTATAGGCTCCTCTCACTGATCTTCCTCCCTTATACCTAGCATCCAACCCATTTAACAAATCCTATTGTTTCTAACACCAAAATATAATGAGAAGTCACTCACTTCTAGCCACCTCCACCAAAACCTTGTCAACACCACTGTGATTTCTGACTTGTTTTACTGCAATATACCCTTTAGTAAGCCCCCTTCTTCCACTCCTACTTCCACATGGTGATCCTGTTAAAATGTGAGTCAGATTGCCTCACTCCTCTGCTTAACATGCTATTTTTTCCAAAGTAAATGCCCTACATGAGCTGTGCCTCTACTTGCCAGTCACTCCCACCTCAGAGCCTTCGCACGTGATATTCTTGATGATCAGCCTGTGATGCTCTGCCTTCTTCCCTCATCACCTTCAAGCCTTGTTTGCTTATCACCTTTTCAGTGAAACTTTCCCTCATACTTAATTTTAAGTTGTAAGCTCCAATCTTACCATAAGCACTTCCCTGTGTTACTTTTCCCCCACAATATTATCATTATTAAATATTCTATATAAATTTTAAATTTATTGTTATGGTCTCTTGCCAGAAGAATCAGAGTTTCTCACAACCTACATCTTGAAATCCTGCCAATTCTACATGCAAACACACACACACACACACACACACACACACACACACACACACACTGCACACACACACACACACCCCTCCAGAATCTAGTCCTCTTACCTTCTCCACTGCTTTCACCCAAGTTCAAACCATTATTGCAAGGACCTCATTATTGGTCTCTCTGCTTTTACTCTTGTGGCCTAGAGTCTATTTTCCACACACAAGAGAGAAGAAATTCCTTCAGATCATAGGTATTTCAGAGTTCAAAATACTCTAACAGGTTTTTCATCTCAGTATAAAGTCTAAAGCCTTTATGTACAGCCAATAAGCTACTTCCTGATAGTTTCCCAGACATACCTCCCTGAATCCATTTCTTCCCTTTGTTCATTCTTTTCCGACTACTCTATGTCTCTTATTGTTCCTTGAATATGCCAACCACTCACCTGTGATAGGTTTTTATGCTTCTCTCTCTCTCTGGAATTCACATGACCTGCTTCACTTCAGGTCTCTGCTCAAAGTTGCTTTATCAGAGTACTTCTCTGATCATCATACCTAAAACAGCAAACACACACTTGTGCCAACACACAAACACACACACATACTCTAATCTGTGCTGTGCTTTTCTTTTTAATTTTGAAGCCCTTATTACCAACTAACATTATGCATATACTTACTTTTTATTGTCTATCTTCCCCCCTACCCAAAATATAAACTGCACAAAAGCAGATAGTATCTGTTCACTGCTATATCTTCAACATCATGATGAACTCCCACCACTACAGGCTTTCTTAACCCTAGCACATAAGATCTTAGAGAGAAATAAATACCTTTTTTTCTCCAATAATCAATATTAATATTTAAAAAGAGACTCTGGATTTCTTCAGTGTTGTGCCTAAACCTAAAACATTTTGTGTCTACAGCAATGGAGAAATCTGATTGGCCAATATGGGTCACATGCCCCTTAGCATTCTGCTGTGGGAGCTGGGGGTTGTGGAGAAGTCTATGCAATCCATAGATAGAAGAAGAAAAGTTTCTCTCTCTCTCTCTCTCTCTCTCTCTCTCTCTCTCTCTCTCTCACACACACACACACACACACACACACACACACAAAGAGGTTTTGTTAACAGAATGGGGTAGGAGAGAAGGGGGAGGCCATGGGGGAGGCAGAAACAACAGATGGCCACCACTGAGCTTTTCCAGAGTGGGAAGAAAAAGAAGGGGTAAGCTGGGGCCCCCTGGTAGAGAAAGTACCCTTAAATAACTGTACCCTCACACACTTTGGGAGAACATGCTGCTATCCTGGGCGTTCCTGTATGGCATCATCGTGCCCTGCTTCCTGAATGACTCCCTGTGGGGAGTGCAGGAGGGATCTCCCCGGCGTGAATAATCCTGATGCTTCACCACATAAACCGGCGGAACGGCAGAGATCAGCAGCAGCATAAAAACCATTTCTATTTTCACCACATAATATTGTTCACCAGCTCATTTGCGCAATTCTGCATCCATGGCTATAAAGATTAAGCAACACCTCATTTTTTTTTAGTGAAGGTTAAAAATGAATTAGTTCAGAATAAACAACAGCTGTGACGTGGGCATATGTACATACACTCACATTTGGGAAAAAATAAATAAATTTTGCTGCTATTGTATAGCTCAGGAGGTTTTGTGTCTTTAATTTTTATTTCTGTGTTTTTGTTACACTTCATCCCAAGGCATTTAAAAATGTTTAAATGTATTCCTGAATATAGAAAATGTTTTTGAGGTTCTCCTGAGAGCGGGGAGCCCAGGCTAACCACAGGCATACACGCATTCTTCCCATAGTACAGGACTTTACAATTAATAGCACATGCAGAGGAAAAACTAAACCCTTTGACGTCACTCTTGAAATGAGGAAACATAAACAGAAAAGGCTCCACTCCAGTAAGCTGCCAGGGTGGAAGCCGATTGGTCTCTGCCTTTCCTTGCCTGTGGCAACTGACAGCACCTCCCTGCCTCGCAGGCCGGCCGCCTGTTCCCCAGCCAGTTGGTGGGTCTGGGCACTGCAGCAGGCTCGGCTCTGTCCCAGCACTTGTCTGGGAGAACAGTGGTGTACTCACCCAGAGAGGATCTCTCTTTCCACCTTCCTTCCCGATCTCTCTGTGTGATTTCTGTGTTCCTTTCTTTTTTTTTCTTTCTTTTTTTTGGACTTAATTATATTCCTAATCCTGGATGAAGTTGCTGGATTCTGCAGCACAAGTCTTCATGAACAAGCAGCACCGGTCAGAGATTTCACGGCATTCAAAGGTCACAGAACTGCCACTATGGTTAAATGTCTTGTTTAATGGTTGAGGTAGGTACAACAAATTTAAGCGGCAAGCTCCTTTTTTTCTTAGAGAACGGAACCGCAGAGAGATGGCAGGAGTTTTAAAGTGAACCTGTACATACGTGTTTTTTGGTCTGTGATTGTTACTATGGCAGTCAGCTTTTGAATTTCCTTCCTTTTTCTAGGCGAACTGACTAAACATTATCACTTAGCCTGAATTAACTGTTTCATTCCATCCAGTCTGATGAGAGACTCTGGTATTTTCACTGTACTTTGAGTCCCCACTGAGGAGGACTGCTTTCTCTTTCTTTCTTTCTTTCTTTCTTTCTTTCTTTCTTTCTTTCTTTCTTTCTTTCTTTCTCTCTTTATTTATTTCTTAATGAATGCAATACTTCTTTCCAATGTAAATCTTAGTATTGGGTCATTTTTCTTTTTGGTGGGACAGGATTGGAAAATATTGGTAAAGAGATTGGTGGAGCTTAACGGAACAGAAAAAAAGCAAATCAGTGTTTCTCTTGAGCTGGTCATGTTGGTTGATAGCATACTTCAAGATGAAGAAATTAGGGAGAGAAGAAGAAACTTGTAATGAGACTGAAGGGACAAAAATCTCTAGAAGGTGTGTCAGAAAAATTAATTCTTGAGGAAAATGGACTTTACCACCTTGTTGCATTTTTTTTAAATGTTCTGGATATAGAAGTCAGTAGGGCAGTTGCAGGCACTGAGTTATATGACCAATGATTTAGGTCTTCTTATTTAGAAAGGAAAATAAAAGCTTCTTTATTAGCACTACAGATCTGCTAATTATCTTTTTTTTATAATAGTTGAAATCAGAGTGAGATTTTTAATTGGGGACGTAAGTGATTGAGCCTGTATTCTAATTAATTATCTGTAGATTCATGTGCTGTCACCAGGCTGACTATTGAAACGTTGGAGTGAATCTCTGCACTGGAAGGCAGGCACATGCATGCATATACAGTAAACACTCTAAATGCTGCAGGAAGCAGGGCAATGAAATCCTGGGATGATGTTGTTTTCAATAGTGCCTTACTATTACGTGTTGAGGGGAACCCCTGCTAGAAAGCATTCCTTTGCAAAGTCAATTTTTGTTAAAGCAATTCAAGTAATAGATGGTTAACATGAATTTAACTTATTACCCTTCTCAAAGTTATGCAATAGCAAGTAAGACAGGATTATGTGAAACCATTACTCTGTTTCCAAAATGTCTCACTTGATTTTTTTTTAAAAAAAGGGTTTCTGTTCTCAGTATTGAAATTTTGTAAACAGGATCATGTTAGCAGTGATATTAAGCAAGGTATCACATGCACAGTGCATTTCAAAGGGTTAACAAGATTAACTGCATCTGACTGTAGTGTACTAAATTGAGAACTGCAAAAATATTAGCTCTGAAGTGCAGAGGATGTGCTGTGAATGGACAATTGCCTCTCCGCAGTGCCGAGTGGGAAAACAAGGACTTTATGTGTTGCAAATGTCTAACTGCAGCTCCTCCATTTCCTCTGCTTTATCTTTTATTACTGGCTGGTGAAACAAAGGCGGGTGTCAGGAAAGTCTTGATTGACATTTTCTCTACTAAAATGAAGTTGCTTTTTGTCTCAAGCAGAAGCCCAGAGTTAACTAATTGCAATTCCAAAGGCTATATCCTCTTTACAAGATTGTTACCTCTCACTGGAAGCTGACCCATTTCAGAGTGCACTGACTCAGTTGAACAACATGAGACAAAAATCAGCGGTGCCCTGACCAGTATGGCTCAGTTGGTTGGGCATCGGCCCCTGCACTCAAGCATTGCTGGTTTGATTCCCACACAGAGCATATACCCGGGTTTCAGCTTTATCCCCAGTTGGGGGCATACAAGAGGCAGCTGATCATTGTTACCCTCTCACACCCATGTTTCTCTCTTCTTCCATTCTCTCTCTCTCTAAAAATCAATAAACTTAAAAAACCAGTGGTGACTATAGGTCAGCAAATTAGTTGAGAGAAACTCTTTTTGGAATTAAATTACTTAGGGCAAGGGTAGAAAATTCATGTTGTATCAGGAACAGAGATCATTTTAGGGAAACTAATTGCACCAGTACGTCTTTTAATGCCTTATATGGTGTTCAGCACAAAGCTACCCATTGTCAGCTCTCATTAATACCTAGTTAAAATGTTTGCTGAGAATTTACTACACTTTATATATTGTAAGTTATTGAAATGATTTTCAAATATGGCATTTTCAACTGTCTTTGAAAATTTTTTTGGTGTTAATTCAGCCTACAATGTAATCTAGAAATCAATATATCAGTGGTACAGTGGAGGGCATTCCCATTGTTGTATTCAGCCAAGAACACATCTTACTCCAAATAGATGCAAAAGTATAATGACCACAGTTTCTCAAGAGGGTAATGTACCATATGAAAAATGTCTCTGCCTAGTAATTAATCTTCCAAAGTCTGACCTGTTCTTAGCCAGGCTCACATCACAGGGGAAGCTGCTTGTTGACTCACAGAACATAGTGTTAGAAGAAATTTATTATGTGGTAAATTAATGCCAAGCAAGACTAAAAAGGCTTTATTACACTAATGAAAACTGTCAAAAAAATTAAGAATCAGAATAGACTTCAGAACTTATAAATGTAAAAGCTAACAGTTATTCTAAGTGGTTCAACTCACAATGGCTTTTGGGGAGTAACTTAGTGGGAGACCTTCAATGTACAGAAATTAGAACCCACTGTTCTATGAATTTAGCTCATGTATCCCATAATCGTCTTCAGACAAGTAGGACTCTCTCTTCTAGGAGACATACTGGGCTTAGAGAGAAGGGATTTGGCTTTTGGAACTGTGGTGAGCACCTCTCCTCATTTCATCTAAGAATGTGCCTTGAAGAGCACATCCACCATTCACATGGGGGTGACCGTGGGGTCCATATCAATGTCTTCTCCATGGGTCTCAGGTGGCTTTGTCAACATTCCAGCTTTGATTCCTGAAGTGTTGTGTACTTGATAGACGGGCAATATTTAAAATGGTTGATACAGAAATTCGGGGGAAAGAAGGGAAAAGGGGGTACCAGGCATTGTTAGAGATTTAAATACAAAGAGTGAAATATATCAAAATTTTCATGTTTCATCAAGCCAATTATACTTTCCCCCAGATCATGTGGTGCCTAAATGATTTAATGTGTACTTAGAGAGTGACTGCATGGAGTGCACTAAAAGGAACAACAGGTAGAGAAAGGGGACAAGGTGGACTTTCTCTTTCAGGTGCTAACTAGCTGAGTGACTGGGCCCCTTGCTTACTCTTGACCTCAGTGTCATCATCTGTAAAATAAACTGGTTGTATTGGGTTATTTCCAACAATCTTTTTTAGATGAAACTTCCTGTAATATTCTTACTGTCAACTTGAAGTTCTTTAAAAATTCCATGTATAAATAAATGTGAAAGTGTCAAATAATTATTCAAAAACATTACAGCATGCTTTCAACATGTCAAAGTCTGTGCCTATTGAGGTGAAATAAATAAAATTGAGAGGCAAATCACTTATATTTAAAACTTATATTCTGGTTGAACATATGAACAAATAATGGAGTCTGTGCAGAGAAATGGAAAAACAAAGAAGAGTTTGGGAAGGAGGTGGTGACAAAGAAAAAATGAAATAAGAGGGAACTTGATAGAAATTGAAATTCAAGAAAAATAAATTTTCTATCTATATAGACATTTATTCCTATTATTGTGTTCCTTAATATGATTCCTTGAAGGGATTGTTATTCTTCTGAAATAATATATTTGTAGTGGTGGCCTTAACAAATATAATGTTGAAGAGAGGGAGAGTTTTCTCAGTCGTTGATTATGATACTCTAGAGGCCTGACATAGTGAATTAAATCAGTGCATTGGCATCATCTCCATCACCACTTGAACTTGAAACTACTAGGGGTTGTAGAAAGTAGGAGTCCTTCAAGAGCTTTGACAGCAGCTTCACATGCCAGTAGGCATTGGATACAAGCTAGGAGGGTTTACAAACTATGATGGCCTTGAATGTTGCTGCAATGTGGTATCCTGGGAAATACCCGCAATGTCAGGAAATCTCACACAGTGGCTCAGAACTTCCAGAGAGGTCATGTGTGAGTAAAGGCAAATTTCTTACACTCTGGAGCCCTCAGTTCTCTCATCTTTAATATAAATGCTGGTCCAACACAGAAATCCTCTCTGATTTCTGTGCTTTACCCTGGCAAGATTATTGTGGACATATTAGCATTAATTTGTTCTTTTCCTGCCACCTCTCCCATCCTTTATTTCCACCACTTTTCTGTATAGTTTACCTTTACTGTCCAAATTTTCGTATTTTTGCCTCCAAAATACGCTCATTTCCAAATAAAAGCAAAACAAGGCCCTGGGTTTTGGGAATTTCTCCCCAGAAGGACTGTTGCTCCCCAGTGAAGTTCACCTGTTCTTGCCCTGTTGCTCTCCTGTAAGGCTAATGTGCTTCTCCCTAGCGGTGACACTTCCTTCAGATGATAAGGGACATGTTCTGTGTTCATTGTTGCTAAGGACTTAAATGTTACACAACAAGTGTATTCTTCCTAAGTGCCAATCCTAGATTTTCTATATTATTTCATTCATATCTCTTCAACTCTGATTTTGGTGTCTTTAGAAAATAACTGAAAACATGTTGATAAGTTAGTTGGTGTGATCCTCAGAAGACAAAATATTGATGCATTGGTCATCCACTGAATATCCGTCCTGAGACCTTGACCTGATAGTACAGAGTTGCTGCCTCATCTTAGTGGTGGGATCTGATGCAGTTCAGTTATCCAAATCCTACTTCGGCCAAAACATTCCTGTGGCATTTCCTCTGTTTATATGTAACATGGAGACTAGAGAACAATGTAGTTTGGGGTAAACCTAAAAATCAATATGTAATTCTAGATATTTTAATGTATAAGTACCCCAATATTTGAAAATTTAAATGCTTTATACATTTACTGTATTTGCACGTAGTATAGAAGTATGAAAATAATAGCTTCAGCCAATATAGCAGTAAGGAAAGTTTGTTCTTCCTCCATTCCTCTCTTCCTCTTTTTGTTATTTTATTTGTTTGTGTGGTATTTTTTTGTTTTTGTTTTTGTTAAGGAGAAGATGAAAAATTTAAGATAGATAATGAGATTTCAATGGAGTTTACTTTTTTGAAATTTGAAGTAATGTTTGTTTTAGTTTTTCCTTTCTAGTGGTTGATAAATTTGCATATTTTTATTGAAAGTGCTGCTCAAATTGAATTCTTATTAATACCTTTTTTGTGTTTTACATTGTCATTAATTAACTTATAAATAAGAAATATATGAAATATCTTTTCTACATGATGAAAATCATCCTTACCTGCCCACTGCTTCAGACACACAAAAACAAGACTCTGGTGGAAAAATAGGAGCTTAAACATGATGTAAATATACTGAAGGGTGGACAGTGGAGTCCAAGGCTAGTTTGAGGGACCAGTGTTCTCCTGGGTATAGGTATAGGCATGAGGAAGTTAAGATGTGCCTGAATGGGTCAAAATTTGATATCTAAAGATGCTAAGTTGTCAATTTTTTTACATACTATTTGATCATAGTAACTTTTAATCTAAGAAATATCAAATTATATTTTTTGCACTGTTTGTAATATAAAATTTCAGAAACTACCTGAACCCAATAGCAGGTGAATTGTTGAATACATTATTTTAAATCGATGCAATAGAATTCCATATAGTTATTTTTAAAATGAGGTAGATCTACATGCACAAAACTGGATTTATTTTCAAGATGTATTAAGTGAATAAAAGGCTCCATTAACATTTGTATAACTACGCATACATATTCATACACGTTGAGAAAATTTCTGGAAATTCAAATAAAAGAACTTAAATCTGCGTGGAGAACGTTGGGTATGGGATAGGGAAAGACTTCCTTTACATGTGTATATTTTAGAATTGTTCACATCTTGTCCTCGTGAAATTGTTACATATACAATGGAGAAAATTTACAAATATTTATTATTGTGTGCTATGTAAAGTTGAGAGAAATGTTGGAAAGTAAAAGAAAAAAGAGATCTATTTTGGTTTCATTAGCATCTTCCTTCAATTCCATGGAAATTCTCCCCTGTGCCTCCAATACAGCTAGGGAGCACAGCTCGGCCTGTACTGAGAGTCTTGAAAGTGAGGAGACAGTGAGCCCATCCATCACCCCTGCGTGAGTAACTCTGGGCCAGCCACCACTCTGCTCGTGTACAAAATGAGAGGCTCAGTCAAACTCCAAGGACCTGTCTGCTTTTGTGTGTCTAAAACTTTGGGCCTGTTGCATGCTTAACTAGTTGCGGTTAATCATACCTCAAGGAAATCATACCTCACAGATAGACTTTCAAGATTAAAACGTACTATTCACAAAACAGTAGAAAACACTATTTGTATTAAGATAGGTCATTGTGTGACAATACAAACAGCTAATGCTTCAGTTTGAATATGATTTATACATCTCTTGGTTTTCCAGGAGGGAAAAGAAAAAACTTTCATTTCCCCTTCTCATTATGCCACTTGCCAGCTGTGTCCAGTCAGATGAAAGAACTTAGTCATTCACAAAAGTGTGGATGCATTTTCATAAAGGGAGATGCTGCAGTAATACCAAGGTCTAAAGAATGCCTTGATTTAGAAAAGGTCATTACATTTATGAAAAAAGTATTTTCCATGTGATCGAAATGTAGTATTTTTTCCCATGTCTTTGAAGCTAGTGTTCTTGCTTTTTCAATTAAATGAAGCTTTTTTCAATTTAGTTTTCAGTTTCATTTGGAAAATATAAGTATTATTCATTTTAGGTAGCTAGTGGTTTTATTTTCTATTTTTCTAGACTTTTATTAGTGTGTTTGGAGTAAAGAATAATCTTGAAGTTAAAATAAAACAAAAGGGTTAAACATCAAATAGGAATTTGTGTAATAGCAGTTTTATGGGACCAGAACTAATATTCTAAACTTTTCTTTATAAATTTTTATTATTAAAAATTATTAGTCATTTACAAACAATGCAATGACATAAATAAAATAATTGATAAGTATTGTTCTATTTTTAACTAGCCAACTTGGAGACAAATGTATATGAAAACTTTTTATATGATATTCATGTCAAAAATAAAAACCAAATGTTTATAAAAAAATAAATGTATATTGCCGAAGCCGGTTTGGCTCAGTGGTAGAGCATCGGTCTGCGGACTGAAAGGTCCCGGGTTGGATTCCAGTCAAGGGCATGTACATTGGCCACCGGCACATCCCCTGGAGGGGGAGGGTGTGCAGGAGGCAGCTGGTCGATGTTTCTCTTTCATTGACGTTTCTGGCTCTCTATCTCTCTCCCTTCCTCTCTGTAAAATGTCAATAAAATATATTTTTTCAAAAAAAACAAATGTATATAAAAGCCTTTTATGTGGTATTCACATCAAAAATAAAAACCAAAACAATGAGTTTGAAAACATAACCTATTTAAAATATGTCTTCTTTAATGTAAATCTTTTAAAAATAAGTCAAATGCATTATTGAATTAAATGGCAATAATATTACATAATTTTTAAAATTCAGTTTATATATTTTACAAGGAGGAGGAGAAGAGAAAACAGGAAGAAAAGAATGAGGATCAAACACTTTTCAAAGAGCACTGACCCTGGAGCCCAGAGCCCTGGGTTCAGGTTCCCGATGCCAGTCTTACCAAGAGTAATACTTTCACCAATTCACTTTGCATTTTTTATTTTCAGGTCTCTAATGTGTGTATTTAAAGTGAGGTATTTTACCTTTCTAAAGTTTCTAGGACTTACTGTACAGATAGATTGGCTTTCATATGTAATTAATTACTTAGTGCATAGCACAAATGTCAGGTCACTTCATTCTGAGAGCATTCTGCTAGGACAGGATAGGTTATGCCCATTTTCATGGCAAGGAACTGAGGTTTATTGAAGTTACAGCTCATAAAATTGTTATTCAACCTCAGCATTTCCCATGCCATTTTTATTGTTGTTTTATGTTTAAAATTCACCTTTAATTTCTCTAAACATGAGTTAGAAAAATACATTTTTAATTATTTATATAAAATATTAAAATAACTGTTTTAAAATGTTAAAAGCAATCTACTTGATATGTATACACAGGAGATTCCAATACATAGAGGAACAACATTATTTCTTTATTTTATTTATTTTTTACAATACCGTATTTGCCGGCGTATAAGACGATTTTTTGGCCCTGAAAATACCATATTTGCCGGCGTATAAGATGACCCCTAACATTTCCATTCAAAATACAGAGTTTGTTATATACTCACCGTATAAGACTACCCCCACTTGGAGGCATATTTTTCAGGGCCAAAAAATCGTCTTATACGCCGGCAAATATGGTATATCTTATTGATTTTTACAGGGAAGAAGGGAGAGGAATAGAGTTAGAAACATCGATGAGAGAGAAACATCAATCAGCTGCCTCCTGCACACTCCCCACCGGGGATGTGCCCGCAACTAAGGTAGTACATGCTCTTGACCGGAATCAAACCTGGAACCCCTGAATCCGCAGGCCGATGCTCTATCCACTGAGCCTAACTGGTTAGGGCCAGCATTATTTCATTTTAAATGCATTTACAATGGATGAATCTGACACCTTGAACTTGAGTTTTGCTCTGAGAGACAGTACAGCGTAGTGGTGAACAGTGGAACCTGGCACCCTTTGCTGTGGTTCACTTATCAGCTTTATGATCCTGAGTAAGTTGCTTAATTTTTCTGGGCCTCACTCTACTAATTTATAAGATGAAGATGTCTCATAAGATTGTTGGGAAGATAAATGAGTTTTATTTGCAAAGTGCTTAGAACTGTTTGTGAAAGATAGTAAGCATCATGTGTATATCAACTGGTACTATTTGCTTACAAATTATAAAAAGCATTTCATAGAGTTATAACTGCTTTGTGTATAGTGCTGTTGGGTGCTTTAAACATTTAAGAGAAATACAGTTTTTAATTTATTTTTAACTTCCGGTATTAAACTATAGCACACATACCAAAAACTATGCAATATACAAGAGTACAGAATGGTTCACTTACTGTAAGTGAATCTCTGCATAGCCATTACCTAAGCCAAGAAATAGAACATTATTATGTTACTAGAGGCCCAGTGCATGGATTTATGCCTCAGTGGGGTCTCTTGGCCTGACCTGCTCCCTCTTGCCACCTAGGACCCCTTGGGGAATGTCAGATAGTTGGTTTAGGCCTGATCCCTGCATGCCTGATCCATACAGGAAGGAGCCCAATCCTGTGCATTGAACATCTTTCCCCTGGTGGTTAGTGCAAGTCATAGCGACCAGTCAACTGGTTGTTCAGTCATATATATATATATATATATATATATATATATAGAGAGAGAGAGAGAGAGAGAGAGAGAGAGAGAGAGAGACTAGAGGCCTGGTGCATGAATTTTTGCACAGTTGGGGTCCCTTGGCCTGGCTAGCGATCAGGGCCAATTGAGGCCAGTTGGCCAGGAGAGGGACCATGGGAGGTTGGCTGGCCGTGGGAGGTTGACTGTAGGAGTGCACCGACCACCATGGGGCAGCTCCTGCATTCAGCATCTGGCCCCTGGTGGTCAGTATGTGCCATAGCAACCAGCTGACCAATTGTTTGGACATTTGGTTGGTCCATCACTTAGGCTTTTATATATATAAATTGCCATCTTTGAAATCCCAGGATGCCTCCTCCATTCTTTTTTTAAAAAAAATCTTTATTATTAAAAGTATTACAGATGTCCCATTTTTTTCTTTTTTCCTGATTAACCCCCTCCACACAGCATCCCACCCCCTAACCAGGCCTTCACCACACTGTTGTATGTGTTCATGGATTATGCATACATGCATATAAGTTCCATGGTTAATCTCTTCCAGCCCACTACCACCCCCTTCCCTCTGAGATTTGTCAGTCTGTTCCGTGCTTCCATGTCTCTGAAAATATTTTAAAAGTTCATCAGTTTATTTTGTACATTAGATTCCACATATATGAGATCATGTGTTACTTGTTTTTCTCTGACTGGCTTATTTCACTTAGCATAATACTCTCCAGGTTCCTCCATGCTGTTTCAAAGGGTAAGAGATCTGTCTTTTTTACAGCTGCATAGTATTCCATTGTGTAAATGTATCCACTCATCTATTGATGGGCTCTTGGGCTGTTTCCAGATCTTAGCTATTCGAAATAGCTCTGCTATGAACATGGGGTGCATACATTCTTTCTGATTGGTGTTTCAGAATCCTTAGGATATATTTTTAGAAGTGGAATCACTGGGTCTAATGGCAGTTACATTTTTTATTTTTTGAGGAAACTCCATACTGTTTTCCAAAGTGACTGCACCAGTTTGCATTTACCAACAGTGCACTAGGGTTTTCTTTACTCCACATCCTCACCAGCACATGTCATTTGTTGATTTGTTGATGATAGCCATTCTGGCAGGTTTGAGGTGATACCTCATTGTCGTTTTAATTTGCATCTCTCTGATGATCAGTGACTGGCTTTTTTCGGTGTGTGTTGTTGTTGGTGGTGTGTGGCTGTGTGTGTTTCTAATCATTCAAATTTTTTTAGTGCTGGAGTATCTTTGAAACACAAATAAACTTCAAGTTTCAGTTAACAAATGCAAAATATGCTTACTACCTTTAACCTAGAGTCAAATTATAGATTGCTTATGAGCAATTTACAAATAGCTTGAAAATATATTTTTGAGGGGAAATATTAAATAGTTAAGAAAAATGTGCTTGATTTATACTGCTCTGTTGATTTTTTTAAAAAACAAATGTATATGTTTAGTTTGCATATACTATGTGGCCTTTTTCTTTTCAAATTAGAATTTAAAAATAATCAGTGTTCAATAATGTTTAAAATATTATTAAGTGTAAAACATATTAAATTGAAAACAGTAAGTGGTAAGTTTTATGAAATTTTTCTATTTTCAATTGATAATATCATACCTTACTAATATTAAGAAATAAGGTTGGGCCTTGACCAGTTTGGCTCGGTGGATAGAGTGTTGGCTGGTGGGCTAAAGGTTTGATTCCGGTCAAGGGCATTTACCTTGGTTGTGGACACATCCCCAGTAGGGGGTGTGCAGGAGGCAGCTGTTCGATGTTTCTCTCTAATCAATGTTTCTAACTTCCAATCCCTCTCCCTTCCTTCCTGTAAAAATATCAATAAAATATTAAAAAATATATTTAAAAAATAAATAAGATTGGCTTAATACTTGAGTGTTTTGGCTCAAATTTATTTGTGTGTTACTCCATACATTTTCAAACTGATAAGACTTTTTTGCTTTAGCACAGTATAGAGTAATAATAAAGTTATTACAAACTATTGAGTAATTAAATAGCAGTTATGCACAGTTTTTAATTGCCACTTCCTCAGATGCTTACAAAAAGGTACATGAGTTCTATTTGTTTTTAACACAGCAAATATTTAGTGTTTTCTCTTTAGAAAAATGCACAAAGCAATCTATAAATGAATTATTAAGTTAATTTAATGTGTTGAATTTAAATTAAGAAAAAATTTACAATTTTTTTGACCTGCCTTTAATTTATTCACGAAATCCAAAGTAAGCAGGATGACTTCAATTATTTTCTAACTGTGAAATGGGCCTAAAATTTTATCATCTATCTACAAAGAAATCTGATGTCATAGCCTGAGTTAGGGTTTCAGGCTAGGAGACATTTTTCAGTGTGTCCAAGATAAGTTTCAAGTTTCACATAGCTAAGGGTCCTCTGAGTCCTTGACCTTGTCCTGGACCATTCTTCCATTGCTTATGATGCCAGCATGGCCATACCAACATTTGTCTCTGATCAAGCCAGTGGTTAAATATTTTGATTTTCACACCTTTTGATGCCAATATTTTATCAAGAGAATGGTCTGACAAGTCAATACGTGGAAACAATTTTAAAAGAATACTGCTAGTAGGCACTGTCATGGACACCCACAATTGTAATATGATATGGTATCTCTGACGTCCTCCACAGTGCTCAGGCAGTATCACATCTGGGTTCAGTATGTAATCCAAGTGAATTCTTGCACATGCTTAACTGAAATTGAATTTTAGGCCCAATAGTTTACATTTTCTCTTATTTAATTTAGCCTTGATACCTTAAGTATACTAGCTTAAATTTTTATTATGAGAGCCTCAGATAAATAATCAGATGATTCTGTTTTTCCTGCCTTACAATATGTGTGTCCTCATAAATAGATATAGGTGTTTCCCTAGCTGGTTTGGTTCCCTGGTTAGAACATTGGCCAGATTTTATTCTGATTTAGGGATTGTATCTCGGTTGCACGATTAATTCCAGGCACTAGTTGGGATGTGTGCATGAGGCAACCAATTGATGTCTCTCTTTCACATTGATGTTTCTCTCTCTCTGTCTCTTCCTCTCCCTTCTACTCTCTCTCTCTCTCACTCTCTAAAAATAAATAAATAAATAAATAAATAATTTTTTTTAAAGACATAGGTATAGATAGAGACATAGATAAGTAAGTAATATAAGTATTAGGTCAAGCCAGTCACTGAAATGAGTATTTTTTAGCCTGTCAAATATCAGTAATTTCATATGGTCCAACGATGTATTTACATATATATGTACATGTGTGTATGCAAATACACATGTGGGAATATATAGGCAGATAACAAATTACAAAGCTGCAATGTTTTGGAAGGTAATGTGTTATTTGTAAGATGTCATCATGCTAAGATCATCACTGAGAACTGTCAACTGCAGAGAGATAAATGCTACATATATATGACTTCTTTTCACTGTGTGTGTGTGTGTGTGTGTGTGTGTGTGTGTGTGTGTACACACTTAGGACTTGGTTCAGTAGTATATTGCGTGCATGTCAGTTGAATAAAGTGAATTTGAGAACAATTGATGAATTCTAGATTTTTTTACTTCCACCACTTCTGGTATCACTAGCATGATGGAGAAGATTGAGGAAGGATAAAGTTGGAGAAGAGAAATGCAGAGAGAAGTTAGAGTCCTGTTTCACACATTAAGTTTGGGAAGCGGTGTTCAGGGGAGAGATCAGAATTAAATTTATCAGGGCATATGCTATTTAAAGCCATGGCCCCGAGTGAGATCACCGAGGTAGACAACGTAAATAGGAAGAGGGTGGAGGACTAAGCCTTCCACCAGCTTCCAGAGTGGGGACAAGAGGAAGAGCCAGGAAATGATTCAAGTGCACATGCGTCTGATTTGTACATGGTGCTGCCTAGTGTTGGAATCTTGCCAGAGCTCATGCTTCAGAAGACTCCGTAGACATGAAAGCCTTTTTATAGATTAGTGGTGGTGAGGGGCTGAGGCTTCTGGCTTATATCCTAACAACAGGAATTTTCCAGGCACACTTGAAGAATAAGACAAAGAAAGTGTGACATAAATATGTAGCTCCTTGTGTACTCATAGATGTTTTTTACCATGATCATAGTTGTATGTGGCCCCTAATGAGAGCCCAATGGTTTTAAATTATGCCATTATTGTATACAGACTCATGCATATTGAAAGGAAATTAATTAGAGGGTGGCCATCAGAGTGGGACTGGGCGGGAAGGGCCAGACACTCCCTGGAGCCAACCTCCTTCAGTCCCTCCTTGGCGTCCGCAGAGTGAGTGGGATTCCCTCCAGCAGGTGGGGTTTCTTGGCCTGTCCTGCAGGGACCAGGCTGAAACCAGCTTTCCAATATCCCTTGAGGGATCTTAGAGTACAAGAGGGCACTCTGCAAAGTTGCTGTTGTACAGGGTGTGGAACTCAAACATAAGTGTACAGTAAACCAGATTCAGGGCCAACAGTGCCCAGCAACAACATAACCCATGGCTGAAGGTAGAATTGCATGGCCCCGCAAGAATCATGCTCCCTCCTCTCTGGTTTTGGGGTGCATCATCCAAGAACTGCTGCTGCCAAGTCACTGCATCTCAGCAGCTCTTGTGTTGAGCGTTTGACCCCTGGTGGTCATGTGCATCATTATGACTGGTCAGATGATCAGACACTTAGTATATTAGCCTTTTATAGATGATAGATGATGATGATGAAGATAGATAGATAGATAGATAGATAGATAGATAGATAGATAGATTTCCCTTCACTCAAAAATATGGCCATCTTCAGTTTACAAACTCAAATTTAGAAATACTTTTGTTTTAATACAGAAGTCTATAACTGGATAAGAATTGTTCCATAGATACTTTATTATTTGTGACAGTTCAATGCCCAGATAGCCCAAAAGCCTACATAACCCAAGATGTGAATCCAAGACCCTAAACAATGTAAGAAGCAGGATTTATAGAAATATTTACCTCAAAATCTTAAGATACCAGGAACATATTTTCTTCTCTTATTTGGGCCTAGCAAAGCAAGGATAGAGAATTGACTATCAGATAGAGTGGCAGGGGGAGAGAAAGGCATTCCTCTGGTCACAATCACTTACCTATAAGATAGTCAGTGATTGTAGCAAATACAGCTATAAGGGAAAGAATCCTAGAGAAAGACAGGAAATGTCTAGTCCTGGCGTTAACATTCACCTATGCTATGATTCCAACAAAGTCACTAATGGTTCTGTGGCTCACTTTTCATTTATTTTATTATTAGCTATAATAAACCCCTCTCAGTGTCATTGTAAGAAGCAGTTGATTATATACATCCATCTATACACATAATATGTGTTCATGTGAGCATAGTGGATGGTGGAAAGATCTAAGAAACTGTTAGTCATCGTTATTGTTGTCTCATAGCCTCATGCCATCTCCTTGTTTTTTTATTTTAATTAATGATCCTTAGGAAAATATGAATGGCTGAAATTTAATAATGTGGGGCAAAAATAACACAACAGAAACTTGAAAGAAAACAACTAATTCAAACAATTCAGAATAAGTTCTATTCCTAATAACATTGTGATTATGTCACCTCATTAGCTCTTCATATTTTTCCTAGCAGATGCTTCAGTGAATTGTCAAAATGATCTAATTCCAGCATTTTTAAGGGCTTGAGTGCTTGTAGAGAAGAGTTCAATTATTTCCTTAACAAATTTTATCGTATATAAACATAATCAGTAGCATTCTTATAATTTGCTGTCAGAAAGCAGTCTAGAATTTCATTACAAATCGTTATTTACTATTTTGGTGCTGCACTGCAGGCTAAGCCAGGAAGAATTCCTGTTTAAGATTTTATAATTTTATCAATGATGTCCCAAGAATGACATTGCTTAAATTTTTCTCATGTACTATTGTCCACATCACACTAGCACTGCTGTTGCCCATTTAAGGATACTTTCGATTTCTTAATAAGAAACTGCCAAACAAAAACCATACTGAAAAAAATATTTATGTTGTACAATTTGTATAGCTTCTCTGATGAATACAATATGTCAAGTGCAAGCATCCATAGAATATTTAAAAATGGTTAGAAATTAGAGGTTTCCTTCTTCTGCTGTCTGATTAAAGCACTTTGCTACATGATAACACAAGGAAGGAAACCCAACTTTGTGGATCACTTCCTAGCTAACAAAGTCTCACAAGGCAAATTCATTCTGTTTGAAGTGGGTCTGTTATATAAAGAACTGTGTAAACACATTAATTAAAGTCTACCACAGTACATGGACCTGGAATTTCACTTTTCTGCCAATTTAATCAACTTTTTGATTAGTTGATACATAATAAATTGCATTCAGTGTACACATGAATTTTGAAAAACATTACCTGACTTCACACTATACATAGGTACATTATTATTGAGAGAATGTATTATATTCCTCATTATTTCATGTCCAAATCTTCCACTTAAATTCTGTTTTTAAAGACCTTGTCAATAGCACATAACAATTATCTTGGACTTAGTGAGGATTTTCTGTTTATTTTTTATTCTATAAGTAGAAAGGGTTTGTGTAACAACAATTTTTGTGTCTTAGTGTTTTGTCTAATGGATTAGTGTTTTGATCATGCCACTTTTATTAGTTTTGTATAATTACTCTTGTATTAATGACTTAATTTTACAAGCATGACAAAAAAATCACTCTGGTAACAGTCATGTACAAAATCACTTTCTGAAAGGAATGGATCTGAATATAGAAGATAGAGACAGAGTTGAGAGCAAATCAAATCTAGTGATCTATCAATAAGAAGCAACCATTGTTTAACTTCCTTCATTCTTCTCTACCACAAGCTTCTAAATTTTCCCTGTCAGAAACATGCCTGAATTCCTACAGCATTCACAAACACAAAATGACATGATAGACAAAAATATCTAAGAATGGGGCAAAGATGCCTTCCCTATCCTTCAAGTTCCCTTTGTCTCCAGGTTTTTTAGACTCAACATTTAAGTCCAAGTATATTCTCAAATTTTTTTCATTGAAATGATACAGTGCCCTATGAGTATTTTTATGATGGAGGTTTGTTCCAAATAAATTGCTTTTGAAGGAGTCTTTAATGATCTTTTAGTATTCCATAATTCTTAGAATTTTACTAATTTTAGAAAAGAATGGATGCGTTAAAACAACAATAAAATGTACCGAATATATGAACTAGATTTATTTTGGTGAGCATTATTTTTGTCTCTGTTATTATTGTAAAAGCAATATAATCATTTTTTCACTATTGGAAAAATATAAAAATTGATAATCAGTGCTAATACTTTGGTTTATGTTCATAGGCATAGATATTTTTCTTTGTTAAAATTTTTACATTTTTAATCACAAATATTTGAAATCTATGAAAAACTAGAAGAAATGATATGACTGAATCTATGTACCCATAGTCTAAATAGCTATAAAATCATTCATTCAACACATATGTGAAAACTGCTAAGCTAGACGTTGTTGTACATTCAGCAGTGAGCAAGATAATGGGTGAGTTACATGATAAATTAAATGCATGTATAAAAACGAGAGTGGTAATTGCCATACGATAAAGGAGAGCAAGGAAAATATTAAGGAATGTGGATGGGACTGGGCATGAAGTTTTGAACAGGGTGCTTGGGGGGCTCCTCTGAGCAGATGATATTTAGAGGAGACATGGGGAGTTAAGAGGACGAAACATGCAGATACCTAGGTCCTAGTGCAATGGTCTGCAAACTCATTAGTCAACAGAGCCAAATATCCACAGTACAAAGATTGAAATTTCTTTTGAGAGCCAAATTTTTAAAAAATAAATTTTATTGATTTTTTTACAGAGATGAAGAGAGATGGACAGAGAGTTAGAGACATCGATGAGAGAGAATCATCTATCAGCTGCCTCTTGCACAATCCCTACTGGGGATGTGCCCGCAACCAGTGTACATGCCCTTGACCGGAATTGAACCCGGGACCCTTCAGTCCGCAGGCCGATGCTCTGTCCATTGAGCCAAACCGGTTTCGGCGAGAGCCAAATTTTTTAAACTTAAACTTCTTCTAATGCCACTTCTTCAAAATAGACTCGCGCAGGCCGTGGTATTTTGTGGAAGAGCCACACTCAAGGGGCCAAAGAGAGGCATGTGGCTCGCGAGCCACAGTTTGCTGACCTAGGAAAACAATGTCCAAGGCAGAGGGCACAGCAAGTGCAAATGCCCCAGGCTGGGAGTGTGCCTACTGAGTGGAGCCTCTCTTTAACTCTTTTTTTTTCTGCCTCATTAATTTCTCTTCTTAATCCAGTGGTTTTCTTTTTCCTACTGACTTTTGAACTACTTTAATGTTGAGCTTTGTTTTTTATTTATACATTTTAAACTAAACATCCCCCCCAAATACCTTTTTAGCTGAATCTTATCATCTTTGACACATGGCATATTCATTTTGATTCATTTATAATTCATTTTGTAAATTCCATTATTTGTTCTATTCAATAATTACCTAGGAGTGGTTATTTTACATTTCTATGTGTGGGAGGTGAGAAGGAGATTGTGTGTTTTTTATTATTGATTTCTAAATTTGATGCATTGTGTTCAGGGAATGCTGCTTATGCTTTCTAATGTGTGGATTTGAGCTTTTACATTCATTTTTTTCTCCATTGGTTTGAAAATTAGACATTTAATTTTTTATGGTTTCAGTGATTACTTTTAAAATACTAGGGTGAAAATATAAATAAGTGTATTTGTATTTAGTATCTCTATCACACCCCAGAATAATAGATAATTATTTAAATCAGATGATGTCCACCCCCAAACTATGTTATTATTGTCTGTATTTGAGCTCTACCTTATTTTTAAACCATGAGCCAGTATCTTTTAAAAAATTTTATGGTAAATGCTCTTTCAATTTACCTATAGCTTTCTACATTACTCAGTATTATTTTTCCATAGCTCATTCTTTTTAGGTTCACATTCTTTCTTTTAGGGTCTGTAAAGTAGTGAATTTTTTTTTTTAATTTTAAGTATGTTTTTATTGACTTCAGAGAAAATGGGAGAGGAAGAAAGAGATGGAAACATCAATGATGAGAGAGAATCATTGATTGGCTGCCTCCTACATGCCCCACACTGGGAATTGAGCCCACGACCCAGGCATGTGCCCTTGATCAGAATTGTACCCTGGACCCTTCAGTCCACAGGCCAATGCTGTATCCACTGAGCCAAACCAGCTAGGGCAAGAGGTGAATATTTTTAATGTTTAGACCATCTTTGTTAACCCTTACTCTTAAGTGATGATTTAACAGGATATAGAGTTCCCTCTTTTGTCCTTTTCTCTCAACACATCAAGGGTAATATTCACTTGCACTTTTAGTCCCTATTGTTGCTAGTAAAAATATTTCTGTGAGCCTAATTGTTGTTACTTTGTGGTATGTATCTTCTGGATCTCTGCAAAGCATACCTCAAGACAAAATTAGAACTCCTAAGTATTTCTGTGGGAAGTGGCCTGTGAATGCAGAGCAAAGGGAACAGGAGGAGAGGAGAGAGCCTTAAGACCACAGTGCTGGTCTGTCTGACTGTAAAAGGAGAGGGAAAAAGGAGGGTTTTGTGGAGGAAGAGGCTTAGCTTGCAGCCCAGCACCCGGAGCCTCAGCAAGGCCCATGGGGATCTCCTAAGTAGAACTGCCTATTAGGAGAGTTTGGCCTAAAGGGTGGGCTTCTGTACTGGCATCATGCCCACACTGGGCAGGAGCAGTCTTAGAGAGAGAGCGGCTGTCGGATTAATGCTGTTGTAGATCCCAAAGGTGCAGGCCTCTAAAAATTGCTGGCAACTGCACTTCTTTTTTAAAAATTTATTGGGATAACATTGGTTAATAAAGTTACATACTTTCAAGTGTACAATTCTATAATACATCATCTGTATATTGCATTGTGTGCCCACCACACAGAATCAAGTCTTCTGTCACCATATATATGTCCCCCTTTACTCTTTATAAGCTTTCTCCTACCCCTCTATCCTGTGGTAACCACGATAGTGCTATCTGTGTCTATGAGTATTTGTTTATCTCGTTTTCTCATTTATTTTTAGTTTTATATTCCATATATGAGAGAGATTATTTGGCTCTTGACTCTGTCTGACTTATTATGCTTAGCATAGTCTCAAAATGCATCCATGTTGTCACAAATGGCATACTTTTCTTATGACTGAGTAGTATTCCATTATGTATATGTACCATATCTTCTTTATCTAGTCCTCTGTCTCAGGGCACTTTGGTTGTTTCCAAAAGGAATCCTCAGTCACTGCTGGTGGGAATATGAACTGTTACAGCCACTGTGGAAAACGGTATAGAGGTTCCCCACAAAATTAAGAAGAGAGTTACCATGTGACCCAGCACCCACTCTTCTGGGTGTGTCTACCTGACAAATTTGAGAACATTTATTCAAAAAGATATATGCATCCCTATATCATTGCAGCATTATTCATAGCAACTGCAGTTCTTGCAACAGGTTCTCTCTTGAGAAGACAATGAGGGCTACCACCCTTGTCTTTCATGTTCTGAAGCTCACTGAAATATCTAGCTTCACTTCTATTCATCGTGCTTTACAGTCTTATAGTTCTATGTTATGTTTCAGACATGCCATCAAATGTGGTAAAATTTCAACCACACTTTCTTTGAAAATTGCACCTACAATTCTTGCACATTTCTTGAACTTCTATTACACAATCATTTCGGCACACTCATTCCTTTATCTTTTTTTCTTAAACACTCCCATACTTACCGTATCTTTATTTTACTATACTTCACTGGAAAAAGTTTCCTTAGATGTCTCAGCTTTGTAATTTTTTGAGCTATCTCTAAAACACGTTTGCTCTATAGTTGAGTTTTCATCTTTGATTATCTTATTTCATTCCTATAAGATATATTTTTAAAATTTGCCCATTCCTGTGTCAGTATCCTTTCTCTTCCCTTTAATTTTGATCCTTTCAATTTTCTCCAGTAAAGCTTAGCATACTTGTTTTGTAGATTCCTTCAAATTGTTCCATTAACTTGTTTCAAATTCTCTTGTCCACTGACTCTTGATGAATTTTCTTTTATCATTGCATTTCTTAATTGTTTAGCTTACATAAAACAGAGATTTATTTTTTATGTCTTACGTGGTGTGTGTGTGTGTGTGTGTGTGTGTGTGTGTGTGTGTTTCTAAATAGTGTCCGAGGAATTTTTTCATTCTAGAACCAGTTCACACATTTGTTTTTTATAAGTTACATTCTTATGCCATTCAAATGCCAGCCTCCAGTCTTAGTTTTCAATTTCTTATGTGAGTTATGTGAGGTTGTTTTTGTTTTTGTTTTCTCCCGTATAACAGAAAGAGAAACTGACATGTTATTTCCCTGAAATGATGAAGAAAGACCTTTATTCCTCCTTCCCCTGAGGGCAGCCCAGGGTCATGTTAATGTCAGGCACTTGGTTCATTTTCTTTACTTTAGTTTCTGGATGGACATTAAAACCCCAATCCCATACCCTAGCTCTTTAAAGTCATTAACATCTTTCTTAGTTTTGATTTTCCCAAAAGCATATCCTAAGGCAAGATCTCAATGGCATATAGCTTCTTTGGGGCCAGCACAGAACCCAAGTAAGACAGAAGGGAAGTGAGTAGAAGGGAGGCAAAGGAAACCAATAGACTGTTTGTCAACTAGCTGTGTCGGTGGATGATTAAAATGGGAAACTCTGGGAAATGGTCATGCCTCATAATTAACTCACCACAAAGGGTGAGAGAACAGTATATTTATATACCATATCTGCTGACCCATTGGTTGAAGGTTACTAAGGCTGGGGAAGGAAGAGATATTATTCTCTGACATTTCCAACATGCTACCGTGCAATCAGAGCAGTCTTCCAGAGTTCTGGGGAAAGAAAGCCCTAAGTTACAGAGATGCAGATCCTGGCCATTGAAGAGCAGCAGCAGCATCCTAAAAGGCCCAAGGGATGTGGACAGAGAACGCTCAGCATCTGCTGCAACATCCTGGGGGTGACCACAGTTCTCTCCTGATTAAAACATCTGGATTTTAATTCCTTCTTCACTCTGGTTCTTAGGGAGTTTCTTTTCTTTGTTTTATGGTTAGCAAGATATTTACAACTTTTTAAAACATATTTTGTCAAGCTTTTATTTTTAATGTGTGTATACAGTTGGAAAGAGGTTTACCTAGATCAGTCCTCCTCTTGCTGGTACCAGTAGTCTAAGGCATTTTATGAAAAACACTAAATATGCCATTATAAGTTGCTTTTATAATTAAAATAACTTTGAAAATTCTGCCATAACCTGGCATGTAGGTAGGTCTGCCTCATTCTTTTCAATATATTTCTCCAAATTCTTATAGATAAAGATTTGTTTATGGGATGTCACGATTACAAAGAATGTAATAGACATTTTTTCACCTATATTGTTAAATATTTAATGCTAGTATATCTCTGGAATAAATTTCTAATATTCGAATTTATGTGTCAAAATTTTTATCACAGTTAAATTTTATAATACATTACCTAACCCATCTAAAATTTTAAAACAGTTTTATTCTCACCCATATCAAATGAGGATATCTTTTTTCCCTTATCATAACCAAAATGTATAATAACAATCATTTGTTTGATTATCTGATGAATGAAAAGTAATAGGTTGCTTAATTTGCTTTATTTAGATTATTAGTGAAAATAAATAATTTTATATGCCATAATCATTGGTATTCACTGGTATGAGTTTTGCTATTTTTATTAACCTGCTTACTTTTAAAATTTGATTCATGAGAGCTTTTTTATGTTATGAACACTAGCTCTTTGTCATATATCTTGAATATATTTTTGAAGTTTATATTTCATATTTTGATTTTGTTTATTGTGTTTTATTACCCATGTAAAATTTTATGTAACCAATTTTACCCATTTTGACTTTGTGGTTTCTCATTTTCATATCATGGTTTTAAAAACCCTTCTATAATTATTAATTATAAAAAATTAAGCAGTTATTGAATGCTTACTATGACCTGGGTATGCCAAAGCATGAGGAAAAGGAACAAAGATGAATAAGAAGCCTTTTATGGCTTCAACACATATCATGTTAAATATAAAATATTTTGTTCTGTAGAAGGAATGAAGTAAATAGAACTTTTCCCTCTACAAACAAACAAGGGAACAGATAACAATTATCCAAACTTGTGTATCTTTTTTTAAAGAAAAACTTAAACCAGTCAAAACATCAACACATATAGTAAATAATAATATTTAAAACTGATCAGCAAGAAAACCAGGCCTAGGACTCAAGGTCTGTTTACATACTGATACTGTGAGACTGTCAAACAGTGCCACTTCTTTATTAGCTGAGGTGAATTCTGCAGGACCTACAAAATGAGGGTGTGTGTGTTTTTTTAATGCACTTTTTAAATGCTCAACCAAAACTCATCTCAGTAGCATTTTTAGATACCTACTATAATGACCAGATTTTGTTCAATGTTGATGCAAGAGAATACTGTTTAAAACACAGTTGCTTCTCTAAGGAAATATAGTTGGAGAGGCACAGTATGCATTAACGAAACGAAGAATAATTTGAAGGCAGATCCTGTGGGATAGGCCCTGTGAATACACACACTGACAACCTAGGAAAAGAACACTCAGCGGCACTAGAACACTCAGCAAGTATTCACACTATCTCAAAGTAGAGATTTCTTAGGTTGTAACCTTGCAGATCATATTGTCATTTGCTGACATAAGATATAAATACAAATAAAATTTTATATGTTCAAAAATATCCAAAAACAAATATCTACCAAAAATTTAAAGGAACAAAGGCAACGCAAAAGTCTTGATTTTTTTATGCTAGTGTAGTTGAAAGTCATAAAGGCAGATGCTTTAGAAAAACCACTTATCATTGTTATTGTTTATATAATAAAACTTCACCCCACAATTCATATACTAACATTGCTGACACTTATCCCTCCTGTACATGCCTGGTGTGACCCTCTTTGGCTTGAGTTATCTATCACCAAAATCTGATTCAGAGGAAAGATCAAAAGGAGAAAACAGTGGATTACATATAGTATACCAAACAGAACATCTACTAGAGAAAGTCTTTGCTCTGCACCACATATTTTGGAAGCAGAAATGTTGGTCTATAATTTAAGGTCTCGTGAGTTTATTCATCTAACAAACAGTGATCAAATACACACTATCGAATATGTATGTTTAGATGGGAGGCATTGAGTCACCTGATAACCAGTTAAGAAAGAAATGAGTTCAATGTAGAAGCAAGAAAAACACTGTGGACATACATAGTCTGGTTGCTGGGAAGAGGTTTCAGATTGGAAGTGGAAAAAATGAAAGTAAAACCGGATTGGAAGCAATGGTTGAGAGCACCATCATGAGTGTGAAGATGTACATTTGTCTTTATTCTTCTGTCCTGGAACTTAAGAAAAGGAATATGGAACTGGTCTTGCCCTCGGCCCTGAAAGTGAGGAAGGCAGAGGGAGTTAAAGCCAAGATTCCTGCAGAAAAGAAATCTTTCAGCAAAGGGGATTTCACAGACTTTATTTGGATAATTTCCATTTGGGTCTGATGAAAAGAGGGAGAGTTACATTCAGGGAATGAGGCAGGCAGGAAGGAAGCAGTTGTCTGCATGCTTTCTCTACAACCTTTAGAGAACTAGGAACGTTATGAATGCATTATAGTGAAGTTCAAGGACACAGAGTGGCCTGTGCTGTTTTGTCAGGCTACATGGGGGTCATATCTCCAAGAGAGTCTGCGTTGGAATCACAGTGTTACATAAAAGCAACAGTAAGTTCAGTGCTGGAGTTCGCATGTTAATATCCAAATCCTGCAATATGTTTTTATAACAAATACCTACTGCAACGACCCAGAAGTCTTGAGCAGCCATGGGCTTAAACACAGCAAAGAGCTATAAGATGATAAAGCCAAAGTTTACTGTCAATAAGACAACTGTACAGAGTTGTAATAATTGCATTGTGGGGTGGTGGGTTTTTGTTTTTTTTTGACTACACATTATTAAAAAATGTTTGAAATTTTTAAAAAATTAAGGGAGACTTTTCTGCCTTAACCTTTCCTATCCTCCCACATACTTTAATTTTAGATAGGTTTAGAATAAGTGTGCTCTTTATTATGTGCAGGTAAAGTTCTTTTGCTATAGTTTAATTATATGTTTTGATACCATTCCTCAAGTCAGATTTAAATTTGCAAGAAGTGATTAGATTTGGGATGAGGAGGAAAGCCAGCAGGTGCAGCTGGCTTGATTTGTCTAGGGGAATCACTCAAAGTCTGTTTAGTGTAAGAGTTGTGGCTACTTCTCCTATTGGATAGGCACAACACACCATGTTCTCATTTATTAGCATGCAGGATGACCACGTGGGAACAAAGACTTTTATTAAATTATCTTCTGCTTCCTTGCATTCCTAAGTGCTAAAATGTTCTTTGTGTTAAAAAAAAAAAAAAGTCTTCAACTGAGGAAGATTATCTGAAACTTTCTGTTTCTCCTACTTCCTGCCTCCCCCCCACACTTTTTTATTTTATTTTATTTTTTTAGCTTGTTAGTTTCCCTTCAACATCAAATCATGTTCCATACTGTGTCTTTCAGTTTGAACATTCTCAATTTCTCCCTTTTCATTCATCTAGTAGAGCTGGTCCTACTAGAGATAAAAACAAGAGGAAGAAAATGTGCACAACTCCCAAGGTGCAGCCTGGCTCCACCAGTAACCCAGCATGGCAATCAGTAAAACCTGGCATTTTTAAGTACCCATCGTAATCTATGCAAGGACCCAGCACCACCTTAGCTGATCATGTTACAGATCTACAAAAATGGGTAGAAGGAAGGGAATATGGAGAAGGACCAAAAGAGACAGCAACTGCAACCTCACCTTTTCCTGTTGGCATGAGATAAGTTGCACCAAGTTCAGGGAAAAAAAATATATACACTTTTTAAGGTTCGTGATGAAAAATGGAGAAATTGTTATTGTGAAAATCACGTCGGTCAACTTAGTGCTTTGATATGTGGGGTCCTTCAGCTCTACTAATATTCTCTACTCACGTGCAACCCGTTAGCCAAGAAACTACTTAAAGTTGAAATGTTTACTCACACATTTTTTAAAAAGTGAATGCTATAAAGAAAGGGATATTTTCATTTCCTGTGACCGTAAGCTACATGCCATCATATCCCCCATCTCACCTGCTCCCAGGATTCAGAGGGTTTCTGCTGCTCACAAGCTTGGGCTACACATCTTCACAGAGTGCCTTTCTTGGCCTTTCCTAGACACATTCTGCGGGTAATGCTGCATTGACAGGTGCAGAATATTTTCTCCCAGGACACAGGGCAAAGACATTACTGATCTTTTTGACAAGACTTTAACTATAGTATTATGCTATGTTCAGAAAACTAGATTTCCAAGTATTGTAATCTCAAGGTGAGAACCCAAAGAATAGTTTTTAAAATGATGGAAGAAGAGAATCTGAAAGAGCGAGACTCACTAAAATGATAAGTCTCGATGGAGATGAGTGCACATAAAGTCATAGGTCATTAACATTAGAGGAAGAATGTGAATGCAAGATGTGGAAATGGCCACTTGGTTTTATCTTCCCTGACCGTGGGTTAAGAATTCTGTCTACAAGTCTCATCCGTAATGCTGAGAAAAAAACAAAACGACCTTTAGAGAATTATGAGCATTATGAGTGTATTATAATGAAGTCGGTGCAAAACTGAGGCAAGCGATTCAAATAACTTCTATCAAGAGTTCTTAATTGGAGAGGTCCATGCCAGTATTATCAGGAGAGAACTTTTCACAATGTTCATTCCGGCGGGGGGGCGGGGGGGGGTCCACTGACAGTTATTTTCATTCATTTGGGTCTTAATGAACTCGTGTATATAAATTTTGAAAAATCCCCCCAAGTGGTATTGATGACAAATTTTGGTTAAGAAAAGAAAACATTTATACCTTATAATTATATATCTGCCAACTTACCCACTAGATTGCAAATTTCTTTTAAAGGAGCTGGCATATTTACCTTGCCTTTTGCTATGCTTAATACTGTTAGACTGTAAGGTCCAGAAGCAAAGTGTGTGCTAGTTTTGTTCATTATTGAAATTCCTCCTGCCCTCCCTTTGCTGCTTTAGCTAGAGAAGGACATTGTCTATGGCTGGTGCCAAAGAAATTGAATTTTAAAAAAATGAAAACTAAGTATTTAATTATGAATGGCAATTGGTTTTCCTCTTTTCTGTTGTTATTGTTTATTATATACCAGTGAGTTCTCAAATGTTTATTGACTGAATGCACTGAGTTTTGAAGGTTAAACAAGTTATTTTAAGGCACATTTGAGTAGTATTTTGTAGAAATCAGTCTCATTGCTTTATATTCACGTTCTTTTGGTGACTTCTGTAAAATATATCTTTGATTTATATAAGACTTGATGAAAGCAACTCAGTTGTACCAGTTTTCAGAAACATGGGAATTAAATAACTAATCTGAAGTAACAAAACAAAAAAGCAGATACAGTTGAGACCATGATTTCAAGTCTGGTTCCAAATGGCACCGTTAATGGACCTTGCCTAACAGGACTAGTGTAACACTTTATTTTTGTAACTGGTACATCGAAAAACTATTTGACCCATATGACTTCTAAGGTCCTCTAATTCTAATTCTATTATAAGGAGATTTCTCTTATATGCTTTAATAAGGCACATAAAAGAAAATAAAAGTATATCTAGTCATTCAATAATTATTGCAGTCAATACTGGATAATATTATATAAGAGAATATATTATAACATCCCACCTTATTTCATGTTTTTGAATACCATTCACTGATAACTGAAAAAAAAAGAATGATAAAATTGATTTGTATCAAACATGAGTCATTGCTATAGGCCATCATCCAGGCTCATATATAGAAGACATGATTTGAAATGTTCAGCTGGCCACCTTTGTATGAGTTACAATGAGCTGCATGTTTCTCAAAACCTCTATTAAAGATTCCTGTGCTATAGGTTCAGTAGATCTATGAGTGGAACCTATATCTTGTGTCCAACTTTACTATTGAACTTTTCTCCATAAAGTATTTCCTATACCCCTCTACCTACCATCTTGCTTCTCTTTAAATCCACATGAATTGATTCTGCAGCTCACTTATGCACTTACTTTGTCCTATCTTCTGTTAGACTTTTTACCAAGTTATAAACCCCGGTAGGGATGGGTGTCATTCTTAGTCATCCTGTGTCTCCTGCTATGATAAGCAGATAGCAGGTACACAATTATAGACTCTTTGAATAGATCATTTGTTATCCAGAAATTAATAATGACAATATCTTCTTAATCCCAAGAATAATTACACCACTGTCACTGAAGTAAAAAGAGAACACTTAGCTTCAAATTTTGAAGTCTTTTAAAAATAGATGTCATAAGCTGATTTTAAAGAGGATCTTTTAAAGCTGTCATCAAAGGCATTTATTCTCTTTAAAAACTTGACCTATTTATATACTCATGCATAATTTATATCTTACCTATTTCCAAAATTAATTGAAGGCACTGTTTCAATGATGCCGATTATGGAGACTACTGAAATATCACTAACAAAATCAATCATGAAAAGTTCTTTTCTCAAACTCACCTTAGAATTTTTAAATGTTTGTAAGTCAAACACATTATACCAAAGAGAGTTTTAGTTACTAGCTTATCACATGATTCTATTTCAAATATGGTATTTTATATTATTTTTCTTTTAATATATACTATTGATGATCACTGTTTTAAATGTTATGAACTATCGCGTGAATTAAATATACATATAATTTATTCAGGTGAAAAATACCTTAGCTCCTGGCTTCAAATGAATTTAAATATAAAGAATTCCAAGGAGTTGGGAAATCAGTCAAATACTTTCAAGTCTCAGCAATGCCACAATGATAAGAATTATAACCTGTTCCCATTTTTCTTAAAAGATCATTTGAGGTAAAGTCTTCAAGGGAACAAGAGAGTTCTATTGTAAGAGAGAAACATGAGGGAAATGGAGACACGAGCAGAAAGGAGATCCCCAGGACCAAATTTTTCCATATTCTTTCCGCCGAAGTTCTCTTACTCCAGTGGGTTCTGCACAATTACCTGCCCAAAGGGGTTTGTGGCAGACATTGAAATTTCTACTCAGCTAAGTTGAAATCTACAATACATGCCATTTGGATTGAATATGAAACCTTTGGATATACCAGCATAAGATGGATCCCACTGAGTATGGGGACATGTTTACCTAGGTGGGTTCAGTCATAATTTCTACTCTGTGAAATAAAATTTCAATCTAGCTGGCAAAACTAAAAATTGATTTTAGAGGTTTTTTGTGTTTTTTTAAATGATCTCAGAAAAAGAATTATAATTCAATTTTAAATATTGGATATTTTGATTTAATGCCTTTCTATTTGAGACAGGGTTATAATAAAAAATGTATGAATGGATTCTCATTAAAATATGTTTAAGCAGTTGAAACAGATAAGGCAGACAAATTCTCTAGGTTTAATAAAGTTGATCGTGTGATGAAATAAAAATAAAGGAATTAAGTAAATCGTTTTTGGAGATTGAGGCTGTTGATGACATGAAGGTTGCCCCTCAGCTTTAGAAGGCTCACATGCAATAAAAAAAAACAACTTTATATAATCCAGAAATAAACCAATAAATGATTAGGAATTTCTTAATAATGATAATGAGTAGTCAAAGCTAAGGACTTGATGTCCAAAGTTGATGCTGTTTAACAAAGCCTGGAAAATAGATTCAAGTTTACTTCTGACACACAAGATGAAGTCGGTGTCAAATGGAAGATGATAACCTGGAACGCGAGAGAAAGATCTGCTTGTGGACGAGAAAGAGACCTGGCGCCCTATGACCTTCCTCTGAAAGCTGCCAACATTGCCGGGCCCTTGGCAGTTACACCAGCATGGCTATTCCTGACCCAGAAAGAAGTCTTTTATCCAAAGTGCCTTAAGTTCAGAGCTGGTCTGCCTGTAAGAGTTTTAACAAAGGTCGGAATTAAATGTGGTTGTAGGCTCCTCCAGATTGTTATGGGCAAGAACAGACTGGGAGTGTTGGCTAAAAAGTGCACTCAAGGTAGCTGGGAGTGAAGATAATGCATTATGAAGACATTTAAAGCATTGGGACTAGGCATTGCTTTCTAATTATAAATAAAGGCTTCTGTTGCATACTGACAGGACCAATAGCTTCAGTGTTAGAGGGGCCAAGGGAAACGGTATAAAACAAAAGGAATTCAAGGGGGATTTTGGCAGAGAAGACAGCCTTGTATTTTGTACTTCTTCTTCAACTACTCCCTTTAAGTAGCTCTTGCTCCTTCACCTTCCCTAGCTCACCCCAGGACTCTCAAGTCTGCCCGATGCTCCTTCTGCTAGAATCAGTTGTAACTGTCTTTTCATTCCCTGTGAAACAGACACCAGTGTTGAGAGATGTGAGTTCCCTTGTTTTCCACGCTTCTTTCTCTGCATTTGATCTATTTCTTCTTTATTAGCTCCAAAACTTAGTGCCACTTACAAGTTTAACAGCTGAACAAATAGAGGACAATTTCTAGAGAGGTCAGGCCTCAACTGCGTCAAGTGATAGAAGTGTGAGAAAGTGGGGAGAGGACAGCTCACTCTTTTTGCATGGAGGAATTCACAACTGGTGAAGGACACAAGTAATAGGGTAGATTAGAGCTGGAGGCAGAGCTAATACATATTAGTCTTGATTCACACGAACCTATTTGTATATAAATTGATCAACCCAGTCCACTGGGTCACTTTTAGTAAAACCTTTGGACCCCAAGATTGCTACTCTAAGTCACTGCTCCCTGGGATTGACCCAACCAATGTCATTCTAAGTACTTTTTTAGCCCTTGTAACTTTAGCACTCACATCCACAGCTCTCACCTCCTATTGTGTACCTGTCAATTTTCTTTAAAATCTTTAGTGGTAATCCTTGCTACCACTTATTGAGTACCATCTATAATGTGTTGGATGCTTTACATATACCCACTATAATCCTTGCAATCTTATCCACTATGATTGTTGCAATTATAAAGTATATATTACTAACTTCATTTTACAGATGAAGACAAGAAAACATAAATGAAAGAATTTGCCAGAGTGAAAAAATGGTGATATAGCTGAGAATCAAACCAAAATAGGTCCGGTTAATGCTCATTGTACCAGAGCTCATACCATTCAATAGTTCCTCAACATGTTTTCCAAAGTCCCCCACGTCCCTACCGCTGTCTACATTCCAGCACCATCTCTGGCCCTCCTGCCTTCTACTTACTACTGCAGCAACAGGTAAATACTGGTAGTGTCCACCACACCCTCCTCTTTAGAACGTGTCCATGCCCATTCCTCTGCTTGGAAAACTGTTCTCCAATAAAGCTTAACACCTCAGCTTCCTAGATGTGACTTGCCTCTAGGACTTCCCTAGTACCACTTCATATGGACAGTAGCCTATGTCCAGGCCTTTGAGAACACTTGTAATATTATAATATCCCACATTTTCCATGTTATTGGAATACCATGGAATGATCTTTTGCAGGTGTGTTCTCACCTGTGCAGTAAGCCTCATGAAGCAAGAAAAGTCTTTCTCACCTTCACATCTTCAAATCCCAACACAGAGCTTGGCATAGGCAGAAACTCTGAGGGTACTTTTAGAATGAAAATTATTTAAAACTTGAGAACTGCTTTCACTTTGGGGTGTGTGTGTGTGTGTGTGTGTGTGTGTGTGTGTGTGAGAGAGAGAGAGAGAGAGAGAGAGAGAGAGAGAGAGAGAGAGAGAGAGAAAGCACAATTGTGAGTTTTGATGTTTCCCATTTGATTTCATGTTTTGTAAGAGTAGGGACAGTGTCACCTATTTTTATTATTGTTCTCTTTCCAAATCCCTTGCCTCTGAAGACAACAGTAAATGGTTCTATTTTCATGTCTGTCTTGAGTAGATCCATGAAGATGAACCATACAGAAGAGAAAGGCAGTGAGGGGACAGATGACAAGGTGGGGGAAGGAGTAAGCATTTACTAAGTATGTGAGTCTCACCTACTTGCTAAAGGACTCAAGATTCTAGCAAATTAAATAATATAAAGCTGGGTAATTAAGAATAAATATTGAACTCAGATACCATAAGGGGTAGAGAGAAGTGACACTTCAAATGAACTGTTTACTTCAATTTGGGCATTTACTTTAGCAATGCCTCCTGGCAACTAAAACAAAGTCAGCAACCATTCACTTCCATGGCTGATGAGTATTCATTTGCCTACAAACAATAGAAAACCTGGCATACAGTGGCTCACACTTAGAGAGTGTATTCCTCTCACGGAGGTCTGAAGTGGCTGCCAGCCTTGATTCAATAGCTGGATTGTTTGTGTCAGGACCAGAATCTCTGCTGGACTCTGTCTTTTCCTCAGGCTTCTCACCTTTGATGGTTGTAGGATTTGTGCTGCTGTTCAGACACTACATCCAGGTTTAAGGATGGAGGAAAGGAGGGAGACTGAACAAACCATATATTTCTTATATGAAGAAAAGCACAGCCTTTATTGACTCTCCTTGTGTTTTCTAGATCAGAACTGTGTCAAACGGTCATTCTAGCAGGAAGAGAGTTTTAAAAGCATATGTCCTAATGTGACAGATGGATTGCTACCCTGAGCGAGACTGGCATTCTGTTTACTAGGAAGAAAACAGCAATGTTATTGGATGGGCAGCTAACACTGGTTGCAAATTGCAGTTTTTGCTGTTTACCAATCAATAAATATCATAGAATCTCCAGGGGACACATATCACATACATCAATAGTAATCAGATGAATTAGTAAACACATATTTGGTATCCTAACTGAATTATCTGGAAAAAGAAACCACAATCCATAAAACATAGATCAATTGGCCATTTTGATGAGAGAAAGAATAACTTTTACAACATTGAAATTTATCTTGTCTAAAAATTTCTACAAAACATCATTTGTCATGACCAGGAATCTGTGTACAAAATTTAATTAATTAATCTCCTATTATTGGACACTTAGCTTAGTTCCATGATAACAAACCAGATAATTAATCCTATATAACAAAAGGCTAATGTGCCAATCAAACAAACAGCGGAACTACTGGTCACTATTATGCACACTGAACACCAGGGGACATACGCTCAATGCAGGAGTTGCTCCCTGGTGGTCAGTGTGCTCCCACAGGAGGAGCACCGCTCAGCCAGAAGCCAGGCTCATAGCTGGCAGTGCAGTGGGTGGTGGCGGGAGCCTCTCCTGCCCCGGTGGCAGCACTAACGATGTCTGGCTGACAGTTGGACATCCCCCCAAGGGCTTCCAGACTGCGAGAGGGCACAGGCCTGGCAGAGGGAGCCCCGCCTGGAGTGCACAAATTTCGTGCACCGGGCCTCTAGTATTATTATAAATACAGTTGGAAGGAAGTATATCATTGTTTTTCCTAAAGGAAAAAATAGTGGAAATAAAACTCTAGTGACAGTTGTTATAAACATTTTCAAGATTTTCAATACATACTGCCAAATTACCTTTTAGAAGAATTCTATAACTCACAGCTCACCAGTAGTAAAGTAAATAAGAATGCCATTTTTAATGTATCTTTTCCAACATATAAAACCTACTGTGCAATTGAATAAGTTAAAAACTGATATTTAATCACTTTGGGTTTTTTAAGTATATTTTATTGATATTCTTACAGAGAGGAAGGGAGAGAGATAGAGAGCTAGAAACGTCAATGAGAGAGAAACATCGACCAGCTGCCTCCTGCACACCCCCTCCCCACTGGGGATGTGCCCGCAACCAATATGCATGCCCTTGACCAGAATCGAATCCAGGACCCTTCAGTCCGCAGACCGACGCTCTACTACTGAGCCAAACCAGTTTTGGCAATATTTAATCACTTTGTTTTTAATCGGTTTGCTTTGATACACTGGTATGAGTGAACATAATCTAAAATGGCTTATTAGAATTGTGTATCTTTTTGTCCATATTTCCTGTTTATAACCCTTGTCCATTTTCCATTGGGATATTGATATTTTTGTATTGATTTATAAAAGTTTGTTTTACATTATAAATAGTGATTCTTATTTATGAAATAAGAATATTCTTATGATCAAGAATATAACTATCTGCATCCATTTTTTGGACTTTTAATATTTATGGTAACCTTTGCTTTCTCCCTATTCCACTTTAAAGGAAAGACTTTTGAAAATTTTCAAAGAAATACTCATGGGATGGGGTAATATATTTTTTAAAACCATTTTCAAACAGTACAGTCCTGTGTTTTCACTTATGTCTGTGAATGACAACTCAGTCTCTGATGCTTTGTTAACATCCTTTTCATCTCAAAACTAGTATTTCCTGGAATTTAATGTTGCATGCAATTCTTTGTTAAAACAGTTAAACCTCCAATTCTAGCTTTTTCCCTATTGACTTTGAAAAGTTAATGTTACCCACAGCTGTCTAAGGTTAGTCTAAGATTGTTCCTTTACAACTAATGTTTCCCTCATGTCTCCTAATTTTATAAAAATATTTTATCTTTTTTTTACTTTCTTTTGTTTTCTTTATTGATTAAGGTATTACATATGTGTCCTTATCTACCCCTTCCTTCCCCCTATTTAGGCCCTCACCTCCCCTGATATCTGTGTCCATTGGTTATGCATATATGCATGCATACAAGTCCTTTGATTGATTTTTCCACCTTACCCCCACCCTCCTTTACCTTTCCTCTGAGATTTGACAGTCTGATTGATACTTCTTTATCTCTGAAGGGAAAATCCTCTGCCAGGAGGTTTGTTAGCATGAATGCTTATCTTATTTTTGTAAATTTAATTTCTTAGAACAATGGAACATGATCAAACTGAAGGGATATTTTTAAGACACAAATACTTTTTTAGCTACATCTTCATCATTCCTCTTTTTATTTCTTCTTTAGGAACATTGGTCAACTTTATGTTGGATTTTATGATATTGTCTTCCAATATCTATATATTTGCCATCTTTGTTCTTAATTCTCTGTTGTTGTTTTTTAGGTTAAATTCTTAAAGAGTTTCTTATGTTTTTCCGGTCTCTACTTCCATTTTCTACAGTATTAATTCTGATCTTTATTCTTTCCAATGAGAAGTCAGACACTTTTATTGCACTTACAGTTACCTTTCAATTCTTCCTATTTCACCTAATTATTTTAATTCAGCTTGTCTTTGTTTTTTGTCCTGATTTAGTGTTGTTGTTGTTGTTGTTTTTACTTTTTCTGTCTTCTCATATTTTTCTGATTCTATTCCATTAAAGGCCCTCCTTTCCAACTGATATGATATTTGATTGACTTTAGACGTTCTCACTGTTATTTCATTGTCAATGATAGTGGCAGATTTTTTTCTTAGCTCCATTTCCAGAGTCTTGGTAGCATTCAAATGGAGTACTTATATTAGATTGATGTAATACCTTCTGTTCTCAATATCTATTCTCTGGCACTATAAATCTGAATGCCCTTGGCCCTTCTAAAGGCTTTACCAAGTCTTCTTCTCAAAGAATTTTGAATTGTAGTTCATACCACACCAATGGCTAGAGTGGGAAAAATATGACCTTGGTCTTTCACTTACAGGACTGCTAGGAAATTGACCACCACAGACATTCATCAAAGAAACTAAAGTGACAATCATTGCTAGGGTCTTCAAGCCAGACGGTCCACAGAGAAGCTGACCTACTTCTAAAGAAGAACACTTCTCTCTAGGAAGTAGCAGAATAAGGCAAAGCAGAAATGGGGAAAATCTACATTCATACACAGCTTGTCCTATGAATTTAAAGTTTACAAGGCTAGCTACATAATTAAGTAATAATACATACTCAGAGGCAAACTAAATCTGTATATTCTATGTATGTCAGAGGAATGATCACTGAAGTTGTGGTTTATATAAGATCTTTCATTTGATGGGAAAAAATAGTAATTATACATTTTATTTAAGTAATTCTTTAATGTTTGAAATAAAAAACCTTTTCAATAGCTGAAAGTTCAGAGTCTGGCTCATAGCAGATGTTCAATAAACAGTTTTCAAAGAATGGATGAACAAGTAGAGACCCTACTTTTGGAAGAATAAATCTGAAAAGAGTGAGAAACTGGGTGGAGTTTGGGGCAACTCTCTTCTTCCCTAAGAGGTAGCTTCTCTGAGCTCTGGGACTAGGGCACATGGAACTGAGCAGGCCACAAGTGGAAGACTTAAGCTCCAAATTATACCCAGTAGCACACCCAGGGAGCAGCTGTACCCAGCAGCATTTTATGAGCCTTCGGTTTTCTCCACAATCTATTGGATTCCAACAGACCACTCTCAGTTTATTGTATTTCCCCAGTCAGTAACCTCTGCACTACACAAACCCCCAAGTTTTCTAGAACAGTCAGGCACTTCAGTGTTTGGGATTTCTGTAATAAGGAATATAGGTGCAGAAACATTGATTATTGCACAACCAATTGTCCTGAAATGAGCAAGGAACTAGAAAGCAGGCCGTCTGGGCTTTAATCCTGTCTTGAACCCTGTCTGACCTTGGGGACATTTCTGAATCTCTCTGGGTTTCAGTATCTGAAAAATAGAGGAATTGAAGGAGATCATCTCTAAAGACACGTTGGCTGCAACACCCTGCAGTTCCCTTTTTAGACAGGACACTGTTCCCTTCATTAGACACTAAGAAGGTTCATCTGGAGAATGTGGCTCTTAGAACCCGATAGGTGTTTGTTTAAATGTAAACAGGAAAATTGCTTAAAATGCTCCTCTCCCTACTGTAGTCTGAGATGAAAAGGGTGCATTTTTTTTTTCAGTATGTTCAGTTTTCAAAAGACATTCTGGAGGAAGTCAGCCAATTTCTGCCCACACAACTTCCAAGTGACGTCAATGGAAGCAGAGCACACAGATCTCTAGGCAAGTTTTGGCTCATTATGTGAGGGTTGTTATTTTTTTTCTCTTTTTCTTTTTTTTCCTTTTTTAAAAGAACAACTGCAAAAATGATTTCTCTCAACTCAAGTTACACAATTTGTTCTTCTTTGTGTCCTGAGTCAACAATAGACGGAATGTGGAAAATAAAGCAAGATCTCCTTTTTACACATCAAGAAAAGCAGGACACAGTTCTGTGAACCGTGAGATGTTTAAGATTCCAGAGCATTCTCTAAGTAATATTTCTCTTACAATGGCCTCCTCCTAACTTCAACATAAAAGGCTGATAAGAAATCATCAGATGGAAAACATACCTAATTATTCTTACTTTGATCTTAAAATTTATTTTCAATCCTGCTACTGGCATTGTATATCTTGGGCTGATGGCTTAATTCACAGAAATATTTTTTAAAACTCCTCTGACAAGAAAATAGGTGTGTTTCTCTCTCAGCTCAGCTTTACATGATAATGTTCAATAGACCTGATAATTGTATTCTACCTAATTTAAACATGATTATAAGAAGAATAGATAACAGTCATGTAGCTTTTAATATTTCAGTGTTCACAGAAATCCTGTAAAGTTGCTGTTATTCTCCTGGTTGTTCTGATTAGGAATCAAGATCAGAGACATGAAGTAATTTTCCCAGGGTCACACAGCTGAGCCAGTGGCATTTGGATTCCAAACCAGGCAGTCTGGTTTCAAAATCTAACCACTGTGTTATCTAGACAATAATTGGTTTATTTTTCCGTTCAAAAGCCTCAAATTGTACCTCACTATTCTAGATTCTGAGCATAGTTTGTTACTAAGTAATGTGGAATAATGAGGCAGAAACAAGGTAATAGTGGAGGGAATTCATATTTTTTTACACCTACACACCGGAACAGACATTGTACTCAACAACCCACATCTACTTAATCTTTGCAAAAGCAGTAAGAGCAAAGCTGTAACCCTGATATTTTATTGATAATGAATCTGAGTTTTAGGGAGGCTGTCATTTGCCACAGATCTCAGGGCTGGTCAAGGTTTGAATTCCAGCTCAAGTCTGTATATTTCAAGCACCTGCACTTTCTTTACTCGAACATGCCACCCCCATAGCACGTGTGAACAAAATACTGAGCTTAGATTCTTGGCTAGAATAGGGAACACACAAAGGTGCGCCCAATATTTGGGGAGGTCTTAGAGTATTTTTAGAGGTGATGATGGCCAAGGGTATTGTCTACATTTGAGAACATTTTTCTTACACTCCACTGTAGTTTGCATGACCAAACAGTGCTGAGAGGGCATTATATGCAAATCTAGATCCAAAATGGTGCATGGACAAAAAAACCATAACTTAATTATTAGTGTATATTATGACCTAAAATAGAATCAATATATAAATTCCATATTAAAGCAATTTTAAATGAATACAATGCTTTATGTATAAACTCTGGTATTTTTAAATTAACAGAGTAATGTTAAATGAAAATGCAATTTTTATGAGAAGTGAAAATTGGCATCCTTTATAATGATAACCTAGAAGAACCGTTCTATAAATATTAAAAAGGTGGAATATTTTGGAAATAGTTAAGAAAGTACTTTAAGTTCTTCAAAAATGAAAATATAATATAAATTGAAAGTTATTTTATTATGCCCTTCTTTATTTGAATAGAACACTCCTCCTCAAAAATAGTACCAAGTAAACGAGGCAGTTTGAGTTTAAATTGTCCTCCCTTCAGAGTTTGTTCACATCACACCAAATGTCTTATTTATATTTAAATACCACAGGGAATGGGCAAGAAATTGTATGTTTAAACTGGACTTTTTCAAGACTTTTAAAGCCAGAATATTTGCTTTGCCAAAGACCAAATTATTGCAAAGTAGAGCAAGCACCTGATCTTGTGGTGAGTCAGAATGAGTAAATATCTCCACCTGGAAATGGCAACAAATGCTCTCAAGACCCCGGAGCACCATCTATTACCCTGGTGACAGCTGCCCGCCTGTTGGTGGCTCCGCCAGCAACATATTGAGAGGTCTGATCTCGCGGTGGATCTTGCTCCCTAAATCCGCGCTCATCATTTAGGTACTTGCTCTTGCAAATTTCAGCAGCTTCCAGCTGCCACCACAAGTTCTTGAAAACCCAGAAACACTTATAGACATCAGGTCACCTCAGTCCATACTTCCTCCAAATTTATTTTTTTAAATATATTTATTGATTTTTTTACAGAGAGGAAGGGAGAGAGATAGAGAGTTAGAAACATCGATGAGAGAGAAACATCGATCAGCTGCCTCCTGCACACCCTCCATGGGGATGTGCCGGCAAATAAGGTATGTGACCTTGACTGGAACCGAACCTGGGACCTTCCAGTCCAAAGGCTGATGCTCTATCCACTGAGCCAAACTCTATCCAGTGTTTCTGCCTTCATCCATATTTAAATGAACAATCTGATAAGAGATAACACTTCTAACAGGTTTTTATCCAGAAAGGTCTCCATCACTTTCTCCCCAACCATGACATTGATATTCTAATGATACTACATCACATACTGTGATGTAAAGAAACTTTGACATGTAGAGGGACGCAGTATTACTTTTAATCATAGTTTGAATGCATTTTTAAACCTCTCTCTCTTTCCTGGGAGGGAATCTGTTTACGTGGAAGATGAGAGACTGGCCGTTCCTATCCATCCCGAGTCACAGAAAATGTGACTCATTACTGTGCATTAACCTCAGAGTTCATTTATCTTCTGTGGATGCAACACTAACTTGCTCTTCGTTAATCTGGGTTACAGAACCTGTAGCTCTCTGAGAGTCACGGTCAGGGCTGGTTCGTGAGCGTCGGACCTGTGCAGGCGCTCTGCGCCCTGTGCTCCGAAGGGCACGTGCTCAGCTTAATGCTCTGTTGTCATTATGTTGAAACCCTTAATCCTTGGAGCTCCTTAAGAAACGAGGGGCTGTGCATTTTCATTTTACACTAGGATCTGCCAATGAGCCAGCCATGGTTATACTGTAATGTTCATGTATGTAACAAACATAAAGAGTGGATTTTAAAATCTACGAAATGAAATGAAAAATTGACCAAAGTGCTACTAAAACATTTGAGGATTTCCCTCCACATCAGACGTCCCATTTAGTAAATATACTTGGATATTTTTTTTCCTGCAAAGAAATACTAATTTTTAAACTGATCGAATTCTCTAACGTATGATGTGATACATGCACCCATGTATGTCTATGTATAAATACAGTTTTGGGGAAATGTATACCTTTTTTTAGCAGTTGCTAAATACATAGAACAGAAGAGGAGTGAGAAAAGAAAAATCTTTTTAAGCAGCTGTGACTAACCACATACAACATTCAAGACTGTCTCCTTTTACTGTACATTGCTTCCTCTTCCAGAGAAACCATAATCCTCTGTTATTTATTTTTTGAATTACTCTTGTTTATAAAAATATTGCAGATGTGCAAAATGTCACCGGAGTTGAGTTTGAACATGCCAGACAACAGCCTGGAAGCCTGGGGTCTGGATGCCTTGATAAGTCAGTGAGCACAACCAGTCTTACCATGTTGCTCTTTCTTTCTCTGTGTGGGTGCAAGGGCGCGGGGAGTGGGCCAACATGACGCTAATGCACTATGCAGAAGCCAGCATGAATCCCGGGCCTTTTTGTGGACAGAAAGGGCCGATTGTGTGGTAAGCGGCTGGAATGCACGCCGGTCACTTTTCGGAGTGGTGTTAGCAGGCATCATTTTGCTGGATTGTTCGAGGAGGGGCAGGACACGGACAGAAGGCAAGGCTCCTCTGTACTTCGGTTGCCCTGTAATTTTCCTCCTCTCCTCTGTTTAGATTTTTAAAAGGAATCCCATACATTCAGAATTCCTCAACCCTGTTTTCTCAATTGGATGCTGTTGTTTCCAAAGTGCAACCCTCCCTTTCAGGCTGCTTGGAGACAGCCCGTTTAGAAAGTGTGCTCCGAATGGCATGAGTCGCCCGGTCGCTGTTGAGCTATGAACCAGGAAATCACCGTTCCTTTCCTGGTCAGGGCAAATGCCTGGGTTTCAGGCTTAACTAGAGTTCGTGCAAGAGGCAGCCAATCCATAATTCTCTCTCATCATTTAAGTTTTTATCTCTCTTCCTTTCAATTAAAAAAAATGGGGGGGGGTGATATGAATTAGGGAACTCGGCAAAGCAGGCCAGTGGTGGATACTCAGATGACATTTTAACAAGGTCCTATGAATAAAGCCTGGAATGGGACAGTAAAAGGATTGCAACAAATACATTTTAGGGAAGTTCTTGAGTAGAATAGTAAAAGAAAGAGCTGGAATTTTTATTCAAGATATCTTAAAATGTATCAAAGAAATTTTCAAAATTCTTTACAAAACAGTAATCAAAATCTTTACCAATTGAGTTACTTATAAATCTATTTGGCTACAATTTTACAAACTTGGAAGTAAAACCCATCCAACACCAAATCTTACAGCTCCTGCTTACTCCTCTCATCTACTGAGAATAAACATTATATATAAAACATTATGAGGGGTTTGCTATTTTTGTTGGATTTTATTCTACAACTTAAAATAATAGAGAGGTCAAGTTTCAGATTATGTATAATTTTCTCTGCAAGTATATACTGGAATAAATGGTCTGAACATACAGTGTCCTCACACACAAGAATTTTCAGTAGCATGAATACTTAAATTTCTTATTTTGACTTAGATTTAAATAAGGATTCTTTTTTTTTTTTTTTAAGTCCACCAGGCTTTTTCCAGGATGTCATTTTGGAAATGTGGTTAATGAGATTTCACTTGAGCCCCCATGCATTGTTGCATGGTTGGTAGGGTAACCCAAGTGAAACCATCAGTTGACTACTAATTGCTCACCCCACCTGTTCTTCCCGGCCCATGCAAAGCTCTGGAATGACTTGGTAAAATACGAGGAAAATAACTGATGCAGCCTTCTCATACTGGGAAAACTGCAAACTCTGTCTCCCCATCCAGGAAATCTCAGCTGAAATCTTAGATCCATTCTAATTTAGCTCCTGCCTTTCTGCTGCTTCCTGTAGGATTCTTGGAGACCTTCCCAAACATGCATGATGTGGGAGTCAGTCAGTGATGTAAGAGGAATGTGTGCAGAGATTTTAGGGTCCCTTGTGGATTTTCTTCTTTGGGGTTCCTTTGTATTTTTAGCTCTTCTAGCAGCCCTGAACTCTGGTTCCTGGTTCCTTAAGCCAACAAAAGTGTGCCTTTTTACTGAGCCCTCTTCCCTGGCACCCTGGCACCAAGGATCATTCACCTTCCATTTTCTGTTTGGGTTGGTTGCTGTACAGCATCTTCAGTTGGTTGTTTGTTTAGATTTTACCCAGCTTGTTATCAGAAGGAGGGTTTGTACAATACAAGCTACTCTGCCTGCTCAGGTCTAAAGTCATGAAACACTATAATTTATAATAGAGTGCTAACATACAAAATCAACTGTATGTTTATGCACCTGGAAAAAGCAATTAGACAATGTCATTTTAATTCAATTTATGTTTGCAATTTTATGGAAGTATATGAATCACCTAATAGTCTCACAAAAGATGTGCAAGACTTTTATACATAAAATTATAAAAATATTAAATAAAAGTTTTGGAAGGTTCTCACTATTATTTTCATAAAGATATCATGTCCTCAGAAAGAGAGATTCAACATAAAAATAAACTAATTCCCTCCCCCCCCATAAGAGGAAAATGAAAAAAAGATTGAAAAGGCATGTCACAGCAAAGAAAATAGAAAATGGCCCACAAACATTTGAAAAATGCTCGCTCTCACTGGAAACTCAGGACATGCAAAATTAAGTTGCCAGGAGACATTATTTTATACTTACCAAATTGACAAAATTTTAAGAATCAAATATCAACTGTCATGTAGAAACAAGAAAGACTGTCAACAGTTTGTAGATGTGTAAATTGTGAATATTCCTTAGAAAATATTAAATCATCATCTATTTCACATAGCAGCAATTTTATTCCTAGATAATTACCTGGAGAAACTTTTACACATCTGTGTATAAAAATATTCATAAACTTATCATAATAGCAAAAACAAACAAACAAACAAAACCTGGCCACAACCCAAATGTCTGTCAACAGCAAAAAGGATAAATGTAGCATTAGACCTCCACACCACAGTAAAAAGGAATAATACACAGTTCCATCTACCAACATTGTAGAAGCTTAAAAATATAAGTTTGAAAGAAGAAAGAACAAATATCCTATTTGTTTCTATTTTTATAAAGTTCAAAACCACGCAACATGAAATAAAATTGTTTGGGGAGCACATACATAGGTTGAGTCTGCTGAGGGACAAAAGGAAGATAATTATACCATAAATTTCAGAATGGGCATTGCCTGAGGATGGATAGAAGGAGATGTGAGTGTTGAAAGAAACAAAAGTGTGGTTCTATTGGGGGCGGGGGGTATATGAATGCTCTATTTTCTTTTCTTTTTTAAACTATACTTTTATTACCAAGAGTAAGAGAGTGAGGGAGGGGGAGAGAGAGTTAGAAATATAAACAATGAGAGAGAATCATTGATTGGCTGCCTCCTACACACCCCACACTGGGATTCGAGCTCACAACCCGGGCATGTGCCCTGATGGGAATAGAACCATGACCTCCTGGTTCATAGGTCAATGCTCAACCACTGAGCCATGCTGGCCTGGCTCTATTTTCATTTCTTAAATTGTGCACACATTCTATGTGTATGACATTTCACAATAATATCAATTACTTTTATATACTTAAGTTTTCATTTTATCTATATAGATTTTTAAAAACTGCTCTCTGGAGTTGCTGTTGAAAAGAAAGTGTCTGGGCAGCAGGGACCCAGTGATAGGGGGGGGGTACAGAAACCAGGACTGGTGGGGACGAGACTACAAGGTGCAGCATTTAAAGGTTAGCACCTGCAGCATTGGGATCCTCAGCGAACATGTACTAGTAAATGTGATCTTGGGAGTGGTTCTAGGCTAATAGCCCAGACCTAGCACTCCATCACCCAAATCCCTGACTGGCATGGTGCTCTTGAGGTGTCTATGGGAACAGGTGAAGATATTCAAGATGGCCATTAAAAATATCAGTTTGATTTTTAGGAATGGTGCCTGAGTTCGATGCATAAAAATTAGTAACATACAATCAAACTGTAACTACAGATGAGTTCACCAGGGAGGATCTGAGGCATAAGCCCCCAAGGAGGACCTACTACAACATCCATCAGGGATCCAGCTTCTCATCTGCCATTATGCTGTGTTGAGATGATGTTGGGACAATGTTGGCATCCATGGGTCCCTCTCCTCTATAAACCAAGACAACAGTTACTATATAAAAACGTATGTACCACCTATGGATGCAACTGAATACTCACTAGCTGGATGTTTAAACTTTATTTAATTATATGACTGCCACACAATCAAAGATACCATTCCATGACATGAACACATTTCTCTAAGCATGACCTCATACTCTTAAAACATATCAGAGCTTTACTTTGTATAATTAACCTACATCCTGGTATCAGAGGCATGACCAAGAAAGAGTTAATATTGGTTATTAACCAATAGGTTATTATATACTTTTATAATAGCAATAATATAGTTGATAACACAGAGCTCTGGCCTATGTATATATATCTTTCATGGTAGGAAACTATTTGAAATGTTAGAATAAAAGGAAAAGGCGAAAACAATTGACTATGAAAAAGGATTCAGTAATTACAGTGAACATCTCATTAAACATGCTCTTTATTTGCAAGAAGGCTGGAAAACCCTAATTAAGTCATAAGCTGTCCCTATGAGTAATTAACTGTGGCAGGAAAATTCTAGGTGGCCCATTAAATCTCCATACCCACAGCTGTTCAGGGAGAAATATAAGCAAACCCTGCCTGTGCCCTGAATTTTCTTCAGTGGCTGATTGGATGACCTTGTCCACCATAGGTCATGCATATCAAGAGTATTATTTAAAGTAAAACAGTTCATAAATAATTTTGTATCAATTATATGTTGAAAATATAATTTGTTGACGACTACAAACATTCAGCTACTAGAAAATTTAAAATGTAATATATGGGCTTGCATTTGTAGTTTACATAATATTTATATTGGATGGCACTGGTACAAGCGGCTCTTGGACTTGTAGGCCAAAGGCAAACCTGGGAATATTTAAAAAAAGAAGTCAGGATCCTAGATTATAGTATTTTCTTTCAAAAGCGAATGATGGAATAGTGTTCATATGTTTCCAGTATAACCCTACTTCCCACCCCATATATACACATTCCCGCTAACAAGTAAAACTGTGATTGGTGAAAGGCAAGAGCTATTATAACAGAATTATAACATCACTGGAAGGATCTCTAGTATTTCTAAATGTTCTATTTGAGTGCAGCTTGGGGTTAGAGAAAGAATATAAGTGGGGGGAAACCTGAGAGAACAAGGCAGAGAATAGAAGGGAAAGTAAAAGGGCATTCTAGAAAAGAAAAATAAAATGAACAAAAGCTAAAAGGGAAAAAAGATCATGGGTCTCTAGGAGAACAGTCACAAATATGCTATTGGTAACAATAATGAACATCTTTACAAAAATCTCAGGCATTGTTTTATTTTATCATCATAGAAGTCCATTCTTATCATTACCATTTTACAGGTAAGGAACTGAGGCCCAAATTTAAGAAACTTGTCCAAGATCACAGTTAGATGGTGGGGCCAGAATAATGGCCCAGTTTTCCCAGGACTGAATTTTCCCAGCACACACGCCCTGAGGGCTAGAAGCAGGAATGTCCTAGGCAAACTAGGATTGTTGTTCACCCTATACTTGAATCCGTACCTTCTGATTATAAATCCCTTTGTCTTTGCATTAATAATAATGACAAGCGTTTATTGAATACTTTCTGTGTGGCAGGAATTATATAATAAGGAGCTTACGTTATTAATTATCTTTTTAAAACTGCAAAAAAAAAAATACCATGAGTTAACTTAATTTTTCTCCCCATATAGTCAGGATTAAAAAAGAAAGCTTAATCTCTCCGATGACTGGTAATTCACCCAAAGTCACTCAGCTGCTAAGTGTCTGGATTCGAACTCAAGCCATTCCAGGCCAGGGCTCACAGCACTACCCACCACGCTGCCCATCCCTGAGCTGCCAGTTCACGCTCCCGCTCAGGACTGCTGGCCCTGCTGGGTCTTTTACGCCCCTCATTTATTTTCCAGTCATGTTGGTAAGAAAATGTGCCTCGACTGGAACCATTTGTTTTATCTCTGATACCCAACTTCTACTGCGGCCACTCTACTTCATAACCAGGCCTCCTGACAGTCTCATCTGAAATAACCTCTCTTCCTGAACGCCTGCTCCACCTTCTAGTAAGTGTCTTGATTCAAGAAGAGTTCTTAGGAGTTAAAAATGAAACAAAACTGTTTCCTTTCTCATTTGACATGTACCAGGAAGGATTGCCAGACAACTTGTCCTTAAAATTATAACCAATTACATTTGCTTTAGTAAAAACCTACTTAGTGTTATCATCTCTAATATAGTTTTTTGTTGTTTTTTTTTTTTTTAAAAAAAAGTTCCTTGAGAGAATATATATTGTTTACATATAATATTATTTACTGCCACTATTTAAGGCATGAAAACAGATATCCAAGTTTATTTCATGATACTATTCTCATTACGTGAGTGACAAGCTTGTCAGCTCCCTATGTCTCAAAATTCCTGGACAGCAATAGGGCGTCACTTTCTTTTCTCTGTAACCCACCATCACAGGCCCAGCGACTGACGTAAAGAAGGTTTTACCCGGAATGTAGAGTTGAGTGAAATATACAGGTGACCTCCAAAAATGTATACACACTGTAACAACTGATAGCTAAATTTTGAAAAAGAAATGTATTTTAATAAACACTGCCTTTATAATTATTCAAAGTGCATGTACAATTTTGGGGGGTCATCCTATTGTATTAGTAAAGGACTTTACTGGCCGGGGGGGGGGGGGTGGAACTGAGGTCAGAGGGTTTATTTGATTCTCTTATTGCCTATGAGTTAAAACCATATCGCTTCTTCTCATACCTTAACTTTCCATAGTTTCACATTCTAAGCAGGGTTGCTGTGCCACTTCAAAAGGAAAAACTGATGCTGGCTATTTGAATTATTTACCTTTCTATTGAGGTAGAATTTATAAAGCCTAAAATGTATGCTCTTAAATTCATTGGAATTTGAAAAATGTATGCAGCTGCGTATTAGAACACAACCAGAATACTCTAGAACATTTCCATCTCTCCAAAGAACTCCCTGTGCTCTTTTGTTGTCAATCCCATTCCCCATTCGAAGCCCCTGGCACCAGTGATATGCTTTCTGAGGCATAGAATCGTGCAGCAGGTAGCTTTTTGGACTGGCTTCTTTCACTCTGTATAATGCTTTTAAGATTCATCTCTCTTGTTGCAGACATCAACATTTGCGCTTTAAAAAAAATGTTCTTTATTCAGAGAGGAAGGGAGAGGGAGGGAGAGGGAAAGGGAGAGAGAGAGGGAGAGGGAGAGGGAGAGAGAAAGAGAGACAGAGAGAGAGAGAGAGAGAGAGAGAGAGAGAGAGAGAGAGAGAATCATCAATGATGAGAGAGAAACATTGATCAGCTGCCTCCTGCATGCTTCCTTTTGGGGATTAAGCATGTGCCCTAACCGGGAATCGAACCATGATTGCCTGGTTCATAGGTCAATGCTCAACAACTGAGCCACACTGGCCAAGCATCATTGTCTCCTTTTGGTTACTGATTATTATTCCAATGTATGGGTATCCCAAAATTTAGCTGTCTGTTACCAAGTTCATGGACATTTGGGATTTTGTCTGCTAGAAAGAAAGCTGCTGTGAACAGTATATAGGTTTTGGTGTGGGTGTGTGTTTTCATTTCTCTTGGATAAATATCTAGGAGTGGTCATATGGTGCATGTATGTTTGCCTTTGTAATAAACTCCCAGACTGTTTTTCCAAAGTCCTTATAACTCTTTGCATTACTGTTAGCAATATCTGAGAGTTCTTGGTGCTCCACATACTTGCCAAAAATTAGTATCACCAGTCTTTTTTGTTTTAGGTGTGTCTAGTAGATGTCTCATTATGGATTTAATTTCCCTGGAAATGCAAATTTCTGTGGTTTCTTCTCTCGGCAGTTTCCAGTTCTCTTCTCTCTAGGGGCCTGTTCCAAAGTTCTAGCCCCTCCATCTGACTCAAGCTTGAGCATCTGCCTCCTTAGCTCAGCAACACCATTTGCACTACTTTGGTTCCCTCTCTCTGTGCCTAGACAGAGATCTGGGGTAATCAGAGAGCTCTTATCATGTGATTTCTCTCTCGCTTAGAGTCCACAGTGCTGTCTTCCAATATGTGAAAGCAGTTGCGTCAAATATTTTGCCATTTTTTCAACTGTTTATGGCCGGATGGACTCATCATTACCTGTTACTACTGTGGCTGGGAATAAAAACTTCCCATATCATTTTTTAAGATTATGGGGGGGCTGCCGAGGTCGGTTTGGCTCAGTGGTAGAGTGTCGGTCTGCGGACTGAGGGGTCCCGGGTTCGATTCCGGCCGAGGGCATGTACATTGGTTGCGGGCACATCCCCAGTGGAGGGTGTGCAGGAGGCAGCTGGTCGATGTTTCTCTCTCATCGACGTTTCTGGCTCTCTATCTCTCTCCCTTCCTCTCTGTAAAATATCAATAAAATATATTTTAAAAAAAGATTATGGGGGGGAAAAGTATATTAAGCCTTAAACCTCAGACAATTTCTTCATCTTTCACATTTGTTGTCATCTCTGAAGCCAGAATTCTAGTTTTGTTTCATCACTGCTACTAATATACGTGCTGCTATGAAGCAGAATAAAAGCTCCCCTATAAAATACATCTGAACATAGATTCATCTTCCAGATGCTATGCCTGTAACTCTCTGGCTTATTGGGACTTTCTGATAAAAGTGTCTGCAAAAGGACAACACAGGCTCTACTAAAGTCTTATATTTCTCTAAGATGCAATGCTATGTTCAGATGTATTTTTACAGGGGAGCTTTGAAGAATGTTTAAAATTTCAATTTTATTTAAAGCAAATTTACTTTTTTATCAAAGACAATTCCTGTATATGATTTATCGAGATGCCACAAAGGTGTGGGTTTAAGGTAGAAGCACAGTATCTGTGATATTTAGGGATTCTGTGAGTGCTTCTCTCCCATGCCCCCTACGTCCCACGTGGGTTAAGGTTCAGGTTCTGGAGGAGGCTGCACACAAATGAAAGAGACTAGACAAGAAAATATAAATTTGAGAATAGGCGGCCAGGAGGGAACCCAGCTCAAGAGAAGGACTCTGCTTTGCTCTGGCCTTGCCATTCCTTTTATTCAGGTTTCGGGATACACCCATAGCCCTTAGGCAGGCAATTCCAATTATTGCCAATCAGCAAGGATTTACATAAAACTAAAAGGTGGAAGTTGCTTCAGCTACCATTGTCTCAACTAAACAGTGGGGGTGGAGCTCTAACCTTTCAGAGCTCAACGTCTCCAGCCTTCTGGTTGGTTCCTTGTTCACACCTCTCTGCTAGTGAAGACCTTGGGCAGCCTCCAACAGGATTCACTTCTGATTGGGCAGAGAGTGAGTACCGATTTCTATCATGTTTGAAATAAAACATCTAATATTTTATGATGAATGAAATGTTCTGAGTCAGATTATTTCTATAAGTCTGCTGGTATGTTTTAACATGGGGATTGTTTTGCATTGTGTTTATTTCCACTATGATCTTACGGGAACTTTTTAAAAAATTTATTAAGGTATTATATGTGTACGTAGCTTACCATTGCCTCTCCCCCTCCCATACATGCCCTCCCCAGAGTTTTGTGTCCATTGGTTGTACTTATATGCATACATACCAGTCCTTCGGCTGATCTCTTATCTCCCCCAGATCTCCCTACCCTCCCCGCTGTCATTTGACAGTCTGCTTGCTGTTTTACTGTCACTATATCTATCTTTCTGTTCATTAGTTTATAATGTTCGTTATTATCCATAAATGAGTGAGGTCATGTGGTGTTTCTCTTTTACAGGAACTTTTTAAAGCTAACCTCCTTGTGTGCTCATTTAAAGCACTCCGCAAATCATTATTCCTAATAGGGTGATGTATGAAAGCATCAAGATATCATATCATTTTTTTCAGGTCAACTGCATATGCTAGTCATCCTCCAGGGTAAATGTGTGTTCAGCTTGTGGAAAGAATCACAAATAAAAATAAAACTTCTCAAAACAAAAGAACTCCTCTGGCTATAATATGAGAGGCTAACAAACCGAGCCAATCTTTCCACTTGTGCTACCGAACGCCTCCTTTTTGAAAGTCTCTTACTTCAGTTTCAATGGAAAATTAAGGGCAACAGATAATGAACACTTTGTTCGTTTTGACTTGACAAGGAGCCTTTTAGGAAGCTCACCTGAAGATTCATCTTCTGGTTGCTATGCCTGTAGCTCTGGCTTATTGTCACTTTCTGAATCTTATTAAGGAAAAAAATCTGCCGAAACCAGTTTGGCTCAGTGGATAGAGTGTCAGCCTGTGGACTGAAAGGTCCCGGGTTCGATTTCTCTCAAGGGCATGTACCTTGGTTTCGGGCACATCCCCAGTGGGGGGTGTGCAAGAGGCAGCTGATCAATGACTCTCCCTCATCGATGTTTCTAACTCTTATCACACTCTCTTCCTCTCTGTAAAAAATCAATAAAATATATATATATTTTTAAAGGTGTGAAAGGCAAAAACCTTAAAAAAAAATCTAAGATACAGCCACATAATAAAATGTTATTAAAACCTATGAATTTATACACTTAAGTAGTCAAGTTCTTACCGTGAATTGCTCTGTCACCTCCTTCAACAATTAATAGATTTTTTTTTCTCAATTTGATAGTAGCACATATTACATAGGCAGTCTTTAGGCAAAACACACTGTATTTTGTTTTTCTTAATACTTCAATATGCACTTTACAGTGGAAGTAACTCCAGAAACAAAAGACTCAGTTTAAATTCACACTCTGCCACTTAAAAGATAAGTGACGTTGAGTAAATTATTCAATTCCATGACTTATGTTATATGTTAAATGATTATAAGGATAGTACTTGCTTCACAAGAGAGTTGTGAAAATTAGGGGAGTTCATACAGGTCAGAATAGTGTCTGACACACTGTAAGCACTCCGTAAACCTTATCTGTTATCATCACCATCATAATTTTAAATACTTCTTACAAATATCTTTAAAATCAGTTAGCTCATTTAGTCTTCACAACAAATCTTTAAAGTAAACAATATTGTCATCCCCATTTTATAATAAGGAAACCAAATTTAGATATAGGTCTTCTAATTCTAAAAGGCTGTATTTCTGTCTCAATTTTCCTGGTAACATTAAAACATTCAGCATTTTTACACGCTGATGGTGAATCTTTGCTAACTTTTAGCTTGATCAACTGCTTAAATTAAATAATAATTTCATAAGGATATTTTTAGTCTCATTCCAAAATTTCATTGACAAAACAGGGTTCAAAATTATAATGTATTACTACTAATAGAAAACGTGGCTGTTTCTGTTTACTCCCCTATAAAATTGTGTATAATCAGAATACAGAAGTGCTCACTGTAATAGATGGGAAACAGGGGAAAGGTATAGCAGCATGGCTGGCATATGGAATGTCAGTTCCCCTCCATGCTCATTTTCCTTCAAATAAATGTATTCTACATTTTTTTATCTCAATATTTTAGGAAGTTATTTCTTTGATACCATTTTAACTCCCAGATACACATAATCAATCTCCTTTAGCAATGTGGACAATTTTCTTTTTTAAATTTATTCATTTTATTGATTATGGTATCACATAATTGTCCTCATCCCCCCATTCCCATCCCAAACCCCTCCCTACATATGTCCCCACCCCCCTGTTGCCCATGGCCACTGGCTAGGCCCATATACATGCACACAAGTCCTTTGGTTGATCTCTTCCTTTACCCCCACCCTCCCCTACTTTCCCCCTGAGGTTTGAGAGTCTGATCGCTGCTTCTCTTTCTCTGGGTCTGTTTTTGTTGATCCATTTATGTTGTTCATTATTTCGTTTAGGTGTATGAGATCATGTGATCCAATAAATACCCTTGTAAGAACCTAAACTGGGACAAGCCATAATGGTTATGCTGAGAGGCAGATGAATCAGTCTGTAGTGAGTTCCTTTCTGGGCCAACAGTTCTTTTTGAGTCCCAATTTCAATATCAAATAGTTCCTTATGTGTACATGTCAGCCATGCTATTTCAGATCTGGTTGGAGGACAAATGGTGGTAATGCAGGTCCAACCGTCTCTGGTTTGGTCCTGGGCATCCTTCAGTAACACGCAGCTGCTGTCTGCTGGTATGGTGAGGCATCACCATCATCTTCCATCTCTGAATTGTGTCTCTTCTGTCTTCATGTCTAGAGCACTTCTACCTATTCCACTCTGTTACAGGATTCCAGATGGTCTTGGAGTTGTTTTCTGAAAATATACAAACATATTCTCGACCAAAAGTTAATAAAGGGATATTTTCTTTAAATTTGACTTGGGGATCTTTTTCATTCCCTCACCCCCCAAATAATTTTTCTTTGGCTTATTTTGACACCATGTGTGTATGTTGACACCATGTGTGTATTTTCATCAATGTTAGCATTTTGAATTAAGGTTAATTTTCTAAAGTACAAATTTTTTAGATGTAAATTATTCTCAGGATATTTTTCCTTACATGATATTCTTCCACTGTCACCCCATTTTTTAATTTAAATAATAGGAGACTTTTGGACAATTTTCTTTTCAAACTATTTGTAGCTTGACCTCCTGAAGGACTAGTCAGTCTGTACAGGACTATTTTGTGTTAACCATATAATAGACTCCTCAAACTTTTCAAAAATTCCCATAGCAAGGCTTCACTAGTCTAGCCATGTTTCAGAAGAAGATTTACCTAAACATCAGTAATTACAGTTAACTTATCTTCCCATAGAAAAGTATTCACAGCACATGAAGTTCTCTCGGAATCCTTTTAAGTACTGATTTACCCTGAGTCTGTGATTTAGGTTACTTTCTACTTCTTTTAAGAGCTAAGCACAACCTCCTAGCGGAAGGATCTTTGAAGTGAGAGCTGGTTGACCATTTCCTGTAAAGAGTATCCAATCCAGTTAGAAATGTCTTGGAAATGTCCCCGGCCTCATCAGCAAGTGCTGGGGGATGATGTCACGGTGGGATTTCTACCGAACTTTATGTTCCGATAAACAATGTGGTGCTGGTAGTTGCCACTGGTGAATTCTTTTTCTCTTGAGAGGAGCCAGCAAAACTCCTTACTCATTTTCAACCGTTGTTTAAAGAGTAACAGCAGGAACTGCTGGGGAATGGTCAAATGCCAACGAGGACCACCTATGAAAATCAGTGAGTGCTGAGAACTATATTTGGATTTAGTTACATTCCTCTTTGAGTACAACATAAGTAAATAAATGGAGTTTCTTGGAAAATAAGCTAATCCCAGCTAACCACCACTTGTCTCCTATTTCAGTCCCCATCCGAACCCTCTGTGGTAGAATCCAGATGGCAAAGGTTATCTTGGAATTAGTGCTTTTCTTAGATGAATGGATGTGTTCAGGAGGCTGGTCAGGTGACGTAGTGGTGGCGAAAGCTCCTTCAGTGGCAACAACAACAATGAAAGAACCCAACAGACAGTTTTCAACCCCTGAATGGAAGCCAAGAGAACGTATTGCTCACCACCAAACTAGGAATAAAAATTATGCCAGAGTTTTTACAGAAATGAACACACACAAAAAATTCCCTGATTATTCAGCTGTTTTCATTATTATATATTCCCTTACACTATAATCTTCAGAGCAGAATGCTTCCCATCATCTTGGCACTCTGAGGGTTTTTATGTTTTCAAAGAAAACTACTAAACTAATTCTTGTTCGTAGAAAGAGGTTTTTATTCTCTTCAAAAATCAAGGCTGTGTGCCAGTGAAGACAAATAAATAAAATGTAGCTCACCATTTTATTCTAACACCTTCAGAGAATGTTAGACTAGATTCCAAAGTCATACTTACTTGTACTTTGTGAGGGTTTCAGAATTTGGAGGAATATTATCAAGCCCTAAGTAACAACAACCAGACTCTCTTTCTAGCCTGTCTTCCATAGCCCTTTTTTCTACAAAATAGCCATAATAATATAAAGCTTCAAATTCTCCTTATATACCTTTCCCAATCTCTATTTTTGATACTTGTTCCCTGTCCTACCACTTCTAAAAGCGTCCCCAGAGCAATGAAAATAGCACTTACTGAATCAGACTGAACATAGCCAATATATAGCTTTCTCCCTCCTACCACTCAACATCCATGAAATGAGCATTAGCCTTAGAATTCACTTCATGATGGTTATTTTCACTCGAGTTTCTATAAGTGAAATCTTGAATTCAACTTTTTTTAAATTCCAAGACCACAATTTAATGAATCACTGTGACAATTGTGCCAGAGCTACTTGACTTCGCTTTTTTTTCTTTCTTTGATAAATCTTTATTGTCAGATTATTACAATTGTTTCTCCTTCCCCCGCCCCCATAGCTCCCCTTCACCTGGTCCCCACTCCACCCTCTGCCCTTACTTACCACCCCTACCCCCCGCTGTCCTCATCCATAGGTATATAATTTTTGTCCAGTCTCTTCCAGTACCCCCCACTCAGACACCTCTTTCCCCCTGAGAATTATCAATCCCCTCCCATTCTATACCCCTGATTCTATTATATTCACCAGTTTATTCTGTTCCTCAGGTTTTTAATCCACTTGACTTTTAGATTGAATCCAACTTTTCTCTAATTAGCATAGTTTGTTCTGTTTTCTCTTTTGCAACATGCCACTCCCAAGATCTCTCAAATTAGAAGTCAACTCTGGATAAGTTAAGAGAAGACACAAGCCCAAAGTGGAGTTTTATGTGAATCAGTAAGGCACTTCTGAGTCCTGAATGGCATGGGAACCAGAGAATCATTTTGAGTTTCAAGGTTCAGTAGTGAAACTCTATAGCTTTCTTGGCTCTTACGAAACCAGGTCACAGCTGCCTGGCTTCCTAATTTGGTTTGTTATACTGTGAATTCCCAAGAGGATAAGTCACTCTCTTATTCATATGTAAGTACAGGAGCTATTCCAGTACAAAAATCAGTCAGAGTTCACCAGTGATTTGATATGCCCTCTACCACCCCCACTAGGTAGATCATCTAGATCTGACTCTCAGTGATTCTTTATCATACGGGAGAAGACTTATATGGCATTTTTCATCCTTTGAGATATGTAACTTCATGACTGTGAATATCAGCTAAAATAATATCGCCAAGGGATTTCTTTTTCTGTTTTAGGAATGTTTCACAACAGATGGCTATCTAATAAAGCACTGAATGTGAAACCAATCACAGAGAGAGAAAACAAAAGTAGGAAAAATTAATTACAACATATCTTAACAAGCAGAGTCTATGTCCAGTCTATGAAACAGCGTTATTATATATTTCACTGTTACCTACTAAGCTCACAAGGACATCATAAATCACCTTGCTTTATAAGATTTGATGAGGCAGAAATAACTTCTCTGTTGGTCATCAAATTAAGATGTGGTATGATTTTACACGTTGTTCCATTCAGAATTTGGCTGTGTTCTATCTCTGTGGTTTCCCAGAGCCAACCACTTCAGGGTTTTGGGTCTCTGCCAGTGGCTATGACACAGATACTTTTAATAAAGGGATGCAACCACCTTCCGGAGAAGCTCTTTGCTTTACTAGAACTTTTAAGAGATATCAATCCTGTTTTATTAGTGTTTTTGTTTGTTTTGTTTTGTTTCTTATTTTTTGTTACTCCTCACCTGAGAATATTTTTTTTTCCATTGATTTTTAGAGGGAGTGGAAGGAAAGGGGAGAGACACAGAGAGGGAAACATCAATGTGAGAGAGACACATCAATTGGTTGCCTCTTTCACATGCCCCAGCTCATGCCAGGAACTGAGCCTGCAACTGAAGTGTTTGCCCTTGACCAGAATCAAATCTGAGACCCTTCCTTCAGTCTGTGGGCTGACACTCTAATCACTGGACTATTAGTGATTATTTATTAGAATAGTCCTAATGGCCAGGACTATTAGGGTTTATTTATTAAAAGAAAGAAAATAAACTAAAATAGGAAATAGTCTGCTTTGTGTTCCTTCTTTTATTGTACAAAATAGAACAATTCTCATAAAGAAGGTTATGCAATTCCACAGCTATGTGCTGAGTGCCTACTATGTGTCAAACTCTCCACCAGGCATGGGAGACACCAAGCAGATGCATGACCTGTCCAGGAGGAGCTGCACAATATTATTTTATTTAAAAATGAGTCAAATAATGAAAAATAATATGTAAGATATCTTACATATGAAAAGTAATATGTAAGAAATATTTGTATGATGTCATAGTTGGTAAACTATTTAAAAGAATATAAAATTGATGCTACATAACTTTATTATAGATGAAATAATATTTGATAAGCAATGGAAAAGTGATAGATCATTCAATAAATGCTATAGGGAAAACCGACTATTAAGAAAAAAATGTAAATTATAACAAGCTCAAATAGAACACCAAACAAAAGTAGATTAATAGCTTATCATAATAAAAATTATATAAAGGAGAAGAAAATGTTATTGTATATTTGTCATGGTCTTAGAATAGGGAAGGAATTTCTAGGTATAAGTCATGGAGAAGGGAACAAATGTCAAATTTGATAGCATAATTATATAGAATTTATGTATAGAAATTTTGTAAGATTAAAACAGAAGTGACAATAATAAAATACAAAATATGACAACAAATTAATAACCTTAATAATAATAAAAAACCAATGGAGTAAACTAATATTATTAACCACACAGTAGAAAAATGACATGATTAGAAATATACAATGAAAGAAATTTGAAGAATTAATGTATATAAACATATATTAAACTTCATTTAAAATTAAAGAAATCTAATAAAAGTGAAAGCAAGAAATAAATTTTTAACTATCAAATTAACAAATGTTTTAAATATAATAATGATTAATGCTACAGAGGTGCATAAGCAACCTCATTTAATTATGGTTGATAGTAGAACAAATTTTCTGGAAATTTTTTTACAGTAAATATTAAGAAAAAAATTAATGATACTATTCTTTGATCCAATAATGCCAATTCCAAAAAGATTTCAAACTAATAAAACACTTTTGTTAAAATATATTCATTACAGAGCTCTGTATTATTTTAAACTAGAGGTCCGGTCAAACTCCTGGTTGGTCAAACTCCCAAGAGGACAATTTGCATAATAGCCTTTTATTATATAGGATTATGGCATCCACATGTGGCTGTTAAATACTTGAAATGTAGCTATTCCAAATTAAAATTTGCTTTGAGTATAAAATATGAAGTTCTAGTACAAATAAACAAAAATATCTCATTATTAGTTTAATGCTGAAATTATAATATTTGAGATATCATGGGTTAAATGTAACATATTAATAAATTAACTTCACTGTATTTTTTCCTTTTTTGTTTTAGTTTTTTTGTTTTTTCTATTTCTTTTTCCTTTTTATATATTGGCTACTAGAAAATTTAAAATTACATATGTGGTTCACATTATACTTCTAATGGACAACCCTTGTCTCTGATGTATAATGAATATTCAGTCATTTATATTGTCATGTAAGAGCATGAGTACGAATGAGCTTGAATTTACCTGGCATTCAATTGAGTGAGGGACACAGAACTGTAGTAATGTACCCACTGGATTAATTTCATATGGGCAGACACTCAGAGACGTACAGCATTGGAATTTTTCTAGTCAGGGACACAAACATGAGAAGTTCAAATACAAGGCCAGAAATAGCATGAGTCATTCTATTCCTAACCTCACAAGTAGTGCTACAGTGGTTGATGTTTAATAAAAATTATTAAATATCTATTTAATTATGCCTGATAATTTTAATACATTTTAAGTACTTAAGAATATTTTAAGTAAAATCTTCATCCAACAGTTGGTACTCTCCCAGAAAAATACATCTGAATATCCACATGGTTCCACAAAACCTGTTTGAAAATTACTGCTTTTAGAAGAATCTTCACACATGGATTGGTTTGCTCGTCAAACATATGTATCAATCTGACTTTAGCTGTGTTCCCTCTCTCTCTGACTTAGATTAGTGGTTCTCAAACTCTTGTGTGTATGACAGTGACTTGGACAATCATTACCAGCACAGATTGATTCAGCAGGTCTATCAGTGAGGGGAGGGCCTTGGGATCTGAAATGTTAATAAGCTCCCACTCTGGCACAGTGAGCTTCCACCTGCTGAGAAGCCCATTGAGGACCAAGTTACCCGTCATCATACACATCAATGATGTTCATTTTTAAAAAATATATCTTTATTGTTGAAAGTATTACAGATGTCGCCTTGGTTTTTTCCCCCCTCCACCTCCCATTCGTCCCTCCCAAGCCTTCACCACACTGTTTGTGTCCACGGGCTACTCACATTTGCATATAAATTCCCTGGTAATCTCTCCCTACCCACCCACGCCCATCCTCATCTTCCCTCTGACACTTGTCAATCTGTTCCATGGCTCTATGTCTCTGGATCGATTTTGTTCAACAGTTTATTTTGTTCATTGGATTCCGCATATGAGTGAGGTCATGGGATACTTCTCTTTCTCTGGCTTATTTCACTTAGCACAATGCTCTCCAGGCCCATCCATGCTGTTGCAGATGTAAGAGTTCCTTCTTTTTTACCACCATGTAGTGTTCCATTGTGTGAATGTGCCACAGCTTTTTTATCCACTCATCTGCTGATGGGCACTTGGGCTGTTTCCAGATCGTAGCTATCATAAATTGTGCTGCTGTGAACATAGGGATGCATATATTCTTTCTGATTGGTGTTTTGTGTTTCTTTGGATATTGCCTCTCAGGTCCTTAAGCTGGATCCTGAGATAAACTGCAGGGTCTGAACAATGATTCTTACAAAAATGGCAACTGACATTCCATTTGCTGCTGTTCAGAGTAAATTCCGTAGATTTTTCAATTTACTTGTGAATTTTGAAATTGAGTACACAAATCATAAATCCTGTCTATAAACATAGGGTCATTGTGAGATAATGCATGAAAAGTGCAGAACAGTATCTATCACAGAAGAAAGTACTACCATTCCTCTTTTCCGTGTGTGTGTGTGTGTGTGTGTGTGTGTGTGTGTGTGTGTTCAAAAGAGGAATTCCTTGTTAATAGTGCTGGTCTACTATATATATCTATCTATCTATATTCCAACTTCTTAGAAATTAAGGTGTTATTTAATTAGGTACATAAGTTATGGCTATTTAAATATGAGTATCAAAATAATTTTTTTGTCTTTCTGGGCTTTCCAAAGTCTGTTGCTATGTGCCATTTAACTTCTGTCAGTGACTAAAACCCAAATTGCCAAAAGAAGCATATTTCTATTTGCAAGTAGCAAACTGTTAGTAAGATGTTTTTTGAAATAGTGAATTGAATGTCAACATTGGATATTTCTTAATAAACTAACAGAAGAGTCCCCATAGGGCAGTGAAATATCACATAAAATACACAAAAGTACAAACCCAAACCAACACTTTGTTATCATTCCATTGAGTTATATTACATCCAGATGGAAAGACTGACCCTACTTAGACTTTTCTTGACTTCAGCGGTTTGTGTATGTCCATCAAATTTAAATAAAGTATCATTTTGAAAAGTTCCTATCTTAGTAGGTAGAATGAGGTTTTAGTGTTAGTCTATTTCTCTAGGCTACAGTCTATAATACAGTGTGCTTTTATGGGTCACGTTATATTTTTAAACAACTCTTTTCAGTATGCTTCTAAAAGTACAGTAGTCCCTCTGATTCATAGCATTCATGTTTGTTTGTACTGACCTTGAGAGGATAAATTTTAGTTTATAATATATTTTTACTATTTTTCTGGAGTGTGAAAGCTGGAAAGATGAGCAATATTTTACAGAATACTGGGAAGTTCCCTTTCTATTGAAGATATATGAGCTCTATTGATTATAAACCCAGTCATTTCATTGTAGTATTCAAATTCATTTTCTTAACTAATTTCAATTAGTTTCCTTGAATAAAGAATTATTATTTTGGAAAAAAAATCAGAATAGGTAGTCACTGATGGGCAGCATTTGTCGGATTGATGTTATGGCATACTTGATTTATCTTGCTTGTGGTCAAGCCTATAAAATGAGGCAAACCAGAACTATTGGAATGAATTCAAGTAAGTTTGATATTGAAGAACCATGTGTGATAAGAAAGTTCTTTAAGGTCACAGAGTTGGACCTGAGACTCAGGTTTCCTATCATCCTGGGACTTGGGGCAGGTTGAAGGTATACTCTGATCATTACTAGACTATGTGTGAAAGAAAACCACAGAAGAATATGAGTATCATCAGATGGAATTCAGAAACATCTAGTCCACTTCTCTCAGTAAGGAAACTGAGGCTCACAAAAGCTAAGGAGTTTCCCCAAGATCATAGCTGGTGCTAGAACCCAGGTCTCCTCACTCTTAGTAAATGTTTTTCCCTTTGCCAGCATTTCCCAGGTACCATCAAAGGACACTATCATCAGAATCACCAGGAGGTGCGTCTTAGATGCTTAAATTCCTAGGTCCTATTCTTTTCCTCTCTCATTGTAAAGCCCAGAAATAACCATTTTTAGAAAACATATCATGTAACTTTTATGCCAACCAAAGTATAAGAAACAGTGCATCTTACATATCACATTTTTAAAGAAAAATGCAAAATATTATCTTTATGTACAAAAAGTACTACATTAAATGCAGAGTTTCCCAAAAAAATGTACACACACTTTGAAGATTATAAAGTGCTTATTAACATGCAGTTCCTTTTCAAAATTTAACAGAATCTACAGAAATGAATACTTTTTTTGACAATGTCTGTTTTCAAACTGATAACTGTTCTAGTCCAAGCATTGCTGGTAACATGAAGCAATGGAATTGCAAACATCAAGTATCATTTTGTTGGGTATTAGTGCTCTCTCAATTTGTCAACTGTTGCTGGTATTATACCATAAACTTTATCTTTTATACTAGAGGCCCGATGCTCGAAATCCATGCAAGGGGCTTGGCCCTCTCAGCTGCAGCAGCTTGCCTCTGCTCTCGCAGCCCCAGCTTCATCCGGAAGGTTGTCCAGAAGGTTGTTTGGCTGTCCGATCTAATTAGCATATTATGATTTTATTATTATAGGTTAGGGGCCCAGTGTATGAATTCATGCACCTTGAAAGGAACTGTGGGCTGAGAGGCTGCAATGAGCATAGGGGCAGGTCTCGGGCCATCCTCTGAGACCCCACCTGGTCCCTCCCACCACAACCCCTGGTCCCTCCTGTGGCAGCAGCCACACTCCTGCTGCCACCACTCCCACATACTGACAGCACTGGCCCTGCTCACACCCGCTGATGTTTCGGAGCAATTGGGGCTGGTGCCAGCAGCGGGTGCAAGTAGGGCCAGCACTGCCAGTGAGTGCGAGTGGCAGCTGCTGCCCCCATTGTTTCTCAGGAGCAGGGGGAGGTGGAGAAGGGGCGATCAAGGCCTCAAGGCCGGCAGCCACTGCTCACACGCACTGACAGCACGTGCAATCAGCATTGGTGCTGGCAGTGGGGGTGAGAGGCGGCTGCCAGCCCCAATCATCCCTCAGGAGCAGGGGGAAGTGGAAAAGCCCTGAGGGGCGATCAGGGCTGGCAGCGGGTGTGAGCAGGGCTGGCACGGGCAGCAAGTGCAAGCACTGGGCGCGACTGCCGCATGCAGGAGCAAAGAATTTTCAGTAACCACCAGAGGTTCACCCTGATGACAGCGACCAGTACCCCGCCTTGGTCCGGCGCCCCTGCTCACCTGCTCCACCATCCCATCACAGCCATCCTTCACCATGTTCCATGCTCTGCTGCCCGCTGCTGACACCAACATGTAACACATGCGTCCCCTGATGGTCAACGCACCTCATAGCAATCAATTGTTTGGTTGTTCCACTGTTTGGTCTATTTGCATATTAGGGATACATAGATAGATAGATAGATAGATAGATAGATAGATAGATAGATATCTCATTTAAAAAAAAGTCTAGTGGCACTTCAGGATAAATTTTCTGTATTCAAAGCTTAGTTTGGCTTCACCCACCATTTCAAATCATTTAATCCTGAAAAGGAGTGAAAACTATGTGTTATCAGCTGTTAACATGTTTATTCATTTGGGGGAGACACCCTCTATATTGAGACAGGCAATTAGGAGAACTGATGGAAATTAAGAGCGATTAATTATGAGAACCTTCTTGAAGGCAGGTAGGTGAGCCAGTGAAATGTGTGATGTCCTACATTATTGAAGTTAGATGAAGTAAAAATACATCTTGGATGAATGCACAGAAGTGGATATGAATGAGTCATATATGTGGAGAATATTGTCTCAGTAGGATCTAGGAATCATTCTGAGAATTGAGGAAAATATAAGAATGCATGGAAAAGAATTCTCATGAGATAAATGTCATTGTGTAACTGCCAAGGTTTCATGCTATTAGAAGCCTTGGAATTTTACAAGTGTTATTGGTAATGAGATGAAAAACACATGTCAAAAACAAATCAATTTTGTTATCTAGGTCATGCTGAGGATCCAAAGAGGAGAATAGTTCCATTATTTAAAGAACTTAAAGTCTAAATAGGAGTAATAAATTCTAATATAAAAATATTGCTTAAGAGGCAAACAATGCAAACCATAGAAAGATGAAAGTTGGCATTAAGATTTGGAGAAGGGAGAAATCAAACAAAGCAGTGAGACAGGAGGGGTCAGAACAATAGACAGGGAAGGTGGTCTGCAAGCTGGATCTGGGCAAGCAGGTGGAACCTGTTCACATGCAATGATGTATTGGTTTCAGTCACTTGAAAAGGCTACTGTCACTGTTTAAAATTGAATTTGGATTTTAAATGTCAGCCATTTTAAATGAAGTTGCCTCAAATAGAAGGTGGGCATTTGGGTTAGGAGGGAGAAAAAAAGAAAAATTTTAATTCAAAAACTAAAAGTGGAAAAAAACCAAAATTCACATTATAATGACAAGCATTAAGTAACTTTCAAATGATCAGATATTTGCCTTTCATAAAAATTTTTAATATGTCCGTTCAGTCATATGCAATATTATTTCCAAAATATATTACTTTGGGCTGATACAGAGAAGGAAGGTATTATGACTTGAAGTTTCTGATTGTAAATTCTTTTTTTTAAAAGAAATCTAAACTTAAAAATGCCAGCAGACCATGCAAGTTAAGTCTCTGTATTTACATGACAAGCAGAAGTTCAAGACAGAAACCAATCTCCCTCCATTTAGATTCTGTTCTTTGCCAGTGATACTTTTTGTTGCTAATAACAATCTGGCTTACTTTGCTCTCAGCTCCAGAATTCTTTGTTCTCCAATAAGTCCAAAACTGGTCTCAGAAGAGTGTCAGAGATTTTATTGTTTGTTTGGCTATTATTTTTGAATCCAGGTTTTCTCACACTTGGGGCACCAGCACTGTTGGACTACTCCAGGCAGACTTCAGTGAGTGTTCCCTTTCGTATCACATGCCCTCTACCCCAACTTCCTCCTTTCCTTCATTTAACAAACTTTTAGTAAGTACCGGTATGAGGTGCTGTAAAAGGCACCAGGAAAGTAACTGAAGGGGCCTTATCTGCCTTTTACTTTAGGAAAGGACATCTTTGAGATTAATGCTTCCATCTTGGATGCTACCATGTCATTCATAAGGGGCACTGGACAGAACAGAGGGTTAAAGAAGGCCTCCAGCAGGAGCAGGCGATGTCCAAGCTGTACCCTGAAAATACAGAGGAGGAGCTTCTTGGTGGAGGTGCAGGGACCTATAGGTGAGGCAGAATAGTGAGGGTTTGAAAAGGTAGTTCGGAGAGCCTAGAACAGTGTACAATGGGGGTGCAAAAGTGAGAGGATGGAGGGCTTTGTGTGCCAGACTAAAAATTCTGGGTTATTTTGAGGAGAAAGTGTAGCCATTGAAGGCTTTGGAACAGGGAAGTGACTAACTCAGACGACAGTAGGTCATTCCAGCAACTCTACCACAAAGTGGAGTGGATGATACGGGCAAAGAGTACTTATGGGGCAGCTGTACAAAAATCACCTAAGCATGGGATGAGAGTGCTGTGGGAACTGAGGTGCTGGCAGTGGGGTAGTGAAAGGTTGATGAATTTGAGAAGTAGAAGCAAAAGGACTTGAAACTTCATTAATTTGTTTGAGTCTGAGGGAGGTAAGCGTGGGAGGCAGCGAGATAAAGGGGGAAAAAATCAAGTTAGACAGCTAGGATTCTGGCGTCTGCATCAGAGCTAGAAAATAAGGGAGAAATAAAAAATGTTACAAATTTTATTTTGGAGCTATTCCGCTTCCAAATATTTAGTAATGCATGCATGACCAAGGCTTTAATATGCACTTACTTTATTATTCATCATAAAGTTTTTGAGGCTAGTTGGAGTTATATGTGTAACTAAAGTTTGTGTTATATTTTATTTAATAAATAAAGTTCTTTGGCTTTGTTATTCTGATAATAAAAAACAGTTTATTTATGAGGAAACATTTTTGCCAATTCAACTAACTGTATATTTCAAAACATCGATTATTAATAAGTTGGCTAATATTTTATCTTCCTTAAAATCAGCCTGACATTACTCTTTTTTTAGGGAGTAAAACCCACATATGGATCTTACATTTTAAAATGAAAGACTAGTAATTAGTTCACATAACTAACACATATGCCCAATGGGTAGCTAACTTAAAGATATTCAAAATTATATTTTTACTTTACAGATTTATTTTAAACCAAATTCCATAATTTTATTCCTTTATTTATAAATTTCAATTAAGTGGTCTCCTTAAAAGAATATTCTTTGATTCTCTGATTGGGTCATAGCATACAAAATACTGATGACCTGTTTGTAGAGATGACATTATAAATGTTATCTAAAAATAAGGTAATTCGTTTGGAATTTTTTTTAAAAAAGAATTACTTTTGGGGTTTAGATGAAGAAATCTTTCAATAACAAAAGATTCTACAAGAATGTTGGCAATGGTAAAGAGAAAGGTGTGAATAATGGCAGGCCAGAAAAGCAACTGAATATTACTTTCTTGATTCCAAAGTTTAGTATTTTCATTTATAATAAATGAGTAATAGTGGTTAAATTTTTTCCTGGAATAATATCTATAAACTATATTATGGGAAGTGTTATAAGAGAATGTCTCTTTTCTTAATAACTTCAAAATAAATAGATTTCAACACCAAGAACATAATTCCAAAATGAGTTTAACACTGTGTACTATATATTATTGTTTTGGACCATTTCTGAGGTTTTAACTCCATATTTTTAAGTGTAATAATACCTTTTGCAATATATATGGATGTAGCTGTATATATGGAAGTATCTCTATAAATATGCTCATAAGAAAACAAAAAGAAATGGCCATCTTACCTCAAAATCTTTGTAAGATAAGGCAGAGTAGCAACAATATTTTTAAAATATTTTTATTGATTTCAGAGAGGAAGATAGAGGGGAAAAGATATAGAAACATCAGTGATGAGAGAGAATTGATCAGCTGCCTCCTGCACCTACTGGGGATTGAGCCCACAAGCCAGGCAGGTTGACACTCAACCACTGAACCACACGGGCTAGGCAAGATTTTAATAATGGAGGGTTGTTAAACATTTTTTCATTACCATACACATGAACTCGGATATATATACACACACACGTATATATTATTCCAGAGGCTGAATGAGTAATAAATATATATGGGATATATAAGTAAAGTAGATCTGGATTCAGGACTTAAAGACTTCATGATCTAACACAGATTAATGAAAATGTGAAGTAGGAAGTGGAAAGTGCCTATAAGAATTATAGTAAATTCAGAAAAGAAAAAGATTAACTTAGGCTCAGAAAGAATCAGGAAAACTTCATAAAGGATCACCATTTTATCTGGACCTTGAATAATAGGGATAATTTGAACATATGGAGAAGGAAGGAAGTTAAAAAAAAAACATAGAAAGATAACTACAAACATATCATACTATGAAGCCAGGAACTTGGCTGATCACATCTAAATCCTTGGGACAACCCTATGAAAAAGAGGTTTATCACATTTTAGAGAGGATAAAGCAAGTTCAGAAGTTTCCCTGAGGTCATATGGCTGGTAAATTCCCCCATGAACTTTTGAACTCTAAAGCCCCAGCTCTCTGTCTCAAAGATTTGCCAACATAAACAGAGGACACAAGATTCACTTTTTAATGGGTAGGCAAGGTGCAACAACATCCAGAACAAAATGTAAGGCTTTTCCTTCTTTGTTTACTTGACCTAATGAAGCATAGAATGTAAGAGTATAATAGTCTTAGATAGTATATAGTGTTGACTTCTGTTGTACCAGATACTACAGTACACTAAGAACTTTATGTGTATTAACTCATTCAGTCTCATAACAACTCTGTATTGTATTTTTATTTTATTTTTTGGTTAGTAAACAGAGCCATAGAGAGAAGGAATAAGGCAATTTCCAAGGTCAATGAGCTAAGAAATAGTGAAGTTGGGACTCAAAACTCACTGTTGTCATTAGATGCTATTAACCACTACACTAAAGCACATTAGTAAGCATAGTTATGTGATATACATCGTATATGTGTATGGTTATTATATATAGGGGTAACACACACACACACACACACACACACACACACACACACATACACACACATTTCATACTTAAGAGTGATGTCCAGAAATGCTTGTGTTGATATGTCTGAGTTTAGTAGAATTTGTTAGCTAAAGATTGTACTCCTTGGCATATGATTTTATGTTTTTTTTCTTATTTTAATCATGCATTAAAGATCATTTATTGGGCACTTGTTTTATGCCAGACCTTCTGCTGTGATTCAAAGTTCAGACACAGTCCCTATTCTTAATAAATAGATCTATATGCATTACTTTATTTTTAAGGTTGCTCTTATTGTATTTAATTTCCTTCTTGCTTTGCCAGGAATGCATAGAGAAAATTATTTAATGTCATTAGATTGAAAAGATTCAATATAACCAAAATCTGCTGGTTTGCTGATTATCTGGTAATGAATGAGAATTGTTAATTGATGAATATATGTCATATTGCAATGTCAGTTTCACAGGCAGATTTACTGGGAAGCTAATTAAGCATGATCTTAAGGATTCCTTCATTTTACTGATACTAATAAGAATTAAATCTCAAATCTCTTTCTGAGAAGGCTGTAGAGGGTCTTGAAGAAATAGAATGATTACAATGAGAATTACAAACATCAACAACACAGTGCCTATTATCCCCAAGTGGCCCTTTATACAATTTTTCATCTCAATCATTTGAAACACTTTGCTGGTTTAATTCTATAAGCATATACTAATGAGACAGAATATAGGTATTACCTATATTTTCCTGATATGGTCCCTGACCAAGAAAATTTAAAACAAATTTTGTTTGTTTTTTTGTTTAACTAATATATTTGCCCATGGAAAGAGCTGCTGATTCTTGCTTTCCAAGAAAAATTATCTTTCCAAAATATAATACCTAGAAAAATCTTTGCCTTTGAATGGACTCTACTTAATGCATAAATCGTATATTTATTGCACAACTTCAGATACCAACTTCTCAAGGGCATAATGGCATTAAAACTTGTAATTTAAGCTCATTTAAATGTTAAGTGTAACTTTATTCTCTTGTTCCTCTCTTTTAATCTGAGTTTTCACCATCTCATAGATTTTTAACTTGACTGCCATATAGTAATAACCAATAATTTGGCTATATTTCTGTGCCAAATCATTCGTTCATTCTTTGTTTCAAGCAGTATTTATTGAGAGCCTCTGATGTGGCAGATGTTGCTCTAGGGTGATGAGAACAACAGTGAACTAGACAAGGAGGTTTCTGCTTTCATGGAAAGTGACAGGCCCAAGAGAAGGTGACTTTCACAGTACACTGTGGGGTTTAGCAAGCTACACCAAAGGAGGATATAGCTCCTAGCAAAATATACTTTCTTTTTCATGAATGTTTCATCTTCACTTGCAACTTATGAAACCTGTCAGTCATTTCTGTAAAACTGAATTTTTTCAGCTCTCACATGGGGTTGCTATTGATTGCAGAATTTACAGAAATCTCCTTTCTGAGGCCAAGTCCATGTCTCAGAGCTGCCCATGTAGAGATGGTCAATACAGCTTGACCAGTAACCGTTATTTGGCTGTCTATGGGAACATCTGGATCTTTGACCTCACAAGTGGTAGCACAACAGCAAGCCCTTATCCCTGTGGAGAAGTGTTTGTTCTTTTGTGGCTCAGAGGCCCTGTGTTTGCATGTGAGGCTTGATGTTCTGGAAGTCATTTTCTTTAGCACTGGGGTTATTTAATTCCAACGGCTGGTTTGAATTTCTTTCAAAACTATAAGTGTATAGGATTACATTTAATTGTTGGTTTATGTACAGGAGCATTACTGCAGTGAGCTGCAAGGAGCACATTATAAGTACTCCTTTGTCCTGAGTAAATATTCATTCAGTTACAGGCTGGATGAGGTCCCATGAGTCTCTGCATTGTGACGTCTGTATAATGACTCGGAGATACTGCTGACATTATCTATTAAGCTTTCACTGTCTATAGGGTCATATAAAGTAGCTTTGAAGTTGCAGTGTAAATTGAGAAAACCAATGTCTAAAGCTTGGACACTTCGACCAGATGGCTGCAGTTTGGTAATTGTGAATACAAATTATTGGCAACACACAGGTCAGACCAAAAAAAAAAAAAAAAAAAAGCAGCTGTTCCAAGTGCTCACAGTGGCAGTCTTCCAAGGTGGCTGGGGGACAAATGGAGACACTGCTGCATGGTACGGCAGCCTCAAGGGCAGGTTCAGATTTCACTCTGACAGTAACAGTCAAGTAAAGGAATGATTTTCTTGAAGTAGAGCATGCTCCCCCAGTGGTTTCTGAGGTTCCTTTCCAAGTGTCATGGAAGGACGTTTGTTTAGAACACCAGTTCCTCCATCTTCTGGAATCCAGGAGCTTGACTACTAATCAGCCCTTTCCATGTGTTCTGTCTTCACTCCAGGAATGATTTGAAAGGTCCTGGTCTTCATAATATATTCATGCTAGACTTAGAAACTTGCCAAGTCACATTCTCATTTCAGTGATCTACTACCCTTCATAAGGGCCACACTGGACTGCACTTAATTCAAATAAATCTATTGAACTGTGAACCCCCTGTGAGAGGTAATTAATACTGGAGGGTCAAAACAGATGAACATTCCAGTGGTGTCCCCTAAACATCACGGATTGTCAAAACTATGGTTATTAGGGGAAATGATGGAATTGTCATTAAACCCTCAATATGAGGTTCTGCCTCACATAGCAGAACCCTTTTCCTACCTGAGGATACTGCCAGGTGTGTTGAGAAGCAACGTGGGTCAGCAAAGTTGGCTGCTGCACTGTATCCCCATTATAAAAGCTTTCTAAACACTTTTGGGATTTTTCTACTGTCTTGAACAGATGGCCTGTGACCTGCAGTAACTTCGTTCAGATCCATGGCCTGTGGAATCCAGGCTCATCTCCAATCACTAAATGAAGTCCCACAGGGTCATTTATGATCTGGTCCCTGCCAACTTTCCCAGTCTGGTGTCTCTCCATTACTCAGTTCTCCTGATTATCTGAACCTCATCTCCTTTTAGTCATTCTTAACTTCCTTCCTCAATTATCTTTAGGCTTTTGCATCTATAGTTTACCTTACCCTGAACACATACCCTTATCTTGTGCTTCAACTCCCACTGAAGACTTGTTGAATATTAGTTCCTCTCTCCCCTATCCAACCAGAATAGAGTATTCAGGAACTCTTACACACCCTTCAAAGATGTGGCCAGTATATGTGAACAACTATGAGAAACCTTGTCTTTCCCAAACCCATTTGGGTTCTCTCTCCTTCCTCAATGCAAGGGTAATTGTGCATCAGGTAGGATTAGACAATTTCTGGGCCTCAGTCCAGTAACTAAATGGTCTATAGCAGGGGTGAGCAAACTTTTTGACTCGAGGGCCACAATGGGTTCTTAAACTGGACCGGAGGGCCAGAACAAAAGCAACCTGACCATGCTGGCACTCTCATCTTGTGCTGCTGGTGAAGGAGTGGAGGGGAGAGCAAAAGAACCCTTCGCTCTTTGGGCTCAGTGGGCCAAATAGAACAGCCAAACAGGCCTGATCCAGCCCGTGGGCCGTAGTTTGCCCATGGCTGGATGGGTTCCTATGAAATATTTCCACTACACAAAAAGTCAGCTTAATCTTTCTAATTAGGATTATAGACATGCACAATTGATTTGAGAATAATGGAATCAAAATAGAGAGGTTCTGCTTGATTTATTTAATAAATTTAGCATAAGCAGATATATTAGCACCATTGCTCCAATGAAGGTTTGGAAAATGAGTATTTTGAATGAAATATTCAAAAAAAGTGAGACTTTACTTTAGACCATCCAGTCCTTCCCTTTTAGGAACTGAAAATAGTTCTAGTATTTGTTGGGCACTTCTATCTCACATGTGCTGTAGACTTCTGTCCCTTTATACATGCCTCAGGGAACTTGAGGCTTCCCAGCACAATGAATGGCTCAAGGTCTAGATTAAGGAGATAACGTGGAGTAATACTATATGGCAACTGAAAAAAAAAAAGCCATAGTTTTCATGGTTTCTCTTCTTCAAAATAATTATATATTTTAAAGGTAATAACTACTGAGTACTTAGATTTATCAGGTACTATTTTAAGTGCTTAATATATACTAACCCTCATTTAATCCTCAAAGATGCAGGCAGTAATATTACCTTCATTTTACAGATAAGGAAACAGAGACAAAGAATTGTTGGGTTACTTGCTCAAGGTGACACATCTAGTAAATGCTGGAGTCTTGATTCAAACTCAAGGGCCCATATTGGGATCATCATAAAACCCTGGAGTGCAAAGTCCCCTAAGTCCATGGGGACTTGCTCATTTGCTACATCTGTAAATGACTTAGTTGGCCACAGTCACCACCTAGATCCCTCCCAGATTTATAGTGTGTGTTTTCAGTGCTGGATATGTCCTGTCCAAGCTGCAAATCCTCACGCAGTCCATCTTCCTTTCCTGTATTCTTTCAGATCAGCACCTCGCATTAGACTCTGCTCTCTCTCCCTCATAAAGGCTACTGCTCTACCCAGCTCTGAGCTTCTTGCCCAATCCTGCCCTGCCAACCTCTGCTCTTGAGACCTTCAGTTTTGCAGGTTGCCCTCTGAGGGTCTGGTGCTCTCCAACATGGGAGGAGCAAAAATGTCTTCTCATAGAACGCCGTGACTTTGAGTATTAGTAGAACTGTGTTTTCTAACTTGTATGCAACGCAGCCAGATGGCTCTCTCCTACTTCCACCTCCTTCCTTCCACAAAACAACACACACAGCAAGTCCCATTGTGGGTTTCAGAGTATACAAGATGCTTTCATATACTAGTATATTACATTATTTCACTAGAGGGGTGAGCATTGTTACTCCCTCTGCTCAACAAGTGAATTCAGAAAGATAAGCAATAATATGTCCAAGATCACACAGCTAGTGAAGAATTTGATTATTTTTTTTGCAGTTACCGTTTTATGCAGCAATCTGTACTGCTTCCTAGTTTCTCTAAAGCAAAATGACTGTTGACTTCTTCTTTATAAACTTGTTCTGTGTGAGCTGAATGCTTACGGCTTTAGTTGTTTGCTTTCACAGAAGTGTCTATCTCTTTGAAAAACTAGCTGCAGCTAGTTACCAGCAATTAGAGTCCTGAGAAGGTAAACAAAAGATGAAATTGTATTGCAAATTTTTTACATAATTTTTTTCTCTATCTATCAAGATTTGTAGCATGGGTATTTATGTCTGATAAAAGGGAAGGCTCAGCACCCATACCAAAATTATGCCCAAAAAAGCCTTAGACCAACATGCATACTCAGTTTCGATAACTGGGTATGCTAAGGAGATAACCCAGTTATAGTCTACCTGCCATCAGCTTTCACAGGCACAGATTCTAGAAAGACTGTGCTCGCCTGCCGGGAGGCTGTAGCCATTGTTTTGCACAATGAAAAAAATGTGGTTTTCAATGTGTCTAATAAAAGTCAAGGTGTCACATGAAGAAATACTTCATGAACTGGAGAATGCAGCCCAAAACAGTGGCTCTGACCCTGTGAGCCCTGACCCTAGCAACTCGCAGAGGGCGGTGGAACCAGACCACATACATAGATAGTACCCTGGCCTTTCTACTGCCCTCTACTGTCCAAGCATGAAATGACAGAAAACCCAGTTATGCGTTCTGGACATTTGCTTGGTAACTTCAAAAAAAAAAAAAAAAATGTACTCTTGAGCTGAAACCAGGTTTTCCAAGTTTTGGTTCATAATAAGTAGTTTTTAAACATTTAAAAATAGGGGTGTGTAATAAAACGCTGAGAGACTCTCTGGAGATCGCTGCTGCTGGCACTTCTCTAATAGAAAGCATACGCCATTGAGCTAACATTTTGTTCTTTGACTGAAGAAGAAAACAAAGCTGTTAAAAGCCGGTAGGCTCATTTCCAACAGCAATAGCATTAATATCTTTCAAGTCACTCCTGACCATAGCTAATTAGAGGTTTATGGAGGATGGCCCTTCCTGCGGGGTCACCTCAGGTTATGTAGCCACAGATATGCCGCCGACTGTTGGCGACAATGGATTTGTTAAGAATTTCAGCTCGAGGTGATTATCTTTTTTTTGTTCTTTTGCTGGTGTGCTTCTTATTTTGACTGGCTGGGTTCGGGTTGGACCAGGAGGCCCCGATTCAAAGGCAGTGCCAGGTTGTTGCTGGAGATCTGCAGTGACAGGTTGTTGAAAACTTATTAGTCTGACGTTTTAACAGCCTGCCCCGGGATGGAAATCTGCTCCTTCACTGGAAAAACTTAGAAAGGAAAACATGAGCTCAGGCTGAAATCAGTCCCGGTTCCAAATGTGCTGTCCTCTGGCACCAGAGTGCCAAAGGCTGCCACAGTGTTCAGAGTTTCAGGCCTGGCGGTGCCACCCACACCGTAGATGGACTTGGGGGCCACTGTAAAGTAGGAGACCCTGAACACGCACCCTCTGGGAGCTGGGGCCACTGTGATGGGTTCAAGACGAGGTGCTAATGGCTTCGGCAGGAGCAGGAGTCGGTCCAGCGTGAGGTTTCAACTGTGTGGTTAGTTGTCTTTCTGCTCATAGCCATTGTGTGTAAGAATCCAAAAAGAAGGAATAAGGAACACCTCAGGCTTGGTACCCATTCTAAGGTAGAAATGGGTAAAAAGATTGCGGCCAATACTATTGTTAAAAGCTATTATTTGTTAGAAAGCTAGATGAATTCATTAAGCATCTTTGCTCTTCAAAAGCAAACCTGGCCTCTCTAGCCAGACCAGATTTTTTTTTTTAATTACCATTAGACCCTAGTTTCCTCCAATCTCAACTGTGACTACAGCTGTGATTAAGCCCTCTACGTGGAGGACACAGCACAGTTTGCGCCCATACTCAGCATCTGAAAGGGTTTCTGGGCTTTGCATAAACAACTGCCTCTGCCCAAATGGACCCCCTCTTTTGCCAGACAACTCCTTCCTATCCTTCAGACAGGCCTGTGGTCAACTCTTTTTGGAAGATGTCTCTGATAGCCCTAGGTAGCTTTGGGTGCACACCATTGGGGTGTCCGTAGCCTTCTATAGTCTGACTTCAGACCAGACTGTTAACTTCCTGAGACAGCATCTAGCCTAATCTCATTGGATTTTGTCTCCCTACCCATGGTACAGTGCCTGCACAGAGTAGGTACTCAATACTGATCCATTTTGAATGATCGTTTATTCATTTACTCATTTGATCAAGATTAATGAAGTTGCAAGCTTCCATGCCTTTTAGGAAGTTTGGTCTCTTAACAGAAGCTTTATTTATTTATTTATTTATTTTATGATCTACAGACCTAAAACATTTTCTCTCTAGGCCTATCTCCTGGGAGTCTGGCTTTGGTTAGTTTCATTCAGTTCCTTCTGGGAGAAAAATGTGAGTTGGGAGGTGAGGCAGATGTTTTAAAATGTCTTCTCAATGTCAAGTTTCCCCTTTCGTCTTCCCCACTGCAGCTCCATACTCTGTGGCTGCCTCGGATGGCAGCATTTACCAGTACACATACTTAAATCTCCAGGAAAAGAAGTCTCTTCTGGTGCTACCCAGATCATCTTAAACCTCAAGGATAGCCCACAGAATTTCAGTAAATAATTATCTATTCATTCATTTCATTAACATTGGGAGTGCCCATTGTGCATTAATAATCATGATAGTGCATAGGGGCTCAAGGGCGATCAAATAAAACAGATGCATCACCATACAGGACTGTGTCTTGTTAACTAAAGACCTCACTAGAGAAGTCCTTCTGTGGCAAACTGGCAGGAGTTAAGTACTTAGAGATGGAGTGAGGGTGGGGATGAAGGCAGCCTGCCCCGAAGCCTGGCCCTCCAGGCTGTCTCTTTTGCTCCTGGCATAGGTGACACGTCCTTCACTTTCCACCAAATAGTGGCCGTAGTTAACACTTTTTCAGCTTAGCAAACTCGGGTTTTTTTACCCAAATGAATCTACAGGTCATGGGCTCTTTTTGTTTTGATTTGGTTTAATGATCTAGCGAGCACAGTCAAGGAAATGTTGGGGTTTTCTGCATTTCTACAGTAGCATCCAACATTTCATCACTAGCAACATGAGTGTCAAAAAGCAACGGTGCCAATAACTTTCTAATCCCTGGACCACTGCCATGGTGGAGTGTCCTTGAAGCCAACAACTTCAGCGATGCCTCCTGCTTCTTTCTTCCCATTCCCAATGGGAGCCTACCACAGCTTCCCTCATAAGCCAGTTTTGCACTTTCTCTGAGAGGCCGGTCCTTGAGCTTGCTCCTCCGATGATTTTACAAGCATCCGCTTCCATGTATTAGATTCCTTTCTGCTATAAAATAAAACTCTAAGGATGAGGGGGAAAAATCACCAAAAAAATCACCATGTATTACTTATTTGCTGATAACATCTGACATTAATTGCTTGCAGAAAGCAGTATTACCTCAGCTGACATTGGGGAAACCTCTAAGCAACAAGGATTTCTGTTTGAGGTTTGATTTGCTAATGTTTCCTCCCATCCAAAGATATCAAGACACCTGCCCTAAAACGATTAGCTGCAGGAGGCCTAATGGGAGACTAATGCATACTGATGATAGTAAATATGCATGAAAATAAAGACTAGGAGAGCTTTTTTAGAGGCAGGGGGAAAAAAAACAAACATTAGCTGGTTGAAGAAAGCCAGAAGTAGTGCCAACTGAACAATGTGTGAACATCTTACTGTCTAATGTTTTTTTTTTTTTACTTTTTTCAAGTATTACAGGTACATTATTATGTGAATTTTATTGTCATTTAAGAAAAAAATTTTCTTAATAAAAAGAGGTTTGCTGAATACGTTAGTGTGATTTTAGAAAGTATAGCTTTCACAACTAATTTTATGATGAAAGTAATGAAGAAATACAGTTGATTAAGAGGAATATGTTTGATTGAACTTTTTTCCTGGAACACATGATTTAGTTCATGGAAATTAAATATTTTTAATTAAAAATACTAATATAGATGTGGTATTTTACAAAATTCATCTTTTTCTTGCTGAATAAAAGGTATTTTAGATTTAATATAGGGAATTCTTAATAAATATGAATTAGCAATGAACTGTAAAATATTCTGACTTTAAAAAATTAGGAGTATTTCTTCATTTTTAATCCTAAATTATAGTATAACAATTAAAATAGAATTTTTGCAAATGAGTTAGGTTTATTAGTTTGTATTTTTGTCTTACAATCCTATCTGCAATAATTTAAATCATTCCTATCCTTAATGAATTAAAAACTAATCTTGCAATAATTCTGTGATACAAATAATATTACCTTGTTTTATAAATTAAAAAGCAACCTGGCCTGCGTCTACCTATGAATCAGGAGGTCAAATTTCGATTCCTGGTCAGGGCACATGCCTGGGTTGCAGGCTCAGTCCCCTGTGTGGAGTGTGCAGGAGGCAACCGATCAATTATTCTCTCATCATTGCTGTTTCTGACTCTCCCTCTCCCTCTCCTTTCTTCTCTGAAATCAATAAAAATATATTTTAAAAGAAAAGAAAAAGCAGCCTGGCTGGTGTAGCTCAGTGGTTGAGCAGTAGCCAGGAACCAAGAAGTCACTGGTTTGATTCCCAGTCATGGCACATTGCCAGGGTTGCAGGCTCAATCCCCAGTAGGGGGTGTGCAAGAGGCAGCCTATCAATGATGTTTCCCTCCCATGGATATTTCTATTTATCCCTCTCACTTTCTCTCTTTCTAAAGATCATAAAAGCATATTTTAATGATAAGGCAAGTTTTATAAAACCGAATAAGTTGCATTTGAACTTGGATCAGTCTAATCCAAAGCCTACATTCTAATAATGGCAACTCATTCAAACAGCTACTGGCTAATAAATGAGGGAAAGGGATGTAAATACATGTAGTCTACTAGGCCAAGGCAATGAGGAAGCCAACAGGAGCCAATATTTTGGAATCTATGTATTAATGTCAAGCATCAGTAAGTTCTCAGTTTTCATTCTCTCACTCATTGGAACTAAGTATTCTCTACTGTATGTTATCTCACTTCCTCAATTTTCTACACTTTTAAAACAGTATAATAAAAGTATGAGATGCTAGATGTACAGCACTTAGCTCATAGTATGGGCTTAATATATGTTAGCTGGTCCACAACTATTTCTTAAGGGCCTAGTATGTATAAGGCACCAGAGTTGCAATAATTAGGCATGTTAGCAACACTGACTGTAAAACTGGTTTGCTTCTTTATGGTCCAAGAGAGTGATAGGCATTACACATGAGTTCCTATGCAGCATATCCTATTTGCTATGGGAGGAATGCATGATCCAGGCGGATCCGTCCCTGGCAGGACTCTAGCCCCTTGGATGGAGATTTTGAAAACTGTGCCCTCCTATTTGGAGGCAATGTTGACTGGGAGACATGGGCATTAACAAGGAGAGTTGGTCTCAGTTTTTCAGGCACAGAAGACAAAACCAAGATGGAGATTTTATGAAGAGATGAGAATCTGAGAATTAGGTACAAGTGTGGTGATCACAACCAAATCAAAGTCAAGGCCTTACAACGGGGGAGTCTGGTTGGGGATTCTGCAAGGGAGAAAGGCAGCAGCACCTGAGAACGCAGGAGGGCATGAAACCTTCCCCTATGGCAGATCCTGCAGTTTTCTGAAACTTGGACTCCATGGCTTAACCCAATTAATCTCCTAAACTGGATCAAAACTCTTGGTTGCACAGCAACCAGAGATACCTGGCAGACAAGACTCCTTAAGTACTAGTATCAATGAGAAAAAAAAAACACTGGAAACAATCTTGGGGGGGGGGGGGGTAGGGAGGGCGGGGAAGCAGAGTACCAAGTCATGAGACCAATCAGATTCCCCTCTGGGCATTGCTTTAAAATCTATTACATTATCTGGTAACTTTACAAAGCAGGGCAATTAAAGGTCTAGTCAGAAGTGCCTCAGGCATTTCCCAGGCAGCCAGAGAAATTAGACCAGGAAGAGGTCTGCCTCAGAGTCACCAGAAGGGCCACCCTGGTGGCCCTTGCTGCTCAGTCATTAGTTTGTGTAGTTAGTGAACCCTGGCAGGTCTGGGCTATTAAGGAATGCATGTGTCATGGGAGTCTCTGAAACTTCTCCTGGCCCTGGCCGGTTTGGCTCAGTGGATAGAGTGTTGGCCTGTGGGCTGAGGGGTCCTGGGTTCAGTTCTGGCCCAGGGCGCATGCCCAGTTTGTGGGCTCAGTCCCCAGTGGGGGGCGTGCAGGAAACAACTGATCAATGATTATCTCTCATCATTGATGTTTCTATCTCTCTACCCCTCTCCCTTCCTATCTGAAGTAATAAAGAAATATATATATATATATATATATATATATATATATATATATATATATATATATTAGAAAAAGAAAGAAAGAAACTTCTCCTGGTATTGTGTCCAGGAAAGAGAGCAAGACCCTCATGGCATCACCCCACCACACCCATCTGGCTCTTGAGAGACATATGTAAGGCTGCTCTTGGGCTTTGGGTAGCTGTGAGAAGTTAATGCAACCTCCATCCATCTTTTGCTGCAAATCCCTGCAAGTAAAAAAGGGAAAGCTCTTCAGTCCTAGCACATGTGTGGGCTTTGTCAATAACAAAGGGTCAGGAACCACTCCAGTTACTTCCTTATAGAGCCCAGAATATGAACTGATAGAACTTGCTAGCTAACACTTTGTTTTGCCAAGAAATTGAAAACATTTTAAATGATCTTTCATTTAAAAATAGTTATTAACTCTTTCAGGTCATAAAAAAAAAATACCACTTTAAAAAGCAGGTGATGCAGGAAGTGGATGCTAGCAATGTGAAAGCTTTTAACCTCTGCCAAAACACAGACAAAACAGAAACTGACAGTCGGTCCAGACGCCACGGTCATTAATCCTCACATTTGCTTTCTGATATGGCTTTGTGGCATATATTAGCATCCCTTGTTACTTACAAAGAAATGAAGCATGAAGAGATTAAAGTGGCATGATAAATATCACTCATAATACTCTCCGTGCAGTATCTATTGCCCTTTTGCAACCTTCAGACTCACCCTGTCTTCCTCTTCTGCAAATCCATTTTCTTGGCTCACCCAAGCAATCCGGTCCCTTTTCATGGCCCAACATAAGCCACTCCAAAAAATGGGATGATTTGAATGTTATTGAGCCTCTTGGTGCCAGCAGATTTCTTAGTTACGGGTGAAGAACATGAATTCTCACATTGTCTTATAAAGTATGTATTGTAGATACAGTTGACTTTTGATTTAGTGGGAGTTAGGGGTGCTGATGCCCCCACCCAGTTGAAAATCTGTGTATAATAAGACTGCCCTGCGCATAAGTGGATTTCCAACCAAGATGGAAAATACTACTACTATAAAGATTGACAGGAGTGAAATTAAACAAGTTGTGAACAGGGAAAGAAAGAGGAAAATGGGCAGAGTAGCAGGTCTTCCATCTTACTAAAATTATGTAGTGAGAACAAGTTCAGCCTGTGGTACTAAGTGGCCTCTGTAAGCCCGAGGTAAATGGGTGCCAAGACGCAGTATGCAAAGGGCCATTTTTATATTTGAGTGTTGCCTGTGGGGGCAATTTTTCTTATTAAGAAATAGTTGAAGCATAGAAAACAGCTTAGAAAATAATTTAAGGAACAAACCATTCCAATAGTTCTCTCCCCACCCACCCATCTGCAATTTTGTTTTCTGTGGTTTCAATTACCCACTGTCAACCGTGGTCTGACAATATTAGATGAACATTTCTAGAAGTAAACAATTCATAAGTTTTAAATTGCCTGACATTCTGAGGAAGTATGATGACATTTCATGCCCTCTCACCAAGGACGTGAATCATCCTGTTGTCCAACATGCCCATGCTTCATACGCTCCCCGCCAGTTAGTCACTTAGTAGCCACTTTGATGATTAGATGGCTGTCACAGTATCTTGGTGCTTGTGTTTAAGTCATACTTATTCTATATAATAGAGAGGTAATATGCAAATTGACCGTCACTCCAACACATAAGATGGCTGCCATCATGTGGACACAAGATGGCCACCACAAGATGGCCTGAAGGGGAGGGCAGTTATGGGCAATCAGGCCAGCAGGAGAGGATAGTTGGGAGGGACCAGGTCTGCAGGAGAGGGCAGTTGGGGGCAATCAGGCCTGAGGGGAGAGTAGTTAGGAGTGACTGGGCCAGCAGAGGAGGGCAGTGGGGGTGACCAGGCCTGCAGGAGAGGGCAGTTAAGGGCAACCAGGCTGGCAAGGGAGGGAAGTTAGGGGTGCCCAGGCTGGCAAGGGAGGGCAGTTAGAGGTGACCGGACAGATAGGGAGGTTAGTTAGGGGCAATCCAGCCGGCAGGGGAGCAGTTAGGTGTTGATCAGGCTGACAGGGGAGTGGTTAGGGGATTATCAGGCTGGCAGACAGAAGCAGTTAGGCACAATCAGGCAGGCAGGCAGGCAGGCAGGCAAGCAGTTGGGGGCCAGCAGTCCTAGATTGGGAGAAGGATGTCCAGGATTGGGCCTAAACAGGCAGTTGGATATCCCTCAAGGGGTCCCAGAATGGAGAGGGTGCAGGCTGGGCTGAGGGACACACTCATACTCGTGCATGAATTTTGTGCTCTGGGCCTCTAGTTTTACTTAAAAATGGCCTCAGATTGCAAGACCAGTGATTCTGACAATTCAGATATGCCAAAGAGAAGCCATAAAATGCTTTCTTTAAGTAAAAAGGTGAATGTTTAATTCTTCAAAAAAAATATTGCATGCTGAAATTTCTAAAACATACCATAAGAATGAAATTCATGCTAGTTTGCTGAGATGGAGAAGGAGACAGACCACATTCATATAACTTTTATTACAGTAGATTGTTATAATCTATTTTATTCATTAATATCTTACTGTGTCTAATTTATAAATTTAACTTTATCATACACAATTATGTGAAGAAAAGAAATATAGCATATAGTATATATTGGGTTCAGTACTATCCATAGTTTCAGAAATCCAGTGGGGTTCTTAAAACGCTTCCCCATGGATAAGGGGAGACTACACCATAGAAAAAGTTGATAAGTCCTGAATGCCCTTCAGCATTCATTATTCTGTATACCTTCCCTCTCCCTGAACTTGATGTTCATTATGCACTGCCTGTTTTTATGTTATTCCTGTAAATTAATGTATCCATAAACTATATGTTCTAATTTTAGATATTTTCAATAAGATAAAAAATTAAGAGAGTTTTATTTTTATATGATTTAAATATTAGATATGTATTATATGATTTGAAAATTATATATTTTATAATATTTGAACATTATACAGTATGAATATTTACATGAGACAATTATGTGTATGTTTTTACAGTGTATGTAGTCCTAGTTTATTCATTTTAACTACCATGTAGTATTCCAAGGTGTGAATAACATACTATTTATCTATTTTGTAGCTGGACATTAAAGTTATATATGAAAATTTTTTGATTATCAGTTTAGAAGATGACTTGCTATGTTATAGAGTAATACACATTTCAACTTAGGTAATTTTTAAGTAGAATCTAATAAAATTTTGCCAATTTTCCTCCAAAATGGTCCTATCATTTTATATTCTAACCTATAATGTGTAGGAGTATTCATTTCTGTACATTTTTTTATAACACTTGTTATTGCCAAATTTCTAAGTGTTGCCATACAAGTGAGTTCAAAATAGGCCTCATTTTATCTTTAATTTATTGGTTACTGCTTATTACTACGATTGATTAAATATATTCTGTGTTTATTGAACATTCAAATTTCTTCTTCCATAAAATTGCCTGTTCATATTCTTTATAGATTTCTCTATTTGTTATTTTCTTATTTCTTGGGAGGATTTTAAAAACATATGCAGGTACCAACTATTTGGCAATCACATACATAAATGTGGTCTAGTCTGAAATAACTGATATCTCTAGAGTTTGCCTTATGTAAAACTTTTAACCAGCAAGTTAAAACTAGAATATAGACAAGAAAGTTGATATTTTCATAAGTCTTTGGGTTAGGGAGAAGCACTTATGAATGCCACTTTTTCATCATTTTCTTACTGTTTTTCTCCCCAAGTTCAGAGAGTTAAGTATAGGCTACTGACTTGGTGCTTAATAATATCTCTGCTTGATTGCAGAGTGGCTAGTTTAGAATAGCTTTGGTACTATATAAGGACCAATGTTGAGAAGAATTAATTCATATTATTAGGTCTACTGGACTGCATATCTCCCACTCTGGCCATTCCTCCTCTTAGAAGCACACAGACTCATTTCTAGGCAGGGGCATGAGGCATGCGGGAAAAATCGATCCCAACTTACCTCTCAAATACTTTACTTTCAGGGAATTCTCTATTCATGACATAAGTTCCTAGACTCAGGTAACCCAGGAGAACACGAGGAGTAGAATAATATCATGGTAATGTCAGGTTACATGGACTTGTTGCCTTGAAAATGCTGGTATAAAATCCTAAAATAATGATGGCTTTTTTTCTTTTTTCTTTCAGAGGTGTGGTGAACTCTTGTTTGAAAACCCTGATCAGAATGTCAAATGTGTTTGCATGCTAGGTAAGAAGGCTTTTCATTTTAGATATATTAAGCATGTTGATGTCACGTGACTTATTGTTGTTCTGTTGCCTTATTAACTGTCTTTGTTCCATATTGCAAAGGCCTATAGGCTTTTTATGGTTTAAAGACATCTTTAACACATTTATCTGGGGAAGACTTGATAAAAAAGGTTTTGATTTTAATAACTGTCAGTAAGTCATGAACCATGACTTTTTTTAGATCATCAGCATAACACAGAATTGGGTGCTTTGTATTCAGGGGATTGTGATGAAAAAGCAAGAAGAATCAGACTGATTCTTAGATTAGAAATGATAAGCTAGGTAAGTAAGCTATTTAGAATTTAGATCAACCCAAAGCCCTTACTCACAATGCCTGGGAGAAATACTTATTCGAACTAATCTGAAGTCGGCACAATTACCCACACCGACTTGTTTTCTCGTGCTACAAAATATACAATAAACTAATTTTTACAGAGCTGAAGTTACATGTATGAATTTATAACATTAAAATTATAGTTAAGGCATATAATTCTTAAAAATCAACTGTCTAGTCCCTTACTATGAAAGCGCATGACATAAGGATTCTAACTTTAAGCCTGTTTTCATGAATTTTATTCACACTTGCTCTAAGAATGAAGCAGTGAAGTACTTTCATTTTTCCTTTTTACCTCTTTCTTTTAGTATTGGGTATGTCCAGGTTACCGTTAGTCAATATCAAAATTGAGTCTAGTGAGATTATAATTTCTCAACACTTAAGACGTGTTTTGGGCTTTTCAAATGGTGAGATCATGCGTGACTTTTCTTTCTTTCTTTTTGTCTCTCTATGTTTTTCAAGTGTTCAACAAAGAGATTTTAGGTTCTCTGATTTCTGAGGGTACAAAGATTATTTTCTTATTGTTTGTTTGCATTACTAAAACCTCACCCAGGCACATGCCAAAATTTGGATAACTTATCCCAGTAGTGAAGTAGACATAATTGGAGACGTGTTAGGAGTATGAACTGCACTTTGGGTGATCAACACTCTGGCTGCTACATGTTGGAAATGAGTTGGGGGCTGTTTTTGAACTTTTTTGTCACAAAGTCACTTTTCCTCCAAACAAATGGGTTTTCTGAAACTGAACACGCCGATGCAGAGTGCATGTAATCCCTGCAATCCTGTGCCATGTGTCATAGATGAAAGTGCCACCCATTAACAAACAGCCCATGAAATAGCGCAGAAGTTGCCAAATAATATGAAAGTCAGAAACTGAGGTTTGTGGTTCCATGGCAAATGGAAGCCTTCCAGAACAAACATGCCGGGTCTGTTGCATCAGGAATGGCCTAAGGGCTCATTGCACAAATGTAACAAAACAATGTACAACAAAACACTGTGGAACTTCCTTAGGTTTTCTGAATTGTAACATATAACACATATGCATGCATCCATAGACACACCTGTGTACCCACACAAGCATACATGCATATGTACACACCCAGCAATTTCACATTTCCAAGTTCAAGATCTCTATTTTGTTCCTTTCTTCTTAGCTAGAACCTAAAAAGCATGGAGTTTTGGTCAAGGGGATGAAGTATGTATGCAATTATTTTACATAACCAGTTAATATACTTGCAGTATTCAAAAAACAAACAAGGACACATGTTTAAGGCTCTGTGTTTCCTAAAGTCTGTCTCAGATAGAGGGAGCTATGGCTGATATAAAACTATATAAAGAACTACATGTATACTGTGTTTTTACAAATATATAATTTTTATATATGTGTACTTATATAATTTTAGTGATAGAAAAAAATAACCTTACTTGATTCATCATATTTTTTTCTGCATTTTATAGCTTTCCAACCATCAGCATGTATTAGTTTTATAGTAGGAAAATAAATAAAGAAGAAAGGACCTTGGGGCAGTGAAACTGCTCTGTATGCTACTATAATGGTGGCTATATGTCACTATACATTTGTTCAAACTCATAGAATATGTAACACCATGAGTGAATCCTAACATAAACTCTGATTTCGGTGGTAACTATGTGTGAATGTAGGTTCATCAACTGGTAACAAAGGTACCACTCTCCTGGGAGATGCTGATAGTAGGGAAGGCTGTGCTTATGTCCAGACAAAGGGTATGTAGGAGATCCCTACACAGTCTGCTCGATTTTGTTGTGAACCTAGCACTGCTCTAAAAAAAAGGGGGGGGGGAGATAAAAGAACCGAGGAGAAAGCTGAAAGCAGCATGAGTTGTGGTTCTGTCAGTTCCAGAGAAGTTCTGAGAGGTTGTCCAGGGACAGCACCCTGCAGAACTTCGCTGAGAACTAAGAGACAGGCAAGCCTTTGTTTGGGCTCTATCATCTAGCTGATTGTTTTCTCACAGGAAAATTAAAATATATTTGACCCTTTTAGCAGTCCATCTGTTTTTCAAATAAAACTGTTTTTTCTGGGTCCACTTTTAAAGTAAACCATCCGCTGGAAGGAAATTCAGTGGCTTCCCTAAAATATCTAGCTTTTAAATTACAACCCATTACGGTTGTCATTGCAAAGAGCAGTGTTGAATACCAGTGCTCTGCTAAGATGTCCAATCTGCAATTATAAACTAATAATAAGGGGGAAATATTGTTTTATATGAAATTGTGCTCATAGTCTGAGCCTGGTTAATCCAGTGCTCATATCGCATCTATAGTAATAAAAGCATAATATGCTAATTAGACTAGACAGCTGAAGACCTTCTGGACATCATTCCAGATGTCCTTTCCAGACGAAGCTGCTGCAGTGGGGGCTGAGGCAGAGGCAGTTAGGGGCCATCAGCCAGGCAGGCGAGCAGTTAGGGGTGATCAGGCAGGCAGACAGAATGGTTAGGGGTGCTTAAGCAGGCAATCAGAGGTGTTAGGGGTGATCTGGCAGGTAGGCAGGGGGTTAGGGGCAATCAGGCAGGCAGTTAGAATGGTTAGGGGTGATCAGGCAAGCAGGCAAGTGGTTAAGGGAAATCAGGCAGGCAGGAGAGCAGTTAGAGGTGATCAGACAGGCAGGCAGAGTGGTTAGGGGCAAGCAGGCAGGCAGGTGAGCAGTTAGGGGCATCAAGCAGGCAGGCAGAGGCGGTTAGGGGTGATCAGGCTGGTAGGTGAGCAGTTAAGGGAAATGAGGTAGGCAGGCAAGTGGTTTGGGGTGATCAGGCATGTAGGTAAGTGTTTAGGGGTGATCAAGCAGGCAGGCAGGCAGGCGAATGGTTAGGAGCCAGTGGTCCCAGATTGTGAGATGGATGTCTGACTGCTGATTTTAGCCCAAGGGGACTGGATTCGAGAGGGTGCAGGCTAGGCTAAGGGACCCCCTCCCTCAGTGCACGTATTTTGTGCACCAGGCCTCTAGTATTGCATAATAGTCTATAACTACATGATTTAATATTGCTGACTTGTCACACACACACACACACACACACACACACATACACAAAAGGGTGGTATTAAGTAACTACCAACTATATACACTCTTCTAGGCCCCAGAAAAAAATAGCAATGAACAAAACTGACAAAATTACTGCCCTAGTGGAACTTAGGTTCTAGTTGTTTGTGAGGACAGGAAAATGGGTGGTAAGCAATATAAATTATATACTACATTATTGTAGAGGTGACAATAAAAGAAATTATACTGTGGAAGGAATAAGGCAGAGTGCCGGTGAGAGGTAAGGTGATGATGCCAGGGGTGGAGGTGGTGGTGCAAATTTTGACTAGAACAGCCAAAGCTTTCCCTGAGAGGGTGAGCACAGAGTACGCTCAGTAGAAAGATCAGCATTTGCCAAGCCCCTGAGCAGAGGGAGTTTGGAGAACATTAGGAGCAGAGGGGGCACATGTGGTCGAAGTCCAGGAGTGAGGACAGGAACTGAGAGGTCCTGGTGGCAAGATCCCCTGAGTCACTGTGGGGACTCTGGATTTATTCTGCTGGAGATGAGGAGGCACTGGACATGTTTGAGTACTTGTGTCACATGATCTAACTTTCATTTAAAATACTGGTTGTGTTGTATAGAGATCAAAAATGAGCCAAAACTGGTTTGGCTCAGTGGTAGAGCGTTGGTCTGCGGACTGAAAGGTCCCTGGTTCGATTCTGGTCAAGGGCATGTACATTGGTTGTGGGCACATCCCCGGTAGGAGGTGTGCAAGAGGCGGCTGGTCAATGTTTCTCTCTCATCGACGTTTCTAGCTCTCTATCTCTCTCCCTTCCTCTCTGTGAAATATCAATAAAATATATATATATATATTTTAAAATGAACAAAACATGGGGAAAGTGCTTGCAGAATAGCTTTGGAAAAGTGTGTGCTATTGTTCTGGAGTGAATACTAAAGGGATGTATTGAGGGAAATAACAAGAAACAGATTTAGTGCCATATGTTACACATGTTCCACATAAATCATATGGTTAATATTCATCTAACTTACAAAGGTCAACTAGAGGAAGTATAATTTTTAAAGTGTTTAGCAAGGAAAGGTGATTGGCAAACATTTCTAGAAAGCTTTTCCTCCTTAGGGAGCTCTTTCTTTACTTGACTGTCTTTAGTAGTTTTGTTGTTGTTTGTTTGTTTGTTTGTTTGTTTGTTTTTAATTGAGGGGCCTCTCTCTATTTCTGTGTTTCCCTGGTAGTCTCCTTCCTTTCCTAAATGGTAGCTTAGACACATAGTAAATGACCTACTAGTTTCACCAAAAACCAAAGGAAGGGAAACCTCTCCTTTTTCTATTGTCTTTGAAAGTATTTATAAGTGTTAGCTGAATTAAGCAGGATCCGAGAGTCTCATTGTGGCAAGAATCAGGGACACTGGATTCTTAGAAGGCTGTACATCCACAACCCCCACCATGCCATTGACCTAGACTAGAATAGCCTCCCCACCAAGAGTTGCGACATGGGGGCCGTGAGGACCAGTGGTGCAGCAGTTCTGAGGCTTGAGGTTTGGCCGCTCATTTTGTCTGAGAGCTATGGATTGATTCAAATGCCCTTTCTTTGCCTTAGTTAAAAAAAATAAGAAGCATTTTTCTTCTCCCATTCTCCTTAATTTTACTTCAAAGGGGAAAATGTGTGAGAATTTCTTAAGAAAGGCAAATCTATATAGAATGTATAAGGTAACTCAATTAAAAAAGAGTCCCAAGACACAATATATAATTGTCCATTCAGGTTAGCCAACGATTTGGGGCATCCACTGGTAACCCTAGAACTAGTGCTTGGTGGTAAAGATAGAAAACAATTTGTGATAACCCACCCCTCAATGTTCTCATTTCTAGCATTATAGAACCAGTCCCTTCAGCTCGATAAGCCAGAGGTTGAGTGGTAGCAGAGAATGGGGCATGACTAGTCCCTTCCCTATGGTAGTTTATAGATATTTAAGAAGTTTATGGATATTCACAGACACACATCAACCTGGGACCTGGTCATCCGCTCTGAGTTGTTTCGTACTAATCTATATTTTTCTTTTTCTTTTTTTAAATCAGTGATGCCTAATTTTATATTAGACTGAATAGTTTGGTTTATGTGCATTCCCTAAATCACATACTGACACTGGAGGAAAGCGTATGGCAATGTGAAGACTAAAATAAAAAGGAGACTAGAGGTCCTGGTAGAAAAGGCAAAACTGGTAACTAAAACAGTGCCAATGCCACTTGGCCCATGAAGACTGCAGATCCCTCAGCCAAGGGCGCTGAGGAAGACAAAGTGAGTGACCCTGAGGAAGTATTCACTTCAGGAGACTTGGCAGGAATACTGTGGCTTTTGAAGAAAGGCCTGTGTTTTGACCACATTAAAGCTGATTTAAATTCATATTGAAACAAATGACTCATTACCTCAATGTAAAATAGTTTCTTAATATATATTATATATGTATGTATGTATATATTTTTCTAGGAATACTTTGGATAGGAACCTCTCTTTAATGAAGAGCTAATCAGAGCTCATTGGCACATAATCATATTTCTGCATCTTCTTTGGTTCATTAGAGAGCAAAAAGGTCTCACAGATGAAGAGACACATTTCCTAGTATAAGCAAAGTTGGAAATGTTGCTGCCATCTGTGCTGAGGTTACTGCCAAGAATTTATAGGAAGGCTGGATAGTTTAAGATTTTTTTCTTTGATTTCAAAAACTTCAAGTCCAGAAGCTCTAGCCAGTAACTACCATACAATAAAGTCATTATTAAACCTATACTATTTTATGGTGCTTTGGAGAGTTTAGCAGGAGCTGCCTGTTGCCTCACTCCCAGCCATTCTTAATGCCTGTATAATGGAAAAGAACCCCAATAGCTATGCCAGTGAGGAAGAAGGGAATTGGGATGAGAAGGGAAGAAAAGTAACCCAAATGGAAACATTATAAAAAGTGGTGAATTAGTAAAATGCCATGGTATCATCAACAGTAGCCTACGAGTATTTTTACTAGAGAAAATCATTAGTCGAATCAGCACCAAACAAACAACAACAAAAAACTTATACCAAAAATCCTGACATTTATTATTTCAGCAAATATTTATTGAGTATCTACTATGTGTCAGCCATTCTTCTTTGCCTGGGAGGAAATAGCAGTGAATATAATCTCTAATCTCATGAAGTTTATATATTATTGGTGGAGATAAATAAGAATTAGATAAACATATCCGTATACAGTTTCAGATAGTGATAGACTGTGAAGAAAACAAAGCAGAATAAGGTGGATACAAGTGACGTGATGGAAGGAGGGGGTGGTGTTCTTACATTGAGTAGTCTGTAAGAAGATATTCCAGCAAAGAGAGCCACAAAGGGGTGGAATGGGATGAACAAGAGCAAGAGTGGAAGGAGATTACTTCCAAGACAGTCCTACAGGGCTCACTGTAGGTAACTGCTTCTCAAATTTTAAAATGTACACAAATCACCTAGGGATATTGTTGAAATGCTGCAGTCACTCTGCAGTGGGGCCCAAGATTTTGTATATCTAACAAGTTCCCACATGATGCTGGCCCTGCTGACTCCTAAATACGTTTTAAATATCAAGTTCTTCATCCATGTAACAAGTTCAGGTTTTGCTCTAAAGGCAGTGTTTTGAAGAGGGAATGGAATGTAATAACTTATATTTTATAGAGCTTATGCTTGCTTCTGTGTGAAAAGTAGATTCTACATGGGCAGTTTAGTCCAAACAGAAGATTAACATGGTTTGGAGTAGGAAGACTGTAGAAAGACTGGGGTACAGGCAATCTTTTGAAGGTCAGGCTAATAAAACTTCCTGATGAATTGGATGTAGTAAACAGGCAAAAAGAGAGAATTCGTGAGCAACTTAACAAGTGGAGATGCCACCTGAGATGGGGAACAGAAAGAAAAGGGGTAGAGAGTGACATGGCTTTGAGGAGGCAGGTGTTAGGGTTTGAATTGTATCTCCCCAAAATTCATTTGTTAAAATCCTAACCCCCAGTATTTCAGAAGGTGACCTTATTTGGAGATAAAGTCTTTACAGAAGTAACCAAGTTAAAGTGAGATCATTAGAGTTGGCCCTAATCCAATATGATTAGACTCCTTACAAAAAGAAAAGAAATTTGGACATGCTGGCACACATACAGAGAGAATGCCACGTGAGTATGAAGATGGCTGTCTGTGAAATAAGGGGAGACATCTGAAACAGAACCTTCCCCCCAGCCCTCAAAGTGACTAATGCCACCCACCCATTGATTTGGGGCTTTTTGCTTCACAGAACGGTGAGAAAATAAATCTCTGTTGTTTAAGCCACTCAGTTTTGTGGTATTTTGTTACAGCAGTCTAGCAAACTAATACAGTGGAAAAGTGGCTCTTTGAGACAGACCCTCTCTGTGGAGTCCTCCAATGATCGTGAGAAGGAGCACTCCAGGAAGAGGGAGCTGCATGTGAGCCTGTGTGAAAACCCTAATATGAGACCAGGTGGTGTCAAAATCAAAATTTTATTTTGGACCCCAGAAAGTAGTGACATTGTTGAGTTAGAGTGTTAGAGAAAAAAGTCACTGGACTGAAATTCAAAAGACAGATGTGAATCCTAACTATGCCACTTACTAGTTGTACAGTGTAAAGCAAGCCCCTTCAACTCTCTGAGCCTCAACATATATGGAAATAAGTCTCTTTCTGTATGGGGCCAGGTGGATGCTGGAAATAGGAAAACAGTGTAAAGTATATGATTATCTAACCACTATCTGCACATTTAAAACTAATACAAAATAATATTGAATATAAACTGTAATTGAAAAATAAAATATTAAAAATTAAATAAAATGAAAGAGAGTCCAAATAAATAGAAAGATAAGTAAATGGAAATGAGTGCCCGCAGCACTTCCCTCACTAGGCTGCTGTGAGGTCCAAATAAAATGAAAATACGAGTTAAAGTAGTTCACAAAGTACAAAATGTTATGTAAGTGTTAGTTGTGGTGGTTGTTTTATTGCTTCTGCTGCTAATGTTATTGCTCCCACCCTGATAGAGAATATGCTCGAATGCCATAGCAAATGGACATAATCATACCTCAGACCTATAATCAAGAATCAAGGACCTTGATGCTCTGAGGATGCTTAAGATTCTCTCTTGTCAGCCATCAAGCCATCCATCCTATTTTCCAAATACTTAAAAGTTCGAGTTCATGTGATTTTAGTTATAATCATATTCTATTTAAAGTGGGAAGCAACGGAAGATTGTGGTACTGTAAATCACAAGCCATCTAATCTTATTTAGGTTTTATAAAAACAGGACAGAAATCTTTGAAGTCACTGTGTTTATTTTCTATTTTTGTTTTTGTTTTAAATATCTTTTTTATTGATATTTCACAGAGAGGAAGGGAGAGATAGAGAGCCAGAAACGTCAATGAGAGAGAAACATCGACCAGCTGCCTCCTGCACACCCCCCACCGGGAATGTGCCCACAACCAATGTACATGCCCTTGACCGGAATCGAACCTGGGACCTTTCAGTCTGCAGACTGACGCTCTACCACTGAGCCAAACTGGTTTCGGCCACTGTGTTTATTTGTTAATATATTGCCCAAAACAGAACAAAACACACACAAAAAAATTATTTTATGTTTCTCAGAGATGTTTGGATGGGAAGAATTTTTTGCAGGATTTTTTTTTTAAATAATAAGTTCTGTGTCTGTGCTCTCAATCAGTTGAAAGAGAACCCCTACCACTGTTGCATCAGATTTTGCAGGTCATTGAAATAACTAAAAAGTCTACCTGAGCTTTAGTGATGGACTAAGTAGGAAGGAAACCCAAGTAGACAGGTGACGTTATGATGTTATTGGCACAGTTAAGGGGGGATGGGAATGCCGATGGGGAGAAGAAGGTGCAGGAATTACTTTTAAAGTCATCCTCCACCCACCCCAACAAAGGGGGGGGGGCTTATTTCAATCCAGTTAATATTGTTATTTTCTGTAATAAGTGATGTGTTATTAGAAGATGCCCAGTGTAGCTGCCTCATGGAAAATAATTACCAAATGGAGGCACCATCAGCTACTTATGTGTCCTGGCTGTTTTCCCCCATAGCAGGAAGACTATGCAGACTCCATGCCCCACGTGTCCTTGGCCCCTAGGCTGATACTCGGAAATTACAAACTGGAGAGTGACCCTAGTCAGTGGACAAGACGAAGACCCCCTAACATCTTAGTCATATAGTGTTCAACCTATGTTCTTTCCAGGTGCCTAGAGAAAGGCGTTATCACCTGCCATCCACTCACCAGAGTAACTGATTATCTACAACTAATAGCTGACATTTCTTGGACATTTGTAGTTGCCAGACTGTGTGCTATGTGCTTTCCATTCATTATTTCATTAATCCTCAAAAGAACCCTACAACCTCTTTAATGCCATCAATTTCCTCTCATTCAAATTTAACCAAATGTACATCCTTTGTTTCATCCTTGTTATCGTCAAAATACGACACATTTCTTATTTTCATTTTAGTGATACTTGCTACATTCCCTGTGACACTAACTCTGATATTGCCAAGCAATTACAGCTGAGAATTTTAGTGATTTATATGCAGAGATGAAATGTTATTACATGGAGAATTCCAGTGATTCTTATTCATAGATAAAATGTTATTATATGGACTAGGTTGAGAGGAAAGCGAAGAAAGTAGATCATTTCTCCCCAGATGGCTCATGCTGAACAAATGAGGAAATAGTCAACATTGTATATGTTGACTGAGTGACTGTGAAGCATGTGTCACTTCTTACAGCATACCTGATCAAATAACAAGGGACTTAAGTCCCAGGAAGTGTGTTCTTAATACGTTAGGAATAAGTGACAGACACTTCTTGTACTTGAACTAAATCAAGGTTTATAGCTACTTTACAGATAGACAATCACTATTACCTGGCAAGTCTAGAGTCCTCCTGGTGTAACTTTTTCTAGTCCAAAGACTCAAAATCACTTCAATTCAATAAGCATATGTCAAGTCCTAATTGTTTCCAAGATAGAGGGCTGGTGATCCTATGAATGCATTTGCAAACCTTCAAAGGTGGCTCTCCAGGGATTCTCCTGGAGATCACACACTCAGATGCCCCAGGGGCCAGACAGTTCATGTGTGAGAGTGAAACTGGCTGGGTTCAATATAAGACAGGAGAGCAAGTGCCCCACTGAAAGCGTACAGCTGCTGTTCAGCTCCTGCCGCACCTGCCAGGAGGAGATACAGGCACCATGTATTTTTCCAAGAGAATCTGGAAATTCAGTTATCTGTGTAAATAGCTGCTTTGTAAATGTTGGCAGCTAATGTAATTTTCCTTTCTTTTAAATACAATGCAGCCAAGTTCACTGGGCCATCCTTTTGCAATCTCAGTGGGAAAGAGAGATGTGCCAAATGTTCCTACCCCACTCCCCTCCACAGCTTCCCTCTCTGCCCTCTCACACCCAGAGGGACAACATAAGCATCACCTTTCTTCCACAGGGAAGGGAATTAACTTTGGGGACAGAGAAAAGTATGTCCTTTGAAGAAAACCTTGGACTCTCGAATTCAGCCCCTTCCCACCTTCCTTTGGAGAGAGCCAAGTGTAATGCAACAGCATCACAGACAAGAATGTCTACAAGGAAGGAGAGCTTTACAGCGTTCATATGCCTTACAGATCACTGTGGAGCCTCTGTCTGAGACAGGGAAGTCAAAAGAGTGAAGACGAATTCTCTATTTTCAGTGTATTGGGTTCAAGGGGACAGCAGGACTTCCAAGCTAACACAGCTTAAGAGATTTCAGGTAGATTTTAAAATGAGAGGCAAAATTAAAAATTATAGATTTGGAGGTATGATAAAAGAGAGAACAATTAAAGCATGAGAACTGATACCCAATGGTATTACCAAACATGACACCATGGTCAAGACCAGGAGAGTTACTAAATGGACCTGAGTTAGACCTCCCCACAGTGGTGAGTTTATACAGTAAGCTACAAAGGATGTCTTCAATGGGCCAAGGAATGAATTACAACAGACAGAAGGATTTGGTAACCTTGGAAACTCTTATGTGAAGATTCCTTATAGGAAAGCAAGGTGGAGAGAAGCCAGAAATGGTGGTGCTCTAGGATCCAGACCAGAGGAGATACCAGAGAAATCTATTTATAGTGGGCCCCAGAAAACAGCCCATTTATTACATCCTAGATAATGAACCTAGCTAAAAAATGAGTCTAACATACTAGTAAAAGGCAGGAACTATGTAATCCCTTAGAATGGCTTTTATCAAGAATGATTGAACTTAAAATGAATCCCTTCTGAACTTTTACTCTGTATCTCTCAACTGGTATTCTCCCAAGTTCAACTTTTGCTTTCCTGGGCCACTTGAGGAGAAGATGCAGCAGAGGAAGCTCTGAGGGTCCTCTAGGTGTCACAGTAGGCTCTCATCCCTTGCAATGGCCCTCAGGAGCCAATTTTATTGTTTCCCCAATGACGACTTCTGGGAGTTCTGTTCCACACCTCTCACGGGGGAGATGCTGCAGTGATAAGATTCTGGTAAGCAGGGCAGGGAGGGAGCAAGAACAACAGAACTCAAAGACTTCCATTTTTGAAGTCTCTAGAACTCATTTTCTAAACATTTATCTGGATCACTCTATGAAAAGGAATCTTTTTTTCTTAGCGTTGGACCACTATTAGTATGTCCATATATGGGGAAAGAAAAATCTATTCTCTGAAATCTGTGTACTCTAAGAGCTTAAGGCCAACTTGTCACAACTACCAATTTTATGTTTAACATAGTGATCTGAGATTAGCTGGGGCAAAAGGACAGACACATTATAGCAAGAAGCCAATAGTCTACATTATTTGGTCCAAAGAGATAGAGCCATCCTGCTTTCTGGTTTATCCAATGGCCATAGCCACCCAATTCAGCAAATGAGCAGTTTGGAGTATGAGAGACAGATTTCTGGGAAGCTCAGAGGTTCAGTGATACCTATGGGATCATAGATCTAAGGATCCAGCCCTGATCATGTGAAGATAGTTGGACACATCACGCAGCTCTAAAGAATGGAGTTGAAGGAATTTGATGTGGGGCCAGGATACTTTTACCATCTGCTGGAATTCCAGTTGGGCTCCAGCTCCACCCAGAAATTCTGAATGAACTCAGAGATCCAAAGACCAGTAGCAAATAGGCTGGCTTTTCTTTGCATCAAGGATGCTATCTCTCATTCGCCCAGACCCTAAAGGTTATGATCTCCCTTGCTCACCAAAGAGAACCATAGCAGCAGAGTAGCTCCCAGACCCAAGTCAAAGGTGTGAATGGGTCTCTCCCTCACTCCCAGTCTCATTTCCTTCTCTGTCTCAACTTACAAATACAGAGACAGAACCTGATTGGCTCAACTTAGATCCTGTGTACATCTCTTATCCAATCAGGAGCTCCTTAGTGTGTGCTTCTTGTATTACACCGTGACTCAGAGGAATCCAGTCTTGGAGACCTGTGCTTCTCCATGTGCATATGAATCGCATGGACCTCTTGCTTAAATATAAATACTGATTAAGTCTGAGGTGGGGCCTGAGATTCTGAGTTTTTAACAAGCCCTCAGATGACACTGCCGCTGCTGGTCCGTGTAAAAGTAATAGAAGATGAGATGGGGTTTTCTTAATGCAGTTAGGCCATATTTTTTCTGTGCAAAGTGCAGCACATACCTTTTCATGCCTTTACTCCTGGATGCTCATCACTCCTTGTCACGATGTGAGGCTCATTCGGGTATGCTTGCTCTCCCCAAGGAGACCCTATGTCCTATAAATATCCTTTGCTCACATTCTTCTAACAACTAATATTATTAAAACTCCTCATTCCTAAGTGTTTGTTCTCAGCTAGTTTCCAGAAAGAAGAGTGATTTGATGAGCAAATCCACATCATCAAGGGGGTACTTTAATTGGCGAGTGTTCATTAAGTCAAAATATATTTATAAAATATTTGGGTGTGTATCTTTAAGAAAATAGGCTATATCTCTAAAAGAATCAATACTATCTCGTGGAGGAATTTAAATCCCTGTGGCAAGTAAAGACAAATTTTAAGACAAGATAGGCACAAAGCTATTCATTGTTTTAAAATATTAGAGATAAAAGTGCTTACAGCCAAAACCGGTTTGGCTCAGTGGTAGAGCATTGGTCTGCGGACTGAGGGGTCCCAGGTTCGATTCCAGTCAAGGGCATGTACATTGGTTGCAGACACATCCCCGGTGGGGGGTGTGCAAGAGGCAGCTGGTCGATGTTCCTCTCTCATTGATGTTTCTAGCTCTCTATCTCTCTCCCTTCCTCTCTGTAAAATATCAATAAAATATATTTTTTTAAAAAGTGCATACACATCAGTTGGAGTCTGCATGAGCCATGGATTCTGACCACACACTGGGCCATTGCTGGCTCAGCAGTACCTATGGTGGTCTGATCTGGCTTCAGAAACATTGGTGGTGGCCAAGGAGTCCTGGCCATGTCCCAGCTAAAATTATCCAGATAATTTATGCAGAACCTATCTTCTACGTTCAGAACTACTTTCTGGCGTGCATAGTACCAGGTGAGCATTTTCATAAGGAAATCTGCTTTATGTAAACATTCTTGCCAGCAGGAGAGGAAGAAGAGGCCACCTGAGCTCTTGGTCAGTGCAGGCTCCAGGGGGTGTCCTAACCAATCACTGAGTCTGTCTTAACCTGGTGAAGTTCTTTTAAAAATCCAAACTTAAGTAAGTGGCTCATGGCACTAACATTTTCTAGATAGAAACTGCTCTCTGTTTCCTGTCTCAGAACATTTTAATGAAAATACTTCTCAAATAATGTATCAGTGTTTCTCTGAGCCTTCCCAAGCAAGAGAGTCTCTGAAGACTACGGAGCGTTTTATTGATTCCTAAAGATAAAAATGTATTGATCTTTTGTATTAACCTACAGGAGTTTTTGTCTCTTGCACACAGGGGCCTGACAATCTTGGAAGATGTTAATAGTTGCCAGCAAGGCTCTATGTTTATTCAGATTTCTTCATTTCTCATAAGTGTGTGCTTGCACACCAAGCCAGGAACATTTACCCCACCCCCTCATTAGTAACCTCTTGCAGGACAGACTTTCTCAGCATACTACTAATTCTGAAGGAGTAAGCTTGGTTTATTTTTCTTCAGACACAGATGATCCTGCACTGTGTTCCTGGCAGTCTTTTCCTCCACCTTTAGACCAGCTGGGATGGGTGAAAGAGGCATGCTTTGAGTGAAAATACAATTGCAGGAAGGTTTTTTTTTATCAGCCAGGGTTGTTGATAAAACAGTCAGCTTGAAGTAGGAGTGACGCATGTTGGAGTCCCTGCCTAAGACGTCAAGGTCATTCATCAGAGAACCTGAAAGTAATCCCATTTTTTTAAAAAAAAATGAGGGGGGGCCCTAATGTAATTCAGATGCTAGCACACATTCAGGAATGATAGACCCGAGCTACTGCTAGCTTACAACCTCTCCGATCATATATTTATTCATCTTTCGAAATGTGTTTGTCTAATCTGAGGGATCGGGGCATTTTCAGTTCGAGCAGTTAATTCCCCTAACTACAGAAACTGATTGACAAATACTTATATTAATTTGCCAATTAAAGCGGTCCATTGTATAACCGACCATCAGTGTTCCACAGTAGTGGCATTTATACAGATTCAATCCAGAGCTCTTGCAGGCCAAAATCAAAATTGACTTCTCATATAAAAAATAATATTTTGACTGGGACTTAATATGAGAGGACTAAGATGACCCCTCATTGTGGCAGTTACAAACCTGGTTCTGGAATCAGCCATGAACTTAAATTCTGGTGACAAAAGCTGCTTACTTGTAATGTTCTGCGATCCTCACCTGCAATTGTGGGAAGTCACTGGGAGGGTACAGTGAGGTCATGTGTGTGACATATACAGGATCGACACCTGAAGAGAGCTCAGAGCTTCTGCGGCTGCTACTTCCACACCTCTGAGCCACCTGCCCAGCTCCATCCAATTTCCATCTATCATAAGGAAAAGAGAACAGAAACAACAACAACAACAAAAATGCAAGGGTTACATGGAAAAGAGGGTGGGAGGAACTCTGGAGAACTTTCTAGAACTGTTGCTATCCCCTTAAAAGTAACAAAATGAAAATAAAGCCTTACATAAATGAACTGGCCACCACCACCCCTTTTCTACCAGGCTGACCCAGTTTAAGCATCAGACTTGACACTTTGGTTATTTGCATTTCTCTTTCCGTGACTGTTCTCCAATGGAAAGAAAGTGTCACGTTACTGTGTCTTGCACAAATTCAGAGGAAAACCCCACTGGGAAAAGAGCAAAATCTCCAAATAGCTCAGTTTCCTCTATTCCGCCACAACTGTCCTGCAGTGTCATCCACCCTCACAGCTGAGCTGAGCTGAGCTGTTAGGAGACCCCAAAGTTCCCGGGGCTGCAGCTTTCTGTGGTTGGATAGGATGAGACGACTAGAAGCTGTACAAGCATCCCCCCAAATGGCACTGGTCTGGGGGCCCAAAGTTCCCTATCATCGTTCTCTGCCATTGTTTTTAGCTAGACGGGAGAGATGAAAATGGATAGAAACAGGAGCTGGAAAAGAGCAGGAAGATTATTTTAAAGATTATCTTTCCTCATCTTAAAAGGGGATAGTTTCTTTGGCCATAAACTCCACTCTGGCCAAGTTGCTGCACCAAAATCAAAACTTAAAGCTGCTGTGGACAACGTTAGTTCACCTAAGATAATTTCTTGCATACAGGACAGATAAACATAATGTGGGGTACCCAAAGGGATTTCTGTCCCTGGAAGGACTTAGATTACAGGAGAAAGAACCAGTTATCTTCTAGCTAGCTGAAGCCTGGCTTACGTTCAAGCACTTTATATTCACAGGCTCTAGAACCTTCCTCGGTGCGCTTGCAAGTTCGTAGCTTAGAGAAGCAGGAGCTTTGATAGTCCTGATGGGGGTGCAGCATGCAGGGGCCACTGAGCCCTTGAGGACAGCTTTTCCGTCTCGGGATCCCATACAGCAGGGTGTTTGTATGACCGGTTGCTCAGGCACCCGCGCATGCGCTCAGCTCCCCTTCTGTCCCACTGCTAATAACACTCCTGGGATCCAATTATAATGTGGTTACTTCTCTCGCAGAGATCTCAGCCCTGCGTTTTATAGAAGGCATCACATTGCTCACTAGAGACCCTAGAATCAAAGCTCTGTTCAGTGCCTGCTCATACTCACTGGAGCTTTCACCTCGCTGGATCTGTAAAGAACACAAACCCGGCCTTTTTTGAGTACGTGTGGATAAGCACGGTTGATGGCGTTGTGAGCTGCCTTAACTTGTTTACCAAAATATCTTCGAAATGAGAGTAATTTCAGTAACTGAAGTGATGACATTTTCCTTTTAGCCTCCTCCACTGAGTGCATTGTGTGAAAATGTCTAAACAAACAAAATGTTCTTCCTGAACCTGGCAAAATGGTGGGCATTACAACAACTTTTTAAAAATTGTTTATTTAAAGGCCAATATTTAAAAATGGGTCCTAGCCACCTACTTAAGAGAGCTTTTTATAAACTGGGTACTAAAGAACAAGGACAGGTAGTGGTTAGAAAGTGAAAATATGGTTATTGTGTTGAGTGTGGACATCCGAACTTGACGGCTCAGAGCAAGAAGACACAGGTACTCTGCTCACATGCCGATGCTGAGTGTGCCTGGCACAGCTCATGTGCCAGATCTGAAGGGCACAGGGGTGGGAGGAAAGAGAATTTGACAGTCCCAATGCTCTACCTGCTTTCTTTTTCTCAGTCTCCTTTATGTGATGACTCTGCATTAGTGTCACTTTCTTCAAGAAGCTTCTTTCAGAGAGGGATATTTATGAAAACAAATTCTGATGGTTGATGTTCCAGCAGATTATCCTATCTAACAAAAAAGTAATATGCAGATTGACCATCACTCCAACACTAAGATGACCAGATGTCCCGCTTCTTTCCAAAAATCAGGATTGTTTTAAAACACTGCGGGACGCAGGACAAATTGTTAAAAATTGAGACTGTCCCACCAAAAGCTGGATGTCTGGTCACCTTATCCAACATACAATAGTTGCCCCCATGTAGACACAGGATGGCCAGCACAAGATGGGCAGCAGGGGAGGGCAGTTGGGAGGCACCAGGTCTGCAAGGAAGGGCAGTTGGAGTCTATCAACCCTGCAGGGAAGGGCAGTTGGGGTGACCAGACTGGCAGAGGAGGGAAGTTGGGGCCAAACAGGTTGGCAGGGGAGCAGTTAAACATCAATCAGGCTGGCATGGGAGTGGTTAGGGAATGATCAGGCTGGCAGGCAGAAGCAGTTAGGGACAATCAGGAGGCCAGGCAGGTAAGCAGTTGGGAGCCAGCAGTCCTGGATTGTGAGAGGGATGTTGATTTAAACGGGCAGTTGGACATCCATTGAGGGGTCCCAGATTGGAGAGGGTGCAGGCTAGGCTGAAGGGACACTCCTGCCCCCGTCTCCCCCCCTCCACCAGCCCCATGAACGAATTTCATGCACCAGGCCAATAGTGTTATATATTATTTGCCAAAGTTCTAATTATTAAGATAATCTATTTTTTCCTCCCAAAGTTTCAATCTATCCTAGACCAGAAATCTGATGAAGTGCATCACATTGTTTTAGGGAGAAGAGGTTAAAACATTCCCATTGGATGACTAGGCCCATCTTAGGGACAGTGTTGCTACATGTGGAGCATAAGAAATGAGAAGAAGAAACATGATGGTTTCTACATACCTGCAGATACTCTTAAGCTTCTTCTAGTAGAGAGCAATGACCATCTTTTAAACTTTCTGCTCAACATTATTAAAGGAAGGTGTGCATAGACCTAAAAATTTTAAAATAATATGTTTATCCAGAATTAATTATCTTTAAAAGTAATTTATAAATTATCTTTGCCCAGCTGGCACGGCCCAGTGGTTGAGCATCAACCTATGAACCAGAAGGTCACAGTTTGATTCCTGGTCAGGGCACATGCCTGGGTTGTGGACTTGATCCCCAGTGTGGGGTGTGCAGCAGGCAGCTGATCAATTATTCTCTCTCATCATTGATGTTTTTATCTCTTTTTTATTTTTTAATTGATTTTTTTTACAGAGAGGAAGGGAGAGGGATAGAAAGCTAGAAACATTGAATAGAGAGAAATATCGACCAGCTGCCTCCTGCACAGCCCCCACTGGGGATGTGCCCGCAACCAAGGTACATGCCCTTGACCGGAATCATACCCGGGACCTTCCAGTCCACAGGCCGACACTCAATCCACTGTGCCAAACCGGTTCCAGCATGATGTTTTTATCTCTTGATCCCTCTCCCTTCCTCTCTGAAATCAATAAAAATATATTTAAATAAATAAATAAGATATCCTCTGGAATAAGGAGATATCTAATTTTTCCATAAATCAATAAAAGATAATCTCAGTTCATTTAAAACAAGATTGATCTGTCTTGTCAGTTATCTGCCAGTACTAAGGAAATGTATCCCTTATATAATTTTGCCTACTTTTATATAATCAGAGTTCTAGAATAAAGTACACTCTTTTTTAATGTTGGAAATATCTAAGAATTTACTTTCTTCTAACAAAAATACATTTGAAATTTATTTGCTCTTTCTTCTGGAAAATTCAGTCCTGTTTAATTAAACCAACTGAATGGCTCTCATTTAGAAAAACTTGGTTCCAATGATTAACTAAACTTGCTAGAAATTGAGATAATAAAGGCAGGACAGCATCTATTTTATCCATCACTATACATCTTCTTGTTCTTCATGGTGCCTGCTATTAGGAATTTCTCAATCAAAATTGATCAAATTAGTAAAAATTTATTTTTGGAGAGTTAATGATTCAACCAATTAGATATATGAAAACACATCAATCAACTTCATGCTAGAGAGTTGCTTCAGTTATAATGATCGAGTTGTATTTTCAAAAGCTGTCTACCCAGGGCCTCTGGTTTCTTTCTATTCTCCTCCTCTGGTGTGCTGCTTTGTTATTGCATGAGCAACAGGTGTTTAAAAAGATGTGACATTTAAATTAGACTTGAATATTGATTATGACTCTTCTAAAAAGTTCAGTTAGTAAGGTTTTAGATTTAAGATGAGATTTATTAATCCATTTCATTACTAGAATGTTTGCTTCAATGAAAATCTTTCTTGTGGGGCAGAAAAAAAGGTTATATACAGTAAAAGTATTAGGACCGAACAACTAGAATGACCAGGATGACTGGTCGACCATTTGCGGTAATGCTATAAAGCTCAATGCAGGAGCTACCCCCTGGTGGTCAGTGCGCTCCCACCGCAAGCTCCCATGGACCCTCCACCTGGCCAGCCAGCCCTCTGAATAGGCCTTGCTCATTGGCCAGGCTGAGGGACCCTACCCATGCATGAATTTGTGCACCAGGCCTCTATGGATTATATAGGGAGTGTATTATTGCAGACTTTCAGCACAGCATGAAAAAATTGAAACAAAATAATATATATTTGGATGTCTTTCGGTGAGGGACATGCACATTTTCATTATATAAAGGTTGAGAATTCAATCAGAAAAAACACACTGACTTGAGAATTAGAAACCCGAGACTTTTATCAAGTCTTTTATCAAGACTTTTATCATTTAGCAACCTGGACCCTAGGTGACTCATCAATAAAATAGAAGATGAGATTTCATCACAAAATGCAACTCTAAAGCAATGGTTCTCAGGGTGTTTTTCTTCAGCATCAATTGAATATTTGTTAGTAATGGAAATTCTTTGATCCAAGGCTGGTCCTATTAAATCAGAAGCTCTAGAATTATGGTCCAATAACCTGTATTGATATTGTTCCTTGTGATCCTGATACAGTTTTAAGACCCATGAGTTTTAGGTTATGTGGAATTCCATGGTGAGAGTTTTAGAAGTCTATTCTCTTCTCCCAACAGCTGTAAGACAAGGCCTCCTACAACCTGGGGGAAATTAAGGATTTTTCTCTTCTCTGTTCCTCTACCTTCTTTCCTGCTTTCTTCACTCACATCATTAATTCAAGCAATTTGTCCCTAAGTGACTAGTTACTTCTTCCTTGCTGATGCCTGAAATTCCTTCAGCTAAGAGAAAAGTTTTATATTCACAAAACATATGATAACATAATAATATGCTAATAATATTATGTATTATGTTGATAGTTTTAACAAGTCTTGGTTGAGGTAATATTTTCTGAGAATACCTTTTAGTCATGCATAGCAAATTGTTTCTAAGAATACTAACTAAGGCAGAAAGGGTGGGGTTCCAGTGTTAGGAGTGATTAGGAAACTACATGAAAAAAGGTGCTATGAACTTTCAAGACTTTACAACCATATCTCAAGTCACCTTCAGTAAATAAGTCATGCATATTCATTGAGAAGATATTCATGAAGACAGATTTTCCCCCGTTAGCTACAAAATCAAATTAGTTGTTCTGTTTCATGTGATTCTTGAAAATTTGTAGTTTGTTTTTGTTTGCATTTTGTCTTCACAAGAGAGCTTCCTTGCCAACAAACTTGTTAATCAAAGCATCACTATAATCCATAGTTTATGCATCTTCATCATAACTGTAATAAATCAAAGCAAGATTGAAGGTGGCTGCCTCTAGATTTCCTTCCTGATTTTTAAAGATTCAGACACTTTGGTTTCACCCCTTATGAATCTAAGATGGGGCTCAAAAGTTAATATTTATAAAGTTCCCCAGGTGACTAATTTGCAGCCAGAATTTTGATCCACTGATATAGCTCAAATGGAAGCAAGGCTGTTATACACTGGCACAGAAGCGGCCTTTTTCCCCTCCTCAGACCAGGTAAAAAGAGCATGTCTGTTGACAGTCCCAACCATTTCTATGTGGAGGCCTTGTATAATTTCCAAACAAGCCAGAAAGTTGTGTCTACCAGGGAATTCCTGTGGGCTATTATTAAAGGGCTTATGGTTAACTGATGGGCTGAATTAATGGTGAGCATTAAGGCAGATTGAACCTCAACATTTGGGCAGATTAACAAAGTGACCAATGTGAAGGTACAGATTTCAAGTTTAACTTTGAGTTTCCTATCTCTCACAAGACAAGCACTGGTGGTAATAAAAAGGATGCTTTCTTTCCTTTCCCAGTCAAGTGTGCATGGACCAGCCCTTATGAAAACTTGGGTCGATCCAGATAGACATAGGGGGAGTGCTATAATTAACTGAGTAAGCAAAGTAACAAACAGTAGGCTGATAAACAACTTCTAGAAATCTAAGAGGGACAGAGGGTCTGTCCTTAAAATACCCTTTCCCTTAACAATCTCTTGCACAAGGGAAGTCCTAGAAATTACATCAATACTTAAAGTTTCCTTTCCTGGTATTGGATCTGAGTGTGTGTGTGTGTGTGTGTGTGTGTGTGTGTGTGAGATTTGAGGAAACACTTGAGAATAAATAAATTTGCTAAAGTGGTAAGTTAGTAATAAATAATGCATGTTATATAAAATTGAGATGATTGTGTCATATAAAATTATATTACCAGAGAAAATATTACGTGATGCTCCTTAACAGGACTGAATCTATAATTTGCATCTGAAGATTCTATTTTACCCAAGATATATTGACCCCCATCCTACCTGGAGTAAAGGAATATCTAATTATTAAATAATCTTTTTTAATTATGTACATGGAGAATCAGAAAACCATTAAGTCACTCAAGCCAATTATAAAAATCATGGGTACAAATGGACCCACAGCACACCAAAAACAGACAATTGTAGACTTTTTACAGTCAAGAAGTTATCTTTATTATATTAGAAGGGTAAAGCATCTACTTTATTCAGTTTTATTCAAAAAGTACTTCTTGCATATCTTTAATGGATTTGATATTATTGAGAGTGAAAAATAATTTAATTTCTATTCATAGCTACAAAACACATACTAAATGAACAGAAATGCTATTCAATATAATAGAATTATTATGTAAGTACATATTCAAGTTTTCATTTAAATATATACTACTACAAAAAAAGTGGAATAGAAACAAGTATGGTCAGCAGTTGGAAGGATATAAAACAAAATTCATCAGAGCCATGGGTTTCACTTTTACTTTTCCTTTATACTAAAAAATCTTCATAAAACAGTACTTTCATCAGTAGCAAATATTGACTGCTGTTGGCATCAAATCAAGTCTAGCTTCCATACTTCAAAATTAGGATGATTCAGAATTAGACCCATCCATCCTGAGTTTTTGAAATTAGGTTTTTATTGATTTCAGAGAGGAAGGGAAAGGAAGATGGAGAGGAAGAGAGGGACAGGGAGAGAAGAAAATGAAGAGGGAAAGAGAGAGAGACACATCAATGATGAGAGAGAATCATTGACCAGCTGCCTCCTGTATGCCTCCTACTGAGAATCGAGCCACCAACCTGGGCATGTGCCCTTGACTGAAATCGAACCCAGGACCCCTCAGTCCAATGCTCTGTCCACTGAGCCAAACCAGCAAGGGCCATCCTGATTTTTTTGTGTCCCCAACTCTGTATTCGGTAGTCAGTCATACCAAGTTCCTTCACATTGTTTTGTAACCCTTACTTGATCACACTAGCTTCCTGGTCCTCTGGCCAACCCATTCCACTTTCCATGCATTAACCCTCTCCGTCACCCCTCCATCTCACCCTCACATTTACTCAGTTCCTACTTGTCAATCAAAATGCAGCGTTAAACAAAACTTTCTCTGATAAATCTAGGAAAAGAAATAAATTTATATCAATAGAAATGTGCATTAAAGATTCCAAAAGAGCATTCTTAAAGGCTCTTTTCTGAAAGACATACAACTCGTAGTTTTTATTTGATTTTTTGTTGTTGTCAGAACTAATCTCTAACTTCATTTAATCAGCCAGAAAAGATACTGCTAATGAGCCAGGCCATTCAGGAGTGACTCTGGAAAAAATGAACATTCAGTCTTTTCTGAGAATAGAAAATTATTCCCTGCTAATAGAAAAAGATAGTCATAGTAAAGTTCTTGAAGATGACTAACATACCTATAATCTCTGTTATGTGCAAAACAAGGACCTTCTGTTCTGATTAGCTGATTTGCCTGAGAAAGACAATCTTATCAGCCTAGAAACACCAGTTTCAAAGCTGTGGCCATATAGTTTGTATGTAAAGGCTTTTTACCTAAAAAACAATTTTAGTGTGCTATAAGGAAATATTCTAGTTAACATATTTGTCAGGGGTATAATTGAGAATAGAAGAAAATAAAAAAATTAGTGAAAAGTGAGTTAAAATAAACCTAGAAGTTTTTTTAAAGAGCCTATTATATAGGAACTAGGGCCCCAGTGCACAAATTCATGCACCTTGAAAGGAAATGTGGGCCCCAAGCTGGGATGGGCACTGGGGCAGGTCTTGGCCCATCCTCCATACCCCTGCCTGGCCCCACCCGCCATGACCCCCAGTCCACTATCTGCCCTAAGCCCTTCTCCTGCCACTGCTGCTCCCATGTGCTGAGGGCACCAGCCCCACTCGCAATCACTGATGGCTCAGAGTGATTGGGTCTGATGCCATCAGTGGGTGCAAGTGGCGGCTGCTACCCCAATCGCCTCCCAGAAGCAGGGAGAGGTAGAGAAGCCCTCAGGGGTGATCAGGGATGGCAGCTGCTGCTCACACCTGCTGATGGTGCTGAGCAATTGGGACTGGTGCCAGGTGCCATCAGCAGTGCGAGTGGCGGCTCTGGCACCAGCAGCAGGTGTTAATGGGGTCTGGTGCCAGCAGCAGGTACAGGTGCTAGCAGCAGGTACAGGTGCCGGCTGCACGTGTGAGCACTCACCAGGACTGTTGTGTGTGGTAGCAAAGAAGTTTCAGTAACCACCAGAGGCTCACCCCGATGACAGCGACCAGCACCCCACCTTGGTCTGGCATCCCGGCTCACCTGCTCCACCATTCTGCTGTGGCCAATACCTGCCATGCTTCACACTCTGCCGCCTGCTGCGGATACCTGCCATGTTCCATGTGTGCCCCCTGGTGGTCAGCGCACGTCATAGTGGCCGGTTGTTCAGTTGTTTGGTTCTTTGGTTGTTCAGTTCCGCCATTCAGCCAACTTGCATGTTAGGATTTTATATACTTGTTTTGAGATTGATTTTTATTTACTTGTTAATTAACATAATTTCTCAGCTTTCTTTAAATAAAGGGCTATCTGCATACACACAAAGAGAGAGTAAGATTTTTTTTTTAATGCTCCTGCAAGTTAATTAAATCTGACTTAAAGTTCACTCTTAACTGAGAAAAATCACCTCTACTTTATGGTGACATATGCTTAGATCCAGGAACCTTTGCAAGAGGACATAGATTGTATGCAAACCTAACTAAATATTTTGAGAATAATAGCATAGAATTTTCTGATTTCAAAACCATGCCTTTACATTTTGGCATGATTATTGGCTCATTTATAAACAAGCATGTCTTAGAAACTGATATTTTTAGATTTGTAGATTTATTTATTCAATAAGTCAAGCTATGCTCTTGCTTTTATTGAGATCATAAATATTTTTGAGCAAAAAATTATCCTCACTCACAAACCCTTGATTTATCATGTGATCCAGCAAATGGCTATTTTACAATTTATATTTCCTCTAAATTGTGTATTATATAGACTCCCCTGAACTCAGAAAGAAAGTTATATCATATTAGTTTTCAACCACTACAAAAAGCAGAGAAATGACCAAGACAAAAGTGCAGATTTTTATCAATATAGGACAAGGAGGAGTGTTTTTGTAACTTTGTTCTGTCAATTTAACCCATTTAAACAAGCTAGCTTTGTTGCAGAGAGAAGAAGAGTCTTCTCTTTTTAACTCATTCTCTGTCCCATTGTGGAATGTTAAACAGTAGAAATATACCCATCTGACCCCAAATGTAGCCTTCTATCTTGGCCTGGTTGTTTTGATCCAATACTGAGGAGAAAAATTCATCTAGTTACCTATCCTACCTAATTCTACCCCAGCACAGCACTTACGTGAATAAATCTGAAAGGCCCTGGGCAGAGCACAGAAAATACATTGTTTGGTGTCTTCCTTCTCTGTGAAATAACAATCCCCAGTTTGAGAATGGGGCTGTTATGAGGATTAGTCACATTAAATTCCAATGACCCTTCTTTGGGAATTGGATGCTATAGCCAACTCAAGGCTGATAAATACACGGCTGTCAACTCCTCCTCATCATGCCTTCAAGCCTGCAAGTTTATTTCTGAGCTAGTCTGTGAAAGTGAAAGAAACACACAAAATGATATAAATGATATGACATTAACGATTATCTTACCTAATAATATAGAAACATATAAATTGACCATACCTCTGCTATGCCCAAAGCCAATCAGAGTGAGTATGCAAATTAACCCAACAAAGATGATGGTTGATTTGCATACATTCATGGGTCCCAGGAACTTCCTTGGCACCCAAGTCACGCCCAACCAGCCATAGGAGGGGTGGGGCAGGCCCCTTTCCAAGCCTAAAGCCTCTGCCCAAGGCTTTAGGCTTGGGAAGGGACTGAGCCTGTGATCAGAGGGGCAGGAGGGGTTGCCCTTCCCAAGCCTAAAGCCTGGGTGACCTGAGCTGGCCATCAGAGGGGCATGGGGAGGGAGGGGCGGGACCCCCTGCCCAAGCCTAGGATGGAGGGGGGAGGGGAAAAATCAATGGAAACATCCTCAGATAAGGATAGAAAGAAAAAGAAAGAAAGAAATGTCATATCCTATGAAAGACACATCTTGAAAATGCTTAAAGAAAGTTGTTGGTTTTTTCATGGTGAAGGGACTGGAGTCTGTGTTGATGAAAATACCCTGGCAGTTGTGGTGACTGGCAGTGGCTGCAGCAGCGGGATGATGGGGCCAGCACCTTCCCCTGATCTGCCTGGTCGCCTCCTGCAAAGGGAGGCGAGACTGCCGCTTAGGTCTGCTTCCAATGGGGAGCAGGCCTAAGCCATCAGTAGGACATCCCCTGAGGGCTCCCAGTATGTGAGAGGGGGCAGGCTGGGCTGAGGGACCCCTTCCCAGTGCATGAATTTTATGCACCAGGCCCCTAGTGTATGTATAATATATGCAATATGTGCACTAAGATAAGACTTGTCAATTTTACATCACGGGGCTGTGCTAGAATTAACTGGGATAATGTATTTGAAAGCACTTTCTAGTAAACAATCCCATGTAATTACATTCTAATATTTCTCAGTGGAGGAGGAAGAGGACTTCCCATAGCTTTTCCAGATCAGCCTATAATGAAGACAGTTTGCCATCATTCCTCCTGCCATCAATTGGAATTCTGACCACCAAGAAGGAACCTGTAGACAGTGGAAAAACCTGGTCCCTCTAGATGAAGCAAACAAATACATAATGCAAATTACTTATCTTAATAAACAATGTGTGATGTGTTTCTTGCATTATGTTTCATTCTTGCCTTAAAATTAACAGCGGTAATTTTTTTAAGTGTAAGTGATACTAGGACATTACAATTCCCATTCTTTTTCTGTCACTGGCTCAAAAGGTAGGAGAAAGAAAGAAAAGAGTGAGAGAGTGAAGGAATGAAGGGAGAGAGGAAGGAAGGGACCAAAGGAGGAAAGGAGGGAGAAAGGAGGAAGGGAGAGATAGAAAGAACTCAGAAATATGGCTCCCAGATTTATTTTAAGGGAGGTTGGGAAATATAATTTTCTTATATGCTGAGGAAGAGGAAGCAGATGGTGAACATGCCACCTTTTTTGTTTTACCAGAGTTTCCCAAGTGAACAGTGAAGTAATGAATCCTCAGACCTAGAGGAATCAGAGGAATTTGGCCATTAAGTTGCCTGTGATTCAGTCAAGTTTTGTGAAGGGTGTAGATAGTGTGTATACTGAGACATATTTCTGGAAACTTTCACAAACCAGGTGATATAAAAAAATAATTGGTTTATAAACTATAGAAACTTTGTTTGCCTTATGAATTCAACACTTAAACAGTCTATGCCAGAGTTTAGGGACTTCTAACCCACAGGAGTGTGGTTAGGCATTGGGCCTAATCCCGTTCCTAAACCCTGGGCATTCTTTCAATTCACATTCTAGCTTTCTTTTTCATCTCCTTGAAGAAACATTTTAGGCTTAGCAGATAGTTTGACAAAGTTAACAAGATGTCAGTTTCTAGTCTATAAGCCAAATCAAAGAGAGCAAGAAACTGTTAAAGGGAAATAAGGTCATGAAACAGGGATGAAAATTAGATTCTATAACTGGGATCACAGACACCAGAGTCCAGGGTCAGGATGTTAGGGGGAAATATCACCATTCTGGTTCTAGGGCTAGAGAAAGGTCAAGGTCAGGTCACAGAAACACGTCTGAGAGGTAAGCCCCTAATGGACTGGTGAGCATCCAGATTTCCTGCAAGGGAGATTCATTCCCAGAATTCTAGTCCATGCCATGTCCTGGACAGCCACCTTCCAATCAGATGTTAACATTACCAAGACCCTTAGCCTTGGAGATTTATTTTTTATTCACATCTCAGATCTAAATCACAGTGTATTTAGATCTGAGATGAGATCAAAGTGAGGTGTATTTGCTTGTTTTACTTTCTCAGATGGTTGATGGAGAAAAAGATTCATCCTAATAGTGTTAGTTCATTTCTACCCTGTTTCCCTGAAAATAAGACAGTGTCTTATATTAATTTTTGCCCCCAAAGATGCGCTAGGTCTTATTTTCAGGGGATGTATTATGTATCCATGAAGTAGGTCTTATTTCAGAGGATGTCTTATTTTCGGGGAAACATGGTAGCTGCCCCCCAAAAATCCATAACCAAAAAGTGTTTATTTTCCCTTTCCTTTCTTTACAGCAAAAATATGTGTAGAATTTGCCCTAGAGTATCACGTTGCTGTTATCCAGATGGCAATACCCAGTGGCCCCTGTATGCAGTCACCTCCCTTCCCCAGTGAATATTGTACATGGAGCATGTTGCTTCTTTGAGTAAGACTGGCTTTGGGGAAACCTTGGGCCCATTTATCACAATTTATGTGAAATATTACAGGATCTGAGTCATATAACTGGAGAATAGAAATATGTAATTATCATTTCATAATAGGTCCTTTATTAGTAGTAGCTGCTTATGCTGCCTGACCCTGGAATCACCCTTTTACATGACTGTAATATCCCTGTATCCAAAAGTGGGTCTTGGCCTTCTGTATAATATTCTGCTTCTTTACTCAAGCTTGCCTACCTTAGCTAACCAAAGGCTTTCTGTGGACTGATCAGAGTAAGGGAGCACTAGAGTGTGTATATATTTCTAAGTGCCTGAACTAACATGGGACAAGCAACTATGACAGTGGCCAACATGATGACACAGTCTCAGTTAGGTCTTTATTAGCAGGATGGCTGGGCTTGGAATCATAGGATGTGCTGGCATCTGTTATCAGATTCTTGTTTTAAAAAAATAATAATAATTTTAAGCATGTAGGTTTTAATGGGTTGTGGGAATTAAACTTCTTAGAAGATGATAATGATTTAGAATATGGTTTATGTATCTCCCTTGGGATGAGACCTTAGGGTCTTTGTTTTGGGTATGCCTCTCTTGTGATGTGGCAGATCCAATTCCAAGCCAAAAACACATTTGTGACAATTTAATAAAGAAAAAATAAACCAGAAGAAAACACTTGAGCAATCTCTTTCAGTTCACTGTTTTACCAGCCTTGACTTAAAATGTGCCACTTCCTTGTGATGTACAGTACATCTCCAGGACTTACTAATCTGGAAGTTTATCTACTTATTGTCTACTTATCTGAAAGTTGTGCGCCTTAAACTTATACAATGCTATATGTCAATTACATCTCAATAAAATTAGAAAAAATATTCCACTTCCTATGTAGTAATATAGAAAAGTTAGGGAGTGAGAAATGTGGGTTTAGTGTGTTCCATTTTTCTTATGCTTATGCAGTCACCTTTCAACAATGTCACAGTTTTCAGCAATTGCTCTTTTTGTGGAAACTAAGGAAGTGTAAAAGTCTGTATAGAGAAAGTTATAGTTAAAAATATGATAAGAATAAAGATATAATTCCTTTCATTAAAGAGAGTACTGTGACAATAAAATACAAAATGAAATAGGGTGTTTGTTTGTTTGTTTGTTTGTTTGTTTTTCCAATAGCCAGCTCACATCTATATTCTAGTATGGACTTTTCTCCATACATTAGTTTGCGCTGTGGAGAGTGAAACTAGCCCATTCCACAGTTAGAAAAATGGAGACATAAAATCTTCAAAGATCTTATCCAACATAACAAAAGAGCCAGACAAAAGCCAATGGCTTACAGATGTAGGATATTTTTCAAAGAAGAAGCACAAATCATAGTATCTTTGATGTAACATGTGTAGAACTAACACAAATGTTTGCCTTTGAGACTCACAATAGTCAGAGGGAGGAAAAATCTTTTTCATCTTTTTTTATTTTAAGATTTCTCTTTGTATGTAGTCACTGCTCTAATACCAGGCCAAGGTATTCTTTTATGAATAACAACTTTGCTAAATAAAGGATGCAACAAGTTAAGTTAAAATTTCCTTGTAATAAATCTTAAAATTTTTCTTCCTCTTTTTATGTTTCTGGGGGAGAGGGGGAACAAAACAAAACCCACAAACAGGCATTATGACAATGGCCATGGCTAAGGTCTGCCTCTTTCTTCCCAAATCCAGTAGACTGGAATAGTTGTTGAATTGCCTTATCTAGTGAGTCACACTTACTGTGTGCCAGGCCCAAAGGATTCTGCCTTCAAGTGGCTTTGAGACCAGAGGCGGCAGATAAGACTTGTGTGCTCTTCATAGTGAATGTAGATGGTCACAGAAGGACATAAAAAGCCATCAGACTTGGCCTGGAGAACAAGATATGATGTGTGGAAGAGGTAAAAGCCAAACAAGTATCTAAAATATGGGTGGGAATTAGCTTGGTGAAGCTGAGTAGAAATATTCCAGAAAGATGAAACGGGATGTGAGAGAAGACCTGAAGGTGAGAGAGTGTGCAACACGTTAGAAAAACCCACGGAAACCCAGTGTGATAGGATGATGGGGAGTAAGGATAACTTACCTCTGGAACCTTCATTTTGTCTTTTGATACATTAAACTTATGGACACTTTGTAGTGCACCAGGTTGAATGGCTAAGACTAACAACTGACCAACTTGTGGATAAGTAGACAGACTTTGGACATAAACAAAGACTGAATATTTTCCTGAAATGGTCGGTTTTGTCTTCAGTTGTTCTTCCTATTGTTAACTGGGTTTAAATTCAAGTGCGATAGCTCTGGCATGAGATTCAATCAACTCATTTGTTTCATTTATGCCTGATCCCGAACTCACTCTTTAAGAGTTCAAATAATATTTTTTTCTTAAAAGTTATATTTGTATTCTATCTGAGTTATTTTTTCAGTTCTATTATTCATTGAGACCATTTTCCTGATTTTGGAATAACTGCATATTCATTTTAGAACTATATATTCATTTTAGGAATACATAAGAAGCTATGTAGAAGAAAATAAAATCACCCACAATACCACCTATTCTGATAACCATTGTCAATATTAACTTATATAGAGTAACCATCATATTTTTTCTGATATTTTCTATAAAAGCATTTTGTAATAAGCTTTTTATTATGAAATGATTTTATTCTTGTTGTGTACTCATATACATAAGATATATATTTTATTCATTTGAAGATTAATTTTAATTATGTAATTTATGAATACATTCTTATTTTGCAAGTTTTATTAAAACTATATCTAGTTTAACTAAATCTAGTGTAACTTTTAGCCCAGTTGAAAGTAATTTTGCTGGCCTCTATCATTAATGACAAAGGTCACAAGTCTTATTACCGCTGTGTTGCAGATGGGGCATCCAAAGCAGTTAGCAGTTGCATAACCACAGCAGGGCTAGAAATGAATCAGGGTTATTTTGAAAGTAGGTAGAGTATAAATTATAGGTGAAATTAAAAATTGGTGATTTCTTTTTCTATTCAAAAGCCCCCTCTCTTTGTAGTGCTAATGCATAAAGCATAATGGCTCTCTGTTATTTTGCCATGATTTAAGAACCAAATCTGACCTTAGGGAGTCCACATGGATTTCAGTGGAAAGTTAAACCAGTTGCATAAGAAGACCTACTGCCAGATTCTTGCCTGAAAGCTTAAACACTGTACTAGCGCTCCAAGGAATTCTCAAAGATTAAGTTGAATATGGATTTTGAAGTTAAGATACACAAATATGAGTACATGTGCAAACACACAGACCCACACACAGAATTTTAAGACCAAAAGTAGCACCAGAGCCAATTCCGCAATATTTTTACTAGTAACCCTTACTTGGGCACAATTTCACTTGAAGCTGGTGGGATTCTTTTTCCTGAGTCAAGCCTGCAGAATCAAGTCTGCTGGGAGTCAGCAAACCACAACAGAAGTCTTCAGATCTCTGGTGCTTCAGGATAGGTATCCTGATCTCTGCAGGGGACAGGGAAGATATTTTTTGCTTGCACAATTGTCAGAGGATACAACTCTTGCCTTCCTTTGAAATGTGAACTATCAAAAACTTAAAATAATAAAAAAAAAGAAACCCTGATGGAGCTGTTTTCTGATTCAAGGTGACAGACTAGACCAATTCCTGATGATACCTTTTTTTTAAAGATGGAAATAGAATCACAAATTTACTACATCTAATGTGTACCTTCCTTTGAAAAGGTGGAGCCCCAGAAGAAATTTTTCTCAAATGCCTTTTCTCCTGGGAATAAGTAATCAAATTTGAAAATGAGAGAGAGGTAGGTAGAATGGCCGGCCACATGATACATGAAGTTAGCAAGAGAATGAGGAGGAAAGTGTCAGCTATGGACATGACAAAAGCCGAGTACGTGGCATTCGGATAGCCGCTATTTTCCTGTGACCATACAGTCTTGAATCCCTTCCATTCTTGGTGCAATACTTGAAAATCTTTTTTGACCAGGTTTTTGACATTTTCATCTTTTCTGGGAATACTTCTAAATGACCTAGGGGAAACTTTCTAAACCAAAGAATAACTTTGGCAGCAAAAACAATCCCCAGTATGTATCATGATGGAAACAAAGTAATTTAGTCTTGTACGCATACAAGGATCTAAGAGAATATTGATGTTAAGCAAAAATAAAACAAATTAGAAACTTCTATTTTTAACATGTGAAAAAGATTATTTACATGATATTAGTTATTCTGTAAAAGAAATATATGATTGATTATTTCCTAATAAACAAGAAGGAATTAACTTATTGTCAGTGTTGTAATTTACTCTTGTAAATTAAGCTCTCAGTTGTACTGTGTTTGTTCTAGACAAATCTTGTAGAAAAGTATAAAACAAACTCTCTGGCCCATTATTTTTCTCATCTGTACAATGAGGAAAATAGGTTCTATTTCAGAGGCTTGCTGAGATGATTATATGATGCAACATAAGTAAAATTAACCTGGTGGCTGTACATTAGTAGATTCTTTCTGATTCATTCCTGCCTACCTTCTTGTTATTTTCTGTGGCATTTGAAATGAGTGTGTGAGGACTTCAGTGGATTAATTGTGTAAAGTCCAACTAATAAGGGCGCAAAGCCAGGTGTGTCTAATGGGGTTACCATTTATTTCTGAGTGCTAACTACGTACCTGGCACATAACAAATGCTCTATAAATACTAGCTATTATCATACCACACGCCTCATTTTATCTTCCCGCTGACTCCGGAGAGTGTTTACTTTTCACTCTCATTTTCTAGCTGATGAAACTAAGGATTGGGAGGTAAAGTCACTGGCATAATGTCACACAGCAAGACGATGACAGCCAGAATTTGAGCTGAGTTCTGCTCCAGAGTTCCTGGTCTCACCACTGCTCACGCCACACCAACCAAAGCATTGGGCAGGGGAGCCTTGGGGGAATTCAATCACCTGGAACAGAGCAGGGGAACCAGAGTAAGCTGAAAGGACCTCTGAAAATTAAAGACAAAGTGGCGGGCATTTCTCATCTGAACATTCTAAGAGAAATTCCCAGTTGCTAACTCTAAGCCTACCTATTTACAAGAATAAAGCACTTCAAGGACACTTAACCAGCTTGCTTATAAACAATTCCCTTGAAAACAATAAAAACGACTTCTGAAAACCAGCCCAATGCTGACTCAAAACTTTTAAAAACCATAGTAGCTTGGAGCCATTTAACGTAGGGACAAATAACCTGAAAATACGCAAATATCCCTTGAAGTATAATTGATATTCATCATAAAGTCATTTAAATTAAGTTGTTAAAACAGCTATATAGTTCACATTTCCTATTAAAAAAAACATTTTATATAAACATTACGTCTTTAAATTCAGGGACTTACATAGGAAGTATCATTGAAAAACAAAAAGAGCTTAAATACACACACCTCTGGGGATAGTATTAGCTAACGAGTTATGACAAAATTAATTTTATTCATCAATAACACTAAAATCTTAAACCCATAAACTTTAATCTTTGGTGTTGCTGGACTTTCTTCCACCATATATACATTTTTGAATCGGGTCATCAAAGTTGGACCAAAGGCAAGTCTTACATCAGGCAGTATTCCTGCATTGCTGGCTAGTGTGGGAAATGGTTTCTTGCATGGTTTAAGCAGAAATTGGCAACTTTTAACTTACCACTGAAATTTTAACATAAGTATGGTCAGGAGGAAAATGAACACATTTTCTGGAAACACACAAACTCCTAAATATTCCTACCTTAAGCCTTTTTTGACTAAACGCTATATTTCATCATACCTTTGCAACATGAATTTCATAGTCCTGGGAAATTAGGGACTATAATGGCAGTGGATAAAGTAGACAGGGAAATTTTCAACAGTATTAAATAGTAACTTAGGATTTTAAAAGGCATAGTTGTCATCTGACTTTTATCTGTAGCTTTTCATGTATCTTGGGACAAATCATTTGATTCCCAAAATTAAGTTTCAGTGTGATTGGCAGGAGAATATATTCAACCCCATATTGCAGATTTCTAAAGGACCCCACCTCCACCCCAGAGTCCTTGGAAAATCTAGAAATGTCCAGACAAACCACACCTGAGAAATGAACTGGTTTTCTTTTCACCTATCTCTTTCTTTATTTTTATTTAACTTTTATTGGTATTTATTTTGTGCTGAATTTACTCCTGAGTCATTCGTTTTTGTTTCTTAAGTTCCCTCTGGGATATCTTTTTCTTCTGGGCAACCTCCCCTTCCAGTTTAGGAACAATTTGCTATTTTTTCAGGAAGGATCCCCTCAAAGTGGCAGGGAGAGCTCACGTGTGGGTTACTAGTTCACCCGCGAGCTCTGTAAGTTCTGCGCCACATCTTGGGAGCTTTGTTCACCTGACATGCTAAATAATAAGAGAATCTACATCTAAACCCTTAAGCTTGGCATTACTCTCTGCATTTTTAAGCATGTGCAGCCAAACTTCAGCACTCTTTTGGGGCCACTGACCCTTTATCCAGCCCCACTATTTGGCTTTGGCACCCTACCAACTCCACCATTGTGACAATGGAACGGCACATCCTTCAAATATGCATGCCCTTGATGGCCTGGAAAGTTTCACAAGTGTTCTTAAAGTGAACACGAAGATCTTAACCTCTTGATTTGCATGATTTTGTGGGGTTTTCTGGGTCAAGTGAATAGGGGCCGCTTTCAGGAAGAACCTATTACTTTCTTTAGAGCATTACTCCAACAATTTCCAATTTAGTCTCAGGCTTCTATTATACATCCTGATTTCACGGAAGCTCCATGTAAATTAGATCAACACATGATTATCCTGTGACTATATTCTTCACCTGAAGACTTTTCATCCTCCTACATGGTCTTGGACAGATACAGAAATATCATACAGCGGACTTAGCACATGAGCATTATGACCACAATGATCGAAAACAATCAACTCTTCAGCATCACAAACAATAATAATCCCAATCAGTCAAGAAAAAGCGAACCAGCACTTGACATATACCTAGACCAGGTTGCTATTTAAGGTCAAATGAAAGCCTTTGAACACTCTATGCAATGAAAAGAACATGGCACCTTCGCACCATAAGTAATTTAAAAGGAAACAATGCAAAATATTAAATTACTTTAAAGAAGTCCAACACAGTTCTGATATTTCTTTTTTTTAATATATTTTATTGATATTTTACAGAGAGGAAGGGAGAGAGATAGAGAGCTAGAAACATCGATGAGAGAGAAACATCTACCAGCTGCCTCTTGCACACCCCCTACCGGGGATGTGCCCGCAACAAATGTACATGCCCTTGGCCGGAATCAAACCTGGGACCTTTCAGTCCGCAGACCGACGCTCTACCACTGAGCCAAACCGGTTTTGGAGGTTCTGATATTTCTTGATATTTATTTCATACCTTAAAGAGTATATCTCAAAAACAAATCCTTACTATAAAAACTTTTGTGACTCTGCTTCAGTCACTAAATATAGACTTAGCCTATGTATTAACTGGTTTTAGTGGCCCAGCATCACTCACATTCAGATATATATATATATGTATATATATATATATCCCCCACCCCCCAGTTTTAGCCCAGAAATACCTCATGGCCACCAGCCCAGCTTAGCCTCTATTTTTGTAAAAATGTAGTCTCTGCTTATTTGTATCCACTTCATGTATTTAATATGCATATTACTAAGAGGAATTAAATTCTGAAAGTAAATTCTGCAGGAAGACAAAATATTGTTCTTAACACTGACCTACCTTTGACGTTAATAAATGGTTCTATATGAATAAATAATTGAACCCAGTAAGATGAGTAACATTAGTTCTGGAATGTACTATTTAGCCAATACAATTCAAGTAAATTACAGGGTGACTTGCAAGAATTTCATTGATTCATATGATGAATTTCATAAGAAATTAATTTTCAGAAAACACATTTTTTAAAAAATTTTACAAGTGAATATAAATGATAAAGAGATTGAGAAGCCAGTATAGCTAAAAAAAAGAAGGAAACACCAACAACTTATAGAAAGCGTACCTATTAGAGCTGACATTGACGACCCTATTATTCATCCAGCCAGAGATGCACAAGGCGTGCATCATTAAATATGCCGTTTATCATTCCCCCCATGTACTCCATGGTGTGAAATAATTTGTCTTTGAAACTGCAATCATTATTTTGTTATTTCTTTCCTTCTTTATTAACTACAATCAATTAGAACTTGTGCTCAATAAGAGGCTAACAGTTTTACTCCACTACGTTGCCATAACTAAAGTTAAACATAAGAATTTGACATTTTTGGCAGTCTGCATAATCTTATCAAAGCTACATATTTTATTTCTGCTTCCTACTCACCTTTTATGCATATATTTTTGCTTACATGTTTACATGTGTATATGTTAAGCCACTTAATATATTGAAATATCTATGATAATGTAACATAGCCTTTAAACATGTTGAAAAATAGCTATGGTTCTTGACTCCTTATCTTACCATTTCTCTGAGGCAGGAAACTACTGATCAAACTCAATCTAAGGAGAATGTTATGTGCTAGAGTGATTATTGCCTTCCTCAAAATCAAAGAGTCATCAAAAATGGAATTCTTCTTCGTACATATAAAACTTTTGCAACTAGTCCCATCTACTTCCTTAGTCACCAAATTCGTAAGAATCCATATTAAAAACAAGGGACTCACAAGAAAATTGTTCCTATCAAATGACTGTTTTTCATATCATCCGTTGTCTCTCCCATCCCTGACCCTTCCAGCATAATTACTTATTCTATGATATAATTTTGTTTGTTTTTTACATTTGTACCTATTTTCACTTTACCATTGCCTCTGGACAATAGTATTTTGGTCTGCCTCTACTTCTGGGGTTTTGTCTTTCTGATTTCTTTATTCATATTAGCTCTTACTATACTTAGTTCTCTAAGTATTGATTTGAAATGCATGCAATTGAACTGAACTGGACACAATGGCTATTGAACTGAACTGGACACAGTGTTTGTTTTCTTTTGTTTATATGCCTCTATATCTAAATAATTCCCTGGCTGATATCTAAATACTGACTTTTCCCCTATACACTATATTCAGACTAACTACTTGACATCTCCTTGGATATCACAAAGGTATCCCAAACTTCCAATATCCAAATGAATGCTTGATTAGCCCCACATCTACATATACTATAATTGAGATACTAGAACTCGGCTTCTCTCTGTTTTTCATATGCCAAGTCATGAGTATGTTCTAGAATTCCTATCTCTAAATATTTTCTAAAACTGTTTAGTATTTTTCCTTCAATCTCCCTGCTACTGCCCTCGCCAAGTCATCATTCTTTTTTTTGAATTTTATTAGCCTGCTAGCTAATTTCTGCTTCTCCTCTTGCTTCTATACAATCCCTTCCCTGCAGAGCTACCAGTGTGATTTTATAAAAACTACTTTAGGTCATGTCACTCTTCTGAAAACCTTCTACTGGCTTATCATCAGACTTGGAAGGCATCCAAAATCATCTCTAGTCTACACAGGAGCCCAGCATTGTCTGCCAGAATCTCATCTCATGCCACCCCTCCTTCCTGCTCACCAAATCCATCACTCTGGTCTTCGTTATTTCTCGGACATATCAAGCTAGTTCTTGCTTTAGGGCCTTTCCCTCATTTGTTCTTTCTGCCCAAAATCCTCTCCCCTAAATCTCTGCGTGGCTGGCTTCTCCTTGTCATTAATTTTTCAGTTTCCACCTTGTTTAATTCAAGAGACTCCTGACCGTATAATCAAAATAGCCCTAAACCACAATTTTATAATTAATTATTTATTTTTGTTTATTATAGCCTTTAGAACTGCTGAGTGTTTTCCTGTTGGTGTATTTATGTGCTTATTTCTGGCTCTCCTCACTGGAATGTCAAGTCTGACCATTCAAAGCTTTGCTTTGTGCCTAGACCAGTGCCTGGCTCACAAAAGGTGCTTAATAAATGTTGCTCAGTGTTGCTAAGTTCATTGTCCTGCCTTAGCTATTGACAAGTACAAGGAGAATGAAATCTGTGTCTCTGAGTCTACCTGAAAAAAAAATTGTTGTCTAAAGTCAAGAGATCTCATCTCTCATTCTTGAGCATCTGCTCATTGTTTCTGCAAAGACCGATTGTTAATGTGTAGTAACCTTTTGTCCCCAGCAGTTCCATCCTTTGGGCCCTGATGTTGATTTTCCTCATCTTGGCACCTGAAGAGCCAGAGTGATCCCTTTTGTCCCATTGCCCTGACCATGTGCAGTGATACCTGCTGTGCAGAAGGTGGAAGCCACCGCTCTTCAGGTATCACAATGGGTAACCAGCCTGCCCTGACCCAGCAATGTGGTGGGGGCAGCATACAAAATGGTGACCCTTCCCCCAGAGTTGGCCTAAGGCCTTCGGTGGGTGGGAGTGACTGACCTTCTGGGATCAGATTTACTTGCCGCATGAGGAAGCATTGGCTGAGAGGGTGGGAGAAACTACAGGGCATTATTTCTTTTAATTTTCAGAGATGGAAACTAATAACTAAGTTATTAGATATGGAAACCAGACAGCGGGAGAAAAGGAGAAACAGGATAGTATAAAAAAAATCAGCTCACTCATTCATTTCACCCATCTGTCAAGGGACTATGAAACCTTTTATCTAACTATTTGCTAATAGAGTTCATTCTGGCTGTTTCCATCAGGCCACTATGAAACTCCTGCTTTTTTCCTAATTATACATCTGCTTTCACATGCCTATGAGGCCACTTGGCAATACATGGTCATTCATACATTGAACAGGTATCCCATGCACCTGATGAATAATCTGCTCTAAGCAATGGTAGTAACACCACTGTTGGTCTAGGCTCATCTCTCAATGTAGAAGATACCAAGATGAGCAAGGTCTTGCAAGGCCTGACAAGCCAGACATTTTATAACCCCCAACCTGAAATCTTGCCTGTATGTACTTAGAGAATCCTAAAGGAAAACCAGTGCTTAGAATCATTGTGCCTAAACCCTTGATTCAGGACAGAGACCACCAAAGCTCTTGAGTTGAACCCCAGGCACACCCCACACTAACCCCTTGAACAGAGCACCTTTCCTTCACCATCCCGATCCCTTGATGGTGGAGAAAAAAGCCATTCTCTCACCTTCTGCAGTCTCTCAATACCACAATCAGCTCACACACTCATAAGAAACTTCTGAGTTCTCTCTTTATGGGAGCCTTCCGATGGCCAAAAAAAATAGAAGACTTTTTGAAGTTGCCTTACTTTTTTCAGGTCATGGGGATGTGATTTACAAAACGTTACTTTAATGCCCTGATTGATATTCCTATACCTGAATAGGCAAAGGAGTTTCCCTGAGTGTTTTATGTACCAGCCAGGAGCATACTTCTTACAGTGTCCTAAGGGATTGCCTTAGAGGTGACACTGCCTTACCAAGAAAGTCTATGATAATTCAGTAACTGCATCCTTTGATGGAATAAGAAGGAAAAATTGATTTTTTTTAAATTCTGCTATAAAAATAATTATGTTACAATGTGTTTCTAGAGATTCAGCGATAAACTAGTGCAGTATTTGATGTTTATGGCTAACTATTTGGATCAAACTAGAAAGAAAATTAACCTTTTTTAAATAGAATTGGATTGGAGAATCTTCTAGATGATCTGAAACACATTAAAAATTAGAACCTGAGAAAAAGAGTTGGCAGCAGGCCAATATTGAGGGAAAAGGCCTAACAGTTAAGGGCCAACAGGATCTTGGAGGTAGCCTTTAAGATCATTGTTCATAAAAATCCATAATTTTTCCCTTTACACTTTAGGTTTTCTTTTCAATTTTTGTCTACTTTTTCCCTCATCTCTTTGAGCACTCCACCAAATCCACACCTTTTATTTTATTTTTTACTTTGACATCTTTCATCTTTTCCCCTCAATATATCAGTTCCTGGTTCTACCGATGGCACCCAGGGCTAAAGGGGTTATTGGTGGCAGTCCATGGAAAAGAGAGGAGATAATTTGGAGGAGATGATGATAATAGCTGACTTTTATTGAATGCCTACTCTGTGCTAGCCTTTTTTCTGTATATTTTCCATGAATGCTCTCATTTAATCCTCTCAGTTGTCCCAAGAGCTCGGTTTAATTTTCCTAACATCCTGGTTCTACTGGGGAATAAAGGCTGTCTTGTTTTTTGTTTTGCTTCTGAAACTCTGTCTCCAAAATTTCTGAAGGGGGGAGGCATATCCCAAGAAATGAAAATTTAAGGAAAATAGATATAAGTAAGGTCCATTTGAACAGTGAGTGAGAGATAAGAAAGTTGCAACAAATAAATCCCAAAGTGAAACCTCAGGTAGATTACTATAACCAATCTCTTTTATTTGCACATTTGTGCTCTTGGGGGAGAAAGTGACTTTACCAACCATGTAAATGGGGGAAAAGTTCTAACCCTTCAATAATTTCAAGAAAATCAGCATATGGTTTAGGTCAAAAGGAGTATTTGATTTTGCAATGCGAACTATCCCTTCTGTGGTTTCTCAAAAAATGCTGTGGCTATCCCACAGAACTCTCTCCATGTTTTTACCACAGAAACAATAGTGTCATTTCAGCATTCATTGTAATGTAGACCACATTGGGAGGTGCTCCAAGTAAGCTATCCAAAACAAGTACCTGTATTCTTATAATCTAATATTACAAAAATGAAGTATAGAATTACTATGCAAGATGAACTTAAAGACAAATGCTAAATAAAACAAGGCATCAGTTGTTGTGTCTGATCTGTGCAGAGGGACAGATGGAATAAAGGTACTTACTTGGCTCTGTTCAGGCAGAGATTTAGAGTAGATACTGTTATTTCAAATCAGTGAATGAATTCATTAATGAGTTATCACTGGGGGACAGGAATTGGGAAATACCAAAAAGTAGTTGAACTTCTATAAACAGAACGATTTGCCTGGGGTTTGTACTTTCCTTACCTTAGGGACTTATCTGAAGAGCAAAGCCCTTCTGTCACTTTGTAACACCTTTAAAAAAAGAAGGTGCTACGCATCTAGGGGAAATAATGAGCAACATATACTGATGAACAAAAACATACCCGGAGACAGGGAAGCATCCATCAGACTCTCAAATCTCAGAGGGAAGGTAGGCGAGGGTGGGGGAAAGGAGGAGAGATCAACCAAAGAACTTGTATGCATGCATATAAGTCTAACTAGTGGTCACGGACAACATGGGGGTGGGGGTATACGTGGGGAGGGGTTTGGGGTGGAAATGGAGGGATGAGGACAATTATGTGATACCAAAATCAATTTATAAAAAAAAAAAAAAGAGGGTGGTAACTAAAGGTGATGTGAAATGTATAGAGTTACATTTCCCTAGTCAAAGGACTGTGACAATTAAAGGTTATGTAAACAAATTTACCTTCGGGAGGTAAAATCAAAGAAAGGAACAAGGCAGGAAACAGAAGATGTCTGGTCCCCCGGAAATGTGGCTGTTGTCAGCTTCATCTCTGATCCGCTATCCCAGAACAGAAATCAGCTGGAGGCCAGATTTGAATTTCTCACATGTACTGTTGTCCATGCAAACAAGTGACCCAAGTTATTTACTTAACACTCAGAAACACTTAAGACTCTTTTGTGTGTTTTTTCCATTTCTGGCCAAGCTGTTTAGAAAACACAGTTGCCCTGGCATTGTGATATTGTAAGCAGCCTTGCTAAATGGCTCCAAAAGGAAAAGATCTGTTCAGTGTCTTGAATAAATCTTGCGGACTCCATTCACCAATTCCATACCAACAGTCTCTGGTTTTTCAGACCCAAAAATGTAGGTCAGAGATAGCAGATTGCTGCTAGAAGTATGTCTAAATAACATAGAAACTACTTTAATAACCTTTCATCAGACCCCAACGAGGTCCAGTCACAAGTGGTGGTATGAGTAAATCAAGTCACCTTTCATAAGGAATAGAGTTATTTTAGGAGTATAAGGTTTGATTTGAAGAAGCCACCCCATTACTAAAGAGAGACCAGGCTTTTATCTAATTTTTTTAATGCCCTTGTTCATTCTTTCCAGTCATGCAAAGAGAGCAAGGCTTTCTTCAGCATTTCCTAGCTGAAGGCTGTGGCCAAGATCTGAAGTCCATTTGTGGTCGTCACAGTCATGACCATGGTGGCAGTGAATTTGGCTTGAAAACAGCTATAGAAATAGGTGTTGGGAAGTTATCATTATTTTTTCTTTTCTTTTGACTTGCCCCACTCAAATATTTATGACACAGCCAGGTATAGTTACAATCTGTGAATCAAGCAGAGTTCCTACAGCTTTTTACAACACCCTAACTACACAGTTAGAATGCATGGCATTAAGAGGGTGTGCTATAGAACCAGCCTACTGTTCTTCAAATCACCCTCCTAAAGCTTGATAGCATCCAAAACTTGAGCAAATTACTTTCGGGGGGGGGGGGGGGGGGCGTGTCAGGAAAGTACCTATCTTATTTGGGTTCTTATAAGGATAAAATAAGATATTTCATATAAAATGCTTGATAATGTATCAGGTACATAAGCACTTCGAGGAAGTGCACGTGCTCAGGTCTGTGGGAATCCAGGGCTGTCTGGATAATGCCTCATTATGGGTGAAATTAAGAAAATATTTTGCTATTGGTGAAAGTTCGGTTCCTCCCAAGATTCATATGTTGAAACTCTAATTCCAACGTAATGGTATTGGAAGGTGGAACCTGTGGGAGATAATGGAGTCATGAGAGTGGAGCCCTCATAAACAGGATTAGTGCCCTTATAAAAAAATGATCTCTCTCTACCATGTGAGGATTTGGCAAAAAAGGCAGCTCAGGGTCAGGATCCTCACCAGAACCCAACCATGATGACACCCTAATTTCATATTTTCAGACTCCAGAGCTGTGAGAAATTAATTTCTGTTGTGTGAGCCACCAGTCTGTGTCTTTTGATATAGCACCCTGATTTGACTAAGGCATAATCTAATTGAAATGGTTAATTGGTCTTTCTTTGCTCTCTTAGAGTCAGAACATTTTCTGGGCTACCAATTTGTTAGGAACACAGCATCAGCTCACCTGAGAAAAGTGGTGAGATTATATTGATATTTAAAAATAATTTTAGCTAAAGTTTTAAAATTCTATCAACAAATAAAAAAATAATTGGCAAAAATGTAATTACCCATGTTTTCCTGACCAAGTACAAACTCTATGATATAGTTCATGATTTTTTAAAGTTTTAAGTAGATTTCTAGACATTGTCTTAATGGTCAAGATACAGATAAAAGGTAATAAAAAAAAAAGTTGGTTGTCATTTTCATTAATAACCAACACTGAGACCTGTGTGCACATTTATATTATAGCACGACAACTCACTGTGCTTTATAGTTATATATAGTATTTCCCCACTAAATTAGTAAGTAATTTTGAGGACAGGGGCCATGTCTTTGAATATCAAGCATTTAGGACGGGCCTCTTGGCTTTGCTTCTGTCTTCTTTTGAGAAGATTCTATTTAGTTCCATTGCCCATTTTAATCCAATAGCTTCCAGCTTTCTCATCTTTGTTTTCTTTAGTTGCTCCAGAGAATGACAGGAAATATAGGTGTCTGTAACCGTAGCAAAGCACTTAGCCTTAGAAATAACAAGGAAAGACAACGGGGGAGGGGGAGGGTGACAGAAAAAATAAAAGAAAAACAGCAAACTGTGTTTCCAATTACCAGCAGATGCTTCTGTTTATTATAAGAGTTCCTATTTAGTTAACTGTACAAATTTTTAATCATATAAATGTGGTAGTGTTCTAGCCTCATGCTCTTGATTACCCTTGTCTTCCAGTTGGTTTCACATGCCTCTTGCTTCTGGCATCACTTTCCCACAAACGCAGTGTCTAGAGCTGCATGAATCCCAGGCGATACTCGATCAAAAGTACAGCCTGTTGCAGAGTTTGCTTTATTTATCTTTTGTGTTTTGTGTAGTGTTTCACTGAGGTGGTGACATTGCAATACATTCCCCTGAGTCAGCAGCTCCATTGGCTGCTGGCTAAAGCATCATGAATGCCTACATTCTTTTTTTTCCATCTTCGCTTTGTGGAATCATCTGGTCACCATTCATTCATGCCTGGAATAGTACAGGGGGAAAGATTGCCAGGCTTCATCCAAAGACCACTTTACATAGAACTTTAATAAATCAAATGAAGGAACAGGTTTGCATGAGAGTATCCCCGATGGTGGAGATCAAAGACTCAGAGCCTTGCCTGTATTCCAATCATTCTGAAAACAGCAAAAGAAGTACAACAAAATGCTGGAAAGGAGGTGGAATGGAAAAATTAGACTAGGTATTTTTTTTTTACATTTGGTGAGAAAAGACTTTCAAAAATAGTTATTTTGTCTTGAAGTTAAAACTCCATCATATATATTATTCCTCAGAGTGGCTTGTGTTTGATATTCAACCTTACTGTAAAGTTGATCCAGAAGGGAAAAGAAATGAATGAAACAAAATTTAAAAGCCAAAGGTGGGTCAATATCATAAATGCCCTGGACATAAGCCCTTGCTCTTACATGGCCGTTCTGATGGATTATTTCCAGTTGAGAATATTTTATTCAGCCAATATTGATTGCTTTCAGGAATCCTAGTATGTGTATCTATAAAGATTGGGAGCTTTGTTGCATTTTCTTTAAAAAAGAACTAGTATGGAAGAGGAAGGAAATTTCTGCTGCATGGTAGTCCTCAGAGCATGGTTCACCAGCAGCAGCCTTGCCATTCCCAGAGAGCTTGATAGAAGTTCAGAGTCTCAAGTCCATAACCAGATCTACCCAAGCAGACTTTGCACTATAATAGGATTTTCAGGAGATTTGTATGCACACTAACATTTGAGAAGCCTTGCTCTAGAATAGCATCTGAGAGACACCTTTAAGTGACATGTTTTATGTCATCGTAATCTTCAAAAGATAATAAGTGAAAGAAAGAAGGGAAAATAAAGAATATTTTGAAGAGGTGGAAGGATAAATGCCCTACACATATGGTAGTTGAAATTTCCTTCTTCCAAATTGACTTTGAACTTCATAAACATAAACAAAAATGAGTGCCAAGGGGAAAAACCTATTAGAAGGTTTCATTCCTTACATCTTCCCACTTTTATGTGGGATTTATAATCTTTCTATATCATATTAGTTGTCCAGTTTATTTTTATTATATTGAGAGGCCAAAACTTCACTCAAACATTTCCCAGCAGTTTTTGAGGCTATCTGGATAATCTCCTTCCAGCCTCCTTGAGATCTTCTCAGTCCAGACTAATTCTTGAGAGTTTCCAGAATTCATACATCTCACTTGCCAAAGGAAAAAAAATAATAAAGTAGAAACATATTTCAAACTTTGTTTAGGCCACGTTTAAAATATTATAATTGGTTTTACACACTACACTTCTGCTAAAAACACATAAATAGAAATCACCTAGTAGCACTCAAATTTATAAGAATGTTTGAGGCATACAGACACCCCAAGCAAAACATTTGAGGCCCACAAAGTTTGTTTAGGAAAATGAGTCCAGCGGGAAGCTGAAGACAGGCACATGTTGTCTAGCACAGCCTATGACACAAAGTACAGCTCATGAACATCAATCATAACCTATTAGTCATTGTGCACTGAAACTGAAATTCCCAATCAAGGGAACTCATACAGTATTAACCAAAGCACTAAATAACCCATGGTAAAGATCATGCAGGTTTATACCCTAGACCAGCCATGGGCAAACTACGGCCCGCGGGCCGAATCCGGCCCGTTTGGCTGTTCTATCCGGCCCTCGGAGCTGAAAGAGCAGAGGATTCTCTTGCTCTCCCCTCCGCTCCTTCACCAGCAGCCCAAGATGAGAGTGCCAGCATGGTCAAGTTGCTTTTGTTCTGGCCCTCCGGTCCAGTTTAAGAACCCATCGTAGCCCTCGAGTCAAAAAGTTTGCCCACCCCTGCCCTAGACACAACTCATGGGCTGTTTCCACACCACCAAAACACAGTTAAAACAAATAATTATCCTATTGGGCCACTTCTTTAGGTCATCCTTTGTCCTTTATTTATCTGTTTTCTTTCCCACCTCAATTATTTTTTCTACTTTACCTACCTCACCTTTATACCATAAAATCCCTCACTACCTCTCCCATTGGTCCACTCTCCAATACTCTCTCTCTCTCCAATACGCCTGTCATTGTTTCTTCTACTCCTGAAACCTCATGAGGATCACAAATTTCCAAAGTGGGACCTATTTCTAAGTGGTTTGACTTCTCAGCTTTCTAATAGAACCTAGGAAAGTAGAACTAAAATTAGACTTTGGATAAGTTGTCAATTATGTTTTCCTATAGCTTAAAACAATCATTTAAAAATTGTAAAGGACATTATGGTTTTACAAATAACTCACATTCTACTCTTAATTTATTGTTACAAGATTCCAGAATGATGGATAAGATGATAATTGCCCTAATACCCATTTATAGACAAGTGGCTAAGTTTAAGGCAAAGCGGAGTGGTGAGTTCACAGTTTTTATAACCTTAAGATAAGTAGTGTTAGAGGATTACTTCAGAGATTTCATTGTGGTAACTGGTTTTTTCAGAAGTTGACACACCAAATATGAAATTACGAAAAGCATATTCTACCACCACTTACAATCTTTCACAACCAGAAACAAGTTGGGAAGTCCTAGAAAAATTTTAGCCTGAGAATGCCATCATCACACAGCAAAGCATCAGTTCAATAACAGGGGGGATAGTAATGGTTGGGGGAAGAGCAGGTTGGTTAAGGGGTTGATTTTTTTGTTTGTTTAATGTTACCTTGACACAATGTCTTTTTTATGTATATGGGTTTTCATCAGCAGAGAGAAGCGAAGTGGAGAAAACCTAGCTTCAGGCCATTTTCTTTTTATCCCCTGTCTTATTGGACTTGTTTGTTGTGGGCTAACTGTCAGAGACAGTCAACTTAGCATTCGTTTAGTTATGTGAGAGCCCGGGTAGAGGTCTCATGCCAACTAAAACCCTGGTCCTTCTCTTTAAATATACAAAGAAAAGTAAAACAAGAAGTGGCAATTCACAGGGCAAACTAGGATCGAGGTGGCAGCGGCCAGGCAGGTCCCAGTACTTGAGAAAGCACCCACGGACTGGCACAGAGAGTCTTCCTTCTGCTGCTGATGCTCTCGCGTATTTGCAGAGTGAATAAGAGAATGATTGGTTACAGTTCAGACACCTGTTGTAAAATCAAGCGATGAATCTGTCAGCTCAACCCCTCTGCTTCCCCCACCTCATCTTCCCTCATCTTGCCCCACCCACTCTCCTCCCTTTCCACGTGACAGTGGAATTATGTGCTGCCTTCTATGGTCAGTCTGAGGACCAAATCCTTTTCCCCACTTGCTGGCATTGTTCCTTGAGATGAGTTAAGGCCAAAGTTATTACATTTCTATTTTTCCTGAAGGACACTGTAAATTGTTTGAGCTTCTCCTACTTAGACTACATTAAACAACGTTAAAAGACCTGTTTTCCCTTTATTGCTCATTTTGAATTTCATTTGCATTGCCTTTGTGGAACCAGAGTGATCATAAATGTGTGTGTGTGTGTGTGTGTGTGTGTGTGTGTGTGTGTGTGTGTGTGTTTACACATCTATATTTGAACCAATGGAAAGGAAAAGCCAGGAGGAAATTAATAAATTATGAATAAATTCCCTCAATAGCTTGAAATTTTTCTTTAAATATAGAGAAGGGTGGGAGCTAATAAGAATATAAAGTATTTTTTAAATATTTGTGAAAGGCTTTCAATAAAATGAAGTTTTGTGAGAATCTATTGACAGACTCAAAATAACAGGAAATTGAAATGAGTATATGTTTCTAAGCTTTTATTTTTAAATGTACATTCTCATTCTAGATCAGAAATATTTAGTGTTGTAAATATTTTTAATAATCTATAATAATAAAAGCATAATATGCTAATTAGACTGGACAGCCAAACAACCTTCTGGACATCCTTACGGATGAAGCCTCCAGTATATGATAATGGCTTATCTTACTAGTGACTAGAACACCCATAAGTCTAAATGATTTTTACATAGTCTCCCAAATGCTAGAAATTCTTCAAAATAACCCAGGTTCTAAATCAATTATAGTAAATCCTCACTTAATGTCAGTAGGTTCAGCAATTTTATGCAAAACTTACATATAACAAAGCAAATTTTAGCATAAGCTAATTGATATAAACAATAGTTAAGATCTTAGGGAGTCTCATCAACAACATTACAAGGAAATGGCTTGAACTAAATATTATTTGAGGAACTTCTGTATGTCTTTGACTTTTTTTTTTTCTTGGTCATATACTTTAGTGTTGTGGCTGTCAATTCTTTCCTTTATAGCTGCAAACCCATGGCAGAGTATTTTTTATAGAATTAGGTATCCATTGGAACAAGCTGTTTTGACTTTGCTAGTACTCATTCTGTTTCTTTTACCAGAGAACTAATCTATTTCCTCTTAATGGGATGTTAGGTTGACTCACAATGCCTGGGGGGGGGGGAGGGCAAGAATGAGGTTATTTTGACAGTCTATCTTAAAATTTCCTATCTGTGGTACGTATTTGTGGGTATTAAGATTTGTCTTCACATGCCACATAGATGAGTCCTCTTTGCTCCGTGACCCCTTTGGCTACAGAACCTCCTCCCCATCCCCAGTGATTCAAACTTCTAGCTGCGGATAGGTAGTGTCTCAATGTGAATGATGCACACTGACTAAGGTTAAAATCATAGGTTTACAGAATGCTCTTCTAAAGGAACTCTCTAAAAGACAAAAGAGATCACAGCCTGTGAGGTGCTAGCTGTGGAATATGGCAAAGCCACCTTTTGGAGAATTTCTGTGGTTTAGCGATTTTAGTCCAACAAAGGCTTGCATCTTGTCTGTTTGTCCCAATCTCCTGAGCTTGCAGTTGAGCCAAAAATCTCCTGAGCCAAGCTTTCTCGCAAGATTTCCTGTACTTCCTGTTTCGATGTGAGCCAGAAATACCATGAGAATGACCTTTCTTGGGGTATTTTTGCACTTCTACCCCGAGATGAAGAGAATCCCATATTGGGGAGGATTTTTCTTAATTGTGCAACATCTTCAATTATCGAACCTTCAAATGAAGTAACTTCCTTCTTCCACCTTTGAGATGGTGTTTGCTTGGCCCTAATTCATCTCCACTAGGAAGTATTCATGCTCAATGATCTAACATTGAACACAACTTCTTTAAGATATTTTTACAAGGAAATGGGTAGAACAATATAGATCATACAGTGGAAACATATCCTTGGATTTTTTTTAATGTCATCCTTTAAGAAATGTGTGATGTAGAGTTATATGATGAATGCATCAGTATATGTGACATACCATTTATCTGTTTTCTTTGTTCTTAACCCCTTTGTTCTGAGGGTCAGGATATCCTGATGCTAAGTACTATTGCAAAAAAACTCAACAAAAATAAAAATAGTCAAACGCTTAGGGAACTCTTCAGTTGTTATGTCAAGGAAGTTTGTGACTGAGGAGTGAGTTTAAGACATTATTCAGGAAATATGCTAATGGAGTACAACTGCCTACATGTGCCTATTAAATAAAACAGTCTCGATTCTGGAGAGACTTAATGCCCTCACTTTGATGAAAAGAACAGATAAGAGCTGGAAGGGCTGTCAAAAGTGGCACAAGTGTCAGACAGATGCTTAAATGCTTTCATCTCTTCACAAAGGGGAAGTTTAAAAAGGCACATCTTTCTCAAAAATAGATCACTGATTATTCCCTAATTGGGTTGTGGGAATATCTGCTTGTCTGATTAATATTTTAATTAATAAACTCATAAGCAGTAGTGTTTTCAATGTCACTTATTGTTGCTTTATACCCTCAAAGAATGTAGGTTTGCCAGTCTACTTTTCTATCCAGAAAAAAAGAAAAAGAAAAGAAAAGCCACTTAATTCTGTATGGAACACTAAACTTATTAACCATGGGTTTAGAAGAAGAATAAAAACAACAAAATTACAGTTGCTGGTTTCAACTTTTAAAAAATGATACGAAGGCCATGAAAATAAAACACTCCCTGCAACAATCTTCCTCCTCTCCGCCAAGTCTCCTCTTCCCTCCCTAAAGAAACATCAAATGATTATGTGATAAACCAACGCGGACAGAAATATAGATCAGGAGTGACAGGTTTTACATCAGCAAAATAAAATGCCAAGCAAAATAACGCACTTTGCAATGCAGAGAAAGACAGGATTGTTGCAATGGCCTCCAAGAACACAGAAGCTATCCGCATGAATGTTCAAGTTCAATTTGTTCCCACAAACCCGATTTGCTAGCACAAGTGCGAACTACAATACCACCCTACTTTCATTTATGGCCAGAGCTTTTCACACAAGCTACAGGGGGGCATCCGCTTTGTTGTATGGATTCTGACTCCCAAGGTTAGCGCCTCTGTCTCTGAGCCCTGGAACCCTAGCCGCGTGACCCATGATTGTCCTCAACTGAGCCACTCTCAGTGGGGGCACAGCAGTGAGTGGCCCAAATATTAAGTCCATAGTGCTCCTGTCTCTGGAAGGTGAATCTTCAACACTTACTTTTTCTTTTCACTGCCATTTATGCCCTCTGAGAATACCTTTACAATTATTATTATTTTCCTATGAAGTGGGTTTTTGACAATCCCAAACTATATGTCCGGACCATGCCCATTTGCATGAGGATCTTGATGCTCCCCTACCTCACTTCTTTCAGAGTTAGCTGTGGAGTGTGATTCAACGTTATTTCCCTTCCAACGGAGGGCAGCTAAGGTTACAAACGGATTTGGCTAAGAGGCCAAAATCCAGTTACTAGGTTTGCCGGGGAACCAAATGACAGCGAAGGGGGAGGGGTGCGAAGGAGGCGGGCAGGGTAGATGACCTGTGGTGCTTGAGGATCATCAACCCAGGAGCCGTTCGCAAAGCCCCATCCCCGTGGCGGTGGGCGCAGACCTTCGCGGACAGGCCAGGCGAGGTGGCCCCCGGCCAGACCATCCCGGGGAGAAGCAGCTGCAAATTGGTTCTGCGGGAGCTCAGCTTCCCGTGTTCCCCCGGAGCTCCTTGAAGCTTGCTTCCTGCACCCCAGGGGCGACTGCAACCGGCACCCCCAGCGGGCTGGCCTCTAGGGGACCCCTGTGAGAAGCTGGCAAAGGGTGACCCACTTTTTTTTTTTTTGCCTGAAGTCCTTGACGGCTAAACAGGCCACTCGACCAAAACTTTGACAAGCACCAAAAGAGAACGGAGAACAAATAAATGAGAAGAAGAAGAAAGAGGAAAAGCACACGCTAAAACCTGGATGGCTTTTTTTTCTCTCCCCCTGCTGCGGTTCCAGCTGCAGCCTGGGATTAATTAAGGGCTGTGAAGTCAGTGCCTGCGAGGGAAGAAGGGGGGAGATGCGTTCTATCTCTCAGGAAGGCGCATAGGATCCGCTCTCTCGCTGGGCGAGAAGCCCTGGGAGGTGCGTCGCGGCGGCCGCTGTCGGCGGGACTGGAGGGGCCGGGCGGCCGAGCCGGGCTGGAGGAGGCTCGCCTTCCCGACGCCGGCGGCCAGGATTTCTCGGGGAATCTCCCCTCCGCCAGCAGCACCCGCGGCGGCGGCGGCGGCGGCAAGAGCCCTACCTCCTCCTCTTCTGGGGAACGGGGCAGCATGCCTGTGCTGGAGCGCTATTTCCACTCGGCAGAGCTAGGCAGGCGGTGGACGGCCCCAGAAGGGGTGCTGCCCTCCTCCCTGGGCAGCCGGCCGCCGCCGGGGTGCCAGCAGGGGCCGCTGCCCTGGGACTTGCCGGAGATGATCAGGATGGTCAAGCTGGTTTGGAAATCCAAAAGTGAGCTGCAGGCGAGCAGGCAGAGGGGCATCCTGGAGAGTGAAGATGCCCTGCACGGCTTTCCAGGTAAATGGACTTGTGAGGTGTGAACCGGCAGCGGGGGGGGCCCCGGGGCTGATTACTTTCTGGTCCCTCTCTTGGAGAGGTCACACCATACAAATGGGAAAAGGAAGGGGTCCGAGGTCTGTGACTAATGAAGGTTTGCTCTGTTGCAGAAATGCATCTTAGAATTAAGAGTTGTGGTGGTAGGAGGAGCATTAATAGCCTGAAAATCAAGACATCTGGGTCCCGGGCTCAGGTCCCCGCTTGCTTACCCCATGGCTTAAGCAAGTGGGATTTCCTGAGCTTCAGCCCCACAGAAGGAGGCGGTGGGCTGGGTGCTCTTGAATGTCTATTACTGCCTCTGCAATTTCTTGTTGACAAGTCAGAGTTGTCTCCAAGAGAATATTCTTCTTGGCTTGCTTTTTGTAATGCTCGGGATACATTAAAATAATGTTTCCAATGTTTAACTATGAAACCACGGTATCTATGAGTGATCCCAGGACTGACTCTGGCCTGGAAGCTTTTGATGGGATGGGAAAGTTGGTTCCTTTCCTTGCCTCAGTTTCCCGTTTTGATCAACGGCAGTCATACAGATTCCCTCATTGATGAGAGGAAACATGAACTCCATAAATGTGCAAACGATTCATTTGGGGTTTTGTCATGTTGCAAGAATGTGCTGTGTTCGGGTCAGTTACGGAGAACTTGGTGCTGTGTTTCGAACAGCGGGCAGTGCAACCACAAAGACACCCAGGAACCCTGTGAAAAACCTCGAGGGGCCCGGCTAATGCTATACACTGTGAATGTGCCGTCTTCCTTAAGGCGCATGTTGGCAGATATTTGGAAAGTGGTGGTCCACTGTAGAAGAATGAATGTGAGCGTGTGTTTATGTATTTGAAGTCTGGGCTAGCCCTGGCATACCATTGGTGGTGAGAGATGGGGGACTTAATGGGAAAGATATACCGAAAATTACCTCTCTCTTTCGTGTGGAAAGAGAGTAGGAAATCAAAACTCGACTAATTTTGTTTTTAATCATTTTATATAAACATTGTTTTAAGTTACCTAAGAATTTAAAAAGAATGGTACTAAAAAATAATGGTCCAAGGGAAAGAAAGACTTCAAAGGAAGAAGAACACAACAATGTTAGTCTTTGGTAACCAATGAATACTTAGGACAGAGAGGGAAATCAATAGGACTGAGTTTTTTCTGTGGCAAATAGGAGATGGGTGCCCAGGGAAGTGGGTCTTGGTGGGAAGAAATGAGGTAATGCCTAAGGAATCCCAAGTAAGAAAAATGGAAAAACCCACCTGGGCAGAAAAGTTAACTGTGACACTTCAACTATTACCACTCTTGGTTTGTTGCAGAATACTAAATAAGTGTGATGCATAATTCAAATCACACTATCTCATCAGCAGACATTAGCATGATTGTGGGACGAGGTGTATTATTATTTATGTTATATGTGAATGGATGTCTAGTTCCTGAAAAAGCAATACTACAGGGAGAAAAGAGAGCTCCTGTAACTTTTTTTTTTTTATCACTGAAAAGGTACATTTTTCTGGATGTTATAAAATTGTGTTAGTTGAGTGTTACTTTGCCCCTGGACCACTGCCGCACTTGAATTGGAATATGTCTCGGTAGCTACCTTGGTTTCAAGGCAGGCTCCATTCCAACACTTCGTCTTCTTTCTCCCCTGCTTCCCATTCTCAGGCTCACGTTTTGTCATGAGCATAAAGCCTCATCCTCCATATTAACTTTCGGGGCCATATAATAAAGCCCCCAAAGACCAGTTGCTTCACTTTCCAAATGGTCTCACACCTTGTTGCTGACACTGCATGTTCTCCTCCCACCAGGTGCCTTCAACTGGGCCATTTTCTTTTTTTTTTAAATATATTTTATTGATATTTTATAGAGAGGAAGGGAGAGAGATAGAGAGCTCGAAACGTCGATGAGAGAAAAACATCGACCAGCCGCCTCTTGCACACCCCCTACAGGGGATGTGCCTGCAACCAATGTACATGCCCTTGACCGGAATCGAACCCGGGACCTTTCAGTCCGCAGACCGACGCTCTACCGCTGAGCCAAACCGGTTTTGGCCTACTGGGCCATTTTCACCATAAGAGCCTGCCAATGAGGGACACTGGAACACTTGTAAAATATTTCAAAAAAATCTGGCATTTTTTTATTTTGAAAAAGTGATGGTTTAAGATATGCTTTGTTCTTGTACAGGGGTTTAAGGTAGAAAGCATCTCATAAAAAACAAAAACAAGCACACCAAATCAGATGGTAGTGTCTCTGTCTCTCTGATTCTCTCTGTCTCTGTGTGTGTGTGTGTGTGTGTGTGTGTGTGTGTGTGTGTGATCTGACCTTTACCTCAGATCCTCAGTTTCTTCTTCAGCAATACTAAACAACTTGCTCTTCAAGTGGTGCCCGCCTGGGAGCCTTGCCTTGGATGTCTTTCTTTGACTCAGTCAACTGAAAGTGTCTGTTCAAACTACAAAGTCCCATTTTCGCAGTCCAAGCATCCTTTTCTTTGTAGTGACTTTCCTGATATCCACTCCTGCCCCTACCCTCCCCTACAGTCATTTATTCCTGTCTCATTACCTCTTTACCTGTGGGAATTTAACCTATTACATTTATAGCATACAATATTTTTGCCATGTTAGTAACCAAAAACAGAAAAATTAAGTCCTGTGACAGTCTATGTATATTTTGACTGCTGTCCATAATGGATGAATAGGTTTACGTTTTTTAAAAACCACAAAATTGCAGAAATTCTGAATAGAACCAACAGTCTGAAAGACTTTAGAAACAGATGTCACTGTTTCTTCGTAAGTCGGATTTAACCTTAAAGTTTTCAGCTTTTCTTTTCCTTAGTGAAGGGCATCGTTATTTTTGCTCATACTTCTAGACAAGACAGGACATTGTTGCTCACAAGCGAAATAGAAGAGTATTCTGAGATTTTGCATAGGTAATTCAGGGGATTTATGGGAAAGTAAATGCATAAAAATGCATTTGTGAGAGATTTTAAGATGAAATATACTGAATTGTGAGTGATGGGAGGCAGAAGGAAACCGTGTTCCCTGAATAGAGTGAGAAAGTGCTAGAGGTAAAGTGACATGTGTGAGCCATCCTGTCGTCTTCAGATGGGCATTCACTGGAGACTATTGGTGACTATTAAAGGCTGGAGGAAGAAATGGGGGTGACAGGAGGAAGAGAGGCTTGTCATCTTTACATGTCAGGATGTGTGCATCTGGGGGTGCCCCCAGAGCTGAGCATTGGCTGAGGCACTGTTCACCCTGGAGAAGGATTCTGGAGGTTAGATCAGCATGCCCAGAGTCAGAGCATCAGTTCAGTCCATTGAATTGTACCCAATTGCTTAAAGTTATTGATAGTCCCATCATTTTTCCTTTATGAAGAAAACGAAGGGTCATCTAATTATTTAGTTAACACTAGATCAAGTGAATAGTTCAAAGAGACTAAACAACTTGTCCAGGGTCACACATTGACACTGTGACAAAGCCAGATTCGTGTCTCAATGACCCATATCTAGTCCACAAAATTTACATGATGAGGGCATGTTCTGAGTAATTTAGATGTGAACCAAGTTATGACTTTATTGACTGTATGTAAATGGGCAAACATGAGAACTCATAAATCGTGGCCAACCCAGAAAAATAGTATTGCCATGAAAAATAAGTCAAAGGATTGTACTTCCTTTTCATTCTTCTATTTATTTTGTAGGCTTTAGTTTTAGATCCAAGCTTCAAGTGCTGGGAAGGCCCTGAGAAAGATCCCCATTTATAGGCAATAGGAAATAAGCTTTAGAGCTTGGTAGTGAGACCTTGCCCAAAAGTTGGAGAACGGAGAGAAGGAAAAAGGACAGGAAAGAAATACATGGTTTCTCAAGTGCTATGAGTGCAAATATTATTCTACTTGTGATTCCAGTCTACATTCTGTGTAAGACTAGACATCCCTTAGCAGGCCTTGTTCTTAGCTGAATAAATAATTTGATTTCAGAATTCAACCAAATAACTGAAAAATCTGCAGCTATAGAACTTACCTTTCATTTGGGTGTCCCTGGCCTAAATATTGCATTACATTTTACTTATTTATTAAGTGTGTTCCAATTTCAATAACCTTTGGCCTCATGAAAATACAAAAACACACAACTCCCTCAAAAGAAATTATTTTCCTCATAGTCATTGTACTTGTCCTGTCTTTCAAGAATACAAATATAAATTAACTTTTCACTCAGCCCTTCAAATCAAACAACTTCGGATGAGAAAATCTCCAAAGGAATTCTCTGATTCCAGCACTCTACAATTCAAATTGACATTTAAAGTGCTATGTTAAAATATCTCACACATCAAGCATGACATAAATTAAATATGTTGAAGACTGAACACTTGATCATTATAATTCAAAGAACACTTATTGGATGTTTAATGTGCACCAGGATTCAGAGATTAATCGAATGCTTAATGAGAGGAGAAAAATTATGAATTTATGAATCAGAATTCTGTCTACAACTTCAGCATGAAAACAAGCCCTTGTTAGTTTAAATCTCTATGTCAACTGAAAGTATTGGATATAAAACTGATAAAATATAAAAAAACAGTTGTAAAAAATCAAATATACTTTCCAACGCTCATCAATATTAATGATTTTTATTCAAAGCAGGACAAATTGCTATCATCAAAGAATCAATTAGTCTTAATAGAAGATAACCTGACAGTAATTCATAACATTTTTCTAAAACTACTTCTTATAGATGTTAGCTTGCACTTAGTCTGTAGCTCTACTGGGTAATAATCATTGATGATTTAATTTGTCTTTGAAATGCAGATGCAAAATTGGATCAAAACCATAACACATCATCACACCTTGAGCCAAACCTGTTCTTTCCCCTGCCTTCCTTGTTTTCATAAAGACATCACCCCTGCAGAAGCCTAGGTTCACAACTTCTCTCTCCAGCTCTCCAATTGATTCTAAGTACATAAGACTGGTTAAGAGTAATCGAGCGCTGTTGCAGTGCTGAGATTTTAAGTTTTAAATCCTTGCCTGTTATTGAACTGTGTAAATCTGAGCAAATTACTTCATCTCTCTCTGACTCAGTTTCCTCTTATGTAAAAAGGGAATAACAATAACACTTTCACAAAAGGTAAGGATTAAATGGATAAAGCAAGAAATAAGTACCTAAAAAAGAACCTAAACCCTACTACATTCTCAGTAAATGTTAGCTATCAGAATTATGAATATTGGCACTATTTTTAACACCATAGTGTCTTCTTTCTATTCGGTTATACATGTGGCCTTTAGTCAATCCTCATGCTGTTTGGTCTGTAATGTTGTAATAGCCTCCAACTATAGTGCCCTCTCTACCACTCTACTTTCTACTCTGTGATTTAGATCAAGGACTTCAAAAGAAAAATCAGAATATATCTCGCTTCTCTGAAATCCTTCTATGATTCTTCATGGTCTGCAAAGAAAATATAAATTGTTTTATCCTGCATTCAGAGTTCTCCACCCTTTGGATGGAACAAGCTCACTTTTCCCACCTTATTTGTCATTACTGCCCTCTAAGCACTTATGTCCCCCTGCCCCAGACAGGACAAGCATCTCATAGCTTCCTACTTGCTGTCTGCTCATTGTTCTCAAGGCCTGAATTGTTTTTCCTCCATGTCCCTAACTTCTGTTATTCCTTCAGACCCTTATATGCCTTTTCCTGTGCAAAGCCTTCCTGAGATTACTCAGGAAAAGTACATCTTTCTCTTCTGAGGGCTCACAGAACTTTCTTTGTATTTATTTCACTGGCAGATCACTTTATTTTAGTATAATTAATGTACATCTTCTTTCTCCCTCTCCTAGATTTGCAGCTTGTTCAAAACCTGAAGAACATTCTATTTTCTTTAGAATCATTCACATGTCAGCTACTCAGTACGCTTTGATAAGTGAAAAATGGAAATTATCAAAAAGAAAAAAATAGCCTCCGAGTTACCATTAAATGCATGAATGAACATTTTTTTCTAGACATAGGTTACTCAAGAAATATGAATTCTAGTTATTTTAATGGAATCATTTTTAAACTTATATTCTGCCAGATGATTAGTATTAGTCACTATAGCTTTTAAAATAGACTACACAAGACTGCATTTCAGAACTATTAAAAATATCTAAAGTATGTGCAAAACTAATACGAGATAGTTCTCTTTTCACACAGGGAAGTAGCAATTTACTGATACATATAAAATTTTAGGGCAAATTGCATATAAATTATGCCTGCTTTTATATACTTTAAAAATAATTTCTCTGTTCACGCATCTTGAGACATTTAACATCAGCTGAATTTCAAAGGTTGCTCCGTTTACAGATAACAGTCTGTATATTTCTCAACATAATTTCAAAAATAGAATGCGGAAGGTGTGTGTTTACTCGGTCCTACAAATGAGCTTTTGAGGAGATGGAGCTGAATGGAGGATGTTATTCCCACGTCCTTTGCTCTTTGCCTGGAAACAGTTTCTTTCCCCCACCCCCACCTCCCTTTTTTTTTTTTTTTTTAACAAGACTGGTTTAACTGGACAGCAAAGCATTGATTCTTGCATCTGATTAATTTCTAAAAAGAAAACATTAGATGCTTTATTGTAAAAAAATGCCAAAACTCCAGGTTATTTTTTTTAACTTATAGGAGCAACTGAAAATGTGTGCCCTTTTCTACTGTCTGGTTATTCTCACTCTTTAATTATCAATGTACTTCGCAGTACATAGTAGGTATATGCACGATATCAAAACAGTAAGCAAAGCTCAAAGTACTTGTGATTTAATATAATAACCCAGCCAAAAGGATACACAGTGTAGTCCTTTCCATCAAGTTCTATTTAAAATTGACTTTGATCTCTAAAATGCTAAGAGACAACCCTAGGAGGTCAGTTTTATACCGTTACACTTGTCTTAAATTTCCTCAGATTATAAAATTATCAGATACCCTTCCTTAAGAGTACGTCTCACATAGAAAAACATGACATATTTTATAGATTATAAATCCATTCCCTGTTGAGTATTTTGTTATTTCATCAGCTTTTATGGTCCTTATCATTAGGAACAACATTAACCTTAAAATGTACAAGCATAGGTGACAGAGACAAAGCAAGGTTTAGTTGTGCATAGCCTTAAAACTGAGTCCAAGGAGTCAAGCATAATGCAGAAAATAAAATCCCTAGAGATCAAAGGACAAATTTTAAGAGAGATTGAGTAGCAGTGTATATACTTGTTAGTAGAAATTGAAAGGTGAAAATTATAATAAAGGTATTAAAAAGGAAAATTAAATAACCCAGTGTAATAAGTCACATATAATGCAATAATTAGAACCTTTCCCATTGAATCTTCAGGTGTTCCCCAAACTCTGGGATTTCAGGCAAAGCCCAAAATGATCTTTTTTGCTTCCTTCTCCATCTCTTTTTTGAATGGCACCCAAATATCTTACATAAATCTATAGACTTTATGACCACTTCTGAAACCCCAAAGATACATTCATTTAGAGAGCCTGTGATAAAAATTCATTCAGAAAAGTAGGTAGAATTTGCCAAAGAAAGTGATTCTGAGTAAGAAGAGAAAGGGATAGGTAGAGAGCCGAGCATAGGAAGGAAAGGAGATGAGGTCTCTACAAAGAAATGGAATTCCATCGTAAGAAATGTAATAAAAAATACATGCAGAAATGAAGAGGGAACAGTCACTGTTGAAAACATTTGTAACAACTCACAAACTTCCACACTCAGATGTGCAATAAATGTCATCTGTTTCTCTTCATCACCTAATCAAACCACCCTAATGGGAGATAAGAACATTTATACTTGCTAATTAACAAAGGGGTGGTCAGTCTCTTCCAGGTTAAATTGCTTCTTCTGGACACTTTTCCTACCTTTGCTTCTCTCCAATATGGTATGTGGGCGCATGTGTGTCTTGGGCTCCACACATGTTTTACACATGCAACATAAGGGCCAACCTGAAAAGGGGAAGCAAAGGCATGTCCATAACCTGCATGGGCTTTGGGTTCTGTTTTAAAGTCACTTCCCCATGACTCCAGACAGTGTCAGGAGTAAATGGCTTACCCCATGCCATCTCCTTCTTCCCAAGAGTAGGAAGCCTAATGTGGAAGGAGCAATAAACCATATCTATAGGCCTAACACTCACTGTTAAAGGGATGTAATAAAATTTATAGAGAGTTTTTTTACCTTCTCACAAAGACCAGTTCTCAAACTCACATGCCAAAACCAAGCAATAAACGAACTAAACAAAAACCCTCTTATTATAGAGATCAAATGATGAATACTAACTCTCTCTCTCTCTCTCTCTATTTTCCTTTTGATGATACCATTTCTAATCATCCCTGATTGGTGCCTTTGGTCGGGTAGCAGGGGAAGATGTACACAGGACAGTACAAAAGTAAAAAACACACAGATATATTTCAAAAAGCATTATCTCCATTACATATTGATTGAGCTACCAGGTGCTGGACCCTATACTTGAAACCCTATACTCAATAATATTTAGTTACATTCCTATGCATATTCTGAGCCCAATTGTTCTACCTTTTCTATTCTCTTTCTCTTAAAATGTAACATGCATTTCAGCAACCAGCTCAGGACTTTGACACTGAAAAGTTCAACTGAATGCCTGCCTGAAATAGGATGTAGACAAGTCATACCTTTCTGGTCAGTTTCCACATTCTAATACCAATTGCAATTGTCATAATCATGCAGTGAATTATACTGGCCTCAAGTCTGGTACATTTTCATTATTTGAATATGCTAATTGGAAAATTTTAAGAGTTCTTTCCCCCACCCCCCTTCTTCTCTGGGTCCTAGGGAGAAGATGGGGTGGGAGACACTGGGAGAAGTAAGGGTGACAGCATTTTAACAGGGATCACTATTTTCTTCTAGCACTTTAACAGGAATCATTTATTGCCTCTTCCATGGTAGTTGATACCAAGAAACTGCTGTCTCCCTATTCTTCTCTCTATAACTCATTCAAAGTTTAGGTACACCTATCTTTTTACCTCATTATCTTCTTTAAATATTAGTCAAGTTCCACACTGCTTTTCTTGGTTTCTATAGAACAAAAGAACAGATTTCATTATCAATTAAATTGGTATATAAAATTAAGAATTATAAATTCAACAGATTTATAGACTCAAAATAAATTATTTCTACCCTCTTTAGTCCTAATTACCCTATTGTTTGATTTGGTGATAATTGTGCTATAAAATATAGACAAAATTAAGTTAATGCAAAGTTTGTTTTCAAAAAAATTAAGTCTCTCAAACACTGCAAAATTTATTAGAAACACTCTAGGAGGTCACAGAATGGAAACTATCTTAATGTTACATACAAATATTTAGTATTTTCTAATACATAATAAGTATTGATTGAATAGGGATTTATTCCCAACAAAGAAATAGGAGAATTTGAAACTTATATTTACTGATTATTTATTCAAAATATTCAAAAAAGAAAATAAATATGTAATTCAGATTTTCAGGTTTGTCTCCCAAAACAATTCAATTGAATAATTATCTTTTGAGTGTCTACTCCATGCATAACATTATGCTCTGTATCTGGGAAGAAAAAGAAGTCTTGAGCTGTTGGAAAAGACAAATACCTAAACAACTCACTGACATAAAGGCAGAATAGCATATGTTTTAAGATACAATAGAAATAATACTCTATGGGAACATTGAGGAAGGACCATGATTGTTTATTTAACTAAATTTATTTAGTGATTATCATATCTGTCTAATTCCTTGGAAAATAAAAATTCGTGAACCAAGAAAGTTGAGGTAGATGAATAGATAGATGGAGTGAGTGAACTAGGTAAGTGACAGGTTATACTAAAGGTACATATACAAAGTCTGTGCCAACACACAAGGATGTAGTGATTCTTTCTCTATTATGGGTGCTAAAGGCATTTTCAGAGAGGAGGTGATTTTTTTATGTACATTTCAAAATAAGCTACGTATCTCCAAATGTAAAAGAGATGGAAGACACTGCAAGAATTAGAAGCAGTGGACAAAATTCAAAAAATTCTAGGGAATACCAAGTCATGGGAAATGGAGTATATTAGCCACTGTGGAGAGTTGGACTTGGGACGAAAATACTAATGGACTTCTAACCATCAGTTTGGTGTTTATTAACCATATTTAGTAGATATTGAGAATTTTGAGAGAAAGAGAGAGAAAGAAAGGAAGGAAGAGGGAGAGAGAGATAAAAACATCAATGATGAAAGAGAATCATTAATCTGCATACCCACAACCCGGGCATAAGCCCTGACCAGAATCAAAGCATAACTTCCTGATTCATAGGTCAACGCTCAACCACTGAGCCATGCTGGCCCAGCGAAGTATTTTCCCTTTAATATACAAATGAATTTTCCCAGGTCCTGTAACATTTTACACAGACCCACAAGAAATAATGCACAAATCATCAAGCCAAACCACTTTACCACTCGACACCACTCTGTCTTGAAGGATTTATATTCTGGATGTTCTTCCACCCAGAGCTCCCATTCCAGCCATGCTCATCTCTTCCCCAGATTCAAGACCTGACACAGTCCCAGAACAGTCTACTTTGCCAAGTCGTATTTCTTCCTGTCTTCAGATTGCTGTATTTCTTTAAGCAAACAATTCTTTCAAGGTTAGCCACCACAGGATAGATGAGAAAAGCACAGGCTTTTTATATAGTTTATAATGTAATGAGTTAGATAAAACCACATACTCAAATACAAACCAAGTGTCATAGACACTCCATGAGGACTGGGCGTTAACTCACCTCTTTCTAGAGTGACCAAGGAGGGCTTTGTGTGGCCTGGTCAAGTCATTACAGCTATGTCTATCAGCTAAGGTCTCAAAAAGAAAGGATAGGTGATCTTCTTGATAAAGGGGTTAATGTGAATGAAGGTACAAAGGTAGAAAAGCCCAAAAAATGACTGAGAAAAGGCGATTCGTCTATTTAGCTTGGTTTGACATTTGGCAAAAGGAATAAAGAAGGAAGGACATTAATGGGACCATTTTGCATAAGGAATAAAGAAGGAAGGACATTAATGGGACAAGAAATCTTAATTCTGTAGAACCATTGAAAAATTTCAAGTGGAGAAGTATAGGTCTTTGCATTGCGTAATGAAAAGATCAAATAGTCGAACTACTCCATTTTTCAGATGAGAAGACTGAGGCCCCCACAAAGGTTACACAACATCCTTAGAGCCAATTTGAAGTTGCTTAACTTTCATCCATGCTGTTATCTTAGCCATGTTGCCTGCCATGGTCAAATCCTTAAGCTCCTCAACTCCAGGAACTCTTCTCTACACAGGAATCTCTCTAAATCTAATTTTCTGTCTTTTTTTTTTTTACTCCCAAGCAGTAATATCTCTGCTTGTGTTATATAAAGGTATGATGCCCTCCCTATACAAGCAATAATTATACTGTATGTGTACCCACAAGTGCATATGTGTCTATCTGTACACGTATTTCTCTTGTTTTCAAACGTGGGTTAATACTTGCTCTGGGCAAGTCCCCAGTCCTCCCTTTGTGAACCTCCCATCTCCCTCCTCTCCTTCCCATCCGGAGTGACTGTGATGTATAAAAAAGGGCGGCCATTCACCAGGAAAGAATACAGGCGGTGAGAATTTATATGAGATTGTGAGCTTAAAGGAGGTGATATATAAAGGCAACTAGAGATGGTAGCTGCTGGTTGCTGTACCCATAGGAAATGAAATGTTACTGTGATCCTGCTCGATAGCTCTATTTCTATCTGCATTGCTGCCTAGAGGTAGAGTTTCAGGAGGGTGGACCAGATACAGCTAGCGCATGTGGCTGTTGGCCCATAAACCAAGGATTAATCTCTCAATCCCTCAGGCTCTCCTTGCTAACATACTGAGCTCAGTGCACGCAAGTTGAAGATTTAGCAACATTTAGGCAAAATTTTATGAAGCTCATCCACACCCACTTTTTAAAAATTTTAATATCCTGCATCTGTAAGGTTTTGGTGTCCCCAAAGGAAAAGTGTAACCTTGGTGTTCATTTCTCCTCCTTTTTCCTTCAAAACTATCTCTCACTCCTCTCAGAAGCCTTCTTGGCTGCCTACATAATGCCATTCACAGCCTGCCTGTTTATACCACCCAAATAAGGTATAGTTAGCAGTACAATTGAAGTGGCTTCTTCTTTTTAATGAACAATAGAGCTTGTTCCATTAAAAATAGCACCCCACTCCGAACCATTACAGAAACATTTTTTGATGTTTGAAAAGAAATGTCAATGACTGTGAGGGGATAGGGTTGGACAGAGCTTTTTGATGTTGTTCTTAATTATTTTTATTTCATGTTCCCTGTACCGCTGCTCTAGCTGAGGCAGAAACAGTGAAATGTCATAAAATAACCCTCCCTCGAAGTATATTTGGCCTGACAGGAAACAGGAAATACCAGAAAAGATCACAAGAAAAGCTGTAATCATAAGATTTCTAGTCTAATTCTTTTGACGTCAGCAGTTTAGATAAGTCAGATAAGCAATCACAAGCATCCGTGAGCTCAAGAGTGCCAATCCAAATACCCTCAAGTGCATCTTCCACCCTTTTGAACTCACATTGTTGTTTTGCTCTTGTCCTCCTCTCTTCCCTCAAGAAGCATATCCTGAAATTGTGAATTATGGATTTCATGTCAACATTAAGGTATTCATGAAACACCACAAACAATTCCTATAGCCAATACAGCTTGTTTGTAGTATTATAAACCCTGGATGAAGCTGACAGTTAAGATAAAAAATAAAAAACTGACTGGTTTGTCTCAAAGGGAATTTGCTTCCTAAAGTTTACTCCAATCTTGACAAGCTAAAGCTATGAAACATCTTGGTGATATACAAAAAGGTACATTAACATATCAAAATATGCCAAAGTCTTCAGTGACTCCAATCATCATTATGATCACCTTTGCTTGGTCACCACTCCCGCCACTGCCCACCACAATAAAATATTTATGGATTGACTAAAAAATGAATGACATGGGGAATACATTCCCCTCTGAGCAGTTTTCATCATTTCAGAACCAGAACTGTAGACAGAACTCCACCATTACATAACAAGCAGAGGCACATGTATGGGCTGGTCAGAGGATGAGGTAAGAGTTTAAGTAAAGAGTTAAATCGATATTACATTACACATAAATTTAAACATTTTTTAAAGAGTTGAAGATAAAAACTTTATACATCTACCTAGTTCCAAAAAGATGCATAAGCTTATAAGGTAAGCTTACAATAAAATATAAATACTCAAAGTCAAAACCATTCTGTAAGACAAAAAACATATAGTACACTCTGGCCAGTGTGGTTCAGTTGGTAGGGTGTCAATGCCATGCACTGAGTGTTACCTGTTTAATTCCCAGTCAGGATCCATGCCTGAGTTATGGCAATCCCTGGTAGGCAGTGTGTAGGAGGCAGCTGATCAATGTTTCACTCTCATGTTGATATTTCTTTCTCTCTCTCCCTCTTCCTTACTCTCTCTCTAAAAAAATCAATGTAAAAAAAATGTTAAAATTAAAAAAAAAACTTAGTAATGTAGGAAGGATGGAAAACAATTATAAGAATTAATTGAGCAACACTGAGATCTGACCTTCCTAGCAAACAGGCCAAAGGGGAAATAAAATAATTACAGCATTCATTATCTCCAGAAGGTTTGCTGGGAAGAACAATGTTTTCCTGGCTTTGGGTATGTGGAGCACTGATGAGGGCTCTCCATATGCTAAGGGAGGATGGTCTTCCAAGAAGTTGAAGCAACTGTGCAGAGGTGTGCCACCTCAGGAGCGTTTCACTGGGTCTCTCAGTGAAAATGGTGCCACAGAGACCATCCATGAGCAGCTAAAGGTGAGGTGGCCCCAGCTTGTGGCTCTGGGCAGTTTGCCATAATAAGGGGTTGAGAACATGTGCATAACCATGGGCAGTGAAAGTTGCAAGAGTGTAGCCTTGTGAAAGAAGTGAGTTCAGCTCTTGTGACTCAGCAGAGTTCAACTTTTGTGACTTACAGGCCCCCCAGAAGATGGAACCCCCACTGTCCCACTAATCTCAGGAGGGGCATATCTGCCATTATCATCTGTAAAGTGTAAAGAGAAAAATTAAGAAGCAAATGCCTCCTCTTAGATCAGTGGTTTTCAACCTTTCTAATGCCGCGACCCTTTAATAGAGTTCCTCATGTTGTGGTGACCCCCAACCATAAAATTATTTTTGTTGCTACTTCATAACTGTAATTTTGCTACTGTTATGAATCATAATGTAAATATCTGTGTTTTCCAAAGGTCTTAAATGGTAGAAATGATTTTATGTTTGCATTTGGCTCTAATTAAACACACATTGGTAAGGAATCCTAATTACCTCAGAGACAACTCCTGAGTCTTTATCTAGGTTTTTTACCTTATACTCTTTTCCTTGTGTACCACAGCTAAGCCCTTTACTTTATTATTGTTTTCTCGGTGTATGAACACATGTAGGAGCACTCAAAAATATATGTTGTATTAAAGTTCAGAATAAATAATATCTGGATGTATAATACATTTTACTTGTGAACCAATTTCCCAAACTTCATCTAACATTCTGCTCAGTAAAATACCTTCTTGCCAGAACCAGTTTGGCTCAGTGGATAGAGCGTCGGTCTGCGGACTCAAAGGTCCCAGGTTCAATTCGGTCAAGGGCATGTACATTGGTTGCGGGCATATCCCCGATAGGGGGTGTGCAGGAGGCAGTGGTCGATGTTTCTCTCTCATCGATGTACCTAGCTCTCTAGCCCTCTCCCTTCCTCTCTGTAAAAAAATCAATAAAGTATATTTTTAAAAAATACCTTCATAACATTCCCCATGATTCAGAAAATTGGAGAGAACATATGTATTTAGATTAAATGATAAATATTATATTCAAGGAAGAACGGAAAGTATGAAAACAAGGGGATTTGTTCCTAGTCAGTATAAAAGTGATGAGCAGATGGGTGTTAAACATGTTGAGAACTGCAGAAAAGACATATTTTCTAAGATCGCTTCCAAATACTAGTAAACTTACCAAGGAAGGTTACTAGCGTGTGTGTGTTGAGGGTGTGTGGAGATGGAGGGCTAAAGCAGGTAGATTAATGTCAGAAAGAAAACAGGGAATACTTCTTTTTAATTAATTATCATGATTAAAAGATGGGCTCTGTAGCCAGACTGCTTTGCATCCCTACTAAACTCTGTTTTCTCAACTATAAAATGGAAATAACAGTAGAAATTTTGTTATGCTGCCACTATGAGGATTAGGTCAGATAACCCACATAAAGAACCTAACATACTCTTAGAACATAATAATCACACTCTAGAACAATGATAAATGCTAATGATTATTTTGCCACCTCTTCTTATGTTTAATAACTACCCAGAAATATTAAGTTGCCTTTTTAGCTTATCCTTGAATAGCAGGAAATACTCAATTCACATTCACTCTTCCAAAGTTCATAACTCTGAATCATACGTAAAGTGGGAAATACTGGCATAAAATAAAATGTTAGTTTAGTTATATTAATTATATTTACAATTCCAGTGGTACCTATCTGGAAGTACCCTTTCATCAAAGTTTCACCCACTGTACATCAGTGTGTACAGTGAAAGCCTAATACCTCTGATCAAACAACTGCCAAATGTTTTCGTTTAGGTGATCAGGAGTTTAAGTTTAGGTTGGGTCAAAGTTCATGTAAAATTAATTTCTAAAGGCATGTTGAATTTGCCAGTATTTGGGTGTCAACTAAATCCTTAGCTAAAATACATCTTATATAATAAAAGCCTAGTATGCAAATAACGACTGGTTGTTATGACATGCACAACCACTAGGGGGCAGACACTCAAAGTAAGTGCTGCCCCTGGTGGTCAGTACCCTCCCATAGGGGAGCATCGTTCAGCCAGAAGCCAGGCTCATGGCTGGCAAGCACAGCCTCTCCCACCTCCGCTGCAGACGGGCAGTAAGAATCGAGGAGTCCCAGACTGGGAGAGCCCCTGACTCAGAGAGGGATGTCTGACTACCAGCTTAAGCCTAATTCCCAACAGGGGGCGGGGGGGGGGGGGTGATAGGGCCTAAGCCAGCAGGCTAACATCCCCTGAGGGGGTCCCCGACTGCAAGAGGGTGCAGGTCTGCCAGTGCACGAATGTTATGCACCAGGCCTCTAGTTAAAATATAAGATGCTTGTGTTCTCATTTTTGAGTAGTCTATCATTTATGGTATGAATGTCCAATTAATGTCAAAAACCTATGTAATTACAAAGTGTTTTATTGGAATATAGTCTCTGGATTACCATTTTGCAGGGACAATATCTGCTTAAGACTTTAATGCAGAAAGCCAACTCAACATGTTGCCATTAGAATTCCAGCCACAGCTTTTTAGGAATCAAGATTGATCACTTTTGACAAGCAACAAAACTTTCCAAAGCACCACAGAGAGAACCTTCTCAGAAAACCAGGGGTTTTGTAAGGAGATCAACATAATAGTTCATTTCTTAATGATGCTGGCAGGGGTCGATGTCTCCCAGTTTTATTTAAGAAAAACCATTAGATTTCCCCATGAGATTTCAGAGTTTGGATGATCTTCAACTGGAGACAAAAGACACCCTGAGGACATATAACATCTGCTCACACCAAAATCTCCCAAGAGACCTGAAAATATTCGGAACAAATCAGCATGTTTGTTGAACAAAGACTGTTCATCCCACCCCTTAACTCTATCTCACTTCCAAGGTCTATTTCCTGGGAACTCAGCAGAAAGGTAGAAATAACAATAAAAAGGTTCACACAAAGAATATGTAGTTAACATATTAGAGGGATAGGACTAGTAAAAGTTATCCTGCTTTAAGATGTGCTGGTCATTAGCAGCCCTAAAATACAATATTCCAATGTTTTAAGCAATGGTAGATTCAGGAAGCTTACATACCATATTTGCCGGCGTATAAGACGATTTTTTGGCCCTGAAAAATATGCCTCCAAGTGGGGGGTAGTCTTATATGGCGAGTATATAACAAACTCTGTATTTTGAGTGAAAATGTTAGGGGGTCGTCTTATATGCCCAGTCGTCTTATACGCCAGCAAATACGGTATTTTCAGGGCCAAAAAATCGTCTTATACGCCGGCAAATATGGTACCTCAATTCTTTTCAACTGAAATGTTGATTGGTATCCTCTTATGCTGTAAAACATGTGGATCTGGGAAAGATTAAAGGGAGGACTGTTGGAGAGGAGATTTTCATATGTGGCATTTACAGAATTCAAGGAGAAAACAACTATACTGTATTCATTTACTTGTGCTATTGGACTTAAGGAATTCCATTGAGGACACTAATGTGAAAGAAAAAAATTTAATTTACCTAATAAAAATCCTAATATAAAGCTTTTAGGTTCTGCTATGAAAAGATCAGAAATAGGCCCTAGCTGGCTTGGCTCAGTGGATAGAGTGTCGGCCTGTGGACGGAAGGGTCCCAGGTTGATGCCAGTCAAGGGCATGTACCTTGGTTGCGGGCTCCTGGCCCTAAGGCAACCAATCCATGTGTCTCTCTCATATCAGTATTTTTCTCTCCCTCTCTTCCTTCCACTCTCTCTAAAAAATAATGGAAAAATTATCCTCAGGTAAGGATTTTTTTAAAAAATCAGAAATAGGATTGGGAAGTCAGCAACCTAAATACACACAATCCGCTTTTCAGATGTACGAGCTATGAATGAGCCACTCTGCGCGGCAGCTCAGCATGAGCAGTGCTGACACATAAAGAGGACCTGTGCTTTGCATTGAAAGTGATGTAATAGCAACTTTGCGGGGTAAGAATTCAAAGCGATTCATTTTTCAGGCCAAGACAGGTGGAAGAATAAATGCAGGCTCCATCCCTGGCTCTGATCTCTCAATAACTCCTCGGTGCAATTACACAAAATTAATCAGTTCCCTGGACATAGAATCAAAAGACACATTCTTACTTGCTATACAGCTGTAACCTCTCCTCTCTGCACCAGCCCTGGTGATCTGAGCCACGGTGGAACCACGCCAGGAGGACATGGCCACGTGAGGCAGAGCCCAGGTTTGATTTAAGCTCAGAATGACAGCTTTGGCAAGGGTAGGTGGTGGCTTTCTGCATTTGAGCAGGAAAGGCCTGGATGCTAGGCATAAATTTTAATTATGCAAACTCCAAGAACATGTTGCTGTTTGAATACTATCGTAAAGTTCACTTGATTAATTTCCCCAAACTCATGCCATTTAGTTTTCATAATGATTTGACATTTAAGATTTTAGCTCTCACCTCCTCACAGTTGATATAAACTGCTTCCATAAATAAAAGGCTAATAATCCTATGTTTTAATTAAGAAGATAGTGAGGGTGATTTTAGGAACATCAAACATCATTCTACAAAAAGGATTTGTCATAAATTGATCATTCCCCTTCAGGACTCAGAGCTCTGCCAGGCTTGGAGAGGGATACCAAAAAATATGAATTATGCCCCCTTCTCTTTAGAATTTACACTCCAGTTTGGAATTAAAAAATCAAGAAATCAAGCATAGAATACTAGTCTCAAAATTAGGATAACTTCAGAATCAAAAGGATAATTGATTTAAATCTATTTGATAAAAATGAATACCTAATTTATCCCTACTTCTTCCTTAGCTAAACATTATTTTGCAGAGTTATTTGTGTTTTTTTCTGAATAAAAATTATTTCTACATCTGGGTCATAATCCCAGACCTTTGCCTTGTCCCTGACTTTGAAAGAGGAGACTGATTTTTTTTTGCTTCCATTTGATTTATGGCATTTTCCCTGTTTTCTCTGCCCTCTTTTCTTTGCTGCCCACTTTAAGAAAACTTAATATATTAAAATTCATATTTATATAGCCAATAATATAAATATTGGCTTTATAGAAGAAGCACATAAACAAAAATCTAAAATTATTTTATTAGCAAAATAAAAAAATGCAGTAAATCAGAGAAAAAAGTATAAATTACAAGAAAATCTAAATTGTGATAATAAAAACAAGTTTATTATAAGGAGCTTTCTCATTCGTATTTAATCCTCATAACAATCTAGTGAGATAGGCAGATATAGAATTATTACTCCATTTCACAAATGAAAAACTGAGACTTAGGTTACATAACAGATTTGTCCCAGATATCAAGGCTAAGAAATGATTAAATGAGAAGTGTTTGGATTTGGGAACAACCTAAACAAATGAATGGATAGATACATCCATGAACATACACATGAAATTATTCAGCCTTTAAAAGAAAAGCCTTCCATTCACAGCATGGATGAACCTGGAGTATATCATACTATGCAAACCAAAAAGAAGAAATATTGCATGGTGTCATGTGTATGTGGAATTTAAAATAAGCAAGTTCATAAAAGCAGAGAATAGGATGGTGGTTGTCAGGAGCAGAGCAGGGTGGGGGGAGTTTAGGGGAGAAAAAGAGGAAATTGATTGATGTTGGTCAGGGCATCAAGTTTCAGTATGGCGATGCTAGTTAAAAATACTGTCTAGTAGACTTGTAATTTGCTAAGAGGATAGGTCTTAAATCTTCTCAACACACACATCTACAATGATAACTATGTAGAGGTAATGGATATGTTAATTTTATTGTTGTAATCATTTTACAATGTATACAGACATTGAAAGATCAGGTTGTAGTCCTAGCCAGTTTTCTCAGTGGTTAGAGCATTGGCCTTCTAACTGAAGGTCTGGGGTTCAATTCCCATCAAGGACATCTACCTTGGTTGCAGGCTCAGTCCCCAGCCCCTTCCAGGGCACTTACAGGAGATGTGTCTCTTTTTAAATATATATTGATTTTTTTTTTTTACAGAGAGGAAGGGAGAGGGATAGAGAGTTAGAAACATCGATGACAGAGAAACATCAATCAGCTGCCTCCTGCACACCTTCTACTGGGGATGTGCCCTCATTCAAAGTACATGCCCTTGACCGGAATCAAACCTGGGACCTTTCAGTCCACAGACCAATGCTCTATCCACTGAGCCAAACTGGTTAGGGCGAGATGTGTCTCTTTCACATTGATGTTTGTCTCCCTCTGTCTCTCCCCCTCTTTCCCATTCTCTGAAAAAACTCAATGGGAAAAAATACCCTTGGGTGAAAACTAACAAAAAACAAAAACAAAACATCATGTCATACATGTTAAATATATACAATTTTAATATGTCAATGAAATCTTAATAACGGTGTTTTTAAGTTTTTTTTAAATAATAATAATAATAAATGAGTGAGTGAGAGAGCTTTGCACAAAACCTGCCACTGAGTATGTGCTCAGTAAACTCCAGGGGCTATCACTACGTGACAGCGGGACTGTAATTTGGCTTCTGATTTCAAGACTCGGGTTCATTTCACTTTATACACATTCTTTGATGCATTGCACTTCTTTACAGGAAAAAAAAAAAGTCCTTCGTGTGGTTTTGGATTGTCATACTGTTTCCCAGAATTTTTGACTGCTCATGATGGCTGCCCGGTAATAGCTGTGCAATAATAAATTCTTGAATACATGAATGTAAATGAGAAAGACAAATGCTATGAAGTTGACTGCCACCCTCTGTTTTATTTTACTCTTGAACTCAGTTATTAGGCAGGAGCATAACAACCAACTTTATTTCCCAATGAATCAATATTAATGTTAACAGCATTGTTTACGGAGGAGTCTAATAAAAGATGTTAAGAAATTCTGTCCCAATTCAAAAATAGTTGTTTTTGGGTAAAGAAGCCTGAGAACTGGTCTGGGATTGGGAATTCTTGGGCAATTAACCTTTGATGACTCATCTGTCTCTCTCCCTCCCCCATATAAGAACAAAGGGTAGCTCCACTTGCCAAATCTAAAAGTCAAATTGGGACAACAGTTATCTCTCAATGCTTTCACTTACTTAACACTACCCCACACAGGTCCTATGAGATGTGTTCAAACTCAACCACCCATAAGGTAAAATCCATCCAAACCCATTCATCAAGCATTAAATGAGCATCTAATCCATGCCGGGCATTGCATCAGGCCCAGAGACGTACACAGATAACTAAAACTAAGATAGTGCAGGGCGGTGATTGAGAATGCAGGTAACATGCCCAGCTCTGATTCCTGGTCTGTTGCTTCACTGCATTTATGATTCTTGGTAAATTAACCCCTCAGGCCTCAACCTTCTCATTTTTAAGTTAACACAACTTTGGCACATTATCAAGTCACAAGTGTAGGATATTAGCATTACCATTTCAGCCCTCAAGAAACTCAGTCTAGTGACAAGACAAAATGGAAACAACAAAATACTACGTGGTGCTTGCCAAACAGAACAGGGCAAAGATCTGTAAGGGCATGGAGGAGTAGAGGCTTGACCACATCTGGGGGCATAGTGTTTATGGATTGAACTGTTTTCTAACGTTTTAACTATATTTGATTTCAGAGAGGAAGAGAGAAAGAGAGAGAACATCAATGATGAGAGAAAATCATTGATCGGCTGCCTCCTGCACACCCCCTACTGGGGACTGAGCCTGAAACCTGGGCATGTGCCCTTGACCAGAATTGTACCCAGAGGGGATCCTTCAGTTTGCAGGCTGATGCTCTATCCACTGAGCCAAACTGGCTAGGGCTGTTTTAATGTTTTACATGTAATCTTCCCATCTTCTCACGAGGTAAATACTATTATCCTATTTTGTGTAGGGAAATTAAGGCATTAAAAGGTTAGGATAATTGTGTAAGGCCATACAGCGAATGAGGCAGAATTTGAACTCACGTTGGAGAATCTCCAGAACTCACACTATTAACTAGGATGACACACAGCCTCTTTCCATGGAGGTTTTCAGAAGACCAGAGAGTTGCCAAGTAAACAAAATGGAAGAGCATTTCAGGCCTGAGAACGGCAGCCAGCTCCTTTCCCTCCTGCACCACATCCTCTCCACCACCTATGCCCAGCTGGGTTCTGGCCCAACCTCAAAGTCCAAATCCTCCTCTAGAGTGGATCAGAAGTCCTTCCCAAAGCTCCAGATTGCACTGAATGAAGCCTGAGAATGTCCTATGAATACACTAGAATCTACAAGTTGATTCTAGAGACCATTGTGAATTCTTGTGGGGCAGGGATGATAGAAAGGGGAAGGAAGGGGAGCAGAAACTGATCACACTGACCCGAGTTTGTATTCGATTTTCTCTTACTTTTCTGAATTATTAGTACAGGCTTGCACCTTTAAAACTGAGGTAAATTTATATATATATATATATATATATATATATATATATATATATATATTAAGCCAGCAAAAAGAACCTAGAATCAAATATTTATTATGATCTTGAGTAGGTTTTCAGTAAAATGAAACTAATATGAACTACCCTGTCTCTAAGAACAAGGTTCTGTAATGAACAATGTATATTAAAATGAATTTTAAGTAGATATGGGGAATGATCCAAACGAAGATTTGCAGATTTGTAGCCAGTAGCCTGGAAGAGGAAGCAGAGTTTGAGTTAACAGTGTATGATTAACCGAGGCACCTGGAGAATCTAGCTCAGTGACTGATAAATCTTGAAGATACCACTTTAAAGCCATAATGGGATATTTCAAGATTAAATATAAACCAAAAATATCTCACAAAATCAAAGGCACTATATGTGCCCATTTCCTCCTGCCTATTTCTCCCACCACCCTGACAAGTCAGGGCCTCCTTACTACATACCTAAACCACTGCAGTAGGTCCTCTGAGTTTCCTGCTTTCGATATGTCCTAAAGACAAGTCCATCCTACACACAGGTTACTCCTTCCAAGGCATAGCTCTGCTTATACCATTCTCTTCAAAATCTTCCAGTGGCTCCCCACTAATCTGACATCCAAGGCAAACCATGAGCTGGCCCCACTCCTTACTTTCCACTTCTCTGTTGCACCTTACCCAGGTGCCAACAAAACGTGGTTTCTCATGTTTCACTTACTGTTATTTCCTGCCTTTCAACATTTACTCTTGTCTTGCCTGAACATTCATGCCTTGCCTCCAACCCTCTAATTTCCAAATTCCCTTACCCTTCAAGAAGCAGCCCATTCACCACCTTCCTTAATATCTCAGTCATAAATACACCCACAATTGTAACCCCCAGCATCTTTTTTTAATCTTCTAGCTTGTGCTCTAGTTATCATTCTACATTTCATATATCCCTGGATACACAATAAATTTCCCTCCAACACACACCAATTTGCCCAGGGCAGGGTAGATACTCATTGAAGTTCATTTAATTTATTAATAATGTTGAATGAAGAACATAATTTTAATACAATGTGGAATAGCATAATTTTTAATTGATTTCAGAAAGGAAGAGAGAGGGAGAGAGATATATAAATGATGAGAGGAAATCATTAATCAGCTGCCTCCTGCATGCCCTCTACTGAGGTCAAGCCTGAAACCCAGGCATGTGCCCTGACCAGGAATTGAACCGTGACTTCCTGGTTCATAGGTCAGCATTCAACCACTGAGCCATGCCAACAAGGCAGAACAGCATAATTTTTAATACAATGTGTAATGGGATTCTATTAACATGTGATAAAACTATCAAAATATTCACAACTTCTTACTTGCTGATCTTTCCACTCTGGGATTGTTTTTAGAGTAAAACAGAAGACTACTAGTAGCTTCAGTTTTTCTGAAAGTGTAGCTGTATTGACATTGCAACTGCGAAGAAAATGCACAAACAGGTGCAACAAATGCTTTAAAAAAAAAAAAGACAAACCAAATGGCTTATTTTTTATCTATGTTTGAGGAGCCAAAAATCACCAAACAGCAAGCAAATAAAAACTTCATTGCAAAAGCTACTCAGCTGCCTCTTCGTTGATGGGAAGTTCATTGATACTAGGCTGAGAACAAGGGGCTCAAAAGAAGACATTCATAACCTACTACCTGCTCCTTCAAGTATGGGGCTGTCATGGAGATCACTTTTCTCTGGAAGCTCTGAGCATCTCAAATTGAGTTCTGTTTCTTTCCCTTGCCTAGTCTGAATCCTTTCCGAGCTATCTCATATAGTTATCCCCACCTGTAAAATTTAATATATCTGATTAGGAATATATCTGCAATATATTTAATATATTTAATATAATTAATATATCTATAAAATTTAATATATCTGATTAGGAATGGTATTTGTGATATTTTCATCTAAATATTGTGTTATGGATTTTTTAAGTCTTTATAATGGAGGTAGAATGACCGACTCCATTCATCCCCCTTACTTATAAAAGGGAGTCAGTGTCATAGTCCATAATGCATTATTTTCATTGTCTTTAACTTAATGGTCACTCTTTTAGGAAGCCCTTTCCTGATAGCTCTGACAGGTTAAGCCCCTAGTACACGCTCCTATTGCCTCTTTCATTCTCCTTCATGACACTTGTAATTATCTGTTTAATTTCCACTTTCCCTGAAATACTGTAAACCCTTAGGAATAGGAACAATATTTGTCACTGCTTTATGCCTGACACATGTTAGATGTTCAATAAATATTTGTTGTGAATAAATGAACACACAAATGGAAGTAACAGAGTCCAACCATGTGTAGGCTTATAAGGGTGGCATATGTTTGTGTGCGTGCAACTGCATATATATCTTGTCCTTATAGACGATCTGTAGCTCAAGTCCCACAGAACACACATGTGCCTAATAGTCACTGGAGGAGACACCTACTTGGACTTACCTGGGGACAGAGGACTTTGACTGCAGCTACCTGGGAATGATGCTAAAACCTGGGCTTGCAGGGTTTTCTCGGTTTACTCTGAAGATGTCATGCAATCATGTTAATAACCATTTCCCCTACACAATTATTCACAAATAAGCTTATCAAATTAAGCATTTGCTTCACAAAAATTACATTCAAGGGTAAGCCATCCTTTTTTCTCTCATAAAAGAAGTCATGATGCTGAAACCGGTTTGGCTCAGTGGATAGAGCATCGGTCTGCGAACTGAAAGGTCCCAGGTTCGATTCCGGTCAAGGGCATGTATATTGGTTGCAGGCACATCCCCAGTAGGGGGTGTCCTAGAGGCAGCTGGCTGATGTTTCTCTCTCATCGATGTTTCTAGCTCTCTATCCTTCTCCCTTCCTTCCTCTCTGTAGAAAATCAATAAAATATATTTAAAAATTTAAAAAAGAAGTCATGCTGATGCTTATGAGTGCCATGCTACAATTCTGGAAGTCCATTTCTTCGCCTGGAGTTGCTGGCGCCTTCAACAAGCATCTGACTGAATGCCAGGGTGCCAGGAACATTGTTTCTTTAACTCCAGCTGAGGAAGCACTGCAGGTTTCTGTTCAGAATCTCCCCACCCCTCCCACATACCCTGAGGCCACAGGCATCTCCTCGCAAAAGGACCAAACCCAACCCAAACAGCAAACAAGGAATGCAAGGTGCACATTTGTATATTCAGTAATATAATTAAAGTACAAAATTTAGTATGTCTGATTAGGGATGTTGCTTATGTGATATTTTCATCTAAATATCATGTTCTGGATTTTTTTTAAATGTCTGGTTGGGCATAGATTTCAGAAAGAATTCTATTTCTAGAATAGCAGCTGTCATTGAACAGTTAATTCCTGTTTTAAGCACTAAGTTACCCTCTTTATCTTATCAGTTCTTAATAATAATATGAAGATAGCATTTCCTCTTATAATTTCCAGAGTTCTAAGCAGTGGTTTGCAATCAGGTCATCAATTTCACCACTGCCACAGGACTTCCTCAAAGCTTCTCACATTCCAGTGGTTTCCATAAAAGTTGTTTGGGGTTACCTTACGTTTTATCCAGGCACGTCCACATGTGGCTCTCTCCTTATTTTCAGCCGATCTTAGTTGCAATCCAGAAGGAAGTACCTGGGATGCAATGCAATCACCCCCGTCCCCATTGCACAGCAGCGTGAGTGCTCTGCCCCTGAGGCAAGGAAACTGGGCTCACCAAGAGGAGGCAGTGATCCCTGAGAGCAAGAGGAGGCAGTGAACCCCAGGGTTCCTTGTGTGCTGTTTGGGATTGGCTTGGTCCTTCCAGAAGGCAGTTGTATGGTCATCAGATAATGGTGGGACGATTCTGAACTAAATTCTGAACAGAAGTGAACCCTTGTGGGTGCTCATTTACGAAGCCACTATTTTCTTATTACAGCAAGTATAAGTTAGGAGAAGCACAAAGCCGTTAGAGAATGACAAATTAAAGGACTAGGCATGGCCTGGACAACAGGAAAAAGAAGATCTATTCTGCTCTCTCACTGGGAGATGCAAGCCAGTTATGGGAACAGATGTCTAAAGTAAAAGGGAGTGTTATGGGGTTTTTTTGTTGTTTGTTTTGTTTTGTTTTGTTTTGTTTTTTTTAAAAATTGTAAAGTATGCAGTATATTCTGTTTCATAGAGTACTGTGATAAATATAATTTAAAAAAGAAAAGTTGGACACCATTACTTAGCCAATGAAGCAAAAGAGATGGGGAAATAGAGCACAAACCTGGAGTTAGAGAAATATGAATTCTGGCTGCATCTTTGTCAATGGTTTCCTGAGCACTCCTCTGGATAACCGTTTCTTATCTCTGTAGGAATTCCTTCACACGATGGAAATACATAATTTGTCTTTCTCCTTCATTCACATAAACATTCTAGATAAGATGAGGTATGCATATAAAAAATTTCAGCTTCAAATGTCTTCACTGTAACAGTTTACACATTTTTCTTCTTCAGACTAAGTAATCCCAATTCTAAGTGAGACTGCGTTTTTATTTCTGTTTCTCAACTCTGACCATCTATTCTGCTGTCAACTTTCACTACCATTCACGCTAGACGACATACTGTGTGAAGACCTGTACACCCAAGCTCAGCATAAATATTTTTATTGAAGTGAATGAATGAAAAGTAAACAGCATTTAAATTATAAAAACTAAAGCTACTAGTATATAGGAAATTCTCATTAAGACTTGAATAGCAAGATGTAAGAACTACGCACAAAGCATAACTAGAATGGAGGTGTTTTTTGATTTTTTTTTTTGTCTTGTTTTGTTTTCCATTTCAACTATTGTAAATGTGACTTTGACCAGCACTTCATGTTGATATAGACGTGGCTTCACATCTAAGCAAGGAAGGTGTTTTTCAAGTTGCTGGAAGTGAGCCGCCCGGCATTTCCCACACATTGGGCTCTGTTTTCCCAACACCTTGTGGATCACTAATTGGAGTTTGCAGACTCCGCCGCCAAATCGCAAGCATTCCTCTGAAATGAGTGTGACACACACTTCCCTTTCAGAGTCAATGAAAATAAAGGTCAGGAAGAGGAAAAGCAGCAAACAATGATCTTCCAATTAATTTAGAAGGAACTGAATTTCTGTTCCTTGATTTCCTTTAGGAGTAGGGGGGAAAAAATGGGAATGCGATCTGAAAGGAGAATGTGTGCTTTATGTTTAAATCCCAAAACCAGTTCAGTAGCTGGCTGCCCACATCGCATTAATCTGCACAGCAAAGGAAAAACAACTTTGAATTAACTGGAAAACGTCCTCTCTAGGAAACTGCAAAGGCAGAAGAGCTGGAGGCAGCAAGCAGGCAGGGACACACCGTGAGAGAGAAAAGTGCTGTGTGCATGCAGCGAACCAATCTTCAAACCACTTGGAAGCCTGTGGGACTGCATTTGCATGTGTAAATGCGGACATGTGGGGTCACATGTAACGCACTGGTGGAAGGATTAGGGGATAATCAGCAGTTAGCATGTCCTCAGAGAGAAAGTCATGATTCTGTCCCTCAACTTTAGTCTTTTAAAACAGTCTCAGAAATGCAAGACTGGTATTTTCAAAAGCATTTGATTATATAAATGTGCAGTGCGGAAGGCATTTAAGAAGTCAATTAGTTACAGACTATCTGAAATGTGTTAAATTAATATCTTGGCAATTAAAATATGCTAGGTCTTTTTAATGAATCGTTTCCAGCATTTTTGAAACTTTAGTTCTATGATATACAATTATAAAATATTTAAAAAGATCTTAAATTTTTGTTTGCTTTTGTTATTGTTGCTGTTAAAATATCTTCATCAGAAATAGCTCAGATGTGACTTGCCTTATAAAAATATTACAAAACTAAATGTCAAAAGCATATATTCAGAATGGTAAATGTAAACGCTCAAAAATTCATCTTTCTCTCTCCCTCTCCCCTCTGTTGTCATTAAAGAAAATGTGTTACTCGGAAAATCTGAGCTAAAATGAACACAAAAATCCCCAAAGTTAAAGGATATTAAATTGATAAACATCAAAAATTAAAAATCCCCCCACTGGTCAACTCTTTCTCAGCATACATGTTAAGTTGCAGGCAATTGACCTGTCAGTTGAATATACAGCACTGTATTTTAAAGAATCACAGCCTTTAAAAAGAAGAAGCAAGATTTAAAACCAATTTTAAGAAACAGCTACTAAAATCAAAAATAGTTGATAACATAATCATTTTGATGTAACATCCAAAAGAGTTTATTAGAAGTGAATTGAGTCTTTAAACTCCAATTGAACAGGAATAAAATCACATTTCAACTCCTTTGGCTTAGAATAAGTAGAATAAGGCATATTTTCATAATTTCACAATGGTAACCAGGCAGACTACTTATTAAGCTTGCTGAATACCCACTCTATTTGCTTTCAGACCTATATATTTCCAACTGTTATTATATTAATATATGGTGCTCATATCATTATTATTGGCATATTCAAGCCTCTCAATGACAAGATTGTTCAAAGAAAAAAATTTGTGTCCTCTACTTTTTTATTTTAAAAAGTCAGTAATTGATTCAGATGGGATGGGATTTTAGACATTCATTTTTGCCATAATTCATTTAATTCAAAAAACAAAACAAAACTATTTTTTATACTTAAAATACTAAAAAAAAAAAAAAAAATCCACTCTGGTCAGTTAGAATGGCACTCCTTGACTATTTTTTTTTTAAATTTGCAACACATTCACTTTTTATTATCAACAAACTAAAGTCCTATAATGGGCTGATTTTTCTATATGATCAAATTACTTGAACACCTACAATTTGAATCAAAAAGCTCAAGTTAGTAGCAAACAACTTATTTGGGCTTACATAGGAACCCAACCTAAACTTTTGTTGAAAATGAACAATTGAGATTCCTGTGGAGGCTTGAAAAAGTCTCCGTGACTCCCTCAAATGTACTGCTTTTCATGCAGCTCAGCACTTCCCAGCCGAGCCAGAACGAGGAGTGCTGAGATCCCTGTGGCTGACTCTCTCCCAAGTATTGCAAACCCACGCCTGGACCAAGGAGCTCCAGGAATCTCATCAGAAGCCTTGACCCCAGGAGGTTTCTAGTTAGATTTCCAAACCAGAGAGGTTTGGAAAAGATCACATTGAACCTTCGACCCACTCTTTGCTTGCCCATCAGCATTTTGGTTTTAGGCACTCACCTTAGAGTGCTGACTCCTTTCACTATAACTACATAGTTAATGTGCCATTTGCACTGTAAGAAACTTGGCTGGAGACGGTGAACATGGTTCAATTTAACAGCCTAATAAATATATTGAAAATAACCAATGAAAACAAAATTACAGAGACTGTCTTGTAACTCAGCTGCCATAGTCTCTGCAGCCAACCTCAGCTTTCACCTCAGCATTGCTCAAAGTAATCACTGAAACATCAGGAAGGTTGGGCAAGAGGAAAAGTAAAATTTATGAAAGTTGAATTTAAAAATATTGGGAATTTTATTTTCAAAGTGCTAAAGAAGAGGCAAGAGATAGTCTATCCCGCAATAATTGCAGAAACACGTCTAAGAATGAGACTTCTCTCGCATCAGTTTCCTCATTTAAAAATTATGTTCAGAGGGCATCATTTAATATTTTATGAATTAAATGAGATGAGCCTATGACAGCACCTTATAAGGTACACAGCACAATAAGAACTAAATAGAGGTCAGCTTTGTTCTTTGGTTTCATTCATTTAGTCATTAATTTGGTCATTCAATAATTATTTATTGAACATCTATTATGTGACAAGCATTGTAATTGGTACTGAATATACCTTGGTAAATATTGCAAATATACTTCCCTACCCTCAGAAAGGCTACAATCTAATGGGGAAAACAGAAAATAAAGAAAAAGGGAGAAAAAGAGGGTGGGAAGAATATAGACAGAAGTTGTCATCAATGCTATGAAGGAACTAAACAAGTTTCATAGGTAGGAATACGGAGGGGAAGGGGGGCACCTGATTAGATAGATGCTTGAATTTTGTTTCTTCATTTTTCTATTGCTCTTAGGAAAGAAAAAAAATGTCTTCTGATAACTGTATTTTACCTTAATCAGTTTCATCATAAGCTTCACGGTGCCACATTACCCTTTGAAGAGACCGTGACCCTTGTAAGACAGAGTATTTCAGACAGAGGCTGTACCACTGAACACGGATAGTCTGGCTAACTTTTATCTTGTCATTATATTTCCTTTTCTGAGAAAGGTCACAGGAGAGGTTTTGACAGAGTGATGCTGTTGATATTTAGAATCCTGACTCTCTTGATCCTTTTCCGTCGAGCTGTAGACCAGCATGCATGATGGAAACTGGCCTGGTTGCCATGGTGGATAATATCTTGACAACAGACATGGGTCAGGTGTCCATTTGGGATCTTTCAGGCTTGTCAGCAGCTCTTGATAAAGCTGGTCAAGTGGTTTCTATTGGCTCACCTATACATTCTGGGAGGAACAGCTAAGAACCACTCAGCACGCCTTCTCTTTTTGGAGAAGTGCCAGTGAGTAGGGTTGCTTGTGGGTTGGTTCTTGCGTCGTTTGGCCCGCTCTCCTGGTTAAAGTGTGTTAATGGAATAGCTGAGGTGGCAATGGCAACAGGGCTGGCTGCACTGAAATCTGCCTTCTAGCTCACAGGCCAGGTCACGGTGGCCCCATTTCTGTATCACACCACTAGGGCCACACCAAGGACCTCCATCTGAATGACATTAAGGCATGTATCCATCACTCAACACTTATTGCTGGGCCACTGCCAGGCACAGAGATAAGATTTAGGGCAACAGATGTTAAAGAGAACCTCCTTTTTTTGTGTAGAGAATGTTATTGAGTTAAATAAAGGTAAAAATGTTCTTTCATGAGTCACAAAATTGAGGGTAACTGTATCGATTTGCTAGGGCTGCCATAGCAAAGTACCACAGACTAGGCAGCTTAAGCCACAGCAATTTATTTCCTCTCAGTTCTGGAGGCTAAGAGTCCGAGATCCAGGTGTCGGCAGAGTTGGTTTCTTCAGAAGCCTCTTCCTTTGGCTTGCAGATGGCTGTCTTCCCCCTGTGGCTTCACATGGTCTTCCCTCTGTGCCTATCTGTGTTCAAATTTCCTCTTATAAGGACACCAATCATGGGGAATAAGGGTCCACCCTAATGTCTTCACATTAATTTAGTTACCCTTTTAAATACCCTGTTCCAGATACAGTCACATGCTGAGATATTGGAGGGTAGGACTTAGAATTAATACCTTGTTTGAGAATTCATTCCCACCCCGTTCCTATGACAAGAAGAAATTTAGGAAAATTAGATGTTTTTCCTTTACATGAGATCACTCATTTGTTAACTATGATAAATCAAGAAAAGTTCTAAAACAACGTCACAAGATAAAAGACTGGGCAGCAGTTTGTTAATGAATAAAATGTTTTCCAGCCACAGCCTCACTCTGCCTCTCACTCTTTTTCTCCTGAGTATTTCTCTTTAGCCATAACAGAAGCATAGTTTAGACTCCTTTAAACTTAAATTATTCAAAGCATTAAAGGAGAGAAGGAATCAGGAAAATATCTTGTTGTTCTCAGAGAGCTGTAGAGCTAAAATATCAGGTACTAGGATTAGTGTCAGGAAACTTTAAGAGAAGAGAGAGTTCAGCGCAGGAGAGAAGAAAAAAGGATGTCCAGGAGGACACTGACAAGTAGCTGCAGGATGAGGTCTACAAACAGAATGACCAAAGACAATCTCACACCTGTTGTGCTGGACAGTGTTAATGTGTTTTACCATTATTTTGGATACACTGAATACTGTGCCAAAAAAAATGGTATACAATAACGAAAACAAACACAATGCGGCTCAGTTGTGAAATATTAAGATAATAATAATGGATATAATTTAACCCAAATTGGAAAACTTAAGGAATAGAAATTGTGCAAGTGAGGGGGGAATAAAGGAAGGACATGTAAGAGTGCTAATTCCCAATTGTCTCTACATGTTTAAAACTGGAAATTAAGATATAGCAATATAAATATATTATTTAGAAATATAGAGGTTAATAGCATAATAAAAAAAATATGAAACTTTTGAAAATAACTACCAATGGGGTGTGTGATTGGAGCCTGGAGTGGTGGTAAGAAAGAGCATTGCTTTTTGTGTGTTGACTATTTTTTAGTTGACTTTTTAAACTATGCTACTTTTGTAAAAGTTAAAGTTAATTTAAAATATTAGGTTCATTGGCCCATATGAAATACATATCTCAAGTGTGTGTGTTTTTAATCTTAGAGGCTTTTCAGATATCTTTCCAAAAGCATAATCCTATAACTGTAAATCTTTGGAATTATTAGTGCATGCTATAATATTCCTACAATTATGCTTGTGAAAGCAGTTTCATCAACCTGGGTATTTTTATTTTTCAAATATCTTGCCTACTTTTCTTATTTATTGAAAAGCTGAGCTACTTGATAACGCACATAAATGTGTTTGGAGGTCCAGTCTGGCTCAGATAGGTGCACACAGGTTTCCATGATTACTTGAAATCCTAAGGAGTCATCATCGCTAATTCAGACCTGGCCAGACTTCCTGATTCTAATCTCAGTCCAGGGTGAACTGAGGTTAGCTACTAAATAGAATGTTCAGTTCAATTGAATGTGAGCCTACTGCCAAGCTACATGTGAGCTGAGTGCTCCACGGTGCCAGGTGATAAATCGAGGAAAGAGCGATCAGATGAGAAGGATGTTTTTGCATAGGCACGGGATCTTCTTCTGTAAGAACAGGGAGCAGAATTGTAGGTCTGGTACAAAGAGGATATGATATGGCTTTGCACTGTAAAAGGCAGCCTTCAAAGGACTAGCTCATCTGGAAAAGAAATGTCTGTCAATGCAAGCTAAATGTGAGCTACTCATCTTTGGATAAGTGTTTGATAAATAATTGTATTCTTGGAGTGCCTTCCCAACATTTAGCTAAGTACTCATCCTTCATAACCTATCTGACTTAAGAAAAATATATGTGTGCCTACCTGACTATGATGAGCAGACATTGCCTCTTGCCCACCTACCCCTGCAAGATTCCCTGAAAAATGTCAAGGTTAAAGTTGCCTTGGATATCTGAGCATCCCAGTTCCAGATGAGTGCTGATACCTCAGAATGCCAATGGTGATAAAACTCTTTAAATATCCCCTGGGGGAAAAGTGCTGGTGTCTGAAGACGACAAAAAGAAAAAGGAATATCTTTGGATTCTTGGGTTAGCAAGAGATACACACAACTTTGTGAGTAACTTCCAAATAGTCTTCTTTTGGGCATTGTAGATTATCTCATATGAGGTGGATGAATTTATGTTTTAAAAGTACAAATATATTCAAGACTAAATAATGTTGATATACACTGTATACTCTTATAAAAGTCTTATAATTTTTTTTAAAAATCTATGCATTCTTATTGCAAATTTAAGTAAAAAACAACCCAGTAAAGTACAAAGTAAAAAAAAATAGCCCAAATCCTATCACTCAGGGAAAACCTATTTTGCAAATACCTTTCCAGACATCTCTATATGGACACACATGCAATTTTATATAAATGGGATCACGCCCTTCATACTGTTGTCCAACTTGGAGAACTATGTACTCTTAATGAGTGGATAAACTTTCATCAGGCATAGCGGTTTTAACTGCTTTGTTCTAACTGACTTTGTTCTCCAGTTTTAAAACCATCACTATGTATGTTCGTTTTACACACTAAGACCCCATCTTGAAACTGCTGTTCGATACGGTAGTCACTAACCATGTGTGACTATTCAAAAGTAAATTAATGAGAACTGAGTAAAATTAAAAATTCAGTTCCTGAGTTTCACTAAGCACATTTCAAGGACTCAATATCTGCATATTGGCTGGTGGCTACACTATTGGACAAGACAAAATAGTTTCATGATAGCAGCAAGTTCTATTGGACTTTCTATATTGGAAGCAAATGTTCTTCAGACACAGACCACTTAAGTACTGGGATTTTATTTATACACCTGAATTTTCCAAGCGCTTTGACTTTTGACTCTTGCCAACATAATTTAGGGTTAAATCCCAATTTTAGAGGCCAGAAGTCACAACTCAAAGACCAGCCATTTGGATGAAGGCATAGAGAAAGACTTTGTCACTATTTCCATTAAATTCTCACAGATCATAGTTCCCAGCTGTTCTGGTGACATTCTCCATAACACTCTGCTCTACTGAGACGTCATGTCTCTTACTCACTCAGAATGAGGGTGAGAGTTTGAGGGTAGATGTTCCCTGGTAGATTGAGTTCCATCCTACTTCAGCGTGGGAAGATCACTCCAAATATAAAAATATAAATAAAACAAGGGCAATTAATGAGCAGTAGGGTCTGGGAACTGGATTCAAACCAACCACCGACCTGCAGTTCCTCTAGATCATATGCTATAATGATGAGAAAGGGAATGAAAAAAAAATATGTATTTGGTATCATGTTCTCAAGCTGAGCAAATAATCACTCCCCCCTTTTTTGGTCTCTAGAGAACATAATACAAAATTAAATTCCAGGCTTGTTCTAATAACTTGAGATCAACTTTCTAGTTTTCAGAATTTATGTTCAGTCTGAAGAAGCACCTAACGTTACTGCTCTCCATTCTCACACAAAATGCCTCCCTCCCTCCCCTTAAATCTCTGGAGGATGAAAGTTTGGCAGTCAGAACAAACATTCTCACAGAAGATTTCTTATCATTTCTCCTTCCACTTAAATTTTAACTTCTTCAAAATGGCCTTCAGGGTTTCATTTCCACATGTCTCCCCCAGTCCTAGTAGGAGTATGGAAATATGAGATGAAAATAACAGCATGAAAAGAAATTTCCAATTTTTTAAAAGTTTCCAAAATGGTTCAGTTTGAGGTCTATAGAAATACTTGCAGCCATTTTTTTTTTCATTTGGCATGAACTGTCTTGTCTTTGCTTAAGAGCTATTTTTGTTCAATGGTTACCCATTTGATGTGAAACTCTTTCTCAAACCTTTATCCTAAAGAACAGCCTTTGGAAGGAAATATTTTCTTCACTTATTAATTCATTCATTCCTCTGTTTAGTAAATATTTATTAAGCTGCTTCTATGTACTAGAGAAAGAGCCAAATGTTATTTTTATAAACATTAATAACAAATAGCTTTTAAAGACTCTATGGAGAAAAAGAAGCAAGCTGTGATGAATGCTAGGATGAAGAGCTACCCAGAGACACACCCACTGCAAAATGCATGAGAGAAGTGTGGTCTGAGAAAAATTCCTCTAGGAGGTGATATTTGAATTGAGTCTTAAAGGATAGCTACAGATTAGCCACTCAATGAAGGTGGGTAGGAATATCCCAACATAGGGCAAGGGGAGAATGGCACAAATGTCTTGAGAAGACCAAGTCAATTGGTGAGGTTGATCTAGTAAATCAGGCAGGCAAGCAGGCTGGATGATTATGCATGGTCAGATGATGAGAGGCCCTCTATTTCTGAAGGTGATATAAAGTCATGGAAGGGTTTTAAACATGGCAACTACAAGAGAGATTCATAATGTTAGAGAGATTAATGTGATGTGTTTGGAAGGGATGGGCTAACGGGGGTACAACATGAGAAAAAAGAGAGAGACACACACCAAAGAGATGAGTGACAATAGCGCCTCGGATGATAAATGAATGTTTAATCTAAAGAGGATTGAAGAAGTACAAAGTACTCAATGAGGTAAACGCAATAAATATGGGGAAGTAATATTTTGAGGATCTAATAAAAAAGTAGGGTAAATAGAAGGGAACCCGAATGGTTTAAAAGACAGTTGAATAATTAAAAATAAACTAGCCTTTTAATATTGGTTTTGAGAAAGGGGTGGCTATCATCAGTACATCTATCCTGGCCTCTGAAATAAGAAATATATGAAACAATCCTAAGAGAGGAAAAGAAAGAAGAACTACGGCACTTAACAGCTGATTCTCATTATCCTAGAAAACCCTGCCTCTCCATTTATCATTTTTTTAAACTTCAATGACTCTAAAAAAAACAGACAAAAAAATCTAAAACATCATTTGCTATGTGGAATATTTTGAATTTTAGCATCAACCTGTATAAGACCCTTTGGTTAGTCAACAATGTTTACTGAGATTTATTCTGTACTAAGCATTAAAAGTACAAGAAGAGATAGACCAGACCCTCTGTTCAAATTTATCTTTATTTCATTTTATTTGTATACTTATGTAATTTTTTGTTGGCCTGTATCTAGTTATTAACTTCACACATTACAGTGGTGGTCCTCAAACTGTTGCATGAATAAGAATCACGTGGAGAGCTTGTTAAACTAGTTTCCTGGGCCTTCATCCCAGAGATCATGATTCAGAAGGTCAGTTGAGGTAGGACCCATGAATTTGCATTTCTAGCGGAGTTGCAGATGTCTGAGTGCCACATTCTGAGAACCACTAGCTTACAGCTTTGTGTGAGAGTAATTCTGATCTGTGAAGCAATGTAAGGTTCTTTTCCTAAAGTACCCATAACATAGAATTGACGTCAATGGGAATTACACAGGCAACAAAGGTATCATGCCAAGGCCTTAAGTGTTTATGGCCAAGCCCTCACTGCCTAGCTCTTGCCTCCTGTTTTCTAGCTGCATTTCTCATTTGGGTATTGCCGTTGCTATCAGTCTGTATGTTGCTGCAGTTACGGCTCTTGATGAGGTCAAACAGTCCCCGATGGAGAGACTTGAGAAATGGGAGCTAACTTTCCTCTGTCTGAACTTCTTTTATCCTATCTGAACTTAAAGACTAAAGATTAATAAAATGATCACATCACCTTGAGAAGGTGGAGAGATTTGCCAAATATCACCAGACACTGAAAAGGATGTGATGGTTAGCTCGGGGCCAGTTATGCTGTTAGCCTAGACCACAAAAAAGATAAATGGGTAAGGATCTGCCTCTCATGGTAAATATAACGGTTTTCCAGTTACCTTGGCTACAAATTTGTTTTCTTGTAAACAATTTCAAATTTTGGATCCTCTCTATGTAAAGTTCTTTCTGTTTATTTATAATATTTAGAAGTTGTTCCTGTCTTGGCCTTCATGTGTATATTTTTCAGTCGCACATACAGGAAAATAACAGGAAACTATTGAGTAATCCAGGTATCAAGTGAAGAGAGCAGGAATGAAAAGGATAAATTTGAAAAATATTATAAAACAAATGATAAAAGGCTTGGCTCTCCAACAGGGAAGAGAAGAGGTAGTTGAAATTAAGTGCCAGGTTTCCAGCTCTTTTGACTAGGAGAAGGATGGCATCAATTACATAAATATGGAGAATGAAGAGGGCAAAGCGTTGGGTAAAATGTTGGGTTTGTTTTGCACATCCAGGTGATGGTAGGATAGCAAAGTGGACATGTTTTAAAACAGTTGGAAATCCATGACTGGAGTTCAGATGAGAACAGTGATTTGAAGGATAGTATCGGGGCATCCCTACTTAGAAGTAAAAACTGAAACTCTGGCCACGATGAGTTCGTGAGAGAGGGCCCATGCAGGAGCAGTCAGAACACTGAGGACCGAACCCTGATAGTCCTTCCAGAAGGGTTCCAAATCAGTGCTTCTTGGAGTTGATACTTTTGTCTATTTTCTGATAGTGTTTTCATTAAATTGTAGATAGCATTTATGGAACACAGTATAGAGTTGCCAATAAAGAGATACCCCATGTGCCTGAGGGTATGCATATATCCATTTGCATATGTGCCCATCTGTATAGAAAATATGGCTTAATTTGCATGGTATAGAAGTTGAACTAACTGGGGCACTTTCATTTCTTTCAGAAGGTTTAATAAAATAGTCTGAAATGGCAAGCTAACTACTATTAAGATGTCTGTAACTTTTCTCCTTTTTTCCCCATATCATTCATGCCATGTGATACTGATGAGGTATATTTTCCAACCCCATTTGAAAAGCCTCCCCTGAAGTCGCAAACCCAATGATTTGGAAGAGAGATTTCAAATGACTAAAAATATGCAGTGTAAACAAGCTGGCCTTTTAGTATGAAGTGTACTAAATTAAAGAAACCAGATGCTTTGGTTGGCTTGGAACAGCCTGATTATGATTGGCTCTCCTTTACTAATCATTTTCTTTGGAGCCTCCCCACCTTCTTCTCTTTTCTTCTTCCCCCTCCTCTTCCTCTCTCTTTCTTCTCCCCCAACCCTCCTGCTCTATCTGGTTTGTTTTCAGACAGCCATGAGTTTATCAGATACAGGAGACATAGTCCCCAAATATCAAATAGTTTCTGAAAATAGAGTTGCTCATTTAAATTGTTTGCCTGTACTCGCAAAAATGTGCTTACTGGAAACCTGGTGTGAAAGTCTGAATCACACCTTCAATCATAGTTCTTAATTTGAAGGACTTTTCTATGTAATAATTTTATATGGCTTAAAAATTAAACATTAAAATATTCCTCTTTGACTACTACTAACTGGGACATTTTATAGGACCTTGGGAAACCACTTAGATCATAAATTTCCAAGTTATTTATTTATATAAAACCATGAAGCCTCACAACCCTCTGAGAAAGGGGTCCAAACTGAAATACCCAAGTTCATTGGAAGTTAGATGAAACCTCAATGAAATTGAGTGGCCTTCCCTGACACAGAGACTTTTCCTGCCCTATGCTATGTCAAATCAACTGATACTGTGAGAAATTATTTAATATGGATTGAAATCTATTTTCATCTGATGTATCTAAACAACTGTACCAGAAATGAATTTTCAGCTTGATCTCTAGGGATAGGCTCTCAAGAAGGGACAGAAAGAAGAAAATGGGATTTTGTTGGGGTTGGGGGGAGGGGGCAGGCAAAGGGAAGGGAAGAGAAATTTCACACAGGCTGAAAGCAGTAATGACAGATCAATACTATTGATTACCTCAAATTAATATATCACATATTTGGGGGCAATTTCATGTTTCTGTGATTTAATATAAACATCAGTAGACTCTTAATTGAAGAGTTAATTATGACTTAGTTAATACATACCGTAAGTATTGGGTATAAAAAGTAATTACCAGACACTACCTGTTTCACAACTGTGAAACACTATTGTATTTCAACCAGATAAGGGAGTCTCTTTGTAGGCCAGGTCATCTCAAAGGTACAAGTATTTATGTTCTCTCTTTAGGGAGACATTTTTGTTGTGCTTTAGTAAATCAAAGTTTAGCAGTGGCACTGATTCCAAATAAGTGTGTATGGAGGGGGCGGTAATTTTTTTCTTCTTTCCATTTCATGGAAATGGAACACTCCACAAATTATCCATGGCTTCTTTTTTGCTCCAAAACATCCATCACCTCCACCCTTTCTCTCCACCCATCTTTCCATCCTGGGTCTCCACCCCAGGCTATGGCTGGTCCTAGGCTCTACCTGGTACTCGCAGTAACGCCCCCAGGTAGAATGGGCAAGGCACATCCTGGAGATGAACATTCCAGTGTTTTTCTGGAGTCCCACAAGAAATCTTTTCCTCGGATGTACTCCTGTAGCAGACACATTTCAGTGTATTAACATGGTCACTAACGCATCAAAGATAGCTATAGGACATTTTTGTTGTTAGTCTTTTATTTCAGTCTGTCTTAACTTCCCAGTGCTGAAACAGGAAAAGGAAAATATGTATGCGTAACACTCTTTTCTGCTGTACCACTCACTTCTTATAAGCTGGAGGAAAAAATAGTTACTTTCATAGAAACTACACATAGAGAAGGAGCCAGGAAATTTTTTGTTTGTTTGTTTGTTTGTTTGTTATGTCTTGACTTTGAATACTCAGGCCAAAAGTGCTGTCCTGGTACTGGTCTGTTTTGGAATTGATGGGGGTTTGTAAAAAGCAAAGACAAAAGCTTCTGAACTGGTTGCCCAGTGTGTCCTGCTTTCGTAATGCACCAGGAGGCTGGGTGTCCAGAGAAGCCGCTCTTTGCCTGGCTGACTCCCAGCCCATTGAATCCATTATCATCTCCAGGCAGATATAGGAATCTTGACTTTCATCTGTAGAACGCTGGCTACCCCAGGGATGCAGAGGGAAAGGCAAAGAGTGGAAGCCAAACAGAGGAAAGAAAAGTCAATACTGAACAGTAAAAGGAATTTACGAAGCTCTCACCCTTTCCCGAGAACAGCTCCATTGGTAATACTGGGGAGTAAATGTTAGGTGTCGTATTTATGCACGTCCTTTCCCCACTTTAATCCCTGACGTTTTGGTACTCCATCTCACCGGTGACATTGAGATGACAGGGGGTGACATAGCCAGAGAGGCCACACTGCGGACTCAGCACTATTTCATAATTCACGCCACCTTCAGGTGATTATTATTAAGCTCTCAGCTTGGTGAGGGTTTTTTATTACTCGTCCTCGGAATGTTTGCCCATAGTACCCTTACAGTTCCGCTTTATCGGCCAAGTTTTACACTCCACTGCCAGGCTGGGCTTGCTTCTTTCTTACGTAGGTATTTGTAACATGTGTCCAACGGAGTTATTCCGCATCCCTTACCAATACACCCCACCAAAATGCTTCTTTGTCAAAAGAGAAATGGTCCCATTTATTTTTTTTCCTATGTTTGGCTTGAGAGCCTGGGTGACCGGAATGATAACTCCCATGCCTTGGGAATATTCAAACACTGCACTCGCCTGAATACACGTCTGTACCTTTCTTTGGCTGCTACTCCTATGTTAGTATTCCTTTCCAGGTTTCATGTGATATTACAAATGCTTTCAGTATTCTAATTCACTTCTGAATGGCTTTTAAATATTCCCATATGCTTTCTGCTTTTTTTCCCCCTCCACTCTCCCTCCTTTATTCCATGTTGGCCCCATATTGAAACTTTTCAAAATGGCTCATATTACAATATTGGTATATGCGGGAATCCAGTTTCTCTTTTCCAGACCAACATATCTGCAGTAATCTACAAAGCTTTGACATTGACCTGACTTCATCCTACAGTGAATATTTATCGCATCTCCTTTGACAAAGGATTAAAAATACCGATATTTTACTCAGAACTAAAAAAAAATGTAAAAAGGAAAGAAGTGTCATTAGAGACACTCAGCAGCAGCTTGAGAATGTCAGCAACTAAAGCTGTGAGCAAACAGCGCCGAGGTGGATGGAGCAGCTGCTTCGGAAGAATATTGAGGAGCCAGCTGTTAGTCCCATTGGCACAGGAATGTGCCAATCACCACCCAAACTGCAAGAAGCCTGGGCCAGATTCTGGGAGAAAGAGCGCCTTCACATGCCAACTAGAAAGGGGCCTCTTGTTTCTATGTGTCAAAATCATATCCTCGGTTCTTCACACACTTTTCTCTCTGGAACCACCCATTCTCCCTTCAGAATTCGGAACGGGAAAGAAAGGGTATTGAGGAAGGAACTATATTTCTCTTTCATTTCACCCTGCTAAAACAAATAGTTTTGTGACTTCAATGTGGAGTATATCATGGCTGGGGATCATATGTTGATTAATGATGTAGACATAAGAAAAATATCAGTGAATTTCAGAGGGTGACAATGTCCCAGCCCATATAGATCAGTCTCTTTTCTCAAGCTCCCTCACTGGGAACCAGACATTTGGGCTTACAATAACAGCACTTCACAATTTCCCTACGAGACTTTTTTTTTTTTACCTCCAAGCAGAGAGAGAGAAAATACATTTTTCCTCTCAGTTTGTTTACCACAAAGTAGGAAAGCAAAAGAAAATTTCCCCCAAATTTATTCTGACTTAGAATTTAAGTCAATTCTGTAAAAAGCAGGCCTGGTTAACTTTCACTCTAGCTGAACGTAAACAGTTTTTTCGAGATCCTCAAGCATCAACTTAGACCATTAAAAAGCAGTGATTTCACATCCCTACTGTTCAGTGTCTAAGGCATACAACACTTCCTAATTAAACAGTAGAGTCTTCTCCAAAAGGGAGTACAAAAGAATCCTTCCCGTGTATGCCTATCCCTACCTGGAGGCAATTTGTTCTCAGCTATTTGTTTAGAGATTATCATGCAATGGTGACATGCTTTACATCTGCAATCGGTAAATCTTTTGCTCTCAGAGCTATCCCAGAAATGTGAATAAATAAATACTAAGCAAAATGATGAGATTTCCCATGGTTTCAACAAGTCAATCCTGATGAGAGAAAGTATTTTCTCTCAATCACATAAAGAAGAGCACTCAATCAATTCTTTGGGGCAATCCGTCCCATCGTCAGTACACCAGTGCCCATGAGATGATGCAGCTCTGACTCTTTTATCATGAAGCAAGAAAGCTGCTAAGGAGCATTTGAAAATTAGACAAAATAGAGACAGGAGCAGATGGAGATAAGTGTAGTAGAGATTCAGTGCAAGAAATGAATACCTGAGTTGGTAATGTGTTATAGCACAAGCTATACATATGCTGTGTGTGTTATAATATGTCCCCATACTGGTAGGGGGATAGAAAAGGCTACTCCATAATGTGGGAGTGAAGCAGTGTAACCCTTTTTAGAGAAACATGATATACAACTTCTCTTAATGTTAGGAGAAAAAAAAGACAGAAATTTGGTTCAAAAATTCACAAACGCTGATTGAAGGCATTCTGGGTGTCTGTGGCTCAGAGAGTGTATAAGCCATGAGAGGAGCAAAGGCAGGGACACATTAAAAGTTATCAAAGCAGCCATGGTCAGGTGATTCAGGTGGTGGGTGTATATGGGAGGCAACTGATCATTATTTCTCTGTCATATCACTATTTCTCTCTCTAAAAACCAATCAAGACAGGATTTTAAAAAATTATAGAAACAAAATGCAAGACTACATTATTAAGAATGCATATGGCAAAGTGGGATTAAAAGCCAACTGAACAAAAGTCCACATATTATATGATTCCATTATATGAAATGTCCAGAAGAGGGAAATTTTTGTAGACAGAATGTAGATTCATGGCTGTTTAAGGCCCAAGAATATAGGAATAGGAGCCTAGAAGGGTTATAACTAAAGGGTACTGGGTAATACTTTCAACAATAAAGATAAAAATATTAAAAAAATAAAATAAAGGGTATCATGTTTCTTTCTGAGGTGATGAAAATGTCCTAAAGTTCAGTAGGTGGCGAAGGTCTGGGATGGGCAGATGTGGGTGGAGGGGGTTGACGGGGAACAAACAAACAAAGGGAACATCTGTAAAACTTTCAACAATAAAGAAAAAAATAAGTAAGATTGACCAACAGGGAAAAAAATGTCCTAAAAGTTGACTGTAGTGAATATCACACATATCTATGAGTATACTAAAAATGATGGAATTAGACATTTTAAATGAGTGCATTGTGGGGTATGTACATTATATCTCAATAGCCATTCTTTAAAAGTTTTAAGATAATAAACATTTCTTTAGAAAAAGAACAGCCAAGTAAATGGAAGGAGCAATAAATATTCCAAGAAGGGTGTCTTCTTCCTCAAGCCCCCTACTCCTCACAGGACAAAGAGGGAACTGTGAAATATTCTTACTAATATTTCACAATTAGTGAAGTATTAGAAACGCAAGCAAACCCTTCAGAGAACACAGGTGCCTCATTTCCTACCACATCTGAAGCCCACTTAACTGTGAGACTTGATGCAACCCCAGTTCAATCCTAGGAGAATTTGTGAATTGTCATTCAGCTTCTTTTCCAGACAAAAGGGTTTCAGCTCACAACAAATGAACGCTTGGATAAAAAGAGTAGACTTCCAAGTTGCCTGAGGCCCTCTCATAAATAACAAAAAAAGATTGGCACCAGGTAAGTCTTACCGAAGACTACAGCATTTACAAAGTTCTTCTATTTGAATTTATTTCAAGCAGTCAATAAATAAATGGTTCCACGCTATTAAAAATGGAGAAAAGCGAAGACTATAAACATGCGCTTCTACCTCCTGCAATTTGGTCCATTTCCCCAGCTCCCGCCTCAGAGAAAGATGTAATTGTTCACTTGACGACCCTGGTACCCAGAGTATTTTCTTTGGGACCATCTTTTGAATATTATTTTTGTATAAAGCCAAGGAAATGAATGGAGAAGTTGAAAAACATAATTAGAATGTTATATTGACACCGTTGTAGATTTTCCGAATGCCGAGAAACAAGACATGAATGGAAATGACTTTGCCAAAGTGAACATGTTATGCATCTTTATATAGGGCATATTCCCAAATGGAACAAAATGTCCTTGGATAAAATAAAATAACAAAATATTTATTAAACATTTTTAAATTTATGACATATATTTGACACATTTAGGTAGAACCCTTATACTCAAAGACTTACATTCTAAAAATTTACTTCTTTGCATGTGTCTTTTTCTCTCTTCCTTATTTTCTATCTCAGAGGCACTTTTAGCTGTTTGGTAAGAACTATAGATATTCTGCCCAACCACAGGCCCATAATCCCGCTGGAACCATTCGTCCTTCCAAACTATCTTAGTGACATACACAGTGATTCTTAGTGATTTTGCAGGCTCTTTGAGATCCTGTAAGACACCAAACGAGATTTTCAACTAACCCAAAGAGTCCTATTTTGACATTAACCTTGAATCACCCATAAATGACTGTTCTTTTTCTAGCATCAGAGACAATATCTTTCCATTGGCAGGATAGCATCGACCCCTTCACACAGCTATGAACATGTATGGAGCATCAAGGTTTAAAGAATGAAGCTTTGCCAAAACCAGTTTAGCTCAGTGGTAGAGCGTTGGTCTGCGGACTGAAAGGTCCCAGGTTCGATTCCAATCAAGGGCATGTACATTGGTTGTGGGCACATCCCCAGTAGGGGATGTGCAAGAGGCAGCTGGTCGGTGTTTCTCTGTCATTGACATTTCTAGCTCTCTATCTCTCTCCCTTCCTCTCTGTAAAATATCAATAAAATATATTTTTTAAAAGAATGAAGCTTTGTTGAAAATTCTAGGAATGACCCAAAAATAAGTACACAATAAAGTTGGTGATGAGTTATTGCTAAAGATATACTACAAACCTAAAGGTCCTTGATGAGGAATTTGGAGAACTGTGCTTCTAGTTGAAGAAGTTATGGGGATAAGAGATGGCTTCATGGATGCCATACTATAAAATAGGCTTTGTATAATTGCTTCTATTTTCTTCAGAATTTGAATTTTTAGTTCCATATATAAATAATACAATATATGCCTGTTTCATATTGTGCTCTTAGTCTTGTCAGTAAAGAGTTTTCAGTGGTACTACATTCTATTGGTTTTGTTATAATTTTGCTTTGAAGTGTGAGTATAAATTGTTGTTGACAAAGTCCTTCCTCAGCTATAATTGTTCAACAAAGAATATATATACCAATTACCCTTCCAAGTTTGAGCCGGGCCTTATGCAAAGTGCCCTGATTTTTGTTCAGTGACCAAATTTCTCATTGAGCCAAGAGTCTTTATTTTCCTTTCTTCTGCTCCCCCATCCCCACCCCAGCCAATTCAGTTTCCCCAAGCAAACCATTCCTCCATCTATTTCTCCACTTGCTGCTCTGGCCCTTCTTTTTGACTCATCTATGAATTCACAACTCTACATTTTTTACTACCTTTGTCTTTTCAAAATGTTTTACAAAGCTGCTTCCAACTCACCAGAGAAGTAATAATCCATTCCCCCAACTGAAGTGTCCAAATCTGAACAAGACATACTCAGAAATGACCACAGATGATGCACTGATAAATATTTGGTTTCTATACTATTTGATTTTACCTCAGGTCTCATCTCTACTTTGCAGGCCAGTTGTGTTTTTTTTGGGTGTGTCTTTTCACAGGAGTGCTCAGTTACAAAATTCCCATTAACCCACTGACACCCATCAGTGGTTCTCAACAATGTCTCCCCACTGAATTCACTGGGAATCTTCATAAAATTACTTAAGCACAGACTCACTCCAGACCCATTAGAGTAAATCAGAATATCTGATTGAAAAACAACTGATCTGAGCTAGTTGTAAAATAGAGTAGAATGTTAGTCTAATTTTGTTATTTCCCGTACTGGGATAAAGAGGGAAAATCCTGACTAGTCTGGAAATACAGTGGAAAAAAATAAGAGAAAGTGGCATGCTGAATCATGACTAGAAAGTTAAAGGTGAGCAAGGGCTTATCTTTTTCCAGGACATCGCCATGTCAGTCCAGGGAAACAAAAACATTTGCTTCAAATGATGGTTCCCTCTTGGACTCCAAGTTTCCATGACCAATACTCCACCCTACCCAACCCCTGCTGATGAGTGGTAAGATTCTTTGAAGATTCATTCTATTGAATCTATGACCTCAAATATATGATAAGCTATGTTTGAGAGTTGTTTTCAGGTAGTATTATTGTCTTACTTGAATAGAGTTTCCCAACCAAAGTGCTCTGAGCAGGTTTACAGTGTGCTGGGACATTGGTTCCCTTCAGCCTCTGCGGTGGCCAGACAAGCCTGAGACAATCAAGAGCCCAGTCCAAAATACCCTGGCCTGGAGCAACCAGATGCATTTAACCCAATGGGAATTAACTATTATTTTCTTTGTATGTTGTAAAGTGGAAAAGCATGGAAGTCCTAGAAAAAAGTAGAGATGGTAGAATCTTGAGTGTCTGAAATGATAAGCAATACAGAGCACCAGGTTTGAATTCAGTGTAGAATAAATTATATACTACACATAAATCCATCCATCAATTATAATAATAGAGGAGTAAAGCCATATGCAGCATACTAGATGTGAAAAATTAAGCAATTTGTACTAAAAGAAATTGTCCCTCTGATATCACCTAGTAACATAAAAATTATTGTCATATTGCTCACAGTAATAACAATACAATATAATAATACATGAGTATGTCCAACAGATATGGCTCAGTGGTTGAGTGTTGACCTATGAGCTAGAAGTTCATGGTTTGATTTCCGGTCAGGGCACATGCCCTGGTTGTAGGCTCAATCCCAGTGTGGGGCATGCAGGAGGCAACCATTCAATGATTCTCTTGCATCATTGATGTTTCTATCTTTATCTCCCTCTCCCTTCCCCTTCTTCTCTGAAATCAATAAAATATTTTAAATTAATCATAATTATATATGAATATAATAGACTTATAATAGATACTCAGTGAACATTGATTAAAAAGATTATTGTTTACTTATCATCTCCAAAAGAATTATTTCAATACATTTGGATCAGTTTTTCAGTTCCAGTTCTAAGATTAAAATCATGGATTTGGACATAAAGAATTACTTCCTTGGGTTCAATGATCACAAGAGGAAAGTAGTATAATGCAATTCATGAAAAATGGAATTCTGGGCTAATTAGACTTTAATTTCAAAAAGTGAGATAGTTATGTTCCCATCAAAATAGATTCTAAATGTCGATTAAGAACAGAAAACTCAAAAAGATAAATTTATTATAATGTTTAGTCATTCAGATAATTCAGACATTGTTTTCCCAATGATGGCTAAGACATCCTTTTTGGGTTTGTAGATAAGAAACATAGAAATCACATAATATTAAGATCACAAAAAATCTCAGTAATCAAGAACAGAGAGGTTTACTTAAAGAAGCCAATGAAAGTGAACAGAAAGTTCTCTGATAAGTTCTAATATTTTAAAAACATTAATAACATGCACAAAAGACAGAGGAGGGGTCATCTAACCAAAGGCAAACCCAAATGTGGGATGTAAACCAGTAATAAAGATCATTTTTAAAGGTTTTATTAAAATGTTCCTTAAAGAGAAAAGGTGGAAAGGACTGGCCCATGGTCTAAGAAACTGGAAAAACATTAAATGCAGCAGAAGACTAAGAGAAGGCAGTAAAAGCTGAAGACCCATTTCTTGTCTTTCTTCTTGTCGAAAAGGATAAATTCAAAAGAAGAGGTACAGCTTTGTTTTTAAAAAGGGTCAGCGTAGAGGACTGGAATGGGAGCCAAAGAAAGTGAGGAATAGACAAAATAAAAACAAGGGCAATTTTGCAAAAATTCAAGTTTTTGGGTCGAGTGAGTTATAGTTCCAACTATTTGCAGATATATTTGCTAAACTCCTGTCAATAATCCTGGTGGAATTATGGAGAACAGGAAAAGTGTCAGAAAACTAGAAAAAGGCAAAAGTTGTCTGAATTTTATTTGGTTAAAATAAAAACAAAAAAAAAACATCAAATGACCTCTGTTTATAAAGTAGCTCCTCTTCAGTTTAGCCACCAAGTTTGGTTATGATGGCTCTGTAAACAAACAGGGACGGAGTGTATTCGGAGCACACAGAGCTCTGATTGGGCGGGTTAATGTAGGATCCAGTCGATCCTATCATGAGTGAGGTCCAGTCACCCAAGTGTAGGTTTCAGTGACTGTTCCTGCAGTAGCCAGTGAGCCTGAGTTTTATATTTTATCTGCTTCCTAAAGAGTCCTATACCTCGTCAATATCCTGCAAGGTCTCTCCTCCAAGTATGTATCCTGCAAGAAGACAATTTAATTAATTTTAGAGATAATATTAAATACTGCAAAATGTACCTTTTACCAAAATACATGGGCTTGTATCTTATATACTTATAAAATTGATGTTAACTGGGTGAATGAAGTAGCCATATGGCTATGTGCTATCATCCATTTCCTGTCTTCTCTATGAAGCCAGGGGAATATTTATTGTGGTATAGCACCCTTTTCTAGAGAGGGGCCTGCACACTCAGGCCCTAAGAGAGTGCCTTCCCTGTTGCGTGATAAAACCACCTGTGGGACACTGGGGAGAAGGGGTCACACAGCAACAGCCTTGGTGACTGACTAAATTTACCATAAGATAGGGCTTGGGTTATATGAAAAGACAGCATATTCACTTTGGGATCTATCCTATATAATAAAGCCTGTTATGCTAAGTGTCCAGTCATCCAGTCAACCAATCAAAGCATAAAATGCTAATGATATGCTAAGGCCACTCAACCACTCACTATGACATGACGTGCACTGACCACCAGGGGGCAAACGCTCAATGCCAGGAGCTGCCCCCTGGTGGTCAGTGAGCTCCCACAGGGGAGCACCACTCAGGAGCCAGGCTACCTGCTGGAGAGCACAAAGGCTATGGTGGGAACCTCTCCTGCCTCTGTGGCAGTGCTAAGAATGTCCCACTGACATCTTAGGGAGCGGGCGTAAGCCATCAGCCAGACATCCCTAGGGCTCCCAGACTGTGAAAGGGTGCAGACCGGGCTGAGCGCCCCTCCCCTACCATGCACAAATAGTTAAATGTATAAAGTTGCCCAACACTCCAGTCTCAACAGAGAAGCCAGTGAGAACCTTTAAGAACATTAGTCAGATCATGTCACTCTCTCATTTAAAACTTTCTCATGACTCCTTTCTCTCTGAGTCCCTAAACATCATTTGTCATCTGTCTGCCCTCATCTCTTCCCACTTGCCCCACACTCTCTCTGCTTCAGCGTGCTGGGCTCCCTGCTGTTTCTAGAACTTGCCCACATCTTTGTTGCGGTCTTATGCTTGCTATTCCCTGTGCCTGAAACGCTCCTCCCAGATGGTTTTGTGGCACCTCCCATATTTCATTCAAGTCTGTTCCCTGATACCTTAGAGCAGTCTTTAAGTAAACAGACCTGCCTTTATTTAAACTGCAGTCCTATCCCCACCCGGGCCACCCAGCCCTCCCTGGCCCATTCCTTGCTTTATATCATCCATAGCACCCACCTCCTGTCCCTATAAACAATTTACTTGTTGGTTTTATTGTATATCTCTCCCCACTAGGAACTGAGCCTCACGAGAGCAGTCATATCTTGTCTGTTTTGTTCGCTGCTATATTCCCAGGACCAAGATCAGGGACTGGCACATAGTAGATATTCAAACACATATTTGAGGAGTAAATGAGTAAATATCTAGTTGGTCTGTAACACAAAAATGAAATTCAAACCTGAGCTGTAGACTTAGCCATATAGAATAAGAATTCAAGGAGTGATGGTACCAGAGAAGAGATGGTAGAGGACCTCTCAGCTCCTCCCAGTTCTAAGATTTTAACCTACATATTACACACACACACACACACACACACACACACACTCATATTCACTCACCCACTCACGCAAAATCTCCATGTAGAACTATATGTAAGCTTTTTTTCCCAAACAGTCATCTTAGAAAATACTTGGGGGAGAAACAAAACAAAACACGTTTTGTGGACAACTGTCTGGGAAAGGCTGGATGATCTCACCTTCTCAGATATTCACAGTGAACATAAATATTGAATAATCTGAAAGATCTCACATGTATTAGTCAGTGTCCTCCAAATAAATGGCTGACTAATACAGATTTTGGTACCAAGAATGGTTCCAGAGGAATAGAATCTTAAGGATATGTCTTTTGAATTGGTTTCAGATTTTTTAGAACTAAATCTCTAATCCGATTAGATCTAAAGATACTACTTTATTTCCCATAGTAAAGAGAGCACTGACAGTCCATATGGTCATAATACCAGAATATACAAAATATCAACATAAGGTACTCTTAATCAACCCTTATACTGGTAATCTTAGAAGTTTCTGGGTAACCATGTAGGTGTTTCCTTTGAGCATTTTTTGTCACACTAACAAGTATAATGAGATTTGCTGATGGCTCCTAATGTTGCTGAAGAAAGTAGGGAAAGAAAAAGGTGAGCTAAGGGATTCAGATTTCTACCTGAAGTGCTGCATAAATGACTAGAAAGTTTATATGTCTGCTCTGAAAGAGATTCATTTCCTACAGCTGCAGAGCTGCGATTTCTGAAAACCAAGCCCAGAATCTCATCCTGCTAGTGGCTGGATTACAACACAAATTGATTTCCCAACATGGCAGGTGGTCAACTGTTAAGCCAAGGGCATTGGTTGGATGAAATGGGATCCTGAAGAGTGGAATGAGGACATAAAGCCCCCGATGAAGCGGGGATTTTGAAACCCTCAATTCTGATGAGCCTTCTTTGCCAGTAAAAGCAGCCTCTTCACCTATCATAAGAACACACCACAGACTTGGGGAGTCTTAAACATGGTATCAGATTGTATAAAATATTTGTTATTGATTTTAGAGAGGAAGGAAGAGAGATAGAAACATCACCGATGAGAGAGGATCATCGATCGGCTGCCTCTTGCACACCCCACACTGGGGGGTCGAGCCTGACACCCAGGCATAAGCCATGACTGGAGTCAAATTGTGACCTCCTGGTTCATAGGTCAACACTCAATCACTGAGCCACGCCAATAAGGCAGGATATTCATAATAGTAAAACTTTATTACAAAGTGATTGACAAAGCACTTTGATCCATGTTATTTCATTTGATTCCTACTTTCTGTGAGGTATCAGGGCAGATATAATTGCCCCTACTTAGCAAAACAGAAGATTGAATAAGGCCCAGAATGTTTAAGACTTACCAAGTTCATAGAGGTAGTAAATGGCTTCTCATGCTATTGATTTCTTTACTTGGTGAAATAATTTTTAAATCCTATATAATACCTAGCCTCCCTTAACATTATACCATGGCTCTCACTTCCAGTCAAGACATATTGTGACATGGACTGTGCCATATTATTTAAGAGCACAGGCTGTGCAGTCAGTCACCCTGATTTCAAATCTGCCTTCCTGCTCACCTGCCCTATCATCTTGAAAAAGCAGTTGAACACCTCTGTCTCTCAGGCATGATATTGACACCAGTGCTTATATCTAAGGGAGTTATTGACAGGACTAAATGAGTTAGTTCATGAAAGTAATTCCAACAACACCTAGCACATACTAAATGCCCAGTAAATTGTAGCTATTGACTATAGATATATGAGTAACTGGTTGTAGTGGCAAAATAGCATCCTATAACATGGATATAATATAATCAACTCAACCATTTCCCTACTGAGTCCAGCTTTTGCCTTCTGTTTCCCTTCTGAAAAACAAACAAAAAATGAACAATACTTAGGCTGAAAAGAATCCCAAGTGGTATGTTGGCACAAACTCCTGGAATGAAGGACTCCCAAATACGTCCTGGCTCTGAGCAGACTCCAGCAGTGAGTGTGGTGGCCTGATGCTCCTTCTGAGGTCAGCAGACTTAGTGTGGAAGTCTCCTAAGAACAGGCTATCTCGGGGGACTTTGAGTATTTCCTGCCTGTGATCAGCAACATATTTTCTTGCAGTATTTTGGCAGGTTTGTCCTTGTTCCCAGCCAGAATCAGGAAGTTCAGAAGCACATGAAAACAAACAATACATTAAAACGCTTCTCTCAAATTATTCAAAGTTCAAAAAAACACACACAAAAAAATTATTCAGCAATATTAGGAGTTGGTTGGTTTTTTTATCTTATTAATTGTATTTATCCTCATTTATGTGCCCATCTTTTTTCCTAAACAAAAACTTTTTTTGGCAATAATTCCCACTAGATATTTTTCCTTGAAGTATATTTAAGTATAGCAAGTGTCTAGATAGGGCATCACTATATTTTGCAAAAATGTATAAGTATTTTGATGACCTGGACTGTTTTATCCTCTGTTTGTTTTTCTAATCACTAATATCCTTAGCGATTGCTACTGACCTTAAGATCAGCATGATTTTTCCCCCTAAAAATCCCTTCCCTTCATTTCAATGTCCATAGTTGGATCAATTGGAAGCCAATACTATAAACCCAATACTACAAAAAATACTTCTCAAAAATTTACCTACCACTTAGGTTCTATCTAAACATCAGCTCCTTATAAAACTTTCCCAGTTTCCCAGCTTTACCCAATGTCCAAAGGACTCTGCTCCTATTTCTCACTACAGTCACTCAACTAAATCCAAAGGACTTCTTTCTATTATAATTTCACTTACCCTTTCAGCAAGCTCTGTGTGAAAGCCATTCCCTCCCTCCTGAAAGACTCTCTTCCACGACATAACAAGCTTCTGGATGTCCTCCCTCTCCAAGGTGCTCCTTTCTTCATTCATCAACTACTTCTCCAGCAAGACATTCAGTGTTTCAGCTGCTCAGGCCTGGATTAGGCCCTATTCACTTCTATCCCATTTCCTAGGCAACTTCATACATTCTCATCATTTTATTTGATTTATAAACTTATATCTCCATCTCAGACATTCTCCCTGCGTCCCAGACCCATATGTCCAACAGCCTACTTGACATTTTTGCTTTGAAATCTCAGTAACACTTAAATTCAGTGTGGCCAAAAAATTGAGTGCATAACTTTTCACCAAAATCTGGTTCTTCTAGATTTGCCGTTTCTGCAATTAGCATAACCAGTCATCCAGTTATGCAAGCCAGAAATCTAGAAATTATCATGATACTTCCTTGTCCCTCAGCCCTCATGCAATTCCTTACCACATGTCAATTCTATTCACTTCTCTACCAGTACAATCACCCTTTCCAAGCTACTATCTTTTTTCACCTAAACTATTAGAGTGACCTCCTAACAAGTAACTCTTGCTCCACTCCAATCCATTCTCCATTCTATCATGGGTGAGGAACGTTGAGGAGAGACAGTAATCTCAGAAGACCAGTTACAAAATATGAAAAATAGCTACTGGTTTTTAAGTGCCTACAGTATGCCAAGCATTGTGTGTGTGTGTGTGTGTGTGTGTGTGTGTGTGTGTGTGAGAGAGAGAGAGAGAGAGAGAGAGAGAGATGAATTTATTAATTTAAAAAAAAAACACTTTGTTTTGATACAATTCTAGCAATAAAAAGGACTACTCCAAAAAGAAGTGAATAATATATAAGCTTACATTATTTTCCTTACTTAAGGTAGACCCAGATCACATATTCCCTAAAAAGAAAACTCCCCAAATTATTCCCTTTCTTTATAAGATGACATGTTCTTTGTGTTCTTTTAAGTTCTTTACAGCTTCAAAGAATTCTCTTTAGGCATTCCTGCTGCTTCTTTTTCAATACCTTTTTTTTTATTAGATACTTGTCTTCCTGCTGATGAAAACTTTTTTTCTAATTTTCCCTCTGTAAAACCATCAAGCTGAAGAATGTCTAGCCTGAGTTAAAACCTTCTTTACCTGCTATCTAATATTTATCTTATTTTACACTCAAGTCCCAAAATGCACATTTTCACAAATACCTAATAATTCTAAGCTAAAGTTGCAACATCATATCGTATTTGTTAGAGGTTCTGACTTGATGAAATTTCCTTTTTCTCAATCTTAATATAAAGATCAAGGTTTTTACAAAGAGAAGAAATAACTTACATGCATGGAAACCTTGGTTTCTTTTGTTAAAAGTGTTATTTCTGGACAACTAACTCCTGGTTTCCCTCTTTTCTACACCCAAAGCACTCTCAGAGACAGCCCAGGAACACACAATTAGTGCAAGAGATCAATGGACAGGAAGCCTCCTACTCAGTCCGGTCAGCACGTAGCGCTTAGTGACCAGACGGACCCAGACTCGCTCAAGAACGCAAAGCAGGTTTGAACCTCCAGAGGAGGAATTTGGTCCGATCAGCCATCTTGGACCTCATGGGAGCTCACAGCCCTGCGAACAGTCATCTCTGCCTGAGTTATCTCCACTGGCTGCCTGAACTGTCCCATATATCCACAGAGTGATTAAATTACACTCACTTCCTCCTCTTTGTTAGACTAGATAAACATCTTCAGAGAAATAATTCACTTTGCTAATTGAGAGTAGTCATCTGAAATATTCAGAGCTGCCGGCTGGTGAATGTGCTTGACTGAGATTTCGATATCTGGGTTCTCCCTGCCTTCATTTTGCAAGCTTGCAGCAGTGGCATGAATTAGTAATGCCTTAAGAAAGTTCAAAGGGATAGCTTTTGGGAGAGCTTCTCCTCACCCCACTGTATTTGGGCTCGCATCTTCCTCACGCTACCACCATCTCATCCTCCTCGTCACACCCCCGCTCTGAATCTCTGTGCCGTGTTCTCTGCCGCCATCACTGTTATCCTCTTCATCCGTCTCAGAGGCAACTGCTCTGTCTCTTTCCTACCCTCTTCCCCCACCCTGAAGTGACCTTGACACCACAGTGGGGCCAGAGTCTGGTTCGAGTCATGTGGCCCGTGTTTTCAGCCACTGTAAGTTGTCATCACCATCAGAGTCTCCACTCTCGTTGCCAGTTACATAAGAGGCCACATAACTTCTGCTCCCTAGCACAAGCTTGTATTAAACAGAGACAGCCCGCAGGGCCAAGTGGGCAAGAGGTCCATCCCGGAACCACGTCCCCTGGGAGGGCGAGTGGCTGACTCCAGGTCTTGGTTCCTGGAGCCAGGAGCTCCGCTCGCTGCCTGTGTTTGCAGCCCTAAATACATACTCAAGGACGACATGTTATGTTTTCAGCCTGAAGGGGCAAATGAGGAGCAGCCCTTTCAAAATAAGAATTCCCCTGCTGTTTGTTTCACTTTGGAACACAATGAGAACAGACTGAGGACACGGCTGAGCTGTCAACGCTTCCTACCCTGCTTCCACAGCACCTTTCCTTTGCCAGAAACAGAGCTGCTTAAGTTAAACAAGGGCCTAATGAATAGTCAAAATAATTGTTTAGCTTGGATATAAGGCCTTAGGTAAATAGATGGTTGCCTGAGGCCGGGGCCAGTAAAAGCAGTCCAGCAGGACGCCACTTGTTCTGTTCTTCGGACACAAGCCAGTGGCCTCCGCTCCTCCGGGGGCTGTTGTTCCTGAATTATTTCTCTCTTCCCACAAGCATATTGAAGCAATTTAGTATCCAGAGGGTTTCATGAAAGCAAGGGGAAGGAGCAAGATCTCTCTATATTATAGATATATACTTAAAAACCGTCATTTTGCCATATTAGAGTTTCAATGACAATGAAATGCTCAAGATACGGAATGTTTAGTGTGTTGGAGAATGTCTAAAATGCATTGTTAGCCCACTTGAAATTGTCCCGCCTCCTGCTTTACTAGTTTTTACTGTAGTTGAATCCTTTTCTAAAACAGCTATTTACTACATGGAAAGGCATATTAGATTTATGAGTAATTCTTTTCAAGACTGGAATTGTAGTTATAGACAATATAAGCACTGAGAAGAAGTTTTCAGGTTTGGCTTTTGTAGTTGTTGTTGCTGTTTGTTTGTTTTGTTTGTTTGTTTGTTTGTTTGTTTGTTTAGGGATCTTTGCTATCAAGTTACTACATGGTTATTTGTCTTTTTTTCCAAAAGTGAGGTTGCATCATGAAAGTTCTACTTCATTAAGAGCTTGAGTAAATTAGTTGCCAGGTAATTTCAGTTTTGCTGAATAATTGCTTTCCCAATTGAAAATAACAGATGCTTTGTTGATCCAGAGCAGGATCTGGTTGTCTGATTCTATAGCCCATATCCCTGGACCGCTATTCGAATAAACAACATCCATCTGATCGACTCTCATATTCATCAAGGGAGTAGATTGCCCTGGTATTCAGTTTCCAGGATTCATGGTGAATATATAGATGGTTTATTGGCAAAGAGTAATCAAAGGCTACATTTGGGTAATAAAAAAGATAATGCTTAATTGGTTGTAAAAAAATTTTTTATCCTGATAATCTGGAAGAATGGATAAGAACATGGAGTGTGGAGCCAATTCTGAGTTTGAGCTCAAGCTCCATACTTATTCGCTCTATGGTCTCAGACAAATTATCAAATTTCCATTGTCTTTAGTTTCCTCACCTGCACAATAGTCTACCATGTTTCCCCGAAAATAAGACATCCTCCGAAAAATAAGACCTACTTACAGCTTTTCTTCTGAGTGAAATATAAGGCATCCCCCCCGAAAATAAGGCCTTCAAGATTCACAGTTTGTCTGGTTTGTGTTGACAACTTCCATACTACCGTACCGTACACAGGTAATAAATTTCCTTTATTTTCATTTAACAATAAATGTGTACTGTATTCTTCTTCATGGAAAAATAAGACATCCCCTGAAAATAAGACCTAGCGCATCTTTGGGAGCAAAAATTAATATAAGACACTGTCTTATTTTCGGGGTAACAGGGTAATAATCATACCTACCTCATTCATTGGTTTGTTGGGTAAATGATATGAGAAAACATATGTAAATTACTGAGCACAGTGTAAGTATTGGTACATGTTAACTATCATCTTATTTTCATGCACCTTATAATTCCTTCACAACAGCCCCTTAGAACAGGCGAAACTGCTATAATTGTTCTAATTTGAATATTAGAAAACTGGACCTCAGAATGGCTCTTAATTTTCCCTAGGTCAGCCAATACGGTGAAATGCTGATCCTCCCAGTAACAGGAGTTCCCTGCTTCCTAGCATGTCACTCTCTTTTTATCAATTCTGCCTCATGGTTCTGTCGCCTGTCAGTTTCTCTAAAGTCTTACAGGGTAATGGTCCTCCTCTGTTTTATACTCTCAGATGGACAAATGGAACTAATTCTGGCAGAGGCCTTAAAATGTGCATTAATATTATACAGAAGTTTTCTGGGAACATAGTGCTCTCAGGACAGCAAAACTAGGAGAACTCTTTGGGTAATAGTTAGAAAGAAATAATAGTGGAGAAATGATTTCCAGTTGGTGAGCCTGAAATGCCTAGGAGAAGCCCACACAACAGGTCAGCAAATCCATAAGCCAGTCAGTCTTTGTAAACCAAATTAACATGGTCTCATCCGAGCACAGTTTTTCAAGTGTATGTCTAGCTCACTATCCTTCATAAAATATAAATTCATTTACAGGCAGTGCTGAATTTGTTATATCATTTTTAAAAATAATTTTTATTGATTCTAGAGAAGAAGGGACAGGGAGAGAGAGACAAAATATCAATTATGAGAGAGAATCGTTGATCAGCTGCCTCCTGCACGCTCCTCACTGGGAGTGGAGCCTACAACCCAAGCATATGTCCTGACCGGGAATCTAACCATGACCTCCTGGGATATAGGTCGATGCTCAACCACTGAGCCAAGCCGGCTGGGATGTTACATAATTTTAACATGCTATCCTTTTCATTTTAATTGGCTATCAAGAATACAGCTTCTAGCATGAGCAGTCTGTGACTTTTGTTTTCATTTTAAAAACCAGCTGTGCCCACTCTGTAAGGTTAGAAACCAATGGTATTGAGGAGAGAGCACTCTGCCTATGAACTTTAACAACTTAGATTTAAGGACTAGCTCTACTAATTATAAGTTTAAAGCACTATAAACTCAGGCAGTCAATTAAAGTCAACAGACATCTACTGAGTGCCTTTAAGGGACCTGAGCCTTGAGCTGGGGTTAGGAGAGTGAGTCACAGTCCTTCACTTTCTTCTCTGAGCCTCTATTTTTCTCACCTCTAAAGTAAGTAGAATAATAGTGACTCTCTTCACAAAGCCAATGTGAGGCTCTAATGAGATTAGACCAGAAAAAGAATATGCCGTGAGTTTTGTGAATATGCTTTGTAAACTCTTTAGAGATTTATAAACAGAGGGGGCTCAAGACAACTGCTGGGAAGTAAACCCTTCAACCCTGTTGACCATCCACCCCCATGAACTTATCAGATGCTGACAGCCTTCCCTAATTTGATATCATCTTATATTTATACTTCAAATATTCTTTTCCATATCTTCCCTTCTCCTCCCTCTTCACTATACTCCATAAATTGTAAACATTCTTTAACATCAATATGTCACTACAGCATCAGATTAACACTCAATAAGGCACCAATATAGAATTCAAAGTAGAGAATAGGCCAAGGCCTCAGAACTTGCAGTTTATAAGCCCAGGTACACACAAGGCCCCATCTGTGAGGGCTATTTTACACATTGTCAATTGCATGGGTGATGGCCGATGAGGATCTCACCCAGTTACTAGTTAACCCCAAGAGTTAGAAAGGCTTGTTCCTCCTCTTCACTCATAGGCTGAGGCCACAGTATCACCGCAGGTCGGGGAAAGAGTGGGTCATGAGAGAGGACCCATTACTCATGGAAGAAAACTTTCTTAGGTCTTTTGTACTTGTACCTCTCTTCTGATTTCATGTTGTATGTGCTAATTGAGAATTTGGTCTTTCTACTTATTTTTGTCACTTAGCATCTGCTAAGAACTAGACAATACACAAAGAACGATGGAGAAATGCAGGACATGTAATACGAGTAATCCCTACTTTGCAGGACTGTGTAAGGAAGTAAATGCAGCATTTATTGCCAGGCAGTAAGTGTTATTTTATACTCTCCAACCAGTGACACCTTCAAGTGAGGCAATGGGGGTTCAGAGCCTGCTTAATCCAAGGTCTACATTATTCTAAAGTTCAGGCTCCCTCCACTCTACCTTAGTACCTCCCCTCATCTGGAAAGCAGGACACACCGAGAAGGAAAGTGAGCACAGGCATTAAAATAAACCTACAGCCAAAACAGGTTTGGCTCAGTGGATAGAGCGTCGGTCTGTGGACTGAAAGGTCCCAGGTGTGATTTCGGTCAAGGGCATGTACCTTGGTTGCGGGCACATCCCCAGTAGGGGGTGTGCAGGAGGCAGCTGGTTGATGTTTCTCTCTCATCGACATTTCTAACTCTCTATCCCTCTCCCTTCCTCTCTGTGGAAAAATTAATAAAATATTTTTTAAATAAAATAAAATAAACCTACAAATAAGTAGTAGAAATTCTATAGACTATTCTATGTCCAAGGGGGGAATGTGTCTGAAGTACCTGGAGCTAGGCTAGCCTTCCTCTGAGCAGATTCTGAAACAGATCGATGACACAACCTAGGGAGCCAGGCAAGTGGACGCCAGTCAGAAAACAGTTGTGCTAGGTCCAAGAGGAATGGACCTGGGTGGTCAAATGTCTAACAAGAGTAAAAGCTCTAATCCCAGCACCCCATTTGTCCTTCCAAATTAGGATGCTTCCTCTTAATGACCCTTGGAATGATAAAAAGGCTATGAAAATTTTGTAAATTACTACAATTTTCACAATCCCACCTCCCGGGCAAATTATAAAAGAGAATGCTGCTTCCTTTCTTAGTTTTGCCAAGTTCATTAATCTCAGCATTCATTAAATATCCCTTCGTACATGGCACGCTCAGAAGCAAGATGAATGGAACTCATCTTTCTCCTGATATTTTGTGTTGGTTCCAGTGACATAAGCGGGTAAGAGGATTTACAGAGGAAAAATGAATAAAATACACTTGGCAATGTTTTCAAATGTTTGTTTGGACCTTCTGTTTTCTAGGAGATGTACGACTAAGGGGTCAGACGGGGGTTCCTGCTGAACGCCGCGGCTCCTACCCATTCATTGACTTCCGCCTGCTTAACAGTGAGTAATCAAGTGTACCTGGAAAGGAACAAATGTTTTCTTTTTTGGGAAAAAAAATCTAACTTCCCTCTGAACTTCAAAACCCTCTGAGGTCTGCCTTCCTTCCTCCATCTCTTCCTTCCCAAGTGGAACTTAACCCTTTGTCTTTAGATTTCCTCACTAGTAAAGTAATTCTGGCTCTGCCCTCACAGAGATTTGGGGGAGGGGGTGTCAAATGAAATCATGTCAGTTTTTAATATATATATTAAAACTATATATTAACAGTTTTTAATATATATATATATATATATATATATATATATATATATATATATATAATTCTTAAAAGTGAAGTCCCATCTCAACAAGGTAGGAGTACAAGGATCATATCTCAACATAATAAAAGCTATATATGATAAACCCACAGCATACATCATACTCAATGGGCAAAACTAATCATTCCCTCTAAGAACAGGAACAAGACAGGGATGCCCACTCTCACCTCTCCTGTTTGACATAGTACTGGAAGTACTAGCCATTGCAATTAGACAGGAAGAAGAAATAAAAGGTATCCAAATTGGAAAAGAAAAAGTAAAGTTGTCCTTATTTGCAGATGACATGATATTGTACATAAAAAACCCCAAAAGTCCATCAGAAAACTAATTGACTTAATAAATGAATATGACAATGTAGAGGATACAGAATTAACGCCAAGAAATCTATGGCATTTCTATACACCTATAGTGAACTTACAGAAAACACAGACTAAAAAAGCAATCCCATTTACCATCGCACAAAAAAAATTAAGATACCTAGGAATAAACTTAACTAAGGAGGTAAAAGACCTATACACAGAAAACTACACAACACTGAAAAAAGAGATAGAGGAAGATGTAAACAGATGGAAGAACAATACCATGTTCATGAATTGGTAGAATCAACATCATCAAAATGCCCATACTTCCCAAAGCAATTTATAGGTTCAATGCACTTCCCATTAAAATGCCAACAGCATATTTCACAGACCTAGAAAGAACTCTCCAAAAATTCATCTGGGACAAAAAAAAAAAAAGACCCCAAATAGTCACAGCAATCCTGAGAAAGAAGAGTAAAGTAGGAGGGATCTCAATACCAGATTTCAAGCTGCATTACAAAGCCACTGTTCTCAAAACATCCTGGTACTGGCACAAGAACAAACATATATAATAGATCAATGGAATAGAATAGAGAATCCAGAAATCAACCCAAATCACTATGCTCAATTAATATTTGACAAAGGAGGCAGGAACATACAATAGAATCAAGACAGTCTCTTCAATAAATGGTGTTGGGGAAATTGGACAGATCCATGCAAAAGAATGAAACTAGATCACCAACTTACACCATACACAAAAATAAACTGAAAATGGATGCAGGACTTAAGCATAAGATGGGAAACCATAAAAATACTAGAGGCGTCCACAGGCAGCAAAATCTCAGACATATGCCTAAAGAACTTCTTCACTGATACTGCCCCTAGGGCAATGGAAGCTAAAGAGAAAATGAACAAATGGGACTACATCAAAATAAGAAGCTTTTTTACAGCAAAAGAAACCATCAACAAAACAACAAGAAAACCCACTGTATGGTAGAACATATTTGCAAATGTTATCACTGATAAAGGTTTAATCTCCAACATCTACAGACAGCTTATACAACTTAATAAAAGGAAATAAATGAGCCAATTAAAAAATGGGCAATGGACCTAAATAGAATCTTTTCAAAAGAAGACAGAAGGAAGGCCAAGAGGCACATGAAAACATGCTCAAAGTCACTAATTATCCTAGAGATGCAAATCAAAACGACAATGCGGTACCATCTCACACCTGTCAGAATGGCCAACATCAACAAATCAACAAACGATAATTGTTGGCGAGATTGTGGAGGAAAAGGAACCCTCGTGCACTGCTGGTGGGAATGCAGACTGGTGCATCCACTGTGGAGAACAGTATGGAGCTTCCTTAAAAAACTGAAAATGGAACTCCCATTTGACCCAGTAATCCCACTCCTAGGAATATATCCCAAGAAACTAGAAACACCAATCAGAAAGGATATTGCACCCCTATGTTCATAGCAGCACAATTTACAATAGCTAAGATTTGGAAACAGGTTAGGTGTCCATCAGCAGATGATTGTATCAGAAAACTATGGTACATCTACACAATGGAATACTATGCTGCAACAAAAAAGAAGGAATTCTTATCATTTGCAGCAATCTGGATGGAATTGGAGAACATCATGCTAAGTGAAATAAGCCAGTCAATGAAAAAGAAACACCACATGACCTCACTCATTTATGAATAATAAAGAACATTATAAACTGATGAACCAAAAGATAGATATAGAGACAGTAAAGCAACAAGCAGACTGTCAAATTACAGCGGGGAGGGTAGGGAGATCTGGGGGAGATAAGAGATCAACCGAAGGACTTGTATGCATGCATATAAGTATAACCAATGGACACAAAACTCCAGGGAGGGAGGGCATATATGGGGGGGGGGTGGCCAATGGTAAGATATGTACACATATAATAATTTAATAATGGCCAAAGCCATTTTGGCTCAGTGGTGGAGCGTCAGTCTGCAGACTGAAGGGTCCCGGGTTCGATTCCGGTCAAGGGCATGTATCTTGGTTGCGGGCACATCCCCAGTAGGGGGTGTGCAAGAGGCAGCTGGTCGATGTTTCTCTCTCATCGACGTTTCTAGCTCTCTATCTCTCTCCCTTCCTCTCTGTAAAATATCAATAAAATATTTTTTTTAAATATGGATTAAAAAAAGTGAAGTCCCACACAAGGAAACTTGTTTTCATTATTCACCATCTTCTCTTTACCTTCAGCCATTAGACTACACAAAATTCTGTAATTTTATAATTTACCTAAATAAGATAAATTCTATATATAAAAATATATGTAAAATAAGGAAACCTATTCTAGAGCTCCCCTTTGTTGATTCTTCTACTCAATATTGATTCTTCCTTCTTTGTCTAATCTAAATCCCTGTGGTTCATTCTTCAGTTTCTGGCAAAAACCCTTCACCACAGTGAGGTCCTTTTAGTCTGCATTTGCCTCTTCCTCCATTATGACTACCTCAAAAGTTCATTTATTTCTGCCTTTCTCCTTCATATGTCAGTCCTCATTTGGAGTTTTTCTCCACCTTTGGTTCATAATTCTCTTAATCTCAAATTTCTTTGACAATCCAAACCAGTGACCAGTCACCCCTCCAGATTTCCTGTCTCCTATCATAATCCTTCTTCAATTTGGACTTGGAGGTGGGGTAGAAAGTGGATAAAGCTCACAGTTTGCTCCAAGGTTTTCAGTGTTTGGTTCTCATATCAGTTCCAATCTATAAATTTTAAAGTTCTGGGTTGTACCCACAAAGTATTACTTTCCTTTGGCATAAACAAGTTCAGCTAAAGAGGTAATTTGATTTACCTCGATCCTTGGAAATTACTAGGAGAAATTACAACTGGCTATTTCTGATCCTTAGATCTTCAAAAGGCCAACAGGAGATGGATTTATTTTTATTTCTGGCTTGTTAACCTGCTGTATCAATGTGCAATATCTGTTTTCTCAGTGTTTCAGGGACACAGAGACTTAGAGTAATTCTTTCTATACTAGAGACAACCTCTCCAACCCACACCCCACATTTTAAAAGAACTGACCAACTCGATATTGAATACAGCTTGTTGTGAACTCTGACAGTTCCTCTTACCTCTCCTATGACACTGAGTGGGCTGTATCCCATCAAATTTACCCCGTTGATAGTTTCTAGTTTGTATGAGTTTGCAGGTCCCAGGGATATGTTCCATCACACAGGGTGGGAATGAGCCTGGGGTCCAGTTCACTTTCTCTTATAGATCAGAACTCTCAATTGCATCACTTACTGAATGTTAGAGAGAGAAAATAACAAAAACGCCTCTTTTCAATAGTAGATATGATATTACATCATGTTTCGTAATATAAAGTGTAAACAAATTTGGAAAATTGGTAATACTTCTTTTCACAATTCCAAGGTTCCAAATGATTTTTTAAAATATTTATGTATGTATGTATCTTAATGTTGATAACAAATGCTAATGGTGGTCACATTTTCCAATGGGATTATGGAATATTTGGCTTCAACATCAAATTCTATAACCTAGAATATGTTTTTTTACAATTAGCTTGCTTTACTTTTCTATGCTGAAAAAAAAATGGAACAATATATAAAAATATAAACAGAAACTGAATGCAGGTAATATTTCACTGTTATTCACCATATACCACATCATGTTCAAGCAGGTGCCATCCGGTCACCTGCCTAGTGTAGATCCTTCAGGAAGTGCCTAATTAGTGCCTAGACCAAGGTACTCTTTGCCCCTCCACTCCCAGTTCACCCCACCTATTGCCCATGCCCTCTACCCGATGAGTGAGACTGTTGTCTATCCATCCTGAAATCCTCTTTCTCCTCTGCTCAGCACTCCACTCTGAAGAACTCTTTCAACTCTCTTTCCCAAAATTTCATGAAAAGGAATACTCATTAGCCTTTATTGTGTTGTGCTTTCTCCCTCCATGTAAACACATCCCTAATCTATTTCAATCTAATTCAGGATCTTAAAGGATTTTCTTTTCTAGTTAATGAGCTCCCAATATCTATTGTTAACTTACCAAATAGATTAAAGTATCCCCCCAAAAGATTATATTAAACTAGTGACCCAATGCATGAAATTCGTGCACATTAAAGGGGAATTAATTAGAGGAGATATTTTAATATTGCTATTTGCCCTTTCTCTATAATAGAAGTGTCAGAGATGAAAGAAAATTAGTAAAATGAATATGGAAATCTCTCTCCTGCCAGAGTCAAGTCCCCACCCATCACCCACACGCCCTTCAAAAACTCAGGTGACCCAGACCCAGCCAGCCTCACCCACATTGGGTGAGACCCAGACCTGGGCGGGGAGGGGGGGCGAGCAACAGCCTCAGGTCCCCCAGCCCGGTGCTCAGATGGGGGGCACTGCCTGATGTCCCCTGTCAAGCTCTGCAGGGTGGGGGCATGCCTGAGGTCCCTCACCCCAGCCAGGTACCATGCAGCCTCAGGTCCCTGCTGTTCAATCGTGACGTTATGGCATCCCAGCTAATTTGTATATAGATAGATGACTATAAATGTCATTAGCTTCTTCCTTACATTTAGCTGAACAGCTCAGATAGTACTGAAGCCTCTGAGATTCTTCCTTTCTGGGGCATTATCCATTTCATTGTCTAATGACCCAAATACCTTGTTAGGGCGATTAGAACCAGTAACATTACTCTGGTCACTCTCCACAATTTCCTAACTTAGTCTTCAATTAAACAGCTTGTTAGTAGGTAACTGAAGGTATATGAATACCTGTGTTATGTAGAGTCACATAATGAGATTATAGGTCATATCTCCTGCTACTTAATGTGCACTCTATTTAGTTCTTAGTCATGTTTTTATTGCAGTTTGCCTGAGTTGTTAGTGTGCTTTCTGCCTAAAGGGAAACATTTTAAACATAACTTTATAAAGATTTTAGAATAAATGCCTAAGGAACATTTTCTCCTAAAACTTTCCTTTTACTAACAAAGCGTGAATGCAATTCTACACAGAAAGTACTTCACTAGTTTAAAGTGAGTTTTTAAATGTCATTTTCCATAATTTTGACTCATTTTTTCCCAAGTATAGGCAGAGATCCAAGACTTCATTTTCCTTGGGTGCTTTCAGTTTTGCTAGCATTTGTTGGACTTATTTTTTAACCCATTTGTAAGAAAATCTGAATTACCGTGGCCTCTATTCCCTGTGTCTTGCATCCCTGAAACCTTCCTTCTAATATGCTTTGTGAAACCCACATGGTTGCTCTTCCCTGTCCAGAATGGCCCTGGGTGTTTGCCTCTGTCATCCACCTCAAAATATGCCTTGAAAGGTTGGAACATGCACAACAAAAATGTACATTGAATAGTAAGGCCCATTGAACATTTCCATTGGTCCCTATAGCCATGGCCCCTACTTGTCACAGCAAATCAAGAAATGTCAGAATTAATGTCTAAAATAATTTTCTTTCTATCAGAACAAAGTTTCTAAATATTATATCAGGATTGGACAAATAGCAGCTAATGCACCAAATCTGTGCCCCCATCCCTGCCTGTTTTGTAAATAAGATTTCTCATTGCAGTGTTATTTATAATAGCCAAGATTTGAAAGCAACCCAAGTACCCATCAGAAGATGAGTAGATAAAAAAAGCTCTGGCTCATTCACACAATGCAATACTCCTCAGCCATAAAAGGAAGAAACTCTGCCCTGGCCAGTTAGGTTCAGTGGATAGAGCCCAGAGTTGAGCATCAACCTATGAACCAGAAGGTCACAGTTTGATTCCTGGTCAGGGCACATGCCTGGGTTGTGGACTTGATGCCCAGTGTGGGGTGTGCAGCAGGCAGCTGATCAATTATTCTCTCTCATCATTGATGTTTTTATCTCTTTTTTATTTTTTTAATTTATTTTTTTACAGAGAGGAAGGGAGAGGGATAGAGAGCTAGAAACATCGAATAGAGAGAAACATTGACCAGCTGCCTCCTGCACAGCCCCCACTAGGGATGTGCCCGCAACCAAGGTACATGCCCTTGACCGGAATCGAACCCAGGACCTTTCAGTCCACAGACCGACACTCTACCACTGAGCTAAACCGGTTTCGGCCAAAAAAAATTTTTTTAATAACCTTGGAAAAAAAGGTCCTATTGGAACACGCCATGCCTATTTATTTACATATTATCTGCAGCTTCTTCCACTCTATAATGGAAGAGTAGTAATAACAGAGACCATATGGCCCATAAAGCCAAAAATACTTACTAGATGGCCTATACACAAAAGTTACCAACCCCTAAATTAGATTTTTAAACAGAATTTAAAATGTTTTATGACATCTATATAGTCACATTCAGTACAGTCTATTATTCTTTGTTAATATCACTTTTTTTTCTTTTCAATCCCACTGCCATTATTTTACTCTTAAAAATGGACTCACATTGACTAAATTAAATGAGACAGACATATAAAAAAAAGAGCACCTCTCTTACTGATCCAGATTTTATATATATATAATTGATTTCAGAGAGGGAGGGAGAGGTGGAAAGAGATAGAAACATCAATGATGAGAAGAATCATTGATAGACTGCCTTCTGCTTACCCCCAACTGGGGATCAAGCCCACAACCTAGGCATGAGCCCTGAGAAGGAATTGAGCCATGACCTCCTGGTTCATAGGTCAATGCTCAACCACTGAGCTATGCCAGTAGAGCCTGATCCAGGCTTTAGATTCCACAATTATAATTTATAATTTTACATTTTTTTCTGGAAGAGATATTCCTTTCCCCATATTTTTGAGGGCACAGTACTACAATGCCCATGTATTTATTGTTCACGCAATAGGTGACAATATATACCTGGTTGCCTGACATAGTTCTAGTTTTCACCTGTTGTCCAGGCATATTTATTGATAATTCTACCTTTCACTCCCAAATCCTGGCTTGGGCAATAAATTACAAGGCCAGTGGATAATGTAGTTTTCCCCCCAAAATACCACTTGGAGACAACACCTCTCACATGTCACCTGCATTCTAGAAATGAAGATGAGAAAAATCTTCCTAATGATACCTATCCAGATCCATCCATTTGTCCATTAACATATATGTAAGATAAAGTTACTTGTTAACAGCCAGTTGTATTTCCTATTAATATTTCAAGCAATTAAAAAAGAGGATATCTGCCGAAACCGGTTTGGCTCAGTGGTAGAGCTTCGGTCTGCGGACTGAAAGGTCCCGGGTTCGATTCCGGTCAAGGGCATGTACCTTGGTTGCGGGCACGTCCTCGGTAGGGGGTGTGCAAGAGGCAGCTGGTCGATGTTTCTCTCTCATCGATGTTTCTAGCTCTCTATCTCTCTCCCTTCCTCTCTGTAAAATACCAATAAAAAATATATTAAAAGAATTATGGCATATATTATCTAGCCATAAAATGGAATGAGAAAACTTTTTTAAAAATAAAAATAAAAAAGAGGATATCTTCAGAGGCTTCTCTGGATAAGTAGCAGGAAACAGTGCCTTCAGCACCACTGTGTGGAACAAAGGAATGATAGGCCTTTAAAGAGGACAGTTATTGCTACCCCTGAGTATGGACGGGCTGAGCAGAGGGAGAGAAGGGGTAACAATTATTTTTATTCCACATGAGAGAACTGGAGGAGGGTAGGAGGAACAGAAATATAATGGCTCTGTTATATCAATATCAACTTCCTATAGATTTATTTCATTCACTAACTCTGTTGAGGGGGGAAGAGCAACAAGTGAGGAGAACACATAGAGAACAGTGTTCAGAGAGACATGTGGCCACAGAGGTGAATGTGGCAAAAGCAATCACAATTCTCTGCAGAACAGGTGGCTACAAGCAGCTCCTTCATCTTTCTCTCCTGGTTTAATATAATCAGCAGCCTGAGTAGATAATGACTAGGTGGAGATGTTCCCGTGGCAACCATTTCAGACCAACAATGCGATTTCCACACTTGCTCAGCGTAGGGAGCCTGAGGGAAAGAATCCGCTTTCACTGGAGGTGTCAGAGCATCCATATCAGCTGCCACAGAGAGCCTGGGTCGCAGGCCAGCCATGGGCTCTGCAGTACTGGGTTAATTGGCAATTTGGTTTTCCTGTGGCTTAATTTGCTAATATTGATCTTTAAATCTCTATTCCTCTACAGCTGCCTTCTGAGGCAGGGCCATTTTAGCTACACAAGCATGCGATAATTTTAGTAGAGCTACAAAATATTTTCCTTTCCTTATTATTTCTGAAAAAAGAACTAATATTTACACACACACACACACACACACACACACACATGTACACACATATGTAAAGGTATAAGTGACCCAGAGACTCTAACGCTCTTTTAAAAGCTGCCATCTAAAACATATTACACCCTTAGAAAGACAAAATATAAAATATATCCATGGATTGTCAACCAACCAGTATATTACCTCCTAGTCAGTATGTTACCGCCTGGTGCAAAGTGATAGCCCAGCTTAAAGACAGAGGTGGGATTAGCTTAAAAAACTTCATTTTCTAAGAGTGCGTTCCATGTACTAGGAGGTGATGACAGCTTTTCAGTAATCTTCTTAAAGATAACTTTTCATGTTACCTATGAGAATGAGACCTACACAAAATGCAAAGACCCTAAATTAATAAAATGTATTCATGTATGGGATGAGATGTTGTTTAAAGGTCTAAACCTGTAGCTAGTAGGAAAGTAAGTTCTAAAGATCTAATGCACAGGGTAGTGATTATAGTCAACAGTGCTGTATTATAAACTTACACAATGTTGTAAGTCAACTATATCTCAATTTTAAAAAAAAGTAAAAAGAAAAATAGAAAACAAAATAAAATAAGCAGCCGAAACCGGTTTGGCTCAGTGGGTAGGGCGTCGGCCTGAGGACTGAAAGGTCCCGGGTTCGATTCCAGTCAAGGGCATGTACCTTGGTTGTGGGCACATCTCCAGTGGGGGGTGTGCAGGAGGCAGCTGATCGATGTTTCTCTCTCATCGATGTTTCTAACTCTCTATCCCTCTCTCTTCTTCTCTGCAAAAAATCAATAAAATATATTTTTTAAATAAAATAAAATAAGCACATCCTTTAAAAGAATAAGGTAGGGTGACTTGAAAGAAATGCACAGAGGGGATGTTATACCAGCCATGAGCTCCTCAAGCAGACCAGGGAGGTGCCAGCTGGGACTGAGACTTCTCATGAGTGCCAAGGCAGCACCCCACAATTCCAAAGTTCAATATTTTCCTTCCTCTAGAAGAAAGGCCAGGCCCTGGTTGTGGTTGTGGTGCCTTCTGACTCACCTGGACCATGTTGCATGACGTGTACTCAGGGTTTCTGGCTGCAAGTTCCCCAGTACTTCAGATGCGGAAATGCCAGACCAGTAGGATGGTTAGCCACTGAAATGCCATTGCATGGCAGAAGACAGGGCTGATGGTGTCCTCACCATTTCATTCATTCCTTGTCACTACTCATCAGTGACCTGGGGTTGGCAGTGTTCCAGGAGATACAAAGATGAATGAGGCATAGCCACTGCCTTTGAGGAATATTTAGAGACATAAGCAGCTATATTTTAAGGGATGCAATACATCTATAATACATGCATGTATAATGGTAGTATCCTTAATATGAGAGGCATGTATCTGTGTACAGGTTTCAGAGGAGAGATTCATTAACATTGGGAATGTTGAGAAAGAGAATAATTGATTTTGTCTTGGAAAATTGGAGAAGCCTTCCTGGAGGCATTAAAATGAGAAATTTCTGAAGCAACAACAAAGTGAAGGACAGCTACATGCTAAACCCAAGTTTTAGGGCTTCAAAAATCTAACATAATCATAAAAGAGTTGTCAATAATTCTATTCAATTGGGTATAAATTTTACTGGAAAACAAGGTTTTCAAGTAAGGACCAGAGAAGTCAGGAGAGATCATACAACATTCCCAACTGTCTGGGAAAGACCATAGTCACACACACACACACACACACACACACACACACACACACACACACGGAGTTCTAATATTCTAATGCTAGAACTGAAAACAACCATTGTTTTCTGTTAACTTGGCTGCTGTCATTTAACAGATTTATTTTTTATCTGAGTGATGAAAAACAAAATTTAATCAGGAAGTCCAATATTTCCTTTGGGTTATTATCGATTCATTCATTCATTCATTCAACAAATAGAACACCTATTCTATGCCAAGCAGGCCATGAGGCAAAAGTGTCCTGAGACACATCAATAACCATTGGACTAAGATAACTTTTTTTAATCCTCACCTGAGGGTATGTTTTTATTGCTTTCTAGAGAGAGAGGAAGTAAAAGAGAGGGAGTGAGAGAAACATTGATGTGTGAAAGAAACATCGATTGGTTGCCTCCCATAGGTGCCCCAACTAGGGATCACACCCACATGGAATACTATTCAGCAGTAAAAAATAAGGATCTCTTACCCTTTGAGATAGCATGGAGGGACCTGTAGAGTATAATGCTAAGAAAAATAAGCCAGTCGGAGAAAGACAAGTATCACATGATCTCACTCATATGTGGAATCTAATGAACAAAATAAACTGATGAACAAAGTAGATCCAGAGACACAGAAACATGGAACAGACTGTCGGATCTCAGAGGGAAGGCAAGGGTGGGAGGGTGGGTGGGAAGAGATCAACCAAAGAACTTATCTGCATAAATGGATAACCCATAGACCTAGACAATATGGTGGTGAAGGCTGGAGCAGAAAGCAGGGGCAGGGTAGGAAGGATCAAAAGGGGAGAAAGGAGGACATATGTAATATTTACAATAAAGCTTTAAAACACACACACACACACACACACACACACACACACACAACTTAGGTATGTGCCCTGACCAGAAATGAACTTGCAACCTCTTGGTATAAAAGATGATCCTCCAACCAATTGAGCCACCTGGCCAAGCCTGAAACAATCTTTTATATGATAACTAGCTCTTGTCTCAAACTGCTCTTGACTACAGTTTTCCAGAAATACCAAATGCAAACATCTGAACATTTATTTTTAAGTCAACAAGGATTAGGGGGTAGCATGGTAACACCTACCACATCTTATCCGTAGGCTGAGGATTCTGAGTGCTCAAAAGGAAACTTTCAGATATTCCTCTAGTCTCAAAGACCTAACAGCCTCATTACATGTACAAGACAAACACACGCTAAACCAAGAGACATAGAAGAGCATAAATTATCTAGTTCTAAAATAATTGACACCAACAGTAAATCAGAGACAAGAGAAGGCAGAGATTACTGAGGTGTCATGAGCAAAAGAGAGCTTTAGGGTCCAGTGCTGAACTCTGAAAGATAAAGTAGAGTTTTGACTGGTTAACAAATTGTCTAGAGTGAGACAAGGCTGACAAATGGGAGACATTAAGTCACTAAGTAGGAAGAAGGTCCAGAAAGTAGTGAAGTATGTTGACTAGAGAGAAAATGAAAGTCTTGGAATGCCAAGATAAAGAATTTGAGCTTGATTCATTACACAAAGAGGATCACTAGAGAATTCTGAGAAAAAATGGCCAGGATACAATAGTATTTAAGAACATTAACTGACACCCATATGTAGGAGGGACAGACTCAAGGAATCAATCGCAATGTAAGATTATGGTGGCAATAGAAATAAAGGTATAAATCCAGAGACGATGAGGAAAAGAGGAAATGAAACTCAGTTATACTGAAAGCTCCAAGGGTTGGCCTGGCCATCTGAAAAGTTGATGAGGTCAATGGGGAGGGAAGTTGATGGGTGAATTGGGAAAAAGATGGTAAACTCATTTAGGACATTTGTTTGTAGTAGAGTCAAGTAGAAATATCCAAGAAATAGCTGGAAATAAGGTACTGCAGTGCAGTTGGGAGAGGCCTGATTTGGAAGTTTCACTTGGGAATGACAATCATCCATGATCCTTGGCTAGAACAGGTATCACAAAATCAACAACTTCATTGATAAGGGCCCCTATAATTTTAGTTTATAACAAGCTTAATTTAGCAAAGCTCAAGACTGTTGACAATAAAGCTCACAAAGAAATAAGTTTCGCCAGCAATTTATTTTCCTCTGTGAGAAACTGTTTAGACTCTACCCTTGCTCCCACCACCACCAGCGGCACCATTGTGGGTTCTGTTTGCTACAAACATGGCTGCTTGTGTCCTGGCCCAGTGGGTTTGCTAACTCACCTGAATACAGCAAGATAAATGGAAATTTTCTATTGCAGCACTTGCTTTAGTAAAATCCTGACCCGATAGGAGTATTTCTAGTGACTTTTTTTTTTTCATAGTAGCTTCTCTGGATTTCTGGAGACCATAAAATGTAGAGAGAAGCAGGAGTAAATTTTCTTTTGATTAAAATTACCCTATGAGTAACAGAGCTAGAATGACTTGTTTATTAAAATTAAAGTAACCCTATACCCAGAAGCAGGCACAGCCTATCTCTTAGGACTTCATTAATAAACAAAATGAGGGTTATATCACCCTACCTTAAAAGTTTTAGATCTAAAAGACTTGCCATGGTGCCCATTTGACTAGATATACGAAAAAAATAATAAAGTGTGTTCCATCCTTGGAATCTTTTGTGTGATTCCAAACTGAGATCTCAGAGTTAACACAGAAGATTAAGATCTTGTTTTCTCTCTAGCTAGCACACCAAATTGCCTTAGCACTCCTGGGTGGTTTATTACTTATAAGCAACCTTAGGAGGAAGAGCAGTGGAACCAATGCCTGAAGAAAGTGGCAGCAATTAGGGAGAAAGTCCCAAAAGAGAGGTGGCCCATGTCACTGCCCCTGACAACAGCCACCACAACAGCCTTGAGATGGGAGGTACTTACTCCCAGGTACAGGATGCAGGAGCCAAGTGTGGATCCCTCTTGGTCAAGGCTCCCAAAGCTGTTATTTCCCTAAGGTCTAGAGGCACGTAAGGCTGCTTGAACACTGGCAGTAACAGAGGCCATTAACACCCAACCACATGCTGCTTGTCTGACTCCCGTGGTTGCCCCCGAGAGTTCCATGCACAGTGAACTCCTGCTGCCCAGTGCACTCTCTAAAGCAGCCGTGGGCAAACTACAGCCCACGGAGCCAAAAGAGCGGAGGGTTCTCTTGCTCTCCCCTCCGCTCCTTCACCAGCAGCCCAAGGTGAGAGTGCCAGCATGGTCAGGTTGCTTTTGTTCCGGCCCTCCGGTCCCATTGTGGCCCTCGAGTCAAAAAGTTTGCCCCCCCTGCTCTAAAGCATGGTCAACAGAGGAAGCTGGCAGAAAGGTAATGAGCTTTGAAGTGAGACTGGGTTTGAATCCTACTTCTTTTGTGAGTTTGGGAAAGACATCCAAACTATTTACTATCCATACATGTGGAAGGAGAATTGGAAGGAGAATGTAACACCAGCCTCACTGGGTAGAGGTGAGAAGTGAATGAGATCAATGTATATCCAACAACCTGTCTTGCTCACAATAGATCTTCAATAAATGTACTTGTACTTTTTTCCTTGGCTGAGTACCCCTTCCCCAGCCACCTCTTCTCTTAGGAAACCCTTTCTCAGCCTTCTTCAACCCTCTCAGGGGTCTACCTCGTGATAGTCATTCCCCTCCTCTGTGCTCTCACCCCATCTCCAAGCCATCTATTACAATGTAACTGCAAACTCACTGAACCTGAGCTTCTGGATAGTGTCTTGAGGTAACACAGCAAGTCTTGCTCTGGGCCTTCCATGAGTATTTAGGAACCATGAATAGCACTTGGAAATCACTGATGAAGGTCAGTTACGCCATACCAATATCATATCAAACAATACTAATATTAATGGCTAATATGTATGGAGCTCTTGGCTTCTAGACACTGCTTTATGTGCTTTTCACAGATCAATTCATTTAATCCCCACAAGATCCCTATGAAGCAGACACTACTATTTAAACTGAGGCCTGAAGAGTAAAAATAACTCACCCCAAAAAAACTTGTTACGCAGAATTCAACCCCCAAAACTACAAAGCCAAAGCACAAGCTCTTAACCATAATAGAATATAATTCTTTCTTACATGTGAATTTTAATGTTCAAAGTCAATATACTTATGCAGTATATTTCTTTTATAAGATATATATATATGACAATTACAAGCATTAAATATTTTTTTACATTATAATAGTCATTTTCCTTTAATTGTCCATTGAGTACTTTTGGGTGTGAAACTGCTTCAATATTGAACACATTGTTATATAATTAATTAGAAAATCTGTAATTCTGTATCTATGTGAATATTAGATTTTGCAAATTTTCAAATGTTTTTTTATAATATTCCAGAAGGTGCCAAATGAGGAATTGTTCACTTTGTCACCAACCCTGTGCTCTTTGATAAGAAAGAGAAGGGTGTGGTGGTGACAGCGCAGGATTCTTGTCAGCTGTCTCCAAATAAGGAGGAAATGGAATCACTATTGTGACAAATTAAAGTCAGATTTGGGGCTGCCACCAGTTGCTTTAGTTTTCTTCAAGGGGAGTTGGTTATTTCCTGTCATGCAAACAGTGCTTCGATGAAAGACAGTTTCTCAAAATGTTTATAATACAGCGTGGGCAACAATAGGTTCATAGTTGCGAATATGCAAAACAGAGTTTATTTTTGTACTATTATTTGTTAATCACTGTATCATTTTTCATATGAACTATTGTAAACCTGCTTTTCCCCCCACCCTGTATATTAAGTAAAAATAAGTAGAATACAAAATTGTATATTTTAAAACAGGATCTCAATTATGTTTTTAAAATATACTTAAGTTTAATCAGGGATTATTTCTAGATGATTATTATTTCCTTCTTTCTATTTTTTTCTACCATAGGCATATATTCCTGTTATAATCTCAAAAAGTAAGATTTTTTTTTAAAGAACAAAAAAAAACCCACCTCAGTGTTGACCAGGAATAGAATCTTTTTTTCCTAAATAAAGTAATATCAAGATGCAGAAAATGAAGTTGCAGTCATGAGTCAAAAAAAAAAAAATACGTTCTTTACTAGGCCCACTAGGAAAAGTGATTGGAAATTGTGAGGCTGAGTATTTATCACAGCACATACGGGACCTCACAATGATGCCTCCTCATCTGAAGATGAAAGTTATTCAAGGAGCATGAAGTCAAAGATGTAATCTATGGTGAAACAGCACTTTACAGGACAAAACTTTGAAATGAAGGCACTCCAAGAGATCTTTCAGCCCAGTTTCTCAGTGTAACAAGCAAAACAACAATAAAAACACAAGGAACCACAAACAGACAAAAAGCCAGAGCAGCCAAGTGCCTCACTGCAAGGTAAGAAAGAGTTAAGATCCAGAATTCAGATCTTTCCACTCACCACATGGCCTTCCTTATTTAAACTCAGCCTTACAGATGTAAAATAAATGTACCCCTTGCAAGGAGAGAAAAGCTAAGACAAGGCTTCCCCTGCTTCCCCTGCTGGGCCAGGGTTGGCCTTGGCTCTGGACCCCACTGCCTGCATTTAGATTCCAGCAGCAGTGGCTTCCTTTAGGTTCCTGGGCTGGCAAAGGATTGAAGAGGACCAAGATGTATCCCACAGGGTTACCATGAAAGGTAGTGAGTAAAGAATAATATATTCTTTATATTGAATATGCATGCTAGCATGGTGTCTATCACAATAGAAAATCTCAAAATATGGATTTTTATTGTCACTGTTATTCATATTCCTACTTCCCTATGACCATATGTAGAAGCGCTTGTGAGAAGTGTCTCACCCATAACAGTACAGCTTAACTTATATTGAAGAAGAGTGTTTCATTATCCCTTTCCAGTTTCCTTCTCTTTCACTTAGTCATTCTTTCAATAAATATTTATTGGTCTCCGCCTACAATGCCAGGCACATCTCTTTCTGAAATACGATTGCAAATAAAATGAAAGAGAAACACGATAGCTGGAAATATGGGATTAGAAGAAAGTGTTTCGGGGAGACAGGCAAACGTGCTGAGAATTATCTGATTGAGGAAGAACCGTGGACTGTCTGGGAGAGAAAAGTCATAAATGAGGCAGCGTGTCCTGAGAAGGTGGGAGGGAGACTGGCCGTAGCAACGGAGGCAGCTCTTCTGATAGGACATGTAGAAAGAAGGAGGGAATGGCTGCAGAGCAGAAAGTTTGGGAGGTTTTGTAACAGGAAAGGAAGGCATTTCCCATCTCATGACTTCCAGTTTCTCTGTGCAATAGGAAGCTAGGTGGGGAGGAGTGAGGACGGGGCACTGAGGACCCTCCTCTGACCCAGCCAGGCAGCTCTGTGCTCGGCCTGGCCACCAGCGCTCAGCATCAGAAGGATCACAGCTTGTGGAAAGGGAACCCCCAGCAAGGGCATGGGCCCTGGCCTCACCATTGTCACCAAAGTCTACATCTTTGCTTTCTCTTTCCCAGTGTGGGCCGTTGTCGATAAGCCGTCACCATGCCCGCCCTTGTTCCACAGTCCCACATCTTCCGGCAACACTAAACTGGAAAACAAAGGGAATGATAACCTCGTGTCTAAGACTCCTCTCTCGTGCTTATTTGTGCTCTCTGGGTAATGTAATCTATGAGGAATGTCCAGCCATAAACACGAGTTTTACTTCTGAACACTCACCCTACTACCACCCACAAGGGCAATCCATCACATGAAGACAGCTGATTGCAGCTGGGCTACTTCCAGGCTGGGGCTGGGAGATGTCCCCTCTTTGCTCTCTTGCCCCAGTGGCTCTGGATCCTGTGGCATTTTAAGATTTCTAGCACCTTTTCTCCTAAGAATTGCCAAGAATTGAGTCAAGCACAATGTACTCACCTTAGTATAAATTATAAGTTCTGCGCTCCCTGTCCCTCTTCCATCCACCATTTTCTGACAGTCCTTGTCATGTGAGGAAGGAAGATCCCCTCTCTCCTCTCTTCTTTTCTCAGTTTTTTATTGTATACCTTAGCACATTCCATTTATTTTTTGTTTTGGAGACAATTCTTGATATACACCATAAAGCTAAAAATCTATCCAAAAATATCTCCCTGGAAGACCTGGAATAAATCCCCCCTTTTTAAATAAGAAAAGGTAAGCTAGATGAAATGATTTCTTGTGCCAGGCTAGCAGCTATAGAAGATAACGAATGAACAAAACATTTCTAGAAAACTTGTTCTACAACTGAGGTAAACAACAGATGATTATAACCAAAATTATAATTTAAAAAAAAAAACACCTCCTAACACAAAAGCTATTTGGGGCATAATTTAGTTTTTCTTCCATGGTTCATGACTTCTCAGAATCTTACAATGCTTCAGTTACTCGTTGTAAATAGCAATTATTAACTGGTGCTTCAAAACAACCTTGGTAAAGAGTTTAGCTTTCTTATTTTTAAAATTTTCATTTGCTGAACCTATAAAGGCCAGTGAAGCTCACCTGATCCTTTGAAAATAGTCGAAAGCAATGATTTTTCCTTTTAGTCATTTGAATATAGAGTAATACGATTGATGAATTTCATCTAACATTAATAGCTAAATAAGTAAGAAACACTTACTACATGGAAATTAATAATAAGTTGTGTCACCATAGTCTTATAACAGGAATATTCTCTTGGAGTATTTTTGTGGGGTTTTTTTCTAATAAATCTTTATTATTCAGATTATTACAATTGTTCTTCTCCTCCCCCCCCCATAGCTCCCCTCCAACAGGTTCCCACACCACCCTCTGCTCTTATCCCCTCCCCACTGTCCTCATCCATAGTTATACGATTTTTGTTCAGTCTCTTTCCCCACCCCCAACACCCCTTTCTCCTGAGAATTGTCAGTCCACTCCCTTTCTGTGTCCCTGATTCTATTTTATTCACCAGTTTATTCTGTTCATCAGAATTTGTATTCACTTGATTTTTAGAGTCACTTGTTGATAGATATGTTTTTGTTGTTCATAATTTTTATCTTTACCTTTTTCTTCTTCATGCCTCTTCTTAAAGAATACCTTTCAGCATTTCATATAATACTGGTTTGGTATTGATGAACTCCTTTAGCTTTTTTTTATCTGTGAAGCTCTTTATCTGATCTTCAATTCTGAATGATAGCTTTGCTGGGTGAAGTAATCTTGGGTTTAGGTTCTTGCTATTCATCACTTTGAATATTTCTTGCCACTCCTGGCTGGCCTGCATAGTTTTTATTGAGAAATCAGCTGACAGTTGTATGGGCACTCCCTTGTAGGTAACTAACTGTTTTTCTCTTGTTGCTTTCAAGATACTCTCTTTGTATTTTGCTCTTGGCATTTTAATTATGATGTGTCTTGGTGTGGTCCTCTTTGGATTCCTTTTGTTTTGGGTTCTGTGTGCTTCCTGGACTTGTAAGTATATTTCTTTCACCAAGTAGGAGAAGTTTGCAGTCATTATTTCTTCAAATAGGTTTTCAATATCTTGCTCTCTTCTTCTGGCACCCCCATAATTTGAATGTTGGTATGCTTGAAGTTGTCCCAGAGGCTCCTTACACTATCTTAATATTTTTGGATTCTTTTTGCTTTTCCAGTTGGGTATTTTTTGCTTCTTTGTATTTTAAATCTTTGACTTGATTCTTGCGTTCCTCTAGTCTGCTGTTGAATCTCTGTATATTATTTTTTTATTTCAGTCAGTGTATGCTTAATTTCTAGTTGGTCCTTTTTCATATCCTCAAGGGTCTCGCTAAAGTTATTGGCCCTTTCTAGAAAATTCTTGAAAAACCTTATAACCGTGGTTTTGAACTCTAGATCCAGTCGTTCCTCCATTTCTTTCATTTGTGACCTGTTTCTTCATCTCCACATTTTGGCTGCTTCCCTGAGTTGATGGAGTGGCTTTGTGTGATAGGTGTCCTATAGGGCTCAGTGGCTCAGCCTCCCCAGTTACCTGAGGTGACACTCTTGGTGCACCCCTTTGAGGGCTGTGTGCACAGTCTTTTTGTAGTTAAGCCTTAATAGTTGTTGGTATCACTGAGAGGAATTGACCTCCAGGCCAATTGGCTGTGAGGATCAGCTGTGTCCATGTTGAGAGAACTTCTGTGCTGGAGATACCCTTATGAGATAAGACTTGCAAAGACTTCTCTGCTCAGCTTGGATGGGACAGAGTCTCAGGGCGGAGCAGACAGAGGCCCCTGGGTCTCAGTGTCCCACAGTAATTGCTGCAAGCACTTCGGAGAGAAAGCCTCCCTCAAGTTTCGTCCACTGCCAGGCAGTCCAGTTTCTCTCTAAATGAGTCTGGGTCCCCAGATCCTCGCACGGAACTCGAGTTCAGAGTCATTGGGAACTTTTGTCTCCCTCCTGCTGGAGAAAGCCAGCCACGTATTCACTTGCCAGTCCTCTTCACTTGCACCTCCATACCTCTGCCTTCTGCAGCTCCTCTGAACCTCAGTGTGCTTTTCTCTTTCCTTCTACTTATAGAATTTCCACTCAGCCAGCCTTCCTGTGGTTCTGTATAATGTCTGTTTTGTCTTTTAGTTGTAGTTTTGAAATTGTTTTTGCGAGGCAGCAGCTTAGGTGTTTATCTATGCCGCCATCTTGTTTTTTCTCTTTTGGAGTATTTTTTATCTCCTTATTTAACAACTCTACTCTCTGGTAATATTTTTAACTATCTTTAATAAAGATTAAGAGAAGAAACACTTATACTCCTTTAAATGATCATTCAGAACTCTGCAACCATTTACCAACATTAATGGCATGAATAGTGGGAAAGTGTGACTTACCGTGACTTAAGGACAATTTAAATTACATATAAAAAATGAAAGCTTGGGCTGAAGTATTAGAAAATTCTTAAATTCCACTCCTTAAAATGTGGAGTGGAATTTTAAATGAGACTGAGGAATATGTGCAAAGCATCAACAAAATAGTATGCTCTGCGAAAAGCTATATAAACAAAAGAATGTTGAAATCGCTTTGCTAAATAACATTAATAGCTAAATGACAGTATCATGTGTACAGCCCTGAGGCCGAGCTTAGGTCTGATTGGAACGGAGTATGCCATGTCCCTGTCTATTTCCTTCTTGGGACTGGTGGAAATCAATTTTGCTCTTATTCTCATCTTACATTAATGAAATATAAGCTCCACAGGGGAGGAACTTCGTTTTATTCATTGCTGTATCCTAGCGCCCACATAGTAGGGACTTGACAATACTTGTTAAATGAGTGGGTAAAGGTGTTTATCCAAGACTTCTTATTGTGGATGGCCAATTTTATTCTTTGTGAAGTTAAACTGTGCATAACATGCTGACAAGTGGCTGGAGAGTTTGCCCTGTTACAAGAGTTTTTCACATCAGAGTTCAGTCAAAGGGTATCTTCATGAAGAGATTATCAATATTACGTATATTCCATCCTACTTTTACATTACTTATATTTTTATAAAGAATTAATAATTGAAGTCAATATTTAGGACCTAATTTAGGAATAGCAGAATAAGTTATAAGGAGCAAAGAAAATTAAAGCATGAGACTGGATTATCCTTTGCCCTTAAATTGTATTTTTCAAGTCTGTAATCTTTGTTAGTACATAGCGCTGTTCCCCAAAGTTTGATCTGCCTGCCAAAGGGTACACAAGATGATGTTATTATTACAGGAACAACCTTTTACTTTTAATTTAAGTTTTGCATATTCACTTCAGTGTGTGCTAACCAACACACTGAAATACTAGTAAATATAACTAACATCAAATCTATTTTTATTCATATAAAATTTATAAACAATATATTTAGGTAAAAAATTTATTTATTTAATTTAAAGAAAGACTAAGTCACTAGTGGTATCCATTGTTTCCCAGACTTTTGACATATGTGTACCCCTTCTATAATTTTCGTAACGCTGAGTACCCCTCGTCAAAAAAAAAAAAAAAGGATGTATTTTAATGACAATCAAAATATTTTTATTTTTTATTTTTTGGTACATACACAAAATAATAATAATAAACGAAAAATAAAATTATTCATAATAAAATATAAATAAAAGTTATATTATAAATAACACTTATTTGGGTCAATGAGAAGGATGAAATTGACTTGACTCATGAGAACGTAGAATTAGGCGCAGCTAAGCACGGTGCAGTGCATATCCCCACCAAACTCTGGTGCAACGCGTACCCCCACCAAACTCTTCCCATACCCCTGGGGGTACAAGTACCACACTTTGGGAAACACTGGATAGGCAGATATGCTAACCACCATAATAACTGCATGTGAATGACTGAAACTGGGAAAAGTATGAGCTTGGTTTCTGCTTGGAGCAGTGAGGCTCAGACAGAGAAAAGCTGTGTTCCTAAGGAATAAGGCCCTTCTGTTGCTGCACCATCTTTACCAACTACATTTTTACCTAGCAGAATGGCTTTTAACCCTCTCAGACCCAATGCCTTCTTTTACAGCACGTATTTTGAATGTCCTCCTTTACTATCTTTGAAAGGAAATCCATAGCCTATTTATCCACATAAGTTCAAAAAATTATTGTAAGTTTTGAGCCATATTACAAAGCAGAAATAAAGAAAGGCTATATGTAACTTAAATATATAAATATGTGGGTATAACCACCCGAGAAGGCATAATGAAGTAGTTTATATTGCATCTACATCCAGAATCACTGTGAACATTACAGCAACTAATGCAGACAGACACGTCTGCAATGTTAGTAACATAATCTGATGTCTTGCCCCTGGAGATTTCCTAAGATGGAGAACAACTCCTGATAAGGTCTGCTCCACCGCCCCTCCCTGCCAAAGTTGCATTCCTGAAAAAGGAGTATTAAAACTGTGCAAAAGGCCAAAACCGGTTTGGCTCAGTGGAGAGAGCGTCGGCCTGCGGACTGAAAGGTCCCAGGTTCGATTCCGGTCAAGGGCACGTACCTTGGTTGCGGGCACATCCCCAGTGGGGGGTGTGCAGGAGGCAGCTGGTCGATGTTTCTCATCGACGTTTCTAACTCTCTACCCCTCTCAATTCCTCTCTGTGTAAAATCAATAAAATATTTTTTTTAAACTGTGCAAAAGAATACTTTGTGCTTATATGTAAAACCAGGAAACAGGGCTAGGTTTCAGGCTTCTATAATTACAAACAGGATTTTCACTGCATGAATACCCGAACAGCCATTGAAATGTTGGACAAGATAACAGACAACTACTGGATGTATAAAACTGTACCAAACACCCTTGGGGCTTCTCGCATCCCTGACTCTTCCTCTACATTCCATTCGGACCCTGTCCGTCATTGAGACGACCATAAACGCCCCTCAACATTTGATCTCATAAATCCAATAGCACCCTCAGCCTTGTTTGTTTCTTAAGTTCCTCATTACTACTAATGTGTAGTTATTAATCCACTGTGGCCTTTTTATTTATTAGTGTCAGCTATGGGTTCTAAAGCATCTTAAACAAGGAAGATTATTAGCTCTATGGCTCCTAAAGCTATGATATTCTAGATTATCATCACTATCAAAGTTTTATTGTTTATAGCTTGTTAACTATAAAGTTTTTGTGTTGGCTCAAAATTCATAAAATAATAATAATAATGAATACTTAAAGTAAATTTCAGAAAAATCTGGTTGTTTTTAAGAAAAATATTTCAGAGTTGAGACTCCTGAAAGAATCTGAAATTCAATATAACTAGAAATCTCGTTACTAAAAATCAGATACTTTTTGAATTATCTAAGCCACCCAGGGCTTCAAATTTTGACAGCATAGCTTTAAAAGCAGATTCTTGGCATCAATTTGAGTGGATTTTGACCAAGTCATGCTGAGAAATTTGCAACTGCAGCATTTACTGGGGTATTCAAGAAAAAGAAAAAGAATTGATGAAACTTTCCAGGGTAAAGGACCTTCAACTTAACTGAACTTCTGAACTTAATTTAACGCCCTGTTGTAATCTTTCTGACATTTTGAAGAATAGTTCTGGAGACTCTCCAAACAGAATACTCCTCACTGTTCATTCTTAAACAGTGTGAAATCTGTCAACCCAACCAGGGTCATCAGAGGGGCAGACTGAGATTTGTCATTACGGATAGGGATGTTCTCTAGCACACCGAAGATGCTGGGGAGGTTTTGCTTCCTCCCAAGAGCTAGAGCCTGGCATTTTGAGAGTCTAATTTCCCTTCATTTGGAAAGCTGGCTTAGCATGTATGCTTGAATCAAATATGCCCTACACAAGTTACCAAAGCGATGGTTTGACATCTGTTCCTTTAATTATTATCACAAAGCTGACTATTGAAAATAACTAACAGAGCTTTATTTTTAAAATTGGAAAGTTGAAAATTCTTGCCTCAGCTCTAACCAGAACCTGCTTTTTTTTAATTAGCAATTCTATGTGCAACAAATTAGGGATTAAGTGGTAAATAAGTAAACAGTTTCGTGGGTAAGAAAGACAAGTGAATATGACAATTCTGATATGCATAAATAACTGCTTTATTGAATATAAGTTGGGGCTGGGTTGCTATAGGAGCAGCCACTAGAAAGGGCAAGTAATATTTTCAATACAACCACCTTCTTTTTGCGCTCTCTGCCCCACCACCCCAACTTTCAAATCTCCCCCAAACAGAGCCTCCGCCATTCTGAGATAGAACTCCAAGCTTTAGACTGTTCCCTTTGCCCCCTTCCATTAGAATCTATCAAATACTGCCTGCCTACCTGCAGACTAATTCAAACTAAGGTATTCATTGATTGGTCAAGCAATTCTTTCCAGATGATAGTTGTATTCTAACTAGGTCTGCCTTTACACATTCCACTAAATATTAGTGAGCACGTATGTATTGGGTGGGTTAATTTCAATTCTTTTACCCAAAAGACTAATAATGAGTAAAAGAATCAAGGCTTGAGCCTGGTGATCTCATTCTGGACTAAGGGCTCCTTCCTTGGAATTACATATTTTAATCCATTTTATCGTACCATCTGTAGTCTACACATACAGCCCCATTGACATAGAAATGCACTAAGAGTCCACGTAAGAGTGGACTAAGAGTCCATGTTTGCACTAAGAGTCCACTAAGAGTCCATAATGCTAAACATGGTGCACGTAGGTAGGGATGTGTGAAACATCAGGGAGAATGATAGCACTACCATAGTGCTATAGTTGCTCCTAGAGATCCAGCTCCCATGAGGGCATTGCCTAGTTATCCAGCACACTAGCTGCCTGCTGGAAGAGCAACTGGAGGTCCCAAGACAGTTTAGATATCCCACCCCCCACCCAACCCAGGACCACTGTTTTCAGCTATTACTGCCATGGAGGAATATGAGTGAGCTCCCTTCTTGACAGAGAACTATCTGAGGGAAGAGGCTGTGTCTTCATCATCTTTGTATTCCCAGTACTGCCCAGTGCCTGAACCCAAGTAAACCCTTAGTTAATATTTCCAGAAGAAAAGGAATGCACAGGCAGGAAAGCAAAGGGGAAAGAAACGAAAAGGAATAAAGTGGGAGGAAAGGGAAAAGGAAAGGAAAGACGAGTTATTAAAATAATCAAAGACAACTGTCCTTGCTTGTTCCACAAGTGCTTAGCTGAACTGATTCTATGGCTACCAAGTCCTTGCCTTCCCGTCTTCTCTTCCACCTGCTTCACTTCAGACACAGCAACTAAACTCTTCATTCTGAAAAAACAAGTCCTAATGAGCTAAGAAAAGAAGGTCAGAGAGAGCTCAACACAAACACTTGCATACTCCTTAGTGCATTTCTATGCTACACTCCTTTCTCCTTTCCATTTGCAACTCCACAACTCCTACTTGAGCAGGCCTCTCTAGCATTAGCAGGTTATGAAAAAAATTCATATTTTTCCCAATATGGGCTTCTATAAGCTTGGTGTTAGTAATCTGTGGTCTCCGTTGGCCTAAGAATAGGAGCATATTTCCAACTGACCACTCTACCCCTGACGTAGTTAGCCTTCACCTTACTTGGAAGGGCAAGTAGAACCCAGCCCATGACCAGAAAGAACACAACCTCACAGATAGCAAATCTAAAACCTATGTGGGATTCTGAGTAGTGTAAAACAATTCTTTTCTGATTGACTTTCACTGGTACAGAGACTGCCTCTGGTGGATGCTTATATGCCCCTTCTCTTCTGATTTCCCTTCTTCATGCCTTTCTCTTACCCTTTTCTTTTACCCTCTCCATTCTGCCACATCCCCTACAGGCATACCAGGCACCATCAAGGGCAAGAAGCAAAGTGAGTCATCACATTCTTGAGAGTAGAACCCACTAGACAAATGATCTTCCTCACATTTTCCACTTTGCATGATAATTTCTAGGCATTTATATACTAAAATATCGCTTACCCACCACAGCCTAAGTGGAACCAAAAGCAGTAAAGACCATGAAGAGCCCATTCCACCACTAGATAGCTGAGGGCAAAAACACTGTCTTAAAAATCCTGTATACTCAAGTTTCCCGGTACCTTGTACAGAGAAGGTATTTAATGGATATTTAAAGGTGGAGCCTTCCCAGTGTTTGCCACACAGCTTAGATCTAGGCACAGAGAGGCTCAGAAAGAACAAATGGCCCAAGTCACCCCAAAAGGACTTCAGTTTCATTGACAGTTACCAAATAATAGTTCATATTTATCAGATAACTATTCCTGATTAGGGTGTTATTTAACATCATACAGATAATTAATGTTATCTTTAAGGAAGAGGGAGCCGAAACCAGTTTGGCTCAGTGGTAGAGCGTCGGTCTGCAGACTGAAAGGTCCCAGGTTCAATTCCCGTCAGGGGCATGTACCTTGGCTGCGGGCATATCCCCAATAGGGGGTGTGCAAGAGGCAGCTGGTCGATGTTTCTCTCTCATCGACGTTTCTAGCTCTCTATCTCTCTCCCTTCCTCTCTGTAAAAAAGCAATAAAAAATATTTTTTTTTAAAAAGGGGAAGAAAAGAGGAAAGAAAAGAATGCCTATGTTAGGTAATATTACGCTCTCAGACTACCTCTCAAACAGCAGTTGCCCTTTGGCTAAAATCTTATGTGACTTAAAGTCTAGGCTCCTTATGTGGTTAAACACTAGGCCTGTGTGGATCCTTCACAGTTTTATTTTGAGCAGCCTGTTTGCCCAAATACCTCCCACTCTTTCCCTTCCCCAGAAACTGAGGCTCTGCTCTATATATACAACAAAAACGTTTGTCTTTTCCAGAGCTTGAGGTACTAACCAATGCCTACGAATGTCTTTGTATAATAACATAATAATCAAATCACACTAAGTCAGTGTCAGTAATACATGTACTTTCTATTTTAAAATCTACACATGATCTATTATTCACCTTTGAATATTCCATTTGTACATTTAGTGAAAGAAACAGGAAAATTATATATATAGAATCACTTCCAAATTTTACTATGAAGTTATTTCTCTGTTTTTTCCTAGTTAAATCTTTATTGATTTTAAAATACTTATATTTATGAATTATAATAAATTTCCTTTTATTGTTTTAATTTTACCATACTTTTTAAAGGAAGAGAAGCTGAGATTTCTTGAGTATTGATGTATCCCTGTGTCCTGGGGAAAATAGGGTTTCATGTTAGACTTTCACATGTCCCCTACTCTTTTTCCTCCCCTGTAAAGAGCAGGATATAATGAGCACAGAATCATCTTCAAAACCAAATAGACCTGCAATCCAGTCTCAGCACTGCTACTTATCAATTGTGTAATTTTGGAGAAATTACTAAACCTTTCAAATCCATTAGTTCATCTGTACAATGTACCTATTAATAGCAACTTCCTAATGCCCACCTTTATGAAAAATAAATGGGATGACAAATGTAAACATACCTAGTAGGACCTCAGTATTTCTTAGTTCCATTCCTCTACTTTCAAGTGCTGTTCTTGCTATAAGAGAAACAAGTGGAAAGAGTGGCCACTTATTTTTTTCTAGATTAAGTATATCAGTTATATCTTTGGGGACAGTTCAGGGACCCAATCAGGTGGACACTGCAGTAGTCGTGGAAACAATTCTCTCCTCGTGATCTAGTTAATGTGAAAATATATAGCTTTCCATGCCTGTCAATGGTATGAGTTTTATTGGAAACTCACAAGTGTCCTATATCAACAGTTGTAGATGTGATTACACCTAAGGTGCCACTATAACCCGTAAAGAACCATAGGCTATAAGAGACAAACCTCAGTGTACAATTAAATGTCTCAAGCTCTCTGATGAACTTGTATGAATAGTTACATTTTAAGTGTTATACTCCAACCAAATATAATACCCATTTCTTTCGATCCATCAAATCAGAGGAGCCTTAGTAACCTACAAAGAGAAAGGAATTCACTTACAATATACTTTCTTTCCAAAGAATAAAACATAAAGGATGCTTTCTGAAAGGTTTTGGAGACACATGTTCCTATCCATACCTCTGCCATTGGATAAACTTTATGCTAGTCTATGCCTATGCTAAAGATGCACTTGTAATCATTTCAGTAAATTCATCAAATTCAGAAAAGAAATAGAAATATTGTGTTAAGTGAATGAATCTTCCCTGTTCTGGACAATTCATTCAAGTCAACAATTCCATAGTAGCTCCTACAAGGAGGAAGGTAATGTGCTACAGTAGATATTAAAAATAGAAAGCTTGCCAAAACCGGTTTGGCTCAGTGGATAGAGCGTTGATCTGAGGACTGAGGGGTCCCAGGTTCGCTTCCAGTCAAGGGCATGTACATTGGCTGTGGGCACATCCCCGGTGGGAGGTGTGCAGGAGGCAGCTGGTCGATGTCTCTCTCATCGATGTTTCTAGCTCTCCATCCCTCTCCCTTCCTCTCTGTAAAAAAATCAATAAGATATATTTTTTTAAAAAAAATAGAAAGCTTATACTTCATTTGATAATCACCTCATACCTTTATTTTTTATTCAATAAATGCCTTTTTTTAAAATAAAATACTATATAAAAATGGCCCTATCCCAACATGGTATACAACAGTGTTCAATATGGTAGGAGAGCTGAGAAGATCTGTTACTATGATACAACCACAGAGTGTTAGGAGGACTCACAGAAGGATCTGATTGGGAGGTGAGGAGGAAATACTTGAGATGAGAAATTGAAGGGTGAATGGCATTTTAACACATAGAGACAATATCCAATTGTAAAGGAATGTGGGAATCAGTACAGAAAAACATGGGGATATGGGGAGGAAAAAAATAGCAAGAACAGACACCCAGTTCTAGCCTGTTTGGCTCAGTGGATAGAGTGTCCACCTGTGGACTGAAGGGTCCATGGTTTGATTCCAGTCAAGAGCATGTGCCTCAGTTGCAAGCTCCTGGCCCTGGTCAGGGGCATGTGGGAGGCAACTAATCAATGTGTCTCTCTCATGTCAGTGTTTCTGTCTCTTCTTCTCCTTTCCACTCTCTCTAAAAGCAATGGAATAAATATCCTTGGGTAAGGATTAGAAGGAGGAGGAGGAGAAGAAAGAGGAGGAGATGAGGAAGGGGGAGAGTGGAGGAAACGAAGAACAGACACCTATTTATCTGTAAGGGAACTGGTGGGAGATAAAAATGGAAAAATAAGTTGGCATTACATGTGGAGAGCCATGAATACCAGAATTAATAATATAAATGTAACTAAGTAGACATTGGGGAGCCATTGAAGAATTTGGAATAGAGAGCTGACATGATGGAAATTGTGTTTGAGGAATAAATCTGTCAGTGGGAGGTGAGATAGATTGGAGGGGACAACTGGAGGCAATCAAAGGGTTAGTTCATGATCCTGGGATAGAGGATAAGCAGACAGATTGAAAGGGGATCATGTATATTACAACACACATCTGGAATTTCTGTAGTGAACTATAACAATCCAAACACATATCTCCAAATATAAGAACAAACTTATTTAAAATATATGCTGAGAACTAGGGAGTTAATGCAGTAGTTTTTAACCTCTGGAGACTTAGAATCAACTGAGAGTTTGGTCATCTCAATTTGCTCACCACAAACCATTGCCCTCAAAACCCGGGATTTGCTAAACATTTCAAACTCTGAGAAGGGGAGGGTTCAATAAAACCACATTGTGCCTGGCATACATTTCTTCTTTAGGACTGAGGAAATTTGAGCTGCTTCTCACTAATTCATTTAAATTTCATTCAAACTGGGATTTTGAAAAGTCTCTCTATTGCCCAGAGAAGTCTTAAGAGCTTATTTTTAAAGCCCTTTTCTCTCCTTACAAAAAAGGGAATAGTTTTTCAACCATCCTTGAACCCCAGAATTTAGAGATTCATAATCCATGGGTTGAAATGGGTGTATATTAGGTAAAATAATAGGCTAAAAAACAGCATGTTTTGTCAAAAAAGCAGAGCATTGGGTAGTTGAGGAGGACAAGGGTTTTGACCCTCTTGAACACTTTTTGAGCACATTTTCCTAGCGCTGATGTAGCAGGTGTGGGTACAGTGAACTGAGGAAGGAGTTCATTCTATCCTATGACACATATCTGCCATGTTGGTTTTTCTCTTCACTGTCAAGAACATAAAAGAGAAATGACAATTGAAAAGTAAACATGTTAAAAAGTGGAACTAGAGAAACAATGTACCCTGCCTTAAAGACTTTCTTTGTCCTCCTCCTTCTCCTCCTCCTCCTACTCCGTGGCAGTGTCAAAGCAAAACTCTTCTTTTAGTGACAGCCATCAAGTAGTCGTGAGTGCTATTCATAGAAGAGCTGATGACATGGGGATTTAATCTCCATTCAAAACCTCAATTTTGAGAACTTACTTCTTTGCTCCTTTTAACTCAGATATATCATTTGCAAATATTTTCTCCCATTCAGTAGGTTGTCTTTCCATTTTGTTGATAGTTTCCTTTGTTAAAGCCTTTTAGTTTGATGTAGTCTCACTTATGTTTGTCTTTGTTGCCTTTGCTTTTGGTGTCAGATTTGGAAAATCATCACTAAGGCCTACATCAAGGAGATTACCATCTATATTTTTTTCCTAAGAGTTTCATGATTTCAGGTCTTATGTTCAAGACTTTAATCCATTTTGAGTTCAATTTTGTGTATGAGGTAATATAGTGGTCCAATTTTATTCTTTTTCACGTGTCTGACCAGTTTTCTCAACACTATTTATGAAGGGTCTTTTTCCCACTGTATATTCTTGGCTTTTTGTCAAGAATATAAATTCATTTCATGTATATGTGTGGGTTTATTTCTGGGCTCTTTATTCTATGTATCTGTTTTTATGCCAATACTGGTACTATGCTATTTTAATTACTATAGCTTTGAAATATAGTTTGCAATCAGGGAATGTGATGACTTGATCTTTGTTCTTATTTCTCAAGGTCACTTGGGGTATTTGAGATTTTCTGTGGTTCCATACAAAATTTAGGGGTTTTTTTTTCTACTTCTATGAAGAATGCCATTAGAATTTTGATAGGGATTACATTGAATCTGTAGATTGCTTGTGGTAGTATGGACATTTTAACAATATTATTTTTCCAATCCATGAGCACAGACTATTTTCCCATTTATTTGTATGTTCTTTAATTTCTTTCATTGCTGTGTTATAATTTTCAGCATTCATGTTTTTCACCTCCATGGTTAAATATATTCCTAGGTATTTTATTTTCTTAGATGCAATTATAAATGAGATTTGTTGTCTTAATTTATCTTTCTGATAGTTCATTATTAGCATATAAAAATGCAACAGGTTTTTGTGTATTGATTTTGTATCCTGCAATTTTACTTAATTTGTTTATTAGTTCTAGCAGTTTTTTAATAGAGTCAATAGGGTTTTCCATCAAGATTATTTCTATATTTTAAAGGGCTTTTTGGCAGCTTGTTCTTTTTATGAATAAATAGAGACTTTACTAGTAATGTCTAGAGAGGTTAAACTGTGAAAGGTGAGAGTTGAGTGGTAAAGTCATTACACCTAAAATCAAACTAATTAATTCTTCCAACATTTTTAAAATTGCATCTTTAAAACTAGAATTTCATCACGATTTCTCCAAGGCTCATCATTCTTGAAATCAGAACTGGAGCACACACGTAGGAAAGTTATTTAATTCTGTCAGCATGCATTTAACACCTATAACTTGCAGCATATTGTGCAAATGCAAAGAAAACTAGCAGGAATCTGGCCTCCTAGACCTCACAGCCTAAGGAGAAAGTCAGATGTGTAGATAAGAGTGATTTGCAATTATATAGGCCCAGCTGAGTGTGACAGAGGCCAATCACCGGGAATGGTGGTAGAGGAGGACCTGGGCCCAGAACTCTTATTTGGTGGTTTGAGAAAATGATTCCAAAAACTAACATATACATTTTAGCATCTTGTACTTTTTAAATTGGAATATTATTTTTAAATGGCATTTGATTATGATATTTCTGTAAACTGAGAGGATTTATTCAAATTAAATCAATGAATTTTATGTGAAGTTTTCATTATGTGTAAGATGATGCTCTAGATATAAGGGATTACAAAATTAGATAAGATGGTTTCTGACCTTGGGGAGTAGTAAGTTATTTATACCAATAACTCTGTAGAACAAGACATATTAAAATTTTTATGAGAAGAATAAACAAAGCATATGAATAACCACTAACCCAGCAAGGAATTGTATTATAAGTATCACAATTATTATAACATATAACAATAATTATATAACATATAAGTGTTATAATAATTATTAGTGCAGTTATAAAAGTAGGGCATTTGTTATTAACATTATTTTAAAGATTTAGTTGGATTAATGTTCTGAAAGTATTGATATTAGATTTTATGAAGCAGGGTCTTCATGTTTGTTTGAGGTGAGTTCTGCTCACTTAAATATAAAGGTTTTCTTTGTTCCTGGGATCACCAGCTACTAGTTTTGGACACAATGCAGGCAGACCTTGCTGAAAGAAAGAGGCTTAACAGCTAACCAAAAGAGCCTCATCATGTAGGTGTGCTTACAGTTTTTTTATCCCAGGTATTTATTCTAGGTTTAAGGTTTCTCCTGGTGCCAAAATTTATTAGCTCTTATGAAGAGAATATGTCATAGAGAAGGTACTCAAAATGAAAATAATTTTATTAGCATTTTTGCATTTAAGCCAACCCCAACTTGTGAATTTTTAATTACCATACTGGCCATGCCAATTTAAACTTTATAACCCTAAAATTAGTGTCTAAATAGCACAGAAATGTGTTAATATGCACATATTTGTGAAATTCATAAAGAACAAGTAAGCAGAAAATGGATTTTACAGTGAAGGTCAATGTGCACGTAGATTAGGCAATGAAATATTCTGGAGCGGCATTTTATAACTACTATTCCAAATGGGATTTGGGGACGCATAGCCCTTAAAACAATAAAATTCAAATAAAAAGCACCATTAGAATAATTTTGAATGCCTTTAAATAATGGTCTTTTTAATTATATAAAGGCATTAAATAAACCCAGTGTTTTATTATTAGGGACATTGTTAAGACTAAATTTTCACAAACTGAATTTAGTTATCTGTAAAACTTATCTTTTCTAATCATTTAAATGTCTACTCAGAAGTACATATTATGATATATCTAATATAATAGCTATTCACTGAAAGTCCTTTGGAAACAAATGTGTCAGATCTTATTCAGTAATTGTATAATACATTTCAACACTTCACAAAGCAGTATTTATGACTAACATTTACAGATTATTCTTTATATGGATTTTTTCCCCAACTGTATCTTCATCATCTTATTTGCTAGCTTTTCATTGTTTCACATAGTACAAAGTACTCCTTATATGAAAGTTGATAAATAAGTTATTAATATTGTTTTAAATAAATTTATTTTTGCATCGTTGAATGTTCTTTCTCTTTAGAGAGCTTAGAGAGAGCTACCTTTAGAATTTTTTTTCATTTAGCTTGTTTTCATTTAGTATGTTCTCAAATAAGAAAATTAAGCCCTCTTGCTTTTATAAATAGCTATCTAGCATCAATTCTGAATTATTTTTTTGTTCATTAAAGAATATCCAGATGGAAATGCTATAAAAATCATTGTCATGGTTTGCCTTGGAGTTTAGAAAATATTGCTATATGTAGTATATGCTACATTTTTTAACCTATAGGCTACCATAAAAATTAATGAGATGATTTTATTGTCTAGGTTTATTTTATTATTGACTTTTTTTACATTATCTGAGCTTATGCTCCAAAAATGTGACAGGACTGGAACTAGGGTGAGGGACTGAGGCATTTACCTCAGGCTCAAAATTCAAGAGGGTACCAAATAACTCAGTAATCAACATTTTAAAAATATTTTGTTTTTAAAAGATATTTTAAAATACATATAAACAAGATGTTTTTAAAATAAAAATTAAGGCCAAGAACTCTAGCCATTTTGGCTCAGTAGATAGAGCATCAGCCTGCGGATTGAAGGGTCCCAGGTTTGATTCTGGACAAGGGCATATGCCTGGGTTTCAGGCTCCATCCCCAGTAGGGCTTGTGCAGGAGGCAGCTGATCAATGATTCTCCCTCATCATTGATGTTTCTATCTCTCTCTCTCCCTTCCTCTCTCAAATAAATAAAAATATATTTGATTTCAAGAAATGCGATAAATCTAAATCAAGATCAAGAGATCTGTGTCCTGTCATGTTTGTGGACTATTATCTGTTTGATTACATGGTGAAACGAACAAGTAAGGAAAGAGAGAATCTTGTTTTCTTCATTGGTTTAAGGATAAAATGGATCTAAACTTAATATCTCCATTTCATAGGATCATTAGATTAATAGTATTTTAATCAAAATGACAATTTTAGTGAATAGTAACTATTACTTTCTGATCATCTACATTTACTGTATGTAACTCATGTATGGGTATATAACATGTAACTCATATCCTCATTTTACAAATTTCCCTAATTGTTTCATTTATGGAAATTTTTTCTGATCCAGGTTCCAATTCAGGGTCATGCTATGCTTTTAGTGCACTCTATCTGGTATCTACTATTATGAAACAATACCCAAGTTTGTCTTTTATATAGTTAACATTTTTTAAGAATATAGGTCAATATTTTGTAGATTATTCTTCACCTGGGTTTTTCTGATATCTCCTTTTTATTGGGGTCAGGTGTGCTTTTGGTATAGGAACACTACAGAGGCAATATTATATTACATCAGGATGAACATGTCAGTTTCTCCCATCATTGGTGATGATAACTTTATTTTAAAAAGTATAACATTTGTTCACTAAAATACTACTCTCTTTTTTTTCTCATGAATATTTGTGGGGAAGATACTTTGATACAATGTAATTATCTTATTGCTTTTTAAACTTTTGCTTAAAATGGACGCAAAACTCTGGGGAGGGAGGGCATGTATAGGAGTGGGGGGTGGGGGGTTGGTAAGATATGTACACATATAATACCTTAATAAAAAAAATGGGGGGGGGAACCTTTCGCTTAATAATTTTAGTATCCATTGATGATTTTATTTGAATCAGTTATTATTATGAAGGTTGCAAAATGGTAATTTTCTAACTCTTAATTTCATCTACATTATTGGTTATCAATCTCTGCAAGAAAGAACTTTCTCTTGTCCTTATTTATTTGCTATTCACTTGCCTACTACCAGTTTGGACTGTGGATTCTTCTGCCAGTCTATGGTTTATGATACATTCTCCCATCTTCCATTTTGATGCTGCAGTTTTCCCATTTTTGCTCAGAGGGATCCCTTCCAGTGTCTCCTCTGTCATTTTTAAGTAATGCCTTCACTATGTGAGGGCTCCTTTATTTTTTTGGCAGAACAAGAAGTTATAGTTCATCTTGTTCTTTGCCTGCCCTAGTTTTCAGCCATTTCACCAAGGTGGTCTGGTTCCCTTTCCTGAACATTTATATTTGAAAAAAAACAACAAAATCCGAGTGCTAAATATGCTTGTCTACTAGGAAGTTGTTGCTTCTGAGCATACAATAAAATGTGCTCTTTCAAGCACATAGTTCAGTGAGTTCTGACAGATTTATATGCCCATGGTCAGTGCTCAATCTTCATTGTATTTGATCTATTAGCAGCATTTGAGACTGAGGGTCACAACTTTCTCCTCACCATATGTCTTCACTAGCCTCCCAAACAGTGATACTCTCCTGGTTGTCTTCCAACCCCCTGGGTACTCCTTCTGTCTCTTTTGATCTTTCCTACTCTTCTCGGACCCATTAAAGTTGATGTACTGCAGAGCTCAGGCTTGGATGCTTTTCTCGTCTGAATCCACACGTATTCCCTAGGTAATCTCATCTGACAACTCCTAAATTTGTGTTTTTAACTCAGTCTTCTCCCCTAAGCTCTGGGTTTTATATCCGCTTATTTCTATTATTTCATATGTGTGGGGGTTTTTTTATTTATTTCAGAGAGAGGAAGGGAGAGAGAGAGAGATAGAAACATCAATAATGAGAGAGAATCATTGATTCTATCTGCCTCCTATATGCCCCCTACTGGGAATTGAACCCACAACCCGGGCATATACCCTGACCCGGATTCAAACCATGACCTCCTGATTCATAGGTTGACCCTCAACCCGTTGAGCCATGCTGGCCGAGCTCAAAATATTTTTTAAATAAGTGAATCACCTACTTTATCTTGTACTTTGACTTGATAAACTGATTCAAATGAGTAAGAACTCACTAGTAGAATTGATTATATAATCCACTTTTAATATTGAAATGTGCCTAAACACCCAACTTTTATTCATATTCCTCTTATCTCTATTTGTACTTGTTTGCCTCTTTCCATAGATAAAATCTAGATTCATTTTAAAATAAAATAAAAATTTAATTGGGCAGCATCTCCAGAGAACAGTAGGTTTTGTCTGCCTTGAATTATGCCTGAGCATGCATAAGACAACCTAAGTAACAAGCGGATGTCAGTCACTCACTCACTGTCAGTGGGGAGTGCCACGTTGCTAAGGAGCCCCTGACCACTGTTTCCGCTGCCTCCGGCATCCACTGTGATTTTGAGCTCCACAGAGGGAAAGGGCAGATGGGAGCAGGCAGGAGAGAAACCAAAGTTCTTTATATACTAAACTGTTCAATTGACTCCAGATCCAAAATTGGCAGCAGATGTCTCTTACGTGGCCCCTAGAGTGACTCACAGCATTTCAGCTGAGACAAGACATACCTTGACAGGCATTCAAATAATGTGCTTGGGGTATTTCTGGACAATCACCACGATGTCAACAGTCAAGTTTTGAAAGGTATATGTGAATGAGTATCAAAATATCTCTCTTGACAGGACCAGACTCTCACGGCCACCAGCACAAGAGGCTATGCTCCATTAGAAAACAAACACCTTATAATTACAACCAATGGACACAAAACTCTGGGGAGGGAGGGCATGTACGAGAGGGGGGGCAATGGTAATATATGTACACAGATAATCATTTAATTTAAAAAAATGGAAGGGAAAAAAATAAAACAAATGCTTCATGTCAGGAGAAGGAAGGTGGCTTTTAGGCTGAAATTACTCATGCCTTTGCCACTGATGTTCTTGGAACATTAGAAAACACTTCTTCTTGTCTAAGTTAGTGTATTCTCAATCCTTCTACTTCAAGTACAGGATTTTATCAGACTAGAATGAGTATAGAATGAGCACCCAATCTAAATTTTAGAACATTGGTTCTAATGCAGCAGAAAAAAAGAAAAGGCTTAACTGTTCCTTTAAATGCATGCAGAAGTATGTGAATTTTTCTTACTAAGCATATCATTAATAAGAAAATGCAGCTTTTAATTCATACACTTTGTCTTCCAAAATTATATTCTAAAATATCTCAGCTTTTTAAAAAATTTTAAATGTATTGGTTTTTAGTGAGAGGGGAAGGAAGGGGGAGGAGAGAGAGAGAAAGAGAAAGATTGATTGGTTGGTCCACTTGTGTATGCATTCACTGGTTGATATGTGCCCTGACCAGGTACCCAACCTGCAGTCTTGGCGTATGGAGATGATGCTTTAATCCACTGAGCTACCTGGCCAGAGCTAAAAATATTTCAGTATTTTAATAAATGTAATATATAAGAAATGTTATTTTTGTTCTATATTTTCAAATATAGAATTAAATAGACTATATTTAAGAAAGCATTGAGAGCATCTTTATAAAAGAATATATTTTTTATTTTTATGTATGTCCCCTACTGGGGATCGAGCCCACAACCCATCCATGTGCCCTGACCGGGAATCAAACCGTGACTTCTTGGGTCAGCGGTCGATGCTCAACCACTGAGCCACACCACCTGTGCTTGAGATCATCTTTAATACATCTCTCTTTTATAACCCATAGTGGGGAAAATGGGCCTTATAAATATCTAATTTCTGAATTTGATTACTCTCTACAGATACAACACACTCAGGGGAAATTGGCACCAAGAAAAAGGTGAAAAGACTGTTAAGCTTTCAAAGATACTTCCATGCATCAAGGCTGCTGCGTGGAATTATCCCACAGGCCCCTCTCCACCTGCTGGATGAAGACTACCTTGGACAAGCAAGGGTGAGTAGCTACCCCCGTGCCACCCCACCACAGCCAGGGGCCGAGAGCATGTGCCACTACTGGTAGTAGAGTTGAGTCCTGCTTCTGACACTGAGATGCTCTGTGGCTTTGACTGTTTACTCAACATATCTGGACTTTTTCCTCTATTATAAAATAAAGTTAATGGAAATACACACCTCATGTTTACATGCTAAGTGTATTCATACCTAGTTATTTTTATTTTATAAATGGGTAAAACATATTTAACCCATTGAATTATCTCATTGTAATAGCTAGTGTGAAATTAACCCAATGATTACCAACTCTTAATTCCATTTTAAGCTAGCAATATGGTGCATTATCTTTTTCACAATTTTTAATTCATCCAAACAATTGTTACTAAGTTTACAATTATGTTTGCCATTCATTGGTCCAACTGAGGGTGGGAACTAATGTGTGACAATCTAAACAAAAGCTTGCAGGCTACCTCTAACCCAAACTGCCTAAGGAATTTAGAATTTAGAAATAAACTGCCTCAGTTTAAACGGAAGTCAAAGGTAGTATCTTACAGTTTACATGCTAAGTAATATTATGCTACATATATACTACTGAGAAATAAGTAGCAAGTAATATCAGAACTAATTCCCAATATTGGGTCTATAAAAGAGAAGGGGTGGGGGACCACTCTCTCTAACAACCCAAGGCCTGAATTAAGCGAATTGGTTTGTTTGTTGTTCCGTTTGTTTGGTAAAAGGAGAATAAGACTAAGCTCTCAGCACCCGAGTCTCAGTGACAGACACACTCAGTGGTGCCTCCCCTCTAAGCAGCCATCTCTCAAGAGAGGTGACACTGAGATACAGAAAGAACAGTGGGCCAGAAGTCAGGGTATCAGCACCAAGACCTGGCTTGGCCCTTAGATTTGTATGACTTGGGTAAAATGCTCACTCCATCTAGATCTCACAAACAGCCTCTTAACCCTTCATTTTCCTAATGTTGTTGTGAAAGTCTTTGTGAGCCATGATGAGGCCTTTGGACTTTTCACAAGGTACAAGGAAGCCACTCAGGGGCAGGTAGGGGAGCACGAGCTGATCCTGACCAGAGCCATGGCTGTGAGAGGAGAGGAAGGAAGGCACCACAGTGAGGAGAGAATCAGCATCTGGAACCTTGTATCTGAGAGTTTCTAAGCACTGGGCTATTTTAAAAAGAAAAATAGGATAATACACCTGTTGAAAGTTGGTCTTTACCCCAATATTTTCCATTGCTCGCTCTTCCATTTTCTGTTACAGTGGTTCATTTCACATTGAGTCCCACACTGAGCAGAGTAATGTGCTCAGCCACTATTTTGACTTCATTTTATTAAAATTAGTTGTAAACCTGCCTTAAGTGAATAATAGTTTACCATGTAGAGACGTCACTTAACTATAGTTTTAACAGACATCCAACATGGGTGTGCTTGCTATGTATAAGAACTGTTCTAAGCCCTTAAGTTCCAGGCATTTACGTTTACACATGGTACCTTATTTAATCCTTACAAAAACCCTCTGAAGTAATATTGTCAGCCACGTTTTTCAAATTCAGGTACTGAAGTACAGAGAAGGAACCTGCCCACAGTTCCACAGCCAGTAAGAGACATGGTTGACATCAGATCAGGCAGACTGGTCCCTGAGCCTGTCCCTTTAACACTATCGTGATTAGCCAGTAGAGTAAGATTTATTTTACCACAAACCAGTTGTACATTGATAGTAGAATGCTACTATATTTTCAATCTTAATTGTTTAATCCACTGTGTCTCAAAGTGAATATTTGAGTCTCCAATGTGATTCATTTGAGTGGTTTTTTTGTTTGCCTTTCAGCATATGCTCTCCAAAGTGGGAATGTGGGATTTTGACATTTTCTTGTTTGATCGCTTGACAAATGGTAAGTCACCCGAAAGAATTCACACTAAAATATACGCCATAAATACATTGTATTTAATGCCAACTTTCCTATGCCCCACCATCTACCAAACTTGTGGTTTGTCATTGCAACTTGTTTTCTCGTCATTCTATTACTTGACAAACAACATATAGTGGAAAGAGTACAGCCTCAGACCATAAAACTGAGCTTTACACCGTGGAAAGCTCACTAGGCCACATAGGGATGGATTCCATCATTTTTTATCTCCCTTTGCTCAAATCATCTGAGAAATTGGTGCCAGTTAATGAAATTAACTGTGAACCAAAGAACATGTTCAATGGTACTTATTCAAAAGAGATTATACTAATGACTCATGGACATATGAAAAGAGCACATCTCAATTAGCGGTTTGGTAAGATGCCACAGCTCTTTCGAAGGAGAATTCAAAGAACCACACATATATAAGCAGTAAGAAACACATGAATTTATAAATAGCTGTAAAACTGGGAGGAGGAAATTAATTATATTTCTGTCTGAATGATTTCGTTTGCATGTAAATTGACAAGAGTTGCTTGAAATACTATCAGTTACCTACAACGTGTTAGTTGTGAAATAGCCCAAAAACAATGAAAGTTGCAGAAACACTTAGAATGAGGTACCTTGGAAGAGTATTCTTAGGCAACACATAGTTTTTATTTAAGATGTCCAGTCATATTCTTGGCCCATTTCACAGTCTTTCATACACTCTAGGGTACTTTTAAAATTCAAAATCATGATTCTTTAATAAATAATATTCCTTGAGTATTTACATGTTATTGTAGCTCCAAATTTGCATCTTTGCCAGCCTGAATTATAAAATGTCTCAAGGTTAAGTATGATCTTGATTGATACCTAAGAAGGCCAATTCCTTATATAACTCCTTATAACCCTTAATATTGCTAATAATTCATTGCCTTTGGTGTAGGGAGATGATCTGAACTAATTTTCTTTGTACAATAAGAGAAACTTAAGACCAGATCATAGTAATGATATCCTTTATGCTTGAATAATTTCAAGTTTAAAGAGGAAAATAAATGATCCTATTAGAGACCTTTCATCACAGAAACTGTGGGTCCTATTGTCAATCTTGATTATTTAATGGTAATGAAAACGAGTTAAAACTGGTGACTGTTTTCCTCCAGGAAACAGCCTGGTAACACTGCTGTGCCACCTCTTCAATACCCATGGACTCATTCACCATTTCAAGTTAGATATGGTGACCTTACACAGGTTTTTAGGTAAGTCTCTTTTTTCTTTCATATTCCTACCTCCTTCCCCATGAATAATGGCAGTCCACAATAAACTTACAGGAACCCTAGCATGGCAGATGAAGACCTCAAATTAATCTCAAATTATCTCATCTTAATTTTAAAGTGTGGTTTACCCATTTAAATCACTGGGGGGGGGGGGGGGAATGTTTATTTGGTTAGTTATGTTTACAGTAGATAAAGGCTATACAGAGAAAAACAACCAGAACAGGTACCTGTCGAAGAAGTTACTGATCTATTCACATATCAACAAAATTCTAGTAAGATATGCCTCAAAGAATCACAATCCAGACACGAGTTGTTGACTATCTTCAATAGACATTTTTTTTCTTTAGTAATAAGAACTACCATTTATGTAGTGGTATGTTACTTTTAATCATTTCAACAACCCGGCAAGTTGGGCATTATCACCACCACGTGGCCCACAGTTAAGGAGATGTACAAAGTAGTCTTGTACCTTGCTCAAGGTCAACAGCTTATAATTGGCAGAGCTGCAATCTACATCCAGGCTCTCTGACTGAAAAGACCACCATCTTTCCCCTTAACTCCACCACCACTCTCTGTCCAAAACAGCCGCAGTTCTTATTTGACTTTACGTGCATGCATCCTTATTTATCGGCCAGTGAATTATCTAGGGCACATTTTTAATCACCACATAACTTTCTGCTGCCACTTAGCATGTTTCTGGCTTCTGTGCTTTGAATTTGAAAGCTGACTTGATGCCATCAAGAGTAAAATAACAGTGACAATGATAGCAACAGTAGCAGCAACCAGGCTTATCTGGCGCTTACATATGCTGGGAACTCGTCTAAGGACTTGCATGTATTAACACTTGAAGTCCTTCCCATAGCCCTTTGAGATTGGAGCTATTGTTACCCCCATTCTATAGAGAAGGAAACTGAGGATCCTTGTGGTTAAGTAACTTGCCTGATACAAATAGTAATGATAGGGGCAGAATTCAAATATAAGTGTAAAATAAGCCCGCTGGATAAAAGGCATACGTGGCACCACAGAAATTTTTGAAATCAGCCACAACATGAATCAGTTTCAGAAATACAAATAAACTCAATTGAAATTAGATTGCTTGAGCAAAGTAATGGCCATGAATAAGGCCAAATAGTTTTGATCTGTTTAGAGAAGGAGAATACAGACACTTTGGACATGTGTGTGCACCCAGAGGACATGTGAAAAATGCAAAGACTTGATGACAAAAATAACACCAGAATCCAGAGCCAAACTCACAGCATGGGCTGACAAAATATGATGACCACACTTGCAAACCTGGACATTCTATACACACTGACTCTATTGCATCCTCAGCATTGCCTTGGTCATTAGCTGAAGCAGGATAGTGGCTTCTCTAAATTGCAAATTAAAATTGCCTTGCTTGTGTCTCTACTTGAGTCCTCAGTAGGATCAACATAGTACATTGAAAGTCTGCCTAAAGAAGCCTCAGATTTGCAAAGGTGACTATTTATCATTCAAGTGGTAGATCCATCTCTAGATCTCAGGAGTCTGATGCTACCTACTAGAGCTGTTTACAAGGAAGCCTCTTTTATGGCATATTATTCATAAATGGCAGCAAAATTAAATAATTAAACTACAGTGTGAAGTAAAGCTGTCCGTTTCCTACATATTTATTTTTCCTATGAATGAAAGCCTTCATGAATGCCAGAGAGGGGTGATTAATGAAGGTGGTGAGGATTCCCAAGGGCCTCACAAATCCTTTTAACCTTCCCCCATCTGCCTTCCCCCTTCTCGCCACTAAAAGCAGCTCAGTAGAACTGTGAAACTCCCAAGCCGTGTTCATTTTTTAAAAAATCCCTCGGGGGCACATTTTGGACACACTAATATTTTAAGCAAAAGGGACTCTCAATAAATCTGAAGTCTTCCTGTTTGGGTTTCCAATGACTGAGTTATCTGTTTACCTCCTAGTCATGGTTCAAGAAGACTACCACAGCCAAAACCCGTATCACAATGCTGTCCACGCAGCCGATGTCACCCAGGCCATGCACTGCTACCTGAAGGAGCCAAAGGTAAGGCCAGACCCGCTGCCTCCTCGGCCATCTGGAAATGCCAAGTAAACTACTTGCTGGGTTCTGAATCACCCAACATATCAGAATAACTGCTATGGGCCATTTATAACACAAATACAAATTGTTTATATTCCAGTTCCAATATCAGCTCTGAAAATCACGCAATACTCATGGAAGAGGATGTAAATTTTCTGATGTTCCCTTTCATAACTTGTATGAAAGTCTGCATTAGGACAAAAAAAATCCTTCCCATGAGAGTCTGCATCTTATATATCTTCAACACTCCCAGAAAATAGCTGTTTTGCCTTGAATCTTTGCTACAAATGGTACAAGCACTGGCAATTTCTGGGAAAGGTTTCCAACCTCATGCTTATTGATGGACAAATAGAATCAAAACTCCCCAAAGTTCAAACTCCACTTCCTACTAAGGCAACTGAATATCCTGATTCAGGCCCAAGAAAATGAGTGAATGTCACAGACCTCTTAGCAAGCATGCTCTGATGTGATCAACCAATCCAAAATTTAAAACATGATAATAGTGCTTGTTACTAAAACCCGAGTCATTTCTTAGCTGTATAAAGTTGGTATAACATAGAGGATGAATTTTCTTAAGGTTTTTTAAAATAAAATCCCAGTCCAAAACTCTGTTCAGTTCAATCAGTTTTAACATCAACCACCAACTATGCAGACGCCAGACAAACACTCCCAAGACAAAACTGGGTAGATGCCTTATCGGTATAAAATAGCCTAAAGACATTAAAGGCTTTCTTTTTTAATCTCTAGGTAGGCTGAAAGTTATATATTTAAAGTTAGTATTAGGTTCCCATTCCCCTGCTTGTTTTTCTAGCTAACTGAGAGAGAGATTCTCACACACCCACACACTCCACTATTACACATTGAATAAATGTGCAAATTTTGCAATTCATTTTTTAATATGTTTTTATTGATTTCAGAAAGAGGAAGGGAGGGGGAAAGAGAGAAACACTGATGAGAGAAAAGCATTGATTGGCTGCCTCCTGCAAATTCCCTACTGGAGATCGAGCCCACAACCCAGGCATGTGCCCTAAGCAGGAATCAAACCTCCTGGTGCATGGAACAATGTCCAACCAATTGAGCCACATGGGCTGGGCATTCAGCCCACACTGAATTTCATATTCAAAGGATGGCAATGATATAGTGGATGGTTGAAATATGCAACTTATTTTTTGTGTGTGTGTCCATCATTTTTGTTTTAACAATTCACTTCCTTTGTAGTTTTCTCTGGAGCAAGGCTGCTTGCAGGCTCTGACTTCTCCCTTCCCACAGACAGGCAACAACTGCAACAACAAAGGGAAACAGAGTGGCAGTGGGAAATGGAGGGAGGGTACCTGAATGCTCTACACAATTTGACTTGCTCAGTTAGTTTCCTCACAGTCCTTCCTTTTCCTTGCAATTCCATGTGACTCTCACCTCACGGACTGCTTCAGAGGGTAAAAGTCTGGAGGATGAAAGACCTGGACAATTTTGAGATGCTTTATGCAGTATGAGTTAGCCAAAATAAATGGTAACCTGTTTGTGAAAACATACCCTTTGACCTCCCAATTTGACTTTTTTTTAACAGCTCGCCAGCTTCCTCACGCCTCTGGACATCATGCTTGGACTGTTGGCTGCAGCAGCCCACGATGTTGACCACCCAGGGGTGAACCAGCCGTTTTTGATCAAAACTAACCACCACCTTGCCAACCTATATCAGGTAAGAGAGCTCAACACTGGACCAGGCACAGAATGGCCAACTGCCTTAGACAAGACCCAGTCCTGGAGCCTGCATCTCACCCTTGGAGATGGCTTCATTCAGGGTCAGCCACAACGATGACCACAGCCAAAGAGCATGCATGGGTTTGGAATAGGTCCAGGATATCCCCTTTTAATTTCAACTAGTTAAAAGGATCAAATTAGTTTACAAGGATATACAAGGAATTCAATTTGCTCTGAAGCAGATTTGAAATTATGAGAAGTCAAGCAGGATCCCTACTCTCTGGTGGTCTGAGAATATCTGTGTCCCTGGGAATTATCTCATATACCATGGCCAGTTGAAGCTAGCGCTTGTAGGACTTCTATAAATGATACTGCTCAGGTGCAACCCTAATTCAGACTTACGTTTCTAGGGCCATTTCTGTTTTTTATAGGCCTCTGAGTTAGAAGTATTTTATCAAAGACAATAGACATTGTTTAAAAACAATAATTCAGCAGCATGAGAAGATTGGCCAGGAGAATTTTCACCCATGATATTGTTTCACATATTAAGCCATATGTCATCAATGAATTATCCCCATAATTTTCAACAGGATTCTTTGGAGACCTTTGGTTGTCATTCACAAAATTATTACATACAATAAAAATTATTGATCTCAATTTTAGTAGAGCTTTTGAAAAAAAAATTCGTGCTGAAAGAATTCCTGGCAGATCCCTCCCATAAAACAGCTTCCTTCTACAAGATATTGCAGTTTAAGAATTCATTTATTTCCAACAAAGCACAATTGGCACATTTTCAAAAGCCTTACTCCATCCAGTTGATTCGCTTTGGACATAAGGAGAAACTGGCATTCCAAGGTTCCACCTGGTATGTATTTCAGCACTGGGCTTCCCTGGGCTGTCAGCCAGCACCCAGACCTGGGCTAGATATGGTCATATAGAGGGGACAGGATAATAGAAATAAGACAGTCTTTTGATGATAAACTAAAAAATTAAAAGAAAAGAAAGAAAGGGAGGGAGAGAGGAAGGAAGGAAGAAAGAGAAATCAATCCATGTAATTGGCTACTTAATCTATTCCCAAATAATCTAAATGCTTCTATAATTCTAATTTCTCATCATCAAGTAAATTATATCAATGGGAATTTGAGAGTATTATTGCTATTGGGTAATTTATACATAAAAATTAGATTCATCATACTGTACTTTGGCATATAGTAACTATATATAAAGCACATAATGAATTCACATTTAGATAGAATTCAGAAATATACCAGACATTAAAGACATAAAAAACAAGAACCTAAGTATAGAATTTCATCAATAATGAAGAATGCATGGTATAAACTGGGCCTTAAAGCATGTATAACATTTTGAGTAACATTTTGGAGGTCATGAGAGACAGCAAAGTCTGGTGTACTTTTGTGATTAAAGCCCACAACTCCATAATAACTGAAAATGGGCTGTCCCCATGGCCTTTAGCTGAGCATTGCCCTGCCATGAACACACCCTACTCTCAGATCAGCATCTGATAAATTCCCTGTAGATTAGCTGTACCGAATAGGACCTGGGTCAGAAAATCCCCGCACTGCGCAGGCTATAGATGAGGAACTGGCATGAGTCTCCGGGTTTTCAATTTCAAGAGGAAAAATCATGGTACATAACATATAAGCTGAGTGAGACCATTAACAACACATGATATTTTTTTAAATGTTAAAACTATAGCTTTTTAACCTACCAATGGTCGGTTGGTTGAAACAGAATGAACTTTTAGGAAGTTACATGCAGATTTTGAGTATGTATCTATGCATATTTTTTTAGGGAGAGGACCCATCACTAAGACTCATATTTTAAAATGAATTAGGGATTCAGAAAATATTAAGAACCACGGTAATGAGGGGAAATATACTTATGGACACACACTGCATATATTATACAATATACTGTGAAATTATACAGGAACATGCACTCCCATTTGGTTAACAAAAATACAAAAGAGAGGATGTGCTAGGAATTGTGTGCCTTTGAGAACACCCTGTGCGTGATTACTACAATCCAGATTTACTGTAAATGAGATAAAATGAAAGGACTTCCTCTCCCTCCTTTTGTTGGCTATGTTCTTTTAGTTCGGATACCTAAGATTGTTACATAATGCCTCGCCTGTGCTTACGCCCTGAGACAAAGAGAGAGCCAGGGCAGCTGGGTCAAGGGGCTCTCTCCCGTTGTCAGTGTCTGGGCTGGACTCACCAGCTGAACTTTCAACCCAAATTCAACATGAAGGCCATCAAGGCACTTCCACTTGGCACCTCTCTCCTCAGAGTGGAAACCGTGCAGGTGTCCATGGTGGACTGAGAGGGAAAGAGCATGTGAAAGCTAGGACCCATAATTTATCTTCTGTCCCTGTACCCTGCAACCCCACACATTGGGCAAAGTAAGCATTACATCAGATATGGTATTATTACAATTGCAAAAGAAATCACTTTCAGTTTCATTTAAAATTGAATTCCCTTTGGTGGGGTCCAACTATGTATGAACTGGAGACAGAGCAACCTAATAAATAAAATAATAACTAGTTGCACCATAAAACGTCATATTTGTTACATTTTATACTGTCTAGCAGAAATTTATAATCCTTTCCTTAGTCACTTATCACACACACTTAAAGGAGGTCAGCATTTTTTAACCACTTTTGATTATGTTGATGACTCTGAACCATAAATATGGAGCTGGCAGAACCAGAAGTGTTCCTTCCACCTGGTCCTATGGCCTCTTCTCAAACAAGCAACCGCAAAGGTGATGTGTAACCTCACGCTTCCTGCGGTAGCAAATGTGTTTGGGCAAGTGTTGTGAAAATATTAAGAAGGAGGCTCAAATTTGATTTTCTGCTTGACGAAGTTTCTGCTGTTCATGATGAGGTGGCTGGTGTGTGGCATGGCCGTGGCCCTGATCCAAACACGGGCCTGCCCCGTGGACAACAGTGGACGCCCAGGCTCCGTGCTCCCAGAGCGGTGGCTTGGGCAGGTGTAGGTCGGACAAAAGAGCGATATCTTCTAGCAGACAGTAAACGTAGCAGTGCAGTAGTTTCTCCAAAGGCGAAGGTCTTGTTCCTCTGAGGCCTCCTGGGCTGGGACTCGTGCAGTGATACCAAGGAGACCACTTGGCTTGTTAAGGGAGAGCTCAGCCACTTCATTATCTCCTAGAGTCTTGCTTCTGTTTCATGAGCAATTAAAAAGGAAAACAGACTATGTTCATGTTGTTTTTCTTCCCGTATCCTCTGGTTTAAAAGAGTAATTAACTCTGACTCCTGTTGAACACCAGACTCGGTTTAGCAACATCATCCTGAGTATTTTAATCAAAGAAAGGGTCCAATAAATGGCCTTGGAGTCAGGGGGAGATGGGAGGAAGGGGGGAAGGAGACGGGGGGGGGGGGCAGGGAAGGGACCAACAGTTTCAAGTCACCTGGTACAATAGCAAACCTGCTCTGCCAGATTTCCTTTGACAAATAGAAATTAAATTTGATTCAATTTTAAAACCTGTATTGGTGGTTTACTAAATGCCAGCTGCCAGCTGTGTTATTATTGGGGAACAAAAGGGTTGTTTTGTTCTTAGAATAGATAGCGCTTAAAAGTTCAGACACAGCCAAGACCGATTTTGCTCAGTGGATAGAGCATTGGCCTGAGGACTGGAAGGTCCCAGGTTCGATTCCAGTCAAGGGCATGTACCTTGGTGGTGGGCACATCCCCAGTAGGGGGTGTGCAAGAGGCAGCTGGTCGATGATTCTCTCATCGATGTTTCTAACTCTCTATCCCTCTCTCTTCCTCTCTGTAAAAAATCAATAAAATATTTTTTTAAAGTTCAGACACAAAAAAAAATAAAAGTTTTGCTGTAGGGGATTTAAGGGTTTTATTTATTCCAAATTAAAATTCTAATAGGTTTTGTGACACAAGGGTGATTATTTACTGTTTCAGCTTTAAAGTCAAGATTATTCTGAAAACTACAAATATGAAGAGTTTGCAACACTAGAGCAAACTGTCCCTGGAATAATGTGAAATTGCTGAGGGGATGCTCTTACAGGTAGACAGAGGTGGTACCCTAGGTGGGAGTCCAAAACAGTTCCAGATTTCAGCAGAATGGTATCATTACATCCTACGCTCAGGTATCCATGAGCATTTCTGATAATTTTCTTCTTTTATTCAAATCTACCTTGTACTGATATTGTTCTCTGAGCCACTGTGAAAGCAGGTGAGCCTCCAGGAGCAGAACCACCTGCCTGTGAGCAGGAGACAGGTCACTGTCTGTTCCCTGTGAGACACCTGTACGATCCAACCTGCTCACCCCAACTCTCCCCTAGTCCAGGACACCCCACATCATTGTCTTGTCTACATCCAGGCTGGCCTGGCTTCAACTTTTCCTTGGCTGAAGCTCAAATCTGACCCATGGATGCCCACTTAAAATCCCACTGCCCTCAGGATTAAGTCTAAATGTCGGCACAATTCACAGATCCTGTTTTGACCTGACCCTGTTATACTTTCCAGCTTCCCTTGCCATCATTAATCAACTACGCCTCTGTGCCTCATTCCATCTGAACTTCTCTCCAGGCCCCGAACCTACCACCCACCCCCTTTTTCATTCAACAAATGTTCATTGAGTGCTTACCACATGCCAGGTGCTGGGAACACAGGGGATGAACAGAACAGATAAAAATCCCTGATTCCCACTAGGGGAAACAGAAAATAGCTAAGTAGCCGAAACTGGTTTGGCTCAGTGGATAGAGCGTCGGTCTGCGGACTGAAAGGTCTCGGGTTCGATTCTGGTCAAGGGCATGTACATTGGTTGCGGGCACATCCCCAGTAGGGGGTGTGCAAGAGGCAGCTGGTCGATGTTTCTCTCTCATCGACCTTTCTAGCTCTCTATTCCTCTCCCTTTCTGTAGAAAATCAATAAAATATATTTTTTTAAAAAGAAAATAGCTAAGTAAAATATGTAGTATATTAGATAGGGTTTCTCTTACAGTTCCTCAACATGTGCTCTTCCTTCTGCCTGTTTTAATGAAATATATTCCTTCTCTGTGGCCTGAACTCTTTGCTCTCTAACTCACTTTTTCCTTCTATCTCAACGTGGACATATGTTTCTCCTGAAATATATTTCTTTCTACGTCCATCTTCCATGTCCCTCGTATATAATCTCACAGGCCTCTACTTCTTCCTTTGTCACAGTGTTTTCTCTCAGACCTGCCACTGTCTGACTTGATATGCACATCCCCTTAGTCTACAAGCTCCTGGACACCCCTTACCCCTGCTGTGTCCTCAGCATCTAGCAGGTTTCTGGTGTCCAGTGAACACTGTTGGGCAGTGGGAGGTTCGTTGGGTGAGTAAGTAGGTGGGTTAGATGGATGGACCCATGAACACACTGGACATAGGCAGCAAGAAAGACAGAACCTGAGTAACACTGAGAGATCGGGACTATTGGCAACAGCGAGGACACACAGAGACCAGAATGAAAACCTGACAGGCAAAGGTCCTAGCACGCAGATCAGGGAGACCACCAAGCCAAGGCATGCACCCCACTGTCCACTTAGTAGCTGCTCCTGCTGCTTGTAACATTCTTGCTACCCTACAGCAAGGTCCAGCAAAGAATGAGAAGCATTGATTGAAAACTTCTTTATAATTATTTTCTTACTTTATATCTTATTAACGCCCCATGCATGAAATTCGTACAAGAGTAGGCTTTCCTGCCGAAACCGGTTTGGCTCAGTGGATAGAGCGTCGGTCTGCGGACTGAAAGGTCCCAGGTTCGATTCCGGTTAAGGGCATGTACCTTGGCTGCGGGCACATCCCCGGTAGGGGGTGTGCAAGAGGCAGCTGATCGATGTTTCTCTCTCATCGACGTTTCTAGCTCTCTATCTCTCTCCCTTCCTATCTGTAAAATATCAATAAAAAATATTTTAAAAAAAAAAAAAAAAAGAGTAGGCTTTCCTTCCCCCAGCTGCCAGCACCGGCTCCCCTCTGGCACCCAGCACCCAGGCTTCCCTCCAGCCCCAGCTTCATCCAGAAGAACATCAGGTCTAATTAGCATATTACCCGGTTATTATTATAGATCATTGACAAATCTACCTGATGTATGTTATTTCTGGAGTCATTTACCTGTTCCTAATTGTCTATGAATGAGTAGTAGGAGAGTGCTTATTGCTATAATTTTTAAATCTCTTAGACTTTTACTTAAGTCTAAGGATTTCATAACAAAAGATCCCAAGTCTGGCTTCTATCAGCTATTGACCAAAGTCTTAACAGGACTCTTTTTCTTTTAGCAGTTACTTAAACTTTTGCAGCTACTGGACTTTCAGGTTTCGGAAATTATTTATTCAGTCTCCACTCAACAAATATTTGCTTTTTAAATGGCACTGTGCCACATGCTGGCACAAAGATGAATAAGATATGCTCCCTGCTCTCCATGGCAATTATGTATGGCAGCCAGTCTGGACAAGGCGTGTGTGCCCGTGGGGATGCTCGAAGACTTCCTCAGGGGCCATGGGCATGAATAGCGCTAACAGAACCTGTTTTCAGGTCCTTACACTGCCCTGCCAGGAATGTACTTGCAGGCCAGTCATGCCAGTCCTACTTTTCCATCCTTCCCCAATCACCCTGTCCCCACTTCACGAGACAAAGCTCTTACCCATGGTGAGTGTTGCATATTGCTCCAGTTGTGCCAATATCACATACTACCTCCATGTGAAAAAAAAAATGAAGGAACAATGACAATATTAAAGGAAGTCTCCTATGACTGAAGTACTATAACTCTCCCAAACTTCTCTAATACATTTTTATTCTTACGCAAATTATTTTTTCACATTTGTAATATAAGTGTATTTTGGTCAGTTAGTTACAAATAATTACTGTATTATTAAATGCAAACTGGAAAAACATTTGCTACTTAGAGACTGAGGTTAGGAAAATTTGTTCAGTTAAAATTTCAATGCATATACTTATTTTTGTTGCAGAAAAAAAATGTGATAGGGTGACAATAAAAGAATTTCACACATAGAATGCATTATATTACTACATAAAATAAAATTCTATGGGGAAATAGAGTGGAAATATAAATTCTAGAGGGAAAAGAATCAATTTATAATTTTCAACTTAAAGAATAAATTATTCGTGTGGTTTTTTTCCATGGGTGATGAATGGGCATTAAGTGCCATTGGTTTTTAGATTTCCTTAGATATATTTAATGTATAAAAGAATGTTATGGGGAGACAACAAGATGGCGGCAGAGGTAAAAGCCTAACTGCAGCCGCACTCAACAATTTCAAAAAATACAACTAAAATATAGAGTGGACACTATCCAGAACTACAGGAAAGTTGACTGACTGGAAATTCTACAACTAGAAGGAAAGAGAAAACCAGAAGGAAAACCAGAGGAGCTGTAAAAGCCTAAGGTACGGAGGCACTGTGCGCACGGGGAGAGAACAGAGCAGGAGAGGAGGGGCGGCTGAGTGCCTGGCTGGCGTTCACTAGCGGGAAGGAGATAAAAGCTCCGGACTGTGCTGAACCCCAACTCCGACTGCACTGAACCCCAGTTCTGGGCGAGACCCCGGGGGTCCCAGGCTCATACAGAGGGAAACTGGGCTGTAAGGCGGAAGCTAAAGGCAGAGCCCCGGAGTCGCGCACATTGCGCGCAGAGGAGGGACTGTTCGCTGAGCTGCTGGATTGCCCCAGCAGGAAGGACTCAAAAGCTCAGGAATGTGCTGAGCCCCAGTTCTGACTGCACTGAACCCCAGTCCTGGGCAAGACCCTCGGGCTCCAGCCTCATGCGGAGGGAATCTGGGCTGTAAGACAGAAGCTCAGGGGAACGGTGAAAAGCAGAGCCCCTGAGTCGCGCACATTGCTCGCACAGAGGACAGACTGTTGATTGGGCCGTGAGATCGCCCTGGACGGAAGGAGACATAAGCTCCGGACTGCTCTTAACCCCACTTCCAATTGCTCTGAATCCCAGTTGTGGGCTTGTTGGGGGAGAGACTACACTGTCTGGTAGCGGGCGAAACTCTAGAGTGCCTTTCTCTCAGAGGTGCTTGCAGGAGTACCAAAGGACACTGAGGTGCACTGAGACTCAGGAACCTCAGAGGGCGGGGCTAGCCGGAAGCCAAGGCTGTAGGCTCCACCCTGAAACTCTGCCCCTTCCAAGCTGAACTCAGAGAGGCTTTTGCAGGTTTCCAAGTCTAGCGGAATAAGGTTGTCTCCTGGCATAGACACAGCTGATCCTCCCAACCTACCAACTCAGGGAAGCAGCGAAAATGCCGAAACGAGGAAACAGATCACAAATGAAAGAAATGGAGGACAAAAAGCGACTGGATATAGAGTTCAAAGCCACGCTTATAAGGTTGTTCAACAATCTCTTAGAAAAGGCGGATAAAATAAATGAGACCTATGAGGATATGATAAGGGATCAACAAGAAATAATGAAGGGTCAACTAGAAATAAAGAATACAATCTCTGAAATAAATAATATTATACAGAGTCCTAAAAACAGACTGGAAGATTCCAATCAAGTCCAAGATTTGGAACACAAAGAGCCAGAGGACACTCCTCCACAGAAGCAAGAAGACAAGAGAATCCAGAAAGTTGAAGATAATGTAAGAAACCTCTGGGACAACTTCAAGCGAACCAACATCAGAATTATGGGCATCCCAGAAGATGACAGAGAGCAAGATACCGAAAACATATTGAAAGAAATAGTGACAGAAAACTTCCCCCACCTGGTGAAAGAAATAGACTTACACGTCCAGGAAGCACACAGAACCCCAAACAAAAGGAATCCAAAAAGAACCACACCAAGACACATCATAATTAAAATCCCAAGAGCTAAAGACAAAGAGAGAATATTAAAAGCAGCAAGATAAAAGCAGGTAGTTACCTATAAAGGGGCACCCATACGACTGTCAGCTGATTTCTCAACAGAAACCATGCAGGCCAGACGGGAATGGCAAGAAATATTCAAGGTGATGAATAACAACAACCTACAGCCAAAAATACTCTACCCAGCAAAGCTATCACTCAGAATCGAAGGCCAGATAAAGAGCTTCACAAATAAATTTAAGCTAAAGGAATTCATCACTGCCAAGCCAGAATTATATGAATTGCTAAAAGGGGTTCTTTAGGAAGAGGAAGAAAATAAAGATAAAAATTATGAACAAACACGTAACTATCAACAAGTGAGTCTAAAAACCAAGGGAAGTAAAAATCATGATGAACAATATTAACTGGTGAATATAATAGAATCAGAGGTATGGAAGGGGAGTGGACTGATGATTCTTGGGGAAATGGGGAGTGGAGTGGGGCGGGAAGAGACTGAACATAAACTGCACCTATGGATGAGGACAATGGGAGATGGGGAAAGGGCAGAGAATTGAATGGAAACTTGGTGTAGGGGAGCAATGGGGGGGGGGGGATAAGGAACATTTGTAATAATATGAACAATAAAGATTTATTTTAAAAAAAAAAAGAATGTTATGACTTTACATTAAAATTCGATATTTACAAATATGCAGAACATTACATCTTTTGTTACCATGGAAATTTGTGATTTTAGGTATCAATACTTTCAGCAATAAAGGTTTTTTTCAAATAAATAAAAGAAAATATTTTATATAATGAAGTATAGAAAAACAGCTAAAAATAATAATAAAATAAATAAAGTATAAGGAAAGCATAGTTTTTAAAAATTATTGTCAAGAGTAAATAAGCCTGTGCAGATCACTGACACATGAGAGCGAGGCCAGTGAAAAAGTTGTTACGACGTCTTTTAGGCACTGGGATAGAAAGAAGCTTGGATTGGGGTGTGGAGCCAGAAGAGGGAACTGTCAGTTCTCTTTGGAGAACCAGGAAGGTCTTTCCTAACAAATGATAATGGTTTATCTCAAAAAGAAGAAGAAAAAGAAGAAGAAGAAGAAGAAGAAGAAGAAGAAGAAGAAGAAGAAGAGAAAGAAAGAAAGAAAGAAAGAAAGAAAGAAAGAAAGAAAGAAAGAAAGAAAGAAAGAAAGAAAGAAAGAAAGAAAGGTGTGGCCCAGCTGGTGTGGCTCAGTGGGTAAGCATCGGCCCAGGAACCTACTGAAGTCAGTGAGCTCCTGAGGGCGGCAATTTTGTCATTAATCACTGGATCCCCTGGGTCTGCCATAGCACCTGGCATAATAGTAGCACTCAATACATATTAGTTTATGTTTCAACCATTGATTAGGGACACAGTAGGAAATTCTGTCCAATAAACAAGTCACATTCTGGCAGGTTAGGAGCGTGGACTGAAGGGAGCCCTGCAATGAAAGAAAGGGGTAGATAGACATAAGTGATGTCATGTTGGAAGACCCGGCTACCTCCTACCCAGGTCTCAGAGACTGATGGGGTGTGAGGACTGAGCGTGGATGGAAGATGAGTTCTCCCCCAGTACAACCTAAATCTACTCAACTCATAGCATTCCAACTGCAGGGGTTTTCACAATGAAACCAAATTTGGAGGGAAAGATTCCACATTGAGTTTACAAACTACCATCTAATTAAAACAAGCAACCATGGACTTTTAAAGCATCGACTGTACATTGTTTTTGGAAAAGCATCACTACAGGCATTCTTCGGTTTGTAAATGTCAGGCTTCTGAATGTTTGGGTGTGGCCCCACAGAGGAACTTCTCGGGAGGCCGCAAGAGGTGTGTGCAAAGCTTAGGTCTTAACAACTGGCAGGCCTGGGTTTAAGGCCTTCCCCAGCCACTCACTAGCTATGCAAATTCTCAGTGAAACCACGGTACCTATGACTTAATGATGAAAATAGTAGAGTTATGTAGAGTTTAGATGAGATCATGTAAACTGGGTGCTTCATAATTATTAGTTCCACTTCCCTTCTTTCCTTATTCTCTGGGATCCACTGAAGTACCCCTATTTCCAACTCAGTTCTAGCCAAAACACACTTTTATTTATAGCGGCTGCCCCCAGAAAGGTTCTGTTTATAATCGACTGCTCCATTGTCTTTTATTCTGTGCCAGCTTCCAGGCCCACTCCATTTCTTTCCATGTCCCTGGTTGCTCATCTCCAAATATGGTTTTCGCCAGCAAATTTCCAAGTACCCTTTTATTCTGTCTTTGGGAAGATTATTAATGAAGACGTTAAATCAGGCTGACATAAATAACAATGCTTAAAGCAAGCCTCCGGACACTTTTGTTCTACTCATCAGAGATACGGCGTCATTTATCATTAGGTCTTGTTACAGTCTTCCAGCCCCTTGAAAAACTCACATGAAGACCCTCATTTCACTTGAATTAGTCTTGCAAGTGACCGCTCGTAAGTTACGGAATTATATGTCACCACAAGATAGAACATCTGTTACATCACACTAACCTATCACTCTCTTCCCTCATAAATCTTGACAGTCAAAACAAATTAGTCTAGCATGTTATTTCTAATAAACAGTCTCTTTTGTTGTGTGTGGCTCCTGCCCAAGAGGAGATAATAGACCAGTTGATAAAAGTAACAAAATCTCATCACCGGTTCCAACATCGTCAAGTGATAAATAACAAATAATGACTCTTTGGCAAGGAGAGGAATGAACAGCAATAAAACAGCCCATACAGAAGGTCAGGACCAGACTCTGCCTCATGGAACTAAATTCTACAAAGTCCTGGAAAGAAATTGCAGTCTGGGTTCAGGACCAAATATAGTGGCAGTTTTCTTGAACTTGCTTTTTCCGAATAGATCCTTGATTGTGTTACGCACAGAGGTTCTCTTTTCTCACTTCCTGAAAAAGCTGAACATTATATGGGTGGCTCAGTTACAGCAGCGGAGGCATAATGATGGAGTATTTTTCTCGCTCTCTCCGTTTAGTCTCCGTGTTGTTTTCTTTGCTTCTTTACCCTCACCTTTTCATTTCATTGTGGCACAATAACACGATATAAAAATGTACCATGTTAACCGTCTTAAGTGTGTCTTTGCATTGCTGTGTAGACACCTCCACCATCTCTCTCTAGAACTCTTTATATCTTGCAAAACTGAAGCTGTGCACCCATTAAATAATAACTCCCTATTCCCTAGCCCCTGGAACCACCATTCTTTCTACATTCATGAATTTAACTACTACTCTAGATGCTTCTATGGTACCTCATAGAAGCAGAATCATGTAATTTCTCCTCGCTTTTAATGAGTGCTATCTTCCTGTATTTTTTTCTAAGTTTTATAAACCCCCCCCCACTTGAAACCAAATGGACAATGAATAAATGAACAAATAAGGAAATAGAGCACAATGATTCCCAAAGGACTAGATGAGTCCCATTCTACACACCAAGTCAGGGGTAAGGCCAGAATGTTTGCTAACTGGAATAAAACACTGGACTGTAAGAAATATTCATATTTAAATAGTTAATGTTCAGCCGAAACCGGTTTGGCTCAGTGGATAGAGCGTCAGTCTGTGGACTGAAGGGTCTCAGGTTCGATTCCGGTCAAGGGCATGTACATTGGTTTTCGGGCACATCCCCAGTAGGAGGTGTGCAAGAGGCGGCCGGTCGATGTTTCTCTCTCATCGATGTTTCTAGCTCTCTAGCCCTCTCCCTTCCTCTCTGTAAAAAATCAATAAAATATATTTTTTTTAAATAAAAAGCAACAGAAAAAAATAAAATACATAAATAGTTAATGTTCAGACAAGCAGCATATTTAAGATAACAGTAGGGTCAAGGAGAGACTGAACATAGTAAAGGTTCCTACAAGGAAAGAAATATCAAGATAATTGAACAAGGAAGCAATTGTAGATTCAAACTGAGTACTAATGGGCCAAGTGCCAAAATACTAGGTCGTAAAGATTACTGACAGAGCTTTTCCTATTGCAGTGGTTTCCAAACTTAGTGTACATAGAAATTAATCAGTACAAACCCACCTACCCAACACTGTATTGACTGGGACTCAGAAGTCTGAGTATGTCATCAGCTTCCCGGGTGGTTTACAGAGGTTTCTTATGCGTGTTTTGAGAAACAATGGTGAACGCAGTAGATCAGAGAGACTGTGAGTCTGCCTCTATTTTGGTTGAGCAGTATAATCTTGGTATATCTTACGCACATACCCCTATGGTATCCATTACTACCTATTTGTATCTGCTTCACTTTCTTTCTTCTACATTGAGTGTTGCCTGACCAAGCTGGCAAAAACAGTGGCCGAAGCAGGAGTGAATGACACTAGAAATAGAGCTTCATTCAGTCTTCCACCGCCGCAAGGGCCACTGACCTGTCATCAGGGCAGCCTTAAGAATAGGCCCTGTGATTGTTTCATTTTGTGTTGCTTTTTCAGTCTGTCTCTTCGTTATCAAAGAGGGAAAGTGCTGGCCTCGGGGAAGCTGTGTTCAGCATGAAAGATCAGTATGTAGCTTCTCCCTCGTTTACAGCCTTAATTTTCTCTCTAGAATATGTCTGTGCTGGAGAATCACCACTGGCGATCTACAATTGGCATGCTCCGAGAATCCAGGCTCCTTGCTCACTTGCCAAAGGAAATGACGTAAGTAGCGCAGAGATGAAACACACTGATGTCCATGCCTTCGAGATAAGCCGCTTTCTCTAGGGCACACTTGAGACCCCCTGGGTTAATGGCCGGGAGCCAGCTAGCTGTGCTTCCTGCCTGCACTCCGCATTGTCTACGGGAGGAGATTCATGTCAGTCACGGCAACCCAGAAACCAGAATCTCTCTGTGAGCTCTGAGAGGGCCTTGGAGCGTCGGTGACCTCACGTCAGGAAAAGGAGAATAAACAGCTCTCCCCTTTCACACTCTTCAGCATCAACAACTCTGCTTTGCCAAATTCCTGTCTTTTATGTTAACAAAATTGTCCTCCTGTGCAGACCCAAATAATAAATGTTTATCAAAAAGGAACACAGGAGTTCTCAAGCTAGCTTTAAGACTAGTTCAATGAAGTTTGTTTCGTAATTGCCAGTCTCAGTGAAAATAAGTCAGAATCTTTTTTTTTCTCTAACATATCTTTTGTTAAGTAACTGAGTTGGCCCCAGCAATGTTTTCTCCCATCAATTTACGTATTTTAAACAGAATGGGAAATCCTAGTTTCCTGGTCTGCTGGGTTAGCCCGAGTATTCAGGCCCTAGTCCTACTAAATCCAAGGCCGAGTTCCTTGCCTCGCTGCTTGCAGGGCCCCAAGGTAGCTGCTGTATGTCTGCCTAGGACAGCACAGATTCTGATCTGTGTGATTAAAACACACAGAACCCGATATAGCTAAGAGAGAAGTAAATAAATAGGCCTCCGTACCCTTCTTTCTGAAGGGCACACAGCTTAAGGTCAGTTTGTGTCTCCCCATAACAGGCACTAAGCTCTGGACTCCTTGGTTTATTCCTGGCCATCTGATACTATCTCATGCTGTTTCCTAGCACCCGGAGGAATGTTGAATTTGCAAGAAGAACTTCAGTCCTGATAACTTTTTACTCCCAGAAACTAAAAAGCAATCCTTATGCATGGGATCAAAACGTGTGCCTTTCACTAAAACAATACAGTGCAAAGATCAGGGAAATGCAAAAAGAACTACAAACTAGAACAAGAAATCAAGTAAGAAGGAGATGGAATGGGAGGTTAGTGGCAGGGTCAGCTAAAGAAAGAAAGGAGAAGGGAGGGGAGAATGGGGACAGGAAAAAACAAAACAAAAGGAAAAACAGAGGACTTGTCCCGATAATGCCCACATTAATTCTCTGTGCTTCATAGTATTTCTTTCCTAAGAGATTCCTATTCATCCCTATGGATTCCAAGTAAAAGTACCACATTTTTTATTTATTTGTGGAATCTTTTCTTTTGCTAAAAGGATAATTGGTATGCAATAATATATGTGAAAGGACTTTATAATGAAATTTATAATCATCATCATCATGATTATCCCTTCTATCCTTATGTAAATGCTTTACAATAATTTTTTCTGATTTTAAAAGTGAAAGTTCAGAAAAGAATTAGCTTACCCATAAATTTAAAAGCTTATAGACTAAGCTATACTAAAAATTAAGACTTTATTTTAACAAAACACATCATTTTTAAAAAGTAGAAAGCCAAGCCATATTATGGAATAAGATACTTGCAACACATATTGAAAAAATATATTAAAACTCTGATAATCAGTAAGCAAAAGGGAGACAACACTACAGAATAATAGAAATTTCACAAAAGAAGAAATATCAATGGCAAATAAAGACATGAAAACATGTCCTACCTCATTAGTAATCAAGGAAATTCATATTAAAACTATAAGGAGTTGCATGACAGCCCTCAGACTGACACTTTTATTTTATTTTCCCAAAATATCCCATTCTCTCTATACCATTTTTTATTAATATGTTGTTTGCCCATCAATTTTTAATAGTGCCTTAACCACTATCATTTTTAAGTTCCAGTATCTCTTTCCAGCCTACCTGGGGTTTTTTTTGTCCTCCTTAAAACATCATTTCAACTTGGCTTTCAGTTTGTCCACCCATGGGAACTGTGGGAATGTATCCACTACCACAACTTTGTTCACCCGAGGTTTCGATCACTCTCTACAGTTCTTGGTCTGGAGGCAGAAGCGATGGTGGGTGAGAAATTCACTCTTGCTCTGTGAGGGACTGGAACTGTGTGTAATAAACAATATCAAAGGCAGGAATGAGATTGCAAGCCACCTGTTGATGACAGAATCAATCACCCTCCTCAAAAGGATTTTCTCTGTGTGTGTTTTCTCTTTCATTCTCGTGGATGCAGACAGGATATTGAACAGCAACTGGGCTCCTTGATCTTGGCAACAGACATCAACAGGCAGAATGAATTTTTGACCAGATTGAAAGCTCACCTCCAAAATAAAGACTTAAGACTGGAGGATGTACACGACAGGCACTTTCTGCTCCAGGTAAACAACAACAACAACAAAGCCAGCACACTTGCTGGGTAACAATACATAGAGACACGATCAGTCGTGTTAGCACCTCTGAGAAGGAGTATCTCCCATGGTATACGTTAGAGCAGTGACCTACTTTGTTAAAAGCTTTGAGACACATGACATTTTTTTAAGTGGTTTCCAAGCAAGCAAAATCTGGGTTTCGTGTCAGCAAGTTGATAATATCTCACTCTTCCTTGTTTGGTAACTGCTTCACCACCAAGTAGCCACCCCTCCGGGCAATTGCACACAGTAAGAATCTACCACAGCTGAAACCGGTTTGGCTCAGTGGATAGAGCGTCGGCCTGTGGACTGAAAGGTCCCGGGTTTGATTCTGGTCAAGGGCATGTACATTGGTTGCAGGCACATCCCCGGTAGGAGGTGTGCAAGAGGCAGCTGGAAGGTGTTTCTCTCTCATCGACATTTTTAGCTCTCTATCTCTCTCCCTTCCTCTCCGTAAAAAATCAATAAAATATTTTTTTTTAAAAAAGAATCTACCACATTTTGTTGCTTGGTGTTAAATTGACCCCTGCAATACCTGTGCAGTTTTAAACAGCTGTTTCTATAACACAAAGGTATATTATGTTAACTACGGTACCAATAAAAAATTAAGAATCGGGTAGCCTTCCTTTACCTTAAACCTACTTAATCAAGCCGTGCTTTACTTAAAGCCATTATTGCCTAAAGTCATATTTTCATCTGAGGCTCAAATATGTTTACCTAGTCTTAGCATCTTTAGGCTCCAATAATTAAATTGTTTCAACTGAATAAATTAAATCATATCAAACCCAACCCTTTCTATGTCATGTCATTCTATGGCAAGAAGCCACTTACAACAGGAAAAAAAGAGGAAGAGTGGACAGCAGAAGTAGAACTCTGAATTGGTATCAAACCAGAGCCTTCTTCTTGATCTTCTATTTTCTTTTGTCTTCCTTTTGACACAAAAGACTGAATGGATGGACCCTGGACTCATCTAAATAAACCAACTTTAACCAGGGAGATGGCGCTGCAGGTGGCAGACTGAACTGTGCAGTCTTTTCTGCTCCATGCTGCCCTCTAGCTGTCCAAAGTGCCCCATCCTTCCCAGAAAATGCTCTCCTCCCAGCTGCAGCCCTGTATCCACTTCCTTCTTCCCAAATTAGTCTTCTCTTCCCTGAGCACCACAGAGATCAACCAGGGTCTGATTTTAGAGACTCGAGCCAAGTTGTGAGTAGCTGAAAAATTTGACCTGAGCACTTGAAAGGGAAAGGTAGCTAACACACACACACACATACACACACACACACACACACACACACAAATCCCTAAAGGGCAAAATTTGGAAGGGACTTCTCCTCCTCACCTACTCCAACATGTACTGGTGTCCCCATTAACCAGGAAATAGAGAAGCAACCAGATTTGCAATATACCCCAGGCTCTCCCAGACCCCAGCAGTGTTAGCAGCTCTATAATCCCTGGGTCAAAACAAACAGACCTTGCTGGTGGGCAAGACATACCACAGGAGCGAGCCCATCCGGGCTGTGATCTCTCTGCATGCAGCTGGTGGTAAGGGGCAGACTCTACTTCTCTGGGAATTCGAGGTAATCCTCCTAGGATTAACATCACTGAGAAAGTGACATCCCGGATCCAGGCCAGTGTGAGGCAAGCCAAGAGGCCTTGATTTAGTTCTGCAAATAAAACACTCCCAGCTTGATATGACCTAGCTCCCTGGCTGGCAAGTCTGAGCTTGCTCACACACACACACACAGACACGGGGACACAAATGCAAACACACATCATTTAAGTGATGTATGTGGTTGGCCATCTTGGCCGCTGTGAGAGCGAGGTCCCAGTGATCTCACTTGAGCCTGGCTGGGGCCCCGGCGGCCTCCCGGCCTGTGAGAGAGAGGTGGGGCGGCCGAAGGAACCAGACCCTGGCTTTCCTTGGCCAGCACACCCCACGTCTCTTCCAGAAAGCTCCGTGTCCTTGGCCGGTGGCTCTTCTCTCCTTCTCACTGCTATAAAGTGGGGATTCTGAATGAAGGGCTTGTGTGTGGTGAAGAAGTGTTGTTTCCTGGAGAGACACACGAGGGAGGCCCCGAGCGGACACGGGCCTGGGGTGCATTTGCTGCTGAGAGATCACTCTCTGACAGTCTCCGCCTGCCCTGTCACTTCCCAGATTGCCTTGAAGTGTGCTGACATCTGCAACCCCTGCAGAATCTGGGAGATGAGCAAGCAGTGGAGTGAAAGGGTCTGTGAAGAGTTCTACAGGCAAGGTGAGTGGCGAGCCCACCGCTGTGTCTTTCACAGCCCCCTCCTCCTCTCAGGCATCGGTCCTCATAAAACAGGAAGTGGCTAATCTATCGTGGCATTTGTTCTTTCATCAGCTCTTATGAGCCTAACCTTTCTCTAACACTCTCGCAAGCCATCCATTCCTTTTTCGGAAATAATTTCAAAATAAATAACATCGGCTTGTTACAGAAACAGGTAGTAATGAGGTGCAATAAAACTGAGTGAGAACGGAATATATATATATATATATTTGTAATGGTTTCCCTCTGTGGATATAAAAAGCGGTGAGGGATGGTCTGATTTTTACCCTGATCTTCATTTTAATGAGGTGACACAGCCTAAACCTAAACGCCGTTGGGGGTCAATGTTTTTCACTCTGACAGAGGCCTTCGCTCCTTTTGTGTTCCTTCCCCCTCACTTTCTCAAGCAAAGCTAATAATGAAATAGAGCATCTCTGACCAAGAACTCATTTCATCCTCTCACAGAGACTCGTGAAAAGTCAAATGGCCCCAAGTTAGGGTATCATTTTTTAAGAGATCGGACTCCTTTGGAAACAAGGCACTGGATTTGAGCAGGACCTTGCGGCTGGGGCAGATATCAGCCCTTAAACACAGTCTGTTTCTCCAGGCCCCGTTTCAGGGCTCAGGATGTTTGTTCAGGCACAACGGCGCCCTGATGTTAGTGACGGCATCGGGTGTGAGAGGCTGAGAACAAATAAAGGCCTCAAGTGTCCCACATTCCAGCTCTGTGGGGAGGTCAAGTAGCGACAGTGAGCCTTTTGGAGACGCCTCCATCTGAAGATGTGTCGGGGACACTGTGACGGTCCCAAGGACAGAAGACAAAGCAGAGCGGATGGGGTTGTGTGGGGCCAAAGGGCTCTGCTCACCGCCTCTTTCGCTCAGAGGAAAAGGGCTCACGCGGCTCCCACAATCTGTGTCATTTCACTGCAGTTGGGTGTCAGTGGTTTACAAATCAAAAGGTCAGTTCTAGTCGCCCGTGATAGAAAGTCTCCACTGAGGAGAGAGAAAAAAAACAAAGGAAAATAGGATGAAATTGGAGCAGAGAGGTTTCAGACTTTATAAGATATTTTCTTTACTGTGTGATATAGAAAATGCTGGAATAGCATAGTGAGAGGAGGGCTAGGTCCTTCATGCTTGGAAATGAAGCAATGGGAAAGAGAAGAGATTCCCCTCTGTCCCTCTTGGCTTTGACTCAGTCATGTGCTCCCATTGACATTGGCTGCTCTTCCTTTGCTTAGCCTGTGCCCCTATTTGGACTATGAGCAACCCGGGGACTATGTCACCTGGACAGATTGTAAGGTCCACGCAGTTGGTAAATCAAAGTTGCCGTCTAAGTGCAGAGTAAATGGGATCGACCAAGAAAAATAATCTGTAAGATCTCTGCCAAAAACTGGTTGTTGTTCTCAGAGTCTATGCACGTGCAGCCTCCTAAGAGGAACAGCCTAGAACATCTGTAACTCTGACCACTAAAGGTGAGCTTCCATGCCCTTTGCTGTGGCATGTTCCCTGGCAGAGAGAGAAGATGGGAGAGGGCATATTGGGTCCTTGTTATTTAACTAGAGGTCCCATGCACAAAAATTCATGCACAGGGGCGGGGGGTGTCTCTCAGCCCAACCTGTGCCCTCTCATAGTCTGGGACCCCTCAGAGGATGTCCACCTGCCAGCTTAGGCCTCCTCCCTGGGGAATCAGGCCTAAGCTGGCAGTCAGACATCCCTCTGGCAGCCTGGGAGCCCTTGGGGGATGTCCACCTGTCAGCTTAGGCCCACTCCCTGGGGGATAGGGCCTATGCTGGCAGTCAGACATCCTTAGCACTGCTGAGCAGGTGGGAGAGGCTCCCACCTCCACAGCTGTGCTGCAGCCTGAGTCAGCCAGTTTGTGGCTGAGCAGAGCTCCCCGCTGTGGGAGTACACTAATCACCAAGGGGCAGTTCCTGCCTTGAGCATCTGCCCCCTGGTGGTCAGTGCACATCATAGTAACCAGTCATTCCTGATCTGTCTGCCTTTAGGGTCAATTTGCATATTACCCTTTTATTATATAGGACTATTATAAAGGATTGCTTGTTGGTCTAGCAGAAGTTCAGCCAGTTTAAGAGGAAAAAGCAGACTCTTGCCATCCAAACCACATGGCTTTCTGTTTAGGATCTGGGCTTTCACAGACTGCTAATAGTCCCACCCAAAAGATCTTTAATAACTCGTGATGTTGAGCAAAGGAAATCCCCTGTAATCAAGGTGGAGGACAGAGAAAGAAAGATGAAATTAGGAAAACAGTGTTAAATTCTGAGAACGGGGGTTAGGATTCTACCCCTCCTCTTGATGCCTGTAGGAAGTAGAATCTCTGTCCTGTTGGAAGTGCAGATTAGTATCTTCTCTATCAACCAGATTAGAGTTAGGCAGAGTGAACGTAATAGGGGAAAGGCAAATAAGAATAAACAGGATTTGATGTTCACCCTCTATGTGGAGGGTGAACAAAAGGGAAAAGTCAAATTCGTCCAAAGTGTCAAGACTGGTTGAAAAACCACTACTAACAGAAACAAGAAGGTAAGGAGTAGAATTGGCTTTAGGGGAATTCAATTCAATATTAAACATTGGCATGCCCAGTCCTCAGAAGGCTATCACCGTCGGGCTTCCCGGAGCTCCTCCGGTTAAACCAGAGTGAGTGCCTCACGTTATTCTTGAGAATCGCCAGGACACAGACACCAGGGAAGGCACAGCTGCAGTCTTAGAGAAAATGGTGGAAATGTTGCATCTCGGAGGTTCCTACCTCTAAGTGGCTAAGTGCAGACACTCTGGAGCCTGACTTCCTAGGCTGGAACCCAGGCTCCCCTCTTTCCTAGCAGTGTGGCCTCAGTCAACATACTTCCTTTCTCTGCATCCCAATTTCTTTATCCATCAGATGGGGATTATATTGCGGTGGTTATGAGGATTTGAATAATTAATTAGTCGTAAGTAATTAATTAATTACATAGGTAAAATGATTAAGTTCATTACATAGGTTAAATGTGTAGGGCAGTGCCTGGCACACTGTGAGTGAGCACATAAAATGCTGTCATTTAGCTCCTCTGGTTTGGAGAGACACATTCATATCTGTAAACCCAGCTACTCTCTGAGGACCGGCTTTATCTACTAATTACCCAGATTGTTTTTCCCAATGTAGCCATTCCCCACCATTTTTCACCCTCAGGAAGAACCAATAAAAGCATTTTGATAAAGCTTTGCCTGACGCATTTCTCCTTTGGTTTTCTAACTGACATAAGAATTAAAAAAGAACTATCATTCTGACCTCTATGCTTTTTTAAACCTTCAGTTCTATTAGGCAAAAGTCTAAGGAATGCGAATGAAAGATATCAGCCCCTTATTTCTGATCAATGTTGTAGCTGCACACTGAGATGCTCTTCTGATGAGAGCTCCTGGTCCCTGGCCTCCATTTCCTACCCACTTATCATTTCTGGTTTTTCAGGTGAAACCAGACGAGGGTCAGAAAGAGTGGAAGGTGGGGGAGAAGCATAAAATCTGTTTTCTTAACCTGTAACTTAAAGCCAGAACTTGCATTTCAGGTTAGGAATGCCCATTAGTCGTGTCCCTGTTTTTATAGAGCTTGTTCAAAGGTTTATTTTAGCCCCAGAGCACAGCTATTTACAACAAGCCTGTTATAAATGGCCATTGACACTCTGATATTTTAAATTTTCGCAGAAGCTACCAGAGCAAGACAGAGCAAATGGAAGCAAAAGGCTTCCGAACGATAACAAGGCAGAGAACAGTAATTCACAAGATCACTTTCTCCAAATAGGCTGAGAAAACTATCAACACTCATTTGCATAAATTCTAGATGACCAACGTGGTGCTTCTTTCTTCTCAGGTGACCTCGAACAGAAATTTGAACTGGAAATCAGTCCTCTCTGTAACCAACAGAAAGATTCCATCCCTAGTATACAAATTGGTGAGTTGCATTCCATTTTAATTTCAAAGGAACATTTTCGGCACCTCTGCCAAGAATCACAAAGAAAAGACGATCTACGCACAGTGTTTGAAATGCCCAACCTAGAGCTTTAATCAATGCCCCTGTGAATGACGGGGTCCAAATAAACACCTTAATCATGACTAATCTACTGGGTAATTACCAAGTGAGAAGTAATGGGGGGGAAAAAAATTGGGTGAAGGCTTTATTATAAACCTTGGCCTCCCCGGATCCGGCTCCCTCCTGTCGAGGTTCCCTAAATGTGATTCAAAAGGGATACACCCTGACCAAGCTCCTAATCCGCTGACCCACTTCCTTAAGCCCTGGATAGAAAAAGCTTGCCAGGCACCTGTTAACGACACTTGGAACCACCGAAGAGAAACATCCACATTGTTAAGCACGCAACCTGGATTTTTCACGATGAAGCTGATCTCAGAGATTCTCTCCTGTTGTCATGAGAACACGTTTATTTTGTCAGATCATATGTCCTGATTTTCAGCTCAGGAAAATGTGGTTACCATAGATACCTGTTTTTAAAGTGGGATGGGGACTAAGTGACTAGGAAAATCCCCTGGATGCTACACCAGCACACCAATAATAAAGAGGAAAAGAGGGGAATTATAAAACAATCCTTAATACATATATTTTCCTCTGTCTCTGTCCCACATCTCCCAGCTGTGTAGGTTCAGGGTTGGGGAGTGTGGTGTGTAGAGCTAGACCAGACTGAACTGGAAAAATCCAAACAAATAAATAGAGTCCAGGGGGGGGGGGGGGGGGGGGGCTGTGGGCCTCAGCGTCCCAGACAAAGGTTTTCCCAGGGGGCCCTAAATAATGCAGCGATTTCCTCTGCCTGGTTCCCCTGGGACTGAAAATGTCCGCTCTCTTTCCCAGTCCCAATCCACATGGGAATCTCCTGAGTGCCATCCCAGGTTTAGATCTGATTTTATGTGTAAGTAATTCATATTCACCCAAGTGGAACTAGGACGTCCTCTCTCCCCACCCACCCCTGCTCTCCTCTTCCCATCAAACTCTACATTTTGAAAAGAAAAGATATGGAATTGAAAGAACCTCTGGTTGGTGAAATCTACAGAAAGATGAGAAGAGGCTTTCCTTCAGTCTTTGTTTACTCTGAGGCCACCATCTCTCCTTTCCCCCATTCCGTCCCCTTCAAGAGGACATCGTCTTGGCAAAGTCCCTCCACCGTTTGCGTAGCAGAGAGAGGTTCCCAAATCTGGTCATGAGTTTGAAATGAAAATCTGCCCTTGTTTGAAAACTGACTCATTTTTGGGTTTTTTTCATTATTTATTTTTTTTATTGATTATGGTATCACATAATTGTCTGTCGTCCAAACTTTAAAATGGCTTTCCTATCTACTATAAGAGGTTGTTAAACAGGACAAGAGGAAGCACAGAGGTGTAATTCCGGAGTACCTTCAGGAATAAAAGGAGTTGGTTTTTAAGTATTGGATTCTAAAATATTGGGTTTTTAATGTTTTTATATTTAAGGTAAATTTGATAAATATTTACATCTAAAACATTATAGTTTTGAAAGCTATCTTTTTAGATATCTAATCTTTGTTAAGGTGAAAGATATTAGAAAGTAGATATGAAGATTGTGAAGGAGGTGAAGAAAATCCAAGAATAAGAAGCAAAAAAATTCAAAAATGAAATTTGTACTTGCTCAAGAATGAAATATTAAAATACAGACATAAAGTTGCTGCTTTAACTTTCCTCCTCAGTTTGGGTTATCTAAGATGACCTTATAATATTCAAATTATATTTCACCTAAGATGAGATAATGCAGAAATGTACAGTAACATTCTGCATTACTATATCCTCTTCTTATCTCTATAGCATCCTCAAAGGCCAAGGATCTACTATTTGTCCAATGAAAAGATAATCAAATCAAGCCTCATAATTCACATGCTTTTACATATACAGGGCGAGTTGGTGGGAGATTTATTTTGCTGAAAAACACTTGCCTTTTCTCCCCATACCTACATTTCAAGGAAATAGCAATAAAATGTAAATATGTATATGTTTGTGATCATTCTAATAATTCCTGCCTAGACTGAAAGTTATCTTTACTTTCATAAATCCTATTTAATATGAAACACACATTAAGAGTGAAATATGAGTTGAAACCGGTTTGGCTCAGTGGATAGAGTATCGGCCTGCAGACTGAAAGGTCCCAGGTTCGATTCTGGTTAAGGGCATGTACCTTGGTTTTGGGCACATCCCCAGTTGTGCAGGAGGCAGCTGATCAATGGTTCTCTCTCATCAATGTTTCTAACTTTCTAGCCCTATCCCTTCCTCTCTGTAAAAAAATCAATAAAATATATTTTTTTAAAGAGTGAAATATGTGGAAATAATAAAAAAAGAGTGAAATATGATTAGAAAGCAACAAGTCTAAAATAATTAAGAGAACAGGCATGCAAAAAAAAAGAAGTCTGATATCAAACAGTCTTTATCTAATTAAACCAACACTTTTATGTACGTAAAAATCTGTTCTGAAGATGAACTTTTATTTACCTGCTGTTAGTTGGTTAACGCAATTGAAAGTAAGACAAAACTAGGAAAGGGTAATCCTTAAAAAAGATTCTACAGGCTAACTGTATGAATTCTTCAGATGGTCTAGATCAGTGATGTGTCCCTTGCTGGTTTCATTTTCCCTTTCCTGCCTCCCCACCCATCCTCCTTAGTTCTAGCACAAACTTCCTTCCACTGGTTTATGTCTTCCTCCCTCTGTGAGGAATAACCACCAATATTTACTGAGCGTTTACTATGTGCCAAGAGCTTCCTAAGCATTTTACATGTGCTAAGCCATTTCCTTGTCATAGCAACCCTGTGGGTTTGGTACCCTTCTGAACTCCTTTCTTACAAATGAGGAAACTGAGGCACAGAGAGGCTAAATGCCAAGCCGAAGAAGACATACCTCACGCTCCTTGGCTGAGGGGAGGAACCACGTTTACTTTGCCTCCATCTCCCTGGGCCAGATACGTAGCGGGCCCGGTCGTGTCCGTGAGGGAGGAAGGAATAGGTGTTGCTGCCCGGGTGGTGATGTGTTTGGCTTTGCCTGTTTCAGGGTTCATGACCTACATCGTGGAGCCACTCTTCCAGGAATGGGCCCGTTTCACCGGGAACAGCGCCCTGTCGGAGAACATGCTAAGCCATCTTGCCCACAACAAAGCCCAGTGGAAGAGCCTGCTACCCAAGCAACACAGAAGCAGTGGTGGTGGTGGCTGTGCCGGTGGCAGCCCAGACCACACAGACCACGGGACTGAGGAGGAGGAGCAGACTGTGACTGGAGGCGTCGCCCCCTAGTGCCAGCCAGGCCTGCCCCCTGTTCCGCACACCGAGAATGAGAACCGCCTTGAGCAGAGACCTCCTGAGAGGGGCGTTCTAGGGGTTCTTGACCATCAGCCCAGCCGCTCTCTGGGTTTCCTCCTCGGGCTCTTTGGAATGCCACCTTGCTCCCACTCACCTGCCTCCCCTCCTTCTTCCCGGTGTACAGAAGCCATTCGTCACCTCGGCATTAGCTGCCGAAACGAGCAACTCCATTCAGTACCAGGGGAGCCGAGTCCAGGGGCAGGCCTGCCCCTCACGGAGAAGACTGGGAGAAAGAAAGGGGTGCTTCTGCCATGTCCCCACGGCCCTGGGTCACACTGTGACAGGCAGAAGTTCCTAAGTCCGGAGCATTTTTGCATTTGCCACCTGACTGCTGAGCTGCATGACAAAAACACCAGCATATTTGGAGCGCCAAGGGTATTGGTCTTACGTGCCAGAGCGCAGATGAGAGCGTGAGAGGAAGGACCTTCTATTTTAATAATAATTATTATTATCATCAAATAATAATAAATCTTTTTAACTTTTATATTTTATGCACTAGACAACGGATCTAAAACTTTGGACTAGGATTCCTCAGTGTACCCAAACTTGAACAGGGGGTTCATTGTTTTGTTACTGACTTTATGCCAATTGGGGTCAGAGATTTGGCATCTTCGCAATTTAAGAATCCATGTTTCCTATCCGGTCCGAGGGGAAGGTGCTGTACAGTTCATTCCTTTGCACCATTAGCCAGTCTGTCTCTTATCAATAACTCCGTTACAGTGACATGTTTATATTCACCACATGTACATTTTCTGTAAATACCAAGCGCTACTGATTCCCATGCCAAAATACATGAGTATTATGGGATTGCTACCTGTATAAACAATGGCACTGTGAACAGAATCCTGTTAGTTTTAATACAAGAGAATGCATTTGTAAATACGGTATAGAGTTTATTAATATACTATTGTTTGCAGATAAAGGCCTTAACTTTAAACACCTTTCATCTTCTGAAAGCTGCCCAACTCCAGTCCTCACAGATGCCCTTCTGAACTGCCTTCCCGTATCCACCTTTCTGCATCCCAACTAAGGTCACACACCAAACCCAATCAAGTCTTTGAGGAAAGATTCTGGAAACTTCACGTGCATTCCGCTTGTGACCATGGCGTTTGACCTGTGGCTCCAAGCATCGTTTCCTCAGATTAACGAGACCCTTCGGCAAGCCTGAAGTCACTTTTCCACGCAGCGATGTTGCACATTCTGTCCCCCGAGCCCGCTGATGAGCTTGTGTTTATGTGACTCTTGTCATGGAACATGGCAGTGCGTCAGCCTTGCAGGAGACATAGCAGGTCTCAGGAGCCTCCGTGGCCCTGTCATCTAAGCGCCAGGGAATCCCCTGCTCCCCTCCCACCCTTCCGCCAATGGCTGCCGCACTAAAGCACCTTTGGTTAATGGTTGGCATGCATTTCTTTGGTGTTCATCGTAACTGGGTTTTTCTTTTTCCGTCATGTCATGTGAACCGCTACCCACCTGTTTAGCTGAAGACGGGTGACATTATTTAAGTAAAGAACGTATTTCCATTTTCTCACAGAATTCACTTTCCTGGTAGGTCCTTATGCTTAATCATGCCTGTCACTAGCAGAATCACCTGGGAATTCCGGGGCCATATTTTTTTTCTGCAAACACGTGGCTGTAAATCAGCCTGTGACAGTCTGCTCTAGTCGGCTAACCTTTGTGCAATGAGCCTTCTGCTTAGAAGTCCCAGCATCAATAACGTTAGGAGGAAATGGGCACTGCCCTTTTCTCTTTACTTAAATGGTGTGGTGGCAGAAAGGTTTCTGCCACTATCAAGCTGTTTCGCAATAGAACGCCAGTTAACTCTCATTGCCTACGTGCCGCTTTTATTTCTCCCAATGTACAGATGAAATGTTGGAAATTTGACTGGACTGTAAGAAGTCCCTGCAGAGAGACTAAGGCTTGCAGAGTTAAGGTGTAGGGAAATTTTGGAACGTCGGTTATAGTTTTATTGAATATGGAGAGATGGTCAGATGGTAGTAAAGAAAGTGTGAAAACCTCATGCAATGGATGGATTTGATAAGTTGAAATAGTTGGTAGGGGTAAGAAGGGAAGTCGTGGAAACTAAACACTAACTTTATTTTTTTTTTCTGTAATAACTATGGACTGACAGATGATTTTTTATTGCTGTAATACTGGGAAGCTCTCAGGTTGGTAGGGCCCAAAAGGGAAAAAAAGTTGAATGTATTCCTGCTTCCAAACCTCACTTATTTTGGTTTGATGATGCAGAAAGGGCTTTTGAGTCATCTATTTTTAATGTATGTGAGATCAAATCAAGGATAAGCAGTTACTGGGGACAATACAGTAGAGATTAGAAAGAAAAAGGTTATTTTAGCTCTACCTTGACTTTAGGAAATGGACTTTGTTTAAATTATATTTATATTGTAAGTTAAATAAATAATATTGGGGGTGTTTTTAGCAGTTTCAACTTTATATGGCCCAAGTATTTATGCTACAATTAGGTCTTAAAGAAAAACCCACAGAGAAAACTACCAAATATCCAGGGTTAAGCCTATGAAGCAGCTACTGGTACAATAAAAACCAGAAGTAAAATGAGACATGATGCCTTTGTGGCCTCTGTTCAGTCATCTGGAGATTTCTTGAGTTCTTCATTTTTAGGCAAAACAAGAGAATGTGAAAACATTTTTTTCTTGCCTACCAGTAGCTCCCTTGCAATATTTCAGTGGAAGAAGTCTAGTTACTAGTTAAGACACAGCTGCAGATCATCCAGGGACCTTGTCTTCACATTCTTCTTCTGGTCCATGGGCCACCAACAGCTGACTTGAGTTTAATTATTTTGTTGCTTGAGAAGAAAGGGGTCAAAGGGCTATTTTTAGTAAGCAAGGTAAATGAAATCAAATTAAGAGAGAGAAAGAGACTAAATGACACTGCCAGGCCTGATAGGCATATCCTGCTTTTCCTTATAACAGCCTCTGTGAATAGTGAGAACCTTGTTCATGAAACCCTGACCCACCTGTCGCCCCTGCTACGCTGAGTCAAGACCCCACTGTTTCTAGTGCTTAAAGCTTCCCTCGGAGCGCATCCTACAACACTGTCCTTCTATAGCGCTTCCTACAAAATACAGACCTGTTATGTAACCTTTTCTCATGTAGAATCAGATATGCTCATTGATTTGAAAATTGGTTATGAGCTTGTATTTCACTGTATTTCTTATGCTTTGTTCTTTTAAGCAAACCCTTAAAATTGTGTTGTTTTGTGTACACAAGTAAGTTTTTTTTGGGGGGGAAACAAAAAACACCTTGTGAGTTTTTGCTCAAAATGTGGCCTAAATATCCATTGGCATGTCTAGATAAACAATCAAAATAAAGATAATTTCTTAAAAATATAACAACATGCTACTATCCTGATTCTCACCAAGTAACATGTTACCAGCTATCCAGTTGGATTCGACAAAAAGGACCCTCTGCTCAGTAGAGGAAATGTTCCAGAAAAGAGCACAGCTGCAGATACGGGCCTTGAGACTCCTTCCATAGGGGGCCGCAGAAATAGCCATGTCCTTATAACCAACCAGTTCATCCCACGGTAGGGGAACTGGGCCACCACTCAGCTCTACCTTTCCCTTGAATCCTGCTATTTTGTAACCCACATTTGTAAAACTCATATATGAAGAATAAAACCCAATGTTTTATGTTGTAAAAATGTAACAGCCTCAATTTAAAAATCACATGTTTAAAATATGGCCTTGCATATCAGGATTGGAAGCCACCGAGTTAAGAGAAGAGTTCAGGCCAGATAACTGAGTGTCCTAAATTTATTTAGAAATAGAGAGGAACAGCCGAAACCGGTTTGGCTCAGTGGTAGAGCGTCGGTCTGCGGACTGAAAGGTCCCAGGTTCGATTCCGGTCAAGGGCATGTACATTGGTTGCGGGCACATCCCTGGTAGGGGGTGTGCAAGAGGCAGCTGGTCGATGTTTCTCTCTCATTGACGTTTCTAGCTCTCTATCTCTCTCCCTTCCTCTCTGTAAAATATCAATAAAATATTTTTTTTAAAACGCCGCGGGATGTTAGACAAATTGTTAAAGATCGGGACTGTCCCGCCAAAAGCGGGACGTCTGGTCACCTTAGCTTGCTTATATGCATACATACAAGCACTTCAGTTGATCTCTTATCCCCCCCAACCCTCCCCTGCCTTCCCACTGTAGTTTGACAGTCTGTTTGATGCTTCTTTGCTTCTATTTTTGTTCAACAGTTTATGATGTTCTTTATATTCCACAAATGAGTGAGATCATGCGGTATTTATCTTTTACTGACTGGCTTATTTCACTTAGCATAATGCTTTCCAGTTCATCCATGCTGTTGCAAAAGGTAAGAATTCCTTTTTTACAGCAGCATAGTATTCTGCTGTGTAGCTATAACACAGTTTTCTAATCTATTCATCCGCTAATGGGCATTTAATTTATTATTATTGATATATAGTGTGTTCTACCCAATATAACAATTGTGGTTAATTCACCTGACACATAGAAGTCACTCAGTAAGTGTTGGCAAAAGCCATCTCCTTCTCCTTCACCTGTGCACAGCTCTCATAGACCTGATCTGTGAGCTCCTTGGTAACAGGAATAACCACCTTTGCAAAAATAGTCTCCATGGTGTAGCACTGAAGGTACTAAATAAATACTTAAGTGAAAAAATATATTTTTGATTGATAAATTGAAAATCACATTAGAATAATATGTTAACATTTAAATACAAGCAAATAAGTTCTGATTGCAGCAATAAATGTCCCAAGAATTTGAACGCAGACGTTTTCTCTCTGGTGGTCTTATTTGTTTCTAGGAACATGGTTTAGAAAGAGAAAAGGTTTTCTCCTTTCAGTGTATAGGCCTACACTTCTGAGTGATGAGAACTAAAGATAATGCCCCCAAAAGACTTGATGTCCAAAGACTGCGAGTTTTTCTCCCTTCCAACTGGAAAGGAAGCCGACAGAAGGACCACAAAGTGCTTTCTGGGGCAGAGCAAATAAAAGCCCCGTTTTAATACACAATCCAAGAGAAGACAGCAACAAATTCCAATCCTCATCTTAAAAAGAGATGGTCCTACCAGGTGAGACTCCTGTTAGCACACTTAAAGTTGTCCTAGAGGCTCCCTAAATTATCTGCATGTTTTTTCATTCTTATTCCTTTTTGTTTTTCTGGTTGGGTGTTTTTTGCTTCCTCATGTTTTAAATCTTTGATTTGATTCTTGAGATCTTGTCTACTGTTGAATCTCTGTATATTATTCTTTATTTCAGACAGTGTATGCTTAATTTCTGACTTGTCCTTTTCCTTTAATTTTATTTTATTTATTTACTTACTTACTTACTTACTTACTTGCTTACTTATTTATTTTGCATTATCATTAAGATCCTTGAAGTTCTCACTAAGTTCCACGGATGTCTCACTAATTTTCTTGGAGATTTCTAGAAGATTCTTGAGTAACCTTATAACTGTGGTTTTGAACTCTATATCCAGCCATTTGCTTTACTCCTTTTCTTTCATTCATGACATGTTTCTTTGTCTCCACATTTTGGCTGCCTCCCTGTGTTGATAAAGTGGCTTTGTGTGGTAGGTGTTCTATAGGGCCCAGTGGCTCAGCCTCCCCAATCACCTAAGATGGACACTTTTGGTACACTTCTTTGTGCACTGGGTGCACAGTCTTATTGTAGTTAAGCCTTGATTGTTGTTGTTATCACTGGGAATAACTGACCTCCAGGCCAATTGGCTGTGAGGACCTGGTGTGCCTAAATGGAAGAACTGCTGTGCTGGAGACACCCTTATGGGGCAGGACTTGCTTCAGTGGGGCTTTGGTGCTCACTGAGTCTGCCTCTTGAGTGTGTCGCTTATGGATGTGAGGAGTTGAAATTTGGTATCATCTCACACTGACCATTAGGTACACTGGCTCCTGGATCTCCTAGGAGGTGCAAAGTCAGCTACTGACTGAGGCCACCAAGCAGGAGCTACAGCAAGATCTACAGATTTCTCCTCTTCGTTTGGGGTTTGAAAGTTTTGGAGCTCTCTAACCCAGCTGCAGTTTGTTGGGTTAGGCTGCCAAAGGACAGTCCATTCATATGCAAAAACTGCTGTGCACAGCTTGAGTGGGTTTTTAAATTGGGTGGAGTGGGATCTTAGGGAATCACCAGGGTAGAGCAAACAGCGATGCTGCCAGTCAACCATCTCTGCATCTCCACATCTCCATGTCTCCATGTCTTCATGTTTCCACATCCCTGTGTGCCTTGCCCCCAAGCAGTAACAATAATTCCTGTGCGCACCTCTGTGAGAAAGCCACCCTCGCTTTCTGACCCAATGATAGACAGTCTAGCTTCTCCCAGTAGGAGTCTGGGTCCCCAGAGTCTCACTGGAAACGAGTTCAGAGCAGTTGGGAGCTTGTATCACCCTCCCTATTATTGCCAGCCCGATTCACGTGCCTCCATACCTCTGCTCTTCCATGCCTCTGCACCTCCTACCCAGTCTCAATGTGGGTTTTTTTTTCTTTCCTGCTAGTTGTAGAACTTCTACTTGGCCAGCTTTCCCGAGGTTCTGGATGATAGTAATTTTGTCTTTTTGTTGTAGTTTTGGTGGGGTTGTGAGAGGCAGCACATACAGGTATATACCTTATGCTGCCATCTTGGTTTCTCTGAAGAAAAATAACATAAATGAAAACAAAATATTGGTAGTACCAAATACTAGCAAACGTGAGAAGTATATTTTAAAATTACAGACACATTTTTAAGTGTTAACCTGTCTAACTTGTTCAATCACTGCACAGACAGTGAAGTCTGGGGCATTCATGCCCACCTCTGCTCACCTCATGTGACGGATGAGGTGAGAAGGATTCCAAGGGGCAGGCAGACCACTGAACAACAGCTTTGTGCCAGGGCAGGGCCTCCCTCTGAGTGTTTGGGTTTGTACGAGTGTCGTGGAAAGTGCTGTAGGATTGAGGAGGGAGAGGCAGAAACTTGGATTGAATGTCTCAAATGTCTACTGCATATTAATAAAGTTTTATTTTGGCTAGCAAACAAACTGGGGAGCAAGCAATTACTGGGCATGATTCTTTCTTCTTCGTCATATTCAGAACTAAGTGTTTTAGAGACACCATTTTTTTTTATGCACCATTGGTAAAGACTCTGATTTGTCCATATAAATCAAATTACTTGTAAGAAGTTTTTTTCTGAGGCTTCGTTTCATTTCAGAAGTAGTCGTAATATAGCCCATTTTTGCAAAGCTGTAGTGAGGATTAGAGCTAATAATGTATGTAGAGTGCTTTGCCATGCTTTGCATATTGTTGACACTTAGTAAATACTTGTTTTAATCCAGCAAAAACAATGATGATTCTGCCTATGTTCTATTTTTTTCAAGAGATTGTTGCATTCTTTTTCTAACTCAAATGAGACTGTCAATGGAGACAGGAGGCAAGAAGGAGCGATGAGGGGGGTGGGACAGAGTAATGAGTCTCATTAACATGCAGGGAAAATAAGCACTTAAGAGAGAATAACCAAGATGAAACAACCTCACTACTCCCCTGTGTATTAGTTTCCCAGGGCTGCGTAACCAAGGACCGCACACTGGGTGGCTCACAGCACAAATGTACTCTCTCCCAGTTCTGGAGGTCAGAAGTCAGAAACCCAGGTGTCAGCAGAGCCATGCTCCCTCTGAAGGTTCTGGGGGAGAATCCTATCTTTCTTTTCTTTTAACAATATTTTTTAAATATATTTTATTGATATTTTACAGAGAGGAAGGGAGAGAGATAGAGAGCTAGAAACGTCGATGGGAGAGAAACATCGACCAGCTGCCTCCTGCACACCCCCTACCAGGGATGTGCCCGCAACCAATGTACATGCCCTTGACCGGAATCGAACCCAGGACCCTTCAGTCTGCAGACCGACACTCTACCTCTTTTAACATTATTTTTATTGCTGACACTATTATAGATGTTTCCCTTCCCCCCTCTTTGCAGCAAGAGTCCTTTCTTGCCACTTCTGGCTTCTAGTGGCTGCCAGTAATCCGGCACTTCTTGGGTTGTGGCAGCATAGCTCCAGTCTCTACCTGTGTTGTCACACGGCCTTTCCCCCTGTCTCTGTGTCTCTGTTTTCTCTTCTTATAAAGAAACCAGTCATGTGATAAGGATCCAACCTAATCCAGTTTGGTCTCATTTTAACTAATTACATCTGCAAAGGCCTTATTTCCGAAAGACGTCACATGCTGAAGTTCTGGGTGGGTCTGAATGCTGGGGAGGGAGGCACTATCAGCCCAGTACACCTGACACCCCTCACTTACCCACCCCAAGCTTTACCTTCCATCATTCCTACCACACACACAGCCTCACACGCTACAGTCACATCTTCCAGATCTCCCCTGCATGAGGCTATTGGAACAGATTGCTTCATGTTTGAGATACGGTTGATTTTGCGTATTTGGAGGAAACGCCTGGAGAAATCCCACAGGAAGGAGGATTAAAATCACATCTTTCTTTCTTCTATATTCCTTCTTTACTAATTCACATCTGCCTGGGGGGAGGGGGAAGCAGGGAGAGAAAGTCTTCAAAAATCCCCCTGGCACCAGCCATATGGAGATGATGTGATCTCATTCCACATTTCAACATTTTCATTATCTCATCATCATCATTATTGTTCCAGATGGTTCCATCCGCTCATTTATTATTTTAGAAGGAAAGCATTTGAAGGAAAGCATGGTCAGGAGGTTTGGCCATGGGGGATTCAGAAGTGTGGAGGACAAAGTTATTGCAGATAAGGAGCAAAAAGGCCCTGGTGAGATGAATTATCTACTTCACTGCTGAAGTCACATCACGCAGGATGATGTCAGGACTTGGGGTGAAAAACCTGGGTATCCAGTAACTGATATAAAAAATATGGAATTTTTAAGCTTAGAGCACTAGTTAAGTATACAATTTTACCTATATGTTCCCAAAAATTCTAGTTTAGCACTTCTTAGTTGGGATTCAGGAATCTGTATTTTAACAACTCCACCAGGTGATTCTCATCATGAGAGAAGTTTGGGAAACACTGGTCTAGTTGATTGTGGTGGTCTGCCGGAAGTTGATCATGGTTTTAATAATAGAAAGCTATGGATGGGGAATCTGGAGGGCTGGTCAACCTTAATTGCTCTGAAGGGTCAGAACTAATTACCAAATATTTGTAGTTGAAGCAGCCCCCACCTGTTAGTCCCAAATTCACTGATTGGCTTTTATTGGAGTTTCCTGCCTAGGGGATATGGATGTATCCTATAATTTTAATCTTAATAAAAAGGATGGTAAAGCCAGAGTGAGATCTTACTCACTCCCCACCAACCCACCCACAACTCTACTTCAATTAACCAGCAGCTGTCTACCAAGCCAGTGATTTCCAGTGGGAATCCATGGAAAGGCCGCAATCCAAATGCAGATTGCCTGAACTGGAATTCTGGCTCAGCCACTTACTAGCTGTTTATCCCTTGGCTGGTTTCTTAATCTCTTTATGCCTCTGTTACATCAATGAAGTAATAATAGTACCTCTCAGGGGGTTGTTATGAGGATCAAATGAATTGGAATAATTCCGGTCACATACTAACAGGTTGATTAGTTCTTGCATTTTTAAATGGCCCTAGGAACAGAAAACCTGGTCCCCAGACCTTGCTTGAGCTCAAGGAAAGAGGGTCACCATATGCACATTCTCAGTGTGTATGTCAGTCAGCATGGGCCCTTGGGCGTTCAGAAATGTTTTGCTTCCATGGCAGGTGTTGCAAGACGACTGTCCTATCTTTGGAGTCAATGCTCCCAACACACGGTCTTCTCTGGGACTGTCTGATTCATCTCTTCCAGCCCAGAATATATCACAGTCCAGCAGGCCTTCCAAAAATGGTTGTTCAACTGAAAGGAACCTCAGAGAAAATAGTCATAGAAGCCTGTAGTTAAAGCTATCAAAAGGGGACAGAGTGCAAAGAGTGGGACCATCTAAGAGCGACAAGCCAAGGTCTAGTCAGAGTGGCCTGGAAACCAAGGCCTGGAAGTAGAAGTGTAACTCCAGCACCTCTTTCCAGTATCTCTACTCGATCATGCTCTCTCCATCCTAACTTGTCCACACTGGTGAAGCATGCCAATCTCCAAGCTGCTTAGGACAGAGCTATAAAAGTACTAGGAATAGCCGAAACCGGTTCGGCTCAGTGGTAGAGCATCAGCCTGCAGACTGAAAGGTCCCAGGTTCGATTCCGGTCAAGGGCATGTGCCTTAGTTGTGGGCACATCCCCGGTAGGGGGTGTGCAAGAGGCGGCTGGTCGATGTTTCTCTCTCATCAACGTTTCTAGCTCTCTATCTCTCTCCCTTCCTCTCTGTAAAATGTCAATAAAATATATTTTTTTAAAGTACTAGGAATAAAGAAGGCCAACTTCCCATACCTTGGTGAGAAATGAGCGAAACCACAACAGTTGGAAGAGTTCCAAACAAGACACAGACAGCAACTGTCATATTAGAGTTGTGGGTGAGTTGGTGGGGAAGGGAGTAATATCTCAAATGTTGAATTCTTTTGGTTAAAAGGCCTGGAGAAGTTTTGTAACCATCTAAACCAAGCTGAGCTCTATTTTCCTTCCAAATTTTTCTTGGACTAACCCAATGGACTAGTATAACTTCTATACATTGTATGGACTAGTATAACTTCTAGAGGCCCAGTGCACCAAATTTGTGCACTTGGGTGGAGGGGGGGGTCCCCTCAGCCCAGCCTGAGCCCTCTCACTGTCCAAGAGCCCTCGGAGATGTCCAGCTGATGGCTTAGGCCCACTCCCAGTGAGATATCCTTAGTGCCGGCTTCTGGCTGAGTGGTGCTCCCCCTGTGGGAAGGCACTGACCACCAGGGACCAGCTCCTGCATTGAGCGTCTGCCCCCTGGTGGTCAGTGCATGTTATAGCAACCGATCATCCGCTGTTCAGTCGATTTGCATATTAGCCTTTTATTATATAGGATTGCCATCCTGAATCTCAATGTGCAAATTATGTTCTGCTTGAACTTGAGGCTTGTCGTTTGGTAGTAGAATTGCCATAGAACCCTTTTAATTCCTGAGCAGTTGCTGTCTTAATGACGACTCTGCTTCCAGGGGCTCCCTTACTCTGTCTGCAGTTCCAAACAAGTTCCCCCCGCTCTGCTCCAGTCCTCACCTCATTCTCTTCTCCGATGTGTCGTCCATTTCCTAAGATATTTAAATGCCAGTTTTTTTTCATCTAAAGAACTCTGACATCTCAACACTGCAACAATTTATGTTGTAATCATGTGAGAAGCATGTGGAGGAAGACTAATCACCAGAGGCCTGCACACCACAGAAGGAAGAATGAGAAAACGTCACTTCCTGAGCCGGATTCAAGGGGATTCAAGGCCCAAATCATCTACAGTCTTAGGTCAAATAATTGTAAAATGTTCACTTAGGGAATCATAATATCTTACCAAAACATAAACAGAAATAAAATTTGGGCATAGAAACAGCAGAAAGCTTGCTTTTCCCTCACATGGGAAACTGAAATATTTTCTCTTTTTGTGTACATTTTAAAATAGTTGGCACAGCTTCATTAAGGCTAGAGGGGGAAAAAATACCTAGGATCTCATTATATAAAAACCTCCCCCTAAAAGATCTCGTTTTGCTGTCTGCACTTCTCATGAACTCCTGACTGTAATCTGGCTTTCATCTTAAAAGATCCCTGAAACTTCTCATCTCCGCATATGCAGATGACATTTCTATGCTTATCTGCACCTTTTGTCATTTGGGGCCAGTTTCTTCCTTTGAACGTTCTTATTCACATCGCAGTCTCCTGGTGTTTCTCCCTCTACCTTCGAGCCAGTCTTTTGTAGGTGACCATCCGTTTGTCTGTGACTGTCCCAGTTTTAGCACCGAGAGTGCCACATCCTGAGAAAAGGCTCACTTCCAGGCAAACTGGGATAGATGGTCACCCAGGCCTTAAGTCTCCTTTGAAGTTTTTGTGTTTCCTACTCATTACTAAATGCCAGTGTCCCAAGAGCTCCATTCTTGGCCCTCTGATCCTTTTCCCATTCAAGTCTCTTTGTTGACCTCATTCAACACGGGACTTTAAAAACTAAGGATTTATTTGTATGATGGTTATCAAATCCATGTCTTCTTAAAACCCAAACTGCAAGGCCGGGCAGGGAAATTGGAATGCTGGTTTTCCAGAAGTCCTCATTTACCGGGAAGTCTCAGGCGTAGGAAATGGCTTGGCCTGTTACGAATCCGAGTCCAGAACAGAGACCAGCAAGCCAGGGGATGGCATCGCAGGGCTGGGGGAAAATCCAAGTAAAGGAAATCCAAATTCTCTGTGAGGAAGGTCTGTGTTGAGGCACACTTTCTTGTAAAAGAGATTATGCTTTAACATGTAATCATGAAAATGAGACCCAGTTGGTAATGAGAGTGTAGGTACGGCACCAGGATGGATATGGAGCTGAGCCCGCTGGATAGGACCAATGACGGCTCCACTGCCGTGGCTGAGGGGCTAGCAGTCGGCTAATCACCGGGGCAGGACAGGCTCACAGGGCATCTGGCAGATCAGAAAGACCTGAGGGGCACAAGGGCAAAGCCACAGAGACAGAGATGAGACTGGAAAGCTCAGGCGGGTGCCCTAAGTTCAGGCACGCACACAGCTCATTCCAAAATATGAATAAGTTCATATTTCTTTGTAAGTTTGCTCTCACATCCATTATTTCATTGGAGTCTCAAAATGACCCTGTCGCATAGATGGCGTAAGAATTATTGTCCCTATTTTATGACCAAGGACACTGGGACTCGACATTAATAAATTACTTGCCCAAGGTCCCACCGAGAGTGAAATATAGAGCTGCTCTGGACTTCTGACTTCGAGTCCAGTGCTCTCACACCTATCACAGGGGCCTCTCTGGCTTAAGCCTCACCCCAGAAAGAGAGAGAACAAGGACTGGCAAGGGGATGGGAGGCCTTGCAAGGCTGGAACTTGGTGCCCCGAGTGAGAAGCCGGGGTCAGGAAGGCGCTGTGACCAAAGAGAGCCTTGGAACCTTGGTCACCGGGTGTCCCTTGGCATGACAGGGAATGGCAAGGTGGCCAGCTCATCCTGATGGGCCCAGATCTGTCCTCATATCTCAATGCACAGTCCCTGGTCCTGGGAACCTGCTCGTTCTCAGGCAGACCCAGATGCTGGTCCCCTGGTGAGAGCAGAAACTTGGGCATCAGAAGAAGGCCTGGGTTCAGATTGGGCTCGGTCACGCTACAGACTGTGACCTTGGGGCATCATTTAACTTCCTGAGTTTGGAGATGGTCTACGGCCGTCCCACCCTGAATGCGCCCAATCTCGTCTGAGTTTGGAGATGAAGTTGGTCATTAACACCTGCCTTTTCTGTTCTAGAGACCCTCGAGATTGCCCTTTTTCTTTTCTTTTTCGTTCTTCCTTTTTTTTTTTTTTCAAAATCGGCCATATATCATTATGGTTCCACCTAATAATTTATAGTGCACTTAATAGGATAAAGGAGATGTGGGAATTAGTAGGATAAAGAAGATATGAGAATACTGGGCAACAGTAGAGAGCTTACAAGTATAAATTATTATTGCTATTATTATTGTTGTTAATATTATTATGAAATGGCCCTTTACTGTCAATAGCAAAGCGGACACAGGTCTGGGGTGACAAAAGTGCTCACTCAGTGAGGAAGCCCTTGTTCTGTAATATTTTTTTTAAACTTCCAAGAAAATTACTACCATATAAAATGTTCTCATGTAAAACCTTTTCCTGCCCGAGATTCACGGTCATTCTGATGCTTACCAGATAATCGGAGAGCAAACAAGCAAAACCAGAGGGTTTTGACATCTAGTTTGCCCTTAAAACAACAACACATTTCTAAAATTGCAATTTAGGTATGCATCGCAGTGAGCATAAATAAATGCCATCACCAAGACTCGTGAAACCAGAGGCAAACCACAGAAATGACCCTACTGAGCCGAAACCGGTTTGGCTCAGTGGTAGAGCGTCGGTCTGCGGACTGAAAGGTCCCAGGTTCGATTCTGGTCAAGGGCATGTACATGGGTTGTGGGCACATCCCCAGTGGGGGGTGTGCAGGAGGCAGCTGGTCGATGTTTCTCTCTCATCGACATTTCTAGCTCTCTCTTTCTCTCCCTTCCTCTCTGTAAAATATCAATAAAATATATTTTTTTTAAAAAGAAATGACCCTACTGAGCTGGCTGGGAAGATGAAGATGCGAAGCCCCTGCTTGCTGGAGCCCGGGTTAACGCTGTGCCACCCAGAAATATCTGTGTGATTCACTGAGTTGGAAAGGTGCTGTTTCCATCTCAGACACGCCTCAGAGACGTGCAGAAGCAAGGGAGACCCAGCGCCATTCCTTAAGAGAAAAAGGGAAAGGAAGGTGTAAGAAACCCAAGTTCTGCAGAAAGGGCCGTTCTGTCTCCTGGGCCAGACATGAGCTCAGACAGGGGGAGTGAGTGATTTAGAGCCATTGACACGGGCCCCTCTGGCTACAGGCAGCCCTGTGAACCTTCGCTGACTTCACCGAGCACTCACAGGGAGTCTGCAACAAGTGCACACCGGCGTTGCAAAAAGGACACACACAAAAATGAGCAACCGACGCCCAGGGCTCTGGGAGGGTGGCATCGCCAGCTGCACGGGAATGTGAGCGCCAGGAGCCCAGCCACGTCTCCCTCCGTGTGGAAGCAGGGAGAGGCCGGCCTTGCTCCCGGGGCCTGTTCCCGCTATTCGTGCTGCGTTTATAGGGCTCGGACTATGTGTTAATTTGCAAGTAAAGCTTTTGTTTCCTTTGTAAGGCTGCAAGTTGTGATCCCCTTGAGGAAAAGTAATTTCTCCTCAGGCTCTGACAGAGCGACGGCTTTCTACACACACAGGCAGCATTCAACCAACTTTGGGAGTTGTTGCCGCTGCCAAAACCATCTCAGAACATGGAAAATGAGGTCTAGAGCCAGGCCAATTAGTCAGTTAGTGGGGACACCTGCTCCTCCCTTCCCTCCGCGAGCCGGCTGGGGACGGTACACTGGACTCTAGCGATGGACAGTGTAGGGGACAAGGCAGACAGCTGCCATCACCCGGGCCGAGCTGCATGCACACACACACACACACACACACACACACATCTGGAACTACCGCACTGCTGGGGTCTTCCTGAGAGGCAGAGGAAAACTATAAGCCGGAGAGAAGAAACATCCTACGCCCAAGGAAGTCTCAAATGCTGGCAGCTAATCAGTGGCAATTTTGGGGGGAAACAATGCGAGAACTCATCACAAGTGCCAGTCCTAACTGAACCCCCGTGGCCTGAGATGCCCCCTGCACCGAAAGCCCCATCCCAGGCCAGAGAGCCCAAGCAGAAGCCCAGTGCGATGGTGAGGAGGAAGAGGATGGTGCTAACAGCTCACACTGATCAAGCACTTACGCAGGCCTGGTTTTAAGAGCTTTGTAGGAATTAACACACAACAGATCTAAGCAGGGAGGCCTATGCTTTATTTCAGTTTCTGTGTGAGAACACTGGACGAGTGACATCACTGTCCAGGCCAGCTGGCTCCAGATCCCGCCCAGCTAATGGGCAGCCCCCCACATGCTCTCTGAGGAGCCCCCGCTGCCCGAGGGCCACCAAAGCAGACCGCCCCACAGCACCAGCCAGCCCTGGTCACGCAAGTCATCGGCGGGAACCCGTCCCGCTGCACACGACCTTCTCAGCGATTGCACGTCAGGAACTTACGACGCAAATGCACATGCAGATGATTATGGGTGCGTGCTACAGGAGCGGCCCAAATTTCCATCGAGAGATAACTAGTCATATCCGCACACCCGGGGTAGCCACCCAGGGCTCTGGTCTGCAAAGCTGGCTCCTCTGCGGTCCCCCCTTTAGTCCTGCAGACACGTGGCTTAGCAAGTGGATGGCGCCTCGGTGGGAGGTAAACGAGACCCGTTCCTGTGAAGTGGAAGCAGCCGCAGGGCAAGGCAGGTGCACAAACCAGGCTCTGCATGCTCAGCCCCACAGCCTCCGGATGAGGGGCCACGCAGCAGTGAGAAGAGAGGCACACATAGTGCCCTGGGGAAGCGGTGGGACCCGGGGGGAGGGGGCGGTGTGAACCGGAGGAGGAGCGGATTCTATTCCTGTGGTCCTGAGATATTTGGACAGTCCGCAGCCATTAGCTACAGAACACTCTGTTGTATTTCCCTACAAAAACAAATGAGAGTGTCCCACTTGAAATTCATATTCGGAAAAAAGGAAAAGAGAAGGGGAAAAAATCTGAGGAACAGAATCAAGTGGTGAATATAGTAGAATCAGGGGCAAAGAAGGGGGGTGGACTGATAATTATCAGGAGGATAAGGGAGTAGGGAAGCAGTGAGAGACTGGATTGAAATCCTATAACCAATGGATGAAGACAATGGGGGGGGAGAGGGGGGTAAGGGCAGAGGGTGGGAAGGGAACTGGGCGGTAGGGAGCTTTGGGGGAGAAAAAGGAGAAACAATTGTAATAATCTGAGTAATAAAGATTTATTTTTTAAAAAAAGAGAGAGAGAGGCACACATAGACCCAGGAAGAGCACGCCTGGTGGCCATTGTGGATCGGACGGGGGCATGGGGAGCTGTGTCTTGTACTTGTAAGTCTTTGGGTCAGGTTTGCGTTTTAACATGTACGCATGAACCAAGGATACTTTACACAATTTAAAAATTTAAAATTAAAAACTTGTTAAATAAATACACCAATGAAAATAGAATACTCATTTTTGATCAGTCACAAACAGTTAAGAAAAACCATCTGAGTGTCCAAAGCCTGAGGGGATGGATAAGTACGTAAGAGGATGCAACTTCAGTGAATTGTTGTATATTTATTTATTTATTTTAAATATGTATTTTATTGATTTTTTACAGAGAGGAAGGGAGAGGGACAGAGAGTCAGAAACATCGATGAGAGAGAGACATCGACCAGGTGCCTCCTGTACACCCCCCACTGGGGATGTGCCTGCAACCAAGGTACATGCCCTTGACCGGAATCGAACCTGGGACCTTTCAGTCTGCAGGCCGACACTCTGTCCACCGAGCCAAACCGATTTCAGCTGTTGTATATTTATTAAAAGTTGAGGATGTGGAGGTCGTGGAGCAAAGAGGAAAATGTTTGGATGATGTTGATGAAAGAGTAAAATGCCATTCTGTAGGTGCAGTGCGATGGCGATCACAACATGGAGAGAAATGTCTTCTCTCACCCTTTCTCCTAAGGGGGATGGGCAGCTTCCTTTGTTGGGAAGATGGTGCCACAAGCCGTTGGTGCAGAAGCTGAGGCCTTAGAGCTTCTCCTCCAGATCCCTAGGGAGAGCGTCAGCAATTTCTCCTTTGCACCCGATGACACGGTAAATTGGGTGGATTCTTTCTACAAAGACCACATGGAAAGACAGAAGACAGCCAACCCTAGACTGTCCGACAAAGCACAGAAAGGGAAAGAAGGGCTGAAATAAACTATGATAAAGTGCTGAGCGGTCCTGTTAGTGAGGGATCCCCCCAATTTTTTTTTTCTAATTTAGGTCATGTGATTTTATTACTTCTAAACTTTTAGAAATCAACGTGTGGGTGTCTTTAAGAAGAGCAATGAGATGCACCTGTATTTGGCAGGTGCAAGTCTTACAGAAAGGTTAACGGGAGGCTTAGTAACGAAACCTCCATCTTTCTCTGATCTCCAGGGTTTTGGGTTCTTTCTGCCCTGGTGTTCAGAAGGAAATCTGAGCTGAGGGGGTAAAGGGAAGGCTGGGCAGCAGAAGGAGGAAGGACACCTTAGAGTCAGAAAAGTTGGTATTTTCTCTACGTTTTTAAAAACACCTTGCCCTGGGAATGCATCTCAGGTAACCGATGCTGACAGAGAAATAAGGTTTGTTACAGGGAAAACTGTCGGACAGACAGGCGGCTCCCGGAGCAAACGAAGCCTGAAACGTGACCGGAGGTGACAATGACAACACGGGAGCTGTCCTACCTCGGGCTCATCATGAGAAGGCAGGGCTCTTTGGGAAAGGTAGTAATGCTGGGAAAATAGAAGGCAGCAAGAAAACAGGAAGAGCAAACATGAGATGGACTGACTTCATAAAAGAAGCCGCAGCCAAAACCGGTTTGGCTCAGTGGATAAAGCGTCGGCCTGCGGACTGAAAGGTCCCAGGTTCGATTCTGGTCAAGGGCATGTACCTTGGTTGCGGACACATCCCCAATAGGGGGTGTTCAGAAGGCAGCTGGCCGATGACTCTCTGTTATTTATATTTCTAGCTCTCTATCCCTCTCCCTTCCTCTCTGTAAAAAAATCAATGAAATAAATAAAAAATAAATTTAAAAACAAGGAGAAGGAACTACAGGCATGAGGCTACAGGAGCTGAATAGGGCTGCAGAGGATAGAACATGGGAGACTCATTCAGAGGGTCACCAGGAGTCAGAGCCAACTCAACGGCATATTACACACACACACACACACACACACACACACACACACACCACTGAGCCTAATGATTAGGCCCTAATCCAGGGGTGGGCAAAGTTTTTGACTCGAGGGCCACAATGGGTTCTTAAACTGGACCAGAGGATGGGAACAAAAACAACCTGACCATGCTGGCACTCTCATCTTGGGCTGCTGGTGAAGGAGCAGAGGGGAGAGCAAGAGGACCCTCCGCTCTTTCGGCTCCGCGGGCCGGATAGAACAGCCAAGCAGGCCGGATCCAGCCCGTGGGCCATAGTTTGCCCAGGGCTGCCTAATCCCTTACTAGGATGCTTTTCTCACAATGCCCAACAGATGATGCTATCAGGACTAATCCCTTGCTAGGGTGCTGTTCTATAAATGCCCAGGAGAGGGTGCTATTGAGCCTAATCCTTTATTGGGTAGTTGTTCTCAGAGTGTCCACAAGAGGGGGCTGTTGAGCATAACCCCTCAGTAGGGTTTTGTTGTCAGAATGTCCAAAAGACAGCAGATTTAAAATGGCCACAGTGTATCTGGAGGGTACATAGACATACTCCCTGGACCAAACTGGAAGTACAAGTAAAATACGAAAAGACGTCCTGACTAACCCACGGAAGACTAGCTGGAGCTCAGTGACAACCAAGGACAGAATGTGCAGACCACATAGAAGCTGGAAGGGAGGACAGAATTGCTAAAGGGCTGGCCCGGCTCCCACAAACAGCAGCTGAAGTTTCAGAGAGAGAGAGAGAGAGAGAGAGAGAGAGAGAGATCTCAGCTGTGGAGGGTTCCCACTCAGAACTCCGGGTCATAACCCCCCACTCCCACCCCAGCTGGGCACCCCAGCAGAGAGCACCAGAGCTGAGACGGGTGCCCACATACCATCTGCCTGTGAACAGCAGCAGGGTTGCTGTCTGTCTGGAAGTGCAGGCACCCTCTTAAACGGCCAACACACAAAATTCCATGTGCAGGCACTCACCTTGTGCCGCAGCAGAGGGAGGCCAGAATGGACTGGAGCAGTGTGAGCAGAAGCCAGGGCTGAGGGCGCTGGGGTTAGAGTTTATAATTCAGACACCATGGTTTCTGAGAGAGAGAGAGAGAGAGAGAGAGAGAGAGAGAGAGAGAGAGAACAACACGATGTCCCAATCATAACTGTTCCATAGAGTATATAACTACACAGTAGGGAGGGAGGCTGGTTTTCCGAAAGAGCTCATTGTATGAAACATTCTCCTGCTAAAGTCTACTACTCCTGGAGCATTTCACCTGGAATATGCTGTGTATTGGTTTCATAAGCTTGAGTGCAAGCTTTATTTTGTGAGAATTCCAGTATTCGCCTCCTTCGACCTGATTTCAGGCCTAGAGTTTTATTTATTTTTATTTTTTAAATATATGTTATTGATATTTTACAGAGGGGAAGGGAGAGAGATAGAGAGAAACAGTGACCAGCTGCCTCTTGCACACCCCCCACCGGGGATGCGCCCGCAACCAATGAAAATGCCCTTGACAGGAATCAAACCCGGGACCCTTCAGTCCGCAGACGATGCTCCACCACTGAGCCAAACCGGTTTCGGCAGGCCTAGAGTTTTAGAAAAGCATGTTAAAATGGTGCAATCTAGTATGATTGTTCACCTTCCTTTTCCTCTGTCCAGAGTGGCAGGGAGACGTTGTGATGAATAGAAAGAGCATCGACCAGGCATTAGGAAACTGGAGAGCTAGTCACCGATGTGATCTAATTTGTTGCTTAATATTAGCTAATACATTTAACATCTCTGAGCCTCAATTTCCTTCTCTATAAAATGATGATTACAAGGGGGGGAAACGTGACTAAATATTTAGAGGCTGAAATGTATATTTTTATAGGCTTTATCCCTTAACCTGTTATTGTAGCAAAATAATTGTAATAGCTTTGAAAACAGACATGTGCAGGAATATGTTATGGAATCCCTAATAAAAAATTCCCCATTTTAATATACCAATCTTTACTGGGATCGAAGCGAAAACCGTAAACCTATTACTCATAATGACCCTGTGCTTTTCCCTAGTGAAATAAATAGCTGTCCTCAAACTGAAGAACGTATGAGAACCTTAGTGCAGTCTCTAAGTTTGGCAATTAAGCATTACTATTCTTTACTTGTATCACTGAATATTATAAAAGACTTAGTATTTATTGGGGGAAAGAGTTGAATTAGTCTGACATGAGTAATCTGAGATCTGTCAAGGACAGGGCCATTTATAATCCACGAATGCCATTAAAAACAGGCTGCTTTTGCAAGCAATACTAAATCTCACCCCACTCTGCAACTTCTAAAAATTTGAAATTCAAATGTGATAGATAACAGATTAGCCATTTGAACAGCAGCCTAGGTGCTCTCCGATGCTATACTGCCCTCTTGTGCCAATACAGAGAACTGCAGTCTGAAGAGTTGCTTTTAGTTTTGTTTTTTTCTTCCTCTGTCCATTTCTTATTTTGCATATAGGCTGCCTTAAAAACTTTATGAAATAAAGGAAAATCTAAGCAAATAAAACGTTATAAGACGAGCAGTGTTGCCTAAGGTTAAAGATACGTGTTTGAAAACCAGTCTGCCTGGGTTCCAATTTCCAGCTGGGAAAACTAGGGAAGTAACTTAGGCTTCCTGCACCCTGCTCCTCCTCATCTATGAAATGAAGTGAACTATAGTCCCTGGTGTTACTACGGGAATTAGTGAGTCCATATGTGGGAAGGACTAAGAATAGGAGCTGACACAGAATAAGCGCCATTAAAAGTGAGAGCTCCGCCGAAACCGGTTTGGCTCAGTGGATAGAGCGTTGGCCTGCGGACTCAAGGGTCCCGGGTTCCATTCCGGTCAAGGGCATGTACTTTGGTTGAGGGCACATCCCCAGAGGGGGGTGTGCAAAAGGCAGCTGGTCGATGTATCTCTCTCATCAATGTTTCTAGCTCTCTATCCCTCTCCCTTCCTCTCTGTAAAAAAATCAATTATATATATATATATATATATATATATATATATATATATATATATATTTTTTTTTTTTTTTTTTTTTTTAAGTGAGAGCTCCAAGTTAAAGTTACAGCCCGTTCTCAAGGTCAGCGTGACAGAAATTCTCAGATCCCCTCAGACCATGCCCCAAAACTGCAGCTCCTTGGTGAGATTATTTGGCACAAAACACAGAGACTGCAACGGCAACCCCGTTGAGCGGTGGTTATGTCTCTTCCCACCGAGTAGGTAAGTCACGGGCTGTGAACGCTGTCCATGGGCCGCAGGCCACTCCATGTGCCTCTGTCTCACCGTGGGGGAGCTTAGGCCCAAGAGCCTCAGCTGTGGAGGGTTCCAGCCCTTTTCCCCTCGGTACCCCCCAGAGCCCCACAAGGTGGTAACTGTTTCATGCTTCTGAGTCCTTGTAAACATAGCAATTTCCATGAAGAGAACAGGACACCCATAGGTTACCCACCCACCCAAACCCTGAGGGGCCTGGTTGGAGGGGGACAGAGCTTTGGAGACAAAAAGGCTTTCCTCCCCTTCACCACCCCCAATTTTTAAAATTCAAATATTTTTGAGAAAATAAATATCAGAACTGGCCTGGGCAGTGACAAGCTAACTACAATGTAAGGCGGGCTGGGCCCTGCACCGTTTCTGTACCCACGTCCCTTGTAATGGACTGTGAGGCACCGCCACGACCCGTCATCTGTCTTTAGAGCGGACAGAGCTCCGGGACATTGCCCTGTTCTGAAGAAGACTGCCTGCTCGAGGCCTGCCCCCACCCCAGAGTTGGGTCAGTGTGAAGGTATAAAGACCCCGCACCCACTGCTGGTGGGAGTGCAGACTGGTGCAGCCACTGTGGAGAACAGTATGGAGCTTCCTCAAAACACTGAAAATGGAACTCCCATTTGACCCAGTAATCCCACTCCTAGGAATATATCCCAAGAAACTAGAAACACCAATCAGAAAGGATATATGCACCCCTATGTTCATAGCAGCACAATTTACAATAGCTAGGATTTGGAAACAGCCTAGGTGCCCGTCAGCAGATGATTGGATCAGAAAACTATGGTACATCTACACCATGGAATACTATGCTGCCATAAAGAAGGAATTCTCGTCATTTGCAGCAACCTGGATGGAAATGGAGAACATCATGCTGAGTGAAATAAGCCAGTCAATGAAAGAGAAACAACACATGACCTCACTCGTTTATGGATAATAAAGAACATTATAAACTGATGAACCAAAAGATATCTACAGTGACAGTAAAGCAACAAGCAGACTGTCAAATGACAGCGGGGAGGGGAGGGAGATCTGGGGGAGATAAGAGATCAACCGAAAGGCTTGTATACATGCATATAAGTACAACCAATGGACACAAAACTCTGGGGAGGGAGGGCATGCATGGGAGGGGGGGAGCAATGGTAAGATATGTACACAGATAATTTAATTTAAAAATATTAAAAATAAATAAGAATAAATAAATAAAAATTTTAAAAGACCCGCACCCTCAGAGCAATGGGAGGCAACCCTGCAGGGCCAAGCCCAGCTCGGAGCCCCCGGTGAGACTGAGGAGTCTGCATCACAGCCCAGCTTCTCCGGCACGGGGTCGTGCTTCCTTCCCTGGCGGGGAAGTAGCTTGAGGGCAAACCCAGCAGACTTCCTGCACATCCATCTGTCTCGGTGTCTGCTTGCAGAGCACGCACCTGCAATGCAGCCCTTTTCTACATAAAAATCTCACACTTCCCTCTTCCTGACCTGTTTTATTTTCAATTGAAAACCAATCCAATTGCATACTTAACCTCTCCAACCTAAGGAGAGTCTGTGCTTAATATCCAGCAAAACCTATTTCAAATTCTTTCTCCGCTGTTACCGTATCAGTAGCTGCTTCTCCCCCAACTTAATTTCTATTTAAATTTTATAATTAAAACACAGATGCTTGCACTGTAAAAAACAAACAAACAAACAAAAAACCAAGACTTTGATTCCCTCTTCATAACAGGGCCAGGCCCCCAGCTTCTGCCTCATTACCCCTCAGGAGACTCGCCTCCCTCGCTGCCTTGACAACCACTGCTGTCACTATCTGCATATCTCACCCAGTCAGGATTCTGCACAGCATTCATTTCCTCTGGTCTATCTCATAAACTGTCTTGTTGTGTGTGTTTTTTCCTTTTTCCAAATATAAAATAGTGTTAGAATGCTTTGTCAAATACCCTTGTTCAAACACCTTAGCATATCAGGATTGACCAGCCAACGGGGAAGGAGAATGTACTGGACTCTAAGGCATCTGAGGAAGAGGATGGAGAGAGGAACACTTCTAGGCAAGTGTGAGATTGTTCTAATGTCAGGAAGAGAAGCCAGCATTTATATAACTTGCAAGAACCGACTCACTTTAGCATTCATAGTATATTTAGATACGTTCAAAACGCAATCAAATAGTTTTATAAGTGAGGTATTCACTATTATGGACAGGTTCATGATGAATCCCTACACTGAATCCCTAACCCTGAGGAACTCTATGGCAAACCAATCCGGAATTTCAAGGCCTGAGCTCACATGTCCCAGGACACCAGAAGTCGTACTTCTCAACAGAGGTGGCCCATGATCAATTCAATCCTGGTGGCGCTGTGGTGCTGAAATGTGCTTTTGTAGGAAATTCATTCTGAAGTAGAACAGAGAAGCCACCTGCCCTCCCTTCCTCGCTTTCTTCCCCCCCCCCCCCAAAAAAAAAATCAACTTGAGCACCCTGGTCAGTGTGGCTCAGTTGGTTGGAACATCATCATCCTGTACACCTAAGGGTTGTGGGTTCAACTCCTGGTCAGAGCACACGTCTGGGTTGCAGGTTTAATCCCTGGTCCGTGAGAGTACAGGAGGCAGCCGATCAACGTTTCTCTCACATCAATGTTTCTCTCTCACAAGTCAATAAGCATGTTGAGTGAGGATTTTTAAAAAGATTTTTTTTAAATCAACTTGAGCTATCTCAAGAAATATACTTCTCTTGGCTGAGAGTGGCATCTCCCAAGGGTATCTGCTGGTTGTTGGGGCGGGGTTGTTCTTTACACATTTTTAAATAAGAAAACTATAAAACTAAAAATGCAAGCTATCTTGGGAAATAAAAAGTGGTTATTTCAATGCGGGGGGTGAAGGTGGGAGAATGTTCTAATTACTACAGAACTCATTCAAAAAATAAGTTCAGATTTCCCAAGTAGTAAGATAAAAATGAATTTGAATTGCTACAAAACACCACCATATAACAAACATACATTTATTTTATTTACAAAGGAGCAGAGTGTACCTGTAATGTGGAACAAAAGAAAAAGATAGGCATACATATTTACATAGTAAGTATAGGCAAAACTTATGAAAATTCTTTAAATACTAGCATTTATCAAGTGAGTTTATAAAAAATAATTATCACCTTCTGGAAGAATTAAGAGGCTCACCCTATGTGACTCAAGCTATGACTATCTGAGTGAAACCATTACATTCTTTAAAAATCTCCCGAGTTTCTGGAGGTCAAACAAACCAAAATCACTACCAGTTTTTAAAAGATTCAAAGGCTCTTAAATTAGGATGTCATAATTGCTTTAAGAAATTGTACTTTAAAAACTCAAACATACTATCATTTGCTGAGTGATACGATATAGACTTAGCTTGTATTAATTTCTTAATCCATTGAAATGGTTTCTATTACCTTGCAATGAGACCGTACTGTTCTCTAATGAGAAACATTAAGTCAGTTGCTACTTTGCTCTTAGAAAAACCATTCCAAGTGTGCATTCAGCCTTTAATAACATTAGCATACGTGAAAAAAAAATCAATATTATATCTAACAATCATCAGTAACCAGCTAACTGCTGGGTCTTCCAAAACCAGGGACAGGTATTCTTAAAAGTCCAGACTTTTCAGACCTCTGCACTAATATATCCTGGCACACAGACTTCCTTTCATTCCATTAACAGAAGATGATCATGCGGTGAAAGACTTGCTGGCATATCTCTTCACCTCTCCTTGTAAGCAGACACACAGCTCACGCCGCTCACACCTTGGTCGTGACGCCTTTTGTGTTTGCCGGTTCTTCCTTTAGGTCACTGTCCTTTTGACGGTGAGGTGTCATGTACAAACTGAAATAAAGCAAAGGTTTAACACAGATATTATTCCAATGTTTTTTTAAAAAAAATGGCAATACTAGCACCAAATGACCCTTGAGGTGTAATTCACTCCACAGTGAAGCTATTGAGGGTGGACTATGAGTCAGGCTCTGCACCTGACACTACACCAGAAGACACGCTCCTTTCCTAAGACGCTCCAGTTGACCGGAGAGAAAATGCTAAGAACAGTGAACAGTACGAGACAACTCTGTAACACCTCATTAATGCACTGTCGCTGGGAAACAGTATGTTCTATTCAGTATATTCCGTTACCCACGAGAATTTCTTAGGTAACCGAAGATTTTTTGAACATCCTAGAATTTTAATAAAGCGAGTTGCAGTCACTGCTCTGACAATCAGGTGTGGGGTTACGGGCAGAAACTCAAACACCGGGAGGCTCATTTTCCTCATATGTAAAGTAGGTAGTATTAGGCTAGAGATTTTTTATTTGTATTTTTAGGATATTGCTGTTATGAGATTGGGGGGGGGGGGGACAAAAAACACCCTCAAAATTAGAATTAAGCCTAGCCAAAACCGATTTGGCTCAGTGGATAGAGCGTCGGCCTGTGGACTGAAGGGTCCCAGGTTCGATTCCGGTCAAGGGCATGCACCTTGGTTGCAGGCACATCCCCGGTGCGGGGTGTGCAGGAGGCAGCTGATCGATGTGTCTCTCTCATCGATGTTTCTAGCTTTCTATCCCTCTCCTTTCCTCTCTATGAAAAATCAATAAAATATATATTTTTTTTAAAAAAGAATTAAGCCTGAATTTTAAAAAGATACTTCAAGTAAGGAACTAGCTTAAGGGTCAAGCGTGTGAAATGCAGTGTGGCCCTTTGAAGCAACCAAGAAGCACTGTCACTACAGATAATAAGGGCCCCATTTGTTTCCAAAGCACAGCTAACCGCCTCTCTGACTAAATAGGCAAAGTCTCGTCTGACTGAAAACGGAGCGTTCTCCCGTGACTGTGGCTCGTGGGGAGCTGTCGCTCTGCTTTCCCGCGGTCTCCCCAAGCTTGGGGCCCCCAGGTCACCCCGCAGACGCGGCGGCGAGCAAGCAGCTGTCCGGGACGGGCCCTTACCAACTCGTGCGCATATTTTTCAAATCAAATGTTTTATTTCAAAAACTTCGTAGGAGGCGAAAAGCTAAAATGAGCATGTAAGAGCTAACGAAGGCGGAAACGCGAGCGGCACCAACAAATAACTGGGTCCCGAGCGGCCGCATGCAGCTCGCCGCCGCACGTGGGACTGCTTGGGCAGCCGCTCTGCGTAATCACTTCAAGAGAACTTGAAGGCAAAGACACGTCATAAATACGTCACTTCAGAAAAACTGAAGAATTAACTTTACATGGTCAGAGCTCAGCCGTGAGGTTTCTGGACTAGAAAAGGGAGAAGACTCCCAAGATGTATTTTCTTTCTCAAAGGAATCATCTTCTTGGAACGCAAATTTCTGCTTCAGCGCCTGGGAAATTAAAGACACCGGGTCCCACTGCGAACTGTGTCTTTTCCTCCTGTGAATGGGTCTGCCTCCAGGTGACCTATTAAAAAAAAAAAAAGTTAATTAGAATTTGTGTAATTGAAGGTCCTTGTTAACAAGCACAGCAGAAATGTAAGCACAATGTATTACAATCCAATAGGTCAAGAGAGTGACATTTTTTTTTACCACGAATCAGAAAACCAAGTGGGGCTCTCACAACCTTGTTATGACCTAGGACTTATCAAAAATCCCTGTGCTGGCCCTAGCCAGTTTTGCTCAGTGGATAGAGCGTCGGCCTGTGTACTAAAAAGTCCCAGATTCGATTCCGGACAAGGGCATGTACCTTGGTTGTGGACACATAGCCATTTGGGGGTGTGCAAGAGGCAGCTGGTCGGTGTTTCTCTCTCATTGATGTTTCTTGATCTCTCTCCCTTCCTCTCTGTAAAAATATATATATATATATATATATATATATATATCTCTGCTGAAGATCTTTATTTTAAATCACCAAATGTTTCAGGGTGCGATATTAGAAAAAATATGTAAGGACTTTTAAAAAAGAGTTCACGAAAAGCATTCGGCTAACTGTTTACTCCATCTTCCCCTAATGCCCATTAGAGCAGGCTCCCTGTGACACTCTGAGGGCAGAGCAGTGTCCTGCTCCCAGGGAACATTCTGGGGGCGGATGATCAAGGAACACGGAAGATTACCGGGTTCGGCAGTAAGTGCGACGAATAAAATAAACGGGCCGACGTGACAGTGACCAGATGGAAGCACTTCAGATGAGACGGTCAGGAAAAGCCTCTTTAGGGAAACAAATGACCACAGTCAGCCTAAGAGTGGATGCTGGTGGATTCATCAGGACGGAGCTTGGCGCGTGTGAGAAGGAAGGAAGGAACCGGAACGAGCTGCCGGGCCCCGAGTACCACAAGCAGCAGGACCTGATGTTGGAGGAGAAGCCAGAGCGGGATCCTGGCGGGACTTATGGGCCCAGCAAAGGGTCTGTATTTTATTCTAAGCACATGGAAATCACCAGAGGTTTGAAACAGGGAAGGCAGGACTGACTTCAATTTTTAAAGGAACGCTCTAGTTACTACAGTGTTTCCCCGAAAATAAGACATCCTCCGAAAATAAGACCTACTTAAAGGTTCCTTCTGAGTGAAATATAAGGCATCCCCCCGAAAATAAGGCCCCCAGGCTCTGCCTCAGAATGAAAATTAATTTGCCGTAAACTGGTCGCTAGGGCCGCCCTGACTGGCGTCTAGCAACCAGTGATGTTACACGGAGTCCTGACGTCACTGCTGTGTGAATGGAGAGAAATCAGCATGGAGACTTTGTGAAACCTAAACTGCAAGAAGTTGTGACTTGGGTCAAGAATTCATGGGAGAAAATCACTGACACTTGCATTGCAAATGCCCTGCGAGCAGGCTACCTTGACAAGAAGTACTCATTTAAAGACAGTGCTATTGCTAAACATGAGAGATTTGGTCCACTGATTCTGAAAGAAATGGAGTCACAAGAAATTCACCAGGAAATTCAGGAATTGGATTGTTATGATGATGTTCCAGAAGATGATGACATGATTGTCATTGAATAAATGAGTAAATTCTTGATACTGTAGGATTCAGTTTATCTGGTTTGTGTTGACAACTACCGCACTACTGTACAGTATACAGGTAATAAATTTCCTTTATTTTCATTTAACAATAAATGTGTACCATACTCTTCTTCATGGAAAAATAAGACATCCCTTGAAAATAAGACCTAGCGCATGTTTGGGAGCAAAAATTAATATAAGACACTGTCTTATTTTCGGGAAAACAGGGAATATGGAGAAGAGCTAAGAAGGCAAGCATGAAAACCAAGAGACCAGGAAGGAGGCTACTGCAGGGCTCCAAGCTGGATGAGATGGTGGCTCAGGTGGGGGTGGCACCGGAATTATGAGGGTACAGAAAGCTGAGCTATATACTGATGGAAAAGGAAATGTGAGCTATATTCTGATGGAATTTGAGCCATGTGGGACAGAAAGGAAAAGACTAAAACAAGGATGATTCCTGGATGTCTGGACTGAGTGACTGGGTGGATGGTGTTGCCATTTACTGATTCACGAAAGACTTGAGGGAGAACAGGTTTTCAAGATGAGGGAAGGGAGCAGGTAGGAGAGAAGAGCTCTGTTCTGGACACGTGGAGCTTGAGGTATTTTAAAAAATATGGAGCTAATACACTAGAAGAGTAAAAAAATTGAAAATGATTCTCTGAGAGGGGTATTTGGGGTGAAAGGGAATAAACGATGGATATAGGTTTAGTTAGATAAATATAAATTTGTAAAACATTCTTGATAAAATTTTGGTTCCTTTCTCAAATCATGACAACATACCGTTCAATAGCACGAAGTTTAATCTTATTCAGATCCTTCAGAACATCCAGCATGTTTGGAACAGCGTTGTTTTTCTGGTGTTTTGAATGAGGATTATAGCTGGTCGTACTAGCACCGGGGTGCTGTTTTCTCATTTCCGGGGCTGGATTATCTGAGTCACAAATATGAGTGTATTCTGGCTGCGCAAGAGAGCATGGAGGCTGCAGAGAAGAAAACTGAACGGGCAGAGGAGGTGGAGGAGGCGGAGGGGCGGGAAGCACTGAACTTGAAAACGGGTCTGGTCTGACACTCGGCTGCGCAGTTCCTGACGACGGCACTCGTTCCAAACCACCAGCCCCGTCGGTCGAGTCAAAGGAGCCTGGAAAACAAAGCAGCCCGTTGAAAAACCATGCAAAATTCTCTTTATCATAACAGTGATCAACACCAAAACAGAAACAATGTCCGTAATGCTGCTGAAATAAAGATGTGGCCAGAAAGGAGAAGCAATCCCATCTGCGTAGGCACTTCTGTTAAGAGTCAAACCAAAGAGGAAATTTACTTTCAATCCAGTTAAGATTCTCTGTGCTGGCCCTTAAAAGTGGGAATAGGAAGAAACACTTCAGAGAGAAAATAAAAAAGTGCTTTTTTCCAGTAATTCACATACGATCTAAATTTCATCCTCTATTTTAAAAAGCTAAAACATGACCCAGAACTTACAGTAGAAACACTCAGAATGGTATCTCTATGATACACACATGATATTTTAGGCAGGAGCTTAAGGACTTAAGTACAGTAGTCTTAAGGATTAGAGTACAGTGTCTTCCTTTTCCATTTTCACTTTCCATGGTTTGTTACCCAAAGTCAACGTGGCTGTGGGCGTTGCCATCTTTGTGAGGGTATGACAGTTAATTAGCATATTCCCTCTTTATTATATAGGATGAAATACATAAACATCAAGTATTCTTATTCAGAACTGTACTGACTTAAATACTAGGCGAGTATCTTCTACCTGAAGCAAAAATCCAGTGTTACTTACCAGAAGTACTGCTTTTCAGTTCCTGCATTTGCACAATTGCAGCAATCTGAGAACGAAGATAAGCTAGCTCGTCTTCAAGGGCCGCTATTTTTTTAATTGCAGCTTCATTTACAGGCTGAGAGCCTTCCGTTGGTTTGCTATGTCTTAGACAAGGTGAGAGTGGATCCCGAGCTAGTTGCAAAGGATGGAAAACCTCAGTCTCCTCTTCCTCACTTCTCCATACACCATTTCTGTGGGTGGAGAGAAGGAAGAAATGGGGATGAAGAGGGGGAGAGAGAAGGGGAGGGAAGGGAGGTTTTCCAAAAGGAATAAATTATTTCAGTCCAAGGGGAATACAGAACACCAAGACAGAATCAGAGTAGCTCTTTGTATCCCATACTTATCCCTAGACTCACTGGGGACAAACACAACATCTTCTGTAACTGTGTGTTCTCAGTATGTAGAACAGAAATTAACCTTTAATAGGCGACTAATAGGTGGTCAGTGAACGAAGGAACAAGCCCTGCTTCCAGGCTGTAAAACAAAAATAATTATCCTGTAACTGTTCTGCCTTTCACTTTAAACACACGACAATTTGTTTTTGGTTTTTGTTTTTTGTGGTTTTTTTAAATAAATTTCCTTTTCAGTTTCTTAGTCACACCAACCACACATATATATATATAATTGATTTTTTACAGAGAGGAAGGGAGAGAGATAGAGAGAAACATTGATTAGGGAGAGTCATCGATCAGCTGCCTCTTGCACACCTCCTACTGGGGATGTGCCCTCAACCAACGTACATGCCCTTGACCAGAGTCGAAGCTGGGACCCTTCAGTCTGCAGGCTGACGCTCTATCCACTGAGCCAAACCGATTTCGGCACAAGTTGTTTTATTTAGAAATTCTGTGTTCTGAATACATAGTACTGAAAGACCTTATATTCAGTACAATGTTAATAATAAATTTATGGTATTCTAATTTTTTGAAAATTGATAAACCAGTTTGGCATGTCAAATATTTAGTCGCAGTATTTCAATAATTCAACCTGGTTGTGCTTATAGCCTGCGTCTGAATATACTAACTCATGCTAGTATCCCCTAGGAGAAAACACATACAAATGTTGAAATAATGTTTAACATCATTGCCTGTAAGTTTTGAATGAATATATGAAATAAAATAAACCTAGTTATCAAATCTAGGAAATAGCTTTCTCATAAATATAAACATAGTGACTGTGATACTGTTTTAATGTCATTCCATCCTAGGCCTGGTGCTAGAGTTAAACGTTCAGTAAGAAAAACTGGCTAAACATGAGGAACAAGCAGTCATCCTTATTAGGAAAATATTAGTCGGACACTACGCAGCGAGAGAGAAAGGCAAAACAAAAAGGCCCGCTGAGTCTGAACTTGCACACATCCAAGAATTCAGATTTCAGCCCACACCCCACCTTCCAAGATAAATATATAAATTTACCGAAATCTGAGAGAAATGGGTTCTTCCTCGTTTGCCACACACAAAATATCGGCAAAGGATGGAACTGCAGAGCCACAGTTACCAGAGTCTACAGAGCTCAAGAGTGGGATCAGCTAAAAGAGAAAAGGAAAACAAAGTCTGTAGAGAGCGGGGCGGAGACACATGCCATGGAAATTAAGTTAAAAATCCAAGAGGGAAAGGGGATGTTCAATAGAAAACCATGCACCTATTAGTAGGAAAAAATACTGAGGAAAATATTATTCCAAAGTCCACACGTGTAGCAATATTCTCTCCCTTGGTTAATGTCATCTATCATAAATCACAAACCCGAAGAATAAAATGCTTGGTATTGCTTTGCACCTGCCCATCTTTGAATGTAATTATTTAAAGAAATAAACACAAAAACATATGTGAAATGACCTGTTTCCAGGGATAAAAGTATTTTTGCAGGAAATATTTATTCTTTTGTTCTATCCTGTATTTCTTGGGTTACCTAGGATTATTTTATACATAGTGACTAAACATTGCATGTTGACTGACATACCTCAAAATCAGGCCTGGGACAGGCTTCTAAAGGAAGAATTTTCCCAATAATACGAACAATACTCCGAGTTGATCCATAACTTTTGTCTCCCCAAATCTGCAAAACCTATTGAAACATAAAGCATTGCTTTAAAAAGTACTCTATTTGAAGTATGTTTATATATCTAATGTAAAAGATGCAATCACTTTTATTTACTTTTATTTATTTATTTATTTTAAAGGAATACAGCCCTAATTGGTTTGGCTCAGTGGATAGAGCATCAGCTGCGGACTGAAGGGTCCCAGGTTCGATTCCAGTCAAGGGCACATACCTGGGTTGCAGGCACATCCCCAGTGGGGTTGTGCAGGAGGCAGCTGATCGATGTTTCTCTTTCATCGATGTTTCGAACTCTCTAACCCTCTCCCTTCCTCTCGGTTGAAAAATCAATAATTTTTTTAAATATATTTTATTGATATTTTAGAGAGGAAGGGAGAGAGATAGAGAGCTAGAAACATCAATGAGAGAGAAACATCGACCAGCTGCCTCCTGCACACCTCCCACCGGAGATGTGCCCGCAACCAATGTACATGCCCTTGACCGGAATTGAACCCGGGACCCTTCAGTCCGCAGACCGACACTCTATCACTGAGCCAAACCGGTTTCGGCGAAAAATCAATAATTTTTTAAAAAATAAATAAAAGAGCTGAGACCGGTTTGGCTCAGTGGATAGAGCATCAGCCTGTGGACTGAAGGGTCCCGGGTTTGATTCCGGTCTGGGGCATGTACCTTGGTTGGGGGGCATATCCCCAGTGGGGTGTGTGCAAGAGGCAGATGATCGATGACTCTCATCGATGTTTCTGACTCTCTCTCTCTCTCCCTTCCTCTCTGTAAAAAATCAATAAAATATATTTTTATAAAAATAAATAAAGAATGGTGTTCTCAAAGTCTTATCTTCAAAGAACTACACCAAACCAGATCTCAATTCAGACACTTCAAGCAATTAAAGGTGACACCTGGCCAGTGGCATGCACAGTGAAGTGTGGTCTAAAGGATATAGATGCCAGAGCTGTAACACTAGAATCTCTGCCGGCCTGGGCAATTATATTTAAAGTGTCCTGCTCCCGCTCATGGGTGCCCTCGCTCAGAACTGCAGGCCTAGAGGCTTCCCTACAGTGAGAGCTGCGAACTACACATCAACGGTCACCTCATTCTTGATTCACCTGAATGGCACCTTCATATCTTGCTCTGCAATTTCCATTCTGACAAACTTCTACCTCCTAACTCTTATTCCTTCATTGCCATGACCCTCTTCATCATTTTGATGATTTCACCTCCTTCTTCCATTCCTGATCTAGGACCCTCATTTTTTTTTTTTTAATGCTCACTTGAGGATATGTTTACTGATTTAAGGGAGGTAGGAAGGGAAGAGAGAGAGAGAGAGAGAGAGAGAGAGAGAGAGAGAGAGAGAGAGAGAAACATCATCAATGGGTTGTTCCTATATGTGTCCAGAGCGGGGATGGAACCTGTAACTTTTTGGTGTTCAAGTTGATCTCCTTTTTTTTTTTTTAACTGATTGATGAAAAAAGAGAGGAGGGAGAGAGGGAGGGAGGTCCCTCATTTTGACCTGCTTTCATACCAAGCAGGGATTTTCAAGTGTTTTCAGTGCTATGCTCTCAAAAATGGCTCATCCTTTGGATATGTGTTCTCATATTCCTAATGGATGAACTACCCCCACTACAACAATATTTACAAAGATTACTCTGCACAGGTATTCTGCAACCCCTTCGTAACATGCTATGTTCTCTGTGTCGCCCAAAGTAATTGCCAATCTCTGAAATCACCACCACCACACTTTAATCACCTACAAGTGGCCTCCCCTCTCCTATCACTGAGGAAATGGAGGACTATGATTTGATCTAGTTCAATTTTCACTCCTCTCCATTCAAAACCTCCCCACCATCTCTCGCTTTTCCTCTACTCTTGACTATCCAGCTTCTGTCCAAGGCTCATTTATTTATAACCTCTGCCCAAGTACCTTTTTCAGGACATTGCTCAATCACTCTCATTTGCATCTTAAATATTTTCCTGTCTTTAAGGGTCTTCCCCAGTACATGCCAACATGATGAAGTTACTTCTAACACTGAATAGAAAACTATTCATTCCTGCTGTCCCTTCAAGTGAATGGCCTCTCTTGATTTCTCTGCACAAACTTTTCGAAAGAAGATTGCAGACGCCACCGCCCTTGCTCAGTTGAATATCCAACTACTGAAACCCCCAAAGGCGCCAATAATAGAATGACAAACCTTCAACTATTACTCAGACCTCGTTATCTTCAACATCACTATTTCTGAAATTCAGACTGCTTCAATGACACCCTCCATTATGTCATTAAAGTCCATCAGGTCAAATCTCAAAATAACATAGATAACTCCACATCTGAATCAAGTCTTTTCTTTCCTACATTCAAGAGACATCTGTCCCATTATATGCGGGATTTCTGTACTTATCTATTCTAACAGCACAGCTGGCTGACCTTATCTCCCTACTCAAACTAGTTCCTCCTACTGAGTTGCCTATTTTTAAGAATGACACCATCACTCTTCAACTTTCTTTTACTTAAAATCTTGAAATTATCCCTGACTACTCTCTTTCTAATTCACATACCAAATAGTCTATTCTACAAACCCCTTCCCCTACTATTTGTGTCTTACATTCAGTCTTGTATTAAACTTACCTGTAATGTTGGCTAGCCCTCATATTTTTAAACACCATAAATACAAGAACCTTGTAGTGCTATTCTGTATCAACTACCGAACCAAGCATATTGTCTTGGATGTAGTAGATGCTCAGTAAGTAGACAAAACTGGATTTGCTTTTCATTCTCAGACTTAAGCCATCCTCTCTCCTTCCGACTTACTCTGCATATTTTGACCTATAACTTGCCATTTACCTTAACAAAATGATTAATGATTAAAAATGTAATTTACCTATGCAATAAAAGGAATTCCCTGAAGGTCATGCCTATATTGTGTTTGTTTGCATCTTCTGCTGGCATTTGACCCATCAGGTAAATAGGTTCCTAATAATCTTATCCCTTTTTTTAAAATCAAACTATCAAAGGTAAACTATTGCACGCTCACCGTAGTCGCACCTAATTCACCTTAAATGTTTACATATAAATCACTTTCAAAATGAGACCCAAGAACAAATACAACAGGTTCCTTCGAATCCATTAAAAAACATTTACCTGGTCCATGGGAACACCGAAATATTCCAGTACCTCTCTTAAGATATTCAATATGAAAGACATTGATGAAGCAAACGCAGAAGCAAATTCAAGGGATCATTATCAGTTTCTTGATACCTTTCGCCAAAAAAAAAAAAAAAAAAAAAATTAGAGAATGTTACTCTTAACAAATAAATAGTTGCCCTATAAATTGTATGAAATAAAATGGAAGTCCTATCATGACACATTACACCATCAACTAATCTCTCCAGGCCAGCATTATTTTGAAGGACGTCAAAGAGACAGGGAATGGCCGAAACCGGTTTAGCTCAGTGGATAGAGCGTAGGTCTGAGGACTGAAGGGTCCCAGGTTCGATTCCGGTCAAGGGCACATACATTGGTTGCAGGCACATCCCTAGTGGGGTGTGTGTGTGTGTGTGTGTGTGTGTGTGTGTGTGTCGATGGTTTCTAACTATCTATCCCTCTCCCTTCCTCTCTGTAAAAAATCAATAAAATACTTTGTTTTAAAAAAGAGAGGGAGGGGTGGGAATGGGGATTGCGGAAGGCTTGGTAAAGGAAGCTTCAACGTATCAGTTAAATTGCATTACAAGTTCATAGGGCGTTTAAGCCTAATAAATACCAATCAACAGCAGGCGGGACACTTGGCAGAGGCTTGGAGTTGATTGGGGCAGAGAAGCGCCCTCGGATCTGACAGCTGTCTGTGGACGGGTTCGGGAGAAGGATGTGCTCAGCCCGCCCTTAAAAGCAAAGCAGGGAGCCGACACAGGTGCCTTTTAAAGAAGTGCACCTCCTCGCCCATTTGAAAGAAGAGGAACGTGAACCCCACACCGGTGACTTCACTCGGTCACCCAATCGGCATGTACCTGGCCTGGCCTGGCGCCCGGCGGCTCCCCCGCCCCGGCCGCGTGGGGCCTGGGGGCTCCCCTAACCTCAGAGCAGCCGCGCTCACCTTCCTCCCAGGCCGGCCCGGCCCTCTCGGCAGCCCCGAGGGGCGGTCGTTGAGGAACGCAGCCTCGGAATCCTCAGGCGACTAAGCCCGACGAGCGCTCGAGCCGATTCGGGAACGCTCGGACCCGCGTCCGCCCGCGCGCCTGGGCGTGAGGGCCGCCGGCGGTACCAACGCCCCCGGCGACGCGGGTCCGGGCGCCGGATCCTCCCTCCGCCCGGGGAACTCCACCTGCGCCCCGGCCCCGCTACTTCCGCGTCCCTGGACCGAAATCAAACTCCGCGCACCGCGGCTGGCGCCGGTTATGATTGGACGAGGCTGAAGATTGCTGCTCGTGATTGGTTGTACGATAGCCAATCAGGTCGCTGCTATTTGGACAGACTGCTAGGGTTCTCCTTAAGAGGGCGGGCTTTCCGCGAGACAACCAATAGAAACCAGAGGCAGCTGGTGGGCGGGGCAGGCTGCGCTGGGAGCGGTTTTGGTTCCCGGTGCGGTCCGATGCGGGCGTCTACAGCCGGGCGTTATCTCGTCGTTTTGGGCCCTTGAGCCAGGCCCTCGACCCGAGGTTCCTGCTCCACAGAGATCTGCGCCGGAAAGTCTGTCACCCCTACCCCCAGACCGGAAAGGGGGCCCCTCTCCAGGGTCGCTGGCCTTTTATTGTGTGATCATTGATTCGTTCAGTGAGTGAACATATGCGTACGGGACTAGCAGGAGCTCGGCACTGCCCTCGAGGGATCTGCAGCTTTTCAGGACCCAGAATGGTCGTTCACCAAACGCTCCTGGCTATCCAGGCTGCCAAGTATGGGCTGGACCCTGACCTGGCCTCGCCGTGGATGGCAAAGGGATCACTAAGTCATGGCAGGTGATAATTCCAATTTTCAATTGTCATCTGAGGTCACTGGCTTCGTAAGAGACGTCAGCTTTCTCTTCTCGTTCTGTAGCGAGGAGTGAATTAGTGATATGGCCTAAGATCAAGTGTGCACGGGGAATTGCAGTGATGGGCAAGACAGCGAAGGCCCTTACCTTCTAGTGGAGTCCCGAGAGAGAGGCTTTCTCTGAGCACCGTGTGTAAAGAGCATCTCTCCACTCTCCTTCCTACTTTTCTTTATAGCACTTGTCACCATGTTATAGTGCACGGTGGGGCAAAAGTAGGTTTACTGTTGTATGTAAAGTTTATTCTTATATTTATTTTCCATCCAAACAACTGTAGACCTACTTTTTGCCTGGCCCTGTATTTATGCTACCGCCGAAGCCAAACTAAACTGCAAACACCAGAACAGGAGCTTTGTTTGGATCCCGGCTGTATCTTCAGTGCTTTAGAAGCCTGGTCCTGTACCTACACTAATAAAAGGGTAATATGCTAATTATGCCAGATAGAACATGTCTTCCAGTTGTGGTGATTAGGGGCAATCAGGCCAGCAGGGGAGAGCAGTTAGGGGCGATCAGGCCAGCAGGGGGGGGAGGGAGCAGTTAGGGGCAATCAGGCCGGCAGGTTTGCGGTTAGGAGCCAGCAGTCCGGGATTGGAGAGGGTGCAAGCCGGGCTGAGGGACACACATCCCCCCCCCCATGCACAAATTTCATGCACTGGGCCTCTAGTATATGATAAGTGTTTAACCAATTTGTTGAATAAAATAATTGGATATGGAATGAGAGAAAACAATCACCAAGTATGGTTTGCAATTAAGCAACTAGCAGAACACTAGTGATGGTAAATGACAGGCCCAGATCTTTGCAGAAAAAAATGTGTCTATATTAAATTGAAAGTAGGGGCAGAAGAGTGTTAAGCAATATAGAAGGCAAATGGATAAGCAGTCCTACATAAAATTAGTAAATTATAGTATTCTCAATATCCCTTGCCCTTCTCTTTTGCCCTCAGAAGTAATGTTATCTTAACACTTTATCCCATTCCAGTGTGATATCAAACAGCACATGATAGTGGCCAGAACAAAAGCATCCCTTGGAAACCTAACAGGAACCAGCACTAACACCTCCTTCAGGCTGCGCTATTAATAGAACTCAACATTCAGCTCCGAATTAGATAAAAGGTGGGCCCAGGTCAAATGCTACAGCCCCATGAAGGCTTTGCTGACTGCCTCCCAAAATTAATTTTTCAGGCCCTTTCTCCATTTTTGTTTACTAAAGCGTTCATTCATACTACATCTACATACACTTTGATAACCTCGAGATTTGACATTTTTTCAATTATTTTTATGTGAAATTATTTTTCTCAACTTTGAGAATGCAGGGTTCAGAAAAGCTTCTGACTTAATGGAGCTACATTTTTTTTTTTTTTTTTTACTGATTTTGACTAATGTTCAGAAATATGGTTGGTGGCTTGCTTTCTAAAACTTTCCTAGCTATATTCCCCTCAAGTTTAATCTAGTCCTCTTCCTCTATTGTCTCTTTCCTGCTGAAATTTTATTCAATTTTCAGTACTTTCTCCTCAGTATGAGTCTGGTCTCTAAAATGCAGTTTTGTCTTGGCAGGTCCGTTTTGAGATTTCACTGGGTTACACTACTGCATTCCTTACAGGGAACCTTGCACTATTAGGGGGGAAACCTCATTTCAGCTGACTGATGTGCGATTCCCCGTTTCTCATCTATCAGATGTTATCCCAATTCCTCTACTGGCATAGAAATCAATCCCAGGCAAGTTGGTGGTTTTTCCCCACTTGCTGATATTTGGGAGTTCATGAGAAAAGCGTCTCATCTACTTTAATTGCAAATGCCATCCATAGTTATTCGTTTTTGGTAAGTAGGTGTGTTTTTTTAGAATCACTAACATATGGTCTGAATCCCCAAGACCAAGAATTAATTAACCTATGCACTCATTGCCAGGTATACTTTTTCAGTGAATTAATGGAGAGAAGCTGAGGGCTAAATTAGACCAAGACTAGGAAGATGTGTATTCAGTCTTGCAAACTACCCAGAACTCCATTAGCCTTGTGACCTACACCTAACTTTTAGATAAACTCAAGTTACTGTAATTATCCTATATAATAGAGGTGATAGGCAAATTGACCATCATTCCAACACACAAGATGGCCACCCCCATGTGGATATAAGATGGCTGCCACAAGATGGCCAGCAGAGGAGAGCAGTTGGGGGCAACCAAACCTGCAAGGGAGGGCAGTTGGGGGAAAGCAGCCTGGCAGGGGAGGGCAATTAGGGGCAATTGGGCAGGCAGGGAAGCAGTTAGGCATCAATAGGGCTGGCAGGGGAGTGGTTAGGGGGTGATCAGGCTAACAAGCAGGAGCATTTAGGGGCAGGCAGGCAAGCAGTTGGGAGCCAGCAGTCCTCAATTGTGAGAGGGATGTCTGACTGGGATTGAGCCCAAACAGGCAATCAGACATCCCGAGTGTACAGGCTGGGCTGATGAACCCCCCACCCCCCAAAAGGCATGAATTTCATGCACCAGACCTCTAGTCTTAAATAATGGGGCAGAATACAACATACTACCAAAGTATGTAATAGCCTCTCCGACCTTAACCATAAGTCTCATGAAGGGTGATCTCCATAGTGGGATATACATGCCCATAAAATAATTTTTATAACTTCAAAAAGAAAAATACTTAGGGCCTTTTTTCTTATTGTGTCTATGCTTGAAGCCTCTGTGACATAGTAAATTTAAATAGACCAGTGCTATTTAAGTTTACACACCTCTTAAAGGATCATTTAAACTCTATATTTATTCAAAATTTTGAGAGATGAAGACGAAGATTTTCCTTGATATTAAAACGTTTCAAAAAAAATAAAAAATAAAATAAAATGTTTCAAATTAAAATCTGAAATTTTCTTTTTATTGTCAATTAAAATGATCAAATAATGAAAAACAGAGGCCTATTATATCTAAATTGCTATTTACTCATAATGATGTAATATGAAAATTACAAAATCTAAGTTAAATGTTTATAGTATAAAAACAGATTCTGAAACTTTAATTTATATTAAAAAAAGCAAGCCTAGATTATGCTTAGTGTTTGAATCCATGTCTTATAAAAAAAAAGATTAATGATGTTTGATTTCCTTGATTCCATTTTTTTAGATTTTTGACTTGATAGATTCTGTAACCTGTTTTCTGATACAATCATATGCTCACAAGTAGAAATGCTTGACTCTTATCAATCACTTAAGTAAAACCTAGAACACAGGAAAAATAGTTAAAAGGATGTCCTGCCAGTCTTCTGGATCATCCAAAGAGAACATAAGTACTTAATGCTTCCATTTCTTTTCATTTTTAGCAATAACTCATACTTTTAACAAGAAAAAAATTCTACATAAAAATGCCAGATAACATATTCTGATTGCCTTACAAGCTAATAGCAAATTGTCATCCAAGAATTGGCATGTAAGGATGGAACCTGCAGCCTGTATACCAGCCGAGGCAAGGATGAGCATCTTTTATAACAGTTACCCTGGAGGGTGAATGGGAAGAAGCACTTTAATTTTGGAAGTTGAGTATTACCAAATATATGCATAAAAAATAATTGTATACTTTCATTAAACAGATAAATTATTTTATTATAACCATCTTTATATGCATATATTAGTGATGCTATTCAACTTATTTTTAAAAGTTCAAAGTGTATTTAACATTCCCCTCATGGCAGTCTTAGAAGTACCCTGAAAGCTCAATAAAGTTTACTGTTTTCCCTTTCTAGTAGAAGAAAGACAGAAAAATTATGGCCTTTCATAGCCAAAGACTAGATAATAGAAAGTAAACCACTATCCTGGTAGATGAGAATATTCTTTTCTGTGGCCCTGTACAGTCCATGAAATTTGCAACCACTATGATAGCACCGTCACTGCCAAGTAGTCCTTGCTATGGATATAAATCCTTACAATTCAGCTAACTGTCCAGTGTACTTACTATTGTCTGCTTTTATTAAAGGGAGGGCTCATTATCATTCAATCAGGAAGTTGGGCAAAACCAAGAGATTAAGAAAAATTTGATTCCAATTCTTATGGGAATAGCATTAAAACCCACTTGCCCAATCCTTTTCTACTTACAATAATCAAAATTATCTCCTGCATTTTAAGAGTGCTACAAATCAATTCACTGTTGTAAAACACCTAAAATATCTGTAGGAAAAATGTTTTTTTAATTGAGATATTTGAGAGTATTTTTTTCTAGCAGTGGTGATGAAATGCCATCCTAATGCCCATTTTCTTTAAACACTGGGATCCATTTTTATAGGCTGAAGTATAATGAGCTACCAATAGAGAGAAAATTAAATACACAACTTTGCCTTCACTCTCATAACTGATGCACACTAAAGATCATTCCTGAAAAACCAGGAGTCCAGCTCATAAATCAAGTCTCCAAGGCTTCAGTCAGACAATGGAGCACAACTAATTTTGACATATTTCTGGATTCCAAGAAAATGAGTAATAACAAAACTTGTTCACTTAAAACTTCATTAATGTAAGACTCCTAATTTTTAATATCTATGCCAATTAATTTAAATTAGACCCTTGACATTCTTGATTTAAAAATAAGTTTCAACTATTTGAGAAACCTAAATATATTTAACAGATAATACTCTAAAATCTTAAGAGATTTATCAGTGTCTACTACTCAAGAGACTATACAACCCCATGACAATGAAGTTTATTTCTCCATTTGCCTTCCCTCTCTAGTGTCTTCATGAATTGAGATAAGTCTATACTTCTCTTTATGAATATAAAAGGAATATGTTTTGTATGGAAACAAAAAGTATATCCCAATCTAGTTGAAGCCCAAAAAAGAGCAATTATGTAATTTTTTTTTAAAAATGTCCCTGCCGAGGTCGGTTTGGCTCAGTGGTAGAGCGTCGGTCTGCGGACTGAAGGGTCCCGAGTTCGATTCCGGCCAAGGGCATGTACGTTGGTTGCAGGCACATCCCCAGTAGGGGGTGTGCAGGAGGCAGCTGGTCGATGTTTCTCTCTCATCGTTTCTGACTCTCTATCTCTCTTCCTCTCTGTAAAATATCAATAAAATATTTTTTTAAAATGTCCCTATATTAATAAGACAAAATACTTTTATATAGTGAACAGATATATAACATTAAAATTACCTAGTGATGATATGAAACATACTTACAAGAGTTATTTCCCTATCAAAGTTTTAAAAGGATAATCTGCCATTTGAATTAAAATCTACTTGTCTCATATACACATTTCTGTGAAAATGCTTTTGTTTAAAGTTGACAGAATGCCTAAATTTTCAAATAAATTGTAAAAGGGGCACTGTAAGAATACCAGATCTTATTCAAAGACTAACTTTAAAAAAAAAAAACTTTTTTCAAAAATACATATTTTATTTTATTGAGTTTTTACAGAGAGGAAGAGAGAGGGATAGAGTTAGAAACATCGATGAGAGAGGATCATCAAACAGCTGCCTCCTGCACACCCCCTACTGGGGATGTGCCTGCAACCAAGGTACATGCCCTTGACCTGAATTGAACCTGGGACCTTTCAGTCCACAGCCTGACACTCTATCCACGGAGGCAAACCAGTTTCGGCACAAAACAACTTATTTACTGAGTGCTGTTTTTAGAAAGAAAAGTAATGCTAATTCTCCATTATATTACTAGAGGCTGGCCAGGTGCACAAAATTTGTGCACAGGGGTGTGTTCCTCAGCCCCGCTTGCACCCACTCTGATCTGGGACCCCTCAAGGGATTTCCGACTGCCCAGTAGGATCGGGCCTAAATGGGCAGTCGGACATCCCTCTCACAATCCAGGACTGCTGGCTCCCAACTGCTCGCCTTTCTTCCCGATTGCCCCTAACCACTTCTGCCTACCAGCCTGATCATTCCCTAACCACTCCCCTGACAGCCTGATTGATGCCTAACCACTCCACTGCCAGCCTGATTGCCCCTAACTGTCCTCCCCTGCAGGCTTGGTCACCCCTAACTGCCCTCCCCTGCAGGCCTGGTTTCCCCCAACTGCCCTTCCTTACAGGCATGGTTGCCCCCAACTTCCCTCCTCTGCTGGCCTGGTCACCCCTAACTGCCCTCCTCTGTAGGCTTTATCGCTCCCAACTCCCCTTCCCAGCTGGCCATCTTTTATTGGACTGACAGTCAATTTGCATATTACTCTTTTATTAGATAGGACTAGAGGCCTGATGCATTAAGATTCACGTGAGAATGGGCCTTCCTTCCCCTGGCTGCTGGCACCGCCTTCGCTCTGGCTGGAGCCCTTTCCCCTCCAGCCCAGAGCCATCTTTCTGCCTTCCCACAGGCCCAGTGGCTGGGGTGGTGCATCACAAGGTCCTACCCTGCCCCCAGCTGCTTGGCACCTACATATGCAAATTAACACTCCATCTTTGTTGATTAATTTGCATACTCACTCCTGATTGGCATCATGAGGGTATAGTCAATTAGCATGTTACTCTTTTATTAGATAGGATGGCTGATGAGTTCATGTATTATTACACGAATAAAAGGACTAACCTGGAAATCTGAATCACTGCATTCTCTAATGACCTGGAATTATTCCCTGTAAAGGTTCCCACTTTTCCCAGGTAAACAAGAAAAACACTACATAAAGGTTCGAGGAATTTTATAAAGTATGTATCAACCCCCTCAAAAAAGCCACACCACACCAATAATTTTCCTAAGAGATTAATTGGTATTCTAAAATCTAGAAATTGGCCATAGAAATCAGTTGCATAAAACAGACAAAGATATAATCTCAAAATCAGGTAAACAAACAGCTATTACCACTTATAACATTTTTATTGGCATATGACAATTTACAAGAGTCCCTGTTGCATTATACATCACACTGAGTAAGAATTGTTGAGCCATCTACATTCATTCTTAAGTAATATTTTTGTCTCAAATTATAATTCCCAACACTTGATTTTAATGGTGACAAAAGGAAACGATAGTAATTCCTTAGAGTAGGCTGTAATTGGAAAAACCTATTTTGTTTTTTATATTAAAATTCTAAGATATTGAAAGGTATACACATCTAAAGACTGAGTCATGGCCTTTCTTAAATAGCTATCTGTCCTGGAAATACCCTTTGGTTGGTTTTTATTTTCCTTCTCTGGGCAAAAGGAAATGTTAATGCAGATACCGAGTCATTCTTTTTCTGGCACTTGTAAACAAACATCCTTACCAAGAGAAACCATTTAACTTCTATAACATCAGGAAATGTAGAATTAAATTGTGGCTTTAAAATACACACAGCCCTGGCTGATGTGGCTCTGTTGTTTGGAGTGTTGTCTGTACACCACAAAGTGGCAGGTTCAATTCACTATCAGGGCACATACCCAGCAGGTTCAATTCCCTGGTCAGGGTAAAGCAGAAGGCAACTAACTGACAATGTTTCTTCCCCCCCCACCCCCCGCCTCCCACCCCTTTCTTCTCTAAATCAATTTAAAATAAAAATACACAGACTACTTTTTATATGCTTGACTTTTTCTGAAAAAGACAACATTCACAATCATCCTTCCTACTATATTCTGGTAGCATGCTCTTTCCTCAATTTTAATTGAATAAAGTAATGGACTCCTAAACATATCTGGGTTAAAGCAATGCACCTGCACTGCTTAAAATATAACTTGATAGGACTTAAGTAGCTTTATTCCCAACTCCCTATTAAATAATTTCTCAGCAAATTCCCTTTTTCTGTTGTCTTCATTGCAAAAACAAAACAAAAAAACTGCACATTTAAGGCCATGCATAGATTTAGCATTTAACAAAGTAACTGTTAAAATAAAAGCTAAATTTATTTGTATAAAATAAAATGGTTGTGAAAACCATTCTCCTGTGTTTGAGATCAAACCAACGTTGTTTAGAAAGTAATTATTCTAACTGGAAGGGTATTAGTTAAGTCCTGATCAATTCAACACATATACTTGCTTTGACAGTATTCCTCTCCTCTAACAATTCCAGAAGACAAAACTAACAGGAGAAATCAGGCAATATTAAAGATCTTAGGGCCATAAAAATCACATATTGAGGTTTGGTTCCCAACCCCCCTCTCAACACACCCAATAATAGCTCTTAGCAAATTCTAATTACCCTGGCTGCAATCAAAGTGCTAGAAGGATTGCAAATCATAAAATGAGAATGAAGGGGCAATATACTTAAGATGTTTAAAAGATTACACTAGCAGAATAAGCATCATCTTTTAATGCAAACATATACAACTAATTCAATTGCTAAATTAATGAAATTTGACTACTTTTATATATGCTCATAAAGCAGACATACTTAACATTGAAATTTACTATTTCGGATTTTCATTCCTTTAAGAGCAATCAGCATAAGCATAAAGGTAATTCACATTTTCAAGATTATCTACCTAAAAAATAGAACCCTAGGAAAGAAAAAGAAAAGGCCATTTTACAAACTGCAACTGAAAATAGGGGGCAAAAAAGTAACAAGTTAGATCAATGCTGCAACAAACTTCCTGTCAAAACTTTTATTGTTGACATTTGAAAAACAAATTACTAAAAATACAACTAATGAACAGTACTTTGTTTGCCAATATTTTCTTATTGTTAGACTACAAGCTAATATTTCAACTGTCCAAAAGCTCAAATAAATATGAAAGATAGCAAATCAGATAAATCTTTATTTTGTAGGATATAATCCTCTTCCATACCACATCACAATTACAGGTTTTGTTGTCTTAAAAATAAAATGTTTAGTTGGAATGGGGTTTTTCTTTGCTGTGTTCATTACAAAACAGTTCCCTCTCTCAAAGAATAGCTGCTATCTAAGACCATGACTCATACTTTCAAATAAAAATAGAATACTGAATTTTGAATCCAAATAGTAATGGCTCTTAAGTGTGGTTTTTATAGGCCACTGCTTGCTCTCAGAAAAAAAAAAAAAAAAAAAAAAGGAAAAAAAAAACCCTGCACATTTAACCAATAAACTAATATTTTGTAATCTAACTTTTATGAGCTTGTATTTCTTAGTTCTTGGCAAAGCTGTTTTTCTTCTCAAACATTTGCTGAAGTGTTAAACTAGCTTAAGTTTACCAAAGTAACAACTTTTTTCTGGGGTACACTTCAAAAATTAGTCACCCTACAATGTAGTGTCTTTGAATTAAGGAAAATGTTAAAACAGATGTATACAGTTAAAATAACTAGATGTGGTCTCTATAAACTTCTGTTCAGAAACCTGTATGAAGAGCTAACTTCAGCATAAACATTAACAAAAAGGGAGGGAAGAGAATCAGATCTTTCACAGAGCTGTACTTGACCATATCTTATAGACAAAGCGGAATTACAATGCATGTAACAAAAACAGTAAAAGTATTATTTTTTAAAAGTTGATAGTTACAAATAGGGTACAGTAACAATTTTCTACTTTATTTCAGTACAATTTTCAACATACAGTCTACTGTTTTTCAAGATATTCGAAGACTTAAAACAAAACTTCTATAGACTACTTGCAAACAGTAAAATTTAAGTAAAATGCTTACATTCTTATTTGAAAACAAAAATCGTAAAAAAATGGTGGGTGCAAGTTCTGTTCTCTGTTGCAATCTCATGTCAGGTTTATTATTCCTAAAAAGAGAGAAATAAAGGTTAGCAAAGATACAGAGTATGAAAATGATCTATAAAAGTCATTGTTCCTAAAAATTAACTGCCCCACCAAACCCAGGAATATCAGTTAGATACCTTTTCTTCTTTACGCCTGTCCTTCTTTTCTTCATTATTTTCCATGTTCTCTTCTTCATCTTCAGCAATCCCGTCCCCTTGGTATTTGTCATGAGTCCATTTTGGACTGCTACCTGACTTTTTGAAGTTAAAGCGCCCTCTTCCACGTTGAAAAGTACCACGACCTCTTCCTCTTTTGGCCCAATAATCGACACCATCATCTCTGTCATCATGCTACAGAAAAGATAAAAACGATCATCACTGAAATGTCTTTCTTGTAAGGAAAATTATTATATCCCGAAATCGTAAGTCATGGAATAAACTTCTGATTTGGTTTATGAGGTTGGTAATGTTTTAAAACACAATAAAAGAAAACCAATAAAACTCAACTTTTCAACAAAAATTTTGGCAAAGCAAATTAATTACACTTTATTGCTCAGTTAACCCAAGCATTGAGAGGTGCCCAGACAATTTTTTTGAAGAATCTCAACTGTTAAATTACTGCCAAATTTCAGATTGTTTATTTTTCCTTCACATTATTTCAACCTAAATCCACTTGTTACTATTTATATTGCATGCAAATGAGACCAATATTTTTCCAAAGACTTTACATTAGTCATAAAGATGTGAAAAAGTTATAAAAATATCAATACAATAATATCAACATTAAATAGGTGATATGAATTATATCTTACATATAGAAACAAATTTTAAATCTGAGATTTAAATCTAAATCTATGTATATTACACATCATCAAACTTCAGGGCTAGGTCATCTCAAATCATGATGGCATAGTCCCTAGAGAAATACCTCAACTTATTTCTTCACCAACCTGAAGTACTTGAAGCTATTATATTCCAATCTTTATTTTTCATTAACTGCATCCAAATAGTTTCACAAATTAATAATTATCCCATTAATCAAAACATTCTGCAAAACTAAAAAGTACCTGACTTTGTGAACAAGTTGATGAGTATTATATACCAAACTTTGTCTGTAATATAATTTAATTAACTGCTACCCCCTACACAAATGAGACATAAGGCAAAATGATGCCCCTGTAGGAGACAACAGGCATAAATGCAATGTTGCATAACCTATGGATTACTGATATTGATCAACTGCCCAAATCACTAAAACTTTTTTTCAAATTATATGAACACATTTTTCAAAAACAGAATATGCCTTTGTGCATATTCATTAATACAGGTCACTTTCCTGCATGACTTAAAAAGCTCAATTACACATGTAATTAACAGACCATATAAAGGAACACTTATAATTCCTAATAATCTATCTTTACCAAACAAATGAAACATTACTAGCTAGAGGTGTGCAAGGCTCCAAAAAAACAAATTTAGCAACTATCAAAAGTATAAACTTCAATGCCATAAATTTTAATTTGCAACTGGAAATAAACTATTTTAAAATAGTCTTCCTTTCAAATTAATCCTCATGCAATTAGATAATTTCAGACTCCCTTTGGTATCAGCACACCCAACTCCAAAGTTGTTGTTTTTTGTGTATTTATACAGTATTCCATAAATTTGTGGGAAAGGCAAACGGGTTTTGCCGTTAGAGGCATGAGTTTATATCTTAACAGAAACTGTGACTTTTATTTCATTTTAAGAGAGAGAACCTTCAGGAAACACAGATTATCTGTAAAGTGTCCAGCCCAGTGTGTGACAGAAAAAAAAAAGGACTCAATCTACTGTGCTAATGTTTTATTGTGTTTACTATGGGAAGGCACTGTTTCTATTTATTTACTCATCTAATCCTCAGAACCACCCCCACCAAATACTGTTATTAATATCACTTGAGATATTAAAAAAACTGAGGCATAGAGAAGTTGAGTAACTTGCCCAAGGCCACAACAGTAGACCTTTGCACCTGTACCGTACCACCTACAGAACACATTTCCCAGTAATCTTGGTAACAGTGAATGATTACTACACAAGCCAGCAAGAATAGAAAACAGAAAAAGCAGCAGCAAAGCTAGACATGAGGTTAAACTAACCAGTACTTTTAAATTTACAATAATTTGAAATTGGGTTAAAAAAACAATAGCTAGAACATTACACTATATATTGTACTTCAGAAGTTGTGACATTTTAATGGTAGCATACTAATCCTCAAGTTCTAACACCCAAACTAACTCTTAATCCTCAAGTTTAATCTTACTACAACTTTTAAAAATTATTTCACACCCCTGACTGGTTTGGCTCAGTGAACAGAGTGTTGGCCTATCGATTCCGGTCAAGGGCATGTACCTTGGTTGCGGGCACAACCCCAGTAGGAGGTGTGCAAAAGACAGCTGATCAATGTTTCTCTCCCATCAGTGTTGCTAACTCTCTACCACTTTCCCTTCCTCTCTGTAAAAACATCAATAAAATATATTTTAAAAAATAAAGTAAATAAAAAATAAAAATAATTTCACAGATGATAAAAGGGCCAGAGAAGTCAGGTATGTGCAGTACACAATTAAAAATGTTATGCAGGTCACATTACAACCAAGATCTTCTGAATCCCATTAACTCTTCTCCATAGAATAATTATCAAAAGGTTAAATTCATTAAAACTCCAATCTCAAACCCCCTTTCCCACCAAGGGTTTCTTCTTCCTCAGGATACAGCATCAACTCACCACCAAGAACTTGCCCACTGCAGCACTTTTCCACTTGCTCCAACTTCATATACTTGCCCTCCATAGAATTTCAGGTTCTAAGACTATTATATCTCCCGGAGTACTTATTATTGAAAATATCTCCATATCTGCATAAATCCAAGTTTTAAGATAGGAAATTTCAGAAAAGTATGCAACAAATGTTACTATTACTCAGTACTGGAAGGACAATTCCTTGCTTGCAGAACCCCGGCTTTTGAGCCAATGAATGCATGGCAAATTCTGACTGCACTTCCTCTAGCCATGTAATATTAACTTTGGTCAAGTTGCTCAATTTCTGTGCCTCAGTGTTTTTCATATGTAAAAATGAAATGATGGCCCCACCTCAAAAGGATTTTATAAGCATGAAATAAACACAGAATTATGCCCAAAGTATCATTAATACTAAGTATTATGTTTCACTAATATATATAAACCTTCCATGCTGGTAAATGTAGTTTTTAATTTCATGTCCTCAGAATTATATTTTTGTTTATACTTCTCAACTCTAGCTGTCTGAAAAATCTAGTTACCTTTATAGAAAATCTTTTAAATTTAAATATCCATGTAAAAACTAGCTATTTCAATGGCTCATTAGGAACCAAAGTAGGCCCTGGCAGGTGTGACTCACTGGCTGAACATCGTTCTGGGCACTAAGAGGTCACCAATGGATTTTTCTCTCCCACATCCATCCATCCATCCATCTTTCTTTCTTTCCTTCTCTCTCTCCCTCTCCCCCTTCCCCCCTCTCTAATATCAGTAAAATAATGTATGTTGTTTATTTTTTTTAAAAGAACCAAGATAATTAACTTTAGGGCTTGATTTATAAGAAAAAGACGTATTGTGTTCATTTTACTTCTAGTAAACATCAGTTTGTGCCAAATGCACATGTATGCTTAATAGAGAAATGTGAATTTTTAAATATAGCCAGAACAGTAAAATATAAAATGTAACACACCTATTAGTAAAACTGCTAATTACAGGCCATCCTGAAAAGATTATGTCCCAATTTAAGGTAAAAATATGATATCAGGTTAGAAAATAATGCCACAAAAAAAATGAAGGTTATGGCCTAAATTAAATATTTGTACAATAGCACAAGTATTTTTTTTTAATCTAATTTTACCTCTCATTTATCTCTTTTTGACCTTTCACATATGATCTACTCTCTGGCATTTTTACCATTGCCCAACTCCTTACCCCATCTTTCAAAGGTTGGCCTTTTAATCTCTCCTCTACTGAGAGATCTTACAATGGCTTTTGTTGTGACCTGTAAAATGATGGCTCCTAAATTTCTCTTTCTCTCTAGATATGCATTAAGCAACTATCCATTGCACATCTCTACTTGATTTATCTTGGCATTTCAAGAACAGAACTTAATCTCCTCAATGGGTTTCTTCTTTTTGTATCCCCTATATCTCAAGAGAATTTCATCTCAGTACCAATACCCAACTAGTGAGTCTCTGAGTAAGTCCCCAAAAATGTTACTTAACTTTTCTCAAATCCTAACCCTAGCTCACTCAAAATCACTCAGATGCACCTGTTCACAACCATGATTCTTCTAGAACTGTTTAAAATCCAAACTTACAAAAGTATTATGGCTGTCCACTACTTAGCTCCTGCTTTGACTTTATTTTCCAGAACTTAGACCAATCAACTAGCCACCTGAGTCCTGGAATTCCATGTGTCAGGATATTTCAGTACTTCTGTATCTACAGTACACCTGACCATTTTTAAAGTTCAAGATTCAAGCCACGGTCCTTTACAAATTTTTCTGAATTGCTCTTTCCTTTGCAACAATCCACCATTTCCTCCTTTGGATAAAATCCACAATACATCATTAGAATGCCTGCTTTTCCCTTAGTAATTTCTAAGCCAAAAATTGAATTATTTCATATTTCTCTTCCCATCCTTCAAACCTAGCATAAATGTTATACATAAATTCTTAAATTAAAAGAGATGGATCTTTTAAATTGCTCTATACTGTAACAATAAAATGCCTTTCACTTTCCAGATTGTCAACTCAAACAACTCAAGCATAAATTTCTCCTCATAAGAGTACAAGCAAACATTATGCATAATGCATTCTGTAAAAATTTAGCATTTTTGGACTCTTGGTCATTCAAGTACCCCAAAAAAGAGGCAAATGGGAACTAATTTCTGAAACAATCATATTGTCCATTCTCCAAACAAAATATCAACTTCCTTCAGAATATAGCTCTATCCTCTAACTTAGCTGATGTGCCATGGAAATTCATTCAGGTTTATACAAATAATACATTCATAAAAGCCAAATGAAAGATACAATTCTGTAAATACAGTACTATCTTCCTAACTGCCTCAACAAAATAACTAGACCTACATAACTAATCTCTAAAACATGACTTCTCTGAGAACCTATGACAAAAATGAATGCTTCTGTGGTAATAGTTTTGGTGTTTCCTTAAGTCTGTGTCTGTAATGCAGGACAGACCCTTCTCCTCCACGTCAAACTGCAGAAAATTTCCATCACTAAACTAGGGAATCTTTCATGATCCACCTACTCGTTTCATTCCTTAGAAAACTACCTCAAGGAAGTAAAGCATCACAAGGAAGCATCAAATAAGTATTTCTAGCAACTTCCCATGAGATTTCTCATCCTCCTTTTACTCCTAAGTTAATAGTCTCCCTGAAATCCTTAATTACATGTAGAATTCTTCTCCCTGTCTTTCATCAAAACTGGATGTGATAATAAGCAGTAAATTTTAATGAGAAGTTTCTACAAATTTCACTGTCTTATAGACAGATAAACCATATTTAAGTTCTCTGACGTGGCTATATCAAATCAGGTATAAATTTTAGATACCATGATCAGCCCATTGGTGATGTCAATAAAGAACAGACAGGACTAAAGGAACCCACATTTTCAGTACTTCAAACCATCTGGGTAATGAATGAACTTTTATTTAAGAGTTCCCACATTATGGTGAAATCTTTTCATAGCAGTGAATATCTGTGTGCTTTCAAAATTAATGCAAACCAAATAAAGACATATCTAACACCCACCAAGAAGTACTTCTTGCTCTTTGGGGTATATTCTGGATCCCATTCCTCTTCCTTCGGTCTCTTTTGAAAAGTAGTATTTGAGTTGTTTGGACCAGTATTTGTCCCAGCAAAAACTCCTCTGGCTCTTCCTCTGCCTCTAATTCGAAACTGATTAACATTAACAAAGTTGTTTAGTAATACAATTAAAGGTATTTAAGTTACATGCAAACTCTTTAATTTTACTGCAGTAACAAAAAACGTATTTCCTAATTTCCTTCCTAAATTCCAACTCATAGCCACTAAGGATGGAAAGGATGGTCATTTTATATCATAGACAAAGAAACATTGCCCTCTGAGAGTGAGGTAAAAAAGAAATGCACAAAAACTAAGTGTTCGAATACTACACTCTACATGGCCTGATCTAGTATTTTTTAAATAAAAATAATCAAATTGGTTTTTTTCCCTTTGACTAGCCAAAAGAGTTGTCTACTTCCTTTGAATTATCATAGGAGCCCCAAGTGTTCAACTATACCTATCACCAGTTAAGCAATGCTCTTCTTTTTCTCAATGATCTACTCAATGAACTCTGAAATAACCAAGTGTAACTCGATCAGGATAGGAATCTGAATCTAAAAATTGAAGAGTCAAAAAGAAAATGCAATACTAAGAAGTTATTAAAGTAATTAAAACATGAAGCTAATATGTATACTATGTAGAATAAAAAGTTATGGTTCCTATGGTTGATACTCATATGAACAAGAACTTGAACAGGGAAAAATCAAAATGAGAAAACATATGGATTTTTAAAAATGGGTCTCAATCTATTAATCTCCTTGACTCTTGGACCTACAAGCACTATGTATAGTTATTAATTCCAAAGATAAGAAATGTATCTAGTTTATATTGATGCTTCTAGATCTCAAAATGGCATTTATTTTAATCAGGCAAAAACATTTATTACTCTATGTACAAAGAAAGTATCATCCCACTCCGGACCCTCCTACCTTCCCCTAAATGGCAGTTCTTAAATGAAGACACTTCAAATACAATTTCATTTTTCAAGACTAATTCTAACTGTATCAGTAATGACTCACATAACAGACAATGTCCAAGTCTTATAATTTAACTTTCCTATTACAGTATTCTAAGGTGAAGTCCTATCAAATGATCAAAGGTAATTTTATCACTTACAAAGGTTCCTCGTGGTCGACTAACTCCTGGAAAGCCCGAGTATTCTTTCGGTTCATGGTGAGTTTTAAATTCTTCTTCTCTTTCCTTCTTACTCTCCTTTTCTTCTCTAGAACTAGGAGAAGAAGGTGATGCTGAAGAGGATGAAGATCGAGAATGATCTTGCTCTCTACTTTTATGTTTACTGAAAAATAAAGAAAATAAGAAAAATGTGCTATCTTTAAAAACGATGAAGAACCTGTTGAATCTTATAATAAGAGGGATAAGGGATATTTTTCAAGCCAAAAAACTATCCCCTATTACAATGATTACATAACTAAAGTAATTGGGTGTTAAACTTTGACAGTCTGTTTCCATTCTCCTTCAATATTTGTTTTAGAACACTACTGAAAATCATACTAGCAGTCTGGAAACTTCAAGTATGAGGTTCAGTTCTTCCATATTTTTAAACTTTTTTTTGTGTGTGTGTTATTTTAAGGAAAGAAAAAGAAGAGTAAGAAAAGGCAAGTTTCAAAATGACTGCAGTTTGTATACCATGTGAGAATAGTTGGTATGGTTTGGGCCATTACTCCATTATAGAAATAAAAAAACACATGACAGTACAATAAAAAACACAAGTAAAATCCACCATTTACCTAATGAATACCAAAAATAAAAAATAAATAAAACTATTATCTATAATATTTAGTATTCCTATTATTTATTTGACACTATTGTGATCAATATTACATGATTCTAATACAACACCCGAAAAGGTCATACCTGCAATAACTCTTACCACTGCTAACAGTATCCATGGAAACATTACTTTGAAAGAACAGACATTGCTATTACATAAAAACTAATCCTTCCTCCCCCCATCTCTCCCATGTTAAACCACTAGATATCATTTTAAAATTCTTGTACTCTGGGTGTTATGAGTTGAAAAAGTGCGGAATCAAGCATAACGAACCAAAGTTCTTACACAAACTGTTTCTAGAAATGCACTGCATTGAAGTCCAACCTCCTGATGTAGCCTGGATAATAGGACACATTAATTTGTCATTTTTTTTTTCAGTGTTAGCTTGCTATTCCAAAGTTTTTGTCCTCATCCACCATAAGCCGAGTAAAAGACAAATACATTTTTGCTGTAAAACAAATAATTTTAATTGTTTAAATTTAAACATTCGATTACACAGTCAAAATTGAAAGCAATTAAGCTGACAATTATTAAAGGCTAATTAGAAGCTAAAACCTAATTCAGACAGTTTTAACAATTACCTGTCATCTTTGTAAGATTTGTATTCCTTGAAATCTTTTGGAGTTTTTTCCTGCTTTCTTGATCCACTGGATTCCCTGGAGCCCTTGGAATCCCCCCGTTCTTTGCTTCTTTCTTTTCTCCGACGATCAATGTCATGCCGAAGATCAGCAGAGTCACACCTTAATTTTTTATCTCCCTATAAAAGATAGATACAAAATAACTTTCAGGGGAGAGAAAGAAGAAAAAATATATTTATGTACATATATAGCCAAATTTTATGCCAGTTTCTAAAGTGACATTTTAGGATCAGAAAGAAGAAAAAAAAGGACCATACAAACTACTTTCATACTTAGTTTTTGTTAAAAAAAAAAAAAATGTAGTTGGCTCTTTTTACTAAATCATTATGTACACAAGTGCAATGAGACTGGAAAAGTTATTAAAATCTAATTATCTTAAAATTTTCCTAAATTTTTATGCAAAACAACCCATCAATTTTATGCAATAAAATAATTACTCTTCCACTCAGCAATCCTCATTATTATCCCTCATCTTTCAAAATGGCATTTTTTAAGTACTTGAACATTGACAAAGGTTATAATCTGTAGTTGTGATGTAGCCATCTGCCTATAAAGTTAAGATATCCTAAAGTAATGGTTCTAATTACTTAAACCTCATTATCATCAAGCTCTTTCCATAGATGACAAACCCAATAGAAACCACTTAAAAGGATTCTGTAATTTCCATAACATGCAACTAAAATATGATTAATGAAACCAATTCAAGTTAAACAAGGGTAGAAACAAAGCCAGAAAGACATTATTCCCAATCCTGTACTCAGTATCTTGGGCCATATACTGCCCTTTCTCAATTCAGGTATTGCAACGGACATTAGTTTAACTGGGTCACAATTCACCTCCTTCTTGTTCCATTGCTTTTTCAAATACTATATAATTTAGGAAGATGGAAAGAGGAATCTAGGAATGAAGAAAAATTACACATCAGTAAGATGCTAATAATGTGGACATCCTTGCTAGTATTCAACAATAAGTAGTACTGGGAAGTCTAGCTATAATATTCATAAGCATTCATAAACCTGAAAATATATCTCCAAATAATATCAACTACTCACCTATTTGCTCCCAGGCTAACCAAGAAAAAAATCTAATCAAGAGCAAAAATATCTAATCAAGAGTAATACCTATTCACCTAGGTATTACCAAGCCCACAAGTACCAACCTAAAGGAAAGTGGAAATAGTTTGTAAACTCTAAACTATATATATTACACATTAACATATATATAATTCATTCAGACAGAAGATGAAAGAAAGGCAATATCATATCCACTTGTCCATCCATCAGTAGTAACTTATTTTTCCCCTCCTGTTCAAAAACCGGTCGGAGTAACTAGAGAAGCAAAATATTCAGTGTGGGAGCACAAGGATAGACTAAATTGTTGGCAAAACAAAACCAACACTGAATCCAAGGTATTAAAAGTAAAAGCCAAAATGGGTATTCACTTCTCAGAATTGGCTTTTCCAAGATCAATATATACCATGCAAAAAAACCCTTTCTAATCTTTACATTCCATATCTAGTAAGTCATATTTAAAATTTGTACACAACTATTAAAAGCTTCTAGTAATAAAAGTGCAAATGTTTCCATAATAGGCCCATTGTTCAACAACTTTCCAAAAACAGATGTATTCTCATTTTTCTGAATGGAAAACCAATGCCCAAGAAGCTAAATGTTTCCCAAATATCAGACAGTATTTGGTGACAGCCAGAATTTCAACAAAGCAGTACTTCCAAGTCACCTAACCTTTTCATTACAATTGCTCCCTTTCTATTTTTCCCAAGAATAATCTGGAAAATAATCTGAGCGCGCCCCCCCCCAAATAAATTTCATTCTCACAGAGCCCCACCAAGCCAGTTATTCAGTCCTCTCTCAAGTTTAAAAACATTCACTCCCTCTAAAAACCCATAAAATACTCTAATAGTGACATAGTTTTGTTCCAGACATTAATTTGTAAATCAGTTATTAGAATGATTATTTCTTAGTCCAGATCAAAAATGCTCAGCAGCTATGGCATTACTTTTGTGAAGAACCTTACAGGTATTAATTTAGGCACAGGTAAATCAAGGAATATTTATTCCAGCTCATCCATTTCACAAAACTTTATAGAAACCCTAATATAATTTGTATCACTGCTTTTTAAATGTCCCTTAGACTGCCCATAATTCTTCACCCTTTTCTTGGAAGTAATTTCTTCCTTTCATTAGCATTTTTTTTTAAATTACTCTTGACTTAAGGAGCATTTGAGATCTTGCTCTCCCCATCTATCAACAGCTTGGCTGACATAAATTCTTATAAAAATTCGCCAAAAAAATAAAAATCTACTCTTGGTTTCTTAGATAAATGGTATACTGTCAGCCTAATTTCTTCTAGGAAGGGAATATTGTGTGTGCGTGTTATGTGTAAACATTTTGTCTAGACAAACTATGCTTCATACAATATTAACAAAGCTAAACTTAACATTAAAAAACTGTCCCTTCAAAACATACCTTTTGAGCTTCTTCTTTGAAAACTCTCTCTTCCCCTGCTAAACGGGTATGCTTCCTCAGGGCACTTGGAGAGATGTCAATTCTCCTTAATATAAAATAAAGTCTATTTGTAGTCACATTAACTTCATGGTACAAAAAAACCCTTAAAATTTTTCATTTTGTGAAGGAAATACTGGAAAGGTATTTCTCTCCCAATAGACTAATTTTTAGCATAGTAAAACTATTAATCTAATTACTGACAATTAAGAGAACTATTTCCTTTAAATATGTATTAAAATATTTTTTCAACCAGATTTTATATGAATGAAGCCTAACCTTTATCAAACTTATTTTAATCAAAAAAGAAAAATATTTTAAGTATTACCATTAAGTGTCCATCATCATACAATTATAATACAAATACAATTAATATCCTCACTGAAAGCAGTAATAGGATCATTTACTAGTATTTCTAAGTGTCCCCCCGTATTTTTATTCAGTGGATCTCTAATTTTGTTTTGCACCTTTCCTTGCCTTTTTAAGCTTGTGTCTGTCAGGTGCAACTTCTCAGCCCTTCCTCAGCAGTCACCAAAAACCACACTTACTATGTAATAAGTACTAAGTTATATATTTTATAGCCAATAATAACTAATTGTCCCCACCCTGCAAAATAGGCATTGTTATCCTTATTTCGTAGGTGGAAAAAACTAATGTTCAAAGATTAAATAACTTGTTCAACCCAATTCAGTGAAGTGACAGAGCCAGGATTTGAACATTTACACTTCATGCTGATTTCATGAAAAATAATTCTGCCTCTCCACCAAGCATTTTTATTTTATAAACTTATTGGAATTAAAGGGTTACTCTAGGCATCCAACTCCCTCCCCAAAAGCAAATGTGGTAACTATTTTAATTCCATACTGGGAAATAATAAGAGTATTTTAAATCCTAACAACCAGGTTAAACCAAATAAACTGGAAATTAAGAATAAATGATAAATTACAAACTTTTCAAGACTGGAAATATATTCAAGGTATAAATGAGTAGTAAAAACCAAAGTTTATTTGTATCATGATGATAACAGTTCCAATATAATCTAGTTTAAACAGTGTCTTCCTATCAAAATAGCATTTTTATATGCCTATTCAATAGTACATATACCTGTGTATCTCAGGGCTCTTTTGGCGGGTACTATGTTCTTCAGTGGCTTTCTGATAGGAAGTGAACCTCTCATTTAGGGTCATCGCAGGTGATTTGAAGTATTGCTCTGTTGATTTAGGAGAAATACTGCCCAATTAGTTATCTTACTTTAAGAGGGATATTCATTTGTGACAAAGGGAATGCAGCGAGTGAAAAGAAAATAAAAATATTCAAGAAAAGTAGCAGAAAGGAATCAAGTGTTACAAGAGTTCCTCCTACCCTGTCCCTTTTGTAACTCTTGTACCTCAACAGGAAATTGATATAACGTTCCTCACAGGTCCCTGTCAGTACTACATATAATCCAAAAACAATAAATAGATTAATCCAAAAACAACAGTCTTTAATTCCATTTCAATAATGCACTATTTCATCAAATAGAACAAAAACAAAATGTGAATATCCTTACACCTTGCCAATTATGAACAAATGGAAGTTACTTCAAGTAATCATTTGTAGAACATAAAAATGACATAAGTACATTACTGGTTTTAGTAAACAAAATTATTTCATCGAAAACTATACTGACAACAAAAATTGGATTTAAGAAAAAAAGTTAATACTGCTATTTCAATTAGAAAATATTTTTCAATTAACATTCATTAATTATTCCAAAAATCTGGCATTTTGGCAAACCTGACAGCACATTTGATATTAATGCCTTGTCTTTCTTTTAACAATTTTAAAATTAGTGATATCAATACTAATTTTTAAACTAGTTCATGGTATGTTGTAATGTAAAATACGAAAGACGTGTAAGTCATGAAATGTTACATTACGAAGCAAGCTATCTGCTTAACAGGTCAACATACATCTGTGTCAACTTACCGCCCAGTATCCAGCACATGTCTCATAACCAATTAAAACTTGAAACGGCCACTACAAGGGTAGTGCCTCAATCTTAATTCCATGAAACCCAGGAATTTGAGCTAGCAACTCAAGTTTTATGCCATTTTTGCCAGGAAGACAGAAGATTCAACTTTGCCTGTATCTTTCAACAGCTATTTTACTTTGAAACATGGATTTTGCCATTTCAAAACATATTCCAGGACCTAGTTACAATGAAAAAGAAAACATCACTGGGCATTTTCAGCTCTAGATTAAGTAAGAGCTGTTTAGATCGGTTGCACAATACCAATAATAAAACATAACTATAGTTCTTAAAAAAGAAAAAAAGAAAATGAAAAAGCAAAAAATTTTATCAAAACCTGATCTCAAAATTCAGCAATAAGTTGTAAAATGTAGAGACAGGTCAAAAAAATGTAAAAAAAGAAAAAATATTAACGTTTCATAATTTATGTACCACAGTAATATGGTCATAAACTGTTTCACAAACCCAGTTATAGCCAAATAAAAGGATTTTGTTACCATGCTTAAGTAATTAAAATAAAAAAAGAAATTCATTAATTATTGTTTTGAAATATTAAGTGCATGAAGAATTGCTAGTGGTAAGTTTCAGCTATCACAATGAGTTGTTCTCGTGTCAAAAAGAAACTTTTTAAAAAATGGTTTTTAAGACCAACAGCCATGGTGATTCCTGAATAAGAACCTATTTCACAGCACACTGCCTTTTTAAAGACAAAAACAAAACTTAGAACCTAACTGTCCAAAAACTTATACCCTAAACCTTTGAAAATAATTTTGAAACTAGAATTACAGTGGTGCAAACAGCATATCAGAACTTTAGTTGAAATGATTACTTTTATCATCTTTAGTACCTAAAGAAATCTCACCATTATTCTAATTATTATTCATGTAATCATTACTAATCTACTTTTAAATTTAACTTGTTTACCTTTTAAAAATCCCAATATGACCCTAGCCAGTTGCTCAGTGGTTAGAGCATTTGGCCCATGGACTAAAGGGCACAGGTTCTATTCTGGTCAAGAGCACATACCTTGGTTGCAGGCTTGATCCCGAGCCCCATTCAGAACGTGTGCAGAAAGCAACCAATAGATACCTCTCTCTCACATCAATGTTTCTCTTTGTTTCTCCCTATCCCTTCCACTCTCTAAAAATCAACGGGGGGCGGTGGGGTGGGGGTGGGGGGATGGGATTTGTGGGCTTTATCCCCAGTAGGGAGGCATGTAGGAGGCAGTTGTCTCTCACTGATGTTTCTTTCTATCTCCCTCCCTTCCTCTCTTTCTAAAATTAGTAAAATATCTTTTATTAAATCCTAATAATTTTTTCTGGTTTATCATATAGAAAAATTAAGTATTATAACAAAGTAATACTAAGACAAGATAGAACAACCCTGTTTTCCCACAAGTTTCAGGTTTTAAAAGTTGAAAAAATTCTTAATATTCAGTAACAATGGAGTCCTTGTTATAAATCCATGCCAAATACATTATGTCATACACATACAGGTAATGGAAGGTAATCTGTAAGGATTCTGCACTTCAAATACAGTATAATGTCACATTTCAAAAAAAAACTTTCAGCATTAACAAAATCTACATCATGTTTTACCATGATAATAAATTTTAGCTCTTAACATTTCAATTACTTTTATTAAATATCTTCATGCTCGCAAGACTGAGGGCACTCTTCATCAAACACTCCTTTTCCCAAATTTTTAATGCTGTCTGTATTCTTGCTGTCCCTGGGCTACATGAATCATTAAGCATTGCTGTTCATTTTCTTCTGTTTGCAGGAGAAATTCCATTCACAACACTAAGCACACTAAACATACCTTTAACATGATGAACCAAGGACACAATGTGCTGAATAAATGACTCTGAAGTGCTCTTGCTGGCCTGAGGCAACTTAATGTGGTCAAAGATGGATCGGAATTCTTGCTCCTTCTTGACAGAATGGACAAGTGTACTAGCAAGTAGCCTGTCTTTAGTCAAGGAAGCAGGTCTGGAACATATTGGTACAAACACACACACATAAACAAAATATACCATTGGTTTGAATACGAAAATGGGAAACATTCAGAAAATAAATAAATGGAATATTAACTAACCACCCACATTTTAAAAGCCATTTCATTTACTGGGCATTAATGTGAAATTACCTGTTAGAATCGTCAAGAGGAACAGGGGCCATTTTGAGTTTGACTTCAGGACGATGAGAATCGCTGGCTATCATTTTAATCCTAAGTGGGCTCTCCTCTCTGAAGGTAGACTTTTCACGTGTGTCCAGATTCTTGTGTAGAGGGGGACTGTAATCAAAGAGGTCTTTGAGCTTTTCAGACTTTACCTGCTCAGGTGACTGAGTTTCTTTCTTTACTGTTATTCTCTCAGAATTTTTGTCGTCTTCCTTGTGCTTATCTTTTGTAGTGCTAGCCCTTTCCACTACATATCCAGTCTCTTTAAGTTTATAATTTTTTTCTTCTCTAAATCCATCACTTTCTCTATTGCCCTTCAGTGAAACTTTGGACTTGTACTTGTTTCCTTCCTCCTCAGTATTCCGGTGAGATGTAGTAGCAAAATTTTTACCCTGATCTGCAAGGACTGATTTCCTAAACTGTCTATAATCTTCTGTCTCCTCTGTGTCATCCCCTTCTGAATCATTAAACTTTTGTTTTCCAGACTCTTTATCACTGAAGTAATCTAGGGCTTCCTGGTCTTCCCATTCTCCCTCTGCCCTTCCTTTCTCTGACCCTTTCTCCTTTGGAGCTTCTTTATCCCTGGCATTACCCCTATCAGGCAGGAATACTCTAGACTCTTCATCTGTGAACCTGTGAATAAGCAAAGAAGAGTATGGTAACTCTGGATTGCATTCACTGTGGATAACTTGCAGACTTGAATGCACTGCCCAGTATCACAGGACCAGTAATGAGGGAAAATCCCTACTGAACGTGTTTTCAGGTTCCACTTCTAAAACATCAAAGCATCCATATAGCACTTAGGCACTGAGTTTTTAAATCAATTTATGTAGACTTCCTCAATTTTAAAAAGCAGAAGCTATTCTCAAAAACCTGTTCCTATTCGGTCACAGCCCACAAATCTGCACTGCCATCCAAATTACCAGATATCCTATAACCTACTAGTACATCGCAGCTTAAGTTTAACTTCTGAGGCTAAGAATCACTAGTAAACTATTTATTTAGTCTACATATAATTATACACAAAATTTCAGATTATTTCATTTAGCAACACTTGAAATTAGAATTCTAACCAAATATCTGTTTCAAATATCACTAGTCAATACCACTATCTTTTCTAAGGTCAGGCAGATTTATTAAAAATTGGCACCTGGACTATTTATAATACCACGAAAGTTAAGAACATGAAATAGAATTGCATTATTTATATAAGTTACATTATAATGCTGAAGAGAACAAAATAAGATTTCAATGCTCTAACATAACAAATTTCTAAAAATTTTGTTTTTACATGTTAGTTATTAGTTATGCTTTATACTTCTCATTTTTCGTTTACATTCTTAATTCCGAACTTACTGAAAATGGATTTTAAAAAAGGGAAGAATATAACTATTTTTTATTAAAACACACTTAACTTCCAAAGTTAAAAGGTATTTATGTAAAAACCACCTGGAATTAACTTACAAAGGAATTCATGAGTAAAAACAGCTAAATACACATAGCAATGCGATTTTAATTCTCTTAAATCCAAAGAAAATTCAAATACTATTATTTTCATCTAAATTCTCTGCTTTTAGTTCTTACCTTTTTAAGAATTTTCCTGTCTTTGCAGTTTCCTGATCGCCACCATCGGGATAAAATGAAGAACGTCCCCTAGCCTCATCTCTTGGAGCATTCTGTGGTGTGATTGTCTTTGCAGGGCTTCTTCGTGAAGGGATGTGATGAATTGGACTATTCTGAGAAGGACTATATCGACTAGATCCATTTCCAACAGAACCAGACCCAGATCTTTCAGGACTATGCTGAATGGAATGTGAATGCTGAGAGGGGGTGTTTTTTGCAGAGTGGGCTGTACTGAGCACGGGCGCATCAGAACAAGATGAACTCTGACTAGGTGGCGTAGCAATTGGTGAAGGACTATGGGGTGACCTAGGACTATTATCATAAGCTGAAAGGCCAGGCCAAATATCACCAGATGTGGCTGATGATTTATTAAACTCATCAATAGATTCAGATGGGTCATGCTCAAATGTATCTTTCGGTTCCTCCTGTGATTTATTTTTCAAAGGACTCTCTTCTTGGGGCTCCCCTTCAGATTTTTTGGTTTGTTTTTCCTGAGACCCTCGTCTTTTAGAGACAGGAGATTTGCTATATCGGGATGAAGAACGAGAAGAGGATGATCGTGGAGACCTAGAGGATCTATATGACCGGCGAGATCTGCTTCGGGATCTTTGAGAAGAAACGGATCTTCTTTTTGGACTTCTGGAACGTGAACGACCTCGTCTAGGACTTCTAGAGTGTCTTCTGTTCCAGACAGGTCTATAGCCACCTCGATGATATCTACCTCCTCCACCTTGATAATAACCTCTACCCCTTCCTCTGTACCCATAAGGTCGTCTCATTCCTCTATTATTTCTGTAATCTCGCCGATAATCTCTAGAATAAATACGATCTCTACTACGAGATCTTGAATATGTCCTGGAACGAGACCTAGAACTAAAAATGAAATAAATATCAATACAAAGAAAACAAACTATTCCGTCCTACCCTTCTAAATGGTCCAAGATGAATATAACATGCAAATCAATTGTCAAAGCTAAAAATGTACATTAAAAAACAACCCATGTACACAAAAGTAAAAGTTTACTGTTTTTAATGAAAAAAATATCATTTCTAAGATAAATATTGAGAGACTAAATTAAAAACCTTAGAAATGAAGGCACAGAAAATGGGGGTAAAAAGATATATTCAACAGAATATACTAACAAATTATAGTATATTTATTCAAGCACTTAAAAAAAATAGTGTAACAGAATTTTTAATGAAACAGAAAAATATTTATCAATGAAATACCACTGGCCAAATGCATACATAATATAAAGTTAGGCTTAGAAAAATAATACAAAAAAATCATAAACTAGTATTAATTCTTAATGAGATTATGGTCACTTATTTTCAACCTATGGTTTCCATTTTCTATGCTAAATATGTATTACTATTTAAAGACAGACAACTAAAGTTAATCATTTTTAACAGAAGAATAAACTTATGAATACCTTGAGTCAGAAATAGTAAGCAACTATGAAATAATATGTAAATTTACTGCCAAATAATTTTTTGTTACTTTATCTAATTCATCTCAACACATAGATAAAAACAAGAAATCATCAGAGTGCACACAGCATAGTAAGAATTTGAGATATAGAGCCAGACTAGCTGAATTCTAATATAACCTCTACCATTTATTAGCTTAAAACTTGGACAATTTTCAATTTTTCTAACTGTAAAATGAGGGTAACAGCAGATCAATTTGACAAGATTCTTTGAGAATATATTAATAAATTTAGCACTATTTTATATGGTAAGCACTCCATAAATATTAGATGTATCACTATCATTAATGAAAGACTTAACAAGGACAATAATTCACCTGTATCTCTTCTTTCTAGAGTGTGACCTTGATCTTGATCGAGAACTAGACTGTGATCTAGACTTTGATCTTGAAGAATGTGATCTAGAATTGGAGCGACCCATTTCTTTACTCCTAGTAAAATGAGAGACCAAAATGTTAAAAAAAATCACAATAGAAAGTTTTACATTATTTAAGTTATTTTCACAAATTTAATTTTACAAGGAGAAACTTACATTCATCATTTTCAAATGAGTACTAAGACAGTCAATTATTCCTAACTAAAAACTGTATTTTCATTTGCATGAAAAGTATCCTATAATAAAATCCTAACGTGCAAATCATCCAAATGGGAGAATTGACCAGCAGAATAACTGGTTGTTATGATGCGCACTGACCACCAGGTGGGCAGATGCGCAACACAGGAGGTGACCTGCAGCCGTGATGGGGGGAGAGGGGGTAGTGGGTGCCGCCTGCCCCACAATTGGGCCCTGATCATGGGCCAGGCCTAGGGACCCTACCCTATATATTGGGAATAGTGTCTTAGATTTAAAAATTAAAACCTGGCAAGGCTATTCTAACACTGCTTCAGTTTTTCCACCCATAAGATGGGAAAATGTTAATACTGCCTCAGAAGGATCATGTTTATGTACTAATTTTTATAATCAGGGCAAAAAAATGTAGCTGCCCATACAATAGCAAGATGCCTTTCACCTGTATGAAAAGTATAGCCACTGGTGCATACAGCATCCCGGATTTAGAGAGGGATGTCCAACTGCTGATTTAGGCTGGATCCCCATAGTCAAACATCCCCCAAGGGCACAGGCAAATTTTGTGCACCAGGTCTCTAGTTGTATATATTGAACACAACAGAAAATTTCTATGGACTGCCCCACCTATGTGCCTCAATCCAAAAAGATAGAAGTCAGAAAGAGCAGTAATACCAGTCTGCAGCAGTTTGTTAGATATTAATCCATGCCCTATACAAATGACTACCTCCCACATAAAAAAAAGATAATATCAGAGTATTACAGATAAGAAAAATGAGACAAAGAAAATACAAGTAGCATAATACTGAAGAAAAATAAACCTACCAGACTGTCATCACAATGCTTTATGGCCTTGAAATGGAACTAAACTGACCATTTCATGTCCACAATACTGACTGGAATGGTGGACAGTCTCCTAGTAGAAAAAAATCTCTGGAGTCATGACTCTACTCTCAATATTCCTAACTGCAGAAAATGAACTTACATGACAATGCCTAGTCTACACTGTAGCTTTTGGCAAGAAGATGAAAAAGAACAAAAGATAAAGAAACTAGAGAGAGTGCTGCAAGAAAGAGATTGGAGTTATAAGAAAAAAAGAAACGGATACCAGTATTCTAACTTTTCCAAACACTAAATTACTCAAAATTCATACCTATTAAGTGACTCACTAAACTTCTAATAACCTGCAATTGCCATATATTTAAACCATTTCTCCTACCACCAAATATTTTTGAAGGCATTTATTTTACTTACCTTGACTTTGCTCAATATTATGAAATACCGTATTTGCTGGCGTATAAGACGATTTTTTGGCCCTGAAAAATACGTATTTGCCGGCGTATAAGACGACTGGGCGTATAAGAAGACCCCCTAACATTTCCACTAAAAATACAGAGTTTGTTATATACTCGCTGTATAAGACTACCCCCCACTTGGAGGCATATTTTTCAGGGCCAAAAAATCATCTTATACGCCGGCAAATACGGTAGTATTTAAAAGTTGAATTATGCCTGCATACTTCCTCATGAGAAAACATAAATGACAAATTCAAGGTTTCTGATAAATATTTCAAAATAAAACATAACTATCCTTATATAGATAGACAAATATCTATATAAGCTTTGTCTTCTCATTCTTTATTCTAAGTTAAGTAAGAAATAGATAATGACAGTATGCTCTTCAGAAATGTAGTGAGGACATGTAACACACTTAAAAGATTATGTATGCCCTAGCTGGTTTGATTCAGTGGATAGAGCATCAATCTTCGAACTGGAGGGTCCTGGGTTCAATTCGGTTCAAGGGCATATTGTCTGGTTGCGGGCTCAATCCCTAGTTGAGGGCATGCTGGAGGCAGCAGATCATGGTTTTTTCTCATCATGTTTGTTTCTCTCCCTCCCCCCTTCTCTCCCTCTCTCTCTCCCTTTCTCTCTCTGAAACAAAAAATATATATTTTTTAAAAGATTAGGCACAGCCATCAACTTTCATTACATTAGCACCAAAGTAAAAGGGAAAACAGTAACTTATGGAACTCTCTTGTATATGTAAGAGAATATTAATTAGGCAAGATTATTTTGTCTTGCTTTACTTTTAAATAGCTTTGTGTATTCTGAGTCTTTAAATAGATGTGTCTTTAAATAAATTTATAGAAATAGAGCAGACACACAACTTAGAAGTAGGGAATAAAAAGAAATCTTTTTCCTAAAACTAACTTTTAAATCTGGCTTACTCCATACAAGCCACCAAAACAAAAAACAAACAAACAAAAAACAAAAAGAGCTTCAGACCACATCAATTTTAATAATTCACTCTGAAGCATGAGTGTAGCAGTAGTCACGTTTTCTCAAGCTAAACTGAAAATTAGAAAAATGAATGTTACATACCTTGGATTTTATGCAGGATAGAACAATCAAGTGAAGTCTTTGAGATACTGTAAAATTCTTCCTGAAGAAAATGTTCTGATAGTAAACTCTGAATTCAAATTCCTGGCAAAAAATAAAAAATGAGTTTGATTTATGATAAATTCAATACACACAGTTTATAATGCCTCATACTCAGCATTACAATACTCTTAATAAAGGCACTAATGATTTCAGGGAAGGGAAAATACAACTTAGGAAATACAAGTTTTAACCATAAAAGCTTAAAGAACTTTTTTGTTTTAATTGGAATGCAACAGTATATCATGAAACTGAGAGCGCCTTTACTTTTTAATTTAAATACTTGAATTCTAATTTCAGCAATATGGCTTTTACAAAACATATGCTATGCTGTCATCCTATCAGAAAATTCCAAAGAAATTAACATAATGCCCTCCTGACATATATATGTAGTTAATATTCTTAATTGCTATAAGTTTGTAAACTTCTCTAAAATGAGTTTATACTCATGCCCGGAATGTCAAGGGAGATATTAAGAGACCTGAGAATCAAGCTATGAAGGAGGAATATAAACCTAATGATTGAGGGAAACATACTAAAGTAAAAAGTAGTATAAATAAGTAAATAAATAGCCAGAAACAGAAACAAAGGATTTCTAAAATGCATACATACTTATAGTTTTAAAAATATTAACTCCCTCAAGTGGGCAGAGAAAAACTAATCTAAATTGGTGTGTTATGAAACTTTATTCTGACCTAGAAGTCCAATACTACTGAGATTTACTGCTGGAAGTGATACAAGGTACATTTTACTTAACAAATCTAAAAGGCTAATTTTAATTTCCATATAACCAGACAAGAAACAACAACCAAATCTCTACTGTCATGATTTTTGAAGTTCTAAGAAAATGTATATTAAAATAACAACATGAAGGGGAGAGAGGCTATAGGCTATTAAGACTTGTGTGTGTGTGTGTGTGTGTGTGTGTGTGTGTATATATATATATATATATATATTATTGTGCACGATCTATAAATATATTCAACTATCCATATAAAGAGTTCAATGATAATATTTAAAACATGGCATACAATGTTTTATAATCTTTAATATAAAATATAAGTATTTAACATTTTACATTAATCATATCTAACAAAGTCAGAACAAAGACTATAATCAACTCAGCTAATTTTTTAAATGCAAATCTGTGTACAAAGCACTATGCTAAGTACTATGGATATGTGGCTATGTAAGAGATCCCTGCCCTCCAAAAACCAACTAGGGAGGAAAAGAAATAAATCATAGCAACCTAAGTATCTAAAAACCAACCATGTGCCAAAGAACTGTGCTTACTTTTAAATCACCTCATTTAATCTTCATAATCTCATAAGCTACATATAACTCATCTTTCAAATGAAAAGAACTCCAAGCTTTCATAATTTCTGAATTTATAAGGTGCCTAAGCCATGCACTATTCTCAAGTTAGAATTAGAAATACAACACTTTGAGACAAGTTGGACCTTTTGATTCCCTATCCATTTCTTTGTTAATCACTGTAAACTATACAGAATTCACTAGTGCTAAACTAGTAATTTGAATGTTTCTGTAAACTCCCAATCCAAAGCTCTCTGTAGAACTGAAACGCTTTCTCTATTTCTACAAGTCTTCTCAGACAACTAGTAAACTAGCTACGCACAGGTCAGTCAATAAACTAGAATCGAGCCTATCAGTTGATAAGTTTTTACAATTCTGTCTCCCAAGTCCTAAAATACTATTCTTCTACGTTTAGAATCAGCTCTAGTTACATCTCCTTTGCCACCATTTTAGTTATCTCAAGGGGAATTCCAGTGTTTACCACATATAACACGGAACACATGGTATCCTTAAAACAAGATGCTATATAAGCCATCATAAATACTTTAAATTGATTCACTGTGAGTTATTTTACACACACAATCCTTCCCATCAAATTACTTCTATCCAATTGTCTAGGATTACATAAAAAACGCAAATAAATCTGCAGCTGTTTTTCCTATCGAAAGGTTCCTATCTACACCGCAGAGCAACCATTCCAAGTAGACTACAATTGGAAAGAGAATTCACATGAAGAATAATTCCCCACAAAATTGAAAAAGCGCTGCTGCAAGAGGCCTGAGATTTGCCGGTACTGTTAATTGCTTCTGATGAGACAAACCTTGAAAGCAAATAAAGCCAACTTAACGGACTTTCATTTATGTAAACGAGGGCAAAGTCACTAGCCTCGACTCACCCCTCCCACCAGCCAGCCATTCATTCACCCCGCCAACGACCGACCGTGGCTGCACCGCTTCGGACTCGGTACCACGGACGGGCGGAATCATTCGCTGCAAGGACACGGCCTCGCTCGCGCGGCTGGACAACTAGCTGCCCTCCCGGCCCGGAAGTCGCCTGGCCACCCCGAGACCGAGCGGCCGGCCAGGGCCCGCTCCCCGGGCCGGGCCTCAGTAACCAGGCACCCACCCGACAGTCAACAAACGGGGCACGGTCCCTCCGAACCAGAGCGCGTTGCCAAGGGGACCCGAGAAGAGCAGCAACGGAGGAGGAAGTTTCCCCGACACCCCAGGGGCCCGGGGTGGAAGCGGGATTCCGTTACGAGAGACAGAACAGCATTATTCTACACACAGTTAAAAAAACAAAAATGAGGCGTAAACCGACGGGCAGCGCGAGGCCCAGGGACAGGATAGTTCAAGACGGAGCGGGATCGTCTCCCGCCCAGCTTTCACTTGGCGGCGGATCGTAATCGCTTCACCAAAAATCCTAGAGGCCCAGAAGAAAGGTGGCCGTCCCAGCCAATGAGGAGAACCCAAGTTGCACACCACTCGCGGCCTCGGGAGCCAGAAGGCGGGGAACCGAGAGAGGCAGCGCGCGTGCGCGGGCCCAGCGTCGAGCCGGGCGGGCGGGCGCGCGCCGGGGTCCGGGCCGAGGCGATGGGGGAAGGGCGGAGGAGGAGGAGGAGGGGGATGTGCGCACGCGCACGGGGAGGCCGCGCACGGGGAGGCCGCGCACGCGCACGGGAAGGCCGCGCGAGAACGCGCGCGGTCTCGGGGTCTCGGCCAGGTTTCTCGTCAGGCGCGCGCGCCCTGTTCTCGCTGCTCATTTTCCCCTTCTTCCCCCCCCCTACTTCTGGCTCGTAGTACCTCGAAAATCCGAGGGAATCTGACGGAGAAACGCATAAATAACGGCACAACGTCTTCCTGGGTCTTTTCTGTCGCCGCCGACCCGCCCCCACCCACCAAAGACCCGCTACTCACTACCCCTTGAATGAATTCGCTGCCCTGAAGGCGGTCCGAGGCCTACCTGACACGCCGAAGCAAGGTTCCCGGGACTTGTCTTCGTTGTAACTACACAGCGGCCATTTCCCCGACTGAAGAACAGGGGGGAAAACCATAGAGCTATCTTCGACGCGCTAGCCCGCCTCCGTCACTTCCGGTGTGGGGCGTGGCCTCCGGGGGCCGCTAAATAGCGGAGCAAGCCCCGCCCACCCCTTCGCCTGAAAACGGGCTCCCAGGCCGCGGTGAAGACGTTGCCTGGGGCTTTCTGGGAAGTCTCGTGACGGGTCTCGCGCGAGTTCCGGCGGCCCCGCCCTCGGGCCCCCGAGCGGCCGCCTCCGCGCGGGTGGAGGTGGAGGAGGGTGGGCGGAGTTATTTGCTGGGGCCGTGAGGTCGTCTAGAGACCCGCGGCGGGGTTAGTAGACGTCTCTCCTCGCTTTGAGGGGACCCTCCGAACCTAGCTTTTGCCCTCCCCCTTTTTTCCCCCCGTCTGGTGCATTCCTTTTCGGACCAAGCCAGAAACAAAAAGACAATCTCACACCGAGGAGAAGACGGGAGCCGAGGCCGCTGGGCCTGCACACGTCGTCTCCCCGCGCCCGAAAGCGCCGGGTTTCTTCTCGGGCGCCTCACTGTACACTGGGAAGGCCGCTCTCGGCCCTGATACATCAAGTGCCAAACGCACTTGGATGGGAAAATGGCCACGCTCTTAACGTGTCTTTCCTGGGGAGCGTGTCTTTCCTGTGGCCAGCGCGGCTGCCCCTAACGGAGCTCGGCCCCAGAACCGCCCAGCGGCCCGGGCTGTCGGGCTGTCGGGCTGGCTTCCTCGCCGTTTGCTTCCTGCCTCTCTGGACGTGGCCGAAGCTTTACCGCCTCGGCTGCTCCAAAGTTGGCAAAGGCATAAAAATAAAATTAGAGCACGGAGCCTGACGGTCCTGTGTGCCTGCCGAAAATGAACCCAACATAGCGTGGTCTGCCAAGAATATAAGATTATAAATAGGCAAGCCGCGTTGGAATTGGAGAGACGATGAACAAGAGCCGTAGCACATTTCCTAGTAATACTTCCGCGAACTGCACTTTCCTCCTCGGGGGCCTGGAACCGTTATCACTTGGATGTTTAGGGGCTGTAAGCCACCTTAAGGGACTTCAAAGTTGTAATTAGCAACCAGAAGACTATAAATCCAACATCTTGGCCTGAGTTGCGAATTTAGCACTGTGCTAAAGGCACCCTCTCCTCATAATACAACTATTAAAAGCACCTCATTTTCGTGGGATGAATTCTCTGTTTTCTCTAAATGTCTGGGCTGCCCCTCACCCGCCCTCAGCACCATCAGAACCTGAAAGCAGTCATCTGTGGCCTCTGTGGAGCCCTGATAAGTCCTGAGCATTAAGTAGGTGCTCAGTAAATACTGAACGGATGAACTCGATTGAAAGAATAAAAGCTCATCATTGATAGCTCACTACAACGCCACCATTCTGCATGTATTTGGGCGAGGGGGGAGGGGACCTTAGTGCTAACAGCACTTACCCACTTTTTCCCAAATACACCAAAATCTGACCATCGTGATTTGCAGCCTAAGATATAATCTTAAAAACCTTTTCTGAAATCCTATTGCATAGGTATTGAAAATAAAGTCGCCTTTCTGAGGCAGTTTAACTGTGATTTAAAATAACCTGAGGGAGTAACAAAGAAGGAGACACATTGGAAAAAATTCCTCTTGAACTAAGTCCATGTGATATATGATACTTGATTTTACCTACTTCTTTGTAATAAAACCTTTGTTCCCTGTTGGAAATACAAATAATGTCAAAAAGAACATGGAGTAAAAATTGAGCCCATTAAAATAGAAAATTATCCCAAGAAGTATAAATTGCAAATAAATGACCAGCATTACTAGTAAGATAAATACACTCAAATGGAATATTGAAAAAATATTTTACATTTAATAAATTACTAAATCAAATTTTAATATATAGGCCATTGATAAATTTACTGCAAATATGTTTATAAAACTGTTTTCTTAGAAGTATGTGCTTTGGCTGGCACCGGTTTGGCTCAGTGTTAGAGCGTCGGTCTGAGGACTGAAAGGTCCCAGGTTGGATTCCGGTCAAGGGCATGTACATTGGTTGCAGGCACATCCCTGGTAGGGGGTGTGCAGGAGGCAGCTGGTCAATATTTCTCTCTCATCAACGTTTCTAGCTCTCTATCTCTCTCCCTTCCTCTCTGTAAAATATCAATAAAATATATTTTTTTAAAAAAAAGAAGTTATGTGCTTTGTTTCATTTTGGTGTGTTTATGATCATTGAAAGAGAGAATCGGGAAAGGCCTGGCCAGGTAGCTCAGAACATTGTTTCCAGACACATACACTCAATTACAGGTTCCGTCCTTGGTCAGAGCACATGCAAGAATCAACCAATGACCGAAACCGGTTTGGCTCAGTGGATAGAGCGTCAGCCAGCGAACTAAAAGTTTCCAGGTTCGATTCTGGTCAAGGGCATGTACCTTGGTTGCGGACACATCCCCAGCAGGGGTTGTGCAAGAGGCAGCTGATCAATGTTTCTCTCTCATCTATGTTTCTAGCTTTCTATCCCTCTCTCTTCCTCTCTGTAAAAACTCAATAAAAAATTTTTTAAAAAAGAATCAACCAATGAATGCATCATAAGTGGAACAACAAATCGATGTTTCTCTCTTTCCCTTCATCTCTCTCTCTCAAATCAATATATTTTTAAAATATAATTTTATTTATTTCAGAGAGGAAAGGAGAGGGAGAAAAAGAAACATCAATGATGAGAGAGAATCATTGATTGGCTGCCTTCTGCATACCCCCAACTGGAGATCAAGCCTGAAACCGGGGAATGTGCCCTTGATCAAAATTGAACCCAGCCGAAACCGGTTTGGCTCAGCGGTAGAGCGTCGGTCTGCGGACTGAAAGGTCCCGGGTTCGATTCTGGTCAAGGGCATGTACATTGGTTGCGGGCACATCCCCAGTAGGGGGTGTGCAAGAGGCAGCTGGTCGATGTTTCTCTCTCATCGACGTTTCTAGCTCTCTATCTCTCTCCCTTCCTCTCTGTAAAATATCAATAAAATGTATTTTTTTAAAAAATTGAACCCAGGACCCTTCAGTCCGCAGGTGGACGCTCTATCCACTGAGCCAAAATAGCTAGGGCTCAAATTATTGAGAGAGAGAGAAAGAGAGAGAGAGAGAGAGAGAGAGAGAGAGAGAGAGAGAGAAGACACGAACCAGTAGACTGGAAAGGACAAGATAGGAATGAGGGAGAAAAAAAGGAGACATATGTTATACTTTCAACAATAACGACTTTTTTAAAAAGGAAAGAAAATGGAGTTGGAAGGCTAGATCATCAAGGCAAACTTATTCTACTGGTTTTGTTTGTTTTATTTTGTTTTTTCTTTTTAGGTTGAACTACGTCTGAACCGTTTTCCTATCTGGGCAGTTGAAGTGCAGAGGGGATTTGGAGAGGGGATTTTCCCACTCCCTGAGAAAGGCGACATTGAGAACCCAACAACAGTGCTGAGAAACAGGAACCTGCGGAGATGGGGCCAGCAGAGGTTCCCAAACTAGACAGTTGTGGGAGGGAGTTGGCGATAGTTGCTGCTGCCTCCTCTGTTCCTATCCTTCCCCGGGCTTTGCATTGATTCCTTTTTTTATTTTTTGTAATTCTGATAAAATATGCATTGACGCTTTCACCTAACTGATGACTTTCAGTAAATTTATTTTCTGGGTGAGTTAACCAGAGTTTGTTTCTGTTGCTCCCAATTAAGAACTGAGTAAAGGTAGTTTCTATTTATGAAGACATTTTCCAAATGGTCTGTCATTTTTCCATATTTGCACCATTGAAACCAATGGTTCCCTAAACTAACCTATTTCATTTCCTACTGGTGAACACAAGTTGACTGGGTTTCCTCCCCCATCTTCCTATTCTCTTTTGCCTACTAAGAAGGCAGAGGGTTTTGTGTTATTTTTTCAAGATTTAAAATTACAAAAATTATTTAATCAATAATTCTTTATTACAGTAGCCATATCTCCATTTTGAAAAATAATTAATAAATCAAAATGTAACTGTTAACTGTTGTTCCTAAATCTCACCAAGATTATTATTTTTTAAAAATATTTTTAATTGATATTTTACAGAGAGGAAGGGAGAGAGATAGAGAGCTAGAAACGTCGATGAGAGAGAAACATCGACCAGCTGCCTCTTGCACACCCCCCACCGGGGATGTGCCCGCAGCCAAGGTACATGCCCTTGACCAGAATCAAACCTGGGACCTTTCAGTCCGCAGACCGACGCTCTACCACTGAGCCAAACCGGTTTCGGCCAATCTCACCAAGATTAAAGTGCATCTTTTTCATGAAGTTTATTGCAACAAATGGAACATGCAATACTTACAACGCTTTCATAAGAAGTCTTTGACTAACAATTATGCCAGCTTGCTATTTAATGTAACAACTAAAGGACCTAAAGTGAGGTAATGAGATTATGATTAGAATTGTCATCAAAAATTTTTTTTTTCATTTAAGAGAGGTTATATGAGGTTAACAGAATACCTCCTTCTTTTAAAGCAGTTACCCAGCTGCAGACATATCTCTGTCCCCCAGAAAGTCTAAATGATCAGTTCCGATCACACAAATAATTTATCTCACAAGCAGAGGGCTAAAAGCCACATAGACAAAGGGCTAAAATAAAATGTTATCCAAACAAAAGTGGTAAATAATACATTGTGGGGAGAAAAGGGAGGCAATAACCCTTTGCTCTCCAGATTTCTTGGGTTGATGAAATTTCAGCCTCATTGCTTACTTTGAACTAAAATTAAGCCTTGTATAGAGAAGTGGTCAACATTGGTAGTGACAAATCCTAGTACCGGTTTTTCTCGAAATATGATATGTAAAATCCACCTCCTGATTATAACGTGGGTTGCTTATTTGAAAAATAAACCACTATATGCACTTAGTTTCATGTGGGTGCAGGCATACCCATGAAAGTTTGAGAACCAATGATTTATTGAGAACTTACAATACTCCAGATATTATGGGGTTACAAAGCAGAACAAGATATTTTTTAAAATATATTTTATTGATTTTTTAGATAGAGGGATAGAGAGTTAGAAACATTGATGAAAGAGAAACATAGATCAGCTGCCTCCTGCACACCCACTGGGGATGTGCCCGCAACGAAGGTACATGCCCTTGACCAGAATCGAACCCGGGACCCTTGAGTCCGCAAGCCAACGCTCTATCCACAGAGCCAAACCGGTTTCGGCAGAACAAGATATTTTTGCTGCCTCTGTGTTGGAACTCAAAATTTAGCAGAGATAGGGTGAAACTCCCATAACCAAGAGAACAAAGAGACTTCACAGGAATGAGTGCCAGCGGTGAAAGAGGGAAGGCCTCTTAAAGAAGCAGTGGAATTTCACTACTTATTCAGCCAGTCAGTCGTTTAACAAGTACACATGAAGTGTGTGCAATGTACAGGTCCTGAGCTAGGTGCTTGGGATGGGGCATGATAAAGGCTAACACTGACACTGCTCTCAAGGAGGCTGCCACTGCAGGGAGGGAAACAGAACACACGCTAACAGGCATAATACAAAATCTGATGCTGATAAGGAAGTGATGGAGAATAAAAAAAGGAAAACTTACTTTGGAAAGGATGCATCATCAGGGAAAGTACCGGTGAGATAAGATTTAGGGGGAAATCTAAAAGATCAGGAGAAGAGAAAATAGCAGGAAGAATATTCCAGTAGAGAGAATGATCTGTGGAAAATCCCTGGAGCAGAAAAGACCTCCTTATGTTTCTGAAACAGAAAAGATAGTAGGGAACATTGTCCATCGATTTTAACGAAGAAGTATAAAGGCAAACAAAAACTTTATTTGGGGATATTTTTAGGAATTGCATATCCAGGAAGCAGATTTTGATAGAAACAATCATGTTTTGATGGGGAAAGAAAGAGATAGTTTAAAAAGATGATAAAAGGCTGGCACCCAAAGTTATTACACAAGTTGCTTTGAAAGAGCTGTGATTGGTGCTGGCAAGCAGACTTACACTATGCTATACATGTTTAACTGCTTATGTCTATTGCTAGGTGAAAATTTTATTTTTTGTTTATTTATTTTTTAAATATATTTTATTGATTTTTTACAGAGAGGAAGAGAGAGTTAGAAACATCGATGAGAGAGAAACATCGATCAGCTGCCTCTTGCACACCCCCTCCTGGGGATGTGCCCGCAAGCAAGATACATGCCCTTGACTGGAATCGAACCCGGGACCTTTCAGTCGGCAGGCCGACGCTCTATCCACTGAGCCAAACCAGTTTCAGCAAAAATTTTATTTTTTAATAGAGTTCAGTGATGCAGTGGTAGTTCCTGAAACTATATCAGGATGTGGCCGTTTGGTTTATAGTCCCATTCAAAAGTTCAATTTCTCATGGAGGGATAATGTATTCGCTGAACTTCCTGAAGGCCTCCCAGCTCCCTTTAAGATTAAAAATACCAACCCCACTTTTCTGTTTTTCTTTCACATTTCCTCTCCCTTTGGGCAAGATCTTTTCTTAGGAAGAAGCAATGATCAGTCATTAGGAAGTACCATTGCATTGGTTCATCATGGAAAAAGCAAGATTGATGCCTCCTCACCAGGAAGGCTCCTTCTGGGTATGCCATGCCTCCTGCACGGGGAAAGCAGTTTCCCGGCTGTACAAAGGGAGAGCTTATGGCCACATCTGAGTGACAAGGAGGCTTGTCAGAAGCGGAGCTAAGTCACACATGCTGCAGATCAAAGGCTCTTTTGTAAAATGTGGTCTCAGTGGGATTTATTCATTGGAGGCTTTGGCCTCCCATTACTCTGGTGGTGCCTGTTAGTCGTTCAGTGCAGCTGGTAAGACCTAATTGAGGTAATATTCATTATAATTCAAGGATTTTAATATTTTGTTTTAATTATTATATCACTTTGCCTGATGTGTTTGCATCAAGCAAAGTGATATGCTAGAAATAGCATTCCTTTTCCAGCAGGGCACAAGTGCCTGCTTTCAGGGAGCTAACACATCCGGAGCCCTATGATTTTGTAGTGTGACCTCAGTCAGACTGTCAGGCTCTCCTTGTGGTTCCAGTGCTGTTCAATGTTTGTACTTTGAGAATTAGAACAATTTCTGATAGATGATTCATTTAAATTCAGCTACTCCAGCCCAGCCTGTGTGGCTCAGTGGTTGAGCGTCGACCTATGAGGTCAAGGTACATGCCCTGGTTTTTAGCTCGATCTCCAGTGCGGGTCATGCAGGAGGCAGCTGGTCAATGATTCTCCCTCTTCATTTATGTTTCTAACTCTCTCTCACCCTTCCTCTTTCTGAAATCAATAAAATCATTGTTAAAATAATTATAAATTCAGCTACTCGATATCAAGGAAAAAAAGCTCTAGCAAAGAGATGCCCAAAGCCTCATTTATATGGTTTCTGGTGGAGAGAGGACCAAAAAGACCATGCCTCAAATTTCAATTCCATTGGGTTCATTTTGGTCACAGTTTATAGACAAAAGAGACTAGATTGGGGATAAATAATGGCAGAAAGAGGAAAGTCTTTCTGGTGACAGCATTAGGCACTAATATAACAATACCACATCTGCTTTGCCATGGGGTTGGCAGGGTGACATACATATATTTGGGTCCTACATCAGAAGAAACAACTGGTGCCTTCAAGTAAGAGTGTATAATTAGGTCCTTCAATCCAGACTGTGAGGGAAGTATTAAGTCCTATCCATAATATATCATAGGAGAGATTAAAAAAGGCTCAGAGGTTTCTATATATTTGGGTCAGGATTGAATCATTTAGCATGGCTTTGATTGTTACACATTTTTTTTTTAAATCGGGGATTCGATAAACGAAAGATTTCATTGGGTTTCCATCAAATACCAGATATTTTTTTTTATCTAGTTCCCACATAATCTTGGGGTATCAGAAGGCACAAGATAAGTAATAACATGACCATTTCTCTCTGCCTAACATACTCTCTCAGCAATGACAGTGCTGGGGATTATCCACCAATAGATCTTATCTGAACCACTTATTGCATATACCACAAAACTACTTACATTAGAGAAGACTAAACAGTTTCCAGATCTGGGCCACAATGGTGTGACACACAAAAGTATGCAAAAGAATATAGGTGAAATGAAAACCTGGGTGTGGGGGCATTCAGGCCAGTATATTTACTAGTGCTGTAAGAAAAGAAAAGATATGAGGGGCAGGCAGCAAAATGGGCAGATATTGTTGACTCACTGCTCCAAGGGGACTATTCAGTATGCTGTATCTGTTCTAGTCTAGACAGCTAAGGATGAATTTAGAGTGTAATTAGAAATTGAAAGTTTAAAGGTTTAGAAAAATGAGGTGCTAAGGGTATGTACAATAGAAAGAGAGGCGTGAGAGAGAAAGCAGAATTAGATAGCCTAATTTCTCTGAGAGGCTGGCTCAGTTATATACAAATGGATTACCTTCGTGAATGGCACATGCCCTCCAACTTTCCAGAGATAAACAACTGTGTTAATATCAAAAGATGCTTAAGTTTTCAAAAGTAGAGAAATCAGCTAGATGAATGATGATGCCTCTTTTAATCTGTTATTCAGCACATTTTTCATCAAGATAGAAAATAAGTTTTCAGTGCCACACTTGGACTCATTGTACTCCTCCAGACATTTGGTCATGCTCTATTAAAATGTCCAACTCTTGCCTCATGAAACTAAAAAAAAATTTAAAGACCAAATGTATGGGAAGGAAATAAATCTTAGTCTAGGCTGTAAAGTTACTAGGAGTCTTGAGATAAATCCAGGTCATGAGCAAAATTCTAGCCATCTTGGTTTATTCTTTCCAGTATAAGTTATATGAACTTAATCAAGATCATACTAATTTTACCTGAACTGTTACTTTGGGTATTCTACAAGCATTATTAGAGACCCAGTAGTTTGACTCTCTATCCTGCAGCCATTCATAAAGAACTCTGCATTAGAATTTTCTTTCATAATGAGCTAGTAAAAATTATGTAATCATTCTGTAACTGATTTCAACGCAACATAATATTTTTTTTTCTTGTAAAGGACAAGGCCTTTCTTTAACTACATAATCTTATTTATTTATAATAATTTTAACTCTCGTGTTCAACATATATTTATTTACCACAGAAACAAAATGTTATACTTTGTTATTAAAGAATGGTTTATAATATATTTCACAAAATCTAAAAGACCAACTGTAAAATGCACTATCATCTAGTACCCTGTTTCCCCGAAAATAAGACAGTGTCTTATATTAAATTTTGCTCCCAAAGATACGCTAGGTCTTATTTTCAGGAGATGTATTATGTTTCCATTAAAAAGGTCTTATTTTCAGAGGATGTCTCATTTTGGAGGAAACCGGGTACTAATGTGGGAGAGAGGCATGAGAACTATACAAATTAACTAAAGTCAAACAAAGTTAAGTTCTGTTTTCTCTCCTACTTTTTGGTTGAGAATTTGCAACAGTGGGAGAGTGTAAACTCTGTCCTTATAGATGTGTCTTCCTGACACAATCTTTGTTTCTTTTTCCCTTCTGTGTCTTTGGTGTGCCCTATAGTCCTTTTTTGCTTCATGAATCTTCTCTTGAGCAATAGCAGAGAGTACCACAGTTCATAGTTCAGTGAGGAAACAATGTGTTATATTGCTTGCTTCTGTTTAAAAGGGACCTATATACTGAATTCCAACCAACCATGACATGTATGCCTAAAAATGGCTTGACCTTTTGCAAGACAGTTATTTTCAAAATTCAGTTTGTTATATCAGGATCTGACTAGTTAGGTTAAAAGTTAATATCACTGGCTCATTCTTTAAAAATCCATTTTTAGAAAGGATTGTAGAATCCTGGACCAGACTTTGTTTTTCTAGTGCTTATGCCATTATTTCTTTAATATTCATGACAACAAAAATAGAGCTTAACATTGTGCTATAACTAGATTAATATCTGCCAACACAAATCCATCCAGTAGCTTTGCCCAGACAAATTCACTCCATCACATATTCCAGGGAGACATTTCTGGCAGTGGCATGTGAGATGATCTATTGCCCGCACTATAGAATGCTCACTGCAAGCAAATTCATTAACATGCTTAACATCATTCAGGAGTGGGAGCCACACAAATGTTTACCATTATTGGTCGTTCACGATTTATTCATAGGGATCCAGCTGGCAACCATCTGGTGCATAAAACTAAAAATTGAAGGGAAAAAATAAAATAAAAGTCACTGGAAAAACATACTTTAGTTTCCATATGGCTTTGATACATATTAAGTTCAGTTAATTAGCTGTTAGTGGAATAAGACGGATGCTGTACATCAGGTACATACATGGAATTCAACACAAAGGCAAACCGAAATGTTACTTAATGTGTATGTTGAAGGACAAAATGAAGAAAGTGGTCACTACAGTAATTAACTGGCATTGGTAGAACTGACTAGGCTGTATGTAGTAAGAAATTAGACTCTAAAATGCACAGTGGCTTATGTGCAACAGAAGCTTTTTCTCCCTCAACAGTTGAAGGCAATTGTATTAGGTTGGTAAACATGTTCTCAAGAAGTGATTCTGGGTCCTAAGCTATCTTGTGGATCTTCCATCTCATAGGAACCATGGATAGAATTCTGCCAACACTCAGAGGATCCATGAATAGAATTCAAGGGCTGTCAGTATAGATGTATGGGAAAAATTACATTATTGTTAACTTTGAACCAGGATTTATCATTTTATGTTAATTATAAGTATAGGCAAGAAATATGGAAGTATTAAAAGCGCTTGAAGCCGAAACCGGTTTGGCTCAGTGGTAGAGCGTCGGTCTGTGGACTGAAAGGTCCCGGGTTCGATTCCGGTCGGGGGCATGTACATTGGTTGCGGGCATGTCCCCGATAGGGGGTGTGCAAGAGGCAGCTGGTCAGTGTTTCTCTCTCATCGACGTTTCTAGCTCTCTATCTCTCTCCCATCCTCTCTGTAAAATATCAATAAAATATATTTTAAAAGCGCTTGAAGCATTGTATCAAATAGAAACCACAAATACGTTTTTATTGCCATTGTTGCAGGTCTCTTGAAGAACCATCTATTCTCAGCAGTTTTTAAAGATTACAGAAGTTATTAGACCTGCCTCTTGATCTTGTATTTTAATACTAACAATCAAAACAAAATAAAAAACACACTATGTGATATGCAGCCTTTAGGATGTGCCCCTATGACCAGAGATTCCTGGTGTTCCTGTAATCCTCCTGCAGTGAATAGACTATGGCAGGGACGATTTGCTGTCACTTATGAGATTAGGTTAGAAAATTTGGTGCCTCTCTTGGAGCACTGGCTCTGGGAGAAGTGATGCTGCCTGACATGAGGCAGAGTTTTGGAAAGGTCAATGTGACAAAGAGCTCAAGCCTGCCAACAGCCATCTGAGCTTGGAAGTAGATCTTTCCCCCGTCAAGGTTTCAAATTATATCCCGAGATGTCACCGGGATTTTAGCCTTGTGAAAGATTCTGAGCCAGCAGCACCCAGCTAAGCTTCTCCTGACCCACAGAAACCATAATGAACGTTTTAAGCTGCTAAATTTGGGGGTAATTTGGTATATAGCAATAGATAACATGCATTTACGTATTATGTCACTAATTGTCTACATACTTTGAAATTTGTTTTCAGTGTAATTGGTTTCCTTTATAATTGTAGAACTTTATTGTATACATTTAAAAACATTCTGAGAGAGGGAAGGAATGCGGCAGGCGGGAAACTTGGAAAGAGCAGAGCCGGGGTCCTTAGCGCGGAGAACGTCCTCTCCGAGGGCCACAGTCGGGTGGACACCCTTTTTGCGCTGAGATGAGTTATTCCAGCTTTTTTACCCACACGTTCCTAGTCAGGCAGGCGCCTCAGCAAAACCTGCCTTGGGCTCTGAGCCTTTCGTGCCTCAGGTAAAAGTTTGGATCCTCGTCTCACAAAAATGCACGATATGAGCACACTGAAAAGTATGCATTCAGAGAATTCACGTGAGTCTGGAAACCTTTCCTTAGATTCTGGGCCCTAAGCCAAGGTAACAACCTTTGGTCCAGGAACTAGGGGTCAGGATGGAAGGGAGATTTGAATGTCATTGTATAACCATTCGCATTGTTTGAAAATTTCCCCCTCATTTTAAAATATATTTTTTATTGTTGATAGTATTACAGATATCTCCAATTTCCTCCATCTTTGCCCCCCTTCTCTCAACCCCTCCCCACCTCCAACCCCCAGGTCTTCACTACCCTACGCGTCGCCCGGCGCCCCCCCCCCCGGGGGGGGGGGCCGTGTGCCCCGGGAGAGCTGTGTGCCCTGGGGAAGCAGTGGGACCCGGGGGGAGGGGCGGTGTGAACCAGAGGAGGAGCAGATTCTATTTGTGTGGTCCTGAGATAGTCAACATAAAACAAGCAGACTGCCAAATGAGGATCGGATTCTATTCATGTGGTCCTGAGATAGTCACCATAAAACAAGCAGATTGTCAAATGACAGCGGGGAGGGGAAGGAGACCTGGGGGGAGATAAGAGAACAACCAAAGGACTGGTATGCATGCATATAAGTACAACCAATGGACACAGAACTCTGGGGAGGGAGGGCATGAATGGGAGGTGGGGGGGGGGCAATGGTAAGCTATGTACACATATAATACCTTAATATATTAAAAATAAAAAATAAAAAATAAAAACATTCTGAGAAGGGATTCAAAGGTTTCTTCAGTGTGCCAACCCATGGTACAAAATGGATAAACCCTACGCGAGACTTCATTGTTGCCTCGTGCTAGCTGGTAAAAGGAGAAAATAACATGTAACAGGCATCCCTGTCATTTATATCCTTGGCTCAGAAAAAGCAAACATTACTTCTGATCACATTTTACTTGTGTGAGGTAGTTCCATGGCCACAACTCAGTGCAGTGGGGGCTGGGAAATGTAGTTCCTTGGTGAACAGACTATTGCTCCATGTAATGGCCAGTGCCAGAGCAAATGTTCAGAGTATTAAGAAACGCAATGAAAATATCTGGTAGAATAGAACCTTAAAGTTCATTTGGAACATAAACACAGTCAAATGAAAGAAGCAGATGGTGTGGACATAAAACATTTTCTGTGATGTGATTTTTATTCCAGGTGATAAGACATCTGTAGATCTGAAGATGTGGAAAACTAATTCAGGGTCTCTCTTAAGAGCGAATTTTGTGAGATCATGAAAACAGAATCTTAATTTTTTTTTTTAGAGTAACTGAACAAAGAATAGAATAGGATCCTTGGTGTTTAGTTATTTATTCATTCAAATAAGCATTTGCTGCATGCCTACTGTGCAACGAAGTCTATGGTAAATATTGGGAAGAAGAGATTGCCAAAAATTAAGACAAGACCTCTGTTCTCAAAGAGCTTAGGTTGAGGGAAACAGCTCAGCCAGGTAAAGCTATGCAGTGTTCTCTGATAAGCTCTGTGACATACATAATCACAGGGTGCTAAAGCAACATTTTAAATCACAATTACTCCCCCCCCCCCAATATGCCTCGGGCTAAAGTGCTGAAATTAAATTGGAATGTCAGGCTCCAGTTGTTAAATAGGGTAAAATTCCTATGGGGATAATTTATCAGACCTTCCCCAGGATCCCTTAATCCACAAAATAAAGCTGTGTTCCTCAGTGTTCACATAAAGTTGTCAGAAAGATTCCAGTCCTCTGCAGATGGGGAAATGACAAGAAAGAATCATCGAAATTCCACCGTGAGGTGTCATGTGAAAAAAAAAAAATTAGTTATCCTATGTTTCCTCCAATGTGTACAGGCGGACCAATGATGGATGACTTCTGGAGAAAAATCGGCACAGGGAAGATGGGCTGCCAATAGCGTCTCAGCTGTCTTTGAGGAGATGAGGCAAACTTACTCTTTCCTTGGATGGTGGCAGCCCCATGTACATGAATGGATGGGCAGGTGAATAGAGTGTGGTGTCCATCTCCAGGTTCTCATCCATTTTCCTCATCCCCAGACTTACAGTCACAATAGTTTACAAAGCAGTGGTTCGTGGTGCCCACTAAAGCACCGTATAGATCTGCAACTGTTCCCACCCCCACCTTTGAAATCGTCTTACGGATCAGTCTACTTCACATACCAATACGCGTAACTTCATACAGGTATGCCTTTACAATCACACATTCACACACAGTCTGCGTTCTTTTTCCTCTGAGAACAAGCTTTTTCAGTCCATTTGAGTCTGTGACATTGCTATCCTCATAATTAGCTAGCTCTTAATAATAGAAAGAAAGCAAAAGGGGAGATGGGCAGATGCAGAGTGAAGTTGAAGAGACATAGGGAAGGTGCTTACCTGTCCATCTAGTTTGGGGCACACAGATTGTTGGATAGGAGGGCCGAGCCACCGCACACACACAAAATCCTGAAGGGTTGATTGGTTAAGCTCCCAGACAAACAATTCTCTCTCTTGCTCTCTTGTTCTCCTGCTCCCTTGCACTCTCTTGCTCCATGACCTTCGCTCACCCAAGTTCGAGCCTGCCATGTGGCCTTAAGCAGCCCCATGACCCAGGGGAATGTTGACCCCACACGCAATGGACTGCAGCTGGGAACACAAACTGAGCTAGCCAGATGCTGGACTGGACTGCCCTTTACTAGGGAGCAGAGACTCTGGGCAGAGACCTTAATCCCAGCTCTGCTGAAGGCAAGACTGACCTTCTTCCATGGTGGACGGAGGGAGAGGGGACCTGGGAAGGGAATCTTTTCATAATACCTCATCTTCCCAGGGGGGCCTCAGGAAAGTCTTTCCCCTCAGCACCCAAAGAACTCCTCTTCCATCAGTAACAGGTGGGGACACAGAGCGCACCCCACTAATAACATTACTCCACATTTTTAGGACTTGAACTCTTCCTAGCTGGAAAATGCTAGAGACTTTAAAAATCCAGTATATCCTGAAAATATGGTATTGTAGCCATTTGTATCCTTTATTACGGATGTGTGAGCCAGCAGGTACAGTTAAGTAGTACTGTGTTTTCCACATACATCTTGATGTTCAAACTAGGTATTAGATATTCAAAATATTTGATAAATAATGTTCAAGAATGCATGCCTTTTTAGAATGACTAGTTTTTAAAAAAATATATTTTATTGATATTTTACAGAGAGAAAGGTAGAGAGATAGAGAGCTAGAAACATCAATGAGAGAGAAACATCGACCAGCTGCCTCTTGCACACCCCCTACCGGGACCTTCTAGTCTGCAGACCGACGCTCTACTACTGAGCCAAACCGGTTTCAGCTAGAATGACTAGTTTTATAGGCAGTATGGAAAGATGTGTGGGCAAAAAAAAAAAAAAAAAAAAAAAAGGGGGGGGGGACACATTAAATCTGGCAAGCTCATATTTAATTTTTAATTAAAAATTAAATCTTAAATTTTATTTTGTAAGCCTCCCCCCCCCCCCCCCCGCATGGGGGCCTTACAAATTCAGAGACCAAAAGTAAACAACCACATAGGAAGGTTTGAAATTAAAACTTTCTGGCTAAAAGCAGTTCATGGAGGTCAGACAGGTCCTAGGCTGGTATTTTCCATGACAAAGGTCAGACTTTACCTTCACCACCCCTGCCTGTAGTCTCTGCACTGATGATAACATACCTTTGGAATGTCAAAGTAACTTCCTCCTCCCCTTTCCCAGCCCCCTCACAGTACAACCTCTGCACCAGAGACCACAAATCCACTCATTGTTATTATCATGCGAGAGGCCTGATACACAAAATTGGTGCAGGGGGAGCAGGAAGCTCAGAAGCCCTCAGCCTGGCCTGCACCTTCTCCAGTCTGGGACTCCTGGCTCCTAACTGCCCATCTGCTCGCTCCTTATCTCTTGACTGGCCAGTCCTTAGAGCTGCCGTGGAGGCGGGGAGGCTCCCTCCACTGCTGCTACTGCTGCACTTGGCCAGCTGTGAGCCGGGCTTCTGGCTGAGAGGTGCTCCAGCTGTGGGAGCACGCTGACCACCAGGGAGCAACTCTTGCGTTGAGCGACTGTCCCCTGGTGGTCAGTGCGCATCATAGCGACCAGTTGTTCCCTTGGTCGGTCTGCAGTTTAGTTGATTTGCATATTAGGGTTTTATTATATGGGATTAATTGTTGACTGCTAACTATCCTATGCCCACCTGGGCAAAAGAAGTATGTGTCTATTTGTTTTACTTTTTAACCACTCCCAGAGATTTCCCTGCTTTACTTTCTCGCACCTCCCTAATCTATGACCAATGAATTTCATCCAACCCCCTTTTATTCTGATGTATAACATAAGTGGTTAAAGTGCCATTTTCCATAGCATTTTCGCAATCTGTTGAAATTTTGCTTCCCAGCAATGATCAATTTGGCTCAAATAAACTCATAAATATCATCTGCAGGTGTGAACATTTCTTATGTGGACAACATTCATATGGAAATTTTCAGATTATTATCTCCCGAGAGGATTTTAGATCCAGGAAAACTATTTATTTCTTTACTTTCTTTGGTTTTTGCAATAAGCCTACAGCCCTCCACTGAATCTGTGAAAATACATTAAACTTTGCTAAAATTTAATGAAATAGATTCTTCTGAGGCCATTTTTGCCTCTAGTCAAATTCTTGATGAAAAAAAGTCATTATGAAATGGCAGATTCATTCATCTTTTCTACATCAAGATCTATAGCGCAAAAAAGAAAAGCTATATCATACTAGTTACATAAGAAAATGTCCTTTGCTTATTAATGCATGCTAAAAAGATTTAGGAGCAAAGGAGTAGGATATTTGCAGCTCACAAGTGGACAGAGCAGCACTACATAATGCAAGGCAAGCATGTGATTTTAAGTACACTAATAGCCACATTTTAAAAGAAAAAGCAAATAGGTAAAATTAAAGTAATATTCTTATTTAATTCAGGATACTAAAAATATTTTAATTATAGTATGTAATTGATATTGAAAAATTAACATTGACGTATTTTACATTTTTTTATACTAGGTCTTTAAAATCCAATTATATTTCATACTTACAGCACATCTCAATTAGGATGCTCAGTTTTTACTAGAAATACTTGGTCTGTGTTTAGATGTCATAAAATTAACATCTTGAGAAAGTAAATTTACAGAAAGAAGTTGTTACAAGCATACCTAATTTTTTTTCCCAATACCTGAATTGTCACTTTTAAAGTTTATATTGAAATTAAATTAGAAATTCAGTCCTTCAATCACACTGGTCATATTTTAAGGGATCAGGAGGAGCCTTAAGTGGCTTAGCACAAGGTTAGAGAGGAAGAAAATGGTAACTAAATGTAACAATTATAAAATGTTGAGTTGCTGAATCTGGGATACAGACATACAAAAGTCCTTTGTATAATTCTTTCAACTTTACTGTAACTTAGAACTTATTTCAAGAATTAAATAAGACTAACACTATAAAATAATTGATCCCCCCCAAAAAAAACCCCCCAACAAAACAAAACACAAAACAAATCGATCAAGGGTTTTTTTTTTTTTAATCCTCACCTGAGGATATTTTTCCATTGATTAGGGAGTGTGGAAGAGGGAGGGAAAGACAGAGAGAAATATTGATGTGAGAGAAACACAGCGATTGGTTGCCTCTGCACTAGCCCCAACCAGGGCCGGGGACTAGGTTGAGCCTGCAACTGAAGTACGGGCCCCTCACCCAAGAATTGAACCTGAGACCCTTCAGTCCACAGGCCGGCACTCTATTCACTGAGCCAGACTGGCTAGGGCTCTATCAAGATTTTTCAAACTAAATTGTAAGGGCTATTTTACAAATAGAATTTTACAAGAAGTTCTATTTAAATTGTATAGTAATTTTTAAGTATGTAAATTCCTAGGCACCATGCAAAAGGTTTTATGTAGAGTCTATCTACCAGGATACCTTTTATTGCGAGCAACTGGAAAACATTTGAAACTATCTTACATAGAAGGATAATTTGTTGACTCAGATATCTGAGAAAAACACTTGGTTATTTCACAGGACTGAAAGGGAATTCCCAAGATCAAGTATTTAGTACTGCAGGACTTGCTTTTTGTCTATGGCAGGCCAGTATTTGGCAATACACTTACATCTGTTTACTCATTTTAGGGTGTGAGTTCAGTCATTTCAAATGAATCCTATTGTCATCAGTCCATAGCTAAAGAGACCCGCCAGCCCTAGCCAGTTTGGCTCAGTGGATAGAGTGTTGGCCTGCAGACCAAAGGGCCCCAGGTTCGATTCCGGTCAAAGGCACATGCCTGGGTTGCAGGCTTGATCCCCAGTAGGGGGCATGCAGGAGGCAGCCGATCAATGATTCTCTCTCATCTTTGATGTTTCTATCTTTCTCTCCCTCTCTCTTCCTCTCTGAAATAAATAGAAATATCTTTTTAAAAAAATAAAGAGACCCTCCAGGTATTTTTAAATTAAACGGATTGAGTGCATATGGAGTATTGTAGCCCAGTGAGATCAAACCAGGGAAGCAGCACCCCTTACATAATTCTGCCATATTGAGGATGACTTCTACCTGCGAGTGCTACAAGTTCAACAGAAAATGAGGTTAAAATAGCTAGACTAACTTCTCTGCACTATTCAAGTTGGTAATAGGTGTTGGAAGACTGAAAACCTGTTAGGCTGAAATCTTAGTGGCTCGATGCCTCCATCTCCTGGACATTTGGAGACATAACAGGATTACTAGATTTTTTTATTTTATTTTATTTTTTTACTTTATAATTTCTTTATCACTACTCTTATTACTAAAGAGTAATATTGGGAATAGGGATGGGGTAGGAAACCAAACCAAAATCCTACCATTTCAAAGTCTTGTAACTTGAAAGTTTAAAATTTTTCACATTTATTTTGATATTACTTTTTATATCTAGTGATAACTTGCACTTAGAGTCTCTTCCCACTAATACTGCTTGTTCAGATTATAATAGGTATTTTGTGACCAATGGTCCATTTCATTTTTAATCATATACCAAGTCAAAAGTTACCTTCTATCTCATATGTACAGGAGACTCTTACTTTCATAGATCTTTTGGAGAACAAGGCTTGTGTCATCCAGGTACTTTTAAAATAATGTACCATTCATTTATGATAAAAACTGTAGTAAGCCAGTAGTAGGAGAGAACTTCCTAGATGATAAAGTTTATTTTCAAAACACCTACAGAAAACACCATTTGTAAGTGTGAAATGTTGAAAGGTTATCCTATATAATAAAAGGCTAATATGCAAATCAACTGAACAGTGGAATGACCAGTTGCTATGATGCACACTGACCACCAGGGGGGCAGATGTTCAACACTGGAGCTGCCCCCTGGTGGTCAGTACTTTCCCACAGGGGGAGCACCGCTCAGCCAGAGCCGGGCTCACAGCGGGAGAGTGGCAGGAGCCTCTCCCACCTCTATAACAGGTGGGCGGTAAGGACTGCAGGGTCCCGGATTGTGAGAGCCCCAGACTGCAAGAGTGATGTCTGAGTGACAGCTTAGGCCCGATCCGGGGGGGGGGGGGGGGGGATCGGGCCAAGCTGGCAGGCGAACATCCCCCGAGGGGTCCCAGACTAAGAGAGCTAAGAGAGGGCACAGGCAGGGCTGAAGGGTTCTCCCCACTCCCACAGTGCACGAATCTTGTGCACTGGGCCTCTAGTGGGCTATAAAAAGACAGCAAAACCACTATACAGTATTTAAAGGTGCTTAGGTTAAAAGCATAAGGAGAGAAAAAAAAAGATGATTATAAGTAAGAAAAATAGTTTCTTTTGAGAAGGGAGGATTTGCCAAGGCTTTCTGGAGTTCCCATAATGTTCTCAATGACATGGGAGATACTGACATGGGTGTTAGATTTAAAATAATTCCTTAAACTGTAATTTATATTTTTGCCTGGGTTTCTGTATGTCACACAACACAAAAAAGGTCAAAACTATATTTTCTTTTTCCATCCAAGTCAAGATGAGCGGATAAGTGCACTTTTCCATGCTGATGATCTTTGCAAAATAACTCCTACAAATTCAGACACTGTATATCCAGTGTTGGGCTTCCTTCTGTTGTCATAATAATAGCAACAGTAGCAGCAATAATTATAGTAGCTAATATTTATGTCAAGCACTATTGTAAATGCTTCCTTCACCTGATTTCATTTAGTCACTATTTACCCTAGGAGGTGGGTACTGTTACTATACCCCATTGTACCCTAGGAGGTGGGTACTGTTACTGTACCCATTGGACCAGTGGGAATACAGGAACAGAGACGTTACCAGGCAGCCACCGTCAGAAGTGAGACAAGGGTTAGAACTGCCATTGCCCCAAATTTCAACAGGATGAGCATCCCTGCCAGTTTGCTTCTAGCTTTAGAGGTCTTTCAGATGTGCAGCATCGGGGTAAGAAGGCTCTGAGGTCACGCTGCTGAGCCGCTTTGGCCTCCTCTGGATCTGAGTCACTGGTCCCAGATGGAGTGATATCTGCTAGTGAGAATTAAAGGCAAGAGGCTTTTCGTGTCCTCATAAAACCATTCTCTGGGAAACGCGTAAACAAACTGTTTCAAATTTGTAAGAAGTATAAATCTTTAGTGAGCAACAGCCTGGATTTTCTCTTGAGGTGAAATGTGCTGTGTCTTAATCACTCCGCAGTGAGGCTCATTTTCTATGCGGATTTTTAAAAATTGCCTTTGCAGTGAATTCTGAAAACGTTTAGCATACCTTCTTCCCCCTCTTTCTTGCGAGATGCCACGAAGCAGAACTTTTTCTCTCTCTGAAATGAGATGCATTATTGATGTTAAGAACAATGTTTTTAGTTATTCTGAAGAGTGTCTTAACATGATATCCGTTTGTGCAAATGCATGAAAATGGAGGGATAAATGGCAGGTAAATGGTACAATGCCACAGACTACAGCCCACAAATATTGACTTCTGCACGCTATAAAAGAGTTTAATGAAATTAGAGGTAGAAGAGAATAAAGGAGAAGGAGAAGGAGAAGGAGAAGGAGAAGGAGAAGGAGAAGGAGAAGGAGGAGGAGGGTGGGGAGAAAGCGGGGGGTGAGGGAGTGGGGAAGAGGATGATGGTGATAAGGTTGTAGGACACAGACTCTTCATTTGAAATAACCCTCGGAAAGCAACATGTATTTCAAGTGACAAGCCACCTCACAGAACTGCTGAGAAATATTAGAGCCCACCTCAGACTGGCCTTTGATACCCTGGGATTCTATTAATGACCACAACAAAATTGTGCTTATTTACAAGGCCGGTGGGTGCTCTGAACAGTACAGCTCTGGTCTTGAAAATACACACGCATTTACATAGCACATGATTTTAGAAGGCCAGTTTTACCTGAAATTATTGCGGAGGCTTGATTGTTTTTCCGTTAGACCGAAAGCTTGAATAACACAGTTAGCCCATTTATTTTAATTCTTTCCCATTCTGCCTTTTGCTATTCATTTCCTGAGAGGATAAACCCTAGTGTAGGAGGAGCCGCGACAAGGGCATGCAGTATGCTTAATAAAGATTAGAGGCTGTGTTCAGAAAGTGCCCAGTGTCAAAACGAAGGTTAGAAAGGATTTCTTTGCTGGCGGTGTTTCCTTTAATCCCATTTTCTGTGGCCTTGAATGGGATTAGGGCTCTAGGGCTCGGGGAAGGATAGGAGGAGGTATGAGACAGAGGGGGAAGCGGGGTGGTGGACAGTGTGTGCCAATGCTTTCCAGAATTGCTCTGTCAGCCTTTAGTGAGGACATTTTCAGGCTTATGAGCTACGGCATTAAAATATCACTATTTATGTCGGTGGAACTTTCTAGTACAAGTGAAGTCACTCTCCCTGATGGAAGGGGGGAGCTAAGGTTTGCTTCGTTCCTATCCTGTGCCAAGCACTTTATTATATTAGAGAGAAAAAATCTTCTCAATCAGTTTCCTTTTTAGCATAACATACCTAGAGTCAGGGTATAGAGGAAACATTTTCACACTTTAATCATCACGCTTCTTATACTTCTGATGCTTAAGGAGTTGAGTGAGAGCATGAAGTGGTAGAAAAAGAATAACATTTAGAGTGAGACACACCTAGGTTCCAATCCTGCCCCTGGCTTTTACCAAATGTGAGACGTGTATAGCTCCTTAATTTTTTCGGAGCCTGTTTGTTCATCTGCAAAAATGTTGAATGGCTTTAGAATTGCAAGTCTTGCAAAAATGTTGTGAGCATTGAATGAGAAATGCACATGAGGAGCTCAAGAGCCTGGCTTGTGGTAGGCACAGCGGTCATCCTGTAGAAGCCATGTTTGTTTTCATTTTCCTATAGGACTGAACTTTGATTCCCACTCCCTTTCCAATTTTACGGTCATTTTTCGTATCGGTAAGGCAGAGGAGGGGTAGGAAGCTCAAAGATTCATAAAAGTCTTCTTTGTAGGCTTAGGATAACAAGGAAGAGAGAGAGAAAAAAAACCAGAAAGCAAAATAAAGACAGGAAAGAGTTCACTTATTTTTTTTCATGTTCTATTTCTTTTTTTTTTTTTTTAAGATAACTCAATTTGACTTTTATTTATCACTGCCATTAGGTTTTGCCTTTGAACACTAACGTTTTTAGTCATTAACTTTTGTATCAAGATTTTGTTCATATACTGAGTATTGAACCTTTGAGGGAGAGCAGAGTTGATTTTTGGACCTCAGTTTCTCCCCACTCTCCCACCTTACCTGTCTTGAAAAACAGAAAGAAAATAGTGCCAGCATGGCCCAATTACAAACCTAGTTGATATAAAAACACGAGGCAGCATTTGGTTCCACATTAGATCACAACATTTTATCTAAAGGTGATTTCCGTTTTCAAGAACCCCTGTTGTTTGCAGGGAATGGAATACACCTCAATGTTAAAATGGCAGCATACATGCTTTAATTAAACTAGGGCTCAGAATGGGCGAGGAATGCTTAATTAGGCCCCCCGGGGTATGAGTGACGTCTCCCCGATCCAGGGGTGGCTCGGGCCCTGAGAGAAGAGCTTCTCCGGAAGCAGTGGCTGCTCCCACCAGACTGCAAGTGGCTGGAGGTTTCTTTTTCTCCTTGAGAATGCCCGTAGAGAAGCATTCTACTGAGTCCGTATCTCATTACAAAATCCATCTCATCGTCAGGTTGTAATGAAATTGGGAAGAGGGTGAAGAGAGCGGGAGACGGAAAAGGAATGAATCTGCTTAGAGGGGCTGACGCTTTGCACGGTGTCTGCCTCCTCCGGGCCCCTCTCAGAGCTCGTACGATCCCATCCCCTGGGCGAGGTGAATTCCACACAAATTGAGGAGCCACGTCTCCATGGGAACAGCATGGAGAGAACAAAATGGGGAGTAAAGTTAATATTTATAGCCCACCGCCGTTGATTTTGTGTGCCGGCTTTATTCATTAGGTTATCTCGGGGTTGTGTTGCGTACAGGAAGGGACGTCTCAGAGGTGCCTTAGTTCTCAGATTTATTTTTTCATTCTCTTTCATCCCTGAACTGTCAAAGCACAGACCGTGAGTTCATACTAGCTGTGGCCTGCGTTTGGTGGACAGGTCACAGGCTTTGGAGCCAATGTAACCTGGCCTCAAATCCCAGCTCTGGAGCCCGGTTTCTGTATCTCTGTTACAGGAATAATGATACTTAGCTCCCCTGGCTGCTGGGAGCATTCAAAATGCTGCCAAGTCCCTGAGTCTGGTGCAAAGCGGGCCCCTGACAAATGGCTGCTGTTGTTCATGCTATTGTTGACCCTCTGCTCGCTTAAATGGTTCTCGTCCCATTAGAGCTTGTATCTAGAATAGGAAGAAAACATTTTCTAATTCAACAGCGGGATTCTCCAGGCCTGAGAAGCATAAACAATGGCTTTGTTTTCAAGGTCTTATTGCCTTGATGTATGTTTTTAAAATATCTTTGTCCGTTGCCCGTGACGTCTCTATTTTACTGTGATTTCCAGGCTGCCAGACAGTCCGATTTCATCAGCCCTGAAAGCCCAAGACACAGGACACGCACCCCACCTCACAAAAGCCTCTGCCAGCAAAGCCAATTTGTTTTGTCATGGCAACCCTTGTCACTTCGAGCTGGAGCGTGAATGATGATGTCATTATCAAGAGAGGACCAGGACGCAGGCTGAGAACCCAGTCTGAGCCGCAGCATTAGGGAGAATTATATCTCGGAGTCAGACGATCAGCACAAGGCACTTAGGGTTTCTATAAACAACCTCATGCTTTGACAAGGGAAGAACTGGGTTTGACAGTAAGAGTGATACCGGCGCGTGTGTGATTTTAAGACCGAATGCAGGAAGCTCCTTCCGTTGGCAGGTAGATCTCTGCTGGTATTCAGTGAAACTATAAATGATTGTCACCAGGTGCTGGTAGTTTTGGAGACAGAGTGTGATGTGGTCTGATCAGAGATCTGCTGCCTAGAGATAGGGACACACTGGGGAGGGGAAGGGCGGGAGAGAGGGATGCATCGGACACAGACAGCCCACAGCGGGGTGTGTGTGTGTGTGTGTGTGTGTGTGTGTGTGTGTGTGTGTGTGACAGCTGCAACCAGGAAGAAGGGCTCTGGCCCCCTGATGATAGACTCTATGACCAAACAGGGACCCTTTGAAGAGTGAGAGGGGGTGCTATTAGCATTCACCCTGGACAGCGACAACTGTCCCTGCACACCAGATCGTGCGGTCAGGGCACATACATCATGTCCACAGCCTGGTTTCTTTCTAAGGGAGCAGCTCTGATGTGTTAGCATTAGAAGTGCTACCGCACAGCGAGGCACCTGGGAGGGAGGTGCCGGCCACCTACGCGCAGGCCAATGGAAAATACTGGAGAGGAGAGGGAGGTTTTCCATTATTCCCTTCTAGTGTCTTTGGCTGGCCTCCTAATTAAATTGACGTAAGACAGATTAACAGGGGGAAAATAAATTTAATTTTGCCCGCCATGTGGGAGCTAATAGAAATATGAGGCTCAAAGAACTGACCAAGGCAGGCAGCTTTTCCACCTTTCAAACAAAGAAACGATTACTTGTGTGAAGAATTGACAAAGGGGTTTGGGCAGTAACAGTCTCTGGAACGCTCTCACAATCATGCCAAATGAATGATAACCCTCGGCAAAGAAACCTGGAAATGTGTCTAATAGAATCATAGTGCTAAGAGGAGGTTTGGCAGTCACCGAGTGCCGTGGTCGGCAAACTGCGGCTCACGAGCCACATACGGCTCTTTGGCCCTTTGAGTGTGGCTCTTCCACAAAATATCACAGCCTAGGCGAGTCTATTTTGAAGAAGAAGTTCAAGTTTAAAAATTTTGGCTCTCAAAAGAAATTTCAATCAAAATTTTCATCTATTTTATGTCTAATGGCAGGCAGAAGAAACAGAGAGTATTCCAGACTTGTGTACATATATTTTTTAGCTTTTATTTTGGAATAATTTTATATCCTAGAAAAAATTACAGAAACAGCACAAAGAACTCCCATCTACTGTCTTGCAGATTCCAAGTTGTTAACTTGTTACATTTGCCTCATCATTGGTTCTCTCTCTCTTTTTCTTTCTCCCTCTCTTAAGCGCACACTCACACACACTTACATATTTCTTATATGTATATTACATATATTTCCCCCTCTAAGTTATTTGAGGATTACAGACATATGCCCTAGTACCCTTTAATACTTCAGTGTTTTGTTCCTAGTAAGAGTACTCTCTCACCTGTTAAAGCAGAACTATGAACGTCAGAAAATTAACATTGATGCATCACCACCAATTAATTCAGGACCCCATTTGTCTTGCCTATTGTTCCAATATTCTCTTTTAGGAGTATAGGTTGCATTTAGTTGCTGTGCTTTTTTTTTGATATGGCGATGTTTTTGTCTTTCCTTATCTTCATGGCCTTAATGTTTTTGAAGAGTTCAGGCCTGCTATTTTGTAAAATGCTCTTTATTTTTGGCATTGCCTGATGTTCCATCATCATTAAATTCAGGTTATGTGTCTTTGGCTCTCTCAGTAGGCAGAGCTAAGAAATACACACACACACACACACACACACACACACACACACACACATATATATATATATATATATATATTTTTTTTTTTTAGAAGCCCGGTGCACAAAATTCATGCACGAGGCAGGGGGTGTCCCTCAGCCTGTGCCCTCTCTCAATCTGGAACCTCTTAGGTATGGTTCCTAGGCCAGGTCGGCGATCAGAGCCTCTTGGGGCTTTCCATCCCCTGGCTGCTGGCAGTTAGCCCCACCCCTGCTGCTGCCACAGCTTGCCATCTGTACATCGCTACCCCCCCTCCCCTGCCACTGGTCACCTCCTTCTGTGGACAATAGGCATGGGGTGCAATCGCTTGGTTGGCCTGGGCCTCCCTCTGAGGGGCAATCAATCACGGGGCCCTCAGATCGATTGCCCCACAGAAGAAGGCCCCACCCACCTTCTGCAGCACCTTCAGCTGGGTAGCCTGAGCCTCCCTCTTTGGGGTGATCGTGGGGCTATGGCGGGCCCCCCAACCAATCATATTGCACCTGCATTGGCTGGCCTGGCACCAGTGCATGTCATAGTGTGGTCATCCAGAAGATTATCCGGATGGTCATTCTGCTGTTTGGTCATTTGGTCGATTTGCATGTTATGCTTTTCTTATTATCTATAATAAAAAATATGCTAATTAAACCAGACAGCCGAACAACCTTCTAGACATCCTTCCAGATGTCCTTCTGGATGACCCCGCTATGAAACTCACTGGTGCCAGGCCAGCCAAGGGGGATGTGATGCAATTGATTAGGGCCCAGCCATTGCCCCATGATCACCCTGCAGAGGGAGGCCAGGCCAATGGCTGGTGGGGTCATCAATCAATCGGGGGGTTCCACGAGTGCCCCGAAGAGGAAGGCTCAGGCCACCACCTGGCAAGCTGCATCGGGTGGAGAGGGCCTCCGTCTGTGGGGGTGTTCTATTGTGGAGCCCTGGCTGAGTGGGCAGGGCCTACCTCTTTGGGGTGATTGATCGCAGGGCTCCCAGACTGTGAGAGGCACAGGCCAGGCTGAGCAACCTCCATCCCCAGAGCACAAATTTAGTGCACTAGACCTGTAGTATATATCCCATATAATAAAAGTGTAATATGCTAAGTGTCCAACCGATTGGTCGACTGTTGGGTCAACCACTTGACCTGTTGCTATGATGCACACTGAACACCAGGGGCAGACGCTTCAATCAGTACGTTAGCTTGCTGCTGGGGTCTGGCTAATTGGGACTGGGCAAGATGGCCTTGATAGGCCCTAATCACTGGCCAGGCCAAGGGACCCCACCCATGGATGAATTTCATCCCTTAGCCCAGCCTGTATCGTCTCCAATCTGGGACCCCTCAAGGGATCCAGGTAGGATTGGGCCTAACGGCAGTCAGACATCCCTCTCACAATCTAGGACTGCTGGCTCCCAACTACTTGCCTGCTTGCCTTCCTAATTGCCCTAACTGCTTCTGCCTGCCAGCCTTATCATCCCCTAACCACTCCCCTGCCAGCCTGATTGATGCCTAACTGCTCCCCTGCCAGCCTGTTTGCTCCCAACTTCCCTCCTCTGCCAGCCTGGTCACCCCAACTGCCCTTCCCTTCAGGCCTGGTCTTTCCCAACTGCTTTCCCCTGTAGGCTTGGGTAGCTCCCAACTTCCCTTCCCTGCAGGCCCAGTCACCCCCAACTTCCCTCCTCTGTCGGCATGGTCACCCCTAGCTGCCCTCCCCTGCAGGCTTGATTGCCCCCAACTGCCTTCCCTTGTAGGCTTGGTCCCTCCCAATTGTCTTTCTCTGTTGGCCTGATTGCCTACAACTGCCCTCCCTTGCAGACCTGGTCCCTCCCAACTGCCCTCCCCTGCTGGTCATCTTATTGCAGCCATCTTGTGTCCACATGGGGGCAGCCATCTTTTACCACATGGGGCAGGCATCTTGTGCATTGGAATGATGGTCAATTTTAAGGTGACCAAATGTCCAGCTTTTGGCAGGACTGTCCCACCAAAAGCAGGATGTCTGGTCAACTCAGTCAATTTGCATATTACTCTTTTATTACATAGGATAGAGACCTGGTGCACAGGTGGGGGCCAGCTGGTTTGCCCTGAAGGGTGTCCTGGATCAGGGTGTGGGTTCCCTTGGATCATGAAGCAGCCTGGGTGAGGGGTCTGTGGTGGTTTGCAGGCTGGCCACGCCCCCTGGTGACCCAAGCAGAGGCCCTGGTATCTGGGGTTTATTTATCTTCTTTAATTGAAACTTTGCAGCCTTGAGCGGAGCCAAGCCTCCTGCTCAATCCATGGCCACAGCCATTTTTGTTGGGATTTGTTTATCTTCTATAATTGAAACTTTGTAGCCTTGAGTATAGGCTTGGGCCAGCCAGGGCAGCAAGGAAGCTTGGCTTCCTCCATTGCCGGGGAAACCCAAGCTCCGTGGCCACCGCCATCTTGGTTGGGTTAATTTGCATACTCACCCCTAATTGGCTAGTGGGTGTGGCTTGTGGGTATAGCAGAGGTATGGTCAATTTGCATATTACTCTTTTATTAGATAGGATATATACATTATATTATATATTACCCTTATAATTAGTTAGTTATTAAAAATAAGAAAGGAGGAAAAGAGGAAAAGGAAGGCCAGACATTATACATATGGCTATCTGGGTAGATTCACCAGGAAGCTGCATCTTTACACTCCCCAGGGGACCACTGGTCCATTCCCTGCAGACACAGAGGGAAGGGGTCCAACAAAGGGGAAAATGGGTACATGAGCAGTGAGTTGGGGTGACATAGGGGATCTACTTGCTGCCAGTCAAACCTGGGAACAGAGATTACTGACTAGACGGGGTGGAGCCAATGCAAGTCTGTGAAAATTTGGGAATAGATAATCCCTCAGACAAAGGAATTCGATCTCTCTTGGCACTTCTGGCTCTTGTTGCTCTCCTTCCCTCTGATTTTCCTCCTGCTTCCTTGCATTCACTGGTGTTCCTAGTAGCTGCATGGTACATGGCCAAGCAGACACCACATGCAATGGACTGATGGACTGCAGCTGGGAACACAGTCCAAGCTAGCCTGATGCTGGATTGGACTATGCTCCAACATGGAACAATCCATGGCTTTCCTTGGGCCATGGCTTTGATCTTAGCCTTACTAAAGGCACAGATGGACTTCTTTCTTGGTGGGATGAAGGGAAATAGGAACTTGGAAACTAAGGGTTTAATTCCACAGAAATAAAGCTCTGTGGAAGGGCAGAAGCCTAACTTTGATGAGCCAGTTAACAAACCCTGATGGGGCTCACATGGATCATACTTTTCCAACATTGTCTAATGTTTCATGTCCCTGACTGTACTAAGTCCCTGCTCAGCCCCTTTCCTCCTAATTCCCTTTAAAGATACCAAATCACCTCTTTTCCTTATTGCAATAGTATATTATTAATATCTGTCCTTACCACTTTACTTAGTGTCTGACTTTATTTTTGCCTTCCTATTTCTTTACAAGACACAGTATTTATTTCATTAGCTATTCATATTTCTATACCACTTCTACTTGATCCCTATAAAAACATCTGAAAAAATATATATCCCTTTCTGACTAGCATTTTAATATAATTAGCAGTAGCAATTTATTTTGTTAAAATGTTAATAATTTTCTGAGTTTAACATGTTATTAGAAAGGTTGTCTGATTTTTTTTCTTCCTTTTGATTCTTTCTTTCAGAAAATGCTACAAACTCAATACTCCAGCTGTCCCAGAACTCAGCAGAAGCAGCACAGAGACGATGTTTTGGGGATTAGGAATGAGAGACTTCAAGGACTGTGAAGAGGAGTAGGGTTTTTTTTAAAAAATGTAGTGATCTCAGCACAAAGGATCTGGGACGTCAGTACACAGGTGAGAAAACAGAATTCGACACTGGGAACCACGGGCCTGTAGATGAAGACTAAAAATAATGGTGGAAACACTTATGTGAACACAGACGATCACAGGCCTACATCCACCCAGAAGTTAAAACATGTTCACTATTGTTAATTTATAGCTGGTAAGCACTGAATTACGCTGCAAATATTTGTCACTGACTGGTGTATATGTGATGTAATGAGAATGAGAACACTCGAGTAAGTTTTCCAAGTTGAATTTATTAATTTATTCAAGAACAAGAGCTGCGTTCTTACTTTTTAGGGGATAAAATGTTACTTGTTTATAATAGTTATGCTAATAGACCTTAGCATAATAACCTTAGTTCCAGTTTCCCAGGAAGCCAACCCTATAGCAAGGATTTGAGAACAAGTAGCTGATCTGGCTAGTAAAGGGAACGCCTCTGAGGGAATGGAGGTCAGGTAAGGAGAAAGGCAATCCAAATGGAGTGTTATCAAGCCAGCTACCACAGTGACAGGAGCTTAATCCAGTGCAGGAAAGATGTACAATGTACGCTTACCCAGTTCCTGGCATGTCAGAATAGATGTATGGCCGGGGGAATGGGCCACTGAGAGTGACCTTGAGAGTAATTTTATTTATTTTTGCTGTTCTTACCTTGCAAGATGATGCCAGTTGATGTTGGTTCCCCATTTACCTTTTCCAACCCTCCCCCAATTAAACTCAAATATCCAAAAGTCTGGGTCACTGACTTTCCAGCCAGAGGTCGTGCCAGTTGGCAATATCAACAGCCTTGAGCAGGTGCTGCTCTGAGGGAGGCAGGCTCCTGCTAGCCATTCTGAGGGTCATTCGTGACCCTCAATGCCAATAAGGAACTCCAAACTCTTGCTTTCCTAATCCCCCTTTTCTCTGATATCTGTTGGTCAGACAACTCACTTTAGAAAGGAGAAGGAATCGTTAGATATAGTCTGAACATGATTTGTTTAACTCTCCTCTCAGCAACTTCTTGCTGTGCCATTCAGCCTTCCTATAGCACTTCCCGAGGGCTGGCCAATGTAACTTCTGCAGAAACATTTATAGTCATCCATGAGGCCAACAAGATAATGCCCATTCTCAGTGGATGTCAAGAAGTGCCTCCTGCCGAAACCGGTGTGGCTCAGTGGATAGAACGTCGGCCTGTGGACTGAAGGGTCCTGGGTTCGATTCCGATCAGGGGCATGTGCCTTGGTTGCGGGCACATCCCCAGTGGGGGGAGGGGTGTAGGAGGCAGCTGATCGATGATTCTCTCTCATTGATGTTTCTAACTATCTATCTCTCTTCCTCTCTGCAAAAAAATCAATAAAATATATTTTTAAAAAGTGCCTCCCAACACATAAAAATATAAAGTAACTGTAATTATTTTTGGAAAGAACATTTTGGGAGGGATGGAGGAATGGTTAGGAATTTAAACAGTAATATGGTAACACTAAAAAAGATTAGAAACTCTAAAATTGTAATACTATTCTAGAGAAATGAGATCCCATCTGTTTAGCTTGCTCTGTATAATACCCTAGAATGGATAACGTATTTATTTTAAAGAGGAACTTAAGGCCACTATTGAAAAACAATGGTGAGCTGAAACTGGTTTGGCTCAGTAGTAGAGCATCGGTCTGTGGACTGAAAGGTCCCAGGTTCGATTCCGGTCAAGGACATGTACCTTGGCTGTGGGCACATCACCAGTGGGGGGTGTGCAAGAGGCAGCTGATCGATGTTTCTCTCTCATCGACGTTTCTAGTTCTCTATCTCTCTCCCTTCCTCTCTGTAAAATATCAATTAAAAATATTTAAAAATATATATATAAGAAAAACAATGGTGAATTCCCACCTCTGCAACAGTGTCCTGCTGGCCTTGCCAGAGGCCCTCAAAAGGAAGAAAAAAATTTAACACTCATTGAATAACTATTATGTGTTAGAAACATACATATCATTTAATTCAACTTTTATAATGACTATGACAACCCGATGAGATGGGCAATATTCTCTCATGTACAGAAGAAGAAACCAAGACCTAGAGAACACAGGTAACTTATCAGGCCTCAGATGGCTCACAGGTGTCAGACCCGGCATTCAAACCTGTGGGCGCAGCTATAGTGTTTGGACAGGTTCAAGCCTTGGACTGAGGAGAGGGCACAGACCTCTCATGGCCACGTGCAGGTCCCAGCTTGGAGGGCAGGGCCCTCCCAGCACAATTATAGCCAACAGCTGGAGTTGTAAGCTTGAACCTATGGTCCGGACACCTGGCCCCACGTGCCTGAGTGACGTGGGCTTGATAGAGTTCGGGTGCTTGTAATTGAGGTTGAAACTCATGAGAATGTTGTAAACATCTTGACCACGCCCTTACTTTGCCCCGTGGAATCTGGCTATAAAATAAAGCCCTGGCTTGTAGCTAGCTCTTCATCAGCGGTTCTCCATCAGAGAGAACAGTGTCCCACCTAGACCCAGCTTTCATTCTTTTTGTCTGTCTTTTCTCAATCCTTCACCGCCCCCTCTCAGGGTCACTGAACCTGGCTAAGCTGGAGCTGCACATTAGGCGCCCAATGTGGGGCTGAGTATGCCATGGCAGTGCCGGTTCCCCACACAAACCTTAGTCTAACACCAGATGCTGGCCCTTCACCATTCTTCTAGTGCTTCCATCATTTGCCCTGTCCTCTAACCCTCTCCTTTAAGTCTTCTGCAAGGTCTTTGAGATGCAGTAACTCAAAAGTGATAGTCCCAATATTTTATGTGTATATTTTAAAGCAGCATGTAAACATTTTTTTCTTTTGAACGTAACTAATCTTGACACTAACTACTAAAATTACTTTTATCTTCTAAAATTGTAATAAAACCTACCAACATAACAAGTCATCAGGAAAGTTACTAACACAGTATTTTATTGGTAGTAGACTTCAAATTACCCCTTCTGTTCACAGGCAGGCCCTTTTCTCATCCTCTTCTTGGCCTTCAGAGCTCCTCCTCCAAACCAATGAAGTGCCATTGTGAGAAAATGACAACCCAGAGCGTTTCTGAGAGGTTTTAGGTGTTGATGAGTAACAACAGCATGAGGGGTGGGCATGATGGTTCTTGGCAGTGAGGTCATTTTTAAAAGTTGCTTTTTTCCCCTGGTCGGTATAGCTCAATGGTTGAGCATCAACCTATGAACCAGGCGGTCACGGTTCGATTCTCAGTCAGGGCACATGTCTGGGTTGTGGACTCGATCCCTAGTGTGGGGTGTGCAGGAGGCAGCGGATCAATGGTTCTCTCATCATTGATGTTTCTATATCTTTCTCCCTCTTCCTTCCTCTCTGAAATAAATAAAAACATATTTTTAAAAAATCCTTGTGGACAAAAAATATATATAAAATATTGCTTTTTAACATTCCACGCACAGTATAAATGAATGCCAATAATCAAATACTTTTCATCATTTTTTTAAATGCAAAAGGTGGAATTTATTGGTGCCTTTTAAATTTCTTTTAATATACAATTTATTTTAAAATGTTTTAATATAAACTTTGTATGCATGTATAACTGAACTTTAATCTCACCCTTGGAGTAGGCCAGATAGCATTTGAAGAACCCCAGTCTGGTGGTTAGGTGGGTGCTTTACATACGGTCACCTAGATCTACACCAGTGTTAATAAGCATAAGGGATGTTAGTAATTTTTCGTTAATGAGAGGAACTTGAAAGGTAAGTGGTTGCCTAGACTTTCAGAGACAAAAAATGCATGAATGGGGTATAAGAATACAGTAGATTCTGCAAGCTTATGTCTTTTGATTAGTTCCTTGATTCTAGAGCTCTTTGCCCCTCTGCCACCTTCCTCTGAACCCCACATATTTAAGACTGTTGCTGATCCATTTAGGTTCCCCATTCAGGTCTTCAGAATACACTGCTTCTGCTTCACTGTAAATCCTTCAGTCAAGGTGACTGTGTGATTACGAGCATAGAATCTTCGCCAAGCTTTGTGGCCTCACTTGCTAATATTTGTTCATGTGAGAGAACTCTGTTTTGCTTTTATTGTAGTATACCACCAGGTTATGCAAGGGACATATAGCCTTACCATCCAGTAAAATCTGGCGATTAATCTATCAAATGAATCTGTGATTGGTGACTAAACTGGCCTAGTCTGCAATGAAGTGGAAGGAAACTGAAAGTCCACTCACCCTCATTCCATGGAGAGGGCCATATTTGATCCCTGAGCACTGCCCTTAATGTAGTGCCTACTGCAGAACTCTTAACTGACCTTCAGGAGCTGGACAGAAAGCAATTCGGCCATTCAGGTCAAGGTCATCCTTTGGCAGTGTCATTCTTAAGACAAGAGTTAACAATTTTATACCACTTCTAATTACAACTTGATTAATCAGGAAGCTTTCAGTTTGCTAATGATTGCTCAACTTTGAAAATATAAATGTAAAAAAAGCCAAAATAGAAAATTGCTCTAATTTTAAATAAATCTATTCTATACACCTGTTAAGAAGCTGAGAAAAAAATGTCATTGAGGACAAATAAAGGGCAATTTGAAAACTCAAGAATCAACCTGAGTGAAATTATGAGAAACCTAAAAAGTAGAACTATGTCAAACACATTTGGTGTTTCACGCTGGGTCGATTTAAACAAATAAAACCACTTTGTTAAATAGATCTTTTTAATATGATTATGTGTACATGGACAACTGGGTACAGGGGAAACCCCAGATTAACATTTTAACAAATTACAGCTACTGAATTACTAAAGATGATAGGCTTGGATTTTAAGGAAACAGTCCAACACATGAATAGGCTCTCATTCAATCTAATAGGTTAACCAATCTCTCTTTTAATAAAAACCAATACACTACAGTGGAAGAAGTTTGCTTTTTTTATACACTCCACATAAAAACATGTTTTCACTCTCCTTCAATATTTAGTTATTTGTAGCCTCTCAAATGGCAAAATAAAATGGAATTTATATTAGTAAAAGAAAGTGCGAGTTTGTACAGCTAAGCTCAGCAGCAAAAGTGAAGAGTGGAAAGTGAACGCTGATGGATGCCACGCAGAAGGACATTCATAACGGTGTCCTGCCGTGTCCTGTGTGCCAAACACAGCCAACATCCCATCATTTTCTCATTGCTCTTAAACGAGCAAAACCAAATTCTTTTTTTATCTAAAGAAATAGTAAGTTTTTATTCCCCTCCCCCCAAAAAATAATTTGACATCAGGTAAGGCAAAGACAAGTCCCACCATCACTGGGGACAGCAGCAATACACAGACTTTGGAAATAACCCTGAATCGTCAGTAACATTCTCTCATGGTAACATAAGGAATGAATCTAATAAATCAAATCTGCACCATGGTCAGATTACTCTCATTTATTTGATTAGTTTTTCTGGAAAAAACTTTATAAATACGTTATTTAAGAGGACAGTAAATTATTTTCTTGCTCTGAAAAAATAATGTATATATTTTTTTCCCCCTTCACATTTAAAAAAATGTTTAGTATGCCTTTGGAAAAAGAGATGCAAGAATGTGACTGCTGTGTTTGCAGAATGTCCATGTACGAGTTGCATTTACAAGAACCTGGTAATCTGCCTATAATTTGCCTCTACAAATAGAGCTCTTTGCACTATTATTTAAACAAACAGGCTTAATTTAAACACCTCTCCTACGCCCTCTACTTGTAGAGCAAAGAGGTACTTGTTTTTTCAAGTATTGTATTGTAAAAGGTAAATTTTTTTGTGTGCCAATTTTACCTGCTAGCTTTTAAACATCAAAGTATCTATGTGAAAAGTCATGCCAAGTCAGCCCATTTCTTTTACAGAGGATAAATTAAAAAAACAAAAAAACAAACAACCCTTTGATTTGCTAAAAGGAGCTCCCGGGAAAAAGCCATTTTAAAATACGGAAGAACAAGGAGCATTTCTTTTTTTCTATTGGCGAAAATTATTAGAAAAGCTATCCAGTCTGTTGTCTTTAGCTGGTTTTAATAAAGTCTTTGCAAAATGATGGTCAGAAATCTTTAGAAAACTGGAGGATGAGGGATGCTCCTTTACAGCATGGGAGGAATTTCTTCCATTGTAGAAATTCTTATTAAATTTCAGCTTTGGTTCTTCAGAAGAAATGCTCATATAACTTCTATATTAGGAGACAGAAAAAAAGAACCAGTTAATATACTTATTTAAAATCTTATTTGAAGATTACTCTAGTGATTATATCTTACATTTCTAAAACTTGACCACGCTCTAAGAATAGGCAATTTCATCAGGATCCAGGATCACATATCTTAAATGAATTCTACCACCAACAGGAAAGCACATGTCCTTTTACTTCAATTAGGCTTTCTTTGAGGTTAAGGACTTACAGCTGTCTTTGTATCCTTGGTACCTGATGCTTCCATCTACACACATATGTTGGAGATGAAATAAATGTCTGTCAATAAATAGTCATGACCCCCAAAGAAACCTTACATCACTTAAGATCACAGACATTGGATTACTTTCTTAGGGAAGGTCTAGAAGGGTGGGCACAGTGAGAACGGAGTGACAGATAAATCAAAAGGTGATTTAAGGCCCGGCAAGTGAAGCAGAGAGTCATCTTAGGTGTTCCTGCTTTCTCTATGAAGCTGCACCAGCAGTGTTTCCACCAACATGCAAGTAGCCAGACTGTTCCCAGAGGCTTAACAATCAGAAAGTCAAACCTGGGATGGACCTTCCAGCTGCCTTTTACAGTCTAGAAAAGTGGATCGCTAACGTGAAGTTGTACTCCCAAGGTCAGTACAATGGAGCAGCAAAAAAAAAAAGACTTAGTTGGATAGGTGGTTCAACACTGGCTTTTTCAACAATTTAAAGTGGAAAGTACTTGTTATAAGTTCACCGATGGAATGTGAAAGAAAAAGAATTTGACCACTGATAATTCCTTCGTGACTCCATCTAAACATGCTGAATTTGGCCACCTCAGTTCATAATAGTATGACAAAGAGAGGCTGGTCAATACATCAAAGTGATCTGCTGGGAAGAGAGGTTGATAGAATAAGAGAATTGGTAAAAGATGGAGCTGGATTTATCTTGCTTGACTTTAAGATTTATGGGACCATGCTGTTGAGTTGCTATGACCACTACGTTGGTAACTTTTGAGGTACTCATTTCTTTGAGTCCTGTAAAACTATTGTTCTTGTACAAAGACTTCAGATCAAATGTGATCCCAGAGACAGAGTATAAGAGAGTCACTGGCAGCTTTAACAACAGTTACAGTCACTCAACAAGGAATGGAAGATCCTTGTGCTCCCAGTTCAGAATATGGTCCCATTACCCAATTCGTAACTCTTCTTACATGTAAAAAGGACAATAGTATATGGTCCAGGTTGCTTAACCCAAACAAGAGAAAAATGATGGGAGAACATGATGGCAATCTTCAAATATCTGAAAATCTGAGGAAGATGGAAAAAACAACAAGAACTGGTTTCTCTAGTGGGCAGAACTAGCCCAATGGCCCCCAAGTTATGATCAGGCATTAAGTGTATGTCTTTATCTAACCCTTGCTGGGCAAAGGGTGCTGCATGATGAATTTCCACACTGAGTGGAAGACGATAAGGGACCTTAGAAATTGCCCAATCCAACTCAAAATTCAATTTCTATGATCCCTGCACAATCCTGACCTTGTGGCTTATTTGGTCCATTAAAGGACAATATGTGTCACAATCACACTGAAGAAGGTCCATGCCCTCTTGGGTGCCACATAGATCTGATGATTACTGAAGGGAATCCGGGGCAAGCTTACCTGCAGTCTGTTGTGTTTGAACACCATCCACCTGAGGCAGGGACCCAAGCGTCCCTTCATCCTCAAAGGCCAAAATCGGATTCAAAGGAATCTCTGGGTTCTCACTGTTGGCGACATCTAATCTGGATGCCTTAGATCCAATAGGTAAGTTTATGATTTCTTCAAAGTTTTCGGTCTCGAGAGACACTCCATTTTCATTTGGCTGTTTTTCCAAATTGGGAGTACTGGGAAGTTAACAAAAATCAAAATTAAAATGAACTCATGTTAAAACAAAAACACATTTTTAGGACAACCAAATACTGTTTTGCAACAAATAATTTTATAACTTTACAATCAAAATGTTAGACTGATTGCATCATTACTAACAAAAATGGTGAATTCTCACATATTTGTATATTAAATTCTTATTTTTTAAAAAAAATCTGTTCTGAATCAACCAATGAATACATCAATAAGTGGAACAAATCAATGTCTGCCTTTCCACATTACTTTGTCTGATAAAAAATAGCCCTTATTAAAATCTTTACTTCAAAGATAGGCTTAGAGTTTGGAGGTCAGAGGAATGATCTGCACAAAGTCACACAACTATGGATAGATAGTCCAGACTGTATGCATGATCTCGTGATCTCTGGTCCTGTGCTTTTCTTATCATCCATTCTTTAAAAAAATATAATTTTATTGATTTCAGAGAGGAAGGGAAAGGGAGAAAGAGATTAAAACACCAATGATGAGAGAGAATCATTGATTGGCTGTCTCCTGCATGCCTCTTACTGGGGATCAAGCCCACAACCCAGGAATGTTCCCTTGACCAGAACTGAAATCTAGACACTTCAGTCTGCAGGCCAATGTTCTATCCATTGAGCTAAACCCTAGGGTTCATTATGTATTTTTTACACTCCTGACTATTCAAATTCTAGCTCTTCCTGGCTATTCCAGGAACTTCCTAAAACACATGTATAACTTTATAGGTAAAATGTTTAAGACCAACCTTCTCATCTTTGTCACTTAAATCTTTCTCTGACTCCACCTTGATTCTCATTAATTCATGGTTACTTTTTTGAATTTGTTTTTTGAGGTACATTAACTGGCCATCAAATACTTAATTTTCTACCAACAATTTCTCTTCGATTTTTCACCCTCTTCACAAGCTCCATAAATAAATGGGCAGTCCTTTATATTATACTAGAGGCATGAAATTCGTGCACAGGTAGGATCCCTAGGACTGGCCAGCCATCAGGGCCGATCATGGCCTTCCAGATGCCAGCAGGGGTCTCCCTTCCCCAGCTGCCAGCTGGGGCCTTTCTTCATTCTGGATCGCCCCCTGGTGGTCAGTGCATGTCATAGCGAGCGATTGAACTCCCAATCTCCCAGTCGAACTCCTGAGGGGTCACTTTGCATATTAGCTTTTTATATATATAGATGCTCAATGTTAAGCTTTATGATGCAGTTAAATCATGCCTGTGCAGCAAATGGATGCTAGGTTAATTTCACTGTTTACTTTATCTGACTGCAGTAATAGACATATATTTTCCAGCTCTGTATTTACTCAGTGCTCAACTCATGTGTCAAAAATGACCATATCTAACAGACAATATTCTAGACTTTGAATTTCCAAATGAAAAATGAAAAACTTAAAAATATAAAACAAAAATTGTAAAGGTTTTAACTTCTCACACATACTGATAAGTGGAATACTTAGTTATAGAAAGAGGTCTTTGGGAAGAGACAGGCCAGAGACCAGAAAATCAGTCTCTAGAGTCAGTAATGCCAAATGCTTTAACTTTAGCAAGTCAATTCGTCTTTTTCCATCTCCTTCCCAAATGATAAAAGAAAGCTAATGTATCTTTCCATTGCTGTGTTTTGAGGAGTCTTTGCCCCTTCTCTCCCCCCATTAGGGAAATATTTGCTTTCCTTAATCAATGAGAAGAACTGATTTTGTGGAACACATTCTAAAGCATTTCTGGAAAAAATAAAAAAAGGAAGCGAAAAAAAAAAAGCATTTCTGATTTGAATACAGGATTGGGCAAAAGAAGGTTTACAATTGTTCATATGAAAAATGATATAATAATTAATAAATAATAACACAAGAATAAACTTTGTTTTGCATACTCACAACTGTTAACCTACCTTTGTCCCACCCTGTATTTTGGTGCATTTTTAAGTATCAAACCTTTTCTTCTAGAAAAACAATAAAGATGCCTGTCCTAACTACGTCACAAGGCACTGCAAGGTACTTGGAAAAATTATTTGTAAAAGAGCTATGAAAGAAAAACATAAAAATGTTACACAGACTCAGCGCATGATGGTGCTTTTCTGGTATTCCACCAAGGAGGGGAGAGGAGGTTTGGCATCATAGTAGTCTGCATGAGCACGCACATGCATGCACACACACGCACACATGCTTAACACCTGCCCTTCCGAGTGCTTGGGCCGCCACTCCCATCCTCCTACTCTTTCCCAGGACCAATGGGCTTTCTGTAACCAGGAAAACAGTCCTGATTCTCATCCCAAAGACATTTTAAGAAGCTTTGGCAAAAGATAAAGCAGAGAAATGCATCTGCAAAGCCCTCATTCCTTGGCCATCTCAACTGCCTTGCCCTTGTAGGCGGCGTGTGCTAACAAGCTGCAATGGCAAAGCCAACCCCAGACTTGTGTCAACAGCTGATTTCATTTCCCCTTCCCACTCCTACCGGGCCACCCCACCCATTCTTACTTGTCAGCAATTAGAGGAATAATTGTGCCGTATGCTGTGGGTAAGCAGTTATTAAATGTTCAGAGGACACTGACCTGCGGAAACTAGAACACTGAAACCGAAATCACTGGGGGGATGCATCTGTGTGCACTCTTGGAACAAGAGCACCAGCTTTTGAATTCCCTTTCTTTGTCCACTCTGGAGGTTGGAGCTGAATGCAAGACTCTTGAAGCCTCTGTACTTCGCTTGTTCAGTCCAAAATCCAGAAAAGAGGGCTGGGACCACGGCAGCGATCTGATAGTCCCAACCACTTATTGTAGCTAGGGCCTTATTTTTTCTTAATGTTTATTATCGTGTTATAACAAATAATTTAAAAAGTGATAAATCTTTTTCTGTTTGCATGAAAGGGGCGTGGGTATGTTACTTTTTAATTAGGCAAACACACACACACACACACACACACACACACAAATAACAACAAAAAACAAACAAAAAAACACCTCTAAATACAATAATAAACTCTTCAGATTTGGAGGAAAACCATTAGGTTAAACACCAAAATTACTACAAATCCCTTACTTGAGAGAAGAAACATTCCATTGAAGAGATAGCCACCTAGGGCTAAGAATAGCATGACATGTCTTCTGGGATATTAGGATGGTAAGGTAGTATAGCCTGTTATACCCATAAGTTTTTAGCTTCTGGACTAGAGATTCTCAGCTAGGCGTGGACCAATCTACCAGAATGACCTGAGAAATTTAAATTTCCTGCCTCACCCTTTGTGTTCACACATTTATCCTTTGCTTCCTGTTCTAAGGCAAGTTTCCTATTTGCGAGAAAACACTCTCCTCCATTCATGGGCACTTCCCTCTATAAAAACTCTCTCCAAAAAGGGCTTCCGGAGAAGAAGCATCCTTCCTCAGGTCTACATATTTCTTTGAAAGCTGGCCAGAAATTTTGATAATACCAATCTTCTTCATTTCTACCTGTGGTTAGTGGGGAGCCTGTCAGGCAAGAATCATGGTCTTCAGGCTTTATGAGGATTGCTCACCGAAAGCTGAGAGCCAAAGAAACCAGAGAGGTTAGCCATGTGACCCAGGACCCTCAAGGTCAGGAGTGAACTTCAGGGAGTTTCTCTGTTCCAGGAACTGCTTGCTGCTCCTGCCAGCTACAAAAGCAACCCGAGGAGGGCATTACCGCATCTCTGGGCGTGGGTATGGCGAGTGTAACCTAGTTCACAGCACTTATTTATTTTTCTTGAAAAGAAAGCAAACCAATGTATCAGGTACAGGAGACGTTAGGGAAAGTGAAACTTCTCCCGTTCTGAACTAAAGGTATTCATTCTAAGGAGTGGAATTTTCTAGTGAAAACAAACCGGACCACAGCGCTGATAGCATTTGTCGTGGTGGATTTCCACACAGTACGGACCACATCAAGGTGTTTGGGAGGGGCCCTGGGAATGTGCAATTTGTGATTTAATTCATGGAGGGCAAGCTGGAGGCATCTGTAACTCTACATTGGGTGTACAGTAGGGTATTGAATGCATATGTTGAATCATGATGAGGATTATGGAATGCTTCATTAAACGTAATGCACTGGGGTGAAAAACTATGACTTTGGTAAGTCATTTCAAGGTTATCTTGAAATTGAGAATAAAAAACAAAATAGATATGACTTATTTGTAATTTTAAAGTCTTTAACAGGTTTTCAGATGCAAACCTGAGGGGATGTTTAAAAATGAGGGGATGTACCCAAACAAAGCGCATGTGTACTCATGAATAGGAAACTGCCTTAGGGAAGGGTATTAGAAGGAGGTCCTTCTCTAGATGGAAGAGTGTGAGTGGCAGGGAGTCGGAGGATCGAGGATAGGTGCTAAGACTGCTTTAATAATAATCTAGAAGGTGTGCGGGATGAAAATATAGGCAAGCAAATAAAGTTTATTCTGGGAAATGCTAGTCATAAGAATAACCCCTTGAGTGTAAGAGGAAAAATCATTCAACACAGGCAAGGTAAAGGCAGTGAGTTTAAAGAACTCTACAGTGAACCATCCTTAAACGATACTGGTTTGCCAAAACCGGTTTGGCTCAGTGGTAGAGCGTCGGTCTGCAGAATGAGGGGTTCCGGGTTCGGTTCCGGTCAAGGGCATGTACATTGGTTGCGGGCACATCCCCGATAGGGGGTGTGCAGGAGGCAGCTGGTCGATGTTTCTCTCTCATTGACGTTTCTGGCTCTCTATCTCTCTCCCTTTTTCTCTGTAAAATATCAATAAAGTATATATTTTTTTTTTAAAGAAAAAAGATACTGAGCTGTCAGTCACCATGGAAGTAACAGATCTTGGAATCACTGTAAACTGTTTCCTGGTGACACTGATTCCTTGTTTTGATGGTGAAAACAAGACTAATAAAATGTGAGGCATAGAAAGATGGGAGACCAGATACAACACAAGAGCACTTTTCTACAACGTCACAGTGCAGCTACCCCCAGTCGGTGTACTATGTCTTCCAGACACGGCGCCTTAGAAGCATAAATAAGAACGTGTTTGTGCACTTTTTTTTGATATATTAATACAAGAGGTGACGCAAAGGGGAAAAATAGGTTTTTCAAGATTGCTATGGAGAAATTTAAGGGGGATAAATTTAAAAATAATGAAGGGAAGCAGAGTTTCTTAGGCTACATATCACAAAGTTTGTGTCCCAAGCAATGGAGAATAAATTTAGCAAGCACAGAGAGCATTCCCTACAGGCCAGGACCATTCAGGAATGGGTGATGTTTTCCTAACTGATGCCCAAGTCTCTAGGAATTTTTACAAATTTATATTTTTACTGATTTTTTAAAAATTAGTAGAATAGTATGATGACAAATAGGGCTGTCACAAAGCTGAGTCTTATCGCATGATTGAGTGCTCCATTTTGCATTTGTACTCCAGAGTATACTGATAAGAGGCGGTATCAGCTTATATGACAAGGGCTAAGGACAAATTGGGTAAATAAACATGGTGTTAGTGCCAGGTAGAAAAGTCAAGTGCCATCATGGCACACTATCTGAGGAGACCTGAGGTTTTAGAGCAGATTAAATGGAGAAACACAATGGGTGAAATGAATAATCAGCAAATCACGGTAGCATAAGCACCCCTAAAGTAAAAGGGCTTGGTCAGTATCACATGCATAAGGTTGACTTAATTCCGGAAAAATAGCATTCTTCACAATAAATGATTTGTTGAATTTGAATGTTCTTGGTCTAAGCAGTGTTATTTTATTTTTAATCCTCACCCTAGAAAATGTTTTACTGATTGTAGAGAGGAGAAAAGAGAAAAGAAAAGAAAGAGAAAGATCGATGTATGAGAGAAACATCTATCGGCTGCTCTCCCATGCTCTCCCACGGGGGATAGAACCCACAACCTAGACATGTGCCCTGACCAGGAACTGAACCAGCAACATTTCAGTGCATGGGACAATGCTCCGACCAACTGAACCACACTGGCTAGGGCTAAGCAATGTTATTTTTAACTTCAATTTGTGATTTGTTGTTTTGGCTTTCCAGATAAATAATAGCTATCAACATTTTAAACCTAAATTTATATTTGTAAAAATAAAGTAACTCTGGGATAGTTTCTTTTTTTCCTTTAAAGGGGAGACACACTGGAGCCAAAGGATTAAATTTGTTAAGGTGATTCTTGTATTATATCCTAATGTTTACACTTGGATACTAATCTGGATCTGCCTGTATTGTCAGGTGAACGAGCAGGAAAAGCATATGCTTGTATATCTCCTAGTTGTTTGAAAGGGATCATCTTACATGCACGACGAAGGGCAGTTTATGACTTGGGTAAAGATGGATGACACCAGTGAGTTCACGGTGCTGTATGTTTAAATTATCAATTGTGTGTGGAGGAGGCCAAAAGAACATAGAATTCTATCATCTATATCATTTTACACAGTAAATTTATGTTTCAGGTTCTCATATAGTGATCAGTACCTTGGTGATTTTACCTCTGAAGGCAGTCAGTTAATGTACGAACTAACTTAGGTTACACAGTGGCTTAATAGGCCTGTTCTTTATCATAATGATGGTGTTCACTCTGTGATGTTTTTTATTCCTTTCTGAGAATCTCTGAAATTAATGAATTGAACATAAATTACAGCAGGTGGAAGCAAATATTTTATCTGAAGCACAAACTGTAACTAAAAGAATAAAATATCATTTAATATACATGTCTGGTAATTATGACAATACATTTACTCAACAGAATTGAAAGCTTATCACTAAGATCTCTCTCAGGAATATTATTATCTTTGGTATTATAGTGGGCAAAATAAATATTTCACTGTCACAGGAAGAGGTTAATCGATATGACTTGTGGACATCTTCGGATGACATCTTTTCATTGCTGTCAATCATGCTATAAAATGTGGTGTGTATTTTTAGATTTAAAAAGTTAACTTGAGGACTGTCAATTTCCTGATGGTAGCAGAGATTCTGTCATTAGAAACTGGAAAATTCATTAAATAATTAAATTCTGAAAATGAAAATAAGTCATAGGTGAACATTTGGACATTATTACAACTATTTCTCAAGTTCTACATGATTGTGTTATTAGGTACAACAATGACTGCCCCCACTTTTCATTTTTGATAGTGCTCTTATGATGTTGTCGATATTAATGCAAGGAAAGAGAAAGGCAATCTTTCAACACATGCTCCTTTCTTGACCTTTAGAAACTGTTTGAATCTTCAATAAACCCCACTCTACTAACACAGCATAAGAATTACTGATATCAAAATTAATTTTACTGTGGAACAAACACTGCCTCATTAAATAGTATAGTAAAAATACAATCGTTATATACTATTAAAGGGTGTGCATATGGTCTAGATCATGTTAATTATAAACAGAGAAAAGTAAATTATTCCTTGTAATTTTCTTTAGCAGTCACACAAAACCCTCACCATCATATTTAAAGATGCAAGAAAAAAATAATTTCCCTTTCTCACAGAATTACTAGCTCAACCAAAAATTAATGAACCTAGATAAAAATAACTCTGAAATCCCAGCAGGCCCAGGAAATTCTGGTGGGACTGGGGGAGGAGGGATGGTAAAAACAGTAGTGACTGTTCTAATGCATATCTGTAAAAAAAAAAAGTCCCATCTGCTTGACTCACCTGTCCACAGTCACTTTTGATTGGTGTGAGGTGACCACATGTGGGCTGGCCGCTGGGTCTCCATTTCCTGGAGAGTTCGTCATACCCGGAAGTGCAGAGACTGCTGGACGTGGCAAAGAAGATGGAACAAAGGGTTATTAGTACCCTACTGTCAAACCCACACGTCAGAAGCTGGAATGCCTGATTTCGGTACTGGCTCTGCTAGTTATCCGCTGTGTGACTTGGGCAAGTGACAAACTCTCTATGCCTCAGTTCCCTCACGGATAGTGCCTGCCTCACAGGCTACTGTGAGAAGAAAATGTATTAACACACGTGAAGCACTCAGAATGGTTTCCGGCACATTGTAAGTGAAAACCACTGTTATTTATTTTTGCTTGCACTGAATTGACTCTGGCCGAAAGGTATGTAACACTGAAAGCAAAGCAAGTGATGATGATTGCAGTAAGCTGACCTGATTAGACTGTCGCTGAACTTCTTTGCTGAAGGATTTGTAACAAATCCCCGTGAAATACGTTCAGTGATAAAAAAAAAAAATGTTTGAGTTTTGAAACATTTTTTTTCCAGTTTGGTTCTAGTCACACTTAGAATGTTAGGGATTTCATGAACATTACCTGACTGTGCCACCTTGTTATTCAATGCTGAATGTCAGAGTCCAGCTTATGCCAGCAATACTGATGACTTATTCTAAAACTGGGGACAAGGTTACTGAACGTCTGGTAAACCTTCACAGAGGTCAGAGTTGCAGGGAAATTTGCGGCATTTTATGGTTTTAGTTTGATGTGAGAGAATGACTGAGGTAATTCTAAAGAAGTGTTATTTCAACAGCCTGGTACAAATTCAATAAAACTGTCAGAGGTACAAAGAGTCTGATAACTGAAGTAAAGAAGTGATTGATAACTTTAAAAGCTGCCAACATTTGCAAAGCTGGTAACAGGCAGCTTTGGAGAAGACTTTGGATGGGTCTGTAGACTCACCTGCCTGCCTGCCCGCCCGCCCTAGAATTCTCTTTGGAGCGCTGCTAACACCATTCAGCCCTCAACCAGATGTGGGACCAAGAGAGGAGAATTACTTGTTGGCCAGATAATCTCAGGCCTCTTTAGTGGTATTAGCTCAAACCAATCTTTTATAAGTATTGATAAATAAAGATATAACAACTGACAAGTTTAACCTTCCTTCTTGGCTTCTGTTCATTCTCAGATTGAGGTACAAAGAGCGCTGAAAGAATCGGTAGAGGAACAGCAGGGGGTGTGTGTGGAAATGAACAATTAACAACATGGAACTAGGCCATGCACACACTACAGTATCAGCCCCTCAAATAATCCTGAGCTGGTGCAATTTATATCCCGATACCCTCATTCTAGTGGCTCCCTGGGTTCTATGCCTCCTTACACCCTATCTAGTACAACATTCTGGAAGACACCTGCTAGAAATGCAATGGTATACATATGCAACCACTGGGGCTACTCTTCAAACAAATACAATTAGGGCATCTTAAACAGAGCGTGAAAACCCCACTGTAAAGCGATCATGACCAGAGAAACTAGGATAGTCTCCATTGAAATAAAACCTAACTCCATAATGCAAATATTTACATTTGGAAACCCCCAGAACTGACAGAGAATATTCTTTCACATAAATCATTTCATTTGACCTTTACTCTGATCTTAACAAAAAAACAAAAAAAGAAACTGGGGTATCTCTGGTTCTTTCTTTTCATGTTGATATTACATGTGAGGAAAGAGGAAGACTTGAATGAGGAGCTACCTACAACCACCCGTAGGTAGTCACGAAGACCACGTGGGGTCACGGAGGGAAGGGAATTAGCAGCTGGTGACTTGGACTCCAGCTGTGCAAACTGGCCTGTCACTCAGTGTTTGTGCCCCTGGGAGGGCAGGACCTGCCTGCTGTGGTCACAGTGAATCCTAGCACCTCCTGCTGGGCCTGGCACATAGCAGGTCTCTGAAAATGCTGCTGACTCCAAGATGAAGCACCGTCTCCCTCACAAGGCGGCAGGGGAAATGCAATAAGCAAATGCATTCAGAATGTACCTGACACAAAAAGGGCATTGAGTGAATACTAACTGAATCTGAGTACTAAAACACTAATGTTATTTTTACTTAGATCAAATCTGGTTTAAAACCCCCAAGAAATTAATCTCTCTGTCGATAGCATATGAATAACTTTCTAATGAAACTGTAACAGATTTTTAATTTTAACTGTATTCTGAAGTCAGAACTAAAAGAAATACTATTTAAATTCCTTTCTGAGAATTGCCATACGTACAACTTGCCAAAAATATGTGCATTTAGATGAAACTTAATTTTGTAAATGCACAGAAAAAAGTTTGTGTGTACACACGTATACATAATATATCTATCTATATAGCCACATATAGGTATATATATACAGATATATACAAATCTATCTATACATACATACACACAGATAGATATAAGACTAAAACGATTTAAGATATTAAGTACTCCATTTGTGTTTAAACAAATATGAAAAGCCATAGTCCAGAAATGCTAGAGTTTTACATTTTACACAGGGAAAAATGTGTGGACTAGATGACATACACCTAAGTTTCTGTGAATCATATATTTTTGTGTGTGTTTTTTTTTTTTAAATCAACCAATGACCATCCTGACCTCTAGAAAGTCAATTAAAAAATTCTATATTTGGACTGAGTTCTTTGAAATCAATACCTGTTCCTCCTGTGAGAGCTCCTTTGGCTATATCTCCATTTCTCTGATCAACAGTTTTCTACCAAAGAAAATAAGGAAAAATACTTTTTAATGTTAGAGTTACAAGTGAAGTAAAGAAAAGCCATTAAGAAGAGCTAACAATGGCCATCTCAATACCTTATCTGTAGCTTCTGTTCTCCTGGTTCTTTTCATAATCTCCTCAAGTCGCTATAAGAAAGGAAGAATTGAAGGACCAGGTCAGATACAGGAAGAAAGCTGTCCTGGCACATTGCACTTAATAAGCAAATAGTAGGTCATTAAAACACACCTGCTATTTTGAAAAATATAATACTCCCTGCTTTGTCTTAATTGGAGTTATTCCAAAATGTTAGAACTGCCTTAAACCATATGAATTGGACATAACTTTTTGAAGGGTGAACTATACATGGTGATTTCTTTGGAGGAGATTTTTAAAAAAGATTTAATATATTTTTGCCAAAACCCGTTTGGCTCAGTGGACAGATTGTCGGCCTGCGGACTCAAGGGTCCCGGGTTCAATTCTGGTCAAGGGCATGTACCCTGGTTGCGGGCACATCCCTTGTAGGGGGTGTGCAGGAGGTGGCTGATCGATTTTTCTCTCTCATCGATGTTTCTGACTTTCTATTCCTCTCCTTTCCTCTCTGTAAAAAAATCAATAAAATATACTTTAAAAAAGATTTAATATATTTTTATTGATTTCAGAGAGGGAGAAACATACATCATGAGAGAGTATCTTGATCGGCTGCCTCCTGCACTGGGGATCAAGCTGCAACCTGAAACCATGCCTCTTGGTTCACAGGTTGACGCTCCACCCCTGAGTCACGCCGGCGGGCTGGAGGAGATTTTTAATATCGAGAGCCACTTTAGCTTATCCGGAATGGGCAGAACACGTGTTTTCTGGTGGCAATAAGCCAGTCTCTAGATCTCTGGATGGCTTCCAGGCTAGAAGGGACCAGAACCGTTAGAGTCCCAGGCTTCCCCTACCTTCTTTCTTTCCAGGCGCTCCTGCTCTTCTCTCTGGAAATGCTTCTCCCGTTCCTGCCGGGCCTTCTCTGCTTCCTCCCGAACACGAGCTTCTTCTTCTTTCTGGAAACAAGAAGCGGGCAGGTGCTTCTTACAAACAGGCAGGCTTGGTCTGCTGCCCCGGGCTCTCGGGGCGCCCAGGGGTGGAGGCGAGAGAGCAGGTGGACAAAGTGCAGAAAAATGAGCACACGCACAAGACTCAGAGCATTTCTGACGATCCACTGCCCATTTTCCTCTGCCCATCAGGGATGGCCCCGACCCCTCCTGGCAAGAGGCAGCCCTGAGCCGCGTCGCCCCGCGCCCAGGTTGCCCACCTGTTTCTGCAAACGCTCCGCCTCCTCCCGCTCGCGCTGCTCGCGCTCCTCCGCCTGCCTCCGCAGCTGCTCGGCCCTCTCCCGGGCCTGCTCCGCTTCCAGCCGCCGGGCCTCTTCCTCCCGGCGACTCCTCTCCTCCGCCACCCTCTGAGCCAATTCCTCTCTCTTTTGTCTGGGGAAAGAGAAGAACCAAACAAAGATATGTGAGGGGAGAGAGGGGCTCGGGAGTATGGCTACTGCCTGGACAGTTTGCTCAGCCTGGCAGAAAAGGCTCCGCAGGATGCATTCAGAGATAAACTGGGAAGCTACCTCCTCCTTCTCCTCCTCCTCTTCCCAGTCTTCTGTTGCCTTGTGGCAAAATGCAACCGTTTACATGTGGGGAAGAGCTTACTTTGTAAAAGAATCTGCAATTTAACCATCTCTAAAGGCTGAGGCTCTTTCCCCCTCCCTGCCCTCCCTCCCCCTAATCTTTGTCAATAAACAAAGGTCGGGATGTTCTGTCACAGGACGGGAGGAAGACGGCCTGTGCACGTCCGGTCAGTTGGGACCAAGCTCCAAGACAGCCCATCCTCCCAGCGTGCAGCTCTGCTCATTTGAAGAACAATTTTGTTGACATTAGCCTCACTAGCCCCAGAAGGAGACCAACTAAGCAAACTGTCCCTGGCAATACTGTCTGGCAGGCAATCACCCAATCACCTGGCACTATCTCACCCAGCCACCCGCTAAGAGGATTCCTATCTGGAAAAAAGAAAACATGAACTTTTACAATTCAGCTTTAAAATGTTAATGAGGAAGATGATGAAGGAATGTGGAGATTAGAGATATGTTAAGTAAAACAAACAAACCCAGCTTTGTACAATTGTATCTCTACTGTGGCTTTAAATATGTAAAAAAAAAATAATAAAAAAAATATATATACACTTACGTATGAAAAAATATAACTAACTGCACACTATTCAGAGACTAGGAAGGAGTATTCAAAATGACACAATTATTGAAAATTGGTTAAGATTGTGGATTTTTTTTCCTTTAATCCTTTCTTCATTAATGTTGTATTGTCAGTGTAATAAGAAAATGTGATTTAAAAAAACCAATAGTTACAGGAACACCAGGTAAGCTGGAAATAGTCCCATTCACCGTCCTACCACCTCTTTTCTCACCCACTGAAGTCTGAATTCAAGCTATGAAGGTATCCCTGTATCACGTAGCAATGCCACTGCTTTACCTTTCAAGCTCTTCCCTCTCCCTCTTTTCCCTTTCCTCCTTCTCTCTCTGCTCTCGGGCCAGCCGCCTCTTCTCAGCTAGCAGCCTCGTGGCCTCTTCTGGGTCGGTGGTGCCTGCCGAGGTCTTAGGAGAAGCAGTGGCAGTCACAGTTGACGATGGTCCTGGGACTGTCGCTGGGACCGTCGCTGAGACGGAGGCTGGAGTGGGGGCTGGGGCTGGAGCTGGGGCTGGAACAACTGTAGAAAAAGATACAGGGAGAAAACCAACTGGAAACAAAACCCAAAGAACAAAACAAAAACTAGCATTCCCTACACCCCAGACCTAGAATTCATCATTATAAAAGAAAAGGGAACGTTTATTACTGTGTGTTCTCACCGTTCCTCTGTATTCTATCTGTAACCAAGCAACAGGTAACAACAAGCTGCATGTGAGACATCCAACAAAACTGACAGTTTTCAAACAAGTCTCATTTTTATACACGTTAAATCAGTTAAGAACATGTGTCATGTCGAACGTGTACTGAGCATAGAGCCTCACATTAGGTTCTGTGGGAAGTTATACCCTGAACAAAAAAAAAAAAAGGTGAGACCTTTCATTTGCCTTTGATTAAAATTAAAAAATCCACCCTGACTAGTTTGGCTCAGTGGATAGAGTGTTGGCTTGCAGAGTGAAAGGTCTCAGGTTCAATTCTTGTCAAGGGAGGCAGCTGGTCGATGTTTCTCTCTCATCGATGTTTCTAATTATCCCTATTCCTTTCTCTATGTAAACAAACAAACAAACAAATCATCAATAAAAAATCTTTTTAAAAATAAATTTAAAAAATCCTTCTCTTTTGTGACTATTCCTTACTAGAGGACTAAAGCTGACCATCTCATCATCCATGCCATGAACCAAACTCAGGCTGGGAAGATAAGACCCAATGAAGACGTCCCTTTTGTCCACTCAGAGCTGTGTCCTGGTCGGAGGCAGGAGGAGCCAAGAGCCACTTCAGGAGCTGGCACTCCTCTACCTTACACTTCCCGGTCCCCACTGTCAGTCCTGATGCCAAGATGCAGCATGGGGCAGGAGTTCTCTGCCCTTATTCAGACTCAGGAAAATGACCTAGAGAGCTGGCACGGCAGGGTGCACCACACAGAGGCACGGCAAGGAGTGCGCTCTGGGCACTGACCATTCCAGACGCTCCTGTCAAGATTTACATTTCTCCTTCCACTCCCTCGGGTTTTTCTTTATGTTCAGGACTCTCTTTGGCCTTTCTCTTCTCTTTGCATGCAAACACTGGACTCCCCCATTCTCTTAACAACCCTATTTGCCTCAGGCCATCCATTCTTTCTTTGCTCCTACCCTCAATCTTCAAGTTATCTTCAAATTGAGTGTTAAGGAGAAAACTTTGAATAAAGACAATTTTCAACAAGAAATACTGAATTCCTAGGTCCAGGTGATTTTAAACTTCTAAAAACATCTAGTTAGCTGGGAAGAGATGAGATCCACTGAATCTTCTGAAAAAAATTCTAACCTCTGTCAAGCACATGAGCTAAGCCAGTGGTCCTTAAACTCCCGAAGCACAAGAATAGGATAACTGGTCACTCTGTACTTTACTGGCAATCCTGCACAGAAATCACCTGGAGAACTCAGTGTATTTTTTGAGTCCTTGGATCCCTCAGATATTCTGATTCAGTAGGTCTGATGTAGGGCCAGGCTTCAGAAGTTTGAAACACCCCAGATACGGTGGTTTAAACATATCTGCACAAATTTCTTTGACAATCTTCCCTTGAAATGGTAGAGACTAATCCCCTCCACTTGAGTGTGAGTTGAACCTAGGGACTTGCTTCCAATGACCAGAACATGAGAGAAATAGTGATTTTTGTGTCTTCTAAAACTAGGCATAACAGAAACTGTGGATTCCTCCTGATTCTCTCTTAGGTCACCCAGGTTATGGAAAAGCCAGCAGAGCAAGCGGACAAATTGTGAGAACATCAAGCAACCCTACGGGGAGCTTCGCATGCCATGCCATTGAGGCCACCTGCCAATAGCCACGTGTATGAGCCATCCTCCAGTAATCTAGCTAAGCTGCTTCCAAATTTCTGATCAAGACTCTGTGTCATAGAAAAATTGTTGATTTAACCTGGACAGGCTTAACAAAATTTGTAACGCAGCAACAGATGACACAAGTAATTCTGATGTTGGTGCTCTGAAGACCACATTTTGTGGAAATAATAAAGGAATTAAAAACCATAACTGCATTAATATGCTATGGCTCGTCCGACAGTAGGGTTTTGGATGTACAATTCTACTTTCTTTATAGGTAAGAAAACTATACGTAAGAAAAGGTCCCTAAATTAGCCTCAGAATAAAATTTCTAACTCCCCCAAAAGGGCAATAACAAATGCAGGAGAAAAGGGGAGAAAGAGCAAGCGACCCATATTCCACCACAAGTGGATTGATTCTTACCAGAGGCATCCTCTGGTTCATCAGGTGTCCCCTCTTCAACTGTGGCTTCTTCCACCTTCACTAAAGGTGTTCGACCCTTTAGTGGGGGCTCATTGGCAACTCTCTGAGGTTCCTTCTCCGGGTCTTTTCTCTCAGGTTCCACCCTGACTTCTCTCTTGACAGGGCGGATGTTGCCAGGGGATGGGGGCCGGATCTGAGCAGGGGTAGCTTTGACTGGTCCAGGAGACAAGGAAGATGTAGGTCTGGGCGTGCCAGGCAAATGAGGAAGGGACTTGGATGGGAGCCTGGGAAACAAACACACAGCATGAAGAGGAGTGAACGTGCCAGATCAGGCTTGGCAGAATTCCCCAAGCCCCTTATCATATATTATGGAAAAGAAATGAAGGTATTTAGCCTTGTATATTTGTCTTTTATGTGACAGATGCAGAAATATTCCTGTGAAAGGCCCATACCAGTTTTGTATAAGAAAAAAAATGTTATTCTCTAAGTAAATGTCAAACTACGTAGGGGGAACAGCTTCCTTTCGGGGGACAGAGGCTACCACTTCTCTGGCATGGAGCAACCCCGCCAGCCTCTTACAGGCCACTTACCACAGTCGGGGGGAAGCTGGTGATCTGGCTTTGGGATGAGATGGAGACAAAGCCCTTCGGATGCCGGAAGTGCGGTGGAAGGGTACGTTTTCCCTCTCCCTCTCTCTTTTATGGCCCTAAGTTCAGAGAAACGCAATTATTAGATTTTTCCCCCATGAGTCAGACAACCCAACTCGGGGTATTCAGCAATGGAGCTGCAACCCATCGAGTCACATTTTAGATATTTTTCTAGCCTTCCTTATATATCTCCATTCCACCCCAAACAAAAGGCCTGGGTTAGCTTTAAAGCAAACATTATACTAAAGTCACATTATGTGGCACTAATAAAAAAAGGTTCTTGATGTGTGATTTGGATTTACATTTGTAAGGGAAAAAAATACACTTATATTTTTAGAAAGCACCTGTACTTTGTATCTAAAATTACTGGGAGCGAAATCTCTTATAATCTGGATTAACCCACACAAATGTCAAAATAGAAGTCACTTCCAGTCTCCCCCACGCCAATTTTTAATTAAAATACACGTTGTATCTTTAAATTCTTTAGCACTTTTCTGGAACATACCATAGTTCAATCTTTTTTTTTTTAAAATTTACATGTCAGCTATATCAGGCTTTAATTAATATTTTTATATTGATGTTATACTAACAAGTTCTTAGTGTCTTTCTGCTCTTAAAGAAAAAGTCAGGTTCAAGGTGAGGAATTTTAGCTATTTTTAGTCTTCTTCACCAGGGACGGAATTGTAATCTGAGGGTGGGCCAAAACATCAGCCCTCCTCTGACTGACAACCAAGAATCCAGCCAGAGAGATGACACCTTTCCTAAGTTGGAATGGTCAAGGGGAAACCCAGACAAATGTTTTCTAATCATCTAATATTAACCATGGGGAAAAAAAAGCTGCACAAAAGGCTCATTTCAAGTATCTGAAACTCGCAGACAGTGTCCTGGGATGGAAATGGATGGACCTGTGTGAGCCCCTGGCAGTTCTTCACTCTGTGGGGCCCTTTCAGGAAAGCAGACATGGGCATACAAAGAAAGGGGCACAATATTATCTAGTCTCAGGGCCAATAAGTTCGTAGTGTACCTCCTATTCTTTCTTTTTCTAGCCTGGTTCATGCATCAACTCCTGTCTTCCTACCTATTTTGTTTCTTCACTGTCCCTTCTAATTGCTTCTCTCCTTTCCTTAGTAGTATCTTAGTGGATGGACGGGGCCACGGGAGTGGGGGCAAATCTAGTATCAAATAATGCTCAATGTCTTCCCCACACATAAAGAGTGGGCAGCAAAGATCTTCATAAGATGCGTGGCAGCTCTGTATCACTGGAGGCTCCCATCACCACTTTTTGCCCCCATCTCTGGTCTCGGTGTGGGAGGTGGGGCCTCGGAGACCAACTGCAGTTCTTGTGTAGCAGAAGCAGCAGCCACCATCTGGCACCCTGCTGACAGGTGTACAGGGTGGTAATGTTGCCTCTCGTGGATCAGTCCCTGGAGAGGAAGGCTCAGGGCTCTTCACAGGGAGGCTGGGGTTAAGCACTCCAAGTAGCTTTTGTCCCTTTTTATTTAAAACATTTTTTATTTGGCTGAAGTCAGATCAAGGCTAGATCTGAATGGGAAAACAAGGAAGGGCGATTTGTGAGGCAGAGGGTTTGGGGATGAATTTCATCATCTGTACCTTGATAAGACAGTTATCAGAGAATGAAACTACATAAATAAGTGTACAATACTCAGTCTTTTTTTTTTTTTAAAGCAGCACTGAACCAAATTTTTCTTCCCTAAAACTGACCTCCTTTTGATCGCCTTAAAGGGATTAAGGAACAGTGGGAAAACAGTTTGGAAAAAGGCTCAGTACTTGATATAATACCCTCCCAGGCAGACAGATGTTTTTATCCTTTCATTGATTTTGTACCCAATCAATAACTTGTTTGGGTTCTTATAAAGGTGCTCTTGATTCTAATCCTGATCTGAGTAAATAACCAGTGATCTGTACCATAATCTTTCTTGTTAACACTTTCCATAAGGCTAAGGTAGAACTCGTGCTCATGTCAATGATCTGGACAACTTCCCAGCAAGACAATTAGAGTTAGGTTGAAAATACAAATAACCTCTAAGAGAGACAAAACAAACAGACACTCAAGGCAGTACCACCCAGTAGAATCTTTTGTGATGACAGAAATGTTCTAAACCTATGATGTCCAATATGATAGCCATTTGCCACATTTGGTTATTTGAATTTGGTCTAAATTAATTAAAATTAAATTTAATCTCACAAAACATATTTCAAGTGCTCAACTGTAGCCATTTGAATTTAGATATAAATGAATTAAAATTAAAATTGAAAGGAAATTAAGAAAACAATTCCATTTACGATTGCATAAAAAAGAACAAAATACTTAGGAATAAACTTAACCAAGGAGGCGGAAGACCTATACACTGAAAACTAGAAGACACTACTAAATTAATGAAGACACAAATAAATGAAACAATATCCTGTATTCATAGACTGGCAGACTTGTTAATATGAAGGTATCAATTTTACCCAAAGCGATCTATAGGTTCAAAGCAATTCCTATCGAAACCCAATGTTATTTATTTTTAGAAATAGAAAAATCCATCTTAAGTTCATATGGAATCTCAAGGGACCCTGAATAGCCAAAACAATCTTGAAGAGAACAAAGTTGGAGATGGTACATTTCTAATTTCAAAACCTACTACAAAGCTACAGTAATTAAAGTGTGGTATACCCCAAAAAACTAAATTTTAAAAATATAGTGTGGTGCTGGTATCAAGACAAATCTCTAGGCCAATAGAATAGACAGAGAGATCAGAAATAAACCCTTGTGACAAAAATCAAAGGATCCTTGAAAAGGCTGCCAAGACCAATCAATGGGGAAAAGACAGTCTCTTCAACAACTGGTGCTTGGAAAAGTGGATATCCACATGCAAATGAATGTAGCTGCACCATTACCTTATACTATGTACAAAAATTATATCAATGCAGATAAAAGACCTAAATGTAAGGCTTAAACCTATAAAATTCCTAGAGGAAAACATAGGGGAAGCTCCATAATATTGGATTCGGTAATGGTTTGGGTATGACACCACAAAGCACAAGGAGCAAAAGCAAAAATAGGCAAATGGGACTACATCAAACTTACAAAGTCCTATGTAACAAAGGACATAATCAACAGGGTAAGAAGGCAACCTACAGAATGGGTAGTTCAGTCACTCAGACACGACTGAACAAAGAAGAGTTTTTATGTTCAAATTCAAATTTTTGGGAGTAAAATCTCCAAGTGGAGAGCAAGTATGGGGACACTACCACTCAGCCAACCAGATTCGGGACCGGTGGGACAGATGGGATGGTGTGTGGCACCATGTCCCAATCTTACACCCACTCTGCACCTGGGAGGGCAGGGGTGTGTGTGTGCCCACTCTGCACAAGAAATAGCACAGATGTGCCTGGTCACCCCCAAAGGCTACTCACCGCTGTGCCGTAAACAGTCCTTCTCCGCGCAGAGCCATCGGGCGGTGTTACTAAGAATTTTGTTCGATCCATCGGATTTCTAGAATGTGTAGCTTTGTAGGACATGATGTTGATGGGGCTGCAAGATGCTGAACGAGGACAAATGGGGATAACTAGGGTGCAGGTGATTGTTTTACACACAAGAGTGCCAGAGGAGCAGTTGAAGGAAAGCCAAAAGCAGGTTCAGGAAAAGGAGCGAAGCAGAGATAGAGAGAAAAGCAGGGAGAAGATGTTATTACCTACAGGTATCCAGGCCCTCATACTCAACTCTCCTCACAGTCCTGTCAGTTTGTTGTGTGTCCAAGAGGAAGGCATGTCCAAATGAAAAATCTGGAACATATAAGCTCTTTGGCTATTTAAAAATACTGATTAAAGAAATAGATGTAATCCAATAATTATGGAAAGCAATGGCCTAATATTCATATAAACTCATGATTTGGTAAAATGCTACATTAATGATAGGTAATTTTTATATGAGGCCTGCTTTATAATCACATTTTTCCTAATTAGCTTTAAGAGTGAACAAAAAGTGGAAAGATAGGAAATGAGCAAGCAAGCAAGCGACTATTTCAGGAATATAGTTCAATAGGGAATGTGGTTTTTTGTTTTTTTTTAAAGTAACTAATTTTTAAAAATGTTAAATGACCACGTCTTACCAGGTGATAAGACCTGTTTGAAGGAAAACTAATAATTTCTAGAAAAAAATATCCTGTGAATGTTTTATCTATTTAAAAGCAAATCAAATGCATGCTTGTGGATTTTCCCAGAAGGCAAAGCATTTGAAGGTTCATAACAAGCAGCAGCAGAATGCATAGAGAAATAGGATGTCATCATTTAAAATGGTGAATAGAACACAAGGGTGTTAGAATTGCCAAAAATAAAGTTGAATCATGCATAGCTTTACAGTTTTACTCAAAATGGAACATTTTTGAAAAACCACAAAGTTTCTGACCATTCACCTTCAAAGGAACACCGCCATTAATCAAGGGATTCTGAGCAACGATGGTTTAAAGACATTCATTCATACAATAAATACTGCAGAGGAATCTAAAGTGTGGGTACTAAGGTTCCAAGGCTCATTTTCAGATCTCACCCAGAAATCTTGCTCTCCAGCAAAATAATAAGATAATTACACATGACTACTGAGGAGAATCATATGTGAGTGAACTGTTGTAAACATGGTTTTATTCAATTCTAGCGATGGTAGCAACTCTTTTAAAGAGACCATTCATGCCAGCTGAATATACTAATAGTATTAATAAATTAAAAACTCAAAAAGTTTACGACACAAATTTGGGATAATCTTAATTTCAGAGTTAGAGTTTAAAAATATTTTTATTTTGGTTTAATCTATAGAAGGAAAGTGGATCAGACTGCATCTTTCACCAAATGCCTGCCAGGATCTTCTGGTTATCAATGGTCAAGGCAGTAAATAGACTGTAAATTGCATTGTCTTTTCCCATCATCTGAACACAGAACTTTATTTCTTCAGGGTAAACAGAAACATTTTGCATTCCCTCAGGGCTCCTGAAAAGAATATGTGTGTCTTACTTGGGAGTTGACACAGAGCTTTGTTTCAGATCTTAATGGTGAAGGCAGATTCCTCTATATTGTGAGGAAGGAGGACCTTCTCTCGTTTTGTTTATGGTGGTCACAGGGGAAATGATTTAGAAATAACCTTTTCTCAAGTGCCACAGCAAAGCATTTGCATTTCCCAGACAAGGAAATAGTTTATTAATGTAAAACTCTTCCAAGCCAATCAAATATGTAGTTAGAAAATAACATCCTGGCACGAGGCACTTCTTCTGTAGGATTAATGATCAGGCGAGGCACACATTGCCTAGGGCACGACCAGAAGGCCACGAACTGTGCTGGGAGATCAAGAAACTCGAGTCAACGGCCTTGCTCTGAGGCCATCGGTCTGACACAGAAAAAGGAATAAAACACAGAAATATGATTTCTTTTTCCTCTAGTAGAAAACAATTATTTTGGGTCGTATTTATAGAGCAATTTTGAAACCATCTTGGATGTAAACCAATCTTATCACACCTCCAGCTTATTCTTTATTATTGGTGCCGAGGTAACATTAATCAAAGGATGAAAGTGTCTTAAACCTATCCATGTAGTTTACACTAACATCTTCCAATTTAATTGTTCAAGGAACATTGCCTGGCTACAAAACACCATAAATTCCTTCTAAGGATATTACATTTCATGAGCTTCCTTGTTGTTCTTAATAGCAACTACTGAAAACCTGAAACTTTAAGTCAATTATTTTAATACTCTTGCTCTTCTGAAGAAATAGTAAGAGAAATCTATAGTTGTCTTCCCCATCCCCCCAGAATGCTCTCCTTATCTCAAAGTAAATTTCTTACACATGAAAATTCTTCTATAGAACTGTCTTTGAGAAAGTCTTCCACAATATCTGTATTTCCTCTATCCTTGGTAGCAAGTGTGCCTTAATTTAAATCATTCAAGATTTTCTATATGAAATGATTGAAGAGAAAAGACAATGCAGTTCAAGTGGTTAGAGTGTGGTATGAAGAATAGAAAAATTACATAATAGAATAACAATATTAAATTTATTGAGTGCCAACTATATTGAGTGCAGGCACTATCCTAAGCATTTTACATGCATTAACTCTTTTAATCCTGAGCTCTAATAATTACAATTATTTTAAATGTATTTCTTAAAGTAGACATAGAAAAGACAACCCAAAGCATTAGGTACAAATGAGACTCTGATTTTCAGTTCTCAAGTGCTCTCTCATGGCTTGTTCTGGAAGTTTGCAGTCACTGAACATATTTGGGGGGGGGGGGGGGTGACTGTTTTGATCTGCTATTGTAACCCTGGCTCTGGATGTAGGTCATCCTCTTGCCAGTGGCAATTGGATATAAGATGAACTCAAGGGGCAACATTAAAATGGGAAGACAAGAAAGAAAAATCAATGAGAGCAGATGGAGAACGTGTTTTTGATGAGATATATGTAAGAGAAGTTTACATATGTAATTTCATATGGAAAATTTTAGAAACCAACAGTTTTGGTTCACTGACCATAAGCTCTACTGATGCAATAACAGGTAACATCAATCTAAGGAACATATTAATGAAACAGGCAACTCAAGGAAAGGCTGTGCATTGCTTCACACTAAAGTAAGTTAAAGAAATGAGTCAATCTGTGACAAGGAGAATGGAAAAGTTGCAAAGTAAGGAAGAACCAGTTAGGAGGTAAAAATGAAGGAGGAACATAACAATGAAGAAGGAAGGTGGAAAGATGGGTGGGCGGAATGGGTGGAAAATGAGGAAATGGTGTTGGAAAAGACTAGAGGAAGAGTGAAAGAATTGACAAAAGTTAGTGATGACAGAAATAGCAAACAAAGACAATTTTCTAGCTGCGAGGCAGTCTTTTAGTATGAAAACATACAATATGGAGATTCATAAGCATGATAGCCATCAACTATTATTTAGATCCTATGAAAGAAAACTGAAAAGCAGTTATAGAGGTTCTTCAATTAGCTGGACCTAAAGAAAAACTTCCATGACTTGTATAAAAGTATGCCATTGACAGGCATAAGAAAACTACCTTGAAATAAGCTATACTTTTTCCTCCAGAAAAATCTCTAATGCAACATGACAGCTGACAAGTTACTTTACAGAAAACACAGAACATTGTGGTCCAGCTAGTTGAATGCACAAGGTACACAGAGCATCACATGGGATGCCATGGATGGAGTGCAAGCTAGTTTAAGGTCCAGCCTACTGATTTCCTAAGTGGCTCTGGTATAAATCACTTTTGTCACTGGGTTCCACAGGCAGGTGGTGGGAATGCCTGAACGTGCTTTCTTTTTTCTTTTTTTAAAAAAAATATTTTATTGAGTTTTTACAGAGAGGAAGGGAGAGGGATAGAAAGCTAGACACATCGATGAGAGAGAAACATCGACCAGCTGCCTCCTGCACACCCCCTACTGGGGATGTGCCCACAACCAATGTACATGCCCTTGACGGGAATTGAACCTGGGACCTTTCAGCCCGCAGACCGACGCTCTATCCACTGAGCCAAACCAGTTTCGGCTGAATGTGCTTTCTTGACTACCTCTCAGGGGTACTGTGAGAATTAGTGTTATCAGCTCACCGGAAACCAGAGATGAAAGACATCATAAAACCAAGAATTATTATTTGTAAAGAGGGCTAGTGGATAGGAAGAGGCCCTCACAGGCAGAGTGTTTTTAAAGGGAACTTTGGGAAGAGGCTGTGCAATTTCTTAAGAGCCAACGACAAGGGCTAGCAGACTGGTTACATCGATACACCAGCTGGTGCCCAAAGATAGCTGGCAATATCTAAATGAAATCACCATGTGATGCTGCCAAAAGCCTAATATGTATCTTCCAGCTAGAAACATTAAATTAACTTGGCTCACTCAGGCATGTTTTGCATTTCAAAAAAGTAAAGGAGTTATAATTAATTATAATAACCAGTACTTGGTGCATTTTACATGCTGTATTTTCGAAGTAAATAACACTCTAATTAGCCTTCTCCACAAGTCTTAAGAGTTTTGGAAGGGCACTCTTCCGAGGTGACATATAAAAGACTGGCACCGGGAGGGTAAGTAGCCAGCCTACAGCCACATTATAGGAAACTGCATGCTTAAATCAGCTTGTGCTTCGATTTTATCCCCTAGGCCACATATTAGTATATTAAATTACTCTGCCTCTGATCATCTGCGTAGGTGCAAGGGCAGAAAGAAAGTTGGGGAAGGGACAGGTCTTTCTGGGAATGCCCTGAACGTCTCAGAAGTATCTGAAGCCTCTGATCGCGGGGAGGGGATCCTTTGTCTGCCTGGCATCTGGTGTCCAGATAAGATGCTATCATAGATGGGAAGAGGAAACCATGCCAGGACATGAAACCAACACCAATGGACACACTTCCAAAGCTGTTCCGCCCGGAGGAGAGAGAAGCACGCACTGGGGAAAACGAAGATGTGATCAGATGGAGGCTCAGCTATGCTTCACAGGGGGGGACTTTCCGGCCCCGGGGAAGGTGCACCTTGACAGTTTTACCTGAGTCTCCAGACAAGGCAGCTGTGCTTTTACTCCTGGCCAGGAACGAGTGCGTGGGCGTCAGCAGTCTGTTAACAACGCTGCTCTCCCAGGGGCTGAGCTGCAGGCGGCGAGCTAGACGTCACCACATAAGCAAGATGTTAGAAGCATTCCTTCCAGGGGCAAGGGGGGGCAGAGCATCACACCTATCGCTCCCACATGCCGGCCTTGGAGAGAGGCGGGCTCTCTGGCGAGGACAGTGGGTGAAGAGTCAGGGCAACAGGAGCCCTACCCAAAGGAGCCGTTATTCCAGAGCATTGCCTTTCTTCAAAGGTTCCTTTGGTGGCAGGCTCTAGATTAGTTTTACGGACGCAGTTTTTGCTAACCACCCTCCTATAGCAGTCAACAGATAACTCAACAGAAATGTCATTTCCACGACGGGCTTGGCATGTAGCACCGACTCCAGTCATACCCATCTGCCGTCTGCCCTTATCGGGATGGGCAGTGGACTGCTGGCACACCTCAGCCACAAGGCTTCCTAAGTACCCTGAATAATCAGCTCCACCGGCGGCCATGCCAGCTTAATGCAAGACCGGATTTATAAGTAAATAAAGATAGAGAGGTCTCCATTACATTTTGATAGATCTCCATGAATTGTTACGCGGGTAAGTGGGGGGAAATTAAAGATAATAAAACGGAGGAGGGCTCATGCATAGTTCTGTATAGAATTCCCTTTTGACTTTTCCATTCAGCGAGTCAGGTTCTTTCAGGTCCCTGTTTGACAGCAACATAACATTTTGGGGGAGCATAAGGGTCAAGTTGAAGCAAGATAAAATTAAAACCGAAAAGCCAAAATCCCATATAAACATAAATGGGAGGTTACTAGTTGGTGTGAAGAATCTGGAAGGTAAATTTAAAATAATGTACTGAAGTATGGTTCCAAATTATATAGGGGTTTGGCAAGCCCACTGCTAGGAAATGCATGCCAGTCATAAATAAATTACTTTGCTTATGTTAGCGTCCATTGATGGCCCATGAAAATATAGAGGCTACTTTCTAAAATTCCAGGAAAGAAGTCTACAAAAATCACTCGAGTGATAATATATCTTTATTTTAGAACACAGTTCCAGTGACTTATAAAAGACTTTAAAACTGTCTAAAGGCCATTCTGTTCCTCACAGTAAACAGCAGGTACAAGCCCCTTTGCCTCTGGAGCAGGTGTTCTTCTAATAATCTTTTATATGACATGTTTGAAATGAATGGCATTTATATTCTAGGAAAGTGGTTTTAGTTATTAGAAGCCATCCATCCAGTGTTACATGTGCTATAGAAAATATTTGTTTCTATCTTGAAGAGATACCAACTTCCAATAAGAACCTTAATTATCTGAGAGAGAGAGACTATTTTGATGAAGGCTCTGGTGAGTTTAATAAACAGTGAATTGTTTATTAGATTTTTCTGGTTATTTAGAGAGCCTTCATGGTTAAATTAAATCTTATCTAACAACAAGACATTAACAAAAAGATCTATCACAAAAACCAATGTAATAGGTACAGAGGTAGTATAATATACATTGAGAATCGTGCTAATTTCAAATTGCGGTATGGGTAGTGCATGTGTGTGTTGTGTATCAACAACAAAAACATTGTAATCTAGAATTATACCCACAGAAGGTCAATGGGGAAAAATGGTTAGGATTAAATTAAAATCTTTAACAGAACTCTATTTTTAGTAGATGAGAAAGGAAAGAAGAGATGGATGTTTCCTTTTTTAGATAAAATAGAACTGCAGAGATGGTTTATCATCGGAAAGACATGTCCCCTTAACTTATCCCTTCATTAAGTTCAATTACTTTATTCGGGACTCTTACCCCAACTAGAGTAGATGAGTCATCCAACAAATTCCCTGAAGTTTTAAGATGCTTTTTCTTAAGGATACCCAATCAGATATTATCATGCAGCATCTATATAAAACATCTTATTTCTAGTTGACTCAGCATTGTCCTTCATAGGAAATGTGGACAGGATGTTGTCTGGCTTATTGCCCATCTCCCATTCTCAACCTTACCCTAACTTTGCTGTGTACTGTAGGAGGCAGTATGCAAGGTTTAACTTAAAAGTAGTGTAAAATCCCAAATGTAGCTTGTCTGATATCCAGGTTCCCCAAAAGTATGAAATTAGAAAAAGCGACTAGCTCCAAAGAAAAAAGAATAGATAACTGTAAGTTAGAACAGCATTTACACTTTAGGTTATATTAGGGGAATGAGTTTGAAAAGAAAGGCTATTTATGAAAGGAATTTTAATTCATAATACTTTATAAAAGGCTTCTAATTTGACTACATGTGTTATATTGATTTAAGCAAATTAGGTTCAAGAGGAAAAAAAAGGAATGATTTAAGTTAAAAGGCAAGAACAGGAAGTTGTTCAAACGTTTACTGTATTAGATTAGTTATAAAACAACATCAGCACATATAATATTGTACATTATGACACCATAATTTTATACAATATAAAATACACAAATACACATACGCACATTCAGAACATGCACACATTACATTCTTTTTCAAGATTACTAGTATAAACACTGAACCTTTCCCCATCAGTTTCTTAATAAAACACTTAAAGTAACCACAACTTGTTACTTTCAAAGAGTATTATTTTCATATTGCACAATAATATTTTTATTTTTTAATTTAAAATCATTTAAATTATGTAAAACAAATAGCTTATCTTAAAAGCTTGGTTTTTCCTACCATGATATATAAAAATATGTAAAATAAAACTTTCATTTAATAAATAACATTCATGTACTGTAAATCCATTAAGATGAATAAAACTCAAAATTAAAGTGAAATGTTAATTGGAGGACTATGATCATTAAAATTTTTAGGAGGCCTCACCGATGATATTCTTGAAGGTAGGCCAAATCCCGTAAGAGTAAATGAATGGAAACCAAAAAAAACCAGTCACACAAACACAAGAAATGCAGCAAGAAAGGTTTGGTTAAATGAGGAAGTTAGCAAAATGAAATCTACTAACATGAATCAATTACGAAGTATTTTCTCTTTTTTTTTTTTTTAAAGAAAATAAAAGACTTGGATTTCCCAAAGTACAGATGAAAAGTCAAAGACAGTATGATTGAAGTAAAATAAATGTTCATCACAAAGATCATTTGCATGTTAGTGGATAAGTGGGTGATTTCTGGAGCTGTGAACTCAGTTACTAAAGAGTCGAGAGAAGCACCGCTTTCATCACTGCTAAATGCAACCATTCGGCCAAGTTCTAAACTGAGAAAGGCTCTCGTCGCAAGGGAAATGCTGCTCAGCCGTTTATTGCTTTTTTATTCTGAAGTTTTTTTCTTCCTATTTAAGAAACGTAGGGAAAGCAACTTCAGATGCTTATGTTTTATCTGTAAACATCCAGAAAAAAAAGCATTACGTAAATAACAGAACACGTTTTGTTTTTGTTTTCCTTTGGACTGTACCTCTATCTGGAGAATTTAGCAAAGTTGCAGATGAAGAGGAGAGCCGCTTGCTAATGACGGGATCAACATGTTTCGTAAGATTCATGGTGGAAACTGACCGCCTGTCTGGATCTAAAACAAATGGAGATAATGCTAATTGACAGCCAGCATGCAGGATCGCCATTTCCTAGTTCGCTGATGGAAGGAAAAACTAGGACTGGGTGCTTTCAGCTCTGTCCCTAGATCTTTTGTGATAGCACAGTGTTCCTAGTGGACATTTGAGAGGCAACTTAAAGGGTAGAAATAAAGTTCATTTTTTTTTTATGGGATAAAATAAATACCCAGCTCACCAGTTTGTCGGCCAGGGAAATTCAAGCATAATGGTATACTATGACGAATGAAAGCCAGTGGAGGGCCAACTAACACAATGGAGGCAGATGGGGAGGCAAAGAGAGGGCCATGCATGTGACAGCCTTTATCATTTCCCGAAGCAGGAACAATGGGGTAGACACAGTGCTGGTAAAACAGAGAGTAAACACTAGGAGACAAAGGACACCAGGTTCTGCGTATCTGCTGGTAGCTTGGCTCGCAGGGTCATTTGCACCCAGAGCATGAAAGTTCATTATAGGAAAATGGATTAACAAGAAAGAAGAGGAAGCGCTATAGCATTTCTTTCTAAAATGTCTACTAATAACCATATCTCTAAGCCTAGAACATAGAGTTTAGCATGGTTTACAAGGTAGAAACAGCCCACAAAATGGATTAGTCAGAGAAAGAAAACCAGAATTCCTTCCTTTAAGTATATTAACAATATTGTTCATCCTGCAGTCGAATAATTTCGGAGCAATTCTTAAAGTTCCAGTCAGAAGAGAAACAGCAGTCATTTAAAAGGCAAAAATCAAGTCTATCAGTTTGCTGTCTGTACAGTGGAACCAAGTTGAAACAATACTTGGTAGCATAAATCACATTCCCTGAAAAAAACTGTGCATATTAAAAGTCTAAAAATCTCACCATATTTATTTAGGAGGCAGGTAGATGTTCTATAATAGTAATGGGGTTTTGCCGTATTATGTTTTATTTTTCTATTGTTCACATCTTCTAAAACCCAAAACAAACCAAAATATTTCTTGTGGGAGAAAGTCGTTCAAAACCTAGTTGCTATTGGTCTAACTAACGTTGACGGTACAACTTTTACAGTAACCTTCCCCCCGCCCCCCAGAATAACCATTTTTGGCCATTATTTACAGTATAGAGGGAGCAAGTGAGTCTTCCACCAGCACCAAACATTTCTATGTCCTATTGGGGCTCATTTTATGGTTGAAGCATTTCGTTATTAAAAAAAAAATCCAGACATCATTTCTGTGACTCAAATTTATTTATACTTAACTGATGGGCCCTTAGGGTGTTCCTAACATAAAGATTCAGGATAAAATGTCAAAAGGAACACCTGAATTATGAGGTACAAGTGCACAGGGAAGGGTAATGAAAGATAATCCCAGATAGATAATTTTAGAGCAATCCATTTTCTGATATTGCTTTGTATGTTAAGCTCTAATTAGAGGAAAAATTGTGTCTACATGCAGGCCTATCCTGCATGGTTAAAATTATGGGGGTATAATATATATTTATTACTTTATACATAGTAAGATAATTTTCAATCATTTCTTTTTTTCATTGATCCAAACACAAATTCACAAAAGGATTTTTGGCGAACTGGCTTAAACAGGATGAAGTTTACAAGCCAGGGCTAGTTGATGTGGGAGCGTTCAGACAACACACTGATTTAATCTGATTAAATTTAATTTCTAAGACCTGTTCGATGGGCAGTGGACACTGAATGAGTACCACCAGGACCCAGGTGTTGCTGTGTACCAAGGGGTATTCAAAATGAGGAGGGTCTGCTCGTTGCTCTCGAGGTCACAGCAGATCATTTTGACCTTTGAAAATTTTGGTGTATTCTTATTATTTCCAACCTTCTCCCATCTATGTAGCAGCAATATTTTAAAGCCCTTATAAAAACTAATTTCATCCAATAGTTTACATTTTCTTTTTCTGAGTGACAGTACTAACGGTCACATATTGAACTCTGAATGGGAAAGCAAGAATTAAAGCTAGGGAACTTTATTTCCCTTCAAAGAAAATCTGTAACAGAGTATACTTCTGCCTACACATGAAAAACAGTAAAAGAGAAACAGTAAGGTATAAAAATATGTACCATGACAGCTTTCTACATGGAACATATGTGTAAAACTATATCCTTAGAGTGAAACATCATCCGTTAATGATCCTAATAATCATAGACTTGATAGGTGCCCCACCAAATAAGAGTCAAGAAAAATGCTTTCAATTTTGATTCACTCTGATAGAAAAGTAAATTGTGATAATATGATTTTAGACGTTTTAACATGAAAGGGTTATAGAAAATACACTAAATGTTAGGAGTGAAAGAGAATAGAGCAAACAAACAAAAATCCACTAACATTTAGATTACAACTACAGGTGGCTATACAAGGATGGAATGGGAGTGGGGAGGGGAAACCAAACTGGATGTGCTTTGATCCCAGTTAATTTATTGGTTTAAAAATTTTTTTTTAAGTCTTATCATAAAATGACCATTTAAGGAGAAAGTAAACATATCCCATGTAATTATTTCAACAGCTTCAAGTCACCTGAGTTATATTATCACACTTAAGAAACACTGTGCTATGTCCCAGATCTAGGTCTATGCAATAGGATATTAAGCAAGCATTATGACTAAGGTGGTGATGGTCCAGCTATTGATGAGCTCTGGCCCTGGGTTTGAGGTGCTAGCTAAAGGGCAGGCAATCAGCAATCATAGGGAGGTCTGTACCAGACTTTCTAGTACCACCCAAAGTTGTGGAGTGGTGGTCCAGGCCTGTTAAATCGAGAAAGGTGAATGATGATTCAACAAAACCACCTGGGGACAGAATGCAAGACAATGATTTTTCAAAGTAAAATAATAATAAAAAGAGGCTATCAGACTCACACAAATGAAAAAGAACTGACACACTATATAAAATTCAAGGTGGACTGAATTTACAGTACAAAAATAAGGCCTTTTGCTAATTCCAAATTTCAGTATTTTCATGTCTATTTAAGAACAAGGGAAAAGCTAAGACATCTACTATTTGTAGCCTCAAAACCTGTACTTTCTATTACAAAGCTAGTGTTGCATACATTTAGGGTCAGAATACATAAACTCCATAGTACTGATTTTAATTAGTCAATAGGCCTATGATTCTTCTAGTGTAAATGGTAAAACTGGCGAACCAATTTCATAATCCTGAAACTCTATGTAAATTAATTAGACTAATGTAGAGCTGAAACTAGCATGTTTATTTAGAAGTATTGCATAGATTTCTCTCTCCTCAAGGACTTTTATAACAAACGAGAAAAGCAGTCTATGTTAAGGAGGGGGGGGGGAATCTTATCTTCTTACCTCCATCACCCTCTTATCCTCAAACAGTAGGATCATCATTTAATTGTAGTGTCATTGTTTCAGCAGGATTTTTGTTTTGCAAGCACAGACTTAGGAAAAAGAAGCCACTGCACTTTTACTGTTCAGGAAAAACATAAAAGGGGCTGTGGAAGTGGCCACCGCCCGTTTACCTGTACTGTGAATGCTGGGGCTCGCATGGAGAGGGCCCCCCCATGACCATCGGTTATGCTTCTGTTTTGGCTTCTGGCTCCTTTCCATCGTACGTCGTACAACGGCTTCATGGCGCTCCTTAAATGGAATAGAGAAGCCGATGATTAGATTCAACCTGGCTGTTGGAGGTTACTTTAAAAAAAAATTTTTTTTAATTGATTTGAGAGAAAAAGAGAATGAGAGAGAGAAACATTGATCTATTGCTCCACCTACTGATGCATTCATTGGTTGCTCCTTGTATGTGCCCTGACCTGAGATCAAATTCGAAATCTCTATCGACAGGGCTCCAACCAACTGAGCTACTCAGCCAGACCAAGGCTTCTTTAACTCAAGACAGAGTGGAGTGAGAGGGAGTACTTGACCTCGTACTCCTAATCTATTTCCTAACATCTAGGAAATAGATTTTTTAAAAATATGTTTCTATTGATCTTTAAAAAAAAATGTTTCTGTTGATTTGAGAAAGAGAGAAAGTGGGGGGAGGGGAGAAAAGTGGGGGAAAGAGAGAGAGAGAGAGAGATAGAGAGAGAGAAAAGAGAAATATTGATTGGTTGCCTCCTGCATACACCTGATCAGGGATTAAACCCGAAACCTGAGTATATGCCCTGGACAGGGAGCCAACTGGTAACCTTTAGATGCATGGGGATGACATTCAACCAACTGAGCCACACTGGTCAGGGTTACACCTTATCTTAAAGTGAGAATATTATCAACCTGGGACAGTTATTGAAATCATTAGGAGCCAGTTGAAAAAGCCTGCTGTATACAGTAGGTATCTAACAAATGGTCTTTATTATTACTACTGGGAATGTGATGCTTTCACAGTAGTGCAAGTCTTACCTTACAAAGATATTAAACCCATGTGGTACCATACCTAAACAGTGGAATTTAGAATCTGACTCCACAACTTACTGAGTTGTATAACCTTGTTATTTTACCCATTCTAATTCTATATTTCCATTTTTGCCAAGATTCAAGGGATAAATGAGACAATCTAGCATGTGAAAAAGTTTGTCATTGGTAAAACCCTGTAGAAATCCAATGGCTTGGCCTGACTGATTTGGCTTAGTGAATAGAGTGTTGGCCTGCGGACTGAAGGGTCTTAGGTTTGATTCCGGTCAAGGTCACATACTTGATCCCCTGGAGGGTTGAAGGCTTGATCCCTGGCACCAGTTAGTGTGCATGTGGGAGGCAACCAATCAATGTGCCTCTCTCACAATGATGTTTCTCTCTCTGTGTCTCTTCTCCCGTCTACGCTCTCTGAAAATCAATGGAGAAAATATCCTCGGGTGAGAATTAACAACAACAAAAAACCCCACAAACAAACAAACAAAAAATCCAATGACTTGGAGTGGTCTTGATATTTCAGTATAGATTAACTGAACATAAATAAGTTATAAGTCTAGACGCAGTGTTTCCCAAACTTCTCTCATGATGAGAATCACCTGGTGGAGTTGTTAAAATACAGATTCCTGAATCCCAACCAAGAAGTGCTAAACTAGAATTGTTGGGAACATATAGGTAAAATTGTATACTTAACAAGTTTAGAGCACTAGTTAAGTATACAATTTTACCTATATGTTACCTATAAGTATACAATTTTACTTATATGTTCCCAAAAATTCTAGTTTAGCACTTCTTAGTTGGGAGTCAGGAATCTGTATTTCAACAATTCTCATCATGAGAGAAGTTTGGGAAACACTGGTCTAGAACAGAGAAAATGGGCTTCTAAAGTTTCTGTGGAAATAGGAACAAGCACACCATTCTCTACAAGACTTTCACACCCCAACCTCCTTCCACACTGTGTCTCTCTGTCCAGCTGCTTACCCTGAGACAATTTTGCCGCGCGTCTCAGCACCTTAATGGGGAGTTTCATAGCGAGTCCGCTGCATTTCTGCAACTGATGGGCCTCCCACCCATTTCCCAGGGTGGCACCTTACTTTGTCCTCCTCTAGTCTCTGCCTTCGCTTTTCCTCCACAGCAGCCCTCCTCCGCTCTTCCTTCAGCCTCTGCTCCTCCAACTTCTTCTTCCTCTCTTCCAGGTGCTTTTCGTAGTGCTGCCTGGCTCGCTCTTCTTTTTCTAGCCAGAGTATTTCTCTTGCAGCTAGGAAGAAAGACAAGGCAAATCAAACACAGGCAGCTTCAAAACTTGAACAGTTAGGGCTGTGTAAGTGGCGTGCACTTAACATATATGGGTTCTTTGGTTTTGTAGTTACCAAGCTGGCCTGTGGTTTTTTCAGATTTTCAGGAAAAAAGTACTGTGGTTAATTTTTAGCATTATTTCATATGCTAATAATGAGGTTGAAGAAGATGAATGGAATTCTGCTCTTTGGGGATCCCTACAGTCTTCTAGTTTGATATGCAAGGTGTCCCTACAAATGTATACACACTTTGAATAATTATCAATTCCCATGGGTTAAACCTGAAAAGAAGGAAACATCAATTGAGCTATCAGCTGCTAAAGTATATATATATATATATATATATATATATATATATATATATATATATATATATATTTGGGGGGGACAACCTGTATCATTACAATAGAATAATATATATATCACATACTCTGCTCTCAATTCTGATAGTGATAAGATGCCCTAAAAACCAAGAGTACTATCTGTTTCTCTTTTTTAAAAAATAAGATATTCTTCAGATTGAAAATGTGACTACATTTGTTTCAATACAGCACTGGTTCTCTGACAGAATTAAAAGGACTTGGGAGAAAATCCCAAAGATTGATAGTTAATAAAAGGTATATTAAATGCCTCACAGACATATCAGACTGAGTCAGATCAGCAATGTGAGGGGCCAAATCAGCAACTGATCTCGTGTCTGAAGAGCTCATAACCTAGATAGATAAGAAAACATCACGAAATGAATAGAAACACAGAATTCAAAAAAACATTGTTCAGTGACAAAATGCTTCTTTTCTTCCTTACATATACATGTTCCTTCCTCCTGTTAGGGGAAAATATACAAAACTAAGTTTTTAATAAGAAGCTTTCTTGAGCCATGATAATGAAACACATCTTTAATATGAGTTACTAACATTGTAGGCAAAAGTATCCAAACAAAATTTAAGGCATAAACCCTGAAACCTGTGGATATGCAATATAATACGTCTATTTCCTAACACTCAGCTTGCCAACTACATAGTCTTTGACTTTTATATCCTGTTTTGAGGCAAATTTCAGATTCTTTGGGGGACATTTATGAATGTAATATAGTCCTATTCTGTAAGAAATCCAAAAGCCAACAAGATAAAATAAGAGATAAACATTTTTATGAAATATTAAATATCTTTTAAAAATGGTAAGGTAAAATAAGAGTTGATCGATTCAGAGATTAATTTTTCTTAAATATGTTTTTGAGCAGACTACTTTCTTGCTCATGAGTATTTATATTTTACTATTTCCTCATTAAATTTCAAGTCCCCTGATTTCTCAAGTCCTACCTACACCTGGCCTTCATATTGTTTTTTGGCCTTACTCTGCAATGCTCTCCATAGTAGCCTTTTCATTCTTAAAGTAGACCTATCTCTTTACTATACCCTTCAAATAAACCATGTTTCTCCCATATATTTGCTGCTGTTGTTACTTAACCTTTCTATGCCTCACTACTATTAGCATAAATTGTGGATAAATGTAGGCCCTTCCTCATAGATTTACTATGAGGACTAAAAGGATAATTTCACTTAACACAGAGTAGTTCTCTGCACTTAGTAAACTTTCAAGAAATACTAGTTATGACTGTCATCTTTGTCATTATCATCATCATGGTTTCAATCCAGAAAATTAAACTTGATTCTTAAGATTGTGTTATCTTGCCGAAACCGGTTTGGCTCAGTAGCTAGAGCGTTGGCCTGCAGATTGAAAGGTCCCAGGTTTGATTCCGGTCAAGGGCATGTACCTTGGTTGCGGGCACATCCCCAGTAGGGGGTGTGCAAGAGGCAGCTGATCGATGTTTCTCTCTCATCGATGTTTCTAACTCTCTATCCCTCTCTGTAAAAAATCAATTTTATATATATATATATATATATATATATATATATATATATATATGATTGTGTTATCTCAATAGGAATAGACATTACTACAATTATAATTACTTTTACCCCAAATAATCTTTTAAAGGAAGAACATAGCTTTATCCACTAAACTCTTATCAAGTGCCACTTCCATTTCTTCTACCAGGAAGTCAAGATCCTATTGCAGAGCCTTCTTTAAACAAATGTCTTTTTTTAAAACAGTCATACAGAGAATAGGCAAACAATGGTGAAATAAGCAAACAACACTTTCATATTATTGCAGAGATGCTGGTGAGTGCTAGAATTATTACCAAGTACAGATCATGCAACTTTTTAAAATTGAAGGATAACATATAAAATATTTTAATATTTTAATAAGAATTTAGAAGTTAGTAGGACATGATCTCACTCATCTAGGGGAAATGGTGAACAACACAGACTGATGAACAAGAACAGACCCAGAGATAAGGAGCCATGGGTCAGACTGTTGGACCTCAAAGGGAGGGTGGGGATAAAAGGGAGAGATCAACCAAAGGGGCTTATGTGCACACATACGAGCCTAACCGGTGGTCAAGGGCAATAGGGGGGTAGGGACATGAATGAGGAGGGGTGGGGGATTGGAATGGAGGACAAATGGAGGATTGTTGAGGACAAATATGTGATACCTTAATTAAGAAATAAATGAATAAATAAATAAATAAAAGTTAATTTGTTCTAAGAGGTTTAGCTATTTAAAATATCTCCTAAGGATGCCAGATAATGTGAAAGTCTTAAATCTTTAAAAAATGATATTTTTTAACACAAGAAAAAAAAAGATCAACACTGCTGTGGACTGAGGTGTGCTCAGCCCCACTCCCCCCTAATTACCCAATATGACTGCATTTGGTGAGAGGGTCTTTGGGAGGTAAAATGAGGTCATAAGGGCAGGGCCCTAATCCAATAGGATTAGAGCCCTTAAAAGAAGAGACCCCAAGTGCTCTCTGCATCGGACTCTACATGCTCATTTGAGAACAAAGCAGCCTTCTGCAAGCCAGAAACGGAACCCTGCTGGAACCTTGATCTCAACCTTCCCAACTTCCAGAACTGTGAGAAAATAAATTTCTGTTGTTTTAAGCCACCCAGTCGATGGAATTTTGTTATGACAACCTGAGCAGACAACTCATTCAATATTTAAATCATTAACAATCACTAATTTCTTAGAGGCAGCTCTATAAAAGTATCATAGCATGTCCAAAAAGAAACTATGGTGAATATTATTAACCTTTACTCCTGTGAAGTTAATATCCCCCGTCCAATTCTGGGGGATATATATATATAAATGTAATCACCTGGATTACATTAAAATGTAATCCTGGCTGCCACCAGGATTACATTTTAATGACACTGTGCCACACAAAGGGGAGCTCCACTATCAATCTTAGAAACACACAGTGACTCTGGTACTAAAAAGAATAAAAAATGAAGAACAGAGCATTGTAGTGGGCACCTGAGTCCACCCCATGTCCTGCTTCTGAACAAGAAGTGAATTCTGGGGTCCTGTCTGTCCCCTCAGATTGCTATGGTGCCATCTTCCTGACAGAGTGACCAGGTGGGACTACGGTAACATACAGAGCCCTTAGCACAGTGAGTAGGGACTCAGTACATGTAGGTAATTATAGTGAGTGAATCTTTTTGACAGTCATATTAATTCCTGTCCTATTGCTAGAGAGGAAGTTCAGCCAATGGGAAGAACACAGGTGGGACACAGAACTCAAATGGCGCCTTCTGCACTCATGGGCTGGGTGGACTCCCCATTCAGTCACATTCAACAATCCACTGCCCGGTCTGGTCCTTCTGCACAGGCTTACCTTTGTGTAGGTGGAGTACAAATTTCATTATCAAATGAAGGAAAGAAAACTATGACACTCAAAGAACAGAGTAATATTATCGCTTGATCTCTGACACACTTACAGCTGCTGTCCTAGTTTCATACTGAGATATACAAAGATATAAATAGGTTACGGGTAACACTGGGTACCAGAATAGCCAGTAATATCCTGAAGAGCCAGAAAATGATAATACCTGAGTTCAGGTACAGATTCTGTCAATGATCCTGTGTGACCTTGGGGAAATTTCCTAACCTGTCTGACGCTAAATTAGAGAGTGTGTACAAAGAGATCTCCACACTCTTTTCAATTAACTCCCATGACTCAACTTTTTTGTTTTTACCTTTGAGGACATGTGTGGGATTATAATTAGGTTTCTCTTTTACTTGCTTTTTATGTTAACATTTTAAATCTTTGTTCTGTATGTAATAAGGATTGATTACATTTAAGTAAATTTCCTCTTAATGTTGCTTTGAAAACACTGACTACATGTGTTAAATAATAACTCTAAGGGGGGGGGGGGATGGAATCTAATGGCTAAACCTACATCATTAACCCAAGGGAGGGGGCTGTGGAATGAAAAAAATAAGAGCATCTGTGAAAGAAATACTGATTAATTTCATTTAATAGTCAATAAATGAGAATGAAAGGTAATCACCAGTAGTATAGAAAATTACAGCACCACTTTTACATCAATAAGGGGAATCATGGAAATTCAAGGCTTGTATCAAACCAAACCCTACCACTAAAACCACCCCTCCAATAAAAAAGGAAAAAAAATAAAGTTAAAAAAAATAAGCTAAAAGGAATAAAATCAAGCCTATTACTTAAGACTGAAATTTTTAGACCAGGCTAAAACAAAAACATGAAATTATGTGTTGCTGTTGTTGTTTTTTAAACTTACAACAAAGTGTCAAATAAAGCATAAAAATAATGAGCAAATAGCGTAAAAACAATGAAATAAATGTATGAATAGTACTACTAGATAAAATGGAATTGAAGATCAAATGAGGGGGTGAAAAACCCTCAAAGGAGTTAAAAACTCTCCCAAGATCACATAATCTAAAAGAATTGCAATTTTACTTCAGCTCTAATTCCAAAACTGCACTCTCAGGTCGGACACAATACTTCCTCCAGAGTCACACATCTGCCTGCCTAAAATTTCCACTTGAATTTCCCATTCAGATCCATCACAGAGCTGTAGTATCTGCATATTCATCCCTACCTCAAACCAGAACCTGGTGTTTTTTTATATTGGTAACAAATTCACTTAACCTCCAAATGCTCTACAAAAGGTCCTCCACAGTTTCTCCCTCATAAAATCAATTATATTTCAACAAAGCAGTTTTTGAAACAAAATTTTTCCTTCATGGATGCTTCAACCTAACTCAACACATCTAAACAAATGACCTATCATTTTACACCAGAACTATTTCTAAAACTTTGTATCTTCTCTCAATCTTCTCCCCTGAAGTCTAATGGGACGGAGGTGGAAGACCTTCCTTATACAATGGGCTCCAGGACTTGGAGATAAGAGAACCACACAGTGTCAAACCTTATCTTCAGGGGTATCATCATCGTGGTGAGATGTCTTCTCCTTTTACTTTGTTCTGACACCCACATGATTTACAGGTATTATCTTCACAGTCACTCTGTGAGGTAGATACTGCTATTAAACATTTTATTATGAGAAGTCTGGGATACAGAGAGGTGAAGTAACCTGCCCCTGACATCACACAATGAGCCAGTGGTGGAACTGGAATTCAAACTCTGGGCCGTCTGACTCTCGAGGCACACAATGAGCCATTATTCTAAAAGATATGATTTGGAGCACCTCCCTCTGACTAAAGCCCCTCCTCTAAATTGGGACAAGTTGGTCATCCATTGGGAAGATCCCGATCTCCTAATGTCACTCTTAGTCTTTATCATCATCTGTTTATAAGACCCTTTACTTTTCAGATCGTAGATCCTTCAGCCTTCAAGGCAAAGTAAACTTGAAAGAAACAAATAATGCCTGCTTAGTCATGATGATTCATTGTATGTTAAAGCTTCAGCCTCTGGGTTACCTAACTCATCCCATAACAAGCGTTTATTCTTTTCAGCCCTGAGCCTAACTCATGATACAGCTTCTTTGGTATGTGCTGATGTCCATATCCCTCCCACTGTCATGCATTCAGATCCTTTAGATGCTCATAACCTGCCTGACAGCCTTAGGAGCGTCTGTTCCATACATTCATTAAGTGAATACTTCAGGAGACCAGATGCCAAGATTGACCATAGATCTGCCCAAGTTTTATCCAGTAGAAACTTGGATTAGAAAGACTGCTTTCCCAAAGCCCATCCTTTATTTATTTGTTTGTTTGTTTGTTTATTTATTTATTTTTGGTGTGGGTTCTGTCAAAAGCAATTACTGTCCCAATCAAATCATGAGAAGTATGAAATCAGGGGCAGTGCCATTTATGACTGTAATCAGAGGTATAGCATTCCTAGTTATTTATTAATGAACCCTAACTTCCCTATCAACATATTTGATATAAACATTCTAAGTCAGATTAAAACGATCATTTATTACTTGTCTACACTCTTAATAATTAATATACTGCTGTCCCTGAGTTGACAACCCATTGACATTAGAAAGGGGGAAAAAAGGCAAAGTAAAAAAGCTGTGACTGGATCGAAAGGAACTCTGGTGAAATTATCTGAGAAAAGAACAAAAACAAAACTCAAATATAATTTAACTGACATATGTTTGAAGGTCAAAATCCTTTGTCCATTATCTTGTTGTTTCTAATATATTATGATACATCTTTTATAGCTTTGAACTTAGCTATAAAATCCAATATAAATGAACTGAATGACAGAACTTATTAGCTCAAAATTTTCATAATGAGCTGTCAATCTTCCATAATTCCTTATCTTTGAGCATCTTCCATAATTTTATACAATCCCTGAAAGTCCTGTAGGGGAATGTGACTCTAATAACATCAATAATTTGTATCACCTTCCAAAAGGGAAACCCTGAATCTCCCTAAACACTGAAGACTATTTGTGTGGTAAACATTCCTTAAATATCCTCTTGATTTTTGTCAACATACTATAGGACTATTGCTTTTATAATAACATACTAGAGGCCCAGTGCATGAAATTTGTGTATGCGGGGAGTGGGGGAGGGTGTCCCTCAGCCTAGCCTGCACCCTCTCCAATCTGGGACCCCTCAAGGATGTCCAACTACAACTAAACGGGCAGTCAGACATCCTTCTCACAATCCAGGACTGCTGGCTCCCAATTGCTCACCTGTCTGCCTTCTTGATTGCCCCTAACTACTTCTGCCTGCCAGCCTGACCACCCCAATGCCAGCCTGATTGATGTCTAACTGCTCCCCTGCCAGTCTGTGTGCCCCTAACTGCCTTCCCCTGCAGGCCTGGTCACCCATAACTGCCCTCCCCTGAATGCCTGGTCTCTCCCAACTGCCCAGTTGTCCCTAACTTCCCTACTCTGCCTGCCTGGTTGCCCCCAACTGTCCTCCCTTGCAGGCCTGGTCCCTCCCAACTGTCCTCCCCTACTGGCCTGATCGCCCACAACAGCCCTCCCTTGCAGACCTGGTCCCTCCCAACTGCCCTCCCCTGCTGGCCATCTTGAGGTGGCAATCTTGTGTCCACATGGGGGCAGCCATCTTGTGTGTTGGAGTGATGGTCAATTTGCATATTACTCTTTTATTAGATAGGATATGAAGAACAAGTAGTTTTAAGGCACAACTATTTTATAGATAACCTTTGTATATTTGTTCCTCCGAGAATAAGAATTTAAGACTTGCTTAAGAATAAGAATTCAAGACCTGTTTGACTTAACAATTATAAAGACAGGTATTACCTGATAATTTGGCAATGTCTTAACTAATTTTCAGTACACCTGCTGCATTTGTCTCTACTATATTCAAGTGCACAGACTTACTATGCATTTAACATTCAACAAGTAATTGTTAGACACTGACTATGTGTTCTCGGTACTAAGCTATAGAAATAAAATAATGGCAGTCCTTTTTCTTACGGAGCCTATATTCCAGTGGTGGCAGACAGACATATATGGAATGTGTACAGGCTTAGATGTTGACACTGTTGAAAAATAGAGAGTGCTAGTGTGAAGTCCGAGTGAGGAAAGGCCTCACTGAAAAGATGGCATTCAAACCACACCTGAAGGAGAAGAGGGAATGAGCTATGCAGGTGGAAGCATTCCAGCTGGGGCACAGCAATATAAGTTCCAGAGGAATGACCTTTTCACTTCAATATTCCTGGTCCTGGCTCAAAAGTAACCACACATTAAAAACATTAAGTACTTATTGAATGAGTAAGTAAACTACAATAGCATGAAATTGCTAAAAGTAACAAAAAAATAAAGAGTGGTGATGGTTAGTTTTCCTTTAAGCTACGTAGAATAAAAAATTATACTTTACACAAATTCTACAGGCTCTGATCCTCGTAAATATTTTTGAAGAAAAATTGGTAACCAGGATCTATTCCTAGCTCATAAAGACAGAATTAGGTTCCCATTGGACTCCAAGGCTGACAAATGACCAATGCCATTAAATTTTCTCAAAAAGTTGTCAAAAAACACTTGCATTTTGCCCTCTTGCTTTGTGTAAAATGGAGCGGGCACTCGGCACTCCTGCACTTGAGTGGGGAAGTAGCCTAATCCTTCCTTCACATGAGGGTTGCATATGTGCCCAGCTCTGCAATCTCAGGAAGTCCCCTGCCACCATCGAGGGCACAGGGATCGGTTTCACTTAACTCCATCACCATTTGTTGAGGACTTTTAACATGACAGTGTCACTACTTGCTGAGGAATTTTAACAGGGATTTTGGTGACCCCGTACAAATTAAAAACATGCTTAAACAGCTGATATGGCAGAAAGAAAAGAGGGTCTATTATCCTATTATTTACTCCATTTTTCTAGATTCTTTCAGTTCCTTCCTTAAGCTAAGAATAAAAATAAGTGACATTCTATTAAATAAATTATATTATTTGAAAGCCCACACATTAAAAAGTACAACACCTGTGTTAATTTGCTACTAAATGTGATAACACATAGTGACGTATTTAGAACACTGCTTAAGAAAGATTGATATTACTGTTTATGAATAATAGGGTTAAAATCAATAAAAATCAAGAAAATCAGTAAATATTTATTACACATCTGTTTACATTTAGCACTGTGCCACATATTAGCATACAAAGAATTGGAAAGCAATGGTCATACCCTTTAAAAGCTTAAAATAAAAACAGCCACAGAGGTCTATAAAATCTAACTAGAAAATGTTCAGTAGAGAATAAAAAGGTGAAAGATAATGAAGACTAAGATGGTGTCAAAAAGAAAGACTGGTACTAACTGTGACAGAGCTGGACTGATGAAGTACATCAATCAGATAGATTTGGTGACTGAGATATAAATGCATTAAGGCCTGGACTAGGATAATAGCAGAGGCAGCAAATTTAAAGTCGTGGGTCTGAGATTTATGCTGAAGACAGAGGAAGCTAGTCTTATGAATCAATGGATTAAGGATAAAGGAAGTGTGGCAACTTGCACATACATACTGGGCTAGAGAGAGCTGCAGGCTGAACTAGAGGACTAGGCTGAGTCCAGATTGACCACTGGTAGCTACAAGTGGCTCAACAGGCCAGAGTGGAGACTGGTCAGTGCACAGCATTGAGCCACCAAGGAAGAGAGAACGTTTTAGTCTTCAAAAATCCCCAATACTAGCACAGGGAGAAAGACACCAGTTCCTCTAGCAGCACCAGAAGTATCAAAAATAGCTAAAAGGAATAATTTTGGGGCCCCCCAAAATACTGGTGCAATTAATCAGAACAGAGAAATGACCCAAAGGAGTAAATTTTGGAGTGAAAGTTGATGAACAATTTAGTTGTACAGAAAGTGAGTTTCCGATAATAGGAATATATAGACTGCTTTATGAGTAGCTGGAATATGTTGAAACCATGAGAACAAATAAGATCTCCCCTCCCCCCTAGGAAAAAAACAAAATTAAAGTTTAGAAGAGAGATGGCAAAAAAGGTGCAGAAGACAAGAGGGAGAAGTTTGAAGAAATGGCCTGAATAGAATCAGATGGAATCGAATGGTTGTGTGATTCCTTCATGAATAAATCTTTTAAGGCAGAAAATTAATGCTTTTAGAGTCCAAATGTTCAACCATAGAGAGAGAACAATCCCAAACATGAAGATTTATGCCTGATTTTATGTGATAAATGGAAAGATAATGTAGAAAGAGCTGGCCACCTGACATAATCCTACCATAAAAGCATTGAAGCATGACTCAGAGGTTTAACACACAGAAAGTCATTAATAGTGCCTCCCATTTGCAATCAGTACAAACATGATATGCCACCAAAAAAACAAACAAAACAAAAAGGCCTTTATTCCCTCTACCTTGCTTTTTAAAAAACCGTGGATTAAAAAGAATCTTTCAATGTTAATTTCAACTGACATCCAACAGTGAATATTCAGTTTCACTGGCCAATCACTTTAAATTTTGCTTTGTTGGAATTTTTGGAATGGACCACCCCCCCCCCCTTTTTTTTTAAACTCGGAAAACTTAAAATTTGAAAGCTCTGGTGTTACCAACTATTTTTTGTTTTTTTTAAAAAACACAGTCCAAAGATCTGCTATTCAGTGACAGGCAGTCTCTCACCCCCTTTAAAAAAAAATTCAACTGCTCCCATAGCTCCTGAAAAGCACAGTTTTATGGGTAGTTTGTCAAGGTGTGCCCTTAGATTTTCTTTTAGTGCTAAAGATTTTTTATAAATCACCCTTATGTATTCAAAGGCACAGCTTAAATTAGATGCTAGACTTTACAAATGCAGGTAGTGCATTTGCAGAACGTTTACTTGTATATTTATGAAGACTCCAGGGAGCCTCTCAAGACTTAGTTTCTACTATGATGGCTAAAGTGGAAAAGAATAAGCAAAAAGACACTTATAACATTTTCAAAATACAATGCAACTAATGCAAATAAAGATTAGAATTTATCTATTTCATTAACATTATGATTGTTCACAACAAAAGAGATGAGATCAGAATTAAGGAAAACTATGTTTAACTTGGCAGGGCTAAGAAGAAAGAAAATTACTCGATAGTATATATTGGTTCATCAAACAAGTAAAATTGCGATATTAGGGTAATACAATCACCTGAACATTCCTTTGACCCATGAAATAATCTGAGGAGCATGTTGGATCTGTTACCAAATGCCTTCTTTGCATCACTAACCCCAGTCCCTGCCTCTTCTGTCTCCCTGGATGACACTGCTTCACCCTCTAGTTGGAAGCTCAGGTGGCACCTGACGTCCTCGGGCTGGGTTAGGTACTTCTGTGGTTCTCAACTCCCCTTTACACACCTCTTCAATACCAGCCTATATTATAGTTGTTTTGTGTTCATCTGCTACCTCACTGGACTGCAACTAGCCCATGAGGGCTGGGCCTCTACCTTAACTCACCCTTTTAACACAATACCTGACAAACAGAAGTTCTGAATAGATAAATTAATGAGTCGTGTTTTTCACCACTGATATGAATGGAAATATGGGACTACATCTTAAGAAAAAAAAGCTAGCCATTTAACAAACAAAGGTAGGCAACCTGTAGGGAGCATTTGCAGGCCCAAAGCCATGAGTCTTATAACTGTATAGTATAAGAAGTGAGTCATTCTTGTTTATCCAGCATATTCATGCTTCCTACAAAATAATTAATAATGCATGGCTTTGAAAGACAAAGAAACCAAAGGGAAAGGTATGACTTAATGTGTAAAAGCTAACTCACAATGGGATGTAAGTCATAAAGGAGTAGGCTGATGCTGTTGAGCTACTTCCACTCAAGCAGACATGAATCCATGTTGCAATGCTAAGGAGACATTTAATAGTATAGGACCTGGTCCCACTGGAATGGGGTGGAAAGTGGAGATGAAAGATATAAGCGCTAATATTCAGATGGATCCAAAACCAGAGTGCAAACACCAGCCACCGTCAGTTTGTTCTTTTTGATCCTCTGGAGTCTCTTCCTGCTTCAGTAACTCTGTCTTTCCCTCTCCCTCAGTTCTGGTCCACCTGTCAAACCAAACTTGACCAGGGGCAGTGGGCACAGCTCACAGACAGCCCTCCTCTCCAGGAACCTACCAACTGCAGAAACCCACCAGGGACAGGGGACCAGACTGGGCCAAAACTCTGGGCACAGAAAATAGGTGAGTTGTTTAGCAGGTAGTTGAAATTTGTGTTGAAAAAACGTTGGCAGCAAAAGGAATGACTTCATATGATCATTACGGCAAGGCAGAGAAAGAGGCCTGTGTTCAGAGAGCGTAAAGAATGCCAACAGACTTTGAAAACCATATTCTAGGGAATTTCACAAATTTGAGTTCCCTTTTTTTTTTTTTTTTTTTTTTTAATTTGAGTTCTTGAATAAGAATTTTAAAAAAGATGGATACAGGGGCCAGGTTTCCCAATGGAAACATGAACTCTTACAAAATAGAAAGCTTTTGGCAACCTAAGTTAGCCCTAGTCTTAAAATAATACCCAGACACTTCAGAAACACAGACACACTGACCAGGCAATTCATCTTCTCAACATACATACAGAGAGGATCCTGTTTTTAGCAACTTTGCATAATAGACTGCAAAGTAAAGAAGTTGGCACCAGCATCCTTGCTCAATGTTCTGGAAGACAATGATCATGATTGCTGAGTGCGCTGATCTTGGCTTCCTGGTAGTCCTGGGACCCGGCTCTCTGGGTGATTATATGGCAAAATACTGCAAATATAGTATTTTCACAAGGGCCTCAGATAACAAAAGAAAAATCAGAACCCTCAGCGTGAGATCTTGTGCTCTTCCTGGCAGCAAAGTGGCAGCTTCTGTCTATAAATTCAGCAGCAGCATTATTTTGACATGGAAAGCAGCAAGTGCCCCCTAGCAGTGTCTAGATCAGGGTTGGGCAAACTTTTTGACTCCAGGGCCACAATGGGTTCTTAAACTGGACGGGAGGGCTGGAACAAAAGCAACCTGACCATGCTGGCACTCTCATCTTTGGCTGCTGGTGAAGGAGCGGAGGGGAGAGCAAGAGAACCCTTCGCTCTTTTGGCTTCGAGGGCCGGATAGAACAGCTGAACGGGCCGGATCTGGCCTGCGGGCCTTAGTTTGCCCACAGCTGGTCTAGACTCTAGGCTCATAGCTGTTCCCATAAAAAAGAACCATATGCTTATTGTCCTTGCATTGTAAAATGTAATCTGAGCCATCACGGCTCTCACATATACATTTCCCCCAGAATCACCTTAAACTGTGATTATAATTATAAGAAGATGTGCATATGACCTTAATCCTGGGCCAGACTTGACGGTCGCTTAAAACCTGGTCCTATGTTTATATCACATACTAAATTCTGTTTCACAATTAATTTGCAAAACTCATAAAGGCATGCGAGAGAGTATGGTTATTATAGTGATGCTTCATGTTAAGTGTCCGTTACTCTCGAGGGGAGAAAGTACCATTTCAACAACAGTGTTCCTGGAAGACAAGCGATGGATAGAAATATCGTACCTAGCTGCTTTTCCCGTTCCTCACGCCGCTCCCGGGCCAGCCGCTGCCGCTCATCAACCCGCAGCACAGGTGGGGGGTCTGAAAAGGAGATAAAAAACATGGGAGGAAGAACATATTTAAAAAATAAAACTAATTATATATGCAGACAAGTATCATTTTATCCAGTAAACCTGATAAATAATATAATGCTACATCTTACAATCTGTACATACGACTATACTTTCAGTGATAGACTTTGCTAGAATTTTTTGACTTTCCTAGCATCTTTCTTCTATTTAAAAACATTATAGCCCTGGCTGGGTAGTTCAGTTGGTTATAGCGTCATCCCGATATTCCAGGATTGCATGCTCGATACTTGGTCAGGGCACATACAAGAATCAACCAATAAATACATAAATAAGTGGATGTTTCTCTTGCTCTCTCTCTCTTCCTCTCCCTCAAATCAATCAGTCAATATAAAAGCATTACAAAGGAGAGTAAATCCTAAGACTCCCCATCACAGGGGAAAAGATCCTGGTTTTTTTTTTTTAATCTATAGGGTGTCCCAATAAATACATACATACACTTTGAATAATTTTAGTATATGTGCTGTCAAAGCGAGCACCACTTTGAGTAATTTTAAAGGCAGTGCTTCTTAAAATACATTTCATTTTCAAAACTGTATATAGAGGGGTTTTTTGGTACCCGGTATATAAGATGATGAATGTTAACTAAATGTACTGTGGTAATCATTTCCTAATAAATATAAGTCATTATGTTGTAGACCTTAAACTTACACAGTGCTACATATCAATTACATCTCAATAAAAATGGGAAATAATAAAAATAAATCCAGAAGACACCTGGCAAACAATTATGTAGAAACATAACACAACTGTAGCCTTTTGGCTATTTTCCTCAAACAATATGTATATACGTTTTGTGTTCCTAAGCTACTGAACTTCTATTAAGCTTCTATTTTTATGCTTTACGTGTCTGTTCCTTAATAACCAATAGAATCCCCAGTACAGTTATTCTGAATAGACATTCACCAATTGGATGTGAGAACCCAGCCTGCAGTCAGATGGGTTGAGTTCAGTTCCTGAGCCACTTCTCTAACTCTCAAGCTATGACATGGGTTTCATGGGTCTTTACTTATTACCTATAAAATAAAGACACAATAGAACCTATCTCACATCATTGTAAGGATTAAACAAAATAATTCTATACCAATGTACGCATAGCGCCTAGCACATGGTAAGTCTCAATAAATTCATTCATTCACTGAACATATGAAAATAATTGAACATTATGACCATCCCACATTGTTTCCTAATAGATCTAACATTGTCAGAATAAAATTAAGTTACTGATTCTCAAAAGGAAAAGTTTTAAGAGAAAATAGAACTTTAAGTAACTTGCAGCTGTACTCTGCATTCAATCTCCAATCTTTGGTGATTAAAAAGTATGGTGACCACCCAAACTAGGGCACTTTTAAGAGTGAAAGGAAGTGGTAGTAATATTCTGTCTTCGATGACGTGCATACACCTGGACTGTCGTGCACAAATTGGAACTGAAGAACGATTCTCGAAGATCAAGCAAGCCAACCCACATCTGCAAGTCTTCTATCTGAACAACTACTATTTATACGATAAATAATATCTCTTAGGGCTTTGCATATTACACAGGACTTTCAATATATTATTTTACTCTTCACACAAAACCTATGAATTAGCCAAGCATTTATTCATTCAAGGAAGAGTTATTCCACCTATTTTCCAAAGAGAAAACTGAGGAAAATGTATATGACTAAGAGGGATGGCACAGTTAAGCATCCAAGTAGGACACTTAAAACCAGATCTCTAACTCAGTTCTGTGCAAATGGCCTGATGGAGCAGTGAGAGAGGAGCTGCAAGATTCCAAGTCAGGCATTCCTCTGTGAGGAAAAATTATTTAGAAACAATTAAGTAGAATTAAGTTTCAGTGATTCTTAAAGACCTGTGGTGGAGGGTTGGAAAAGGATAGGGATTAAGAGGGATGTTTAATGAACTTGAATTTCTGCTTTTCTCTCAGGTATATATAGTTCATGAAGGAAATGCAATTTTTCTCTTCTAATTGGGTCAAACTCTTAATCATTTGGAAGCAACTGATGGAGTTGTAAAGAACCCTCTCCCACTTCTGTAGACGTGGACAGTGCTGTGACTTTGCAAATTGTCTCTTTTGGTCTGGGTTCAAGCATTCACTGCTGAGAGCACTGGTCCTTCTGTATAACCGGAGACACCATGTGCCCATACTTATAAAAACACCGCAAGAGCTTCCCATGCATGCTCCAAAGATAAAAGATGAACAACCTGAATGTGAACAGATGCTTTCTAAATCAAAGAGATGTTCTAGAGTTTTCTAATGTGTTTAAATTCTCACAGAGTAAAGAAGGGAAGGAAACAAAAATTTACTGGGCTAAAAGGGCCCCCTACAAAATCCTTTATTTGATCAGGATGCCCTTATCTGGCAAGGGCAATATTCAAAATATCCCCAAATTAGCAAGTATTTTTTTTCAAGCTCTAGAGAATGAAAATTAACAACCTACTCTACACAGACAACCCCATGACTCATATCCGATAAAAAGAAAGGGTTTTACTCAGCCTAGTCCTCTAACATGGAACCTCTTATATTATCATTTGGAGATATGCAGGAAAATAACATGATGGTTTTAAAATAACAGCCTTTCTTGTACCTTTGCTTATCTCTATATAAAAGAAAGCAGACATAAGAATGCTTAAAATATTCAATTAACCTGAAATGAAATGTCTCCTCATTTAACCTGACTTTAGCAACTTAAATGAAATGGCTCTATAAAGCAGTGTTTCCCAAAGTGTGGTACGCGTACCCCCAGGGGTACGGGAAGAGTTTGGTGGGGATATGCACTGCCCCGTGCTTAGCTGCGCCTAATTCTACCTTCTCATAAGTCAAGTCAAGACAGTCTTGTGAGGCGTGAGATGGTCCGGTGTGCAAATAAATGTTATTTATAATATAACTTTTATTTATATTTTATTATGAATAATTTTATTTTTCGTTTATCATTATTTTGTGTATGTACCCAAAAAGAAAAAATATATTTTGATTGTTATTAAAATACATCCATTTTTTTTTGACAAGGGGTACTCAGCATTATGAAAATTATAGAAGGGGTACACATATGTCAAAAGTTTGGGAAACATGCTATAAAGAGATGGCCAATTGGGGTGGAGAGTTTTTGGCCTCTGTGCTTTCTCTGCACTCTATGCAGATGTGTCTTGTCACAATGGATTCTGTGCTAGAAGTATCTACTCACATATTAGTTTACTCCACCACAATGCCAGCTAGAAAGTCGGGACTGTGTCTTTTAATAATTTACCCTTAGTACCTACACAATACTAACACCAGATGAATAAATGAGTCTTTGGGATATAGAAATATAAGTTGCACAGTCAAGAATGGAAGAAGTTTTCATTGAAAATTTCAGAATGGTATAAAAATTGATTAGAATTGATTGAATGGTAGAAAAAATCATGTGATTATTGACAGGGAGGACAAGGGGAAAATAGTATAAACCATTTAGTTAAATTCAATTCTCATGGCAAAACAAATGGGTTTTCATACTAAAGAACTTTTACTTCCACAAGGACGCTCACTTGAATATAAGGAACAAAAGCTCTCCAGAATAAGCCCAGTGAGGATAGGGGTCTCATTGTTTTGTTCATACACTATCTCTCACAGTCCCAGGCACAGAACAATACATATAATTATAATTAGATGGTGGGTGGATAGATGGATGGGTAAATGAATGAATGGAAAGGGAAAACAACTAAATGGGGAAATATCAGCTTGTTAATTGAAATTCCACTGAAGGCTACTCAAGCAATATTTGTAATAGTACTACTTTTTCTTCTAAGTGACCAGCCAATTTAGGTCTTATTTAAAAGTGTCTTATGTTAAGACCTTTTCCATGTGGGATTGAGCTCCACAAAGGTAGATATAATGGTGAATGTTTCCTATGAAACTAGATGCAATTATTTCTATCTTTTTTAAAAAATATATTTTATTGATATTTTACAGAGAGGAAGGGAGAGAGAGAGATAGAGAGCTAGAAACGTCGATGAGAGAGAAACATCGACCAGCTGCCTCCTGCACAACCCCCACTGGGGATGTGCCCGCAACCAATGTACATGCCCTTGACCGGAATCGAACCCGGGACTCTTCAGTCCGCAGACCGATGCTCTACCACTGAGCCAAACCGGTTTCGGCAATTATTTCTATCTTTATTATTATTATTTTAATTTATTTATGTTTATTGATATTATCTGATTCCCTGTTCTTGACTAACTTTGGCCTTGGAAGCAGCATGAAGTAGACTTCCAAGACTCTTGTAGAGTATTTGATTTGTCTTTACCTTCCTTTGATCATCTCTCATCATCATATTGTCCATTAGTGTCTCCCAAGGACCACACATGGAAGCAAATGCATTGTCTATCCAACAGTTTGTATTATGTTTACAGACCGCTTCTTTGGATCACCGAATGGAACAGACTATGTATGAATCATAGGTTATTAAATGAAATTACTGCCCAAATTGGTTTGGCTCAGTGGATAGAGCATCAGCCTGCAGACTGAAAGGTCCCAGGTTCGATTCCGGTCAAAGGCATGTACCTTGGTTGCGGGCACATACCCAGTAGGGGGTGTGCAGGAGACAGCTGATTGATTTTTCTCTCTCATCAATGTTTCTAACTCTCTATCTCTCTCTGTAAAAATTCAATAAAATATATTTAAAAAATAAAAATAAAAATAAATGAAATTACTGTGTGGCTGTACAATCACTGTAAAGATTGGTGAACATAATTCTGTATGCCAGCTTTGTTATGTGTAAAGAAGTTCTTAAATGGTTTTTGAAAAAGTCACAAAAGTGATATGCAATAATGCGGGGCATGCTGAAATGTGTCATATCTATCACTTCCAACAGGATAGTGAAATTACTTCTTCTTACACACTGCATGACAGTAAACAGTGCATCCACATACCCTATCCCATGGGCTGTCAAAACGATTCTGAGAGGTAAATAAGGAATGCCTTTGAATCTCCATTTTAAAAGGAGAAAATCAAGGCTTTGAGCGGTTCTCTAACAAACTGGTACAAGTCAGTACGAGTGCGTGTTTTGGTGGCAGAAGTGGAACCATGCTCCCCTAAATCCTAGCATGTCTTCAAGGTTTTGGGGATACCCTCCCGTTTCCACGGCAAATGCATCATACCTGGCTTATTTCCTGAGTGGTTGCTATTTTGTCCTGAAATGGCAGCGGGCGGCCGGGTGGAGGCAGCAGTTTTCTTCTCATGGACTTTGTAGCTGTCAGGCGCTGCGGCTACACAGAGGAGACAAAAGAGAAAACACATAGTTAGTTGCTTAAAATTTATTCAGAAACTTTCACCTACTCAATATTTTACTGTTAACCTTTGTATCGGGTACTAGGCTGGATTTAGGGGGGGAGGAAGGGGGAAGATGATGCAGTTACAATCCTTGCCCTCAAGGCTCATGCTGTTCCTTGGGAAGGACTCATCCCAAAAGCAACAGCCCTGGCGTAAGGAGCAGTCCTGGGGTTGTGGCATGTTCACGGGTCTGTGAAGCCGTTTACCCTGCTGTCCCAGTTTTCACACAAAACAACCGTGTGGAAACATGATTGGAATCTAAAACCTCTGATCTTAGTTCTTACAGAGTTCATGTGTAAGGCAGCAAAAAATTCCAAGGACACAACCAAGTAGGTCACCAAACGGGAACCAGGATATATAATGTACCACGGTTTTGAAAAAGCTTTAGACTAAAGTTCAACAGCAAAGACTATGGGAGAGACTAAGGGAAGTGTGTTCTAGGAAAGGAATGAAGGGCAGTAATGCCAGGCAGTTCTCTGGTGATATTAAGTACAGGGCTCTCCAGCACGGAACGATTTTTCTTTACCTGTATTACTTCATTTAACATATGTTCAGAGGTATTTAAAGGATGTTTGCTACACTTATAGAGAGAAATCATGTCAACAACCACGCCCTCGCCATGGCCAGCATGGCTCAGTGATTAGAGTGTCAGCCCACACAGCTCTCATCCCACTCAGAGTAAAACACAAGGGCTCTACCATGGCCTAGAGCAGTGGTCGGCAAACTCATTAGTCAACAGAGCCAAATATCGACAGTACAACGACTGAAATTTCTTTTGAGAGCCAATTTTTTAAAAAAAACTTACCATATTTGCCGGCGTATAAGACGATTTTTTGGCCCTGAAAAATATGCCTCCAAGTGGGGGGTAGTCTTATACGGCGAGTATATAACAAACTCTGTATTTTGAGTGGAAATGTTAGGGGGTCGTCTTATACGCCCAGTCTCTTATACGCCGGCAAATACGGTATTTTTCAGGGCCAAAAAATCGTCTTATACGCCGGCAAATACGGTAAACTTCTAACTCCACTTCTTCAAAATAGACTTGCCCAGGCTGTGGTATTTTGTGGAAGAGCCACACTCAAGGGGCCAGAGAATCACATGTGGCTCGAGAGCTGCAGTTTGCTGACCACAGGCCTAGAGGGTAATTACTACATGGTACAGCCTTTACCTTGTACCACTTTCCCTTTTATCTGCCCTACTCATACTGACTGACTCAGTCCATCTCAGAGCTTTTGCGATCACCTGAAGTGTTTTCCCAGATATCAACATGGATCTCTCCTTCACTTTCTGTGGGTCAAAGGTGACCTTAGAGAGTCCCCTTGACCCGATTGAACTAGCATCCCATCACTCATCACTCCCTACTTCTCCTTATCCTGCTGCTTATAGTCCTTGCCTCCTGACTACCTCCTTTCCATTAAGCTGATATTGTCTAGAAAACGGAAATCATTTGCTCAAGGTTTTTAAACCTGAAAGGATGTGATAATTATTGTGCTTCAGGAAGACTAAATTTAAAAATGTTACCCAAGATGTACTAAAAAAAAAAAAATCACTAAATTTACAAAGTTTACCTTTGATCTCTGAATGGGGAATATACTGAATTTTTATGGCCCTCAATTACATATACTATTAGTTAGCATGGGAAATCAGACTAAATAGTAAAAAAAAAAAAAAAAAAAAAAAAAAAAAAAATCTCATGCAACTTAATTATTGCTCAGTTCCAATTTATTTGCATTAAATGCTCAAGCAAACATTGATCGGTTTAACTTTTATCCAATTGATCTTTATTTGCCTTATTTTCAAGGAAAGGTCTATAAAGATACAATAAGCGAATGGGCAGGCTGCTAATAAACAGTAAAGGTCTCAAATCAGTGGTTTCTGATAGGATTTTGCCACTTGAGGAAATTTTACCAGAAGATTCGCCGCTGGAAAAAGGCTGTATTCTGTGTGCACACACACACTCAGTGCTGGGGGGTGGGGACACACCAAGGGGAGCACGAGTGAAGCCAGAATAGCTCTGACTCTGACCCAGAATGGAAATCAGGAAGTGCGATGGCTTCCAGTAATGCCGAGAACGAGTTGATAGCTGTCATCACGTAGCAGGTGAAGCCCATACTAGTTAGTCTCACAACTTTAGAGACAGCCCCTAAAGATAAAAAATTGACTGCACTTGGAAACTTTGCCCTTATTCTGCACAAGTTAATCTTTTAAAACTGCTCATAAAGAGGTTAATAATTAAGAAAGATAAACAGAAAGGAGTGCCACCCAGATTTGGAGTGTTTTCATTATAATTAGTAAGCTGTTTAGGGATCTTCTACTTACTATTTTTAATGAACTGAAAGATGATTAGGACCACTTGTTTAAACTATATTTCAAATGTATTCATTTCTTTCTTGCCTTATTATATTTGACATTATTTAAACTTTCTCTGGTAATTGAGTATCTGCAGTGCCCCAGGTCCTGGCAACAAATATCACTTTAACTGAATATTATGTCACAGTGGGACACAAGGAGATTAAAAAGACCACAGCATGCTCTAGCTGGTTTGGCTCAGTGGATAGAGCTGTCAGCCTGCAGACTGAAGGGTCCTGGGTTGGATTCCGGTCAAGGGCACATGCCTGGGTTTCGGGCTTAATCCCCATTAGGGGGCATGCAGGAGGCAGCCAATGGATGATTCCCTCTCATTGATGTTTCTAACTCTCCTTCTCCCTTCCTCTCTGTAAAAAAATCAATAAAATATACTACAAAAAAGAAAAGATCATAGCACATTCAGTACGAGTGACTTTTCTGAATAATCCCTAATAAAAGTATTTTGTTGTTGTTGAAATTTGCTTTATTGTCTTGAACCTGAAATGTAAAAAATTAATTGCAATTAAACTACAGGTCTGGCTACTTGGATTCCAATTTATTTATATCTGTCATTTATTAGATCCACTCTAATCAAACATCTATCTACTCACTATCAACTGAATCTCAGAAAGTCATTTCTATCCCAGAACACCTTCTGAGGCCTACTCAAGACAATTTTTGAAATCTATTTTAAGGTTTTTTATGTTCAGGTAAAACAGGTTAAATTTAGTAAAATAAAGGTAATTAGAAAATTGTCAGCTGTTTAGTCCCAGATTATATACTGTTAATTTCTTACCATTCAGTTGGATATTTGTTTAGTTTTCAAGCTATCTTTCCACATTTTATCAGGTTTTTTCCCCCCTCTGTTATTACTGTAAGATTCCTTATTTCTCCAAAAACCTCTCTAGTTAGCACTCTATTTTGGTAAGAGGGTGGACACAGACTCCAAGAGACCTGTTACTTACTAACTGAATGACCTTCAGAAAGTTTGACTTCTCCGAGTAGGTGGTAAGGGGGTGAGACGTGTAACTCGCAGGGCTGCTGGGAGGATTAACTGAGAAGATGTGAGCTAAAAGCCTATCATAGGGCCTGGCACACGGCAGGTATTAACAGCCATCCAGTGCCAGTAATCTTTTATCCCATCCATTGAGGCGCTGGCCTCACACACCCACAGGTCCTGTGAAGTGTAGGTGTTTGGAGGTGAGTGGGGTGTATGTGCTTTCAAGTCAAGCTGACCTGGCTCGGCTGTGAAGCCTCAGTGTACCACTTCTCCTCAGTCCTAATCCCCATCTGTAGAGCAGGAAAACACACTTTCAGAGGTGTGAAAATTAAATGAGACTGCCAGACCCCTGGTAGGCTCAATAACTGGTAAAAGGTGCCTTTTGCTCTCTTTCTATTAATTTCCTGTGCAACTGTGGGACAGTGGATTCCTATTTCGGCAGGGCTCACCCAGCACAGACAGGGAGAACCTGTGTAACTCGGTGACAGTGGTCCTGGGAGCAAGGTGCCCGTGAGGCAGGAAGGTCTGGTGCGGCTGCTGGGTTCTGAGGTTTCCAGCTCAGCCACACCCCTCAGGCGGGCTAAACTTACTGGGAGGTGTGTAGGGTACCCTAGTTTGGAATGAGGTGATCATTAGTCTTTCTGAGACTTAGCAAGATGACAGTTTTCTGAGATTTAATGCCCTTCAAGTTATCATCACATAAATAAATGTAAGCCTTACAAAAAAACAACCCTTAATCATAATGAGAAAACCTTATGAGAGACTTTTTTCTTCTTTTTTGTTTTGTTGTTTGTTTTTTAAACAAACAAAGTGCAAGGACTTTCATGGCTTAGGAACACAATGAGAACACGAATTTACTCATGTGAGATCTCCGACATTTAAATACCTGGAATGCTAGGTAAGTAGCAGATAGGATCACATATACCATTTTTAAGTTTGCCATCCTATCTAATAAAAGAGTAATATGCAAATTGACCACCACTCCAATACAAAGATGGCTGCCCCTACGTGGTCAAAGATGGCTTCCCCCATGTGGGCACAAGATGGCCACCACAAGATGGCCAGCAGGGGAGGGAAGTTGGGGGTAATTAAGCCTGCAGGGAAGGGCAATTGGGGGGGACCAGGCCTGCAGAGGAGGACAGTTAGGGGTGACCAGGCCTGTAGGGGAGGGCAATTAGGGGCAATCAGGCTGGCAAAGGAGGAGTTAGGCATCAATTAGGCTGGCAGAGGGAATGGTTAAGGTGTGATCAGGCTGGTAGGCCAAAGCGGTTAGGGGCAATCAGGAAGGCAGGCAGGCGAGCAGTTAGGAGCCAGCAGTCCTGGATTGTGAGAGGACAGTCGAACATCCTTTGAGGAGTCCCAGATTGGAGAGGGTGCAGGCTGGGTTGAGAGACACCCCCCCCCCACGCCACCCCTGTGCACAAATTTTGTGTATCGGGCCTCTAGTCAAAATATAAATGACTCAGGTGACTGCTCAATAGTTGAATCTCTTTCCTTCATTTTTTTAAAAAGAGAGCTTAGCCACATTCTGTGACGCTCAATAAGTCTTCGCCTGCTGTATAAAATCTTTATTGATCTTCCTGCTAGCTTGAAAGCTTTATTCCATTAGTGTCATGTGTGCATGTTGGGAAAAAGACAAGAGGAAGGATACAGAGAAGACCCTGGTGGTCTGGGACTGTCTCTAAATCATTCTGAGCAAAACACAGAGGCAGCAGACATGCAGGTCTCTCATCTAGTAAAACGTCTGCAGCTCCAGGGGGGGCCCCAACGTGCCTCGATGCTCCACATCCCCCAAAACTCACTGCATTCCGTGTGTCCTCCTATGAAAGTCATGGGCTTCTCTCTGCTTAGTTCCTATTGTCTGCTTGAAGAATCTTCTCTCAATTCATCAAAATAACTAGTGAAGAATCTTCTCTCAATTCATCAAAATAACCAGTCCTACAAATGTTTCATTTAGTGAAAAGTCTTATTAGAGTAATAAGACTTCAGAGGCCATCCTAAGTTTAAACTTCACTGATGTGTGGTCTTCACATCCACAAGGATAATGTACCTTTGTCACTACCTTAAACAAAATGTGGAATGTGGGTGGGGAAACAAGAGAAAGTTTCAACCCCGAGCTCTGCATGGGTTCTTCTTAGACTTTGTGGACATAAAGCCCCCAGGTGACACACATAGCTCTGGGAGAAGACAGAACTAGATTTTGAGCCACATGCGACTGCCATATTTTGTAGTAAGAAAGGCTGACTGTTGCAACTTCAAGTTTCAATCGCATAATTTTGATCTATCTGTGCAGAAAAGAGTCATAGCAGGACTGAGGGTGCTTGCTTTTGCTACACTGAATCTGAGCCACAAGCATGACCATCTACTGAGTTCAGAGTCTTCCTACTGATCACAGGACCTGGTGTGGCCGTGGGGGATCTCCAACACCCTCACAAGCAGCCGATGTGAGAATTCAGCTGCAGAACACTGTTATTCCAACTGAAGAATATTACAGTTTAAAATCGTAATATAATTCAGAGTGTTTCATCTAAGTTTCTACTTCATAATCCTTTTTCTTGTTTGCTTGACATTGCATTTTTCCTCTGATATAGCTGCCAGGAGTATTGTAATATTTGAATCATAGATAGTAAATATTTTATCCAATGTTACTTATGAAAGCTGCATTAGAACAAGGAGGACATAATGCATTATCATAATTCCTAATGACTTTTCGGATTATTCCACATGATGGAGAGCTTGCCCTTAGCTTAAACTCTTCATTGTTCCATGTGAAGTTGTGCAGTAATGATCAACGCTCTTGGAACTTAGCATCAGAAAAGAAAATGTTTAATGAAATTCCAAAATGGTTTTTGCATTGTATCAGGCAAGACTTAATATCAAATGACTGTTTTTGCAGTAGATAATAGAAAGGCCTGCCCAGAATGACTTGTAGTACCGCGGGAATTTGAGTGACACACTCCACATACAACAGGACCTGACTTGCACGGCTTGGGGAAAAGCATGCGAGCAGTCGGCCTCTCCTGGAAACACCAGAAAGGCTGCAAAGCAGGCACGTCAGCTTTGGGAGATGTGCAAACCCCAATCTCTTCCCAAAAACAATTTAATAGATTTGTTTTTGATAACCTGTCTGTTCGAAAGGCAAAGAATTATCCACCTTTACGGAAATAAAGAAAAGCGTATTCCAGAAAAACACACGTTCCATATACTCATCGGAGACTATTGGGAATCACTTCGTAAGCTGATTTGTTTAGCGGAAAGGAGTAAATACACACACTTTAAATTCAACCACAAAGGCTTTTATCTAAAACACAAACTAATAGTAAATACAACGAACAAAAACCTTCCTTCAGCCAGATGGCAACACTATCAATAGAATAGAAAATGCTGCATTTTCCACCTGCATTAATATAAACCGGATTAAAAGGCAAGCCGCCCGGTCCCCACAGGTAACGCACTTTCCTGGAGATTTATCGCCAGACACAATGCTAGCTGCTCCACAACAAATTATCTCGGCCCCATAACATGAGTAAGGTTTATGACTAAGCAAAGCACGGGGCAAAGTGCAGAAAAGAGAGGGAAAGCCTAACCATATCAAAAGTTTTCCAGTTAAACCGAGAAATGGTAAATTACAGAGATGTGGTTAATTGTCCAAATGTCAGCAGCTGGATAGGGAGTTTATCAAATTGGACCCAATTCAATTAAATACAATGTGTAATTAAAAGCAACTATTTAAACAATTTGGGAAAGAAAAATAATTAGAATTCAATTTTATTATAATCAGCTTCAACTAACCGACTAAAAGAAGTTGTTTTTACTTTTAACAGGATACTATTTTACGTTAAAGAAAGCTAAGCCCTAGCCGGTTTGGCTCAGCGGATGGGGCATCTGCCTGCGGATGAAGGTCCCAGGTTGGATTCTGGTCAAGGGCACATGCCTGGTTGTGGGCTTGATCCCCAGTAGGGGGCAGGCAGGAGGCAGCCAATCAGTGACTCTCACCATTGAGGTTTCTATCTCTTCCTCTCCCTTCCTCTCTGAAATCAATTAAAAAATATTTTTAAAAAAAAGAAAAAGAAAGAAAGCTATAATGGCTAATGCCAGTGTTTTACAAAATGACTACTATAGGCCACAAAATAGAAAAGATAGAAAGTGCAAAATAAAATGATCAAGGTGGAAAACGTACAGTTCTTAAAAGAGTCCCAAGTAAGCAATGGAGTCAGTTTTAAATACCAGTTTTGCAAAGAAATTGTGACTGTACCTTTAATTCCGTATTACTTGACTGAATGAGTTTAATCTGTGAAATACAGACACATATACACAACTGCAGAATATCAATAATTAATCATTCTTCCTCTGCAGAAAATATAGTAAATACCTAGCTTTAAATTTTCTTATGTAAACTCAAATACACTACATAGGAATGAGTGATAATGAAAGGTCACATTTATTCCAATTCATTTCACATAACCACTGAACATCTAACTTACAGGTGGTTTAAAATTATGGGCCAACCCAATCTCACAAGCTGCTTTATGCTGCAGTCACTTCTACACCAGCCTCACCATCACTCCAACTATTTAAATACAATATTTTTTTCCTTTAAAAAGATGAAACAAAACACCTGGAATTGGTAGTCACAAAATAGTCACGGGGATGTAAAGCACAGCATTGGGAATATAGTCAATAATATTACATTAACTATGTACAGGGCCAGATGGATACTTTAAATATCAGGATACTTTAAATTTGCAAAGTATATGATTGTCTAACCATTATGCTATACACCTGAAACCAAAACCAAATAATACTGAATGTAAAGTGGAGTTGAAAAATAAAAAGTAGACTTAAATTTTTAGAGCACTTGTAGGTTTCAGAAAGCACAGCGTTCTCAGGTACCCCCTTGTCTCCATTTGGGCACAGCTCCCGTCCCCGTCCCCCCCACTATAAACATCCTGCACAGAGTGGCACCTTTGTTTCAATCAATGAATGTACACTGACGCAACGTCAGAGTTCACTCTCGGTGTTCTAGGTTTTGACAAGTGCGTAAAGTCAGGCACCCACCATTGCAGTTTCAAACAGAAGCCAATCCATTTCTCCAGCACGCTTCTGACTTCTACTACACTCCAGGTCTGCCCCACATTGCTACCTAGGATATTAATTGGGGGTCGGGGCGGGGATAGTGAAAGGCTACAGAGGATAGTGCATGAACTAGAAAGGAAAGAACAGTGCCCACAAAATTAGGTGGTGGTTAGATAACAAAAATATCTCAGATGCTGTGTCTTAGGTAATGACGGCTTTTCATTCAAGGTGTTCATATGAAAGCTGGACACACTGAGGGATTCTCTAAGTTTCCAATTAAAAAAAATATATATATATGCTTTTATTGATTTTTAGAGAGACAGAAATGTCAATCAGCAGCCTCCTACATGCCCCCTACTGGGGATCGAGCCCATAACTGGGAATGGAACTGATGACCTCTTGGTTCATGTGTCGACGCTCAACCACTGAACTACAATGGTCAGGCCATGTTTCCAAATTCGGCACCTCCTTCCTTCGGCACATCATGAATCTTACACATTCCAATTGCTTCCAGAAGTCGGAAACAAAACAGGTGCTGGTTCATCACATTTGAGCAAGTCAGTGTTTAATAACAGGAGGAGCAGTCAGAAGGAAAAAAGTGAATAAAACATACCAGATCAGGGTTTGAATAACATCTTTTGTGATAGAAATCAGTTCCATAGGGTTTCAAACAACTTCAAAGCCAGTGGGTTTGCGTAGAGAATGTGCAGCGTTCCCAGAGCAAACCTAGTCACCTAGAAGCGTTCTCGGTAAGTCCCGAGCCACAGTCCTTCACTCTCACAGCTGGTACCCAACACCCTCTCTCTGACTGCTTACTAACTGCAAAGGACTCAGGGGCTGGCTACAGAGGGCTAAATTAACTTCCCCACTAGCTCTTCTATAAGAATCAGCACAGAATGTATTAATGCACACTTGCCTATAACAAGAGATAAAAATAAAACTTTAAATTTTGCTTAATTTTATTTTTAAAATAACACTTACTAGATTTTTTTATACTACAGAGAAGACTACAAAGATAAAAATTTGAAAAATCCAGAATTCCATCACCCAGATAACCTGCTTGTTCTTTTTGTCTTAAAAAAGAAATGCCTGCCCTAGCTGGTTTGGCTCAGTGGATAGAGTGTTGGCCTGCGGACTGAAAGGTCCCAGGTTCGATTCCGGTCAAGGGCACATGCCTGGGTTGCAGGCTGGATCCCCAGTGGGGGGAGTGCAGGAGGCAGCCAATCAATGATTCTCTTTCATCATTGATGTTTCTATCTCTCTCTTGCCCTCTCCTTTCCTCTCTGAAATCAATAAAAATATTTAAAAAAAAAAATAAATGCCTTTCATAAGGTTAGGAAATTCAAATAGTACATAAAGTTGTGAAATAAAAAGTCTTTTCCCTCCTTTCTTTCTGGAAAAAAACAACACAGTCTCGATGTACATATACATTTGCTTTCCGTTTATTCACAACATCATGCTCCTTACTCTTCTGTCCCTTTCTTTTCTCACTCGGTAATCCTACTTGACCTACTTTTCAAGTTCCTTCTTTAATTACACAGCATTTCATCATTTCCAATACGTGTCCGCAGTAACCAGATATCCCCTATCCCGCCTTCTCTGCAACTTCAAGTCCTTTGAGTCTTCCTCTTTGTGTGCGAGGGGACCCCGGCCCGGATTGAGTGTGATTCACCTCCCTGTCTCCACGCCAGCACCTCACCCCCGGGCCCCAGTCGGTGTATTAATCAAATCAATCTCTTGCAGTTGGGGCCTCTCTGCTTCTGCCAGTCTGGACCCCCCTGAGAAGGCAACCTCTTCTAAAGGAAAGGACTACAAAGAAAGAAACTCCAAGAGGTTTTCCCTACCTGGGAGATAGGGTAAGGTGAACCAAGACAGGACTGGGACCCGCAAGGAGCCGCAGTGTTACAACTGGATCAGAAGCAAAAAACTAGGTTTGTTCCACCTGGATACATTTGCCACTTCTCCCTCTCTCCCTTTTGCAAGCCAAACCTGTATGGGTCCAAGCTGTGGCTTCTGCCAACCGACGGGAGACACTGTGGGCTGGGCTGAGGGTGAATTGCTTCTCTGGCATCTTCCCGGCTTAGGAAATGGAGCAGCACGGCACTGGGGCGGGACACTTCCCGGCCACCTCTGTGACCCTTCAGAGCCAGAGTCACAGGCTGCTGAGCCTGCGGGTGAGGAGAGGAGCGGAACGCTGGCCACCGGGGGGAGGAGGCTGTGACACCCACAGGGACGGACAGTGCTGCCGCCCACAGAGCAGCTGTATGCGGAGGCGTGTTGGGACTCACACTGCTAGCGAATTTCAGGGGTGTGCAGTCTGTGGCCCGAGAATACTGTTGGATCTATTAAATAATTAAGACTATTCATCCTGGAATGCCAAGAAATGTGACTAAGCCCGGACTTAGCTATGCTCAGAGTGGCAACCAGAGATTCAGTATCGGGCCAGGAAAAGGGATTTCAGTCACAAAGCATTCCTCCAGTCTCCTACAGGAAAAGTCAAAGCTCAATTTAAAACTTGTTCTGGCCGAAACCGGTTTGGCTCAGTGGTAGAGCGTCTGTCTGCGGACTGAAGGGTCCCGAGTTCGATTCCGGTCAAGGGCGTGTACATTGGTTGTGGGCACATCCCCGGTGGGGGGTGTGCAGGAGGCAGCTGGTCGGTGTTTCTCTCTCATCGAGGTTTCTAGCTCTGTATCTCTTTCCCTTCCTCTCTGTAAAATATCAATAAAATATATATTAAAAAAATAAAACTTGTTCTGATCTTTTTTTAAATTTATTATTTCCTTTCTATTAGACATGGCATTTTGTTGATTCAATTTCTTCCATTTGCCACACTCCAAATGTCCCCAAATAGAGGATCTCAAATTTTGGAGCCTGTCAAATACCTAAATGTAGTAACCAGTGAAAACAAAACAAACAAAAGGAAAGGATCCCAGTGTGAAAACAAGAGCGCAGTCTTACAGAGCTCTGCCAGCTCTCAAAAGCACAAAGACGACAGTGTGGCAGGCGTCACACCCTGGCACACAGTATCGGCCAGACGGAAAGGCTCTCTGCGAAAGGACAGAGCACTGATGGCGTTTCGGTTGGTAGACTGCAATCTAGACGCTCATTTTCCAGTGCGTACATTTACTTGGAGTAGGCTACATCCATTTCAAACAGGAGACTACTACTACAAAGTCCCAATCTGCCCAAACTCTGGCTCCTCCAGGGTCACGTAGAGCTAAGCCACAACTAAGCTGATAATCTGACTCCTGTGCTTCTGGAATGCGTTTAATACGACCATTTCTCACTTGACAACCTCCACTTGAGAGGTGGTAGCTATTGCAGTTAGTGTAGCCAGAAAAGAGGTGAGGGAGATTGAGAAGGCAAATTTGTATAGACGGCTCCTCCTAGAAGAAGGGGGGAAAGTCAACAAATACCAAGAGGAGGTGGGAGGAACACAGATGTCAGTCGGAGGGCTGCCCTTCCGTCCCAGGGAGCACTGGGCTGATCACTGTCTCCCCACCCTGTTCTTTACCCAAGAACCTGCTCCTAGACAACCAGCTCTAGTTTCAAAACCCCCATGAAGTCATTGTCAGACAGAACAATATTTAAAGAACTGTCTGGCTTTTCTAATGAAATGTAAATGGATCTCACTGTAATCGTGGAGGGTCCCCTCAAGCCTGCCACCTTTCCTGGATACACCAGAGAAGTCTATGAATGACATAGTAGTTTGGTTTCTTTATTTTTTTCTTCTTTTTGATTATTATTGCAATGTGGTTTCTTTTAGCTGACAAATAAAACTCAAGCCCACGACTTCTCCAAACTTTTTTTGTTATTCTATTTCCTTTGACTGGAAATCAAACCCGAAACCTTGATGTATTGGGATGATGCTCTAACCCAGTGGTCTGCAAACTCATTAATCAACAGAGCCAAATATCAACAGTACAGCAATTGAAATTTCTTTTGAGAGCCAAATTTTTAAAACTTAATCTTCTTCTAACGCCACTTCTTCAAAATAGACTCACCCAGGCCGTGGTATTTTGTGGAAGAGCCCCACAGTTTGCCGACCACTGGGATCGGGGCTCAATCATAAGGAACAACAACAGCCTGCAATTATTGGAATCGAGAGTCTAGGTCAGTGGCTGGCAAACTCATTAGTCAGCAGAGCGGCAAACTGTGGCTTCTGAGCCGCATGTGGCTCTCGAGCCGCAATTTGCCGACCACTGCTCTAACCAATTGAGCTACCTGGCCAGGGCTTCTACTGCCTTTGTTTTACAGCAGTGAAAAAACCTAAGAAAATTTTCACAAGAGTGTGTACTCTCTGTAAATAATGAGGCAAGGAGAGGCTGTGATACTGAGCTTGATCTCCATGTAGACGGAGGAAGAAGAAAAATTATAGTTTGGTGAGGATGAGGTAGGAAGAAGGAATTAGAAGAGAATCAGCTTTCAAAATGGAATATGATCAGTTTGAGGGTACAGAACAGTATTATTAGGATAGATGTGTAAAAACTGTTGTATGAATAATTCTGAACATTTTCTTTGAGATTCCATAACATCCTATCTAATAAAAGTGTGATACGCAAATTGACTGTCATTCCAACACAAAATATGGCCACCCCCATGTAGTCAAAGATGGCCGCCCCCATGTGGACACAAGATGGCCACCACAAGATGGCCAGCAGGGGAGGGCAGTTAGGGGAGACCAGGCCAGCAGAGGAGAGCTGTTGGGGGGGACCAAGTGGCAGAGGAGGGCAATTGGAGGGAACCAGGACTGCAGGGGAGGGCAGTTGGAAGGGACCAGGCCTGGAGGGGAGGGCAGTTGGGGGAGATCAAGTCAGCAGAGGAGGGCAGTTAGGGGGAACCCAGGCCTGCAGGGGAGGGCAGTTGGGGGCAATCAGGCTGGCAGTGGGAGTAGTTAGGTGTTGATTAGGCTGGCAGATAGAAGTGGTTGGGGCAATCAGGAAGGCAGGCAGGTGAGTGGTTGGGAGCCAGCAGTCCTGGATTGTGAGAGGGATGTCTGCCTGCCCGTTTAGGCCTGATCCTGGTGGAATTGGGCCTAAATAGGCTGTTGGACATCCCTCAAAGAGTCCCAGTTTGGAAAGGGTGCAGGCTGGGCTAAGGGACACCCCCCCCCCCCACCGTGCACAAATTTCGTGCACTGGGCCTCTAGCTACTACATAACAGGTTAAATGGGCTTTTGTGGTTTATCAGTTGCACACGTAATATTCTTATGATGTGAATTTGTGTTTCATCTTTCAAACATCCAATTTGTAAATGATCTCCTGGAACACAACCCATATATCATTGAAAATTTCCATTTCTTTAAAACATTCCAATAGTCTGGTAAATATGTATAAGATGAGGGTCACATGTGGACATTAGAGATAGTTGAGAATGGAAGTTCATTTAATAAATAAGTACAATTTGACATTCAGACTTAAAAATATCTTATCTTAGAAATAGTATCAGTACCTCTGGATATGCGATTTAATTTTATTTAGGGAAAATTTTCTGGCAGGCAAACTGAACTTAACTTTGCAAACAAATATTCAGGAATGAATGATGGTAACCACTGATGCATGACAAAACTTGATTTTTCATTTGTCTAAAAGACAACCTTTTTCATATCTAAAACACTGCGCAAGTGTTTACTCCACCTCAAAGCAGAAATGGGAAAGATGAAAGGGATGGCTGATGCTCATCTCATTAGTGAGAGTTGTATTTCACAAGGAAACATTGGCCTTCTCTTTCTACAACTCATACCAAATTGATTTTAGAACATCTTAAGTCATAAAAAAATCCCATTAAAGTAGTACATGGACACTGCTCTTCAGAATGATAAAATTAATGTGTGATCACATAAAAATGTGGTCCTTGCACTGAATAACCAGTTATATATAACTTTTGTTATATTAACATCTATGCCCTGTAATACATGAGCCTCAATTACACGAGCATCAGTGGCATGAAGGTATAACTCCATCCACTATATAGAGAGATAGAAATAAATGCAAATGACATCATTGTATTTCATCTTCATCATCAAGGTTGCTTTTCTTTTGTTGTTGTTGTTGTTAATCCTCACCTGAGGATATTTTCCTACTGATTTTAGGAGAGAGGGGGGAACATGGAGAGAGAAAGAAACATGGATGTGAGAGACTCACACAGATTGGTTGCTTCCCACCAATTGGGGCTGGGGATCAAATCTGCAATCCAGGTATGTGCCCTTGACTGGGAATCAAACCCAATGACCCCTGGATGTATAAGCCAACACTCTAATCACTGAGCTACACTGGTCAGGGCAAGGCCGATTTTTAAATCCTCCACCTGCACTTGTACTATGCTGAGCTATGGTACCAGGTGGGTTAAGCGAATTAGACAGGTGAACATCTGAGACCTTCTGGATACCTGAAATTTTACTTGCTATCGGGCAGAGTAATAGCTCTATAAAAAACAAAAATATTTTGCAACGACACAGATTGTTGTCAGAAACACTTGCTTCTGGTAAAAATAATAAAGGAAGTACATTCTATTTTCTTCAGCTTCAGCAAAGAACTGCCTCATGGCCCTCTCCTCCCTCCCTCCACTGACTGACTGGAAAGCTGGCTGGTCCGTGTTGGAGGTGCCGCTGCTTCCGATCAGAGGGAGGCGTGCATGATGAGAACGTAATTAGCCCCCTTGGACTCTCTGGTGATTGAACTGGATAATGTCTGGAGTCACTCTCAAGGGGCCTGCACATATGTATGTGTTTCAGCCCTCAAACAGCCCCTTTGTAAATGGCTGAGCATCTCAGCACTCACCCAGTGCAGACAGAGGGGGAAGATCCTTCCGCCTTCCATGCCAGAGCCCCTGGTCCACTTCATAGAGGTGCCCAGAGGCCAGCAGCTGTGTTCCTAAGAATTTAGTCATCACCATGTGGCGCAATTCTCCCCTGGAGTCCTGCGAGCACCATCTCTGTGAGCATGTCCCTAAACCCACTGCTACTCACAGCAATCTAACAGGCTGGGCTATAAAAATACAAAAATACCAACATTGATCTGACTTACAGAAGTTTGAGGTAATTTAGCTAAAACTGCATATAAGATTGACAGTTTCATCTAAATTTTTATAGATACAGACAGAATTCATAGTGACTTCAGAGAGGTCTACAAAACATCCGCTGACAATACATGTTAGCTTCCATTGATCTGGTAATTATTCTAAACCAGCTTTAAAAGCTTGTTCATTCTCATTTCACAGTGGGGGGAAAAAAGCCCTTTTATAAAACCCAACTTTAACAAACGTTCAGGCTGAATGATAAAAGCTAGGAAAGCAATCCTCATGCTATAAAATGTTCAAAATGTTCATTATAAATCTTTATATTTTGGTTTTAGATTATTATAATCCTTCTTGGATTACTTAGAACCATGCTTCAAATTCTAATTAGGTAAATCCAATTCAGTATATACTACTCCTCCTCATTCAACTGCGGCTCAGCAGGCTTTGAGTCTCCTCTCTCTACTATCAGATTCACTCAGTAACGAAGGAAAAGACCTAACTCTACAACTCTGCACAAAACACTCAGCACCAACACTGTAAAATGGGAGGAACACAGACTGCTCATTATAAAATCCAAGCTTTAAAAAGGAAGACAGCAGAGCCACTGCATAGGAAAACATATAATATTAGTAACAAAGGCATTTAAATTGTGAGAACCGTTTACCAAGCTCCGTCTAATATATATGTAACAAGCACTAGGCTGGAGACTTTATATACATCCCATCTAATTCCCATGGTCACCTTGCAAAATAGGCAATTAGCATCCCCATGTTCACGGGAAACATCGAGACAGAGAATAAGAAGTGATCAGAACAGGGTATCTGGTTTGATTCCAGAATGTGAGGTTTCCATTCACCGTGCTGATCTTGGAAAAAACGGCTGGCCTACCTGGAGAATCACTGAGACCTGGTCTAGGGGCACAAGGGCAGACTAGTGGCTTTTTACTTTTGTTTAATTTTTTTTTATCTGATGAAAGAAACCCACTATAGGTCTTGGGCTTCTGATGACCTCTCTTGACCCTTAAGAACTTCTGTGTCTGCCCCGTGAAAGGTCAACCACGCAAGTCTAAACACACCTAAAGTAACAGTAGTTGTACTGTTTCACAATATTTCATAGTCCTAGTAAATACCTAATAGAGTCACTGGTGGCTCTAAAGAGAAATTGAGAGGTCTCCAAGAAACAGAAGACCTTCCGTGAAATTAGAGAAAATCCACTTGGGATGGAAACTGTGTCTTTCTCTTTTTCTTACATCTCCCCCTCCCAGCTTAATCAAAAGGTATGAAATGGAGAGAACAATAAGCAATTCTCATAGTAATCTGATAGTAAATACAAGATGAATGTTTCAAGCACTTTCTCTGCCAACATTCAGGCAATAGAGCACAGCTGATGAATGCAGCTTGGTCTTAAACTGTGCTAAACTGAATTTCACCAAAGCCAGGCATTAATTTTATGTTCAACGGCACTGTTGATACGTTAATACCTAACACTGTACAGCAGGATCTCAAATAACGTCCCTTTGTTATAAAGCTGGTAACATGTCCTAGGAACTTCAGTCTCATTTTCATCAATTAACCCATGGTAAAATTTGTTTCCTTATATGTCATTTGGCTTAAAGTTGCAGAAGCTATGGATGATGAAACTGAGGACTTAATGTACAGGATGCATAAACTCTTCACCGTGTACCCGGAAGCCTCAGGCCTGTGCTCTTATTTTCTGGAAATAAAAGTAATGTGAGTCCATGACCACGCCTCCTTTTAATCTCTTTTCAAAATAAGGCACCACACTTCCACGCTCCATATTTCACTCCCCTCCAAGTTTCCTGCCCTGTTATAAGAAGTTTGTTTGTTTGTTTGTTTGTTTGTTTGTTTGTTTTCCCTAGCACAGAATTAAGCTCGGGTTATAATAATAGCTGAATAGACATAAGTGACTTTATTATTTTTTTTTTAATAGCGTTGGCCTGGAAAAATGGAAATCTTGGTCAGGGGCCAATGTAGAGACATAAATAGGGACAAGCTGGCTTAGCAGTCAGCCTCACACCTGGCCTCGCTCTGGTTAGGAAGGGTAATCTTGGACCGATGGCCAGTCTAACGCTGTCCGATTCAGTTTGGACTCAGTTTGTTACAATGAGCTGTTGGTCTGGCTGGGCAGGTCAGCCTGGCTAGGGCAGGAGCCCGAAGGCCAAAGCACGCTCCCTTTGCTGCCTCGGCCGTGCGTGGTCACGGCACGTTCAATGAATGATGGGTGAGAGGTGTGAGCTGGGTGGTTATACATATAATGACTCAGCAAAGTGTTTAATGAGCGGGAACCATTCTTGGCATGGCACCACGAAGATACTGTGCTGAGAGGTTCACGTCACCCAAGGGAGGCAGACACAGAAATAAGTAAAGGATAATGTGGTAGCTGACACTGGTTTGGCTCAGTGGATAGAGCATTGGCGGGCAGACTGGTGGGTCCTAGGTTCGATTCCCGTCAAGGGCATATCCCCAGTAGGGGGTGTGCAGGAGGCAGGTGATTGATGTTTCTCTCTCATCCATGTTTCTAACTCTCTATCCCTCTCCCTTCCTTTCTGTAGAAAATCAATAAAATGTATTAAAAAAGAAAAGATAATGTGGTAAGTACTGTGATGGAGGTATGCACAAGAGAAAGGTAAGGGAGACTTCCTGGAGCAGGACACACCTGAGCTGACCTTAAAGGGAGAGGGCTGCCTGAGGCACTCTGGCCACAGAGAAGGCATGATAACCAAAAACAGAAAGGAATTTATCATCCTTGGAAAAAGGGCAGAGATATGCATCAGCCTTCCATCATTATGCCAACTAGAAAACCTCTCAACTACTTTTTATAAATGAAAGATTGCACATTTTCCTTGTATCCTTCAAAATACTTTGCTAAGAGATAAAATGTTTCTCTCACTTGTTGCAAGTCACAACACATTTCGTATGTTACTGCTGTTTTAAGTAGTTACAAGCTCCAAACTATGGAATCTTCCTCATTTTTTTTTTTTGCAATGGAATTTTTCAATCAAAATAAATCTTTTAAAATGTGACATTGAAAACAGTTCTTGTAGAACAAGCTTTCAAAGCACTTCTGTTTGAAGCGGTAAGTAGTTCTCCTAGGAGGATTTGTATGGAAAGTACCTATGGGCCTTTAAAACAGGTGGCCGGGTGCCACCCCCACCTGCTCAACTGCAGTCCCGAGGCATAAAGCTTTGCCTGTGTATTTTCTTTCTTTCTTTAAAAAAAAATATATTTTATTGATTTACAGGAAGGAAGAGAGAGGGATAGAGAGTTAGAAACATTGATGAGAGAGAATCATCCATCAGCTGCCTCTTGCACACACCCTACTGGGGATGTGCCCGCAACCAAGGTACATGCCCTTGACCAGAATAGAACCCGGGACCTTTCAGTCCGCAGGCCGACGCTCTATCCACTGAGCCAAACCAGTCTCGGCAAAACTCTAACTTTTTTAAAATCATGGTCTCAATTATCATCATTGCTCTTTATTTTCAGTAAACATGTTTTATAAAATAATTATCTGCTTGTGGAATTCTTTTTTATTTTTTAAAATTTATTTAAAAAATATATTTTATTGATATTTTACAGAGAGGAAGGGTGAGAGATAGAGAGCTAGAAACATCGATGAGAGAGAAACATCAACCAGCTGCCTCCTGCACACCCCCTACTGGGGATGTGCCTGCAACCAAGGTACATGCCCTTGACCGCAGGCCAACGCTCTATTCACTGAGCCAAATCCGTTTCAGCTACCTATGTATTTTCAAATAGCTCCCTAGAGATGTATGAGGTACGTTCCTGGTTTAGAACCAATGGGTGACAGCATATAAAACAGGATTTGTCTACCAGGGGCTTAAGTGATTTTTCATTCCCTGGCAAAAAAGGCAAGTCTGGATTTCTTGGGGGAACAGTTTCAGAGTTGATGGGCTTCAGACTTCCCCTAGCCCAGCAGCCTTCAAACGGGGGTAAGCATGTGACCAAGGGTACCTAGTACTCTTCCCATAAAAGATTTTAACTTTGTTTCTGCTTTGGACTCCCTTGACAAAGGTCAGGCTGGATCCCCTGTCATGACAGTATTTTTAAACAGTGAAGGCCTGGGAAAAAATAGAAATCTTGATAAGACAGTGGCAAGTTTGAGAGTCAGGGGCTAAATGTATTAAAATTATATAATGAATTAAATTACCTAAAAAGCATAAATTAAAATACACAGCATTTAAAAAAAAATACAACCGTATTTAAAGTATATTTGTTCAAAACAACAATGTGATACCATCTCACACCTGTCAGAATGGCCAACATCAACAAAACAACAAACGACAAATGTTGGCGAGGTTGTGGAGAAAAAGGAACCCTCGTGCACTGCTGGTGGGATTGCAGGTTGGTGCAACCACTGTGGAGATCGGTATGGAGCTTCCTCAAAAAACTGAAAATGGAACTCCCATTTGACCCAGTAATCCCACTACTAGGAATATACCCTAAGATACCAGAAACACCAATCAGAAAGGATATATGCACCCCTATGTTCATAGCAGCACAATTTACAATAGCTAGGATTTGGAAACAGCCTAGGTGCCCATCAGCAGATGAATGGATCAGAAAACTATGGTACATCTACACCATGGAATACTATGTGGCCATAAAAAGGAAGGAATTTTCATCATTTGCAGTAACCTGGATGGAATTGGAGAGCATCATGCTGAGTGAAATAAGCCAGTCAATGAAAGAGAAACACCACATGACTTCACTCATTTATGGGTATTAAAGATCATTATAAACTAATGAATAGAAAGATAGATATAGAGACAGTAAAACAACAAGCAGACTGTCAAATGACGGGGGGGCGGTGGTAATGGAGATCTGGGGAGATAGGGGATCAACCGAAGGACTGGTATGCATACATAAAAGTACAACCAATGGACATAGAACTCTGGGGAGGGAGGGCATATATGGGGGGGGGGGCAATGGTAAGCTATGTACACATAATACCTTAATAAATTTTAAAAAAATAAAAAAAGTATATTTGCAAGTTTATCAGGATGTTAAGATGTGTATACTATGAAAACAGATGTGCATATTTATTAACCCATTAATTAACAAAATCTAGGGACATGCCCACTAACTGCCATGGTTTCGAAGCCGGGATCAGTTTAAACTGCCTTCTGGGAGATCTGAAACAAGGGCAATGTGACATGAAATATCTGACTGCTGCTGAGGCAAATGCTGCTCTGGATGTGTGGTTCACATTCATAATGAAAGGAAACGTTCGATTTCCAGGAGAGGTTACTGGGAATAGAGATGCAATTGTTTTCCACATTCTCACACTCTGAGTTAAGAACCCTTGTGAAAGGAATACGTGTACATGGAGGGGTTTCAGGGAATCAATTTCCAGATTCTTTCCCTAAAACCCCTCTACCTCCCTTTTCACATTCCGCTTCTCCTACTGTCACAAGAACAGCACACCACTTACGCATCCTGAGTGCGATGAGAGGTTCGTGGTTCAGGGTGTAAACCCTCTCGAGTGCCATGAGAGTGGTGAGGAAGTGCTCTGCTCCAGAGGAGGATTCTCTTGAGAGCAGACGAGAAACACTAGGGGAGCAGAGCCTTGCTTGACGCAAGTAAAGGGGATCAGGCTCTGCCACCCCAAAACGCGACACCGGCACAGTGCTTATTTTGAACTGAAGGCAAATGAGCAGGGCATACATTTCCCTTTGTGAAAGTGACACATTTCCATTTGTAAAGGTGTTCTTTCCCATAGCAGGAAGCGGAGGATGACTCATCACCAGAGACAACCTGAGTCTGCATTGCAAACCTTATTAAATAACACTTAGCCACCATTAGTTTCTCTCATATATTTGCCTTCCCACCATTGACCTACTTCCTTAGGTACCCAAACATCTTTTCTTTTGTCCAGTCACTTCTCCATGATTTATCACCCTTTGTTAAAATGGCATGCAAGATCCTGGGTGTAACAGCCTCTTCGTGTTTTCACTTCTTTGCACGGAGGCACCCATGCATGCAAAAATATTCATATCAATAAAGAAACATATGCCTTTTCTCCTGAGACTCTGTCTTTTTGAAAGGTTAACTTGCAAGACCCAGTTAATATATCTAAGAGAGTACAGGAAAAGGTTTTCTACCCCGACACAAATAAAAAGGTTTGCTTTGCCTGTCTGTCTATATTAATGCATCATTGCCATAGGACACAGATTAATATACTTGTTTTCATTAAAAATAAAATCAGTCTTTTTCTGTTCACAAAGTCACAAGTATGATATGGCTGACTGTTAAGTCAATCAGCTTCGGGGGGTTTAAATGAAAGAAATGAGTTAAATCTGTAGCTTCAAGGTTTTGATTAAAAAAAAAACGTATTAAAAGCATGCATATACTATACAATTTTCTTCTAAAATTATACCCTTCAAAATGACAAACTATTTTAAACTAAAAAATTTGTATTTCAATTTCTAAGTGTATAACTTAGTTTTAAAATTTCTTCTAGTACTCATGCAATTAAAAACATTTGAAGGACCGAAACTGGTTTGGCTCAGTGGATAGAGCGTTGGCCTGCGGACTGAAAGGTCCCGGGTTTGATTCCGGTCAAGGGCATGTACCTTGATTGCGGGCACATCCCCAGTGGGGGGAGTGCAGGAGGCAGCTGATTGATGTTTCTCTCTCATCGATGTTTCTCTCTATCCCTTTCTCTTCCTCTCTGTAAAAAATCAACAAATATATTTTAAAAAATAGCATTCACAGTGTAACATTGTAAAGAGCTTATAACAACTCATTAAAAAAATATATGTGAAGGCTGACCAATGTTCCTTAGAGTATGGCCCACAGCCTCCTTCATCAGAAACACCTGTGTATTTGTTAAACATGCAGACGTGTATGCCCCACCTCAGACCCATAGTATTTGAATCTGTAGGGTGGGGCCTGGGAATCTTCACCGTTAGCAAGCTTCATGGTTGATCAGATGTACACCGAAGTTGAGAACCACTGTACTTAATGTTACTTTATACTCTTTATTGCCTTGTGGTGAAATCTTCCAGAAACAACATAATAAAGTTTTAAAAAATATATATTTTATTGATTTTTTTTTTTACAGAGAGGAAGGGAGAGTGATAGAGAGCTAGAAACATGGATGAGAGAGAAGCATCGACCAGCTGCCTCCTGCACACCCCCTACTGGGGATGTGCCTGCAACCTAGGTACATGCCTTTGGCCGGAATCAAACCTGGGACCCTTCAGACTGCAGGCTGGCGCTCTATCCACTGAGCCAAACTGGTTTCGGCCATAATAAAGTTTGAATCATTTTTTGGACTCATTTATTCTTTTGACTTTCTGGAAAGGTATTTGTTATAAGCTAAATTTTACAAACTCAACCCAGGCCACTGGTATCTATTCAAAATTTATATTGCAGGATCATGTCAGCAGGAACCATCTCTTTATGTATCACTTAATAATTTTCAGCAACATAGAATAGTGGTATTTTCTTTAATATGTTCTTCATTTTACTTTATTTTTAAAAAAATATATATGTATTGACTTCAGAGAGGAAGAGAGAAGGAGAGAGAGGTGGAAACATCAATGTTGAGAGAGAATCATTGATCAGCTGCCTCCTGCACGTCTTACACTGGGGATCAAGTCCACAACCCCGGCATGTGCCCTGACCAGGAATCAAACTGTGACCTCCTGGTTCGTAGGCCGATGCTCAACCACTGAGCCACACCGGCTGGGCTTTAATATGTCCTTTAAAAATGTGATGCCATTTTTGTAAATAGGTCCAACATAGAACAGGAAAGTAGGTATTCCCTTTTCTATAGGCGTGACCCTACCATATGTCTTAAAAATAGACTTAATAATGAACCTGCTGCTATTTATTATTGTCAGAAGAGTGGGTCAAAGCTCAAGGTGTCTGGCATTCCACGGGTGATTTTTTAAGATTTCTAAAAAAAATTTCCTAGACCAAAATAGTATTAATCATGCTATTCGGAGCTTCAGATTTTTAGACTTCAATGAATAAACATTCAGCAAGTGTCCCATTTTAAAGTTATTCCTGAAGAAGTTTGGCCCTACCCTCTGTTACTCTCTTTCCAGCCGAGGGAAAACTATGGCCCTCGGGCCGGATCCGGCCCGTTCGGCTGCTCTATCCGGCCCGCGGAGCCGAAAGAGCGGAGGGTTCTCTTGCTCTCCCCTCCGCTCCTTCACCAGCAGCCCAAGATGAGAGTGCCAGCATGGTCAGGTTGCTTTTGTTCCGGCCCTCCGGTCCAGTTTAAGAACCCATTGTGGCCCTCGAGTCAAAAAGTTTGCCCACCCCTGCTCTAGAGGCAAGATGTGCTGATGACTAAGCATACATCTTCGTTAGTTTCTTCATTGTCAACATAGAGCGTAGGCCAGAAATGAACCACAGAGTACAGGATCTTGTACTCACTGTTACTCAATAGCCAGCGCATGCTCAGTTTCAAGAAACTATATTTATGGAGAAAATTCAGTTGACTAATGCTTGTGGGTGTGTATTCTAAAACCTAATGCTGCGTTAAGTCAAACAGCTATGTAAGGAGCCATGTTGTCTTCTTAAATAGGTCAGTCCCTACTTTAGCATATTAGACACAAACACTGGATACTCAGCCTGTTTTTAATATTTTAATACTTATTTCTACACGAAATAACAGCCACGGCTAAAAAAGAACACACAGGACCTTAAGTACTTACACCCAAATTAGCATATTTTAAACTAAAATGCATACTCTCACTTGTATATACCCCACAAACAAGTTAAAAAAAATTTTTTAACTAAATATTTCTGTTTCTTTTCTTAGAACGTGTCTCTCCTTTTTCCCAATGCAGCAGAAATAGGATATAAAGAGATTTGTTTTAATATTATTTCAACTAATGCTTATACTTTATGTTTTTAAACTGTAATACTTGAAGACAAAATAAAGTCTCCAAGACTGGCTGAATAAGCATTCTTGTTTTCTAAAAACAAACAAACAAACAAACAAACAAACAAACAAAAAACAAACTTATATACTTGGTGCTTTAAGAAAACTGAGAAGAATACTGCTCCTTTCATTCAATTTATCCTGGAAGTTATCACTCAAAACTTTTTAAAGTAATAACCTGCATATGCTGCTGTGCTAAAATACAATATAAAAGGGGGGAAAAAAGCAAGAAAGTCCGAGCAATTAGAAATAAGCTATTTCAAGACTTCTGAAAGAATATGCAGATCCTGGGACTTATATAACCATGCTCTGGGATCTATGCTGGTGATGGGGTTCAAGGCAGGCCACCCCAAAATGTTTCACTTTGGTGTGTTGATTATTTTGAAGTAAAGTAACTCAGGAAAGAGCGGGTGCAAGGACACTCGGACCCTCTTTCATCTGCCGGAAAGCAGGAAATAAATCTTGTGTGAGAGGTACCCTCCCTGCTCCAGGAAGTAGAGAGGCATCCTCATCACCGGAGAGAAAATTCAAGGCTGAGAAGGCTGTGTAAACAAACCCTGTTTAGTTTCTTCACAATTAGTACCCAAGCCTAAGTTTCTTTGTCTTGTCAGTTCTTTAAATAAATTTGTCTCTTTGTCTAGATGGCATACAAACAGCCTGCCCCAGCAGTTCCTTAGATCCCAGATCTCTGTGTGCACAAAATTAAATTTGTCCTCGTTTCTCCTGTTGATCTGTCTTGTGTCAATTCAATTATTAGGCCAGCTACAGAAGAAACCTAGGAGGGAAGAAAGGAACAGTTTTCCTCCCCTACACTGAGAAACATGCATGAGCTTTGCTGCAATAAGTCCACTTGACAACACTGCTATTTAAACCTTGGTACGTACGATGAAAGTCAATCCTTTCACAAGGCTGTGATGGTTCAAGAACAATGAATTCTCATCAAGCATTCCCATTCTACAAGACGGAGTTACAGAGAAGTCTGACACATCCAAGATACAGAAGGAAAAGTAATAAAACGATCCTTTCAATCAGTTGTTGAGAAGGAAAAACACAACTATTAATATTTCATTACCTTTAAAGAGGCTTCATGACTAAAAGGATCCTCGTGTTGGCCGGGAGGCTCAGGTGAAGCATCCTCTCATTAATCAAAAGGTTGTGAGTTCGATTCCAGGTCAGAGCACCGACCTAGGTAGTGGGTCTGATACCCAGATGGGAGTTAACCGATAGATGTTTCTCTCTCACATTATGCTTCTCTCCCATCGCCCCCACTCCCTGTCTCTCTCTAAAAATCAATAAAAAACATATTCTTGGGCAAGGATTAAAAAAATGAATGAACCAATCCTTCTCCATCCATCTTTTCCAACTGCCCACTGTACTGAGTGCTTATGCCCTGGGGGTACAATGGAACTTAAGGCTACACGTCCTAGGCACCCACCAGAGGACCTCACTGATGAAGGTTACATCACAAACTGGAATAAGAACTCTGAAAGGAAAGAAGTTTCTACGGTGACTATGGAACAAAGGAGCCTGGGTAAATGCTACTTAAAACCAGTGGGGCTTCCGTTAAGCCTTTGGTTCTCACCAACACAATTCAGGACACAACTCCAGGAAGAAAAACAGGACAACGAAAACAACTTAGAACCCAATACTTATTTCCAAGGAGATTTGTTCATTTAATTTGTTTTTAAATAACAATTTCACCCCTACCACATCGTAAATGCAGATTTTTTTTTTTAATGGAATGTAATTCCCACCATGGAATATTGTACTAACATCCTACTAACATATTAAGATTTTAATACTTCAGTGTAAAATCAGTATCTTAATTAAATTCTTATTTTTAAGAGAGGCTTTTTTTGGGACATACGCCATTTCCCCCCGCAAAGTGGCTAAATTTTCTCGGAAGAGGAGAACTAAGTAGCATCAATCAATATCCCATTTTTTTTTTTGACGGTTACTACAAAACCAGCAAGCAACTGCAAATGCATGGAGGCAAAAACCTTTCTATTTTTCTCATGGGTATAATTTCAAACCATTCTGTTGACAGCTATTGGCTGCAAGACCTGTGCACAACATTCAGCAAATTTCAGCGAAGCTTAATAATTAATGAACATCCTATGTCATTAATTTATAATAAATCAAAGCTACTTTAGAGTTTTCAAATGCGCTGCTTAAGATTCTTCCCAAATGTAAACTAGCTGACGGTGACAGCCCTAAAATTCCTTGATTTGAATGTGTCATAATATAGCTTCTGAAATATCCAGTCAGTGTCCAAGGAGTGAGGTAAGCGTCTGGAAGTGGGCAGGCTACCTAATTACTTTCCGGAATTAGAGAGAGGCTCTTCCTGCAACTAAATGGATGTGGAAATAAAGAGACTTCCTTCCCCAAACAGGAGAAAAATTATTTTATTATTATGATTATTTTAGCCATCAGGATTCTCACCTCTTTCCTATGAGACAAATTTGGTGAATTATATTTTTTTATTATGTCCATATGGAGCATTTGATTAAAAAAATTTTAAATCCTCACCCAAGGATATTTTTTGCATTTATTTTTTTTTTTTAAAGAGAGAGTTGAGGGAAGGGAAGAGGAGGAAGGGAGAGAGAGAGAGAGAGAGAGAGAGAGAGAGAGAGAGAGAGAGAGAGATGGATGTGAGACAGACACATTAATTGGTTGCCTCCTGCACACGCCCTGACCAGGGCCAAGGATGGAGCCTGCAACCAAGGTTCATGACCTTAACAGGGAATCAAATCCGAGACTTCAGTCTCTGGGCCAATGCTCTAACCACTGAGCAACTGGCCAGGACTGGTCCAAAATTTTGACCGCATTTGGTAAAATAATGAACTTTAAAATAAAATAAGGCAACTGAGTGAAAAAAAAACAGCTTCAGAACATTCAGCTTAAATAATTTATTATTGCTACTTATATCAACAAAGACAGACCACTTCATTTTAACTGTCAGTATTGACAGAGAGAAACCTCATTACACTAACCCTTAGCTTCCGTTAGTTGTCTCTCTGTAGTTTCAAGTTCTTCCCCACAATTTGTTGTTCCCCGAAGCCCCCAATTGACTTATTTTCTGTGAACTCCTGAGTACACAGAAATGAGTAAAAATGTGTGCCTTTTCTCTTCTTCCTCTGTCCTTTGTTAATTTAATTCACAGGCTGCCAGGGACTTAACCACAGAGAGTAAAGGAAAAAGTTTTTTTCTTTCCAACAACTACTTATAACTGTAAAAAATCAAAAGCAACAACAGTCAATGAGGGGAAATTCTCCCATAGATTATTACCTAACCAGTAAAAATAAAAGTACTAAAATAGAAGTAGGCTGTACCATGAATAACTGCTCATAATATAAGAATAAATATCATTAGATTTTAAATATATACATTAATACTGAATGTGAGAATACACAAAAACTGCTAAAGATACATTAGGATGACAAGATTATGGGTGATTTTCCTTTCCTGTTTTTGCCAAACTTTGTGGAATGCTTTGTTACACACAGAATTTCAGACATTAAAAAAATAATAATAGCCGAAACCGGTTTGGCTCAGTGGTGGAGCGTTGGTCTGCGGACGGAAAGGTCCAGGTTCGATTCCGGTCAAGGGCATGTACATTGGTTGCGGGCACATCCCCGGTGGGGGGGTGTGCAGGAGGCAGCTGGTCCATGTTTCTCTCTCATCGACGTTTCTAGCTCTCTATCTCTCTCCCTTCCTCTCTGTAAAATATCAATAAAATATATATTTTTTAAAAATAATAAAATTTAAGAAGCATGCTTACAAAAAGATGATTGAAAAATAAACTGATATTTTTGTCACTAGAAATAGGTTTATCTCCCTAATTCTTCACTAAAGAACATTTGCATATCATAGAAAACAAAAGGAAACAAGTCTGTCCTGTTTTTCATTTCAAAGATCCTCTGAGTTCTTGGAGGTAGAAAGGGTCCTCCGGCCCGTTCCCGCCTCTCATCACAAGCAAATGTACCATTCCCGCTGGTGACCTGTAGAGCTGGCCTCATCCAGCACCAGGGAACCACAGGGCTCATCCCTTGTGGTGCCTTAGCACACACCACACCAAAGCAAAGTCCAAGATGTACCCCAGAATCACAACAAACAGTAACTGCTCTAAACCTTCAGCACAATCGATGGTTCCTGAAGAACACAGCTCTTTTCCAGGCCTCATAAAAACACATCATTTCCATTTCACGCATTCTCAGGTGTATGCAACTCTTAGGTTCCCATGACAGAATTTCTTCCTTTCTGTTAATCCTCACCCAAAGATATTTTTTCCATTGATTTTTAGAGAGAGTGGAAGGGAGGGAGGAAGGGGAAGAGAGAAACATTAATGTGAAAGAGATATATTGAGTGGTTGCCTCCCCCATGTGCCCTGACGGGGGGCCAGGGATCTCAGGTACATGCCCTTGACTGGGAATCAAACCATGACCTTTCGATGTGCGGGCCAACGCTCTAACCACCGAGCAACACAGGTCAGGACACAAGGTTTCTTCAATCAACTTATTTGCTATTGGTTACAGCTGGTATAATGTCTACGCAAAGTCTAAAACACTATACAAAATTGACACAATGCCTGCCGGGTGTTGCTCAGTGGCTGAGCATCGACCTATGAACCAGGAAGTCATGGTTCAATTCCTGGTCCGGGCACATGCCTGGGTTGTGAGCTAGATTCCCAGTGGAGGGCGTGCCTGAAGCAGATGGTCAATGATTCTCTCTCATCAGTGATGTTTTTATCTGTCTCTCCCTCTCTCTCCCTCTCTGAAATCCATAAAAACATATTTTAAGAAAACAACAGGAAAAAAACAAAAGACCTGACACAACAGAGTTACCTTAGCTTAAAGGCCCCCATCTTATTCCTAACACAAGCTGTACACCTTTAAGGATATTTAAGAAAATGGATAAATATTTAAGGATATACTTAAGAATGTTTTACAAATATTGCCAAACTCCACATATTTGATCACTAAGAGAACTCTCACATATGAATAGATATACTCATGTATGTAAACAGCTTTCGCTTAGTTCTTTATGTTTTCACCTAATCTGAATCCAACTAAAATTCTTGAATGACATACTTAGACCATGACTATTGACAAGTATTGATAGCCCTGAATTATAAAAGTATCATATTTAAGTGCTGCCATATTTAATTATGTATTTTGATGATCAGAAGCAAAATACAAAATTCAAATATTCAAAGCAAGAAGTCTTTAAAAAAAAAGGTTAAACTTTGACTCAGTACTTTTGTAACTCTTGTGTTACAAAAAACCATGAAAACTCGGCATTGTTAATCTTAGATCAAGCAAGTGGAAAGCTTAAATATTAACTTTTACCTTTTTGGTTCTCCATCACATGTACTTGCTATTTAGGCAATGTGATTTCATTCTGCCTGCGATAAGATACCAAGAAAAATTTGTATAATACTGTATTTCCCTGAAAATAAGACCTACTTACAGGTTTCCTTCTGAGTGAAATATAAGGCATCCCCCTGAAAATAAGGCCCCCAGGCTCTGTCTCAGAATGAAAATTAATTTACCATAAACTGGTCGCTAGGGCCGCCCCGACTGGCATCTAGCAACCAGTGACCTTACTCGGAATCCTGATGTCACTGTTGTGTGAATGGAGAGAAATCGGCATGGAAACTTTGGGAAACCTAAACTGCAAGAAGTTGTGACTTGGGTGAAGAATTCATGGGACAAAATCACTGACAGTTGCACTGCAAATGCACTGGGAGCAGGCTACCTTGACAAGAAGCGCTCATTTAAAGACAGTGCTATTGCTAAACATGAGAGATTTGGTCCACTGATTCTGAAAGAAATGGAGTCACAACAAGTTCACCAGGAAATTCAGGAATTGGATGGTTATGATGATGTTCCAGAAGATGATGACATGATTGTCATGGAATAAATGAGTAAACTCTTGATACTGTAGGATTCACAGTTTGTCTGGTTTGTGTTGACAACTACCGTACTACCGTATCATATACGGTAACATATAAAATTTCCTTTATTTTAATTTAACAATAAATGTGTACCGTATTCTTCTTCATGGAAAAACAAGACATCCCCATGAAAATAAGACCTAGCGCATCTTTGGGAGCAAAAATTAATATAAGACATTGTCTTATTTTCTGGGAAACAGGGTATAACAGATTATGATCCAGAAATGGATTATGGCACTGTCTTTTTAAATAGAATAGGTCTTATAGAATAGTGACTTCTAATGAAGAATGATTCTCATGTATTAAAAACTTAACCTATATTTTGAAACTGGCCTACAGTTCAATTGCAAGTTATTATTCATGTCACCTTGAGGTTCTGATAAGAAAAACAAAGTAAAATGTCAAGATAGTATACCAACGCTTGCAAATTTCATTTCAGACAACCTTCACCAGACATTGTGAATGACTCAGTGAAATGCTAAGAAAGAGGATTGGTGGCTCTCAATGTGAGATTTGCATCTTAAGTGGCAAGTGGTAAATCTTGGAAATTGAAATGAACATCTTTAGGTTTTGTGACAATGTGCTACTACCTTAATGCCCTTCTTATTGATTGAAGTTTGCCTCTGTTTTTTCATTTTATTTCTAGAACATATCCAGCAGATTTTTATCTCTGAACTTGAGCAACTCTGGCTGGACAGCGTAGAAGATTTACACACATTTCCTAGAAAGAGAATTTTTCATTTCTGTCCTTGACACGCCCCTGCCAGTGCTCTTTCCTTCTGAATATGTGCATTTTGTTATAGAGGAGGAAGTTACTCCATTCAACCTAAGGAACTTTGAGCTCTCAGGAGGTTTAGGCAAGTGAATGATACTGAAAAGTTTAATTGCATTGATGCTTATTTCAAAAATCACCCAATCTAAATTATCATCAGGCTCAGAAAAGTAAAAGTTATAAAACATCATAGGAGCATTTTCTCTGGAGAAATTTCTACCAGATTTTTATACAGAGGAAAGTGGCCAATTAATATGTTTTTAGAAGTTTGATCCTATATCATCTAAAAGGCAAATCATATACTAAATGATATGTACAGAGACTTAATAATCACAACCATGATGATCATTTACTGAACATCTATTATGTTCTGACTGTACCAGATGTGTTTTGTCTCATTCACGTAGTCTTCACAGTAAGCCTGCATGCTAAGCAATATCCTTCCCACTGCACAAATATGAAAACCAAGGCTCGAAAAAGTTAAGCAATTTGTCTAAATCATAACTAAAATCCACATTGATTTGACTTTAAAACCTAGTATCTTAACCACCTGCCACAGTATTTTCTAAAAAATACTTTTTTTTCTAAACATGGCATTTACAAATGTCTGTAGTTAATGATATTTTGACAAATATATCCTGTATTTAAAGTTATAAAGCCTTTAAATGATCATTTGAGGAAAGAACTTGCATTATTTTTTAGTTTCGAGTAAGACTATAATTGGCTATATGGGTTAAAAGTCACTTTCTTGGTTATAAGCTCACTTGACCATCTTTTTTTTGTTTTGTTTTGTTTTGTTTTGTTTAATCATGTGAGCATCTTAACTTGAGTTGGCAGGTATGACTATTGTCATCTTATAGGGAAGGGATGTAGCTCAGAGAGGTTAAAGGCTTTGCTTGTGGTCACACAGTGTTTGAGTTGGTGTGGAAATCTGCTATTTTATTCTAAAACGTTCTTTATAAAGGTATAGATTTCAGGTAAGTTTGAGAATCATTAGTGTTTTGTGGGTGATTTAACAAAATGTTTAGCTTCTAGAAAAACATGCCAACATAAAATTCCCGGTGAAGAAGCTTGGGTTTGCCTGCTGTGTGGTTTTCACCGTGTGTGCGGAAAGGGCTTTCCCTTCTGAGGAGAATTCTGACCTCGTCCGGGGCTCAGAGGATGAGGGATCTCTTGTGGCCTGGGATCTGGCATTTGACCACAGAGTTATGTTTTCTAGAGTCCTTCGTGTAATTCTTTTTCACCAAGGAAGTCCACTTTTTGGGGTTCTGTTCTGCTAGGCACAGGGTTAACCATCTGTCACAGGAAAAAGAAACATTTCCTGCTGACTTTTTAAAAATTTTCCCAAAAGTTGAAACAAATCATTAGTGCTTTGTCAACCATTAAAAAAAATTATCATGTTCTACTGCAGTAAGTCCCTGGGTTTTACATAAAACCATATTCCTGTTTCTGTTATTTTGTGTGTTTTAATAAAGAGAGCAGGTGTGGCTTTGTTGCCCTACTGAAAATTAGATATTGATTCATTAATGTGACAGATCGATGAGGCGCCTGCTGGTTGCCAGGCAATACAGTGGGCGCTTGGGACGCAGCAGTGAACAAAATAACTAAGATTCCTTGGCCTCATCAAGCGGACATTCTAGTGTGAGGAAAGATGATGAACACTACTGCATCAGGGAGTGGTAACTGCTAAGGTGAGAATAGGCCAAATAAGGATAGAAAGCGGTTCTTCTGGGGCGTTCGGGATAGGAGGGGCAGGGGTGGGGGAGGGGGGCGCTTACTCTTAAATCTCATTACAGTTACTCAGAGCAGCTTGGTGGGAATCAGGCTCTGCCCCCGCAGCTGAATGGACTTTCCTGAATGAGTGGGGGTGCCGTGCGGAGTGAGTGCATAGAGCATAGCCCCCCCTTTCCTCTCCACCCCCAAAAGCCATGTTTTCCCATTAAATTTTAATTAATGGCAACAATAAGCCTCTATGTTTCCTATTTTTCCAAGGTCTACTACATACCAAATTAAAAGACGGGACACTGGACACGTAAGCCACAATCCAGCATCTTAGAAAAATTTAGTGCGTTTAAACCACTTACCTAAGAATTTTTGATTAATTATCTGGATTTTAAAAAAAATGTTCCCCCTCTATTTAAAACGTATCTTTTGGACATTTGCCCAATTTTCTTACTGAATCACCTGTAATTTAGTCAACCCAAGCAATCTTATTTTAGCACATTAAAATAAGTTATGATGCACCCAGAGCTTACTATGCATCAACGGTCTTATGCTAATACTTTAATACCGTGTGTAAATATGCTTTCTGCATAGAAAGATAGGTCTCCATAAAACAGACTCATTAAGTACAAAATGAATGTGAGTGACTTATCTGAACAAATACACATAACACCTGGAGACCGGGCATTAGGTGAGGCGCTTCACCTCTTCTCTAAAGCATACACAGCCCACTGAGGTCGGTTTGGCTCAGTGGTAGAGCATCGGTCTGCGGACTGAAGGGTCCCGGGTTCGATTCTGGCCAAGGGCATGTACCTTGGTTGTGGGCACATCCCCGGTAGAGGGTGTGCAAGAGGCAGCTGGTCGATGTTTCTCTCTCATCGACGTTTCTGGCTCTCTCTCTCTCTCTCCCTTCCTCTCTGTAAAATATCAATAAAATATTAAAAAATAAAAAATAAAGCATACACAGCCCTACAGAGAGAGATTATTCCCATCGAACAGTGATGACACTGACACGCTTACACAGTATAACTAACTTGTCTAGAGCACAGAACCAGGGTCAGAGCTAAAAGGCAGACTCAGATCCAGTTCCAGGGATGTTTCTAACATGCCACTCTGACTTTATGTTTTATAATTAAACCAAAAGTAAACCATTTATTGACACCAAAAGCCATCTCCTAATGGTTACTGGATACTGACATTATATACGACATAATTCTTTCCTAGATCAGATATGCTTTTATTCTGAAATTTGAAAATATTATCAATGAAAATGAAGATATATAATATTTTAAAAGGGAAAGTTATTTAGCAGATAAAGCGGCTTTGTTATGCTTAAAAGGTGGTTAAAAATACCCCTCCAAAATGAAGCACATAGGATTTCGATGACCACAGATTTCTTGGTAAAGTCCACACATGACTGAGTTTTTACACGCTCTGAAAGTGGAGGCATTCTGGTGAGCAACGTTAAAAAAGAGCTCCCCACAAACATCCCTCTAAATAGGAAAGCAATCATCTTTCAAAATCTTCCTAATCTGATCCAGATACCAATATTAGGAGCATTAAGAAATCATCAATAAATTATGTCCTAAACTTTTCTTTGAACAGCAGCATAATTATGCGTGTAGCTTGCTACTGCCTCAATCCAGTCCTTTCTTTAAGAAGACCCTAAGAGTTTATAAGAATTTTCTTTCTTTTTTTTTGCCAAAAGAAAAAAGGTGGGAACATGGAAAATGGAGAACGACAGTGGTCTGCCTTTAATTTTTATAGAGGCTCCAGGACAATGAAGACAAAATATTAAATCCATTATCTCTAGAACATAATAGAGTGATTCATTTCATTAAAATGTCCACTCCTTTTTCTAAGAACATTAAAACCAACAAGGTTTCCCCCAAAAAAACAAAAGGCTCTATTAAAAGATTTCCTACTTTGCACCTGTTGAAAGCGTTCATTTGTCAAAACTGGTTTAAAGAGTGCCCGATTCCTGTTTCCCCTTATTAAGAGTTCCGAAACACACTTTGAGCCCAAGAACTTACAGTCCAACTTAGAGTCTTCCATCCTAAAATCCTCCTTTCTTGAATATCCTGCAACATATCTGCATGTCTTCCTCTTGCTTTGGGCTCCTCAGCCAGGCAAAGACCAAAGAATCAGGGACGGGGCCGCTTAATAGACCCAACTATTAGCTCCCACACAGCCCGAGGCACGCTCAGGGGAGACAGGCAAAGGGTGACGAGACATGCAGCTCTACAGCCACTGTTTTTTAAACAGTAACTTTGTTCACTGAACCAAGCAAACACCCAGAAAGGCTTCTGTTCAAAAGAGCCAGTGAAGCTCAAATGGGTGTGGGCTGGGAGCAGGGGAGGCCTCTCTCCTGGTTAAGAAATGGTTGCCAAACATCAGTTTGATCTCAGGGACTCAAACTCGGCTGGGGCCCCAAACAGGGTGTGCGTTCCACCTATATTAAAAAACGTAATTGCTTACCAAAATCATCTATATGTTATTTGCTCTGTTCCCAGACTCTTCTGCCTTTCGGTTTCCTGATGTATTAAAAATGACATCTAAAACCCTGAAGATTATGGCCGATTTTGTTCCCACACCAAAAGCATCTGAAAGGGGTGGCCATTAAGAACTAGTCAAGCAGAGAGACCTCTGTTCTTTTCCTCCCTTCACTGAGAACAGACAGAGAGCTGTAGAAAAAAAAAAAAAATGCATGGGATGAAGTTTCACTGCCCTTCAAAAGGTCCAGAAGATTGACTTGCTGTAGCAAGGGTTGAAAATTCTGACGGTCTTCAAGGAGCAGAGGAAGAATAAGTGAATATAAACATAAATGTTTTAGAAATTATTTCTAGATACATTAAATATAGATCCTCAGAATTTGTTTTTTCCCCCAGCCCGTGATAAATTGCATTATAAACGGACTTCGACATTTCTATCACGACTTTACCTTAGGCTTGTCTTTCACAGTACTTTTGGTCTAGGAGCAGACATAGAGAGGGAATGAAAACAGGATAACGTCAAGTCCTCACTGTGCCCTTATCAAATTTAAAAACACGTGACGTGGGGGCCAGAGTACTTTGATTAAGACCAATTACCTTAAATTAGTTCGTGTGAGTAATGGGTCTGCTTTGGAAAAGGAAATGCAGTGTTTAGAAAAAAAAAAAATAATTCCTTTCAAGCCTCTCTGAGTGGTGGGACTTGAACCAGTAAAGGACACAGGCTATCTAAGATGTAGGACTTAGCAATCAACTTTTTTATTTTTATGTTGTTGTTGTTTTTTTAAAAAAATATATATTTTATTGATTTTTTACAGAGAGGAAGGGAGAGAGATAAAGAGCCAGAAACATTGATGAGAGAGAAACATCGACCAGCTGCCTCCAGCACACCCCCACTGGGAATGCGCCCACAACCAAGGTACATGCCCTTGACCGGAATCGAACCCGGGACCTTTCAGTCCGCAGACCGACGCTCTACCACTGAGCCAAACCGGCTTCGTCAGCAATGAACTTTTTTAATGCCCTCGGAACTAGCGGCCACTTGCTAGGAGCCAGTGGAATGTCAGGTGTAGTCCAGTACCATCCCACCCCCTCCAGGTTCCAGCATCACAGCTGCCTCAGTGCCATCGCTCCCCTTAACCAGTTGCTTTTATTTCCAAACACAGCCTGTATAAGTCTAGACACTATCTCCAGTGCAGTGTTCCCAACATGGCACTACTGACATTTTAGATGGGGTGACTGCTACTGGGGGTGGCAAGGGATGCGAGGCCGCTGTCCTGTGCCTTCTTGGGAGTTTATTAGCATCCCTGGCCTCACCTGCCACATCTAATGGCACCATGGCCCATACTCCTCAGAACTGAGTCCATCAGAAAACGTTTTCAGCCCCGTCTCGTTTGGCTCAGTGGATAGAGCTTTGGTCTGTGGACTGAAAGACCCCAGGTTTGATTCCTGTCAAGGGCATGTATCTTGGTTGCAGGCAAATCCCTGGTAGCGGGTGTGCAGGAGGCAGCTGATCGATGTTTCTCTCTCATCAGTGATTCTAACTCTCTATCCCTCTCCCTTCCTCTCTCTATAAAAAAAAAATTAGTAAAATATATTTTAAAAAATGTTTTCAGACATTGCCACATGTCCCTTGGGAGACAAAATTCCCCAAGCAGAGCTAGAATGGGGGACATAAACACAGACACTTAGAATACGAGTGCTTTCAACTGCTGCACTGCTCTGTGTTGTTCTGAGCCAGCCGTGGGCAAACTACGGCCCACAGGACAGATCCGGCCCATTCGGCTGTTCTATCCGGCCCATGGAGCCGAAAGAGCGGAGGGTTCTCTTGCTCTCCCCTCCGCTCCTTCACCAGCAGCCCAAGATGAGAGTGCCAGCATGGTCAGGTTGCTTTTGTTCTGGCCCTCTGGTCCAGTTTAAGAACCCATTGTGGCCCTCGAGTCAAAAAGTTTGCCCACCCAGTAATCTGAGCAGACCTTAATGTTGCTAAGAGGGGGGTGGGATTGACGCTGCAGGAGAGGCCGGTCAATGTTCTCAGAGCTGTGCCTGGAGGTGATAACCACGTCCAACGTACCCCCTGGGCTCATGTTTGGCACAGTATCTGTGATGTACTCCACTGCATTGGAGATAGTGACTATATTAATACAAACTATGTTTGAAAATAAAAGTAACTGCCTAAATGTCTGAAGAAGTGAAACAATTCTCTAATTCTGTCTAATCAAACAACCAAATCCACGAGATAGCATAAGCACTAACATAAGAAACATGTTGGCTACTAGTTTCAGGAATTTTGGAGGCATGTTATCAAGATATTAACTTATTTCCATAATTCCACACCCATAGATTCAGTTGGGCACCGTGTTAGGACTCCTACCTTAAATCACCTGGTGCTCATTTAACCATAACAAAGACAGGAACTATGAATTTATCAAACAAACAAAAACAAGTCCTATTAGCAAAACAAAAAAAACCCAAACAAACAAAAAAAACCACACAAAAAACTTTTCATTCCCTCCTTCAGAATCTATATATTCTTTAGACTCAAATGTACCTTGCTCAGTTCACTGAAGATTAGAAACACACAGAATTGGGGGACAAAAAGTTGTTCCGAGAGGTTCCTAGGTAGTTTATATCTCCCAAAGCTTGACCTCTAAACACTATCATCCAACCCAGCTATGAGATTAATGTTTCTAGAATGCAAATCTGATTATATAATTTCTTTGGTTGCCTCAATTTTCCTTGGGACCCACTCCAGCCCCCTTTAACACGAGACACCTGCCCTTCATGGTCTCACTGTGGCTTTTCTCATCAGGTTAGCGGCACCACCGCTGCTTGTCTGGCCTTACAGCAACTGTTTTCGGTTGCATTTCTCTGAACTCGGCTTTCCTCTCACCATCGGTTGTGTACGTGCTGCCACTTGAAGAACCATCTCCCTTCGTCTGGCTGGGTTCCAGAGCGTATTATCTCCACTTTCCATCAGCTCCTCGGGAAGCCGCCCCAGCGCCTCCGCCGCCGCTGCACCCACCCAGGGCACTGCGATCAGCAGTGTGCGGAGCTGGGATGTAGAGATGGGAAGAGAAGGGCCGATGGAGATAGACTCGGCCTTCCGAACTATAGATTCTTCCTCCCATAAATGACATACTTAACCCTACTGATTGCCTGTCAGGGGTCAGACATGCTTCTCAGGGCCTGTACACCTGTATGGACTGGTCTAATCTCACAAACCCTATGATCAGGCCCATTTTAAGATGAGAAAACTCAGCTATACGGAGGAGAATAACTATGGAAGCCAGTGAGTGGCAGGCTCCATCTGCCCTCTGCCTGGGTGACTTCCCACTTCCGAGTGCCCAGGAAGCATCAGGCTAGAGTGGGCCGCTGGTGAGAATGACTGGTACGGCAAGCAGAGAAGACAGGCAGGGAAAGGCCGGAGGTGACTGTGTGGAGACAGAGCACCATTCTTCCCTTAGGAATGACAGTTTGGAAATTACTGGGGCTGTATTCATCCAGAAACACAGCTGAGTGCTGACAAGAGAGGAGCGAGAATAAAGGGTTTTGTATATGACAAGCGGCTCACGGAGATGTCTGTTTGGTGCGCGGAGCAGTGGGTACCATCAATGACGCATCACCTGACACTGTAACTATGGTAGAGAGAGGCACATGTCCAACATCGCCCAGCATTGTTCCTTTCTCAAGTGTAAGGCCTCGGTGTGTCTGTCCAATTATGGTTTCCTGCACGGCACAACCATTTCAATGTAGAATACTGGCAGATGGAGGAAGGCAGAGAGGATAGTTTATTAAAATATATTTTATTGATTTTTTACAGAGAGGAAGAGAGAGGGATAGAGAGTTAGAAACATCGATGAGAGAGAATCATCCATCAGCTGCCTCTTGCACACCCCCTACTGGGGATGTGCCTGCAACCAAGGTACATGCCCTTGACCGGAATCGAACCCGGGACCCTTCAGTCCGCAGGCCGACGCTCTATCCACTGAGCCAAACCGGTTTCGGCAAAAAGGATAGTTTATAATTCTGAATTAAGGAAATGGAAATCACTCTTCCAATATTGTAAGTTTTTTAAGATAATAAGTACACAAATCCTGAGAAATGAAGGGGGAAATAAGGGTTTTTAAAGTGTACCTTACATAATAATCTCTATCATTTTACATAATCATCTCAGTCATTTCTCATCAGCAGGCGACTCTGGCCTGAACATAAAATATGGCCCATATGTTGTAAGGGGACTTGAATACTAGACTACAGAATAGCTTTAGGAAAACTGAGGAGTCTACCCTCTTTCATTTTTTTTTATGCTCATGCATCTCAATGGCCAGCTGCTTGCCTGAGAGGCCTCCTCCAACTGCTCTGCGGTAGAGGCGATGAGTCATCAGCTCTTTGCTCCAACCTGAGTCCCCATGGTTATCTTTAAGGCAGCAGAGCACCTGTCTTAACAGGGGAACACGTGGCAGAGGCTCATGCCCTTCAGCATTTTCTCTCTCATCATCTCTGCTAATTTGTCACCTGCCTCCTTTTTTTCCCCTTTCCTACTATTCTCTCTTAACTTTGGGCTACTACTAGAGAAACCGGTTCAAATAAAATAGGAACTTTTAAAAAAATATTTTTTATTGATTTTTCACAGAGAGGAAGGGAGAGAGATAGAGAGCTAGAAACATCGATGAGAGAGATACATAGACCAGCTGCCTCCTGCACATCCCCCATCAGGGATGTGCCCACAACCAAGGTACATGCCCTTGACCGAAATCAAACCTGGGACCTTTCAGTCCACAGACTGACGCTCTATCCACTGAGCCAAACCGGTTTCGGCTAAAATAGGAACTTTTAAGCTTCAACAAGAATTCTATGATATTATGAGATATCCTTTAGTGTTTTTGTTTTTTTAACAAAGCTTCATTCTATGGAAAATTGTGTGATCCAACATTGTTTTTTACTCCTCAGAAAACAGAAGGGGAGGCTTGTGTGTATATGTAATAACAAATATATGAATTAGTGTGTACACACACATACACACAGAGAGAGAGAGAGAGAGAGAGAGAGAGAGAGAGAGAGAGAGAGTGAGAGGAATACCTAGTTGTTCCACAGAGCTACTATGAAAGGATCAAGTTGATGGAGTTAATTTACTCTGGAATGCACTATCAAAAGGGGTCCCATTTGGTTTCTGTCCCTAGTTCCGAGGTGACATGGAGCAAGTCATTGCTCTCTAGGACTGTAGTGTCCACTACAGCATCCACGGGTCACATGACTGTTGAAATTAAATTACAGTTCTGCTCCTCAGTTGCACTAGGCACAAGTTAAGTGCTCAACAGGACACTGCTCATGAAATGGACACAAATGTAGCAGTAAATTCTCTTTGTAGATCAAATGTCCTGGGATAAGCATATTGATCGGGAATTTAGGGGAAATCAAATTTAGAAGTCACCTGATTGCCTTAATAGTCGGTGACTAAATTCGATGAGTTAATGCTCAAACCCACTGACTTTTTTATTCTTTAAAATATGAACCCATAATGCATTTTTACAGATGACAAAAATAGATATTAAACTCCATTAGTGGGCTCCACAAGTCTGTTGCGGATGAACATTTTTTTCCTCTTCCCATAACCCAGTGAAACACCAAGTACATCTAATGGACCAATTAGAGTGATAAACCATCACAGCCTGTTCACTGCTACAGCTAAACAAACCGCTCTTAGAACTGATCGCAAATGAAAATTCTCTCTCAAATCCTGGACATAGGAAAAACTGAGCAGCTATCTGCTCAGTGCACCAAAGTCAATGGGAAATCACAAAAGTATGCAAAAGACTAAGAGGTATATTTGGGTGTAAAAATTCTATTGGGAGGGCAGAGAAAAGGGAAAACACTACATTCAGATCCTTCATAAAGTAATGGATCAGGAGGCAGGTGAAATCACCAACCAGCCAGGAGTCTCCGCCCTCGGCGATCACCAGGACAGGTCAGAGGTCACCAGAAGACGACGCGGCCTCCGGGAAACAGAAGCAGTGCAGGGGTCATAGCTGGTGGTCTCCCTCACAGCCATTTACTTCTAATAGATCACATGGGTGTACCTACTCTGCTTTTTTTCAGATTAAATCCTCTGCACAGCATTTCGCTAATAGCAACCATATGGAAAGCAGCTGTAGCTTTTCTCCATTCTAATTTTCATAAGCAGAAGAAACATGGACAAAAATAGCCCCGCAGCCTGTCAGAGCCACTCCAGACTGACCTAGTTGGGCGCAGCAGGCTGGTTAATCCTGTCCAGCTTGGAGGCCGCAGTGCCCAGGGCCCCACTGCGGTTGGCAGGGTCTTCACAGTGTATGCGGTTATCGTTGAGGGGTCACACTTGGGCCTTTGAAACCATTGGACTAAACTCCCTACCACCGTCTCCAATTCAATTGTGAGACAGGGAGATTTCTGAAATCACAATTCTCAAAACAACAAAGATGTAAATGAACAAACAACAAAAATCCTTAACAATATTAAATTGCAAATGCTAAAATGGAGCTCATATCTGCACGTGTGGCCATAAAAAGGTCAGTATCCTTTATTTATTAAAAAAAAATAAAAATTAAACACCCTTATAGGAAACAGCAGAAAAATAGATATGTAATTCACAAAAGAAAGAAAAACGCTAACAAGCATGTAAAAATATTTAACATGATCAGTAGTTACAGAAATGCCACTTAAAACAATGAACCATCATTTATTTGCCCATAAAATCCACAGAAAACTCAAATGACAGGATATCAATCTTAACTATTTTAGAAGAATGTTTCAGAAATGCTTCTGACACTAAGTGGAAAGAAAACAGGTTGTAAAACCATAACGTGCAATAATACAAGTGTGTAAATACACACCCTTTGTAGAGTTAACAAAGGCCAGAATATATACATGAAAAATGATAACATAGGTATAAATAGATGGTGGGATGACATCTGATTTAAAGACAACTTTAATCCTTTCATAAATGTCTCAATATTTATTACTTCTCTTATTAGAGAAGCGCACATCACATTTAAAATACTTCAGCAGTCACTCGTAAGAGATGCCTGAGACTATTTCTGTTCATCGTTTTCTGTGCTCCTGCTGTTAGTGATGGTAGAAAAGATGCTTGAGGTTGTACCACCAACATGGGCCCTCACTTCTTGGGCTAACGTGGGAGCTGAAAGTCCTGGTAAGAGGCATACTTATTCTGGGGAAAAGGTTTCTCACAAAAAACAAACAATCAAAAAAACACTCTCTCAAAACAGACAATCCTTAAGATAAAGGGGCAGCTTATACTTTACATACTTTCACAATGCTCTTATTTAGAAAATTATAACTTATTTCCCAAAAGGCAAATTTCTATAACTGATTTCATTTTCAAAATCCCCTTTAAAAGTTCAAGTAGCTTCTAGATAATATTCCTGTACAAGCTTTTCCACTTTTGAAAAAAAGGCATATGCTAAGGATTAGCTTCTCTCACATTTTCATTCATTTTTTTCACCTCTGAAGGTGGTGGTGACACTAACTACTTTGGCTGTCTTTTAAGAAAGATTTTTCTTTTTTTCTTTTTTTTTTTGGTATCATCAAATATAGTCAAAGCAAATATGATTCTACATTTATTTTATAAATAATATGTGCTCCCCCACCCAAATTATCCTCTATAATAAAAGGCTAATGTGCAAATCAATCAAACAGTGGAAAGACCGATTGCTATAATGCACACTGACCACCAGGGGGAGACACTCAACGCAGGAGCTGGCCCTACCAGTCAGTGCACTTCCACAGTGGGAGCTCTGCTCAGCCAGAAGCTGGGCTCTTGGCTGATGAGCGCAGCAGCGGTGGCTGGAGCCTCTCCTGCCTCCAAGGCAGTTGAACATCCCCCAGTTGGACATCCTCTTACCTCCCGGACTTTGAGAGGGCATAAGCCAGGCTGGTTGAGTGGAGGGATCTCCCCCCAAGTGCACAAACTTCGTGCACTGAGCCTCTAGTCACTAATATAAAATCCTACTTTGCTTATAAAATAGAAAGTAGTGTCTCTTCCTGTCAAGCAACAAATACGTATTGATTCTTGCTGTGTGCCATGCTAGGCACTTCTTAGGTTCTCATATGCTATGAGAAATAGCTATGAAACATTATAGAAGACACGTGTGATACATTTTCGCATGACCTGTGTGGATCCCAACAAAGGCCATGCTTTTTCCTTCACCACAGCTCTCTTTTTGCCATTTTCTTCAGATTTCTGATTTTAATAGGAACATGTCTCTAATAGATTCTAATCTCCCTGGTAACATCAAAGAGGTTCCAAATTAAGGCCATTTCTCTACTTTCCAAGAACTTTGTATCTTTTCATGTCACTTCAGAATACATCTTCCCACTTGTAGAGGGAGAAAAAGCAATGTATAAATTTACTTAAGTCTTGAAAAGCAACTCAGGCACTTTCAAGTAGAAAAAAAGTCTCTTTTCAAGTTGATACTAACCAGGGAATGCCTGATTAACATCCGCCCTTCATCCCCAACATTAATAATTCTGTTCTTTTCTTTTCCAATCCTTCCTAAGCATATAACCTTTTTTTTTTTACCTCTTTATGCTAATTCCTTTTATTTAGTACTTTAAAATTATGGGGAATTATGTAACACTAGAGGCTCAGTGCACGAAGTCTGTGCACTCGAGAGGGTTCCCTCAGCCTGGCCTCCACCCTCTCACAGTCTAGCTTGTGGGATGTCCCGCTGATGACTTAGGCAAGCGGACCTAAGCCGTCAGTCGGACATCCTTAGCGCTGCCATGGAGGAGGGAAAGGCTTCCACCACTGCCACTGTGTTCACCAGCTATAAGCCCGGCTCAGGATTTCTGGGTGAGTGGCACACCCGCTGTGGGAGTGCACTGACCAGCAGGGGGCAGCTCCTGCATGAGTGTTTGCCCCCTGATGGTCAGTGGATGTTGTAGCAACCAGTCTTTCCACCATTTGGTCGATTTGCATATTAGCCTTTTATTATAGAGGATTATATTTATTATACTGAGGACCTAGATGGTCCTGCAGACCCACCCCCATTCTCCTTTTTTCTACCACGAATGGATGACCACGGTAGGATGACCAACTTAAAAAAATTGCAAAGGCAGATTAGGAGGGGTGATGGCATCCCACAGAACTTTTGGAGTACCTCATCTATTGTTTTAAGATTATGAGGAAAAGAATACACAATGGTTAGCAGTGCGCCAGGGGAAGAAGCAGCATCTTCAGAAACAGGAAAAAATTAAAAACACTAAAATAGAAGGCCGTGAAGAATGAAATGATTATTAAGAGGGTTATGGATATCAAGAGATGATTTGTGATTAACGTAAAATGGTAATATTTAGTCAAACCTGAAACCTCAGGAGTTACACATTTATTTCAGAATAACATGATTTAAAACTAAATATTTGCTACCCTCAACTAAAGGGTAATTTTTTCCCTCTTTTAAATCTTTATTGTTGAAAGTATTAACAGATATTCCCCCTTTTTCCCCCATTGACCCCCCCCCCCAACCTCCCCTCTTTCCCCCAGGCCTTCACTACACAATTGTGTCCATGGGTTAAGCAGCTATGCATACAGGTTCTTTGGTTAATCTCTTCCTGCACCCACCTCCCCCATCCATTCCGCTGAGTTTCATCAGTCTGTTTCATGCTTCTATGTCTCTGGATCTATTTTGCTCATCAGTTTTATTTTGTTCATTAGATTCCACATATGAGCGAGGTCATGTAATACCTATCTTTCTCTGACTGGCTTATTTCGCTTAGCATAAAAGGGTGTGTTCCTAACCAAGAGCATAGTTCCCTCTGCCCGTATCGTTTTCTACTCTGAAGATTTAAAAATCTGCTTTCCATATTCAGGGTGGTTGGGAAAAGCTAGTCAGAGTTGCCAAGGCAACAACACAGCCCTTTACAAAAAACGAGAACAGGCAGCTCAGGATACCAAGCCTGAGGAAGCGTTGGCTCTGCCACAGACAGAGTCCACAGGCACATCTGAACTGGAGACAGCCGACAGGCCTCCAGGTCCACTTCCACAGGTAGCTGTCCTCATGAGCTGGCGCAAGAACGACTTCGGGAGCTGGTGAAGAGTGAAAAGTCCTTCTACAGCTACGTGCAAAGTCACAAACAGTAAAGTGCATTAGTCACTAAACCCTTGGCAGCCTCTTGCTGTAATTATTAATCCTGTAGTTATTAAGCTCTGCCTTCCAAACAGAAGTGGCACAAGCAACACGAAGAGCCAAGAAAAGAAAACAACCAAGAAGCTTTAAAACAAAAACAAAACAAAAACCACTTAAAAGCCTTCAGGAAGATTTTCTGAAGCAGCTAGATAAAATTCTGATAATATAATTTAGGCATGTGAAATAAAACATCCATGGGAAAGCTTTGGTTATTCTTACAATGTTTGTTTTAATACTACAAGTATGCTAAACAGATGATGTTCAGATACCCTATGCCCTCAATTAATTAAACTTTACCTTTGTATGTTGTAAACAGCAAAAGCAGCCGGTTTAAAAAAAAAAAAAAAAAAAAAAAGGAAAGCCCACGGTAGTGCTCTTACATTATTCCCAAATCTCATCACCATGTGCTTAGATCTTCAGTAAGCACCCTCGCTTCTCTATTTTTTTTTAAAATATATTTTATTGATATTTTACAGAGAGGAAGGGAGAGAGAGATAGAGAGCTAGAAATGTCGATGAGAGAGAAACATCGACCAGCTGCCTCTTGCACCCCCCCCAGTGGGGATGTGCCCGCAGCCAATGTACATGCCCTTGACCGGAATCGAACCCGGGACCTTTCAGTCCACAGGCCGACGCTCTACCACTGAGCCAAACCCGTTTCGGCTCGCTTCTCTATTTTTTAAAAAAAATATGTATTTTATTGAGTTTTCACAGAGAGGAAGAGAGAGGGATAGAAAGCTAGAAACATCAATGACAAACATTGATCAGCTGCCTCCTGCACACCCCCCACTGGGGATGTGCCCGCAACCAAGGTACATGCCCTTGCCTGGAATCGAACCTGGGACCTTTCAGTTCGCAGGCCGATGCTCTGTCCCAGGGGTGGGCAAACTTTTTGACTCGAGGGCCACAATGGGTTCTTAAACTGGACCGGAGGGCCGGAACAAAAGCAACCTGACCATGCTGGCACTCTCATCTTGGGCTGCCGGTGAAGGAGCGGAGGGGAGAGCCAGAGAACCCTCCGCTCTTTCGGCTCCGAGGGCCGGATAGAACAGCTGAACGGGCCGGATTTGGCCCGTGGGCCGTAGTTTGCCCACGGCTGCTCTATCTACTGAGCCAAACTGGTTTTGGCTCGCTCCCTATTAATTCCCCCATATCCAAACCACCAAAGGATCTGATGAGGGATTTTTTTAAACCATTATGGAGTTTATTATATTTCAGTGTTATCAAGCATGGCATGAATTGGTTTTTCTTTTGGACACTTTGTGATGTTTTTGTACTTTAATAAATTTCTGAAGTCCTAGAATCTGACTCTACCGTCCTATGTCATTTTTTGCCATTAATAATGATGGTTCTGTAAATGAAAGGTATTGGCTATACATTCTCAGACTACTGACTGCGTTTTTACAGAAAGAATGTTTTAATAATAAGGTTTTAAAATTGCAAAAGCCTAACATTTCAACAGATTCCTTTCCTTGTGTTATCCTGAACAACACAAAATTGCCATTTTAGGTAAAGAATGGCCAGATATGGCAATTTCACGTAGCTTGACTTAATACCTGACCCAATTTACGCCAATAATTCCAAGTGCCAAGATGAGCCGTTTGTACAAGACAGATGACAACCAGTGAGCCTCTTGTTCCTGAGACAAGGCTTTTAACGAGTGACCTAGATTTCACACCCGGTGAGGCCCGAACCCAGTCTATTAAATGGCATCACTCAGTTTATCATGACAACTACTTCAGACTACGAGCAGCCATTAATCACACAACAACACAGATGAGGAAACACAAGCTGGTGAGCAATCTGTATCTTCCTTGCATAAGGTTGCATCACCAATAAGCAAGGATCAGAGCTGAGAGTAAAACAAGTAATAAAAGTTGAGCTTTAATATCTCTCTTCTCTCTTAGTTTTGTTTTCAAAATCAGTTTTATAACCCATCCTTTTAGTGGGCCAGAGTGAATGGAAAGCCTAGATTTAAACCCTGAAATGAACCAAAAAGCAAATGCATTAAACTGATGCTCCTGTAATCCTCCCCACAACAGTAGCTGACTCTGTTTGGCTTCACATCTGATCTGGGGGAAAAAATGGCTTTAATGGGAAAACAGCAGAATACTCATATTATTATAAGTGCATTCGTTTTGTACAATAAATAATCACCACTGAGAACTTCTATATTATTTACCACCTATATTCTCAACATTTAACTAAGTTGCTAGGAGAATTGGAAAACAACAACAATAACAACAAAACATCTTCTTCTGTCCTGCTCCCTTACCCATGAGCTTTTATTCCATAGGAGATGATTAAGATACATAAACAAAGAGCTGTAATGCAAGACATTGTGAATTTATAAACTACTGGCAGTAAAATATAACACATGTGCAATAATTCATTTTAGTCTTTGGATTCAGTAATATGAAGCATAGTATTGCACCTAGTGTCTTTACATAACTTTTAAGCATTCTTGAATTTGAAACTTATATTCATCCTTCTTACTGGCTCCATCCAATTTTCTAATGAATGAAGAAAAATGTGAAAGTTTCTTTCAAATAAGCATGGTTTGTTGCAAATTAGTACATAAGATTTAAAAATATGTACAACCTTTGCTCTACTAGTTCCCTTTCTTTGAGAGTTTGAGAAAAGGCATTTATACTTCTCTGTTGTCTGAGTTTTTTTATGTGAAAAATAGAGGATTCATTCTGATTACTCAGTTCTATCAGTAGGGTTGTAAAGATATAAGATGAATAATGTATTTAACTCATTTCCAAATTATAATAGGTACTATTTCCATACAAGAAATATATAACATAATACAGCAAAATTTAATGAAAATAAAATTATACATCTTAACCTGGTTAGATAAACCCAAGAAATTTTTCTGAAAATCAAAGAAGTTAAAGAGGAAATGTCAAATGATATTTTCATTTAAAATATTCTCAGATAAGAGCAAAGGCAGTAGATTACAGTAGCAAGTAAATTACTTCACATCTGTTTACTTGAGAGGAAGAAATGCCACTGAACAAAAATTGTGTGCATACATTTACACATTTTGTTATGTAAAATTCATGGATCTTATGTTCTAGAATAAAAAATTCTGTTAAAGATTGAAAAAAGCCTTTTGAATAAATTCATACAAAGTGTAACTCTATTATACTTAGTGCTAAGAAGTATCCTGAATACATATGTTTTCAACGTCTATCTATCTATCTATCTATTTATTAATTTATTATTTTTATTGATTTCAGAGAGAGGAAGGGAGAGGGAGAGAGACATAGAAACATCAATAATGGGAGAGAATCAGTGATTGGCTGCCTCCTACACACCCCACACTGGGATGAGCCTGCAACCCATGACTTCCTGGTTCATAGGTTGATGCTCAACCACTGAGCTACCCCAGCTGGGCTGTCTTCAACTTTTAAAAATAAATACTTGAATAAGGGAGACCAAGGAACTTTCTGTCAGCATAATCATCACCCTTAAAAGTCAAAATTTTACAATAATTATCTCAATGAAGTTTTGCAAAGTTATTTCTATGAAACATATTCCAAATCTATACTGAGAGCATATCTTTCTCCTCAGGATTCAATTACTTTTCAAAACTCTGAAATCTATGAGATGAGTGCTTTGCTGCAGAAGCGTGCTGGTCCGCATCCTCCCTTTACGTCTAAGCACGCCATCAGACCCTATCCAGCTAGCACAGCATTTTACAGGGCGGCAGCAGGAGCTGAAACCCAGCTCTGCTACTGCGAGGCTATTATTTAGCCTTCGAGCCTCGGATTCCACATCTATAACAGGGGGATGGGAGTGGTACAACCTACCTACCTCTCAGGTGATAACTAATGTTAACCTTTCCAGTTTTTAATATCTTACCATTTTTCATTTGTGAGATATAAAACCACTTCTCCTGACACGTGGACAGCTTGGAGAGAGCCTGTCTTTGCACACCAGGCAATCAGCGTCTGCTGGGCTGAGCTGGTGGTAGAAGGGAGCGCGCTGAGGTGGTGCCTCTGTCTTGCAGCCCACCTCCCAACAGACTGTCGCTCGGGCACCAGGAGAGGGGACATGGGGATCTGCACAAGAAAGGCTGCATTCACTGGGGGTGCTAGGCAGTCTCGAATTAGAATTCTGACAGACTTAGTAACAGATTTGGTGGCAGCTGCAGTATTTTTTATTGTAAAAGTTGACACATTTTACTTAGGATTTTTCTGGGGAGAAATCTCTGACTAAGCACAGTAGAAATATTTGCACAGAAAATCCCATTGCTAAAAGTATCCTATGGTTGCACAACAGAGTGACTGTACTTAATGCCACTGAACTACAAACCCTTGAAGTGGTTAAGATGGGAAATTTTATTATGATCATTTTATTGCAATTTAAAAAAATTTCTTTAAGAGTCACTCTCCTCTCTCCTGGAAGTTTCATAGACACCAAAGGGCTATAACTAATTTAAAGAGTCCCTTTATTATTAAGTCGTGGTTAATGAGATCAAAGTCATATCAACAGGAGACAGACAAAATACACAAACAAACAAACAAACAAACAAATTAAACAAAAGTGGTGAATCAAGAAATAAATTGTTGCCCTAGCCAGTTTGGCTCAGTGGCTAGAGACTGAAGGGTTCCAGGTTCGGTTCCAAACAAGGGCACATGCCTGGGTTGTAGGCTTGATCCCCAGTAGGGGGCGTGCAGGAGGCAGCCGATCAATGATTCTCTCTCATTATTGATGTTTCTCTCTATCCCTCTCCCTTCCTCTCTGAAATCAATAAAAATATATTTTTAAAAAAGAAAGAAATTGTTTCTAGCTTTAAGAGTGGTCCTATGAAACAAAACGTGAGATGACTGGCAGTTTCACACTGCCGAAACTGTAACAGAGTATTTTCTCGTGAGCTTCTGGATTCAGTAACACAGAATATAAGTAGATCAGGATCGCACTGGTGTATACTGAGACCTCATATACATACCTGATGACCTCATGCATAAACACACATGGTCAGCCCCCCCCCCCCACACACACACACACTAGCAGAGAGAAAGTATGACAGCTCATTTTATAAAGCGAAGATCATCTCTGAAGCTTCCCATTACAGCAGCTTCAACCTGATAAAAACAAAGCTATTGGCCTAAGAAAAGTTCTATTTGACTCTCTAAATTGCATTGGCTCTCTTATTATTTAACACTGTTGCTCATCCTCTAAACATGTAGAAAAATAAATTTAAGATTCATTCAAAGACTGAAGAAAGATGTCCACTATCGAACTTCCTACAGAAAAGTAGTTTCCAAACTGTTTGTGTCCACAGCTTTCTCTAAGAGAAGTTGACGAACTCTGAATCCTCTCAGAAAAATGTAGACCCAAACAATTGGGTGGGGACTGTTCCAATGTGGTCAGAGCCCATCTAAACCCATTCATGGCTCCTGTCCTCCAGATCCTTGGTTTAAATCAGGGGTGGGGAATCTTTTGTTGTGCCAAGGGCCATTGGGGCATTTATAACATCATTCAAGGACCATACAAAATTATCAACTTAAAAATTAGCCTGCTATATTTGGTCAAACATTTAATTAACTCACCCCTCATGCCCTGACAGGGCCAGATCAAATGGTTTCTCGGGCCATATCCAGATGTTACCCAGCCCTGGTTAAAATACATAGGCTTATTTTCAAGGCCAGTGGGAATAAGTGTTAAAAGTTTAAATGTTTCTTATGCTACAAATTATAAAGGGCATACCTTATATCCCCAAACTACTATGTATCACATAAACATACTACCAGTTGTGGGCAAACTACAGCCCGCGAGCCAGATCCGTCCCGTTTGGCTGTTCTATCCGGCCCGCGGAGCTGAAAGAGCGGAGGTTTCTCTTGCTCTCCCCTCCGCTCCTTCACCAGCAGTCCAAGATGAGAGTGCCAGCATGGTCAGGTTGCTTTTGTTCCGGCCCTCCGGTCCAGTTTAAGAACCCATTGTGGCCCTCGAGTCAAAAAGTTTGCCCACCCCTGTAGACCCATCTTTCTCTATCCAAGAGGTAAGGCCAACAGGAAATTCATGAAAAAGTTGGCTTTTTTTTTTTCTCCTTTCAAGAAGTGACGTCCACGATGGGTTTCATGATGCAGGCCTTGGCGGGGTGGGGCACCGCTAAAGCTCATTCCTAGTAGCAGCTCTTAATTACCTGTGATTGGAAGGGAAGCTGAGTTGTTGCAATAGGAGACTCAGTAAGTGTCCTCATACGTGCCCTTCATTCCATTATGTCATGCAATTAATGAATGGGTAGGACAAGTTTTATGTCCAAACTATATGGCGAGAACACTCAAACAATGGGGAAAAGTGTAAATATTTGTCCATGTCATCTTTTCCTGGGTCTCCTTTTCTTTTTGCCTGAGATTGCAATTCCTCAAGACCTTATCAATTTCATATATATCAAGTGTCTCCAACATACGAACACGGCACTTAACTGGAATGCAGAAAATAGTTCCCCCATAGAAACATATATGTGTGTGTATGTATATGTTCACTCAGCTCCTAAGCTGACACACTAATGCCCATTTGACCCACAACCCAATCCATAATCTAAAGCTGAGTACTACCGCCTTCAGTGATGCCACACAGCAATATTTCCATGGACCAGATTTCAACTTGAACTGCCAGGAACGCATCCCCTGCAGTATGAGGACAGAGCGTTCCTTAATCCCAAAGCCACAGTGATGGCTGTCAGAACCTGGGGGTACAATGGAAGGGCCTGGTTCTGGAAGGAAGGGATAGTGGAACCAGAGAGGCTACACTTCTTGGCCAAATAGCCCCTGGGTCATCTCCCACAGCCAGCCTCTTTCTGGTCTGACAACCAATCCCTCAACAGCAGCCTCATCATCTCTCAAATATAATAATAAGTTACTAATTACTTAGTGCCTAAAATGTCCATTAATGATACTATCTTCAAGCAAATTTAGTAAGTGCTGCTCTCCACCTCATTTTACCGTTAAGAGGTCATCGGGCATGCCAGATGACACTCAGTTAAGCTTGGAGCCAAAATTTAAATCCGGATCTCGCTGTTTTTCTCCCTCGTTCTGAAGCCTGAGCGATTCCATCAAATCAGTCATTGTTAAGTTGGATTAAATGAAAACATTAGAGAACATAGTCCAAATCCTGACATGTGGAGTCACTGAATGTGTCCCATTTTTCCTTCTCTTGCGAATTGGCTGCAGCAGCGATTCCTCTCCATTGTACGAGTGATTTCTCCTCCTGGCTTCTTCCCTCCCTTCATGCCCTGTACTAAGTACTTGGCAGAAGGACCCAGTTAGGTAATATAGCAAAATAGATATAATTTTTTCCCTCCTGTATCATTTCTCCTCTTCTTTCTATTCACTGAGATTGCACAGGGTGAAGGGTTTTGTCCTTTTCTTAGGTCATATGTCTTTTTGAGAATCTAATGAAAGCTATAGACTTTTCTGGGGGGAAAAATGCACAAGGACATAAAAACATACTCTGTATTAAAATTCACAAATCCACGAGTCCTGTGGACTCCAGCAGTTTTAGAGAATCCCTGTTAAGAAGCTCAACCACAAAGAAAGAATTCTATATTTAGATTCTTGTACTCTAAAGTTAGACCCGTCTGCCTTTTAGAGGAACACCCAAGAACTGTAGAGTTCACCATCAGCTTGGTGGTGGAAAGCACAGAGTAAACAGGGCCTGTATGTGGGGCAATGGATGCAACTGAGGACACTGGGAGCACAAGGGCCTGCCTGCTGCAGGGACAGGGAGATGGGAAGGAGAAACAGTGACGGGATTTATGCACTCTTCTTTCCCACTGATTTTTATCAAGATAGTATATCCATTGGCTCTAGAGTGAAATGAAACCCAGAAGGCTGTGTGTGTCTTGGTGCTCACAGGTGTCTGCATCTATGTGAGAGTGCTTGTCTGTGCAAAGGAAATGGATGGAGGCGGCTTGGAGGTTGGAGGGAGAAGAAAGGTCTAGTCCCAGACATCAGTTAAGAGGGAACAGATTGGTGATGGAGGAGATAGAAAACTGTGTAAGCAGAGAGATCCCACAAACCTATGGGCCACTTGGGTTGGGTGGCTGTAACTACAATGTATGTATTTATAAAGAATAAATGCTTTAGCCCGACCGGTGTTTAGCTCAGTGGTTGAGCGCCGACCCAGGAAACAGGGTGTCGCTGGTTCAATTCCCGGTCAGGGCACATGCCCAGGTTGAGGGCTCAGTCCCTGGTAGAGGTGTGTGCAGAAGGCAGCTGATCTATGATGTTCCTTTCTCATCAATGTTCCTATGTCTCTGTTCCTTCCTCTCTTGATAAAAATCAATAAAAAATATTTTTAAAAAGAATGCTTTAAATACTGTTGATATGCAACTCTGCTTGAGTATACATTGAATACAAATATATGAATGTGCTAAAATGTGATCTCTACTTTTTGATCCAAGAACCTCATTTATTACATATTAATGAAAATGCATTCTAATAAAGATGAGAGGTGTTTGAAATCATATAGAATATCAACGGTAATATTTTAATCGTCTTATGAAAGATTTATTTTGCAACTTCTGGCAAATGCATATATTAATATTTTCAGCAATTTACTTGCACAGCCCCGTTGAAGAACCTCACTAAGTTGGCTGTAATGATGTAGGAAGGAATTTCTGAGTTATATCCTCTTAGGTGCCAAATATAAAATACAAACCTGGCATTTAGTACATGCTTTAAAATGTAACATGCACATAGGTACACTTAGAAATATATGGGGAGCAAAAATAGACTGTGCATTTGCATTTAAGGCTGACATACTTTCCCACCGGTATTCCGCACACATCCAATCACGGAGGCTCTGAGGTCACAGAACTCCAGCCGCTGGGGCAGACTGACCACCAGCGCCCGGTGAGCCGTATCTAGGCTCCTCCACAATCCACTCCTCCCACCAGGAGCTGGGGTCTTTTTCCCTTCTCCCCGAATCTGCACTGGGCTTGGCACATGCTCTGACCATGCTGTGTACATGACAGAATGACCTTGGATGACTTGCAAAGCTAGACCAGAGGAAGAAGCCTTGATGGTTCTGTTTTCGCTCTCTTAGAATGCTTCCCTGAGATCACCTGTCCTAACAGGCCTAACGAGAGGCCACGGGAGGAGAACCCAGGTACCCGAGTAGGCAGTCACCACGAACCGCCAGGCAAGTGAGTGAGGGCATCACGGACCATTGTGCCCAGCCAACACTCTGGTTCAATGTAGCCCGTGAGTGAGTCCAGGCCAGACTGGGAGAATAATCACAAAGTTAGACAGGGGAATAATGAGAAATAGTAAATTGCTGTTGGCTTACACCGTAGTTTTGGCTTGGTATGCTGCACAGCAATGGTTAACTGACTCAGTAATATTTAACAGAATTTGAACATGGTTGTGTTGTGCTGTGAAGCTCTATTTCCTTTAGGCCTGACCTAATGTTTTCAGCCCTTCAGCTCTTTCCCTGGACGTGAAATGTCAGCCTGACTCTTCTGCAATGATGCGCTAGGAGGCACGGGAGACTTCCAGGTGTGGATGTAACCCTCTGGGCTGGTTAAATGTCAGCCCTCCTGGAGGCTCAGAAATACACAGGTGGCCTTTTGAGAGTCTTCTTGGACTTGCAATAAAGAGGTTGAAAACTAATTATCTTGTTTTTATGAATATTTCTTAAATGTATGTGCAGCACACATTTACATCAATATTTAATATTAGAAGTGTTATAGGTCTTTATTTAGAAATTAGATGATATTTTTATGACCAGAAACATGCTATAGGAACTTAGCTGTTATTTATCACAATTAGCCTATGGTAAAATTGGTTTCATTCTATTTCATTTCACTTAAGCTCGCAATTTCCAAGAACCTATCAATGATATTAAGGGAGGATTTACTGTACTGACTACATAACTCACTGTCTTATCTAAAGAACCACGACCAGGATCTTGCCTAGAACTTGGGAGAAGAAAGTGCATGAGATGCAGCTGAAAGACATATAACAGAAAGGATCCAAAGAAAGAAGGAAAAATAAAAACCCCAATACCTATAATATAGGACAATGTTGCAAAATATCAAGAGTAATATTTAAAAGTGTGAACTTTAGAGTCACAAACATGGATTCTAATTCAGACTCCAGCACTTCCTAAGCTGTGTGATCCTGAACAAGTAATTGAACCTCTCTGAGTACTCAATTCAATCATCTGAAAAGAGGATTTAATAGTTATCTCTAGTCACAGGATTGTTGTGAAGATTAAAAATAAAACTATCTATATAAAGCACCTGGTACAAAGTGCTCAAAAATATTGTCAATTATTAAACAATTATCCTGATAAAAAGTTCCGAATTCTACAGGTTTCACTGGTATCCCAGGCTGGGAAAAGTTTTGCACATAATCTCCAAATTGTTTCTTCAAATGGAATTTTCCTCCTCAATTCCTTCTTTATGGAACAAACTGATAATATTTGATGTGTTTTCCAGTTAATCCCTACATGCAAGTGCACTCGTACACAGAGGAAAGATTGTTGAGCTGTTTGTTGCCTCAAGCGTAGTAAAAGGCCTTTCGCTAATCTTGAATCATTTTGGAACTAACTCTAAATAAATTAAATTCTCTTCAGGTCTTATATTAATGTGAGAGATACTATCATCCCGTAAGAACAGAAGTGCTAAAGTAGTCGAGTGTTGTAGTGGTGGTGATACCACTAAGAGTTTCTAGCTGGCTCCCAAAGGGATTTGCATGGCTGGAAGCAGACTTCTGATTAAGCAGATCCTCACAAAGCAGGTGTTCCCAAATCTGCTATGATTTTATAAGCAATCACATACTCCAATCTTAAACGTTTCTCTAAATTTTTTTGTTTTAAGAAGAGTATAAGCTCACCTTTTATAAACCATAATCAAAACATTTTCTAGCACTGTCAGGGAACATAAGCTTAAAAATAATTTTGGGGGAAGTTTTATGTAACATAACCACTAGTCGATTTTAAAGCAGAATATCTTTCCAAATCATTGGGAAGATGCACAGAAAAAAAGACTGGAAGAAAATACACACAAATGTCAACAGTACCTGCTCTCTATTGTACAATTATTGCGATTTTTTTACATATAAATTTTTAATATAAATTTTGCATTTTATGAATTGGCTAAAAATAACCACATGCTACTTTTCGATTGAGTGAAGAAAAATAGAGAATATAATTTCCAAAGCAGAAGTGACAAAGTACAAACGCGTCCTTATTCATTTGCGTGTTGAAATAGCTTACCATGCCTGACCCTCTGCTTACGTCACACTAACTTAGTGCCAGAAGGAGCAGGACAGTGACGGTGACTGTGAGGCTTTGGGCAGTGGACCCCGTAGGGCGATCTCCTCACTGTACATTCTGAAGGAGGTGGGTCAGAAGAGCTGGCTTTCCTTCCAGATCTTACCGTATCACTGTGAGGAGAACAGAAGGTGGCTTGGAGTCTGACAGAGGTGTCTGCACACTGGTCCACCACTTACTGGCTGTGTTATTTTTGGCTCTTGGTTTTACCCTGGAGCTTCGGTATTCTAACTGTATAAAAGAGAGCTAAAAATCTTCCTTACGAGAAATGTGTGAGAATAAATGAGAGAGAACACGTGGAAAAGAGCCCCTCTGGGCCTCTCACGTGGTAAACGCTCCATCCATAGTGGTGGCCCTCGTTTCTCATAACTGAGTGCTAGAAAGCTGGAAATGGAAACATTTTTCAAACCTTTCTTCCCATTACTTTCTCTTTAATCGTACACATCATTTGATTTATCCCCGTTATTTATTTAAATTGTCAGTCCCAATGTCTTTTTATTATATACATGCCCAACAAGTAACTTACAGAATGACTAAACCATAGCATAACTTAACTTTCACTGCACTTAACCTTCCAGAATACAGAAAAGAAGCAGGTCCACCATGGCTGGCTCACATGCCGCTCCCAGATAAGGCCCCAGGAGAAACATGTAAGTCCCCATCCTAAGTTTCTTTTCTACACTCCTCGGAACATCCAGGGAATCCGTCTGTGCAGGAGGCTGCAGAACAAAGACAGACCCATCCCAGGAATCCAGAGGGCCATGGGCAGCCAAGGCTTCCTGGACAGGGCTGGGCACCCATTGAGGAGTATCTGCCTCCAGCTTCCACAGCAAGAACCAGATAAGGCTAACGTGTTTTCTTTGTGCATTTTCCACCAGTAGCCAAGTTAGGTTTATAGACTTTGTTATATAGCAGTGGCTCAATTGTGGACACTCAGAAAAATTCAGAAGTATCAGGACTTGTCAGAGAATCTACCAGAGGCCATTTAAAAAGTGGCTCATTGTGTGCCCCAGGGGGCTGTGTGCCCCAGGTGAGCCGTGTGCCCCGGGAGATCCGTATGCCCCAGGGGAGCCGTGTGCCCCAGGGAAGCAGTGGGACCCGGGGGCAGGTGGAGGTGTGTGTGAACTGGAGGAGGAGCGGATTCTATTTGTGTGGTCCTGAGACATTTGGACAGTCTGCAGCCATTAGCTACAGAACACTCTGTTGTATTTCCCTACAAATGAGAGAGAGTGTCCCACTTGAAATTCATTATGGAAAAAAAAAAATCTGAGGAACAGAATAAAGTGGTGAATATAGTACAATCAGTGGCAAAGAAGGGGAGTGGACTGATAATTATCAGGAGGATAAGGGGGTGGGGAAGCAGTGAGAGACTGGATTGAAATCGTATAACCAAAGGATGAAGACAATTGGGGGGAGAGGGGGTAAGAGCAGAGGGTGGGAAGGGAACTGGGTGGTAGGGAGCTTTAGGGGGAGAAAAAGGAGAAACAATTGTAATAATCTGAGTAATAAAGATTTATTTAAAAAAAAAAAGTGGCTCAGTTGGTAGCGTGATATCCTGTGCAACCAGAGGTCAATGGTTCGGTTCCAGGTCAGGGCACATGCCCAGCTTGTTGACTTGATCCCTAGTAGGGGCATGCGGGACTTGCCCCTAGACTTAATTTAATATGATTATGCTAAGGACAGCTCTCCTCCCAGGAATTCAGATTGTTCCCTTGCAATTGATATAGAGAACACGGATACTTTATTTCCAGCAAATAAACTTTTTCCAGGAAAATAAGGCACCCATACATGTGTCAAGACATGTCGTTGGGCTGAGAGCACAAGTGCAGCCCCCAGACGCGCAGTCTGCAAGTCTGTGCTTCCTCTGGTTACTAAAATAGCGCCCACAATAATAAAGGAAAACCCACAGTCAGGTGTAGCGAACTCCCTGCCTTTTAATTATTCATGCTAATGCTCTGCATGGGTAGACTTTATACTTCACAAATGCTAATCAGGCCCGAAGATTACATGAATAATGGAAAGCCACAGATAATGACCAAATCGGATTGTACCAGTGTTTTCAAAGCATGTTCAACCCAGAAATCTTCCTAAACACTGCCTCTCCTCTCCCCTCCACTTAGAGTCTTCATCCTAAAAAAAAAACCTTAGTGTAATTAGTTTTATCAAGAAGGCCCACCTTTTATATCCTTTGCTTTTTCTCTGGAAGCCCAATAGTAGTGGTGCTGAATGACCAAAAGGAAGAGAAAACCCCAAATGCTCAGGCCCATAAACCAGAAGCACTGTTCAAGAAGGGAAATGTGGAACCCGCTCCAATGCCCCAGCACCCTGTCAGTGGAGATGATCACTGCCCTCCCTTCCGTTCTGCTCGGTGGAGGTACCATCTGTTTTTCTTCCCGGTGACTCAACATCCCTGCCAAGAACAATGAGCTTTAAACCAGACTGCTGATGCAGTAGTCTCCCTGTCCTCTTCAAGGGGAAAAACACCTAAACAATGCTGCTGTTCTCACTGCTTTAAAAATTCTATGTTAGCCAGTGTCCAATTTTACTTAATACCAACCTAACTGGCAAAAATCTAAGTCTTACTAAATCCGGTCTAGGACACGGGGAAAGGTGGAACCTCGTATAATATAAGGGGGGGCTATGCTGATAAACTATTTTGGAAAACAATTTGGCATGTGACAGTGCACATACCACTTCTAGGAATATACAGAGAAAGCTGCACAAATGCCCAAGGAGAAGTCTATAAACGGTTAATGCGGCACAATCTGTAGCAGCAACGAGGCAAAACAAAACTACACCAATCAACTATAATAGCAAGTCAACTGCAGTCAAGTCATATTAAAGAATTAAACTATGGTAAACTCACATTGCAGAATTCTGGACATCAGTTAAAACTAACTGTATTGATCACTTTCGGCAGGTATTTATTTCTAAACTTAAGCAAGGAGAAAAGTCCAAGATAGTAAATCGATACATTAATAAGATGTAATTTATATCAATTTAAACACATAAATGATGTTATTTATAGTGATATATATATATAGTAAAAGTTCAGGAAGAGACGGGAAGAGTGCATGTGAATCTCCCTGAGAAGGAAAAAGGGAGGCGGGAACGGAAGGAGACCAGACTATGGAAGGATACATGGGAAATATGACATCAGCTATAATATTTTATTTACATTTCCCATAAATATTATATATATATATATATATATATATATTTAATACCAATTATTTACATATTTTTAAATGGTCAGGTATATGGATATTTATTATGTTAGCTCTCTGTTTTTTAATGGTTTTTCTTAAAATAATGATTTTTTGAAAATATTATAAACCCCTTTTAAAGGACAAAATGTTAATTTTTCTATATGGAGACAAACTGTAGTCTAGTTCCATTCTTTTGCATGTTGCTTTCCAATTTTCCAAGCACGTTTATTAAAGAGGCTTTCTTTTCTCCAATATATGTTTTTGGCTCCTTTGTTGAAAATTATTTGCCCATATACATGTGAGTTTAATTCTGGGCTCTCAATTTTGTTTCATTGTTTTTCTAACATAGGGGTGCCTATCTCTTCTGTGCACATGTTTTCAAATTTGGGGGGTACATCTACCCAAAAGTCATTTGAAAACATTTATTCATAAAGATACATGCACCCCTATGTTTATTCAACATTATTCACGGTAGCCAACACATGGAAACCACTGAAGCATCCTTCAACAGATGACTGGATAAAGAAGGTGTGGTGATATACACACAATGAAGTACTACTCATCCATAAGAAAAGGTGAAATACAACCATTTGCGACAACATGGATGGATCTGGAGAACATCATGACTAAGTGAAATATGTCAGACAAAAAAATGTCAAGAACCATGTGATTTCTCGTATATGAGGGATATAAAACTGAAAGAACAAATGAACAAACAAGAGCCGAAACCGGTTTGGCTCAGTAGATAGAGCATCGGCCTGCAGACTGAAGGGTCCCAGGTTCGATTCTGATTAAGGGCATGTACACTGGTTGCGGGCACATCCCCAGTAGGGAGTGTGCAAGAGGCAGCTGATCTATGATTCTCTCTCATCGATGTTTCTAACTCTCTATCCCTCTCTCTTCCTCTCTGTAAAAAAATCAATAAAATATATATATTTTAAATGAACAAACAAGTAAAACAAACAAACAAAAACTCATAGACACAGACAACAGTATAATAGTTACCAGAGGAAAGGGGAGAGGGAGGATGAAAAAGTATAAAGGAGATCAAATACATTGTGATGGAAGATTTGATTTTGGGTGGTGGGCACACAATGCAATACAAAATAATGTATCATAGAATTGTACATCTAAAACCTACATAATCATTAACCAACGACACCACAATAAATTTAATAATAAAAAATAAAGGCCAAAATGAAGGATAAAATAGCAGACCAAAAAATTAACCTTACAACAATGTTTAAGGAGAAAATGAGTTGGGTTATCAAGCCATAAAATAGAATCTGCCTGAGTATTGCCTTAAGAACACAATAATATATTATAATTCCAAACACACTTGAGTGTCTTCATTTTTGTGTGGCTCACAACGCTATTATAAAAGTAATTATCAAGGATAACGAGTTTCAATAAAAATATTTGCTATAGCCATACAATCACTAGGCATCAGATTATTTTCATGTTATAAAAAGTAAATGTAGGAGAAATATAACCTTTAATTGATCCTTATTGAGCAGGTACAACTCTCTTTTAACTTGTTTCAAGTGTTCTAACATTGAGAAGTCTCAGCAGAAATGCTGCTGTTGTTTTTTTAAAAATTCTTACAATAAAGCCATCAAAATAAAAAAAAATTCCAAATAATCTTCAGTACATTTACATGTTAGCTTGTTAGAGCCAAGTACAGTTACAGCACATTTCACAGAGTCCCACCTAATGCTTCAGAACGCTGTTGTTAATAGGTGTTGCTATTGTCCCTGGCTTATAATGAAGCAGTAGTCACAAAATTATTTAGTGCCTTGCCTGAAGCATACAGTTAGCAGGTGGTAAAACAGGCTCCAGAATCCAAGTTATTAATTCCTCCACCACATTTCCTCCAAGAGACCATGGCGACGCTGCTCAGATGCAAGTGGCCTCAATGCAACACTGACATATAATCCTCAATTTTAAATTTCAGAGATACTTCTACTACATTAAAACCTGACTTGCTCATTTTACCAGTCAGAAAACTTGATTTTCATGACTTGGACTACACTATCAAAGACCTATCACATCATTAGACATCCTAAAGTATTACTGTGATTCTAAGTAGGATATCTTCATAAGCACCAGGAAAAGGAAATGGATTTTTCTCAATCTGTTAATGTATCAGAGATCAGGTATTCTGAATTTTGGCACCAATACATTCTGCCATCCTAAATTGTTCTAAGCTATAAATTGATCCAGTATATTTGCTATGGCTTCACACAGGGATGCAGGCTCTTTGTCAATCATCATCTTAGAAGAATGAACTCTAAGGGTCAGGGCCACAGGGGAGGAAGCAGATAATGCTCAATGTACAGGCTTGTTGGGGAAGAAACATCAACCATAAACCAAAACGGTTTCTTTCTTTTTTTCTTTCTGTTTTAACTTTCCCACAAAAACATCATGGTAAAGTTTTAAGATAAAATATGCTAGAGGAAAATGGAAATAGCCACATATTCAGGGGGGAAAAAATCCTTTACCTAGAATTATTAAAGAGACCTTAATCTTGGAAGAACCAAATCTAGGACAAAGGGAATGACTAAGTAGGCCTCCGCTGAAATGACTAAGAAAGGAATTCAAGAAACACCAGAGTCCTGAATTACAACTTTGCTTTTGAATGCATAACCTGAAAGGAGTATGGCCTCATTCTTTAACCTTATTCTCTCAAAGTAGTAAGATATAGATCAGTAATGATATTCACTCACTCATGAAGCATCTACAGTAGTAATGATCCACAAGAAATGATCAAGACATTCTCAGATGCGGCCCAGAAGCATTCAATTTGCGTTTCTCTTACCTATAATGCTTCACTACAAATCATGTCACTATCCACATAACAAAAATCATCCTTTGGCACTAGGATTAAATCCAATGTTGGTGGCCAATAGTCACTTAAAATCTTTTCCTTCTTCCTTCTCTAAAATCACAATTAATGAAAAACAGTTCTTCTCTTTTCTATCATTGAGTTTTACTAAGAATAATACAGGCAATCTATCTTTCTACTATCTTCTCCCTCTATTTTAAGCAAGTAAACTATGACCTAGAAGCCAAATTAATACATCCTCAATATTCATAGCAAAGTGTCAGAAAATGCTAGAAGAGTGAGGCAGAATGGATGAGACACGGGTGAACACCAGCTACAATGTGATCTGACTAAAACAACTGGCCAGCAGCAGCAAGTAAGGGTTTGTCTGAGGGCCGGAGAACAAGACAGTGGAACAGACGCAAGTACTTTCACAAAAACACTCTGCAGCCCTAAAGAAGAAAGAAGAGGCTATGTGGGAATATTCAGAGCCTGCAAGGAAGGCCCAGTCATCATTCCAAGTGCATTATTGAAATGGCCATCCATGACTTCCATGATAAGTGAGTTGGAAGGATACTAGTAACTGTGAGAACACAGCAGGTTCACTAGCCTAGGGGGTCATGCAGAGCATGAAGGGTTCAGGCGGTATGAGACCATGGTGCAGGTAGGAGGCTAAGTTCACATATCTGGTAATACCGAGCACGTTGTCAACATGAGGTAAACACAAAAATCAGTGTTTTCTTCATCTGAAGTCTGTAGGTGCCTCGGGGGATTTCGGAGTTCGTGATAATGTAGGTGGAGTGGTGGAAACAAGTCCCAACATAGACCTACACTGCTGGCTGGCTGGCTAAATGAAGTTGAAATGAGGCCATTGTAGCACCAACGTCAATGTCAGTGTCACTGCAACTTGTGGCAGTGGAGTAAAGTTGATTTTCGAAGTCACATGGATTGTGAGGAAATGTTGTAAAGTTGACTGATGATCGGAAGTCTTGACCCAAGGGACCCATTTGAAGCTCCATTCATAACAAATGCTAACGCTAACGCTAATGTTAATGCTAATGTAATAGTATTCTAAACTACAAGATGGACAACGGGAAGCTATATGATAAAGAGCAACACCAAGTAAGAATTAGGAAAAGGACTCACAACGGCAGTGTCAGAAGAATCAGGTAACAGACATGAAAAGGAAAGGGGATTCCCCAAGGAAGCCGAAGGGGAAGGCCCAGTGTGCTGAGATTTTGAATCCTAGAGTCTCTGCATCTTTCCACACTGCTGGCTGAAAGGTCTGCACCAGGAGCTGTCTATCTAAAAAGAACCTGCTTTTCTGGGCCTTGGAAAAAGGCTGGTGCAGAGACAGTATTATAAGAGAGGCGTGAAAGGGACGTTCTGCAGGTGGCTTACTGAAATGCACTGGAATGGGTGGGGAACCGGAGGGAGCCTGACTAGGAACACGCGGGACTGCGGAGTTCACAGCAGCTCCATTCTTGCTTCCAGATGTTTCCTAGTCCACAAAGACCGGGTGGAGTGGGAGACACTCGTCAAAGAGCTCTGGGAGCATTTTGGTCAGCGAGGATTTGCCTCATATAAAAAGCCCACTTGCTTACAACTTATGCTTTATAGTCATGAATGTGAATTTCAGTTGTTCAAAATGCTTACAATACGTGGCCATAATGAGTACATACCAAAAACACGAAATAAACATTTCATAATGAGCTCTAGAAGTTCAAAGAAAGATGGTAGAAAGCGCTTCTGCAATGGTCTGGCCTGGAATTAGGTCAAAGTAAGCCACTGTAGAATTCCAGACACACGTCGTAGCGGAAAACTATCAACGTGTCGTTTCTGCGTGAACACTGTGGGCAAAGTCTTCAATACAAAAGTCGTTGTCCCATGACCAGGCAGGATGATGACTGATCTGGTATCTCCAGGTCGTTCCCAGATTCAGACCAAAGTCCTGGACCCTGGAATGTTCTAAGGCCTAGCTATGTTCTCTCATTATCTTGGGCGGGCAGCGCCAGTGTGTCAGCTCTTGTCAAGTCATGGAACAAATATTTCGGAAGCCTCCACTATGTGTTATGGGCTAGGGGCACAGTGAGAATGGAATAGTCACACTGCCTTCTCAGAACTTAGTCTAGTTGGAGAGACAGACATACAACTAACTGCTCAAACAGTTTGGTTGGAGCAAGAAAGGACAAGTTCATGATCCGAGGGGAGCCTAGGAGATGGGACCTGGCGTGACCTGGGACAGTCAGGCCAGGAAACGACACTCAAAGGGAAGGACAAGTGACGCTGACCAGGCGCAGCGACGCGCAGGGAGAAGCTGAGCGCGCACCAGGAGGAGGAGTAGCCCTGCCTCAGATACTCCTGAGCTTCACAGCAGCGGCTGTGCCATCCACTAAGGCGCTCCCACCGAATGTGCCCTGACCGGTGGAAGAAAAGAGGCGACAGAAACAAACCAGAGAAAAAAAGAACAGGAAGTCCTGGTGCTAAAAATAGCTGGCAGTCCCAAATGTGAGTGTCTACAACCTGAGTCACTGGTGAAACAAACACACACACACACACACACACACACACACACACACACACACACACACAGGCAAAAAAAAAAAAAAGGCCAACCAAACACCAAAAGTACAAACATAAAGTAAAAAATATTCCTTTTGCTTGGTTTCCAAGACAGCTGAGAACCATGGCTTATTTTCCTTAAGTCGGACCAGGCAGCCACCATTAATCTCAAGAAATACAGGGCCCACTCCCTTAATCGTATTTAAAATACAAAGTGAGGCGATCCGACATAGTGTAATGTATTTCCTTCACTTACCATGACTACACTACAGGGCACAGCAGTGAGTATCTGCCTGTCATCTAGCACACCTGACCCGCATGAATGAGCACAGGACAAGGATCCAGTCACACAGGCCCCCTGGGGGGAGGGGCTGCACAGGCCTGGGACAACAGGAAACCGTCCTGGAAATGTTCCCTCACAAGCAAGGTAAGGTAAAAGGTAGGAGCTCAGGCCATAGAAAGTAGCGCCGTAGAAAAGAGACTGATTAAGGGGCTGGAACAGACAAAAAGAACACGTCAGCAGAAGTGATCAGAAAATGCGGGACATCGGATTACAAATTACCATTTTAAAAAACTATCATTGAATGAGCCCCGGTTATTTTCTAGAGTGTGGTATAATATATTATCTTTGATAGTCACCCCCTCCTCCGAGCGTGATTTAATTCATCTCATTTGACAGCTGAGAACCTGAGGCTCGGGACGGTTCAACAACAGGAACTCACCTATTCCCACAGACAGTGCTTTTTCTGTCACATCGAACAGTCTCGCACCCCAACCTCAGTCTGAATTTCTAATAAACAGGCAAATCTCGACTGTGGCCACTCACTACTAGTTAACCTCATTAAACTTTTCCTGTCATATGAACTGGCATCCCTGATAGTGTCAGGTCCTGAATTTCTTTTCTTTTTATAATATATTTTATTGATTTTTGAGAGAGGGGGGGGGGGGAGGGAGAGGGATAGAGAGTTAGAAACACCGATGAGAGAGAAACATCTGTCAGCTGCCTCCTGCACACCCCCTACTGGGTAGGTGCCTGCAACCAAGGTACATGCCCTTGACCAGATGACAGGTTCCACTGACTATGCTGCTACTATTTCATTAGGCCAGCACCTTAATTTAAGGATGAATCTAGCCCCAAGAGCCATATATATTCAAGATCAAAATTGTGAAAAGAATTTTCCTTGGTTTATACTTCTAGGCTCCATTCTCATTTCACACTCCACCTCCACAATGGACCTGGCATGGTAAATTCTTTGGAATCTAGACAGAATCTATTAGAATTCTCTCACTAACAAAATCATTGCTGGGAAGACAGCCTAAAAATAGAACTTTCATTATATTGTCAGCAAAAAACATTCCGTGGTGTTCTGCTAAGCATTTCAAACACAGTGTCTGTGTCCATGTGTGACATGCTCGGGGCCCTTGCATCTGGAGCGGAGCTATAATGGGGTGTCTTGCCTTTTGAATTTGCCAAGTCTAGAACATAAAGCTAACACACAGAGTGTCCAACATAACCTGGGCTCTTTTTACTTTATTGATTTTTTTTCTTTTTAACAGAGAGGAAGGGAGAGGGAGAGTCAGAAACACTGATCAGCTGCCTCCTGCACACCCCCCACTGGGGATGTGCCCGCAACCAAGGTACATGCCCTTGACCGGAATCGAACCCGGGATCCTTGAGTCTACAGGCCGACGCTCAATCCACTGAGCCACACCGATCAGGGCTCTGGGCTCTTTTTAAATGCCTAGAAGATCTGAGAATTAAGATGGACTCTCTCAATAAATTACCTTTGTTGCTCTGAAGGTGTTAGTTTCTGCAAAAGACGATATCGAGGTACTGCAAAACCACCTGAAAAATCTTAGGTGGCAATGAATTAAATCTGAAGTTGCTGCTGGAGACAAGCTGATATTAGTGGAAATGGATACTCCATTTAACCTTCCAAGAAATAATGCCTAAGATTTACTGGCTGAGAGAGTCTCACCAAATACTTGTGTTTAGATTTTATGGTTGGAACAATCAGCTATCTTAGCCCCATCAATTACAGCTCTTAAAAGAGCACACGATTTTTAAGCCTTTTAGTTTTACCGAGCAAGCAAATTCCATTATATATGGTATCTCAGAATATTTTTTAAAAAAAGGTATGTACAGGTTAAATCCTCTTCTTCTTGGACACAGTGATATGCATGGTAATTTCTACTTCTTAATAAAGAATGCCTGGGAGACAGTTATACTCACTCAATAGATATTTATAGAGAATCCACTGAGTGCAAGCCAAGCCATACATTAGATATTATGAGCCACGTTCTTGAATTCCCTTATTCTCATTATTTTTATATAAATGCTTTGGACAAAGTATTATATATAGAGTCTCTTTAGCAAATATAAGTTGTACCAATCAATTTGACTTTGAGATTTCCTCCTCACAATAGGGATCTTGGATATTACTATTCTTCTAACCTAGACTTTCGCCTCATTGGCTGTGAAGTTCTAGTGCTCAAACCTTTTGCCTAGTGCTGAAATGGCACAAATAAAGACACTGGGACCAGACAGCGGCCCAAGTCTTACAGGACAAAAGAGGAAAAGAAACAAGGAAGTGTGCGATAATAATTCGAGAGTGGCATTCACACGTCTTGACACAACACCCCTCTTTGAAAGGAAAAAGACTCGTGATTTACAAAGAGGACATTTCGGTTGCTAGATCATCACCTATCCCATAGGAACCTAAATGGTAAATGGTAGATTATATTTCATTTGGAAACCTTAACTGGCAGAAATTCTACCTTTGCAGCAGACACGCCAAAATAAGAGAAGCCACTGCAGGCTCCATAAATACACATTTTAACAAAAGGGGAGGGGTGGGGGAGAGGGAGGACAGCTTCTCAGGAGTGCTGTGTCCCGATTTCAAGGAGAAATTTTATTCCTTTACGATCCAGCCTGCAATTAGCTAGCAAAGGGGACAGAAGGCGTTAACTTGGATATATTTTTAATAGTCAATTGATAACAGCTTGTAAACATACACCTTCCTCCCCCTGCCACACCCCCCCCCTAAAGAAAATGATAAACAGTATGATGGAAAACACAGAAGACACTAGAATCTCTGGTATACCATAAGAGAAGTTCAGTGTGGCCGAGAGTAATGTGATTCATGTATCAGACACATCCAAACATAGTACTGTCTCCTTCAGAGTAGCTACCATGGAGGGACAAATCTAATATTATCAACATTTCTTATAATTTCTACGCGAGAAAGACCTTCAGAGTCTTTGAAAATTACATTTGAAAGCTAAATTTACCTATAGTCAATAATGTTCCATGCACTCTCCCAGGTACTTAGAAAGAGGAGTAGTCCTGGACTTCAAGAAACTCAAGTCTAGCCTAAACGGGGTTGGCTCAGTGGATAGAGCTTCAGCCTGCAGACTGGAGGGTCCCAGGTTCGATTCCGGTCAAGGGCATGTACCTTTGTTGCGGGCGCATCCCCGGTGGGGGGCGTGCAAGAGGCAGCTGATCGATGACTCTCATCGATGTTTCTAACTCTCTATCTCTCTCCCTTCCTCTCTGTAAAAAATCAAAAAAATATATTTTTAAAAAAGAAAGAAACTCAGTCTAGAGAAGGGGGCGAATGTGTGCACAGACCATTTCATTACACTCTCAGCCCTTCCCTGAGTTCATTTATAGTCCCGCATTCTTTGTACATAGTTGTCCTCCTCCACTAGGCGGTTAAACATTCTGAGAGCAGAAACCATGCCAATTATCTCTGCATCACTGCCACATGCCCCGGCAGAGTCATCTGCACAGGGTGAGCATTTATCAAATGCGGGTTAGGGAAAAAAAAACATCTGATTACTTAATCATCACACTGTACTCAGCAAAATTCACCGTAAGACAGGTTTGTCTCAAAATGTATCCAAGGGTATTTAGGCACTGCAGTATCTATTCTAGTCTCTCCCAAGCCGGTCCGAAGGTCAGCATTACTCGGAAATTTGGGTTCTGAGGCATAAGAGCCACCACATAAGCCCAACTCATTCTCAATTACTCTCTCAATGTCATAGTAAGTAAGAACAAGGCACGTAAAACATTTACATTTCTATTGATTACATGGGAGAGACATCTCTCCTTCAAGAATCGATCCAGTCTACCAGCTCACCAAACTCCTGCCTCACCCCATCAGGTCATTTTAAAGCCATTAATTAATGGAAGTCCAGATGGTCATCAGTATGTTCATTCCTACCAACAGGAGGGCACCTAGAATGATGCCACTTGTCCTTAACCCAGGCAATCCTGGACAGAGCACTTAGCTTACTGAATTTAGAGAGCAGGCATCGTTATTCCTAGTAATGACAGAACAAACATTCGAAGCATAAAAACCTGGTTTGGACACGGTAGGCTGATTAGACCGGGGAGTGGGCAGAAAACAAAGTTTCTGAAGGTATAACAGTCATGCGTGAAAGACAGCATGTGTATCATTTTGCTGTGATGCTTTGGAAATAACAATTAAGAAAATGGAAGTATATTAAAAGTTGTAAAAGATGGGATAGGCAACTAACTGGTGACTGGTAAGAACACTCTTCAGAGCAGGCAATAACATTTAAGTGGAAAAGGAACAAGGAAAGTGTCTCTTTATTGTTTTTTTTATAAAATATATATTTTATTGATTTTTTGCAGAGAAGAGAGAGGGATAGAGAGTCAGAAACATCGATGAGAGAAAATCATCGATCAGCTGCCTCTTGCACACCCCCCACTGGGAATGTGCCCGCAACCAAGTACGTGCCCTTGACCAGAATCAAAGCTGGGACCTTTCAGTCCGAAGGCCGATGCTCTACCACTGAGCCAAACCGGTTTCGGCGGAAAGTGTCTCTGTAAAGAAAGGTAAGAAATTGTCTCTAAATCCAGGTTGCTGGGGACCCTTGCAGGGAAGAGGCTATCTGCTCCGAGACGCCCTTAAGCACCTTCACCTCAGTTCTCCCCTGTACCTGACACCAGGAAACAGTTAAGGATGGACCTAACAGAGCCGTGGTCTGCTGGCTAATGAGTTTGCCGACCACTGTAACAGAGTGTGCAAATTCGGAGGGTCACAGCTCTACAGGTGAGAGCTACGTTGTCTCATAGTCACAGGTGACTATTTAAGTTGAAATCAACTAAAATTAATTACAATTTAAAAATCGCTTTTTTTTTCACTTGTAGTAGCTTTATCTCAAGTGTTCCTCGCCACACGTGGCTAGTGGTTTTCATTCTGAACAGTACCTGCACGGAATACCTCCATCACTGTCCTGCTGACGGACAGAGCTGGACTTGAAAGTGAGCACTGTTACTGCCAAAAGGCCAAATGATTTGCTACTCGCACTGTAAAGGATTGTGTTTTCATCAAGAGCACACTCTGGCTCAACTGTCCAATTCCTGTGCGAATGAGAGAATCAGTTAAGTCGCCTCTCATTCATAACAGTATCATTAGATTAGTATCATTCCTAAGGTCATTTGGCCCTTGGATAGAAGCTTTGTCTGACAGTAAAGCAAAAATTAACTATGGTACTAAGATTTCTACTGAGTAAAACTTTCATATATATATATATATATATATATATATATATATATATATATATATTTAAATGAAGAAAAAATGTACTCTTGCATTTAAAGTAGTCAGTTTCAATTACATTTAATAAAAGCAAACTAAGATTCATTCTGTCAACAGCCAGGGAAAAGAAAGCCAGTAGTCTTCAGACAACGGATTCTATTTAAACACTCATCCTCTCACTGCTTAAATATTTACTTGCTGCCATGTACCACGCAGAGGAAAATTAGATATCTCTGTGTGTGACAGAGCCATCTGAATGCGAGCTAAAATGTAATCAGCGCGTGGAAACAACAAAGCGTAGGTATTAACTTGAGAGAACAGCTTATATATTTTTAAGGGAGGGGACCGCAAGGATACTGCAAAACTTAAAATGAAAGACTTAAGAGCCCTTCTTCGAACATGCAAGCCCTCGCCACCTCTGATGTTTACAGCCTTGGGGGTGCATAGCCTGGATGGGTCTGAGACGAAGCCAGGGAGAATGCTGCATTTCATCATTATGGAAACAAACAAACAAAAAAACAAACAAACATAGCACAAGAATCAGGCCTCTCCTTCCCCATCCAGGAGCAAAGTTCTCATCAGAAGTGACAAAACCTCACGGTCCCCTCCCCTTTCCCTGGCTTTGCCCCTCACTGTGACTGCACTCTGCGTGTCTTCCTTCTCCTCGCGCTCTCGGGATTTCAGACTAGAAAAGGAAATATCATCCTGACCTTCTGCCCGTGGAAAGGCTGCGGTCCTCGGTCACTTGATCCAACTCATCCCTTTCAAGGGAAAAGTCACCTCATTGAACCAAAATCACCTGATGTGCCCAAGGAAGGTGGGGAGAGGTTCTTTTCAAACTTGGTAACTCCGACCTCCTCCTCCTACGGAGGACAGGGTCAGTGGCAGCTGTTGCAGCCACACTAAAGCTCTCTGGGCCACGAAAGCAGCTCCTGTCAAAAAGGCAGCTGATCCGAAACCTACCGCACCTGCTAACATCTCTTCCCCCTTTCAAGCGCACACACAGCCCTCGAGTGTGTAAATAACACCATGGAACTGGGCTAGGAGGTCACAAGCACTCGCTCCACACGGCATGCGCCCCGGACCCAGTCTGTAAAACGTGCTACTAGGCAGCGTGGGACACGGGGCTGGCTCCCGACCAAAGGGTAGATAGAGCTGATGCATACCTTTCGGTCTTCTGGAATTTCCATTCTTTTGCTGCTCGTCTTCCTCGTTAATGGTGAACAGACCGAGGGGGATTGGCCTCGCGTTGGTCTTCTTCAGTCTCTCTTGCCGGAGAGCCGTGGCTGATCCAGGCATGCCGCCGCTACTTGCTTTTTTTTTTTTTTTAAATGATTATTGTATTAAAAATATATGCTTATGTAATTGCAGCTCCCGGGAAGCTGCTAGTTTCCAAGCTGCCCGTTCATTTGAGCACTGGTAATAGATCCCCTATGGGTAAACAGTGTGCGGACAGCTGACAGATACCACCAGCCAGTTGGCAACTGAGGCCCTGCAGTTCCCCCTCACCTAGCAGCAACCCCCCCTAAGAGCCCCCTCCCCCTGACTGCCCACAGGCACATGTGCTAGCTCTGGCTCTCTCTTACACACACACACACACACACACACACACACACACACCCTTTCCAGAAAAGCCCCAGTAAAGGCACGCAGGTTCAGATGCCTCCGTCCACTGCCTACCCTGCTCGCTCAGATCCCCGGTTCTCCTTCCTGCGGCAGCACCTTTGCCCAATCTTCCTCCTGCCGCCGCACGAGGAAACACTCAGCACACAGCAGCACGGAGAGGAAAAAGAGGATCCACTGCCATTAACAGTTGCCCTGACAACCCTGACATATCCTAATGAAGGAGGGCTGGGAGCGGGTCCATGTCCTGGGAGGGAAGCGCAGCCGCAGCCTCCTCGGGGATGCGGGGCCCGGGAACTCACCAGCAGAGGGTTACCGCGGGAGGCGAGGCAGCCGGTCTGCAGGGCAGCTCCTTCCCTCAGCAGCAGCCTCGGCAGGCTGGGAGGAGGAATGCAGCTCTGCTTGCACAATCAGCTGCAGGGAGAAAAGGGCTTGGGGCAGGAAGGCCTTTTTTTGGCATTTTTTTCTTCTTCTGGGGGCCAGATTTGTCTCGGGTAACAACGTTTGCCAGTCCCTGGAGGAAGGAAGGCACGCTGGTACCCCCACAGCTCACTTCACACTCAGTAACACATCCTTCACATCCCAACTTTCCGGACATCTTACAGCCCCAGCGTCCGTATGAACACACAGGCCTGGCCACACTGAGACCCTGCAGTGAGCACAGGAAGGAGGAGAACCGTACCTCCTCTCAAATCACAATTTAGAATACGCTTTCTATACGCCAAGCAGATACAAACGAGACTGCAGTCTTCCAAAGGGACAAACAACTGCCCGGATTCTACCCAGCAAACTGCCCCCCACCCCCACCTCCACCCCCCACACCCCCACCCCGCCCCAGGCTTCGGGAAGGTCGCTACCAGCAGTGCGGAGCCATTCACAACACTTGACCCAGTTCCAGTCCCATTTTGGACTGTTTTCTCCAAAGCACACAATCATGTGATTATCATTTTCTTCTGACATAAAAGCTTTTCTCATTTTAAAACTCTTCGGTTCTAGGCTGCCTAAAATTTATGCTGTGTATGAAAAAGATTAGATTTATAATAAATGATGTTAGAAGATGCCAACTGCCAAATTCAGAAAGTAATTTTTTTTCTTTTCTTGTGCCTTTTAACAAAATTCAAGCCTGCTCAGAAAGTCCAAACCCTCTCGCCCTTCACCACTCAGACTTTTTCTCAACAGTGAAACCTCCAGATCCAGAAGGGCACCTCAGGACTCTAGGGCAAGTGAAATATCCTTTCTAAATCCTTTGTGAATAATTCATTTTCCCATGTCCCTTGGTTTTCTCTGTGATATTGGGGTGATGATACGATTTGCCTTACCGGATTAAGAGCAAGGATTAAATTAGTAGTATTAGCAGTAAGAAGTACTTAATAAATATCGCCTGCTTTCCTGATATTTTATAACACATTTGTTATAAACTAGTCCATTTTGGGTGCAATTATTTTCAAGGTGCTTCCAGTTCAGCTATCAACTCCTTCTAGGAATACCTCTATTTTTTATGTACTCATACCGCCAACCCCAGCGCTGCCAATGTACTAAATGGTTAGCAAATCCATACTTGAAAAAAAAAAATTCTTTCCCTCCAAAGGCTGGGCATTGCATTACGTTAACACGTGTTTAACTCTGTGGCTTAGAGACATGCAGGACATTTCAGACATGGAGTTTACTGAAAATCACGTTCATGCACGAGATAGAGATTTGCAGTAGAATAAAGGGAACTGTAGAGCTGAGTGGGTGTGAGAAAGCCCCTGGATCTGTCATTTTACACGTGAGACAACCGAGACCCACGGAGCAAAATTCCTTTCCCGGAGCAATGTTAGCTGGCGGGTCTGCAATGAAAATGTAGGTCTCTGTCTCTTAGTCCAGGGCTTCTCCTCAGCACAAACACTCGGCCTACATAGTTCGGATTCCTAGATCCGATGGCAAGATGTGGGGAGGGGAGGAGAGAGAGGGCTTATGCCTCAGTGTTCCAGATCTTGTTTAAGAAATGAAAAGCACCTACAAATTGGTTAAATAATTCCATAATTCTCTGTTTGATAAACTCATCCTTTTTTTCTGAATTAAACCTGATTTCTTAAAAATATATTTTATTGATATGTTACAGAGAGGAAGGGAGAGAGATAGAGAGCCAGAAACGTCGATGAGAGAGAAACATCGACCAGCTGCCTCTTGCACACCCCCCACCGGGGATGTGCCCGAAACCAATGTACATGCCCTTGACCCGAATCGAACCCGGGACCTTTCAATCCGCAGACCAACACTCTACCACTGAGCCAAACCGGTTTCGGCTAAACCTGATTTTTTAAAAGTTACTATTTTTCTTTAATCGGATGATCAAATAAACATAGGCCCATATTATTTTCATATCCACTTTGGTTTCTTTCTTCTAATTCCAGAGAATCGGGTGAAGATTTACACTAGCAAGACACACACACACACACACACACACACACACGTATGTATATAGAATTTAACTTCCCTTTTAGCACACGGTCCTAGGTTTAACCTTGACGCAAAAGTAGCCACCGTGGCCCAGCCGGTGTGGCTCATTGTTTGAGTGTCGACCTATGAATCACGAGGTCACAGTTCCATTCCTGGTGGGGGACTTGCAGGAGGCAGCCGGTCTATGATTCTCTCTTATCATTGATGCTTCTATCTCTTTGTCCCTCTCCCTTTCTCGCTAAAGTCATTAAAAATAGATTTATTTTTAAAAAGTAGCCACCATCATACAACCCATGAAGTAGCGTGGGGTCAAACAAAGGGATGTAATAATAGCCCATCATCTGGGGATGAGCGTGTTCGAGTTCATGTCAGACGCTGTGCTAGGTGCCTTGGGGATGTCATCTTTGTCAGCTACGGTGGCCCTGGAGGTCAGGAAACAGGCTTACAGGGGTGAAAGCTGCAGTTAAGGCCCCGAGTCAGGGTTAAACCCAGGCCCGTCTTCTCGGGAGCCGCGGGGCATCCTGCAGCCTTGTGAATTCCCACTCCAGCGCGACTGGCAGAGTCCCCGTCCCAGCTGTGACCAGTCACCGGGAAGCAAACAGTCCAAGATCAAATAACCACAATAAAGGAAGGATTTTCCCCCCAACCCATGAAGTCCATGTTTTTTAACCTCATCGAACACACATAAATACATTTGAGATTAGTTTCATAAATACTCAAACACAGTCTTTAATGGACCTAGGAGGTAACTCTTCGTTAACTTCAGGCGCACTGTGGGTGTGACCCAGCGGGGGCATGTGACCCAGTGGGGGCAGAGTATAAGAGGGAGTCTTCTTATACAAAAGAAAGGGGGACGGTAAGTCTTAAATGTAAATGCCCCCACAAACAAAAGATATACTAAATTCGTTTACTCGTCCCCAGCACCAATAAGCATTTCCAGTTTGATGTGGTACAACCGGACTGGCGTGTCACCTGCAGAGACAGAACCTTAATTCCGTTCCCATAGGAACCGGTGTCTGCAGACTCCCAAGAGTCAGTCAACTGGGTTTCGCAATTGTTTTGTTTACATTGTTGAAATAAGAAATGATGTATTAATGGAGACTCTGTACACACTTGAGAGAAATGAGACACTGCCTAGGGAAGAAGGGTAGATTTTGTAACTAGATTGGCTTCATAGAGAGAGATAGAAAAAAATGTTTGCCATATCATCATAAAATGCACTCACAATCACAGGTGAAATGGGGCTACTTTCCACCAGGATGAATGAAACAGGCCGGCAGACCTTGAACAACTGCCGTTCCAACCTCACCCCACCCCAGCCCCAGCCCAGCCCCAGCCCCAGCCCCACTCCCTTATACACAACGATTTGTGTCTGTCCATCCACCCTGGCTGCCTGATACCTCTGGCCCAGCTGCAACCACTGAGGTGGGGGAATATGGGGCAGAGTCAAAGTCGCTGATGTGCAGGGGACATCCGCTCATGACTGGGGCCTGGCTGTCACAATGTCATGGAAATGACTAAAGGCAGGTAGGCATATGCATGCGGGCACACGCGCACGCGCACACACACACACACACACACACACACACACACACCCTCAGGCTTCTGCTCACATTTATGCTTCCTAAGCCCTCATGTTCTGACGATAAAATTGGAAAACAGCATAGCCCATGAGTGAGTCCAAAAATATCCTCTTGCAAAGAGAAATCTGCTTACCCACGTGAGAGGCTTACCCACGTGAGACACATACCCAGGTTTTCCCTTCTAAACGCCCAGCGGGCTGCACAGAAACGGAACTAAAATGGGAGAGAGCCTGGTTTCTCCTAATTGAGGGCTGTAGTTGAAAACAGAAATTACCGCTGCTGCATCCAATGGCCATGCCCTGGCAAATTAAATTTCTAGATCCATGTAAGTTAATGACTTGTCAGCAGACCCCAGAAATGCCAAAATGTATTTGCGCGTTTCTCCATTAGAGGAGCTGATTAATAAGGCTTCAAAGCGACGGGACCTCAGAAATCTCGTAAATATTTAATGCATCTCTCTCAGCTGCAATTTACTTCTAGCAGGAGTTTCTTAAATCCACATTGTAAAGCAACTGAAAGACACACACCCTGTTACGGTGTGAAAACGACAAAGCCAGTGCAGGTTGAGGTAGAACCAAACATCCCCTGGGGAGCAAAGGGGTCCCCGCTGGGGGTCTGTGGCCCCCATTCTCGAAGTTAAAGGATTTCCTAGAACTACGGTACTTCCCGATGGTTTCTGTGCCATCTGGAAGCATATGCAGAGCTGCCAGCAGGCTGCTGGACAAAGAAATCCTGCCCCAGGAGAGACTGGCGCTTTGAAAGGAAGAGAAAAAGGCAGGTTGGCTTTGATCTTCGTTTTACCACCTTGCGTTAACAGGCATGGAAGGAAAACAGTAACTACTACTGTAGTGGGGACACGCCATTGATGGGAGGTGCTAGTCCCTGCCCTGCCTTTTGTTCCATTTCTTCCTTCCTTCCTTCCTTCCTTCCTTCCTTCCTTCCTTCCTTCCTTCCTTCCTTTCTTTTTTTTAATATATTTTATTGATTTTCCACAGAGAAGAAGGGAGAGGGATAGAGAGCTAGAAACGTCGATGAGAGAGAAACATCGACCAGCTGCCTCCTGCACACCCCCTACTGGGGATGTGCCCGCAACCAATGTACATGCCCTTGATAGGAATCGAACCGGGGACCTTTCAGTCCGCAGGCCAACGCTCTATCCACTGAGCCAAACCGGTTTCGGCTTGTTCCATTTCTATACATCCTTGCTGCTGCTACATGGTGAACAATGCACTGCGGCAGAACCCACTTTCCCGTGTCTGCTCCACCCCCACCACATGTTCATTAACCCCAAGCGTTCATTTATCTCAGCGTCAGGTGTGGATACTAAGCTTCCTTTAAAACCCTTTCCTAAACGTCAGGTGTCACTAGCTGGTTGCATACATGATAAAGTGCCACGTTAAAGTTTAACCCAGGTACAGATGTTAGAATGCTACAGGCCCCCCTGCTCATTATTCTCACTGGTACTAGTTTATTCGTGTGCATTACATGAACTCTTGACAAAAGTCAAAATGTGCCCCATAAGTCCTCTCCTCTAATAGTAACATCCTTATTAGGTTAGAAATCCAATTCCACAGATTCAACACGAGGCAAAGAAATCAATTGCTGTGTTCCTCAGAATCATCAGACTGATATCCCAGGACTGCGTTTCTAAAAGTGATCTAATTCATCACTGGTCTGTAAGCAATCCCATGCTGTTTTATTTTTGAGCCATCCTATTAGAAAGATTAAAAAAACAACAACAACAATTAAGAAACGATGGTTCCCTGTCTTGCTTTAGGAATTGCAAAATCATGTAAAGGATGCAGAATGAGGTCTTTGGGGATGACATGAGAGGGGAGGCAGCAGCCAAATTATTCAATGTTCTCCCTCTAAACAAAGCAAGGGAGTCACTCAGGGGGTTGATGACTGAAAGTGCGGCCCACGCAGGCCGGTCTGGCAGCTGGAGAGGATGGGCTGGAGGAGGAAGGAGTGAGACTCGAGAAAGAAAAACCAGTTACATAACTACATTGTCCAGGTGGGGAAAGGGGTCTGAAGTGATGGCCAAGGAACTAGATGGCAAAGACGAGAGGACACGAATCCCTCATGTTTTTTTAACAGGCAGCCCCAGTCAGCGTGGAAGGCTTATTTCAGGGGGTGATCACCGATATCAAGTCCCTGCAACAGTTGGGGTGAAAAAAAAAGCTGGAGGAAGGGGCAATGGAAAGGAAAGATGAGCCGAAACCGGTTTGGCTCAGTGGTTAGAGCATTGGTCTGTGGACTGGAAGGTCCCAGGTTCGATTCTGGTCAAGGGCATGTACCTTGGTTGGGGGGGCATCCCCGGTGGGGGGTGTGCAAGAGGCAGCTGATCGATGATTCTCTCTCATCAATGTTTCTAGCTATCTATCCCTCTCCCTTCCTCTCTGTGAAAAATCAATAAAACATATATTTAAAAAAAAGAAAGGAAAGATGATGAATGTTTTTATTACAGATTTAGACGAGAACAAGGCTGTATGCTTGTCGATTAAACAAAGCTGAGAGATGCCTAGCATCATGTCCAAAATGATCTCAACAGATTAAAATAATGGGCTATAGCTAAAAAGATTAATTTAGCAATATATACGAATATCTCTTTTATAAAAATTTTTTAATTGATTTCAAAGAAGAATGGAGAGAGAGAGAGGGATAGAAACATCAGTGATGAGAAAGGATCTTTGATGGGCTGCCTCCTGCCCGCCCCCTACTGGGGATGGAGACTGCAACCCAGGTAAGTAACCTGACAGTGACCTGGTTCACAGGTCAGCACTCAGCCACTGAGCCATGCCAGCTGGGCCGAACACCATTTTTTATATTAAACAGTACAACTGCACAGGTACAGCATGAAGACCTCCCCAACCTTCATCAGATACAGGAAGGAGGGTCTTTGGACAGCAAGCTCACTACACTTGGCCAACGTGATGGGGCAGTAAAGATCCTAACAGTACCATGGGCGCTATCAGCAAATAGTCCAGAAGGCTGAATGAGGGGAACAGCCTTCTGTGGTTTCTGGTCCTCAGATCACAAGGTCTGAGCTAGATACCGTATTTGCCGGCGTATAAGACGATTTTTTGGCCCTGAAAATACCGTATTTGCCGGCGTATAAGACGACCCCCTAACATTTCCACTCAAAATACAGAGTTTGTTATATACTCGCCGTATAAGACTACCCCCCACTTGGAGGCATATTTTTCAGGGCCAAAAAATCGTTTTATACGCCGGCAAATACGGTACTTCAAATGGAGTGATGGATTAGAACACGTTCAGAAGAGAGCAAGATAAGACTGATCACAGGATCATTTGAAAGAAGAGACATCTTCCTTGGGAGAGCATAAGACAAGACTCTGAAGGAATGAAATAACCGAATTAAAGGTTAATGAGTGGAAGGATTTCTACTTTTTGTGTAGTTCTGGGACTGAGCATTGGAAGTCAGCACATAACAAGCTGTGCTCTCCATCACTGAGACAGCTGTGCACATACACCCATCTGGGATGAAGTGTTGCGTCCATGCCCTGTAAGCAGGCTGGATTTTTAAACCTCCAGAGTCTCTTCTGATCCTGTGGTTCCATGACCCGATGGAAATGGGAGCGGGAGCCATATATCCAGGGGAAGACAGTCAGGCAGAGAGGAAAAGCCCAGAGAGATCAGACAGCCCTCCCTCTTGCTGTCACTGTCCCTCTGCACTTAGACCTCACATGGCTACATTGGAAGGCAGTTCCATTGTATTGCGTTACTCATTCGACGGATGCCCCCCAGAGGTTTCAGACTCACAGCTAAACAACGGGAGCCGCACTGGGTGTTCTGGTTAGAGGGGGTCACACTATGATTCCTGCACCTGCGGCTGGCAGACTTCCCTCACTCTCTCACCTTCTTGCCACTTAAGGAAAACCAACTACGTGGAAAACTCTAGGGAGGGAGGTCATGCATAAGATATACAGGTTTTCCCTCAGTGACCCAACTACGTATGGATGGATCACTATGGCTATGTGACTTGAGAGATGGCATCTCAAGGTTTGTGTGAGAAAAGCAATACTGGAGAATGGCAAACCAATTCAGTTTATTACTTTATGGTCCCATTAAGGAGAGTGACAGCCAGGAGTCTTTAGGCCAGTAATGAATGGGACAGGTGAAGGACAATACGGCTTAAAATGCATTGAGACGTTTCCCCAATCCTAGCCTTAGATACTTTGCTGCTCTTCCCAATTCTTTCTCCTAAAACTCCCTGAAAGTAAAACTGACATCAATCAAGATTTTTTTTCAATTTAGGAAGGTTTAATATCCTTTGTTTTGACCTTAAAATTAGATTAAATTATTTAAAATTTTTCTCTTAAAAATAACTAGGATGTTTTTGCATAATTTCGGGGGTAAACCCTTGATTTTCTAAAGGTCAATATTTCAGTCATGGTTCTCCTACAGCCTTTTTGGTTCTGTTTCTCTGGAGAAAAATATTATATATATATATATATATATATATATATATATATATATATATATATGAGATTTATATTGAAAAAAATGACGTCTGTCAAGCCCAGAATTTGAAGGGAAGGCTAGCAGGCTGAAGACTCAGGTAGGATTTCTATGTTATAGCCTTGAGGCAAAAGATCTTTTCGGGGACTTTTTTTGTTTTGTTCTGTTTTTTTAATCTGAAGGCTTCCGCTGATTTGATGGAGCCTCAATATTATCAAGTGTAATCGCCTTTACTTAAGGTCAACTGACTATAAATGTTAATCTAATCTGCAAAATACATTAGAAGCAGCATCTAGATTAGTGTTTGACTAAAAAAATCAGACACTTGTGGCCTCGTCTAGGTGACATTAAATTAACCATCACGGTCAGTGACCCAAAGGAGATTAAGATGCTCTATCCCCACACTAAAATCAACATGCTGCCAAAAAAAGCATGCCATTCCAAAATCTAAGGTCTACATGTCAATGATCATAATCTTCACTAAAAACCATTTTCTCAAATCACTGCCCAGTATTGGAATGCTCTATTAAATAATATTCATAAACTGGGGTCAGGGCATCGCAGAATGGACCCATTAACTCCCCTCTCTAATGATATCTTACTGAGACTCCAATACAGGTCACTTCAAAGTACCGTATTACCAAATAAATCCTTTTATCACTATATAAACCAAGCAGTATGGTTGTCTCAACATTAAATGGTTTAGAAAGTACAGTAATGAGGACTTAAAAACAAACAACCAACCTTCCTTGCTGTCATAGAAGAAAACTAAAGTATGTAGACATGTGGATGAGGGTGGAATAAAACATGTTCTTGGTAAGAAGATAAAGTATGTATGAAGGTTTGAGGTACAAAACTTTATATAGTTATTGGTTCATTTGATAACTAAAGCCGATGCTGACAAAAAAGAATTATATGCAGTTCTCCAGAATAATTCTGAAATCAACACAGAGGGAAGAAATATCTAATTGAAGTGCAAAATTACATAACCATGGTGGGTAAGTTTGAGGCTGGGTCCTTTCATTCTGTGAATGGCCCACAGTGAAAAGGATTAGCGTATCTACTATAATTGTTATCAACCACCCAGAACACCCAAAGCCTTTTTTAGCTAAATTATGCAGATAAGAGACAAATATACTTAGGATTAACTAGCAAGCCCAGAAGCTTTTGAAATTTGCAACTGCTAAGCCAAAAAGATTCCTAATGCATCAATGATTGCTTTTAAATAAGATATGAAGCATTAATTTCTAAGAACTAGATATACAATATGTTGATCTTGTTTTAGTCTGGCCTAACCTCAGGCCACTGAGATTTTAGGGGGATTTATATAGAAATAACATCTTCAGAACTGGTAGATAACACACCTAGGACCACCCAAATCTCATCTCTAAAGCCCTTTCGCTTTTCACGTCCAAGTTCTAAGCACCTGCCTTAAAATTCATGTGAATTTTAAACAAAGCAATTGAGGAAGAATTATAATCACAAAGAAGTCTTTTCCCAAACATCCCCAAACACCACAAATGGACCATTTTACCTTTTATCATAATGCTACACTCCCATGGTTAATGGCACTAAAATCTTTGATGTATTAAAAAGGGACTGTTCCAGACACATGCAATATTGCAGTGAAGAATCAAATTTATGCCCTAGCTGGTTAGGGTCAGTGGATAGAGCATCAGCCTGTGGACTGGAGGGTCCCAGGTTCAATTCTGGTCAAGAGCACATGCCCAGGTTGCAGGCACATCCCCAGTAGGAGGCGTGCAGGAGGCAGCTGACCAATGATTCTCTCTCATCGTTGATGTTTCTCTCTCTCTCTCTCTCTCTCTCTCTCTCTCTCTCTCTCTTTCTCTCCCTCTTTCCCTCCCTCCCTCCCTCTCCTTTCCTCTCTGAAATCAATAAAAATATATTTTAAAAAATATTTCTTTAAAAAAATCAAAACATAATAAAAATATCTCCCCCTCTGTCCTAATAGATTTAGCTCAGTGGATAGAGTGCTGGTCTTGGGATGGAAGGGTCCCAGTTCGATTCTGGTCAAGGGCATGTACCTTGGTTGCGGGCACATCCCCAGTTGGGGGTATGTAGGAGGCAGCTGATCGGTTTCTAACTCTCTATCCCTTTTCCTTCCTCTCTGTAAAAAAATCAATATATTAAGTAAAAGTTTCTCCCTCTCAGTTTTTTATTTTATGTTTTTGTTGTTGTTGTTTGTTTGTTTGTTTTTTTGCTGGAGGCAGTACTACCTGGTGGCTATATCCACATTGGCACGAAGTGACTTGTCCTAAAACAAGCAGCGCCCATGTCCCTATAGAGCCCAGCTCAGTGGAAAAAGCCCTTGTTTCTGTTCTCGGTTTACCAACAAAAAGACGTGTTTTAAATAAACTGCAAATTGTTTTATGAACATGTTTCCCCATAAGTTCATCCATACGGAAAACAACAATACGCTTTGTAAAGCAAAAAGTCATTGTACACTTCCCAAGGGTTGGGAATGCGTAGTTCAGGTGTCTGAACTCCATCCTCCCGGTTTATTCTAGTGTTTAAGTGTATCAATATATAATAAAACTATCTTGTTTTTAATAATACATTGTTTTTATTGAAAAGTGATATAAATGTAAATGTTTCAGGGGTGGCTAAGGGTTTATCTGTGAACCAGTCACCAGATTCAGAAGAGCCTTTTGCTCCTCCTCTAACATACTGGGCTCCTACCTTCTCTCTTCCCAAACCTTGCAGGCTTACACTCTCTGAGGGTGCCTCACTGGATCCTCCAGTGCTGTCCTAATGACCTGCAGCTCTAATCATAGGAATGGTTTAGATTTCTGTTGCACAAGTTGGTTGATGACTGGGGCCATTTTTTCTCTATGATTTTTTTCAGTGAGTAGCAGACCGATGCCAACGTGGGACCTGATCAGTTTGTAAATACATGGAACGACACCCTCAAATTTGACTACTTTAGTTACAGCTGCACCACCAACAACTCAATCTGAAATGCTAAATTAGAGTTGCTCCCTGTGAGGTTTCACTGGATTATAAGACCTTGGGGTTTTCCTATTCAAAAGGAAAACCTATACTAAAAATAGCTCCACTCCCCATTTCTCAATTTATTTCAATGCCTTCTTCCTATCTCTTCTACTTCTATTTTAGCTCCTGACACTGGGAGTTATGCAAAATCACTTTACAAAGCATATGCACTGAGTGACCAGATTATTATGATCTCTGAATGCATAATAATCTGGCCACTCAGTGCATATCACGTATATCCATCTAATAAAAGAGTAATATGCAAACTGACCATCACTCTAACACACAAGATGGCTACCCCCATGTAGTCACAAGATGGCTGCCACAAGATGGCCAGCAGAGGAGGCCAGTTGGGAGGGACCAGGCTTGCAAGGGAGAGCAGTTGGGGGTGATCAAGCCTGCAGGGGAGGGGATTTAGGGGTGATCAGGCTGGCAGAGGAAGGAAGTTGGGGGCAACCAGGCCTGCAGGGGAGAGCAGTTGGGGGAGAGGGGAGACTAAGGCTGCAGGGGAGGGCAGTTAGGGGCAAACAAGCTGGCAGGGAGCAGTTAGGCATCAATCAGGCTGGCAGGGGAGTGGTTAGGGGGTTAGCAGGCTGGCAGGCAGAATCAGTTAGGGGCAATCAGGAAGGCAGGCAGGCAGGCAGGCAAGCAGTTTGGGAGCCAGCAGTCCTGGATTGTGAGAGGGATGTCCAACTGCCTATTTAGGCCCGATCCTGGTAGGGCCTAAATGAGGAGTCAGACATCCCTCGAGGGGTCCCAGATTCTAGTGCATGAATTTGTGTATGGGTGGGGTCCGGCCAGCCTGGCCAGAGGGAGGGGACATGGGCAGTTGGCTGGCCTGCCTGATGGTCGAACTCCAGGTCGAGGGGACAATTTTCATATTAGTCTTTTATTATATAGTATATACACTGAGTGGCCAGATTATTATGCATTCAGAGATCATCATAATCTGGCCACTCTGTGTAGATATGCCTTTGTATATATATAAGAGCATCTTCACAGAGAAGAAGTAGAAAGCTTGTTGCAAAATAAATTTCTGGGTTTATTCTAGTGTCAAGTGTGTTAATATATAATAGTATTACCTTGTTCTTAAAAATAAAACTTTACTGAAGAATGATATAATTTTAATATTTTAAGGATGGCCTAAGGTATATTTGATTAATCAATTACCACAGTGTCTACTCTATAAGGAAAATCGGAGGGCATTACTCAGAGCATCTAAATCCACAACCCACCTGGATTTTATATATAAAATATATAAAAATATATTTCAAGATTTCATGTTATTAAACTTGTAAAAAGTTAAAAATGTAAATTAAAAATTGAACTGGACATTATTTTCTTAGGAAGAAAAATCTCTCACCCACCACAGGCCCACACACATGCTAGGCCTTGTAAATGAGCCCCTGCAATTTGAGAAAGTCTCTTCTAAAATCGGTGACTAACCAATAAGATGGCTTACTGATACTTTCTTTTTCGTTTATGTGCTTTGAAGAAATCCCAACTGCGTGCTTCTCATGAAAGTCGTGCAGACGCAAGCTGTATACGCTTCCTCTATTTTCCTTGTAAAGAAACATATCCAATGAAGTGATAGTGACTGGTTTAAAGTCAAAATAGGTTTGGGACGACCATCTTTGTGGTTTAAAGGAAATGAAAGTATACCCCAATGATTGAAAATGTAATAATTCCATAGCAATAATATTTTAGGACACAACTTAAAACTTGGAACCATGGTAGAGTAGTAATACAAAACAAAAAACATAGACATCCAAGAAAAATAAGTCAAGATGGGTTGGCATGGGTGTCCAACTCAATCACAACACAATCTACGCGCCTCCCGGGCAGCATGCAACCACCTTGTGCTGGAACGCTAGTACATTTGAAGGTGAAAAGCAAGATATAAAGGTAAGCGCTAGCCACAAAACAATGGGAAAAGGTCATCGAGGCACCTCAACGAAGCATTACTAGCTTTGGGACCTGAATTTTAAGAGGGACAAGTTTAAGACTAAGTCGTAGTCTAAGCCTTTTACAATTTTTATTTGTAGATATTCATAGACGCCTAGAGCTAAGTGAGACCCTAACGATCACTTTTTAATTTGGTAAAATGCCGTGAAAGGTCATGACCAAGATCACAAAGAAAACCCATGTTTTTCTATCACACGGCTTGCTAAAGTGAGAAAAAAAAAAGCCCAATTCCAGGTACTGAGTCATTTCCCCAAAGGAAAAGCAACAAAATGCACAGAATATAGATATTAACTATTACCTGTGCATGAATATTTAGTCTCATGAATTAGTCAAAAGCAGCTTGGAATTTGGTCCCAATTAGTAGCCTTTATAAAAATAACGTTATCGAATTAGCTCTGCACACTCCCTTTCCGCTGTTATTAGGCACGAGCATAAAATTAAATACACAGAGCTTGGGCTGAGGCAGTTTTATGAATACCAATCACTGGAACTAGTCTAATAACCTGAAAAGGACTTGACGTCCTCTAGTGGTGACATGGAAACTAATTTCCAAGACAAGTATTTTTTTCAGTTCTCACTACCTTTGGCTATTGAAAAATATATGTGAAAGAACCGTTCATACTCGAGAAAGAAACAATTCACCACAAGGCATGTGATTTGACTACCTTTGAGGAGGAGATAAATATATGCTGAAGGACATATGGTTTTTAAAATGTTAGATTTATATAGTACCTTTGAATATTCTTAACAAATGTCTTATTTTAAAGGCAGTATACCACTAATGTTCAACCCATCTTTGATACATACACATACATATGTATGTAATTATGAATACATTATGGGTGTTATTTAAAAAAATATATTTTATTGATTTTTTCACAGAGAGGAAGGGAGAGGGATAGAGAGTTAGAAACATCGATGAGAGAGATATATCGACCAGCTGCCTCCTGCACACCCCCTACTGGGGATGTGCCCGCAACCAAGGTACATGCCCTTGACCGGAATTGAACCTGGGACCTTTCAGTCCGCAGGCCGATGCTCTATCCACTGAGCCAAACCGATTTCGGCAACATTATGGGTGTTATTTTAATAATTATCTGAGATTCTAATATAAATTGCCCTGAAATTAAACCACGGTCTTTGCACAGGGACACTGAAACTAAGACATTTAGGAGTGGACTCTGCTTGATAATCAATATATCTAAAAAGGGAATAAAATTTGTTGAGGGCAACAAATGTTGCCTCCCTGGAAACAAACAAACAAACAAACAAACAAAAAACACACCTCTATACAAACCTGTGATTATTAAAAAAGAAAAAAAGACTTGCAGCATTTGGATGTGCATGTGAAATATGCCCCTAAGAATAAAGTACTACATTGAAGTCCTATGTGTACAGGTCACATGTTTTAAATATATAGAAAACTTACGTTGTTAGAATCCAGGCAATCTGCACGTATTCCATCAAAATATTGCTATCTGGGATTTAAAAAAATAAATTTTCTCTTTTGCTCTTTCTTTGGCCCCTGCTCACACAGGTGCTTCTGACCACTAAAAACATTAATAGTAATCAAGGGCTAGGGAGAAAAAAACAACAGAAAGATGTGGGCCAGAAATAGGTTTTAGTTAAATTATAAAGTACAATTATCCCAAAGGCCATGTAAAAATTGTCCCGTGGAACCTGAAGTGTCTAGGCAAAGATATGAAACAACTGTTTTCTGTGAAGAAGATGGCAGCCAATTAAATTCCCATTTTCATTTAAAAAAAAAAATGTTTTCACTGACAGCCACATGGCTGGATTGTACGTCAATGGTTAGAGACCTTGGTTCATTAGTTACCCTGCCCACTTTGCCGTCCACTTATATATGAACAAGTTGCCCATGGGCAGATTCTAAAAAGTATTTTTTTTTCCGTTTGTTTAGCAAAATTGGGGTGTGTTGACTAACCCCAACAATTTTGCTTCAGGAGCGCCCCGTACATTCCCGGTGCGGACGCTGCCTGCCCTCCGGGTGCCCTCGCCCGGTGAGTCTCACCCAGGGCACCCAGTTCATCAAGTTCTCCAAAGCAATTACAAAGGCATCTCCCCTGAGCCGCCCTCTCCCCACCCCGATCCAACACAACGACCTACAAATCTCCCAAACCACCCTCCTGGAAAGAGCACGGCTTCCAAGTAAACAAGCTCATGACACCTCGTCGGACTGAGCGGCGGGCGTGTTGGAGGAGGGATTGGGGTGTCAGGCTGTAGGTGTCCCAACTCCCCCCGTCGAGCAGATACGTACGTTGCAAACACTGTTATATTTTCCTGGACCTTTCGCAGGAACAGCGGCGCGCCGTCTAAATCAGTAACACATTTCGGTGGGGTGCTGGGGAGGGCGAGTCTTACATTTAGGAAAACAGTTGCTTCCGATCATGTATGGAAAGCAGCAAATGCGCTGCAATCTGAATTTCTTTTAAAAATAAGAAACGGATTCGCCGCCCCCATTTCAAGGGTGTCGGAAGATACCAGAGTTGACCGGCCAAGAATAAATAGAATAAAAGAAGAAGAGGAGACTGAGAAAGAGGGGCGGGCTTGCAAGGCAGTGCCTCCAAAACAACCTATCGGGAGCGCAAAAATCGTCCGCATAGAAGATGAGGGGCGAGGGGGAGACGTGAGCGCGGGTCCCCCAGTGTGCAGTGGAGGTGGGGGGGGAAGGGTTGGAGACAGGGGGGGGGGTTGGGGGCGGTCCCCAACACGGAGCCCTCTGCGCCGAACCCCCTCTCACCCAGGGCTGGTTCGGACTTGGAACCTGAGCTCCGAGGACCCTTTCACGTCCAGCCCGAGCTCGTCGAGCCCCGCTCTCTGGCCCCCGCGCCCCCAGTCTCTCCGGGACGCGGACCCCGGGGCGGGGGCGGGCCCAGCGCGCCGCCGGTCCCCGCGCCCTTCACACCACATTGTCCCCAACGCACAGGCCCCGGGGGCCGAGGGCGAGCCCGGCACCCAAGGGAGTGGGGGGTTGGAGAGGACGGCGGGGGTGCCCAGGGACGGAGGAGCCTGCCCGTCCCGGCGGGCCGAGCACTCCCCGGCTGGTGGCTCGGGTCGGGGTGTTCGATTTCCCCCATTCAGCTCGGCAGGTGGGAGGGGAGGCCGCCGTTCCTCCATTTCCTCCTCCCGCCCGCGCCCTGGCGCGCTTCCACCTGTTGTGGGAAAGCCGCGGCGGAGCGCCCCGGGGCCGCCGGCGCCGGGCCCGCGGCTCCGCTCGGCGCCCGGGCACCTCCGGGCCGGCGGGGGCGCAGGCGCAGGGCCCGCGCGCGCCGATCCCGGTCCCGGGGCGCAGAGATCGGTCGGGGCGGCCGCTCCCCGCCCCGGCCCCGCGCCGGCACCGGAGGGAGGGGGTCCCCGGCGCCCCAGCGAGCCCCCAGCCGGTGCGCCGGCCCCCGCCGCGCCCGCCGGCCCCCCGCCCGCCCGCCCCGGCCGCGCAGTCACCTGTTTCGCTCCGCACCGCGCCATCGCCGCCCCGGGGGCCGTCGCCGCCAGCTCCCAGCTCCGCCATGGTGCTCGGATGACGCGTCCCCAGAGCCGCTCCGCCCTCTTCCTCGGCTCCGCTCCCGCCGGCCCCCGCCTCTGGGGCCGCAGCCCAGCCAGGTGAGCGCGGCGGCGGACGGTGCAGGCGCGGGCGGGCCGGCGAGGCCCGGGGCCCGGCGCGCCCCCTCGCGGGCAGGTGTGGCGTGGCAGCCGCTCACGAGGAGGCCACGGGGTCTGGGCTGCGAGAGCTTCACCCGGACCCGAGCTCCTGGCCCCCGCAGCCCACTCCTGGAGGTCCGGACGGGGGGGTCGGCGGCTTGTATGGCTCTAGGATCCGGGACTCTAGGACCTGGGACTGGAGAAAGCAGATCAGCCCAGGTGAGGCGAGGACATCCGGACGCCCCGTTCCACTGTGAACTTTGAAGCAGCCAGGTCCGGTTTTGAAGTTCAGGGTGACAGGGCAGAAAGAGGACGATGCCACGTGGAGAGCCGAAGTACACAGGCGGGATTCCTCAGCTGGGATCCGGTCTGGATCTGCTTTTCAGGTCGCCGTTGCCGCTGACCAGTCTTTTCACCAGGCCTATGTGTGTCTGGCGAGAGCCCCAGGGCATGCAAGTGAGTGAAGCTTGTGCCCAGGGATGTGGCTTTTCTTATTCTTGGCTTCCCTTTAGTAACTACCTTGTGACTCCCGTCCAGCTTGCTCAGGAAGACCAGGAAAAAAGGCAACATGCAACGGTTTCTTTCTTTCTTTTTAAAGGAACAGATTATTAGCTTGAGGAGATACCAATTTCTGTTCCAACAGAAGACAAGTAGAGGATAGCAACAAAATGCTGAGGGGGGAAAAAATGAGCCTGCAAAAATGGAAACATAAGGAACAAAACTGAGCAGCGACCAGTTCCGTCTAGCTACACAGAAATGTACTCCCACAGCCTGGGTTGCAAATAATTCCCAGCAAGCTCCCAGCAGCTTAAAACCCTCTCCAGGACTTCAGCAGAATCTATTGGACGCCCAAGGGAGCCTGAGAAGTGTTGGATTTCTTGCTAAAGTGACAATCCCCGCCGTCCTTTAATGAAAAACCTGCCACTCTGAGCCCAGGGTTGGACTGCGTGTATCTGGTTTACTGGTTCACTGGCTAAGTAGAGGATTTGATTAAGAGACACTTCTCCGTGGCGTACTTAGGGATTTCCCCATCGTGCCATTTCTGCAGTGGATCAGGCAAACTGGTCACATTCAAATCACTCTTGTCAGACTTCTAATAAAAATAAAGCACCAGCCCTGGCCGGTTGGGCTCAGTGGATAGAGTGTCGGCCTGCAGACTCAAGGGTCCCAGGTTCGATTCCGGTCAAGGGCATGTACTTTGGTTGCGGGCACATCCCCAGTGGGAGGTGTGCAGGAAGGAGGCAGCTGACTGATGCTTCTCTCTCATCGATGTTTCTAACTCTCTCTTCCCTTTCCCTTCCTCTCTGTAAAAAATCAATAAAATATATATATTTTTAAAAATAAATAAAGCACCAGGTTTGGGGGGAAGGGAGGTTAAGGTAGTTTTAAATCTCTGCTTGGGCCCAAGCAAAGGCTATTTTTTTACTACATTAAGTCATCAGAGTGTAAAATGCTGCGAACATCAGAAAGAGTCTCTTCGCTGAATTTAGAGCGTTGAACTCTGGAAGAACCTTGGGGAAGGGGCGTGATTGATTTTCAACCTTCTGATTTACTACCTTCTTAAGTAAACGGGGAGTACTCTCTCAGACCCCCACCGCAAATTAAGACTTCGTGTTTATTTTTCCGTGTTCGTGTGTTTTGGTTTGGGGTGTGTGCTTCTCCCTCCTCCCATTCTTTTGCTAATTTGTTTTAATCTGTCACCAGTTACACAGAAACACACCGAAATCCTGCCCTTAGGCCCTGAATAGACTTCCAAATTTAATGTGGCGTCTGTAAGCGGGACTGTTGCATGAAAATGCAGGAATGGGCGACATCTGGTAAATGTCATACACCATCACGTTGTACTGCGTGTTGCACTTTACTCAGAACACGGAAGCCATCTGTCTTGAGCTCCCGCCTCCATCTCCAAATCTCTCCCATTCATCACAGTTCCCCTTTCCAGGGGGAGAAGCTGGAACTCCTAAAGCCATCTGCTCCCCCCTGCCTCCTTTGAAACCTCATCTTTTCTTCCCCTACTCCCAAAGCCCTCTCCGCTCAGGGATTCTACCCCATCAAACACATTCAAGACTCCATGATTCTGAAGAATGTCTTCCCTTGACTTCCAACTCTGCCAGATCTATTCTCATAATTTTGTTCACCAAAGCTAATAAACATGTGGACTCTGCTGCCGTTATTGCCTTGTTATCTTTGTGTAACCATTGTAGTCTTTCATGTCTAGGAAAGCTTTCCAGGGCATGAAATAAAATTTAATAATTTTTAGTCGGTCATCCCCATAGGTTTTCTTCACTCTGTCGTCTTCCTCTTGGCTTACACCACTGGTCTGGTTTTTCTAATTTCTGTGCGGTTAGTAATTTTTCTTCTCTACTTAAAATTCCTCCTCTTTCTCAAACCACCCCAACACCATTCTCCTCCCAAAATTGTAGGCCACAACCTTTCTCGCTCACAACTATCACTTAATGTTATCTCCATCCAGCTTGACCCCTGGATCCAGAATACATACCCCTGGCCTCAGTCCTGACTTCTACCTATAAGTTCTCAAAGGTCTCTGCCATTTCTATCATTGAATCATCCTGCCATTAATTCATCATGTCCAAACCTGCTCCCGCTCCAAAATTGCCTGTGTTTGAATTCTTCTCTTACATAAACTAAACATCTAGCCTTTCCTCTCACTGCTGCTGCTCAAATCATGGTTCCCAAATCTTGTCAATTTATTTTAATCTTACCCTCTCAATTCCTATTGCTCTTACTCCTACTAGACCCTCCTTCAGATTTGTAGCACTCTCTGAGCTGTTCTGTCCAATTTCTGTTCCCTCTAATTTACCCAAAACAATTTCACCAGAGTAATCTCACACACTACTGCTTTACACATGCACCTCTTGCTCAAAAGCCTTAATAGATCCCCCGTTTCTACATATTAAATACACTCCACTTTCCTCACTGGCCAACTCCAATCACACTGAGCTCTATCTCATTTTCCACCTTTCATCTTTATAATTCATATTTCCAGCCAAATGTGAGTTAAATGAGTCAATTCTGGGTGGGGGAGGGGGAGTAATATAATATAAAAATTGTTCACTTTCTCCAGAACACTTTGCAAATCCCTGCTTTCTGCCTTTGTTCTTGGTGCTGTGCCCTGACTGACTTCCCTGGCTCTGACCTGATGACTCTTTTCCTTCTAAGGCCCAGGGTGAGGTCTGCCTCCTCAATGAAGCCTGTTCCACCTGCCCAGGCCCCCAGCAAGCTTGTCCTCTGAGCCTCTCCAGGGGCTTCTGGACTTACCTCTCATCTAGCCTTTAACATAGACTAGGTGTGAGTTGTTAATTGCGAATTTGTCTCTTCAATGTGATATGAATTACTGGTGGCAGGGACTTTGTCTTCTCTCTCTCTCTCTCATTCTCTCTCTCTCTCTCTCTCTCTCTCTCTAGGGTGTCTATAAAGTCTGGAGCTATCAATGATATTTTTACCAATAGCTTATGTTCTTGATGACATAATGTGTTGCCTGTATTCTAAACTTAATGGGTATCATGTATATCTCTCCTGCTGTTACAGTGCCTCGAACACAGCAAGTATTCCAGTGCGTTAGCAACAATTCCTCATTGCCAAGCGTTTTTTTGTAAAGGTTTAAGAATAAATGAAACAAAATATGTAATGATAGGACTTGGAGAAAGAGATCAAAATGTGCTTAAAAAGAAACACTGGAACTACTTTCCCCGGAAAATTCTGGTTTTGTTTCTTATAAGACTGTGCACCGCCCGGGTGTGTAACTGTGCTATCTGTCACCAACCGTCTTTCCAGGCTCCGCTCTGGGCCTTCGCTTCTCCGGGAAGCTTCCCGTGGTCCCCTCCAGCAGTCTGATCACTACAGCACTGACTGCACGTACTGTAGTTTCTGCTGGTCTTGATTTCACCACGGACAGTGAACATCCGGGCGAGAACAGTGTCGTTGGTGTACCATTATATACTCACCCAGTGAGTTTTTAATGACTGCTTTGAATGAATGATAATAGATAACAATAGGAGGCAAGAGCTGAGTGCTTAGTATCTGCTAAGCATTGCAGTAAGCACCTCACCTGCATTGTTTTATTTACATCTTACAACAACCTCATGAGGAAGGAAGGCTGTTTTCCCCATTTCAGATGAGGAAATAGACGTGGAGAGGTTCATCGGCCCTAGGTGAAAAGGCAAGTGGTAGTTTTGCTCCAGGCCCATGTGCTTAGACCAGCTGTGGGCAAACTATGGCCCTCAGGCCGAATCCGGCCTGTTTGGCTGTTCTATCCAACCCACAGAGCCTAAAGAGCGGAGGGTTCTCTTGCTCTCCCCTCCGCTCCTTCACCAGCAGCCCAAGTTGAGAGTGCCAGCATGATCAGGTTGCTTTTGTTCCGGCCCTCCGGTTCAGTTTAAGAACCCATTGTGGCCCTCGAGTCAAAAAGTTTGCCCACCCCGGCTTAGACTCTTGCTATGCTACACTGAATGAACAATGAATGGTAACCATCATCACTATGGGAAGGGGCTTTCCATTTCTCTCTCTGGGGACCTCTTTGAACAAGGAGGTGGGACCTGATATTAGAGCTTTTAAAAAGGATCTCTGGGCCCCACCCAGACCAATAAAAAGTTTCTCTAAGGTGGTGGCATCAATATTTTTAAAAAGCACCCAGGTGCTTTAATGGGAAGCTGGGTGTACGATCTGGCATAGATTGATACTTGGGCCATAATGGAACTGTCTTCTTTTGTGACTGAGACCCAAAATGATGTCTGGGAATATATTAGGAACCATATAGGGACAGAGGAACATTTGATCACGAAGATTGGTTACAGTGAGGGCTCCCGCAGAAGAATATTGTTGAAGAGTTGGTTGAGTGGTGGCTGGCATAGCTCAGTGATTGAGGGTCAACCTATCAACCAGGAAGTCATGGTTCTACTCCTGATTGGGCATATACTCGGGTAGTGGCCTCCATTCCCAGTATGGGGCATGCAGGAGGCAGCCAATCAATGATTTTCTCTCATTATTGATGTTTCTATCTCTCTTTCCCTCTCCCTTCCTCTCTGAAATCAATAAAAAAAAATATTTTAAAAAATATCCTCACACCTTGGGTGAGGATGAAAAAAATAAAATAGTTGGTTGAACATGGGTTCACCATTATTATTGGGCAGATGAACCGTGGCTTTATAAAGAAGTTACCTGTATTTAAGTATGCATGAAATGACTTGACACTTAATTTACATCTCACCTCCCTCAAAATTTCCCATGGGACTCAAGGGTGGCTATCTGTCCTCAGGATTGGGAAGTAAAACAAACAAACAAAGATGCATTTGATGTTGCAAATATCAAATGAGAAAATACTGGTGAGAACTTTCTGGATCATCTATAAACGGGAATATCTATAATAATGTCAACAATAAAAATAAAGTTCAAAAAATAAAAATAAGCCAAAACCGGTTTGGCTCAGTGGTAGAGCATCGGTCTGCGGACTGAAGGGTCCCGGGTTCAGTTCCGGTCAAGGGCATGTACATTGGTTGCGGGCACATCCCCGGTGGGGGGTGTGCAAGAGGCAGCTGGTCGATGTCTCTCTCTCATCGACGTTTCTAGCTCTCTATCTCTCTCCCTTCTTCTCTGTGATATATCAATAAAATAAAATAAAATAATAAAATTTATTGTACCTGGATTTTCACATAGAAATAAAGATGACGCAGCAGTGCCCTTGGCAGTCCCAGATCTGTCTCTTGCTTCAACAGAGTTTGGACAGAACAGACCCTGGAACACCCCTTCTTCCAGCCTCCTGTCACTCTCCTGCGTCTTATCCAGTCACCACCTTCAGAACCTCCTCAGAGAGCAGCCAATACAGTTTTTTTTTTTTTTTCTAACAACTTTTTATTGCCCAACAACTATGAGCTCCCAAATCCGTCAGAATTATTCCACTGAGGTGGAGGCTGTGGTCAACTGCCGGGCCAACCTGCATCTGTGGGCCCCACACCTACCTCTCTCTGGGCTTCTGTTTCCACCAACGACGTGGCTCTCGAGGCCGTGGGCCACTTCTTCCACAAGATGGCGGAGAAGAAGCCAAGAGCTCTGAGCATCTCTTTAAGTTGTAAAACCAGCACGATGGCCGCATTCTCTCCCAGGATGTGCTGAAGCCTCCCCAAGGTGAGTGGGCAAAACTCAGGATGCTGCCGAAACCAGTTTGGCTCAGTGGTAGAGCGTCGGTCTGCGGACTGAAAGGTCCTGGGTTCGATTCCGGTCAAGGGCACATCCCCAGTAGGGGGTGTGCAAAAGGCAGCTGGTCGATGTTTCTCTCTCATCGACATTTCTAGCTCTCTATCTCTCTCCCTCTCTGTAAAATATCAATAAAATATATATATTAAAAACAAACAAAAAAAAACTCAGGATGCCAAGGGAGCCGCCCTGGCCTTGGAGAGGAACCTGAACCAGGCCCTGGGTTCTGCCCGCAGACTCTCACCTCTGTGACTTCCTTGAGAACCGCTTCATGGGTGAGGAGGTGAAAGTCATCAAGAAAACGGGCTGCCCCTGACTAACATCCCCAGGCTGCCAGCCTCCAGGCTGCCAGCCTCCAGGCTGCGCTGGGCTCACCTCAAGCATGAGGAGGAGCCTGGAGCCCAGAGGCCTTAGAGAGAGACCCCTCTGTGTTCTCCGGGTTTCTGGCTTTTACCTGAGCCTCTCCCTGCATTACTAATCATTCTTTTAACCACCCTGGAGCCCTCTCCCATGCATTGAACTAAATGAAACAATAAAGCTTTTTGCAGGGAAAAACACAAAAGAATAGAAAAAGAAATAAAGATGATTCCTGTTTTATCAAAGACTGTTATATGTGGGCCAAGTGAACAGCTCAGTATTATTTTTATCTTGCAGACTAAACACTTTCCTCTGTATTCAAGAAATTTGTTTATCTTATCGATCCATCAAAGAACTTCAGACTTCATCCTTTTAATACAGATAGGCAAATGAAATATAATATTCACCTTAAAATAAAATATTTCCCTCAATATGAGAAGTTACAGAGAGAGAAAAGGCAGTGTTCTCCACTGAGATGCTGTATGTAGACCCCTTGGGATACACAATAGTCATTCAAGGTAACTCAGGGCTTTGAGAAAAATACAGAGACTTTCTTTTATTTTCTTTTTCCTTTTCCGTCTTTCTTAACCAGTCTGTGGCCATGAGGAAGAACTTAAATATAGGTTTTCTTCGATTACTTGAGTAAAAGACAGATCCTATTTAATGTTATACCTGAAGAAATAATTAGAAATTTAATACAGTAGTTTGGCTAAACAAAATGAGAATTATTTTGAATTTATCAAAACCGTATGTTGATAGTCTTTTTTTTACTTTTTAAAGTAAATATGAGACAATGGATAGCTTTAGAACAAGCTAACTTTACTCTGATTCAGGCATGTGCAACTGGTACAGTTCAGTAGTAACAAAAATCACTCAAACCAATGTACTATAGGCCAGAAACTTAAGTTACAAAAGGTATCAATATTACAATTAACACAGATAAGTATAAACCATTGCTCAGATTCTGCATATTTAAAAAAAAACACAACATAAACTTTATGCAACAATTGAAATTATGCATTTCTACTCAGATTGTCAGAGCATATTACAAACACACATAAACCTAAAAAGTTGTGGTCACATTTTGGTTTTGTTCCAGTGGTGCACAATCACATGAAATGTTACATCCATTTTGTATGAAACAAACATTTGGCTGAAGTCTAGTCAGTAGCTGCTGAGTTCAAAATATTTCCATTAAAATGTTTAGAGTAAAATAATCCTAAACATCCTTGTGAGAGTCCTTACAAAAAGTCCTTAGGAATTATAGAAATAGAAGCATTTAGGAAATTTCAGTGTATTTTGCTTTTTTTTTTTTTTTTAAACACGAGTAAACAAATACTGGCTTTAAAGTGCAGCTTCTCTCTCCTCTCCCTGGGATTCTCCCTCCTTCCACGACCAGTTCTGGGTGAATTGTTAGGATCTCCAGGGAGGTTGGAAACAAAGGAGTGACAGTCAAGTCTGCTCGTCTCTCTGCTTGTCCCGAAAGTCAGTGATGGCCTTCCACAGCGTGCAGAGCATGCCTCCCCTGTTTGAAGACACAAACATGGGGAAGGGAACACTTCATTCCAACATTGCCCTTGGAAAAGAAAAGTGACCGCTCAGCTCTCACACTGCTCTGATCGGAACACGAAGATCCCACAGTCTTATTAGCCATTATGTGTTCTTTTTGTACCTATTTTCCCACCATCCTTCCATGCCTTCCCTTTCCACTCCCACAATCTACAAGGTCCCAAAGTAAAAAGGTTTTCAGCATTTCAGAGATGTGTTTGGTAGGCAAAAAATGGGCTGGTGTGAGAAAATTGTGCATATTTGTGGCCAGATTAAAAAAAATTAATTATTACAGGAAACGGTACCAGATGACACCAGGTATTTAGATGGAAAATTAGCACCCCATCCTAATATTTCCAAGTATGGTACAATCATGAACAAAATTGGGGGATTTGTGTAAGGCAACTATATTATTTATTTATTTATTTACTCATTCATTTATTTTTTATATTGTGTTTATTTTTCATAAGGCAACTTTAGAATAACTGCATGGTCTTAGTCTGAATTATTATCAAAAATATTCTTCCAGTTGATTTGCATTTACTAATACGGAAATATTGGTTTACTAAGGTTCTCAATAATAGTCTGGTCCAACCAACTCAGTTTACTCAGAGCAACTGAGAACCAGAGAGGTCAGCCCAGGATTGCAGGGACCCAGACTTCCTGATCTCAGCCCAGGACTCTAGCCCTCATGACAGCTGAACAGAAAGAAAAGTGATACCTTAGTCTCAGGCATTTTAAGTCATCACGTGTAACGTAGTAGAGAACATCTACTAGTGAATAATCCTCAGCCAAAAACTGTGGATAAAGTAAGATAGGCATTAAAAATTAGATGCTTTATACACCTTTTAATAGCAAATTCTATCCATAATGTAAACATTGGCAATAATTAAACGTGAATTTAAAAGCAAATCCATTAAAAACATAACCTTCTGGAATCATTAGTTGAAAGTTCCCCCCTATGACAAAATAATTACAAAGAGATACATCCATGACTTACAAAGGAAGAGTGTAAGCAACAGAATTTCTAAATGGCTGTCTAATTGCATGTGCTGCTCAGAAGATAATGGTTGTCTTTAAGAGGTTTGCCGCTGGGTAACTTTATTTTTTTTCTCCAGTAGATAAGAAGGGTTTCAGAAAAAGTAGTGCTTACACTTAATTCTGAACTTACTTTTCATGTCTCAGAAAAGGTACTTTCAAATAATTATTAGAAAATCAGAATCCCGAATTTAAAATGAAGCTTTTAATTTTTTAATTCTAAAAAAACGGGGGCAATTTTAGAGGATCATCAGTTGCTATTCCTTCATTGAGATCTGAGTCCCAGTAAGAGGGATATTTTGGAGAACTTGTTTGCATGCGTTACTTTCCATAGGCAAGAGAATTGTTTAAATGTATGTAGCAGTAAGTTGTTAAATGCAGATTTCTAAGGAGACCCTACATTTTAGTGATGTAATAAATTATCAAGTCAAAAGAAAAGACATGTTTATTCACAGTTATTTTTAAGATTTAAATATAAAACTGAAATCAATGATTACATTAGGAGGCCCTTCTATAAAATAACAAAAATATAACCTCTTATTGTGTGAATATGTGTATACATATATGTAGTCTTAAGCATAAACAAATGCTCTTCAGGCTGATTACAAAGTCCATAAGGAGCAGAGAAGAAATAGGTTATTATAGATAATAATATGACTCATACAGGAAGTGTTCCTGATATAAATTAATTAAATAGATCTATTTTATTACATTTAAATAGTCAATCCCCAGTGGAGTTTAATAATGTCACAAGAGAATTAAAAAGAGAAAATTATTTTAGTTCTGTCGTAATTTCTACACTTTTCATTATTTCAAAAACATAAAATGCCTTAGAGGTCCTAGATGACAAAGATGATTGTTTGCATATTCTACACATGAATGATTTCCCCTTCTTGTCTGCCCATCCAATCCTATCTAATAAAAGAGTAATATGCAAACTAACCATACCTCTGCTATACCACAAGCCATGACCACCAGCCAATCAGGAATGAGTATGCAAATCAACCCGACCAAGATGGCTGCAGCCACAAAACAAGCAGGAGACTTGGGTTTTCCTAGCAATGGAGGAAGCCAGTCTTTCTGCACATCCTGGACTGCCCTGACTCCACTCAAGACTTCAAAGTTTCAATTATAGAAGATAAATAAATCCCAACAAAAATGGCTGTGTCCACGAAACGAGTAGGAGGCTTGAGTTTCCCCAGCAATGGAGAAAGCCAAACTTCCTGCACACCCTGGCCAGCCCAGGCCTCTGCTCAAAGCTACAAAGTTTTAATTACAGGAAATAAATAAATCCCAGGGCCTATGCTTGGGTTGCCGGGGGCATGGCTGGCCTGCAAACCACCACAGACCCCTTGCCCAGGCCGCCCCAGATCCCAAGGGAACCCCCATCCTGATCCAGGAGACCCTTCTGGGCAAACTAGCTGCCCCCCCCCCCCCACTGGTGCACCAGGCCTCTATCCTATCTTATAAAAATGTAATATGCAGATTGACCATCACTCCAACACACAAGATGACTGCCCCCAAGATGGTCAGCAGGGGAGGACAGTTGGGAGGGACCAGGCCTGCAAGGGAGGGCAGTTGGGAGCAATCAAGCCTGCAAGGGAGGGCAATTAGGGGTGACCAAGCCGGTAGAGGAGAAAAGTTGGGGAGACCAGGCCTGCAGGGAGGGCAGTTAAGGGTGACCAGGCCTGTAGAGGAGGACAATTAGGGATGACCAGGCCTGCGGGAGAGGGCAGTTAGGGATGACCAGGCCTGCGGGAGAGGGCAGTTAGGGGAAATCAGGCTGGCAGGGAAGTGACTGGGGGTGATCAGGCTATAAGGCAGAAGCAGTTAGGGGCAATCAGGAAAGCAGGCAGGCGAGCAGTTGGAAGCCAGCAGTCCTGGATTGTGAGATGGATGTCAGACTGCCTGTTTAGCCCAATCCTTCTGGTATCAGGCCTAAATGGGCAATGGAACATCCCTCAAGGGGTCCCAGATTGGAGAGGGTTCAGGCTGGGCTGAGGGACACATCCCCCGGTGCACAAATTTTGTGCACTGGGCCTCTAATACACACATATAGATGGTCCAGTTTATTCCTTCTCAAAGCACCTTCCCCAACCTCTCCCTCCCTCTGCCTCATAACATCTGATAACCTTTCTTTTACAGAATTTACCAGAGCATCATTATACTTTTATCTGTGGAATTATTTGATTACTAGAGGCCTGGTGCACAAATCTGTGTATGGGTAGGGTCTCTGTGTGGCCTGCAAACCCATTATGGCTGAAACCCATAATCCAACACTTCCTGCAGCTCCTACCTGCTGCTCCCACGCATACCAGCCCCATTGTGCCTGCCATGGGCTGGCGCCCAATCAATCCCGATCGGGAGAGGCTAGTGAGGCTGCAGCAGCGCTCACCAGCCATGAGCCCTGTGTCTGGTGCCCTCCCAAGGGGAGTGGCCTACAGGATAGGGCTGAAATCAGCTCTCCGGCATCCTCTGAGGGGTCCTGGATTGAGAGAGGGTGCAGGTCAGGCTGAAGGACCAGCGGTGCATGATAGGATTGGGGAGGGACCTCGGGAGGGCTCTAGGGCATGTCTGGCCCATCTCACTCAGTCCTTATCATCCAGATCCCAGCAGCAAGCTAACCTACCAGTCGGAGCATCTGCCCCCTGGTGGTCAGTGCATGTTATAGTGAGCAGTTGAGCAGCCTTAGCATATCATTAGCATATTATGCTCTGATTGGTTGTTTGGTTGTTCGGTCTGTTTCCATATTATCCTTTTATTATATAGGATTGTCAGCCTACCCTAGTCTGTAAACCTTAGGAGGGCAGCTCGGGGTCTGAGTTGCTCACCAGTGTATCCCCTGTGCCTAGCATATAGTGGACACTTAACATTATGAAATGAATGAAATAATGCTTGTCCCACAGTTTCCTCTACCTGACTTATAGTGTCTTCATCAGCTCCATTTTCTCTCAGGCAGTCAGTAAGTTCAGAATCTTCAGTATTTCTGCCAGCAGTTGAGCGATGTGCAGGCGATCCGGGAATATCTAGGAGAGAATTAGGGGGAGGGAGAGAATTCTTAGCTTCACCTAAGAGAGGATATTAATACTTTAAAAGATTTTGCTCTAAATAATTAATAGAAACTATCAAGATTGGCAGTGTCAACTATAAATAAAATGCTTAAAGAGTATTTAATCTTCTAAGAAATGGAGATTCAGAAGCAAGAATGCCATGATACTCCCACCTTTAACTTTCCTATCCATTTTGTAGTTTCTTAGAATAAACTTGGTGTGCCAAAATTGTACTGTTTCTCATGCAACTAAGATGAGTGTAATTTACCAGCTAATTATAATAATCTTTCCCCACTATTTGCAATAATATGAAAAAAAGCGAGAATGCACAGAGTACAAATGCAAAAATGACAAAAACAGTATTATATTCTTCCAGTCATCTCATTATGAAATCTTTAAGAAGAATAAAGAAAAAAGTGGAGAGCCTTATTTACTCAATAATTTATAATTTCAGGAAAAGATGGCTATGAATCATCTTATTGTTACTGCACTTATAAGACACGATAATTTGCTATAATTAAGAATTAAAAGCAATCTCTTCGTAGTCGTGGTACACGTAACAGACGCTGACTAAACCATGAAATGAAACCGCCTGTTGGCTTTGTTTTCTGTGGCAGCCTGGTTGAACAGTTTTCCTTTAACATTTTCTTACTCACCTATTGGCTGGGACTTAAGCTTCAGGTGTTTAATTTCTTGGTCCTTTTCTTCAATAGCATAATGAAGGAGTGCTTGTAATTCTTTCTCTTTCTGAACCAATGCTTCCAGTAATCTGCAGAAAGAAATTATAGTGATTGACAAGGTAATAAAGCGGGAGCAGCGAGAAGGCTTCTCAAGCTGCAGCGAGCAGACACACCCCTGGCATTTCATTGTAATGCAGATTCTGATCCAGTAGCTCCGGGAGGTCTAGGGTTCTGTGTTTCCAAGGAGCTCCCTGGCGTTACTCCTGTGCCTGGTCCACAGACTCCATGTTTAGCAGCGAAGTTCTAGAAGAGTGTGCTTCCAGAGCAGAATTCAAAACCTCCACCCCCAACTGTCCACCAGATCTTCAGAGATGTTGTTCTATTGTTTCTTTTATGCCCATAAATGACAAAAAAATAATATACTCTATATATGTTTAGTTTAACAAACCTATATTTTACATGTATGGCCCCTTATCAAAAAAACACGTTAGTCAATATGGGTAATACAATAACCAGCGCAAAGGAGAAAGGTAGTCATTTTTTAAAACTATGAATATTTGAGAAGTAACTATAGGTGAGGTCACCTATGGTATCTGGCACATGATTCAATAAATGTTACTGATCACTGTGGCTGTTATGTTATTCCTCTCCTTTCTAAGGAAGCGGCGAAGTGAGTAAAAGGAGAGCTGTGTTCCTGGCACATTCAGTTTCTAGTTGGCATCTAATGCATTCTCCAAAGAAACAAGGAGAAACTAAGGTATCATTTATATCATGGCCCTTACCTGGGGAAGGTTCATCATGCAACCGAGAGCCAACTGGCAACCTACTTGCCTTTTCTAACACTGTTCTCTGTCAGAACGTTCCACGTGATAAAGATAGAAGTTCTGATTTTTTAAGAAAACTATCTTTGAGTCATTTAGATTAGGAATTATAATTTTAAGACATATAATTATCCCTAATATTATCAGGATAAACTGTTGCATACACTACATACAGCCCTTAGAAAACTGCACTTGGTTTTCTGAGCATTGACAGACTTAACTCAGGACCAGATTCTTCTGTTTCTGCATCAGCTATCATGTCCTGGAAGGCAGCACTTAGGGCAACTGAGTAATATAGCTCTGGGAACATCCAGGCTCAGCCTGTGCTTCCCATGCAAACCTGGACAAATTACTTCACCCTGCGGGGCTTCGGTTTTGTCATTTGTTAAAAGGTAAAAGGAAAATTTCCTGGAATAATTACTGTGAGCATTAAATGAGACAACGTAGCTAAAACGCTTGGCCTTTAATAACGGGGATTCTGTTGCCTGCTGCAGTCTCAGGCCCGGGAAAAGAGCCCTCCCAGGGCTCAGGAGGGGTTTCCTGACCCCCAGTCTCCCCCTCCTCTACCCACAACAGGACACAGAGAACTGTGGCCCTCGGGTAAGAGAAAGGAACCTTGTAGAGCAGGCCGGGGAGGCCAAATAGAAGGAAAACAAACGGGGGCAGCCGGAGGAGGCTTTTGAGGAAGGCAGGTTGTTTACACTAAGCGGTGAACAACAGACAGAATTAAGAGCTGAAAGTGGAGGGAGGGAAGGGTGAAGGGAGGTTTTTATCTACTCTGACCGGAATGATATTCGAAGAAATGGATAGTAAGCTCAATATGAAGTTTTAACTTGGCGATTTTTTGATCCGGTATATATTTTTGTCTTCCTTGCTCATCTACATGTATGGAATAGTGATGGTATATTCTTATTGTTTCCTCAAAGAGCACAGTGAAACTTTCTAGGATCTAACCGATGGTTATCCGTACTCTATCATTTCCTTTTTATCTTTAAAACCAGGTCCTAACTTTGGAAGCAACGTATGGATAGGCCATCTCATTTGTCCCAAATCCATCTCTCAAAATTCTTTATTTTCAGCTATATCCAGTCCATCAGTTTTATTTTTACTTTGTCTTCAATACCATTAGTAGGAAAAATACTTAGAAACCAAGGCATTTGCTGCCTCCATTCCAGAAGTTTGGCAAGGGTCTGTGAACTTTTTAACTCAGGTAACTCCAGAATTGTAGAATAGGGAGATTAGATACCCATTCAGCTCCTCCCGAGTTAGATTTGAACTTAATGCATTACTGTCCCACCTCTCTGTGTGAAGTTAATTATCATCGGGACATTTTATGTAAGCAAATGCTTAAATGTAAGTAAATGTGGACAAAAGGGGCCACTTGCTAACCTGACAAGCTCAGGGGAGGCCTGCATGGCGGTCTTGCAAACTCAGAGACCTAAAGTCACCACAGAGGATGGTCTGAAATTAAACTTTAACTAACAGCAGTTATGGTGGGTAGTTACATCCTAGGCCAGTATCTTCCCTGACAAGGTCAACCTTTACCTTAACTGAACCCATCTGTCTTTTTGCACCTATGATAACATATCCTTGAAATGTCTGAGTAATTTGAACTTCCCTTTTTTCCAGACCCCTCAGGCCACAACCAAATGCCCTTGGCACCATGACAGGAGTAATAAATTCCTTCTTTGTTATTGTTATCATATTAATTGTTGACTTTTAACTAACCTGCACCCACCTAAGTATGTGTCTATCGGTTTACTTTTTATCTAATCCCAGAGGTTCCCCTCCCTCCGCTTTCTCCCTTCTCTATAATCTATCATCAATAGATTCCATGTAACCCATCTATATCTTCTTTTATTGCAATGTATAAAAGTAGATGAAAACCCGCCATTCTCTGTGGCATTAGCCCAATACACTGAGAGATTCTACTTCCCAAGCAATTATCGACAGTTTGGCTCATATAAACTCACATAAATTCTTTACAGGTTTGAACGTTTTTTATGTTACCCTAAAACATAAAATCTAAAGCCATTTTGTTACTTTCCCCATTTAGTATTATTGATCTAATAATCAAGAGCTGGATAAACCTGATTTACTTTCATCGGTAATTATCCTAACTGGCCGCCTGTGAACATTTTTAACACACGCAGTACCTGGCTATTTAGTCAGGGGCGCTGCCTGTTTTCCCTTAGGTTGTCAAATTAAACAACAGCCAACACAACAACAGCTGTCTGGTGTGAACGATTTAAAATGATACTTATTGCTGAAACCGGTTTGGCTCAGTGGATAGAGCGTCGGCCTGCAGACTGGAAGGTCCCGGGTTCGATTCCGGTCAAGGGCATGTACCTTGGTTGCGGGCACATCCCCAGTAGGGGGTGTTCAGGAGGCAGCTGATTGATGATTCTCTCTCATCGATGTTTCTGACTCTCTATCCCTCTCTCTTCCTCTCTGTGAAAAATCAATAAAATATTTTTAAAAAAATAAAATGATACCTATTTTTTGGTGTGCCACAGAATTTCAGTAATTAGTTTGTGTGTGCCATGAGATGAAAAAGGTTGATAATTTGTCCTAAATATAAGGTGTCTAACATGAGGGCTACAACCTTTCCTAAAAACACATTGACCCCTTTTCTAAGCTTGTTTTGCAATAAATGTACCCCAATATATTGGGTAATATTCAACTGAAAAACAAAGGGCCAGTGTAGGCGAGACCAGTCCCTTCGGGCCGTTGCTTAGGACTTGTGCGCAGCAGCTGCCCTCTCTTTAACCATGTGAAGTGAATGTTGGGCCGTGGCTCACTTCTGGGGGTGATGGAGAAGCTGTGGGAGGTATTCCTAGAAAAAGATAAAGGAGGCTGATAATCCTGTAGGTTTCACAGGTTTAGGTGTAAATGTGTATAGAAAAAGCATAACTGTGTGGGCTTTTGTGAAAAATGCAATTCCTCCTAATGCAATAAGGAAATGTGGCAAAGCCGAGCTTTTTACAGAGATGGACAGATGTGGGCAGCAGGCCTTCAGCTAGCTCAGTGTTTCCCAAAGTGTGGCACTCATACCCCCAGGGGTACGGGAAGAGTTTGGTGGGGGTATGCACTGTGCCTAATTCTACGTTCTCATGAGTCAAGTCAAGACAGTCTTGTGAGGTGTGAGATGGTCCGGTGTGCAAATAAATGTTATTTATAATATAACTTTTATTTATATTTTATTATGAATAATTTTATTTTTTGTTTATTATTATTTTGTGTATGTACCAAAAAAATAAAAAATAAATATATTTTGATTGTTATTAAAATACATCCTTTTTTTTTGACGAGGGGTACTCAGCATTACGAAAATTATAGAACGGTACACATATGTCAAAAGTTTGGGAAACACTGAGCTAGCTGATACCCTCAGAAAATGGATGGAGCCGTGAACAGGGCGGCTGGCGAAGGGCAGCCCTAGGGGACTGCAGATGGCACAAGCATGGTGGACAGAGGGCGGGGACAGGGTGGTGAGACAGGAAGCGCAGATGGGCGAAGGAGAGAGGGAAATGGCTACATTTAATTTAGGAGAGGCAGGTTCTGTTGACATAAGCCTCCGTTCTGTAGACAGAAGGTTTTAGGGTCAGGGGAGCAAATATACCAGCTCATTGGTAAATAAAGTAGCTTTACTGTCTGTAAAATTCTGACTGGAAGCCAAGGGCAGAGTGGGGCGGCTGGCTGGACCAAAACAGTAAGGAGTGAACTTTCCCCTCCGAAGATCAGTAATGGGTCGAAAAACCAACTCCATTTAGGATCGGAGGGCAGAGAGTCAACAAAGAGAAGTGACTGAAGTTACTACCGACTGTAACGTATGGAGTATCCTAATTGGATTATTTATTACTTGAGAAAAGGAGGAAATAAGGGACACAATGATTTAGACAGACATGTCAAAGGTGAAAGAGACTCACACGCTTTTCTATTAAGCAGTAGAGATGGCAAGTAAAGAGCTGGAGAACCCTCAAAGGACAAGATTGGGGTGTGGCGGTCTGAAAGCCACTGTCCCTTTATTCAGGATTTCTATAGGCACATCACAGAAGATATGTGTGAAATTACTGAATAGTGCAACCGCAATTCATGTTTCTAAATATAAGATGAGTTTTGTACTACTTGTATTAAATTTGCTTAACCTTAGAAACGTAAACTTATGAGCAGAAATGCATGTTTTACCTCCCTGGTGAACAATTAAAATTTTCAACTAGGGTTTCTAAATATTTGAACAACATCTATTGATTTGCTAAAAACAAAAAAAATTTTTTTTCACTGTAATCCAAGTTGCCCACATGCCAACTGTAGCCGGCACAGGAAGCTATAAATCATCAAGAGTCAGACCTTGAACTGTGCCAACATCTGTGATGAACAGGAAATATTTACTGTTCACTTAATAACCTGAACATATAGGTTCTATGTTGTCAAACTCCGAAGAAAAATTAAACTCCAGATATGACACACCATATTAAAAATAACATAGAATCACACATGTAGTCAACTGATCATCCTTCTAAGGTTCTACAATGCAAAGCTTTGCACCATTAGTTTTATCTCCTCAAGAACAGAGACCTTCCTCTCCTGAAAGAACTTGATATTCCAAATCCTGGGCTTTGAAGAACACGGGCTTTCTGTCTGTCTTTCAGCTATCTGTTGGACAGCACATGCTGCTCCGAGTGTGTCCAAGGCAGTCCATGAGGTTACGCCAAAGTAACTCCAAAAGCCTCAGTGCAGCGGGTGACAAGGCAGGGGGCTTGAATTGGTAGAAACAGAAAATGTATTTGACTAAAGAGACTAAAATCTCTCTCTCTCTCTCTCTCTCTCTCTCTCTCTCTCTCTCACACACACACACACACACAAAGAAAGGCTTTAAATCAAGGTTACATGGATGGAATAAAGGAATCATATTTTGTATTTTCTGTGGACCTAACTGTAAAGTAGACCCAAAACACATATACTTAAAGTCAGAAAAAAAGAAACCTTACCCATATCAGAATAGTACTTACCTATTAGTTTCTATTTTCATTCTTCCCAGCTGTACATTCAGTGACCGGTGAGCATTCTGGGAATTGTGGGATACAGTAGAACTGAGCGTGCTCACCCCTGAGGTAGCCACAGCATCTTCAAGGATGGCATGAGGTCTTCGGACAATTCGATTTGGAGGCTGCTCCTCGTGGTCATCTTCTGCATCCAGGTCTTCTTGATCTGCTGTATCGCTCTCGGATGCAAGGCTGAAATGTGGCCTCAGTTCTGTCAAGCATAACATCAACTGTAGTGTTATTAAAACATGACTGGCTGCCTTAATTTCTTAAGACATGGATGTCATCTCCCCTGCTGTCAATAAGCTTTACGTTCCAAACTGATTTTCCAAAAGTGAGGATGGATTTCTGTGCAGTAATTCAGGTTTGTTCTGCCAGTGAATTTACAAAATTCACAAGATATATAAAGTCAGTGATTTAACTCAAAAAGAAGAAATATTCCACACTGCACATAAGATAAATGCTAAAATCAGAAAGGCACTTTAATAAAAACAGAAACATTTTTTATACAATTAAATTCATTTTTTAAGATTATATGATATATGGCCATTACTAACTCAGAAATGAGGAAACAGATAGAGAGAGATGATCCAAACAAACGTAAGTACACAGAATGCTTTTTGCCTAGAACAGTGAAAATGTAAGGGAGAGGAGGGGCTACTGAAAGTGCCACATGCTTATATTCCCTTTAGCAAGACTATCTGAAAGCCACAGGGGTTCTCCCCAAAAGAAAAGCACCTTCAGACAACATTTTGCCTAGATTTCCCGAGGGCTCACCGAAGCCTGAAGCCTGTCCCGAGTCCGTGAAGCACAGGTGTGTGGGGAGAGGGCTCGGAGGGAGTGATGAAGAACCATCCCGCCACTCCTTACAGCCTCTCTGGCGAGACAACCAGAGGCTCAGCAGTTGCCAAATCTTCTAAATAACTCTTACCTGACCTGACCTGACCTGACCTGCATACAGTGCCTTCCTCGAAATCCTTCTGCTTCTCTTCTTCAGAGCCTTTTTGCCTACGACCTGCCTTTAAAAGCAGGAACTTGGAAATCTATCCTTCCCTTTTTCGTGTTTCTATTTACTCTAAATGGGTGAGCTCATTAAAATCTATGAAGCTTAGCCGAAACCGGTTTGGCTCAGTGGTAGAGCATCAGTCTGTGGACTGAAGGGTCCCGGGTTCGATTCTGGTCAAGGGCATGTACTTTGGTTGCGGGCACATCCCCGGGGGATGTGCAGGAGGCAGCTGGTCGATGTTTCTCTCTCATCAACGTTTCTAGCTCTCTATCTCTCTCCCTTCCTCTCTGTAAAATATCAATAAAATATATTTTTTAAAAATCTATGAAGCTTAAATACTTGTAATGTGGGGATAACAAAGTTCATTTCTGGCCCTCATCCTGTTACATCCAACACCACCTAGATATTCCTGTTGGGCAGACACTTGAATTCAACAATCAAAACAGGAATCGCTGTTTTTCATAACAAAAACCAGAGTGCCCTTCTTAGGGTCAAGTTTATGTAGCCCTGACTTCTTTTATCTCTCTCTGTTTATTTATTTATTTTTTTTACTTTTTTGAAGGTTAAAAAGTACATGACACAAAATTTACCATTTTTTCACCATTTTGAAGTGTACAAATTGTAGTGTTGGGTCCATGCGTATTGTTGTTCAACCATTCCCCAGAACTTTTTAATCTTACCAAATTGAAACTCTATTCCCATTAAACAACTCTCCAATATCTCCCTCCCCCATATCCTTCGCAGCCACCATTCTAATTTCTGTTTCTATGAATTTGATTACTATAGATCCCTCATATAATTAGAATCATACAGTATTTGTCTTTTTGAGATGGGCTTATTTCACTTAGCATAATGTCCTTAAGGTTCATCCATGTTGTAGTGTGTGTTGAAATTTCCTTCCTTTTAAGGCTGACTAATATTCCCCTGTATGTATGTACCACATCTTCTTTATCCATTCATCTGTCAGTGGACACTCCCACCTCTTCCACCTCTTGGCTACTGTGAATAATGCTGCTATGAACATGGCTGTACAAATAACTCTGAGATCCTGCTTTGAATTCTTTTGCATAGATACTCAGAAAAGCAATTGCTGGATCACATGGTAGTTCTATTTTTAATTTTTTGAGGAGACACCACTGTTTTCCATAGTGGCTGCACCATCTTACAACCCCAAATAAAAGTTTCAATTTCTCCACATCAGTGCCCTTTATCTTTTGTTTACCAAAATCTGTGCTTTCTGCCTTATCAGCTTCCAAATTCTCTTTCCAAAGTTCCATTTCCTAATTCATCTACAGTAGGAGTGACTCTAAATCAAGTGTTTTACTTTGTAAACACGGCATCTATTCTGGAGGCCAAGGCATATTAGCCTCTCAAAAAATGTTGGCAGAGCCGAGGTCGGTTTGGCTCAGTGGTAGAGCATCGGTCTGTGGACTGAAAGGTCCCGGGTTCGATTCCGGCCAAGGGCATGTACATTGGTTGCTGGCACATCACCGGTAGGGGGTGTGTAAGAGGTAGCTGGTCGATGTTTCTCTCTCATCGACCTTTCTGGCTTTCTATCTCTCTCCCTTCCTCTCTGTAAAATATCAATAAAATATATATTAAAAAAAAATGTTGGCAGAATGGAAGAGTTATCCTAGATTATCTGTATTTAAGAAGGCAACAAAATAATGAAAAAATACTTTACTTTAAAAATAATTTTTAAAAAGTAGAGTTCTAGATTAAATTAGAACATAAGATTAGGCCTTTTAATTTTTTCTAAAATTATTCTTAAATTTCTTTTATGGTCTCTAACTGAAAGTTTTAAAACAATTAAAGTTTTATAATCTTGTTGACTATTCCTTTTGGGAGGGAAAATTTCTGATATTTAAATATCCCTTATATTTCCTTAACTCTATATACTTTAAATTACCATTTTATGTATGACTAAAATATTATCTCAGCTGAAACCAGTTTGGCTCAGTGGATAGAGCGTTGGCCTGCGGACTGAAAAGTCCTAGGTTCAATTCCAGTCAAGGGCATGTACCTTGGTTGCAAGCACATCCCCAGTAGATGTGCAGGAGGCAGCTGATAGATGTTTCTAACTCTCTATCCCTCTTCCTTCCTCTCTGTAAAAAATCAATAAAATTTATTTAAAAAAATTATATCAATTTGAAGAAAGTAGAAAATTTGTTATTTTGGTCTTTCAACACATTGTAAATATCCAAATGAGATACAGGATCTGGTCCTTGTCCCAGAAATAAGCTAAAAGGAAAACTAGGGTGAATATACAAGAGAGCCATACGAGCATGTACAACGATAACAATGAAATTTTAAGTACTAATTAATACAGCCAAAAATATCTTAGATGGCATCGGGTATAGACCTAGTTACATACATAACTCCTGTGTGCATGTATTAAGAGTGCTAAGGGGTAAATGAAGCACTTTTGCAATAATTAAAGCTAGTGGTGGCTTACTCTCTGGGGGATTCCTGGAGGAAGAAGGCCTATGCAGGGTCTGGAGAAGGGGCAAGTCTCGGCTGATGGAGAGAGAGGGAGGGGCTTTAGAGAGAAGGAAGCTCAAATGGTAGCCCAGGGGCCTCTGGGAAGAAAGGAGGGCAGAGTGGACTGTCAGGAGAGAGCCAGGTGCCAGGATAAAGGCAGGGACTGGGAGTGGGAGTGGGGAGGGAGGGGGGACTGTAACAAGTGGACGGTGATTAATTCATGTGTGGGAAACTAGAGCCAGTGCTTTTCCAGAACAACAAGAGGGGATTAAGCAACAATACTATCCCCACCTCCCTACCCCACCCCAACGCAACTGGTGTTTGCCCAGAGGAAAATAATTAGAGCAACCTGCTTCAACACAGGGTATTTTTGATGCCAAATAAAATCATAATACTTGTCAGTGCACAGGGGATGATTCCTACATTAAGATCCTCATATGGTATAGAATGCTGGCCGGTTTACATTCATGTGGACATGGGTCACATGACTGATTCCGCTTAACAACTGGTAGCAATATCAAGTGTCCCAGCAGTTTAAAAATTATTGTTAATATAGGAAGTATGCCTGCATTGTCAGTTCTCTCTGCCTGAGCACTGCCAACTTGGTCTCTATACCAGCATTTCTCCATCTGGTCACCACCAGCAGCCTGTACTTGATGTTGCCTGTCATCTAATGGCTGATTCTTGAGGACACGGGAGAAAACAGCCTGAGAAAAACCTCTTAAGGAGCTTGCACTGTACTCTCTGTTCCGTGTGTTCTTTTTGAAAGAAAGAAGATTAAGCACTTTTTAAAAATTTTTTTTACTTTTGATTTTGAAGTAGTCAAGAATATCAAAAAGTTGCAAAAATAGTACAGAACCTTCCCATATCCCCTTTAGCAGCTTGCCCTAACCTGACATCTTTTATATAGCTTTGACGCTATCGCCAAAACCAGGACATCAACATTGATACAGTACTATGAACTAATCTACAGACCTTATTTGAACGTCACCAGTTTTCCCACTGATGTCCTTTTTCTGATCCAAGATCCCACATTGCATTTAGTGCTCAAGTTTCCTCAGTTTCTCCCAATCTGTGACAGATACCTCCTATTTCTTTATATTCCATGACCTCCACACTTACCAGGAGTACTGGCCAGTTATTTGGCACTGTGTCATTTTCAGTTCACCAGTGTCTTGTCATGATTAGATCGAGGCTCTGCATTTTTGGCAAGAAGAGCACCCAGGTGATGCCGTGCCAAGTGCATCACATTAGGAGGTACACGATGCTGAGGTATCTTACCATTATGATGTTTACCTGGATCGTTTGGTAAAGAAGGTGTCTGCCAGGTTCCTCCACTATAAAGTCACTGTTTCCCCTTTGTAATTAGCAAATATCGTGTGGGGAGATGTACTCTGAGATCATTCAAATATCCTGTTTCTCGTCACTCCTTTGCCTACTGATCTTAGTAGCCATGAATGGTTCTTGCCTGAAATTGTTATTACTGTGTGCCTAATTTTCTATTTCCCTCATCCTTCTACTCTTATTGATTGATATTCTACTAAAACAAAGACTTGGCCCTTCTTCTCCATATATTTATTAATTGATTCAATTACTTAGAGCAGTATGGACCCACGGATATTTAGTTTATTCTATGGGCTATAATACAATGCATTTTATTTTATTGCTCAAATTGCTGTGGCTTAGACTTTTGGGAAAGCCTCAAGCTGTTTCCAGTGTCCTTTCAATAAGCCAGCCCCCATCCTTCCTTTTGGGAGCACTTCCTTACTTTTTGGCATCATCAGATGTCCCACATTCATCTTGAATTTCCCCCACTCCAGGCCTTGAATCAAACATTTCTTCAAGAAGCTCTGGTTTCTTTTATTAAAGAAACTAGAATGGGCCTTCTTTTCCTTGGGTGCTGGCACCGCCTCCGCTCTGGCCAGAGCTGCCTTTCCTCCTTCCTATGCTACTCAGAGGCCCGGAGCAGCTGGGGGCCTGCATATGCAAATTAACCATCCCTCTTTGTTGGGTTAATTTGCATACCCACTCCTGATTGGCTGGTGGGCATCGTGAAGGTACAGTCAATTAGCACTCACTCTTTATTTATTTATTTTTTAAATATATTTTATTGATTTAACACAGAGAGGAATTGAGAGGGATAGAGAGTTAGAAACATTGATGAGAGAGAAACATCGACCAGCCGCCTCTTGCACAACCCCAACTGGGGATGTGCCTGCAACCAAGGTATGTGCGCCTGACCGGAATCGAACCCAGGACCTTTCAGTCCGCAGGTTGACGCTCTATCCACTGAGCCAAACCGGTTTTGGCTAGCATGTTACTCTTTTATTAGGTAGACTAGATGCCCCTTACAGGAAGATTCCTGCATTAGGACTTCCTGCTGTGATCTCCACTGTCCCGCCTGCTTTTCTCCCTTCTCCCCGTCCCGCCAGCTTGCCTGCTTCCCTGCCTTCTCCACTGACCTGCTTGCTTGCTTCTCTGCAACTTTGCTTCCTTCAGCAGTGTTTGGCTTCTTTCTACACTGTCTACAGTCTTTACTGTGGCCTGGATAACTGCCATTTTGGTTGGGTTAATTTGCATACCTGCCCTGATTGGCTGGTGGGCGTGGTTTGTTGGTGTGGCAAAGGTACGGTCAATTTGCATGTTTCTCTTTTATTAGAGAGGATGGTGTTATGAAATCAAGACCTGGGTCCTCTCTACATGTATGTGCTCACTTTTAAATCTGTTGTTTTGTTTAGCATATCTTTCAAAATTTGGTAGGTTAACTATAGTAATTTGTCACTTAAAAGGAATTTTTATCAGGAGAATATGAAGACAGGCATTTTTAATGTAGCTCCTTTGAATCTTAACTGTATAACAAAATAGGGACATTTAAACATTTGATGGAACTCTCAAATGCTTAAAACCAGTTCATCTTGTCATACAGACCCATCAATTACATGATGGTAGCTGGTATACAGTACACATTGTATTCCCCTATCCTGTGAGGAATATACAAAATACTTTCTCCATGGAATTCTCCTCTAAAATTTCCACTTTAAAAAAAACCTTTTACTCAGTAATTTCAATTGTCACCTGAGACTCCCAGGGGCCTCAAATACACCGATTTCACAGTGGAAAGACAAATCACTTTCCTTAGCAAACACTTTTCACAAAGGCAGTGCCTGTTCCAAGCACAGGCTGAGTAAAGCAGTGCCCATCACTGGGACACCCATGGGAGGAGACAGGCCGCTCTGCACTCATCCTATCCCTTCCCGAATGTCACCCATTTCGTCTTTAGTGTGGTAATCAGTATGCTTCACAAACTTTCTGATCTGGAGGAATTTTAGACTTACAGAACAGTTGCAAAAATAAGTCAAAGAATTCCCATATACCTTCCATCCTGCTCCTCTCATACATCTGTGTCGCTATATCTGTCAAAAGGAGGAAACTAACATTGGCACAATTCTATTAGCTAAACTACGGACTTCATTTAGGTTCCACTGGTTTTACACTGACGTTCTTTTTTCAGTTCCAGGATACAGTCCATTAAATTTAGGTAACCCATTTTAAAAGAATTTTTTTTGTTTGTTAAAATCAGATGAACAGATCCTTTATATTATATTTAAATTATTTCCAAGTATAATCTATCTGTCCTGTCCTCATTTGGGCATTGTTTTAAAATATACATATATTTCAGAGAGAGGAAGAGAGAGGGAGAGAGAGATAGAAACATCAATGATGAGAATCATTAAAGGTCTGCCTCTGCATGCCCCCTTCTGGTGATTGAGTTTAAAACCTGGGCATGTACCCTGACTGGGAACTGAACCTTGGACCTCTTGGTTCCTGGGTTGACCACTGAGTCACAACCTGGCTGGGCAGGGCATTCTTTTTTTTTTTTTTTTTTTAATATATTTTATTGATATTTTACAGAGAGGAAGGGAGAGAGATAGAGAGCTAGAAACGTCGATGAAAGAGAAACATCAACCAGCTGCCTCCTGCACACCCCCCACCGGGGATGTGCCCGCAACCAATATACATGCCCCTGGCCGGAATCGAACCCGGGACCCCTCAGTCCGCAGACCGACGCTCTACCAGTGAGCCAAACCGGTTTAGGCTGGGCAGGGCATTCTTAATTTAGGTTACTAGTGCATTTCACTCGTGGCCTATATGTGATACATGCCTATTCCCTTTCACCCCGTGTACTTTTGAGTATGTGATTCCTTTATAGTACATCCCCCCACATCCAAGTTTATCCCAATCCAATCCTTTAAATGTAAATATATGCTTACTCCTTAGAGCATTACATTAGGTTTACATTAGATTTACATTCCTTAGATTCACATCCAAATGCTAGTCATGTGTTTCAAAACCTCGCTGGATTTTTTCTAAGTTTTGTAACATTTTTACTCTAATCTATAATAATAAAAGGGCAATATGCCAATTAGACTGGACATCCTTCTGGACGAAGGAGGAAGCCGAGGCTGGAGGGAATCCAGCCCGGGTGCCGGGTCCCAGCAGCTGGGGAAAGGAAGGTCTACTCTGGCATGGATTTTCATACATCGGGCCCCTCTAGTTTGTTATAATCACAGGAAACTCATTTGCTCATTGTTTCAAGCAGTATTTTTCAGGGGTCTCCTGCTTTCCAGACACCGTGCTAGACAAGGTGCTCAGCACAGAATAGAATAAAATGGACACAGTTGCTCGCTGGTGCAGGATTCAGCCAGGAGACAAGAAAATAAAAGTAGTTTCAGATTGTGGCAAATGTCAGAAATGGGGAAAAACATTTCTTTGGAGAGAGAATAACAAAGAGCCTAATTTAGACTTTGTGGTAAGTCAGGAGTCTGAGACCCGGAGAACGCAAAGGTGCAGGGATGCCAAGGTACGAGGGGCATTTCTTACACAGAAAGAAATTACTGTTTACTAATGCTCAATACAAAGACCGACACTGGTGCCCTCACTCACGAGTCAAACAGGCATTCTGAGAGAAGAGAGGAACTTCCACAACTTGGAAGTGTTAGTGGTGACTTACAAGTTCTCAGAACCATTTATACGTAATCTAAACTTTAAAAGAGTTTTTACTTACTTTTTAAAATTTCTACTTCAGAATGCTTTAAAATACATGTACAAATTGTGCAATAGAACACGCTTCCAATTTATGTATCTAAAATCTATCTACACACACACACACACACACACACACACACAGTGGGAGATTTGCTTAAAATCTTTTATTACTGCGTCGTAGACTATCAAAACCCTTTGGAAGTTTGCCTCACTCCACATTGCCCCTGTTGTACCTCACTGCAAACACAGACCAGCACTTTCCAAACCTGGCTGTGTGTCAAAATGACCTGGGCATTGGATTACAATCAGACTGCTGGGCTTTCTCTCCAGGAGAGTCTCACCTCAGCCTGGGAGGGGCTCTGGGAGCTGTAATCCCAAAGGACTCTGTATATCATTCAGGCAGCGGCAGGTTTGGGAACCTGGTAAAGATGACACAGGAATGTGCTTATGTGCTTTCTCAGCACAAGACACCTGCATATTGAAATGCACATGGATTTGGGTTACTTGTAAAGTTTTCTTTCTCTTCATATCCAAACTCGTTCTTTAAAGACAAGGAAGTAAGTCTCCCTCACTCGCGGTAAATCTCCTGCTTACTGGACCGTGGCTCAGCCTGCATGCCCTACATAAGTGACATTTGCTGACTGAGACGATTAATAAAAAAAGAAGGCTAACCTGCTTAGTCCGGTCTTAAACGCGGTAAGGAGACACCATAAATGATAGAGGGAACAGCAATATAAAACATCAAACACTAAATATTTACAAAGCAATTAAGTGTTGCTGACCTGGAACCAGAATGGTAATGGCTGTCTGCACTGCCTTCCGGATGATACTGTCCAAGGCAAACATCCAGTGCGGCTTGATGTTATGATTCCGAAGAACTTTATTCACCTGCAGAGAGTGACATTTTGATTAATTTTTTAAATATATAATTTATTGATTTTTTTACAGAGGAGAAAGGAGAGAGATAGAGAGCTAGAAACATCGATGAGAGAGAAACATCGACCAGCAGCCTCTTGCACACCCCCTACCGGGGGATGTGCCCGCAACCAAGGTACATGCCCTTGGCCGGAATCGAACCCGGGAACCCTCAGTCCGCAGACCGACGCTCTACCACTGAGCCAAACCGGTTTCGGCTTGATTGATTTTTTAATTGCAAATAACCTAGCTGATGCAAGCATTTGGATTTATCAACAAAATAACAAAAAGGACTCTTCACCTTTGAGTTGTGAATAATTTATGTCACGTGAAAAAAACCTGCCACTTCAATTTAAAGTTCAGTGACACCGTGTAAGCAAATGAGATACATTATTTTAATGAAAGGCAGTCTGGCTAAACGAGAAGGGTGCTCTATTAGAACAGAGAACACGCAGCTTCCACCTTTCACGATGCCTACAGATTGGAGGTTGGAGGAGATTAGGGGGGAAAAGAGTCTGAGGGGCTTTTTAAAAATAAGCACTTTTCTTAAATGTTATGATCCTGCTGTTTTATCCATACCCTGATGCCTTGAAAAAGCAGGTAAAAGAGAGAAACGAGTGTGTATGTGCTACCTACATATCTGCCACAGTGCATGCTTTGGTTTCCTTCCCCCGGTTCTTTACACCTCTGCAAATGGGAATAATCTGTTAGGACACCCCAGAAAAGCTGCTCACATTAAAGCTCTCTGCTGCAAGGGTACCTTTTTAAACTGAGCAGTAATATTTCACACATCTCTTTATTTTTTAAAAATATACTTTTATGGATTTCAGAGAGTAAGGGAGAGGGAGAGAGAGAGAGATAGAAACATCAGTGATGAGAATCACTGATTGGCTGCCTCCTGCACGCCTCCTACTGGGAATCGAGCCTGCAACTCAAGCACGTGCCCTGAGTGAGAGTTGAACCTTGACCACCTGGTTCATAGGTCAATGCTCAACCGCTGAGCCATGCCGGCCAGCCGGGCTCACACATTTAAATAGACACTGAAATAGATATACAGATTATTTTCGTTTAAAAAAAATTGTGTAAAATAAACATAACATGAAATTTACCATCTTAACTATTTCTGAGTGTTTGGCTCAGTGGCATTAAGTGTATTGACACTGTTGTGTTACCATCACTACTGTCCCTTTCCATCTTGCACAACGGAAGCTCCGAACCCATTAACAACGACTCCGCATTGCCCTCTCCCCACAGCCCCCGGCAGCCGCCACTGTACTTCCTGTCTCCATGAACACGACTACGCTAGGTATCTCATGTAAGTGGAATCATACAGTATTTTTGTGACTGGCTTATTTCACCTAGTGTAATATGTGAGAACTACCTTTTTAAGGGCAAACAATATTCCACTGTATGCTTAAACCACATGCACTACCTTCTTAAAATAAACTTTATCGCTTATTTAAAATGTGGATTAACCCCACTAATTACTGGTTGACACTGGCCTTTAAGAAAAGAGGCTGCTTTTCTAACAATTCTCTGACTAGAGCTCGTAGAGGCCGCTGGGGAGGGGACCTCGCTGCAATCCTGCCTTAAAAGCTGGAGTTCCTTCCCTTGCTCCATCTTCATCAAAATCTCTCAGGGAGAGGGGAGTGGGCCAGAGGAGTTCCTCACAGTAGTTACCCCCAAGAAAATGAGTCAGGACTCAGTTCTCACAGTGGTCGGCAAACTCATTAGTCAACAGAGCCAAATATCAACAGTACTACAACTGAAATTTCTTTTGAGAGCCAAATTTTTAAAACTTAAACTTCTTCTAACGCCACTTCTTCAAAATAGACTCGCCCAGGCCGTGGTATTCTGTGGAAGAGCCACACTCAAGAGCACGTGGCTCAAGAGTCGCAGTTTGCCAACTACAGCTCTAGAAAATCCTATCAAAACAACTGTCCCAGTACCTTCATTTCTTAAAGGAGTTTCCTGCTTTTTTATTTAATACTGGGTATAACACCTGGTAAACTGAGTATTTCTCCCAGGAGTCACACACAGAAGATGAACGAGGGAGCCCCTACGACCGTGACTTGCTCCTGCCAGTTTTTCATTCAACAATACATTACCCAGGGCCCATTCTCTAGGCTGTTCCCATTCTGGGCAGTGAGTGAACAAGGGTGGTGTGTGTGCGTGTGCGTGTGCGTGTGCGTGTGTGCGTGTGATAACTAGAGCACTCTCAATCTGAATTCTACAAGCCAATTTGCTCCCCATCCTCCAGGCTGAAAGCCAAATATGTGGGCAAGTGCAAATTCACTGAATTATTTTATTCTATTCCCAGATGGTTGGGTTTCCCTCACTTGCAGTGTAAGTGTGCCCTTTAATGTTGAATATTAATGATAGGCTTTGCCAATTGCTTTCATGACCTCAATCAAGTCGGGAGACTTGTCCCCACCCACAATAAAGCCCAAAGACGAGGTGGTTTACAAGGTCTCAGAGAACATCAGTAGATGCTGAAGGATTATAATTTGGCTTTAAACCAGGAATCATGTGATGCTCCAATTATAATTGTCAAGATAATCTGTAATAATAAAAGAATAATATGCTAATTGGACCAGAGGTCCTTCTGGACGACCTTCCAGACGAAGCCGGGGCACCGGAGGGAAGCCCAGGTCCCAAGTGCCAGAGGGAAGCCGGTGCCAGCAGCCGGGGGGAGGAAGGCCTACTCTTGCATGAGTTTCATGCATCGGGCCTTTAGTTTTACATAAGAGCAATACATACATTACGGGTGAATTATTTTTTGAACTTAAATAAAATTATGCAAAGTGCTTCTATATTCATACCACAGATAGTGTCAAGAACTCTCTTATCTAAATCTATATCCTGTAAAGGCCTTCTAGGAATAGCTTCAGGCTTTTTTGGTACAGAGCTCCACAGATAAGTCTCATTCAAGAATAGCATATGGTTTTTGGAAGTGTTGCATAGCAGCTGCTTGACAGAGAGGAATCGTCAGCAAGGTCTCATGAGATCGTGTGTATTGATTTTCATTCAGTGATGCCCTGGACTCTGAAGTATATTGCTGGCTAGAAAATAGGGAACATTTATTAAACAAATATGTTTACTAGTAACTGGGGTGGGGTGGAGGTGGGGGATTATTGGTTTTATTCAGCAGTGGCCATTCCAACCTGTACGGTCATTTTCTCCAGTGGCCACTAGATGGCACCTCTCATACGGAATGAGAGCATGCATGACTCAAGTGTGGCCTGTTGCTCAAGTCACCCACTACATGATTTCATAAGAACAAAGTTCGGCCACGGAGATGTTGATGAGTTTTGCTATTTTACATGGCGTACACTTTTGTGTCTATCTAGCTCTGGGGGATAGCAAACCTAGAAAACACAAATCTCACACTGACAAGCACACAAAAGGGCAACCATCTCACACTTATCCGAAGGGAAGAGAATTCACTGAGGTTTACTAAAGAAAGAAAGGTAAGAGAACTTAAGTTTCACCCTATTTTTCTGAGCAATTTTCACCGGAGTTTGTGGGAGATTTCATACTTACAGCATCTTGAAAGCTGAAGAGCACCACCTGGACCTGACTGATGCCGTGGCTGTCGAAGTCCAGCTCCAGCTTCAGCTTGGACAGCGTGGTGGCTATGATTTTCCGGTCGGTGGATCTCACAAACTCTCTGAGGCTTGTGATGAGGGTAGTGATGTGCTCCCACTTTAGCTTAGGTTCTTCGGGCCCCTGTGAATAAAAGCCAGTAACCTGTCAGTCGGTCGGTGGACTTAGGAACGTGGGCTGGCCATGCCCACAGCTCCTGCTGAGAAGGACTGGACTGCCACATGGTCCATTTAAGGAAAAAAGAGCGTATTTGAGCCATGTGGCTCCTTCCCCTCCGCCTGTCCTTTCCATGAAGTAATCAGGCTTTGGGAAGAAGGGTACCTACCCCATACGTTAGCCAATAGCCGTGATGCAGTCAGATATACAAAGCTTTGCCCAAACAGGGACAGGTAGAGGCAGTAAAACTCTTACTCTCAGAAATTTTAATCAGGAACTAAGGAGAGATTCAAGCAATAAGCCATAGGATCCCAAGCTCAAAGTCTGCCCAGAGGGAGAAGTCATAAAATAGGAGAAGAGAACATCTAGTCATAAGGAAGGAAGACAGAGCAATGGAGAGGGAGAGAAGTGGACACCAGAGCCACGGAGCCAGGAAAGATGTACAAACTCCTGGAACTTGAAGTCCCTTGGACTCACACCCTTGGCTTGGTGGGGCATCATTGCTTCCTTAGAGAACATAGTAGCATGTTATTTATTCTCTTTTTAACTTTAAGAAACAACAGGTTTGCATTGGCTGATTTGGATAGAATGCCAGCCTGCAGACTGAAGGGTCCCGGGTTTGATTCCAGTCAGGGGCTGGGTTGTGGCTTGATCCCCAGTCGGGGGAGGGAGATGCAGGAGGCAGCCAATCAATGATTCTCTCTTATCATTGATGTTTCTCTCTCTCCCTCTCCCTGTCCCTTCCTAAGATCAATAAAAAATATATATATATTTTTAAAAAGACACAGGATTTTTATAATGCTCATGTCTATCTCACATTATACATTTTGTTACTAAATCATTAAAATTAAATGCATCAACTGGGCTGTGAAAAATCACAATATCTAGGATTCTATGAAAATGGAAGAGAAATGTACCATCAAGCTCTTCCTCTTAATCCATTTTCATCTGGAAGCTCTCTCTCATATTGATGTTTGCATGAGAAAGATTATATTGAAAATCCTGAAGGCTGTCTTCAAGGTAATATTTTAAAATGAGACTGGGAACAATTACAAATTGTTTATTTTCTTGCCACGAACTAAATTACACCCAAAGTAAACATTCACAGGAAATACCACAATCACATGAAAACACGTTCAAGAAGAAAAATGCGACTTGTTCGGGAATTGGAAGCTTAGCTTAGTGAAAAATCGGGTAATGTTTGTCAGCAGTTTAAATAGCAAACATTTTTTTGACATTAGCATTGTTTCCACAACAGAAAAACATGTTGCTTCTGGGTTTTGGATGCGAGTGCCACTGTCCTACAAAGGAATGCTGTCTGCTTCAGGAAGTGTAGTCTCTCCAGAGTATTTCTGCTGCTTACACAATCGCTGTTTCTGTTTTAACTCCTGTCTCTATGTGCAGTCACTGCTGTGCCTTCACCAACGAGCATCTCAGCGATCGGGTGACACCTGACTCGCCATCAGAAGGTGGCATCTGACAGGGTGCCTTTTTTCTAAGCATTCCTGGTATCATCACAGAATCTTTTGCAAAGGTGCTCTCTATTCTTTGTCCTTTAAGCTTCCTTAAAAATGGACTTCAGAGTGGACTTCAGAAGATGCTACAGATTGAAAGGCCTTTCATGGGCTGATTTGAGGCCCTGACCACCATCTACATTTCAGTCTTGTTAGAAAGGGTAGGCTTAAATGTAAAGATGTACCTGGGAATATGTAATACCATGGAAAGAATTATTTCTATCTGGATGTAGAAAAAATTTGAAAGGTATTAAATATTGTTAGCCTGTTTGACGATAACAACAACAATAATAGTTAACTTCTGTGGAACATTTTCTATTACCTCAAGTGCTCATGATCTTATTCTTTTTTTGTTGTTGTTAATGCATTGTTATTGATTTCATAGAGGAAGGGAGAGGGAGAGAGAGGTAGAAACATCAATGATGAGAGAGAATCGGCTGCCTCCTGCACACCTCCTACTGGGGATCGAGCCTGTAACCCAGGCATATGCCCCTGACCAAAATTGAACCCTGGACCCTTCAGTCCACAGGCTGATGCTCTATCCACTGAGCAAAACTGGCCAGGGATTAGTTATCCTTTAGAGCATTTCCTCTCTTTTATAGGCGAGGAAATTCAGCCTCAGAAGAGTTAAATAACCTGCCCAAATCACACAGCCTTTACGTGGTGGAACTAGGTAAGTTGCGGCTGAGCCCAAGCTCCTAATCATTACATTCTTCTCCGCAATTAGCTGGGTCAGGACCTGCTCTGCCACTAGACCATCAGGTGACATCACAGGAAAGGATTCACAGTGGCCTCAGCAGTACAGTCAGAAGGGCCTCACTATTACTTGGATTTAGCATGTGATTCTGACCAGCAGTTTCTGGTCCGCACTGGTCTCTCCTATTGGTGAATCAAGGCATCCCCTCTGATGGCTTCTTTTAATACGGTTTTCTTTCATGTATCTTTTTATAGAGGATCATGGCAACAAGTGGGCTTAAAAAACTAGGAAATCACACAAAAATGTAGAGTATTAACCAACATAAAAATTTAAGAGTTTCAGCAAAGTCATGGAAGTGGAGTTTCTTGCTAGGCTCTGTGCTGAGCGCTGGGACAATGACAGTCATCACGGTTGTCTCTGTCCCAATGGACCTATGATCCGGTGGAGAGACAAAGTAAAACACCAAAAAAAACAGACATTTTCTGTAATGGAAAAGCACACCCTTCAGGGATAAATATGAGATTTAAACAATCCGAGTTCTGTGTTTCTCGCCTAAAACAGGTATCTTTACTAATGGCCATAGGAGAACCTTCACTCCACAATGATTTTCCCTGTCCCACACCAGGAATGCCACCTCCTCCCCTGCTTTATGTGTCTCCTGTCACTTGCCACCATCTGTCATCCCAGGAAGAAGGGCAGTGTGGTGGTTAAGAGGGCAGACGTAGGAGCCAGACTGCCTGGCTCTGTCACTTAGGCCTGCATGGCTTAGGCAAGTTTACTTACCTCTTCTGTGCAAAGTGAGGATGCTAACAGAACTGTTAATATAGTACTATTCTCATGGGGATTAAATGAGCAAATATCAAGAAATTGGCTCATAGAAATTGCTTGCTATTATTATATGTTTAAAATTTCTTATCCTATCTAATAAAATAGTAATATGCAAAGTAACCATCACTTTACTATTCCCACAAAACCATGCCCACCAGCCAATCAGGAGTGAGTATGCAAATTAATCCCAACTAAGATGGCTGCAGCCACTGAGCGAGCAGGAGGAAGCTTGAGTTTCCCTGGCAATGGAGGAAACCAAACTTTCCGCCTGCCCTTGCCTGCCTAAACCTCCACTCAAGGCTACAAAGTTTCAATGATAGAAGATAGGTAAACCCAAACAGAAATGGTGGCAGCCACAGAGCTGGAAAGAACATGAGGCCAGAGTTGCCCCCGGCAATGGAGGAAGCCAAGCTTTCCACACACTCTGGCAGGCCCAGGCTTCTGCTTAAGCTACAAAGTTTCAATTATAGAAGATAAATAAGTCCCAACAGAAATGGCTGCTGCCATAGAGGGAGCAGAAGGCGTGGCTTCGCTCCAGCTACAAAGTCTCAATTGTAGAAGATAAATAAATCCCAGATACCAGGGCACCCGCTTGGGTTGCAGGGGGGCATGGCCAGCCTGCAAACAGCCATAGGCCCCTCATCCAGGTTGCCCCATGTCCCAAGGGAATCCCCACGCTGATCCAGGCCACTCTTTAGGGCAAACCAGCTGGCCCCCACCTGTGCACCAGGTCTCTATCCTATCTAATAAAAGAGTAATATGCAGTTTTACCATCACTCCAACACACAAGATGGCTGCCCCATGTGATCAAAGATCCTGCCCCTATGTGGACACAAGATGGCCACCACAAGATGGCCAGCAGTGGAGGGCAGTTGAGAGGAACCCAGGCCTGCAGGGGAGAGCAGTTAGGGGGAAACCAGGCAGGGGAGCAGTTAGGCATCAATCATGCTGGCAGGGGAGTGGTTACAGGGTGATAAGGCTGGCAGGCAGAAGTGATTAGGGGCAATCAGGAAGGCAGGCAGGCAAGCAGTTGGGAGTCCAGCAGTCCTGGATTGTGATTCTACCAGGATCGCACCTAAATGGGCAGTCAGACATCACTCGAGGGGTTCCAGATTGGAGAGGGTGCAGGCTGGGCTGAAGGACACCTCCCCCCTAAGCCCCAGTGCACAAATTTCATGCATCAGGCCTCTAGTATTTACAATAATATTTATTATTATTACATATTGTAACTATATATTTAACTATATATACTACTATACAGATTGAGGCAAAAGTAGGTTTACAGTTGTGAGTATTCAAAACAGTTTATTCTTGCATTATCTATTAATTATGATATTGTTCTAGTTTCCATACAAGCAACTGTAAACCTAATTTTGCCCTCCCAATATATTTAAATACATATTTACTCTTTTTTATTTAATCCTTACTTGAGGATATGTTTTTATTGATATTTAGAGAGAGAGAGAGAGAGAGAGAGAGAGAGAGAGAAGAAAGAGATAGAGAATGAAGAAAGAGAGAGAGCGAGAAGGGAAGAAGAGCACTTGTGGGCACCTGGCTGCACATACACCCCAATCCAAGCTGCGAACAATGTAAATTGTTGGACTGAGAAACTGAATACTTGACCAACTCCTCCAGCTCCACGCTTTTTGCAGCTGTTTCCCCGGGACAGAAGGGAGGGAAGAAGGTACATGCAGGCCACACAGATCAGGCAGGACAGGTTGTAGCCACAGGAGACAGAGCAGGCCTGAGGCTCCTGCTCGTATCTGTAAGCAGAATCCCAGGGTACAAAGTCCCATGTGTCATGGACTGAACTGTGTCCTCCCCCTGCCCGGATTCCTATGTTGAAGCCCTAGCCTCTGTTTTTGCAGACAGGATGTTTAGGAGGCAACTAGGGTTAAATGGATCGCAAGGATGGGACCCTACCCTGATTAGACTTTTATAAGAAGAGGAAGGCACACCAGGAGTGCACAGACAAAAAAGGCCGGTGAGGAAACAGCAAGAAGGCGCCGTCTGCAGGCCAAGGAGAGAGGCCTTGGAACCAAACCTGTGGACACCTTGCTCTGAGACTTCAGCCTCCAGAACCGTGAGAAATGAGTTCCTGGCATTTAAGCTGCTCAGTCTATGATATCTGTCATGGCAGCCCTAGCGAACAAATACATGAGGGAACCAGAGTTGGACTGGCCAGATTTGTTTTTCTCATAGCACAAAGGGCCCCTCACCCACTGTGTAATTTACTGGTTACTGCCCATCGCCTGCCGCCTGAATGCAGCCCCTCCACCACGGGCCTCCGCTGTATCTGCAATGTTTCCTGCAGGCTCTGAGGAGTGACTGAGAGGCAGTTGCGGGCTAAGGTCAGAATGAGCAATTCACGTTGCTCAATGTGTGCTTATTGATTGGTTGAATGTATGAATAAATGAAGGGTAAAAGGGCTGGTAGGGACTAGTGGGAGCTTCACCAACAGGAAGGCTTGGCATTTGACTTAGAGAGGGTGAGAGAGACAGAAACATCAATGACGAGAGAGGATAACTGATTGGCTGCCTCCTGCACGCCCCCTGCTGAGGATGGAGGCCACAACCTGGACATGTGCTCTGACCAGGAATCGAACTGTGACCTCCTGATTCATAGGTCGATGCTCAACCACTGCGCCACACCAGTAGGCCCACTGCTTTTAACAGTTAAAATACGTAAACTCTGAAAACACGAAGCATCCGTGAAAGGTTTTACCTGAGCCAAAGATTCCATCAGGTTTCTCACAACTTTGTCTTGGTCTTCCTTCAGGATCCGGTAGAGGGTGGCCCGCCTCTCGCTGTCCTTCCTCAGCATGAAGAACCCGGAGTCCTTTTCCTCGGGAGACGGGGGAGCACTGTGATCCTCAAAGTTCTCATCTGGGATGCTGAAACAACCCACACAGCACAAGTCACCCTTTCCTCTGTGAGATAATACACCGCGTACTTTCCTCCACCCAAAGTAAGTCAGATCGTTACCCCAAAAAGAGGGTCCGCATTCCTTTCACCTCCTTTTCTCCGCAGGATTTGGCTCTTGTTTTGAAAGAGAAGGGGTCCACCTTTAGCTCCGTGTCGGGAGAAACCGAGCCGTACTCGCTGCTGCTGCTCGTGTCCTCCACCAGGACAGGGACTGGCAAGGATATGCTCCTGAGGTATTCTGCTTGTCCGGAGGGGGAAAGAGAATTAATGCCTACTGAAGGAGAGCAATCTTCGCTGCTAAGTGTCTCATTCCAACCTGGGAGTCTGGTCGTGATGTTCGGATTGCTCCCATGCTCAATATGTGACCCCGCAGGAGGCGTCAGTGAGCAAGGGGCCTCGTGGGCCCTGTAAGGGAGATCTCAGGGGCATGACACTGTGGAGGAAGCATGAGATCCAGCACGCCTTGGGTTCCAATCCCTGTTTTCAGGAAGGTCATTTTCAGATCTATTTACTCTATAGAGTAAAGGACAAGATTCCTAAGTTTTGAACCATGTTCCTCAGAGGTGTAAGGGTCCACCTTAGAACCTTGGGGCCGCCTCAGATGGGGTAAGTAGGGTTCTGTGATTCTAGAACACAGGTTCCAACCCTGTTTCACCTAACACAAATATGCGGTGTGTGTCTTATACATCAGGGCTCTGCCTGAGGATTCATATAAAAAAGAGTTCTCTGCTAAACACACATTTCAGAAACCAATGGACTAGATGATCCCTTTCCCAGTTCTAAGATACTATGATTCTATGGCCAATTTGCTCCAAGCTAAGAAAGTGTGGACTCCACTCAAATGGAAGATTTCGAAACTGCAAACGGCCTCGTGTATTTAGGGAGGAACATCTGAAGCTTCCCTCACAAAAGAGAAAGGTGAGGGGTTTTTCCAGAATGAGCCCCGAGGGGCTTGCAGCTGCCCACGTCCCAGTACCAGCAGCCGCCCTGAAAGGAGGAGGAGGAGTCTACTTGATGAGCTGGTCACATGACCCACCCAGCTTCTGCTTTCAATGTCAATAGAAAATACAACAACAAACTCACCGTTTGATCCAGGTGAAAGAGCTGTGGGAAGAAAAGCAAAGAACAACATAAACACACATTGAGGTTGTTGTTAAACTGAGAAGCCAACAAAAAGTGAGGACCTGACATGGGAAGCCGTGCCCTTTCCAAGCATTCGAGCTGCCCACCCTCATCCCATAGAAACACCCTCATCCCATAGAAACACCAAAACATCAACAACGAATAGATCATTTACTTGTTTGTTTTTTTCCTCTCTCAGAAATGAGTTATAGAAATTCTTGCAAAAATGCAATTAACATTTTCACACTGCTGTTTTACTTATAACTGGCAATGTTTCTTTTTTGTGTGGGGGAGGAGTTAATTACTCAGAAAGACATTCTCTAAGAAGCAATAGGGATTTTCTACTGACTAAAATGAAAATAACATATTATCTAGACAGATTGAAAACTCAACAGCTCAGCTCTGTAACAGCCTTGTAACTCATCAGTTGTAATTTGGAGTTTCAGCTCCAAAAGGCTGTATTTCACCCTTTTCCCACTTTAATCTCTGTATCAGCAATGCCAGAATGCGGTAGATACGGACATAGTAAAAATACCTACTAACCCAATGATGAAACACTATTATGAGGCCCTGGCGTTCGTGAGGGTGATGGTAACACAGCTCCCCGCTACTGACATTGGATGCCTGAGAACACTGCCAGGGTTCACACCAATTTCCAGTGACATCTACAGACAGATTAACTTGCTTCTGGAAAAATCGTCCATCTTAAAAGCTTAGGATTTAGGGACTCTACACTGGATCTCCTTCAATGCAATCACATACCTGAAAGCTTTGGTTGTGTCTTTTTCTTTTTGCTTGAAACTTTTAAGAACTCATCAATAAGCAAGTCGTTAGCACAGGCTCTCTTGTCAGGGTCTGGTTCAAAGCACTTCAGTATGAATGCCTTGGCCTCCGCTGACATGGACTCCGGGATCTCCGGGTGGACTTTAAACATTCCCACCTAAGAAATGGCACAACGGGGCTTCTGAGTGACATCTCACCCCAGGAGCTCCCGGTATCATAACTTGATCTCCTACTGTACCAAAATCCTTTATCATATACTACGAACTCATGGGTTTTCTCAAAGGGAGGTAGGGTACTTTTTCTGTAGGATATAGAAAGATTCCCGAGTGCTTTTGCAACTTTATCAATGACACAGGCAGAGTGATTAGCTTAAGACACTGAACAGCACTATACAGAACCAATTCAGTCCTCAAGGCTTGAGGACACGTTAGCACACTGGCGAGAAAAAAGGATGTTTATAAATTGGGCCATTGTGTTGGTCATGATAGTGATGTGCCAGGAACTGTGCTTGGCTTTTTCCATTTTCATTCAGTGAATCTCGTGAATCCTCCCAACAACCCAGTGGATTAAATATTATTATACTTGTTGCACCAACGAGGAAAATGAGGCTCAGAGGGGTCAGGGTATAAGGTTATTAAAAAGGAATGTGTTTGGCTTAAAATTTGTGTTCTTTCCTCTACTCTACAATTTATGAATATTTCTCCATCTCAAATGGCCTACATTAAAATATATTTTAAAATACTTTAAATAAAATAGAATTTTTATAACAATTCAATTTTCTTTTCATTGCTGCCATTCTAAAAATGTTTTTCAATGTTTTCATGTATTAGTAGAGAAAATTTTCTGCCGAAACCAGTTTGGCTCAGTGGATAGAGCGTTGGTCTGCGGACTGAAAGGTCCCAGGTTCGATTCCGGTCAAGGGCATGTACCTTGGTTGCGGGCACATCCTTGGTGGGGGGTGTGCAGGAGGCAGCTGGTTGATGTTTCTCTCACACTGACGTTTCTAGCTTTCTATCCCTCTCCCTTCCTCTCTGTGAAAAATCAATAAAATATATTAAGAAAAAAAAAGAAAGAAAATTTTCTAAGGAAATCTTCTACGTTATATAGTCTATTAGTTATATATGTGTATTAGTACATAGATTATATGTAATTGTTTGTAATATTTACATAGCCTTTACTATTCTAAGTGCTTTGCACATATTATCTCGTGTACTCCTCAAAAACCTTGACCGGGTAGGTACTACATTTATACCCAAGTTAGAGATGAGGGACAAGACGGTGAGGTAATTTGCCCAAAGTCATCAACCGGCTTGCCTGTGTTGGAGCCTGGATTCAAACACTGCACATCAGTGTCAGAGCCTACACTATCTCGTCTGAAGCGCGTTGTATTATGGTCCCTGCACTGATGGTAACAGCAGCATTTCAGGGTGAAGTCCTCGACATTGGTAAAAACTTCAAAGATTGGCCCAGAAGAGAAAGACATTCATTCATGTCAAAAAGATAGCTCTCGTTACTCTTCAGGCGTGGTTACACCACTCATTTCTGAGTCGGCAGGGTCCCGTCACATCATCTTCTGTGCAAAAGCAGAAGGTATGTAACACATGGCCTCTCCTGAGAGGCTATTCACAAATGGAATAAGTGCCAGAGACACGGTCAGAGGCATGGGTAAAAACAAAATTATTAAATGCCTTCTGCCTTAGAGAACAGGAGAATATGAGCTTTACATCTCAGGAAACAAGTTCTCAGCTTATTTTATTTTAAATTTTTGTTTACAACATATATTTTTACTGATTTCAGAGAAGAAGAAAGAGAGAGAGAGAAAAAAAAAAAGAAACATCAATGATGAGAGAGAATCATTGATCAGCTGCCTGCTGCCTGCCCTCTACTGGGGATTGAGCCCGAAAACCAGGCATGTGCCCTGACAGGGAATTGAACCCTGACCTCCTGGTTCATAGGGCGACACTCCACCACTGAGCTATCCCGGCCAGGCCAAGTTCTCAGCTTAAACTTCACTCTGGCGTGGCAGTGTAGCAGATGAGAAGTACGGGACTCAGCCACAGGTCACTGCGTGGCCCAGGCCTGTATTTGGAAGCGCTGGCCCAGGGCGCTCTCAGCTCTATTTCGGTATCAGATGCTCCCTACTTGGGCTGCTTCCCACTCCCAGAAGAGTTACTAACGGGCAAGTGAAGAGGCGAGGAGAGTAAGTGTATGAGAAGTAAGTATGTTAAACCAGATCTCTTTGGCTTAACACTTAAATGGATAAAAATTGTCCTTCTATCCACCACCTCCATGGAAGCGTTTTAACCTGTGTTTCCCAAAGAGATCACACCACCTTCCCTGGGGTGGTGTGTTCTTCACACTGCCCTGTGAAGAGGTGGTCAGTGGAAGTTCACCGCATGTCTGTCGCTTTATAGCTGAGAAAATTAAGGCGGAGAGATCCACGTGTGAGGCACTGAGGGGAGTGAATCATCTTGAACTATAACATGCTCTCAGACGGTGCTCACTTGGGCTCTTTGCCTTCCGGCTAAAAGGAGATGGCACGCATCCACGGAACAGCCAGCCGCTTTACCCACTGGCTTTTAAGATAGTTAAGACATACAAAATGTGACCTTGAACATCGCTGCTTGAGGTTCTCCCAGTTCATAAAAGGGCGGTTTCCCCGTGGCCATTTCGATGATGGTGCAGCCCAAAGACCAGATGTCTGCTGCTTTGCCATAGCCTCTGGGTCCTTTGTCTATGATCTCCGGTGCCATGTACTGGAGGGTACCTGGGAAGAGTTCAAAGACAGTCCCACTTCAAAAGAGAACATCCAGTGACGGTTTCAATTTCTCTGCATGAGTAAGACACTTTAAAAGTGTGGCTCGGGTCTTAATAACGCATCCTTTTTGAATTCCAGGTTTTCTCTGCTATTAATAAAAGGGAAAATAGCAATTTTTATAATGGATTTCATTAGCGAGGTAGTTTACCAATCCTACCTGGATATGAACCGACACGTTTTCATTTCTTAAACAGTATAATTAAGGCATTAGTTCATTAGGACCTCTTAGAAACTTCTAACAACCTGTCATTTGAGAACAAGAGAATACACCAACACACATTTTCTAAAATCAATTTTTGAAGCACATGAAAACTCTTATTATGAATACTTCTAATCTTTTCCAAGAAAAGTCTAGGTCATTCATCTGTTTCCTTAGGTTTATATTTCTCAATTCCTGAATTGAATGCTTAGTTCTTCTGTTTTCATTCTTATTTCTAAATCATTCAAGCATGCAGATTCTAAAAGGTATTGTCAAAAAGAATGTAAATCTATAAATCAAATATTTACGATTCTGCTATGTGCCTGTGGTCCATGAAATAATGGGTTTAACAGGCCAAAGACAGGCCATGAGCCAGCAGTACAGACAAATCACCAGACACAGAGTGAAGAATAAAATGAAAAAAAAAAAAAAAAAGAGAGGATATTTTATATAAAGAATCAGAGTCAAAAAATGCAATATGATGGAAAAAGAATTAGGTGGTGAGCCAAGATCCCGAGGTTCTAGTTCTGGTCTGGAATATCTCTGATAAACATTCAACTGCGGTTGTATCACTGGCTCAAGTGAGAGGCTGGATTTGTGTTTCTAACACTTGCTGCAGTGATTCCCCGAAGTCGAGCAATGAGGACAGAGTGGGAAGAGGAACAGATTATTGCCTCATCCCCTGCTTCTGATATATTCATACAAATGATATAATCAGCAAATAGAACTCCTCCACGATGCCATCTTGAATTATTTCAAATCTTGAGGCATTTGCCAAAAGTGCTACTTCAGTATTTTCTGATTCATAACCAATGATAGACATTTCAATAAATACAGACAACACCTCCTACAAATGCCTTGTGCATGATTTGTAGATGAAAACTGCTACACAAAATTCCTCTAAGTTGTTCCTATGAAAGCTACTGTCATGAGCTAGAAACAGGCTGTTGTCAGAAAAATAAGTAAAGTCTATTAATTTTTCCAATTAATTTGGTATTGTTATGATGGCAGACCTCATCATTACACAGCAGTAGCTCAAGTTCATGTTCAGATACAACTGCACTTGTCTGCTCTCAGCTTAAATCAGCAAAATTCCTGGATGGAAGCATTTCACCTGGCTCAGGATCAGGTAACCACACTCCTCACACCTATGCCTGGGAGAAAAGTACTGTGATTTATCTTCATTTATACCTTCCCCCCAAGGTGATCATGTTTTATGATGTAAATTAATTCAAGTGGCCTTTAAAAAATATGTAACGAAGCCTACTGCTCCTTTCTGCTGTCTCTGGGTCTAAAGTAGGATGAATGAGAGAATCTGAGATGTTTTAATATCTGAGTAGGCATCACAACTGATCAACAATATAAGAATTGAAAAGAATTGGACAATTCAAGTAATATCTTAATAATAAATTATGCAATGTTTTTATTCATCAGATATGTCAAAGAGCGCTACCTGCCAATTGTATTTAATTATCCCTCATTGAGCAAGTGGCAATAAAAACAGGTTTGTTCATGTGTTCACATCTGCTCCCTTCACTCCACAAATGCACGACACGTAATATTTTATATAAAGAGATTTACAGAGCTGGATAACGAAGCTGCAAGCCAGTCTCGGGGGGGGGGGGGGCACTACAGCTTAGTAGCTACAAGTTTAAATTTTGACATCACGCTGTATCCATTCATTCACATGTCCAGCAGTGCCATATTAAGGGCCTACCGTGGACCGGGCACTGTTCCAGGCATTTAGAATATAGCTGCAGAGTAAACAGACCAAAATCCCTGGGCTTGTGAAGCTGACATTTTTGTAGTGGGAGACAGACAATAAATTACCGAATAATAAATAAGTAAACTGTATCATATGTTAGAAAGTTATGTATTATGACACCCCCCAAACAAACAAACAAACAAACAAAAACAAGAGTAAGAAAGGGTAGCAGATGTGCCCAGGGAGGGCGGCCATGCAAACTGGGAGGGCCTCACTGAGATGACATTCGAGTTAAGACCCGAAGGAGGAGAGGGCCTTAGCCATGTAGACACTCTTCTGGGAGAAGAGTGTCGTAGCAGAAGGAAAAGCATGTGCAAAGGCCCTGCAGCACAATGAAGGAAATGTAGGAAGGCCTACATTTCTGGACAGAGTGAGCAAGAGGGGAAGAGTAGGAAATGAGGTCTAAATGGTGATGAATTCCAAACTGTTGACCACCGTAAGGACTTTGAAGTTTGTTTGCTGTGAAAGAAGTAGCAAGCCACTGCGGTCTCTGAGTGATATGGCTGGGGTTGAGAATGGACATAGGGGGCAAGAGAGGAAGCAGGGCTCTAACCTGTTTGGCTCAGTTTGGATAGAGAGTCGGCCTTCGGACTGAAGGGTCCCAGGTTCTATTCCGGTCAAGGGCGTGTACCTTGGTTGCAGGCACATCCCCAGTAGGAGGTGTGCAGGAGGCAGCTAATCGATGTTTCTTTTTTTATTGATGTTTCTAACTCTCTATCCCTCTCCCTTCTTCTCTGTAAAAAATCAATTATATATATATATATATATATATATATATATATATATATATATATATTTTTTTTTTTTTTAAAGAGAGAGGAAGCAGGGAGAAGAGGTTATTGAGGTAACGCAGGTGAGAAATGCAGGTGGTAGTGGAGGCAGTGAGGAACTTCCCAATTTTGAACTTTGAAGGTAGAGCCAATAGGTTTCCCTGATGGATGGATTGGGTTGGAGTGTGAGAAAAGAGAGCTGCCACGGATAATTCTAAGTTTGGAGTGGCCATTAACTGCGATGGGGAAAAGTGTGGGTGGAACAGGTCTGAGGAGAAGTTAATTCCATTCGGCATGTTACGTCTAGTTTGAAGCGTAGCTCTATGACTGACTAGCTTTGTGACCTTGGGCAAACTATTTAACCTATTTGAACCTTCATTTTCTCACCCTAAACTGGGATAATGATGTCTAAGGATTAGGGCTGATATATGAATTTCAGTGAAATAACATATATAAAGCACTTAGCCCAGTTGGGTATACACTCTATAGACGGTGGTCTCTATTGCCTTCCCTCTCATCACTTGACCAGGCAGTGAAATGGACCGAGGTCTCAGCGCAGTTCATCAGAGGCTGACTAAGCGCCAGGGATGTGGCTAGTTCTGAGGCCTACGGCTGAGAATCCAGGTCTGACCAGCGCTGGAGACAGACTCAGCACATGAATCATACGTGTCACCATGTGAGGCCACTGAGAGAAATATAAGCACAGGGCCCTGGATGACCACTTTACTAGAACTCCTTCGAGAACGAACAAAAAATGTTTTCAAGGTTATCAGGAGATATTAAATTAACATCTTGCCCAAATAATTAGTGTCTGAAAGGAGGGATTTTCCTTTCAGAAGTTACTGAGTCTTAGAAGCATCTAGAATGTCCCTCGCCAGACTGAGACAGAATGAGGAAAGAAACCTAAAGACATGTAAAGTTACTAATAAATTAGAACCAATTTTGCTATTTAAAAAAATGCATTCTAAATGTGTTTAATTCTTTACCCTGAAATTCTCGTTGCCGGAAGCTAGGCCAGAGGTGTCGCTGATGGGGTGTTCTGAGGAAAAAGCCTATGGCATTTCTCTTTTCCCCCTTCCAGGCTTCTAGAATCGACACTTCAGCAAGGTGGAGAGAAATACTGACTGAAGCAAGAAGGTCAAAGCAGAGAGCAAAGGGTAGATTAAAAAAAAAAAAAAAGAATCTGGGCCTTATCATTTATAAACTGTTGTGACTTCGATGTCCCTTTTCTATCAATTTCCTCATCTGAAAAATGGAGGTACTACCACCTACCTCACAGAACTAAGAAATGGGGACCATTTTGCTTAATTCATTATCTTCTTTCTCCCTACATCTTTTTCTCATAATAATAATACTTCATGAGAAACAGCAGAATGGAGTGCTAAGAACTTGGAATGGAGAGCGGGGCTGAAGTTTCAGACGCCTCCTGGCGACTGCTGGGCAGTCAGGAATCTCTCTGAGCCTTGGTTTCCTCTTGGCCACTGTTGCCTTTATAGAAAGCCCGTGTCTCTGCCCTCCCAGGACTTTGCTCTAAAGGCTGAGTAGTGGCTGCATTGCCTAACCTCGGAGGAAAGCTCTCTCCCCACCCACTTCTGAGTTGGTGAGTCACTTCCTCTTTCGGGATTGAAAGGGAATGAAATCCTGCAGTTATTTATGTTGTGAGCAGGGGAAAGCATCACAGGGAGTAAACAGATTAGAAGAGAGGGAATTCATAGGCCACCTGGGACGTGATTAAGGTATGAGTAAGAACCACCGGGAGGTGAGGCTGAAAAATGTTTTTAAAAAATCGTGTCAGGGCTATATTGATTAGAGGCCAAACAGGAGAGAAGTAATGACATGAAAAGGAAAACAAATAGTTTAAAAAAAAATCTTCAGGAACATTAAGCAAGAAGACTGAATAAATACAAGATGAGAAAAGGGCCATATCAAATTCTGTGTATTATTTTTTCAGTAATCATCAAAAGATATCAACATTAATATTTGTGAGAACAACTACATTTATCTCGTACATCATGCTCAAACGCAGCCATTATTTCTTTAATTACATAAGATCTGTATCATCATTGCAAAAACATACCAGTGAAGGTTTCAGTGCTTGGGTTTATGCCAGCAAGCCTCTTTGATGTCCCGAAGTCAGAGATCTTGAGAACACCACTATAGGTATTAATCAACACATTGTCACCCTAGAAAAAGAGAGGGGCCTTTAATAAAAACATGACGTTTCTTCCAATCCTGTGCATTGTTGGCTCAAAAATCCAACAAGAAAAGGTGTCCTTAGGGTAAACAAGGACACAAATTCTATATTCTTCATTAATAGTTAATTTCAACAAGGAATTCTTGACATCATTTTTGTTTGTATGCTATCAGTTGTCCACAATTGGCACTTGGGTCATAAGGTCAAACATGGTTAGGTAGAGCTTGCTACAGGGTACAGAGAGCAGGGGTTGTCTATGCACGGTACATGTACAATAATTTCAATTATGATAGTCATAATTCCCCAGTCACTTCACTTTCTTTTCTATGTTGTTTTACTTATTTTTTCTAGAATAATAAGAAATATCACAAATAAATAAGGCATTTGGGTTGATTTTAGGGTAGAAATATTAATTTACTTTCCATAGTCCAGCCTTTGTCAGAAATTTAGTTCTGAATATTCGCATTTTAAAGATAATTTACTAAGTTATCTAATATTTGTTTAACCCATGAATATGTGGTGGTTGTGAGAAACTAAGATTTCTTTTAAAAAATATATTTTATATATTTTTACAGAGAGGAAGGGAGAAAGATAGTTAGAAATATCAATGAGAGAGAAACTGATCAGCTGCCTCCTGCATAGCCCCTATTGGGGATCGAGCCCACAACCAAGGTACATGCCCTTGACCATAGTCAAACCCAGAACCTTCTTCAGTCCTCAGGCCAATGCTCTATCTACTGAGCCAAACCGGTTAGGGCTCTTTTTTCCTTCTAATCATTTATTCATTGATTCAATAAATATTTAATGAGTAGATACTATGGGCAAGGATACAAAGATTAATTAGCCTCTAAATTCCCAGAAGCAGGGACTATCCTCCTGTTCAATTTTGTCCTGCTGTGCCAAAACTCACACAGAACAGTGCCGGGCATGTAGTGGAAGCTCTATCTTGGCTGGTTGAACATGGTTAAGGAGTTTATTTCTTACATGGATAAGATATGATTATCAATAACTGATTCAGGACAGAGAAATATCTTCTATTTCTATTTCTAAGATTTATTTATTCACCATTCTAAGTTAATACCCATAACATAACATGGCTTTTGCAAATAAAACAATTACCCAACAAGGAACATACAAAAATGAATCCTAGTTCATCCTACCTTTATATCCCGGTGAACTATCTGATTGTCATGGAGGTATTTTAATCCTTCGAGTATTTGCTTTGTATAAAATCCAATTGTCTGCTCATTGTCTTTCAATGGGCCCCATTTTGAACGAAGGAGAGCTGAGAGACTTCCTGTAAAGCAGGGAAAATGGTGGATAAAATCTTAATCCAAATGAGTTCTTAAAGTACATTAATAAAGCAACACTAATTTAAGCTAACATTTATTGGTTATTTTCAGTGGCACAGGAACTGTACTGATACAAGAGATCATATATGAAGAGGCAAGTGCCCTTGCTCTGAAGATGCTCATTATCAAATAGTAAGTAGTAAAAAGCCACTCATTCGCTAACCTTAATCCAAATCACAATGACTGATCTTAATAAAATGATTTCAGGTACTTATGTTTTCTAATAAAATGGAAGGTTGATGCAATGTGGCTAACTTCTCTTTTAACTTAGACCAATTAAGACCTGTCAACCTGTAATTCCCATTCAGTTTTACCCCTCTCCAAGGCCTTAGCAATTTGCAGTTTTTAAAGGGAAAAAAACATCTCGTACCTCCTGGAACCTGCTCCATGAAGATTTTAATGAAACCATTCTCACTGAAAGAACCCAGATACTGGACAATATTCTTGTGCTTCAGATGCTTATGCAATGCTATTTCTTCATGTAGGGGCTGGGAGTATCTAAAAGACATGCAAATGTCAGTGAGCCAGTTGTGTTAGCCGGACTTTAGCACATCAGTTTACCCAATGTAAAATGAAACTGTCAGCTATTATACCCATATATAAAATCAAATATGACCATCTGAGGCCTTTATTCCCAATAACATAAATTCTGTGAAGTTGAAGGCCTGGCAGGGTCTGAGGGGAAATGTGCCAGGCACTTTTCTAAGCCTTTTGTATATATTAACTCATTTCTCACAACCACCCCATTGAGGCTATTAAGATGACCATTTTACAGATGAGGAAACTGATTCATAAAGAGGATGACTAATCTGACCCAGATTGCAAAGCTAGTGACAGAATTAAGATTTGAACCCAGGAAAATAGAAATAATCCACATAGCTTGCTGTCTCATAACATAATTTAGTATGGCCTCATTGGCCATAATTCCATTGGTCTCATAACAATGTAACTTTATTATTCCATTTATATGCCAAGTTTCCTTGAGCCCCTTGCTTTGAAATCCTCACATTACTGTGCTCACCAATTCTATTATATCGGGCTTTAAAAAAAGTTAAATCCCAACCGAGACTATACACTATACACTATACACTATACACTATATATTATACAGCTTCAAACCAGACTTCAACATCATGTACTTGGTATATGTTTTTTTTTTTTAAATCAAATTATAAAATGAAAGTATTTCATATTTCTGGGACAGACAGAACAACTCTTTTGATGACTACTTGAGGAACTATAAAACTTGCAGACTCTTAGTCTTGAACCCACTCTAGCTCTAATATAATTATTATACAATTAACTATGGCATGATGTCAGCAATGATAAACACTATCAAAACTATTCCCGATTTCCCCCCTGCTCTACAATGAAGGCTACAGGTGTGAAAGGCACTAACTGCTAAGCCACATTAAGTACAAATAACTTGCTTCAGTCCTACATGCAAGCAGAGCTCAGATCTTACTATGGTAAATCCATAGAGGCAGGATGGATTTTTCTGAGTGTCAATAATGAATATTAGAATTGTTTAGTACTGAATAATATTATATTCATGAAGCTTTTCAGAATAAACTAAAGCAAAATTAGATTACAAAAATCCAAATTTGTTTAATTTAAACAAACTTTTATAAGTTGTGAACTAATATTCAGAAAATTGCCAACAACAAACAATTGACTTTTAGTCCTTTATCTTCTATGGGAACTATTAACCTGAGCCCTTTAATAGGTTATCAGTGAAGAACATCACTATTTTGATAATTGCTTGAATGAGCTAACACAAGAAATACCAGTAAAAAAGGTTACCAATAAGATGCTTAGGTAATGACTCTAAACTATGAAGACCTTTGCAAGTTATTTTTTCCATGGGGTGTAAGTCACTTTAGTAAGACTATTTAATAAGATTGCTCTTGATATGCATGAGATAATTAGTGGCAAATATTGGCCTTATTGTACAAGTTAATCAAGATGACTATATGACCTTAATCAAGTGACTAACTTCGTTTGTGATGAACCAAAGGTTTCCCATCTCCTGACCCTCTATTGAAAATCAATTATGGTTGTTTAAATATAAGTGCCTGGAGAAACAAACATATGCCACCCCCTTACCTCCTCATTAGGTAACCAAAGGATAGCTCAAAAATGACAATAATCAGGATTCATCCTAGTTAGGAATAAGAACTTTTCTCCAATGTGGAAATGGCTATTAACACCAGGCAATTCTTACTAAGTGTAAGTGAAAGTATAAGTGCCAAGTGCTGTATGAGCAGAAATTATAATTTGTTCAGGTCAATAAGCTATGCTTATCTATGGGACTTATAAGGAAATCCTGTTTCTTTTCAGTTAGCTGTAACAATGGAAAGAAGAAATGATAAATATCAGAGATGCTTACATATATTCTGCTTTGAAAAGTTATTAAGCTACTAGAGGCCCAGTGCACAAAATTTGTGAACTCAGGGTGGGAGGGTCACTCAGCCTGGCCTGCACCCTCTTGCAGTCCAGGAGCCCTCAGGGGATGTCTGACTGATGGCTTAGGCCCACTCACCCCCGTATAGCTTAGCACTGCCAGGGAGGCAGGAGAGACTTCCGCCCCCACTGCTGCACTCACCAGCTGTGAGCCCAGCTTCTGACTGAGCAGCACTCCCCATGTGGGAGCACACTGACCACCAGGGGGCAGCTCCTGCGTTGAGCGTCTGCCCCCTGGGGGTCAGTGTGTGTCATAGCGACCAGTCATTCCACTGTTGGGTCTATTTGCACATTAGCCTTTTATCATATAGAATATTTTCTCCAGAGCACCTATCTGAGTCAAATTCCCACTGCAGCGATCTAAACCAGTGGTTCCCACATTGGATGGACATTTGGATCCCTTGAAAGACCTTAAAAAATATTATAGGCCCAACCCAGAATTTTTGGGGTAGGACCCGAGTATCAGTATTTTTTCAAATTCCCCAATCAGCTCTAATATACAGCTGGGGAGAGAAGAACTGATCTGAATAAATAGCTCAGGGGTGTCTGGGCTGTTAGAGGAAGAGGCCAACCTGAGACTAACAACTAGCTGGGACTGTAATAGTGTACTTCCTCTACCTCACTCTTACTACGCTCTGATTCTCTAACAAAGTGTTTATAGAGTGTGAAGGAAACACACAAGATACTTTTTTGTTGCCATGATCCTTCATTACAGATGGCAATGTTTAGTGTATGCTGGATCATGCATTATTCACACCCATCCTACTGCTTCAGTAATTACCCTAACTGCTATCTTTTAAAATGCAACATCAAAAGCTCTCCAGGGCACACAGATGGAAACACCCTTGTGTGTTGCATCTCACAATAATATGATAGTCTTTATTGTAATCTTCTTTTTTTTAAAAAAATATATATATTGTATTGATTGTTTTACAGAGAGGAAGGGAGAGGAGAGGTACAGAGAGTTAGAAACACCGATGAGAGATAAATACCCATCAGCTGCCTCCTGCATGCCCCCCAATGGGGATGTGCCCGAAGCAAGGTACATGCCCTTGACCGGAATCAAACCTGGGACCCTTCAGTCTGCAGGCCAACATTCTATCCACTGAGCCAAACCGGTTAGGGATGTAATCTTCTTTTATCGATATCAAGCAGATGCCCTGTACCAGGTACTGAAGAGAAGGGCCTATCATGCATGTTCTGAACAGCCCACATTACGCCAAATGCACTGTTACAAAACACGACCTTGATGCTGTTGGTGTGCTCTGTGTGCCAGTGGCAGTTGAATAAACTTACGTTACAAAGATGACTTTAAAAAGTGGCTTCCTTCCAAGTACCTACTTACTAGTATATTCATCTGGGGGGTTGAAGGGGAGGGGAAGTTGCTAAAGATCAGTGAGTTTGCTGTAGCAATTTGATAGTGACAACCCCTTATTATTTCAAAATATACTCTATGCATATATTACTTAGAAACCATTAGGAATATTTAACAAAAAAAAATTAATATGACAAATTGACACATACTATTCTAGGTATTTAATGAATAAGTTCTGTCACCGTTTTAAGAATTCATAAATATATCTCAAAGAGGAAACTCTGCAACAATGGCATAGAAAACATGAAACCACACGTGGCAGACAGCAACAGCTGTGTGCCTAGCGAGCATCTGCACTTCCTCTTTCTATTATTTTGTTTGGTCAGCTAAAAAGCTATTGAGTTCCTAAGCCTCCTTTGTAGTAAGGGGTGGTTACTTTTGGGAAAAGCATGCAGGATATTTCTGGAAAAGCTTCTCTTCCTCTTTCTTCTTCCTGACTGCCTGCCGGGAACGTGGATCTGGAGGCTGGAGGCAGAGAGGTCACCTGTGCAAGTCACACCCTAAAGATGGAGAGGCAGGAAGAGGTGTGGGAACTGGGACACAGGCTTCACCTGTCCTTTTCAGCCTGGGGTAGTTAGAGAAGGCTTGCCTGATGGCTTAGAATTTGAACCGAGAACTAAATGACACAATGAGACAATCCTGCTGAGTTTGGGGGAATGAACCTTGGTGTGCTTGATGGGTAGGGAGAGGTCAGTGTGGCTGCAGTGGAGGAGGCGAGGCCACAGAGGGAGGCAGATGCCTATGCTGAGGGTTCTGGTTTTATGCTCGTTACAACTGAAGGGTGTTTATTTTTTAAAGAGTTTGGAAATGATTTCTTTTTCTTTTTTAAAAATATATTTTTGTTGGTTTTAGAGCGAAAGGGAGAGGAAGAGAGAGACAGAAATATCAATGATGAGAGAGAATCACTGATCAGCTGCCTTCTACACGCCCCCTACTGGGGATTGAGCCCGCAATCCAGGCATATGCCCTTGACCGGAATCAAACCTGGCACCCTTCATTATGCAGGCCGATGCTTTACCCACTCGGCAAAACAAGCTAGGGCATAATTGAAGGGTTTTAAGTGGTAATGGCAAGATGTGATTTCTACTTCAGAAAGATCTCTCTGGCTTCTCTGAGAAGGAATGGAGTTGGGGTGGAGGAAACAGTGAAAGCAGAGCCTAGTTACAAGGTATTTGCAGTAGGGAGTCTGGATGAGAGACCTGGAGGCTTAGAGTTGTGATGGGAGTGGAAACATTCAGAATAGACTGCAGAGGTTGAGACAATAGTACAACTTGCTGATGGAGTTAACGCAAAGTGAGAGAGAGAGAGGAATCCAAATGAATCCTAGGTTTAGATGGGGTAATCTTAACAGACATAGAATACTTCAAAGTAGAGTAGATTTGGGTTTGGTAAAAACCCATGGTTCACTTTTGACCATTTTAACCTGGAAATGGCTTTTAGACTTACAAGTGGAGAGGCTGGGAAGATAAATGTCCCAGGAAGCTTAGGAGAGTGTCCTTTCTAAAGAAAACTGGACATGTGACCCTACCACCATGGACACAGAAAAGTGGACTCAAAGAAGCCTAAGTTAGTCCATGATGCAGCTGGCATTAAAGTCAGGCCAAAGAAGGACGTTAGTAACACTGGACTCAATCAATGCACAACACATGGAAAATGTACACAGTTTTTGTAGGAGCAGTATTTTATGGAGAGAAGACACAACAAAAGCCACTAGGGCAGCAGAAATCATGAGATCGGGAGAAGAGATAATTAGTGGTTGGAGAAGCCAATGGTAACACTACAGCTAGGAGCAACAGAAAATCCTGTTACCAGAGCTTTTTTTCCCCCTGAACAACTTTCTCATTTATAAAAAGGTCCCCACTATGTGTGGTTCATACCATTCCTTCAAAAACTTCTCCTGTGCTTTTCTCTCTCTTTTCCTTCTGTTATTCCCACTAGGCAGGCATATGTTATACCTCTTGTAGTTGTCCCACAGTCTTGGGTATTCTGTCCTCTCCTTTTTAGTCCTAGCTTTTCAGTTTTGGAATATTCTACTGACATAGCCTTAGGCATAGAGATTGAGCTAGGTATCACCCCATCGAATGCATTCTTCATTTCTATTTCTAGTATGTCTATTTGGTTTTCTCTTAGGATTTCCACCTCTCTGCTGGCATTGCCACCTGTTCTTTTTTTTTTTTTATAAATATATTTTATTGATATTTTAAAGAGAGGAAGGGAGAGCGATAGAGAGCTAGAAACATCGATGAGAGAGAAACATCGACCAGCACATCCCCCACCGGGGATGTGCCCTCAACAAATGTACATGCCCTTGGCCGGAATCGAACCCGGGACCTTTCAGTCCGCAGACTGACACTCCACCACTGAGCCAAACCGGTTTCAGCTGCCACCTGTTCTTACACGATGCCTACTTTTTCCAGGAGAGCTCTTGGCATATTCTCCTAACTGTTTTACATCCCTGGCCTGATTATTCCAACATCATGGCCATATCTGAGACGGTTCTGATCCTGGCTCTGTCTCTCCAAACTGTGCCTTAGTATGCTTTGCAATTTTTGTTGAAAGCCAGGCATGGTATAACAGGTAAAGGAACTCTCAGAGGGGAAGCATTCTGGTCTTTCAGTGAGCCTGTGCCACTGGGCTGTGAACTGCACCAGTGCTTCTCAGTCCACCCCAAGCCCTTTAGGTGGGCCAGGATGGCTAGACAGGGCTGGAGTTGGGCATTTCCCTTCTCCCAGACTGGTTAGGCTCTGATAACACCCCAGTAGAAGAGGCTCTGGTAAAAAAATGCTTTCTCCTGAGGGCAGGCCTTGCTAAGAACAGAATTCTCTGGTGTTTTTCAAAATGATTCCTCCCCCCGCCCCGCAACCCCTGTCAGAAGTATGAGGGGATTTTCTTCTGCATGCACTGTGAGGACCGAGTGGTGCTCCTGAAGGCAAAACTCATAACAGTGTGGCTCTCCTCTATGACTATCTCTCCAATCTGGGGGGCAGCGGCTTGTCCTGTGATCTTACTTCTCTGATGACTCAACACACAGAATGGCTTGAGTTAGTCATTAAGAAAAACCTGACTTCTAACATTTATAAGCCAGTAAATTTAACATCCACACCAACAACGAGCCCTTAAGAAGAGCTGCTGATTTCTCCGTCTGCTTGGCTTTCTATTTGTTGTTCAGATGGAGTGACGACTTCCAACCTCCTTTAACTGCTGGACTGGGAACTGGGACCTCTGCTTAGAACAGCGTCAGGTAGTGCTGGCTCCCCACATACCCCCATGACAAACCACCGCTCTCTGACATAACCCGGGCCCAACACACACAGGGCCATTCTTTTTCCCATTCTTTAAGAGTCCTGTCCGGGTTACCTCAGAGATGCTGCCCTTTCCCACCAGTCTTGTAACCGAATCACTGAATGATGCCGCAGCTTACCCTCACAGGGAGCTCATTAAAACCACAGAGTTCTCAGACAGCGTTTCACCAAAATATTCTCTAAAAGGCGACACACAACCCCAAATACCTTAGGAAACAGCTCTTCATTAACCACAATTACCATACCTGCTGTCTCTCTCTGGGATTTCCTTAATGGCGATCCGGACTTGGTTGCTCAGGTCTCGGCCTGCGTAGACTATCCCGTAAGTGCCTTTTCCTAAAACGACTCTGTCACCGTTTTCGTCATATTCATAGTCATACTACGAAAGGAAAAACGGAGAGAGAATATTGAAACATTAGTTGCAGTCTACATTCCGAACATCAACTTTTTCCAAGAGCATTTTTCCTTGTTTTAGCAGATGGTCATACAAGGGAAACAATAAGATGAAATTCGGAAAAAGCAGCTTTAGGAACCGAAAAATAGACATTCGCAATATAAACCAGATTGTGTGCTCGTGTTTTCACAGCTGGTACAAAATACAGGGGGGACTATGTATTTAAATCCGTAAGAGTTTTTTTTTTTTTTTCTTTCAAAAAGCCCACTTGGATTCTTTTCCCCACTAAATCCTGTTTTTCCCTGACTCTAGAGATAAGCATGATTAGCATCAATACCTATCACATCTAATTAATCTTCCTTTTGTTTTCCAGCTATTGTTCTGGTGCTTTTAAAGCATTTCACACTCTACCAGGAGAATAAAACGACTGAAAGGCTTTGGGTAAGAAGAAAAAATTGAGGTCTTACTAGTTTGCCTGGCCCCTAAAGGGTGGAGAATGATCTACGCGGTGGCCAGAAAAAGTAGGACAGAGCTGGGACAAGAGCCAAGGGAAGGCAGGGTATGTTAACTGACAAAAATGGAGAAAAAGAGGAGCAGTGAGGAAAGGAATGTTTTGTTTTTCTTTAATTTTTTTTTTAAAAAGGTAGAATTACACTGCTTATGTATTTTGCATTTTATTTCTATGGCAATAGGCTAGCAAACAGGGCTGTTGCTAAGGGAAACGGCTGCATTTTGAAGCAACGATGGGAATACTCCTGGAATCATCCCTCTCTTGTTGCTCGCCCAGACCAATCTAAACTGGAGCTGGAAGGAGAATCAGCACAGGAAGGCAAATGGCGCAGTGGTGATTCAGGTCGTCCTTGCATGGCCAAGGGACCGACAGGAAAGCAACCTTCGAAAAATCCACGCACTTCCCTCTGTGCTCCATCACAGTAACGGAGTGGTCACCTCAAAGGCCCAAATAGTACCTTTGTTAATTTTCAGTATCGCCCTCTTAATAAAGAGATATGGAAAACAGAAATAACTATTAAATATATCAATAGAATGCTAAAAATGCTGCAGGTACACATACCAGGTTTGATTGATCCCTCCTCCCTCAGATCTTTACTCAGCCATCACCTTGTCAGGGAGCCTTCTAGCTGCCTTGTCTACAACCGCACACCCCATCCTCTGTCACCGCCTGATTCCTTCCTTGCTTTTTCTCCAAACATACGACAAGTTTTACTTATTCATGTTGCTTATTGTCCACTAGAATGTAAGCTCAATGAGGGATTTTCCTCTGCTGTGTCCCCAGCACCTAGAATGATGCCCTACCACATGACAGGTGTACCGGTAAATATTTGAGTGAATTGATGAGATACACGTGGACCCACAAATGTGGTATGACAATTATTTTTAGCTGACTGAAAGCATCTAAATAAGTAGCAGCTGCAGAAAAACCCTGATCAAAACTTCTTTTAAAAAAATATTTTATTGATATTTCACAGAGAGGAAGGGAGAGAGATAGAGAGCTAGAAGCGTCGAAGAGAGAGAAACATCGACCAGCTGCCTCTTGCACACTCCCTACCGGGGATGAGTCCGCAACCAATGTACATGCCCTTGACCGGAATCGAACCCGGGACCTTTCAGTCCGCAGACCGATGCTCTACCACTGAGCCAAACCAGTTTCGGCTGATCAAAACTTCTTGTGCTGACTTAAGCAAAGCCTCTTGAAAATACAGCTGCCATAACCTCTCTCTGGGAGGTTTAGGACCACTCATCCCTGGATGAGAAATGACAAAGGCAAAACCTTTCCAAAAGTTTCTGTACCTTCCACTTGCTTCTACTTAGTTCCCGCCACGTGCTTTCTTCCCCTTGAAGTCCTATTAAGGATTATTCTTTGGTAAAATAAATAAACTCTTAACTCTAGCTGGTCAGGAGCCACTTCTTTGTATGTCCCCATATACACGAATAAACTTTATCTTTTCTCCTGTTAATGTGTCTTTTGTCAGTTAATTTGCAGGTCCCCATCGGTGAACCTAAGTTGGTGTAGGAAAAACTTTCCTTCTGCCAACAAGAGGAATGAATAACAAATTGACACTCATATCATACAACACTCTAAGTGACATATTTTCTCAGACAGAGTGGTGACTGGGTATTGAGCTTTAGATATGAACAAAAAGAGAAAAAGGATGCTGAAGAAACTTGATGATTCCAAATGGACTTAAATGAATTGTAAACTATAATTCACTGTTTGTGAGGCAAATCATCAGGAAGGGAGATGGTCAGGTATTTCATCATCCTGCAGATGTTTGAGTCAAAGGAAAACCTTCCTTTTATCTTGCTTGTCCCCACTCCATCGCAAAAGGGGTCACCTTTCCCTTCATGCACACAATGTATAAACAGGTGCACAGGGCCAGCTGCTATGGCTGTCTCAGGTTTGTTTCAATCATAAGCTCATTTTGATAAGACAGTGAGGTAAAAATGCAGAAAAAGAAGGATGTTGGGGAAAAGAGAGAGAAGAAAGGAGGGGGAGAGATGGGAGGGACAAATGGAAGGAGAATATATCTATGTGTTTGGGAGAGGAGTGAAGAGGAAGACACAACATATTTTGTATTGAGCATCAGAAGTACCGCCGTCATTTTCCCCCCAAGGAAATAAGAAAAGGAGCTGAAAAGAGAATGGGTTGATAATGGCTGGATTATGGTATTCAGCTTGATTACGGTGTTCATTCTTTCATTGATTTAACATTGATTAAACAACTCTCAAGTCAATTTACCGGTATTTATTCTGCCCCCTTCAATCCATAGCCCACTCCCCTCAGTTTAAGATACTGTTTAAACAACTCTGGTTTTGTCATACCCACCCCCAGCTTCAAACTTTTTAAAGTCTTCTGACTGTACTTCTGCTTGGATACCCGGTACCATGTGAGACCATGAGATTAAAACAGGCAGAAACTTGGCCAGGTGGCTCAGTTGGTAGGAGTGTCGTTCCGTGTACCAAAGGGTTGTGAGTTCGATTACCAATTGGGACACCTACCTAGATTGCAGGTTTGATCCTCAGGGTGTGTACAGGAGACAGCCTATTGATGTTTCTCTCTCTCTCAAAAACTTATCTTCAGGTGAAAATTATTTTTAAAAAGGGGGCTAGAGCTATGATCTAGCTTTGGGATGTTAAGAGTTTGGTGCAGACTACCCAATTACAATGCAATAAGAAGAGCTAGGGCAGAGGAGTGAGTAAAAATGTTATGAGAGTACAGCATAATGAGAAGAGGTGTTGAAACTGATTCAAAGAAAAAAATTACACGAATTGGATCTCAAAAAAATTAGGATGCAGCCAATCAAGTGGGACAGAGCAGAAAAAGCATGTGGAGTTGGGCATTTGTAGGTCAAATCCAAAAGCAGGCTGTCTGTCTGGAAAACAGAAAAGAATCTGGCACTGCTGCACCATAGGGTGCAAAGGACAGGGTAAGTTATAGCCAGATAGTTAAGAACATTGTTATAATCAGAGGAGTCACAGGCTTAAATCCACACGAGAGATCTGTCTGCTGATGACAGACAGTTTATTGACAGAGGAGAGAGATCAGGCCACGTGGGAGATGATAGACTTGAGATGGGGGAGTGACAGATGAAATGAAGGGGCTGGAGGAAAGACTGGGTGTGGGGGTAAGACAGGCTGGAACGGCAGCTTCTCTGAGATATCTGGCTTGGGTTACTAGGCACAGATGTCCTGCTCTTAGTGACGCTATGGAAGGCTGGGAGAACAAATATGGGGACCTCAGTTGATAAGTGTTAGAAACCTTATGGTTAACTGGAATCATGAATGATGACTGCATTAAATTGTTCAGTGATTTCAATATAAACTTACCAATTGTTCAGTGATTTCAATGTAAACTTACCAACACAGTAAATTATTTACAATAAGGGTTCATCACCCTTCCCTGTCAAAATACAGCCTTGAGTCAAAAAAGATGGCTTGGAATCAAAAGAAGTCGTTTCTCTTTCTGTTTAAAAATAGAAAAGTCCTCCCAAAGTGAAATTGAGCTATATTTGAAAAACCTTGTACAGTTTGTACTAGTCTTGAAAATTATAAAATACTTGAGCTAAGAAAGGCTATTTAAGATCTTCTTGTTCAATCCTCTCAATTAAGGAATGAGATCATCTTAGCCCAGTGGGAGTATAAATTTTGTCCAAAGTAATAGAACTGGCTGTTGGCAAAGTTAAAACCAGAACTCAGGGCTCCTGTCCCCAGCATGGGGATCTCACGAGAGCCAGGGACGCTCAGAGCGGACTCTGACCCTGACCCAAAGAGGCTAAATCTCTCCCACATGGGACTGCTTCAAAGAAAGCTTACTGTTCAAATCAGAAATAAAAGCAAATATCAACTTGGGTTTTGAATGAAAAGTTTTCAAACATGAAAAATTCTAAGGATTAGCTTCGAATTTGTGGCTTGGAGGACCACATTAATAGCCAATATTTACTGAATGCTGACACCACTCTAAGTGAAGTTAGAAACATTTAAAAAAAATGTCTGACTTTTCCAACATTTTAATTGTGTTTTGGGCACAGGGACCTAAAAGCCTTCAGGAATTATACTGAAATAATTTAAAGTCTATCTCAAATTGAAGTAAAGATCAGATAACAATTATTCAGCATAAAAATCTTACTCAGCAAAGTCATCTTTCCTGTTTACAGTGTAAGGAATGGGAAGTGGAGGAATTATTTTTGATACGTCATTTACAGGCTGAAGCTCAAGTTTAGTTTACACTAATGAAATTAACTCCTTTTAACAAAATATTTAGGATACTGAAAAAAAATAATTTTAATTAAGAAGGTTGAAAACATCTAAGAAATGTAATAAAATATATATAATGACATTGTCATAAATTATGCAAAAATAGAAATTAAGGCTCATATGGTGAAGGTGCTCTGGCCTTCACCATATGAGCCGGGGGTGGGGGTGGGGGGCCAAGGCAGAGCTCATGGTCTTCGCAGCCCAGAACATCACTGGGACCTTTCACTAACTGATGGAACACCACGAAGAGAATGCCAGCAACCTCAAGAGTTGTGACATGATGGCAAACCAAGCCAAAATACTTAAGGCAAGCATGTGTGAATTTACTGTGTAGGCTATCCAGATCGCTTGGAATACCGCAGAAGCCATTCTACAACATCACAGATCTGAAATTTTTCGATGGAATGCAAGGGACTGAAGTCATATGCCCCTCCCCCACAACACTCTCCCTTCCTCAGTAAAGCTTAAAATAGTTCACTTTTTAAAAATCAGTCATGGAGAAACTTTGTAAAATTAACATGGAAACCTCAGGCATTACCTCCAGGGAATCACCTTCGCAGTCTCCTTCCTCCACGCCTCTCCCCTTCTCTTCCGTAATGGTGTTCACCATTTCAAAAAACCTATTTCAAATGAGATGACAATTGGAATGTGGTCACTCTAGTACATGTAACAAGTATGTTCAAAGTGATTTCAGAGCAAAAAAAAAAGGAGCTAAGAATGTCAGGCAATAAAGAAACCATCAGTGTCAGAGTGAAAAATGAGATTTTTCAAAAAGAAAATACAGGTTGGTAAGCTCTTCCAGAAATTTCCAACTTCATGCCCCACTTCATGTACAGAGTAATGTATATATAGTATAGAATTAGAACAGTGAGGCTAGACAAGGTCATAGAAATGACAAGGTTAGGCAAGTGGGCTTGGATATCAGACCAAGATTGCTGGTATTTGTATGATTAAGCTCCTCCAACTTTGAGACTCATCCCTTAATTATAAAGTGGGGGATATACTTATCAGTCTCTTAGGTTGTTGTGAATATGACTTGAAATACACCTGTAAAGTGCTCACTTACCATAGTGCACTCATTAAAAGGAGTTATTATTGTTTTGCTGCTGTTGATATTTTATTGAAATGGGACATAAAATAATACCCATATTCTAGAATAGTGTCTCTAAATTCTGAAGTGGCTATTTGATACAGTGTTGGCCTATACTACAACATTTGAGCTCAGTGACTCAAATCTTCTGCCTGGGTCCCTCAATATTATATACACACGGCCCCATAAATATAGCCTGCAGAACACTAATATGAACCAGGAGCAGACGAGCTTATAGGTTTGTGACAGAAGCCACCTCTCTGCTGGTGACATTTTCTTCAGGTACTCTTCTTATAAAGTTTTCTTTTTTCTGGAGGCCAACTCAGAGCCAAGAAAAATAATTACAAGCTGAAACAGATTTGCCCGGTGGAACACTAGCTGTGCTGTCCGTTCCAAGGGGATGAAAATGGTCCGCAGACACACAGTAAGGGAGGCTCTGTGAACAGGAACTGTGAGAGCTGATGCTCTCATGGGCAGGCCGCGCTGCGCACTGCCAGCCCAACGGAAGAACAGGTTACCTACCAGATAGAGCCTTTCTTCTATCTCTGCACCAGGGGGATAACAGAAAATACATATTGGTCTGCTCCCAGTTCCTGGCATAGAACTCTTACAACCCTGGTAGTTTTCTAAGTGATAAGAACACTGCAGGCATCTCTTGTTCTAATATTTGGTCTTTGATTCCTGGCATAGGGATCCCATCCTTGGCATAGGGCTCCTGAAACCCTTGAAAAACCCCTAAGTGATAAAAACAACAACAACAACAACAACAACAAAACCAGCAGCATCTTTTGTTTTAGCAAGACTTTACATGGGCACCTGGATGGGGGCTGGCCACAGAAAGAACAAGCCATAACGAGGATCTTGGACTCTCAGCTTCACCTTCCATCCTCCATAGAGGGAGACAGGGGCAAAAAATAATGATTGATCATGTCTATGTGATAAAGCCTCCAAGAAACTCCAATAGTACAGTGTTCAAGGAACTTCCAGACGAGCAAATACATTGCTGCCAGGAAGGTAACGCACTGCGACTCCATGGGGACAGATGTTCCTGGGCTTTGGGACCCTCCTGGACCTTGCCCTGTGTATCTTTTCATCTAGCCATTCATCTGTTCCCAGTATCATATCCTTCCTTTAAACTGGTAAACATAAGTATTTCCCTGAGTTCCGTGTTCCACTCTAGCAAACTAATCAAACACAAGCAGGGGCCATTAGAACCTCTGACCTACAGCCAGTTGGTCAGAAGCTCAGGTGAGATCACCTGGGTTTGCGACCGGCTTCTGCAGTGGGGGCAGAAAGTGTCCTGGGACTGAGCCTTTAACTTGTGGGATCAGGCACTATCTCCAGGCAGATACTGTTAGAAATGAGTTAAATTGTAGGGCACTCAGCTGGGGTCACAGAGAATAGCTTGTTGGTGATCAGAAATAAAGTGATTTATTAAAGGGAATCCCCAAAATTCTGATAAACATACCATATAATTATAAAATATTAGCCCAAGTGAAATAGTTACACAGCCATGAATAATTTTCAGAAGCTGTATGTTCACTCATTAATGAAAAATAATGATCACGCAAGCACAATCTTTTTTTTTTACACAAACCCATGACTAATACGTACCTCTTACAATGAAGTTCGGTACAGAAATAGATTTGGAAATCATCAGAATTGTGAAGCACATAAAGAAAACAGCATCGTTCTTCAAACTTGGAAATACTGAAACAAACAGAAGGAATTATTCAGGGAAATCCCAATACTTCAGGAACTGTCATGAAAAATAAATACTTTTTTTATTTGGTCCCAGTTATAAAATCAATGTTGTTTATGACAAAAAGTTAAAAATGGTACTTTAAAGAGCAGTATTTCCTGTCCCACAATACTGAAATTTTTGAATTTTCTGAGAATTGTCTTCCTCCTCGTGTCTGTAGACAGAGTTGCTCTAGGGTTTGGTGCTCACACAGAAGCTGGTCCCTCCATCTCGGCGTGAGAAAGGTGTCCTGCCGTCTGCAGCTCGGACCCGTGCCGGGAGGACCAGCCTACGTGCCCACTGGCTGACTGACCCTGGGTGCGGCTCTCTGAGAGCTGTAGAACAACAAAATGCTTCCAAAGCTAGAAGGGCAATGTGTGGAGGCAGGACAAGCACCTCCTTAGTTGTGGAGATTTTACAGGAAGGAAGCAACTGTGGAGCATCACTTGATTTGGACTAAACAAGTGGTTTACTTCACAGCAATTAGATCAGTTTTGAGATTACCGGTCAGGCCATGCTGTTTTACACCAAGGGTGGGCAAACATTTTCTGTAATGGGCCAGAGATTAAATATTTCAGGTTTTGTGGGACAAATTACTCAGTTCTGCTGTGGGAGCAGACTTAGACAAAACACAATGAACAAGGCTGAGTTCCAATAAAACTTTATTTACAAAAACAGGTGGTGGGCCATATTTGGCCTGGGGGTGGAGTTTGCTAATCCCTATTTTATGCCTTTGCATCTGCTGTTCTTTCAGTTTAGAATGCACATTATTTTTTTTACTTTTAAAATAAATTCTACTCATCATTTAAGACCAAACTTAGACCTTACTCCCTTCCTTACTTCTTTCTTAAACAGAAAGACTTTATTTTGTGCCTCTTTTCTTTGAATATAGTTGTATCATTGCTCATCTCACTCTGCATTATCACCAGTTGTGAAGTGTCTGTTCTGCTGGACCTAGAGCTCTTAGAGAGCAGAGTTTAGGTCTTGGTCTTTTATATTCTAATGGAATAGAACTCAACATTTGATACACAGCTGGTTCTCAATAAATGACCACTGACTGAGCTGAGAAAGTTCTGAGGTGATGTAAGACAAACTGCTGAAGTAGTTGGATTTTCTTCTATAACCTGTCATCTCTTTATAGAGGAGAAAACCCAGAAGAGTTAGTTCTATTTGAAGTCACACACTGGAACTCACATTTCCCAATATATAAGCCAGCAGTAGCCTCATGTAAGCATTCTGTGTTTTGTGTAAACCACAACAAAGGTTATGTAGGGATGCAATGCCTAGTTAAAACGAATTTATGGGAAAGTAGATACGATAAAGTAAAATGCATGTTTACCATACTAAGTGGATTGCTTAAAAATGAACTATAAAAATGAGTTTTTTACTAATGACCTGTTTTAAAAATTAAATATTAAGAGTATAAAGCTTTACTTGAGAAGGCATGAATTGGAAAGATATATAATGAGTCAATCCACAATCTTGCATGTTTCTCTTTGATCATTCATAAGGTAACACATGGTATTACCAGGCAAACTCCAATTACCAGTTCATGTTCCAACAAAACCAATTACTATTATGCCAAAAGCAACAGGGTATTGCATATGTGGCCTTTGGATACTCCCCCCCCCCTACATTTCTATTATGTGAGGAGAAAAAGTAATAATCACAACTAATTTGGTGTAAAATTCACAAGAGTTGGTCTAGCATGAGTTTCTATAGAACAAGCATTTAAACATTCAATTGGTGGCTCTTCATTCTGAAAAAAACAAACCAAAACCAAAACCACCTCATTTCTAAATCCCAGGAAATGGCATTTCCTGAGCCAATGGCACTATGATGCAATGTCAGAACTGAGCCAAAGTGAAGTGAGTCACTCTCATCCCAGAACATTTCATTGATGGTAACCTCAGAAAAAGCTTTTGGAAAAATGAATTCCCTGTAACACACCCCATTAGTATGAGCTGTGGGACACAATCTGATAGAAGATGTTTTGGATCCATTAGAGAGAGATTAGTTTCTGGGATACCTAAAGACCAGAAAACCATCCTATAACATAAACTTAGACCACCTAGAGAGAACTCACATAGCTCACTTTTATCTATACCCTGATTCTGACCCACAGATCACATTTAACCCTCAGTCATCATATTTTAAGTTAGTGACAAGCACATCAGTTCAACTAACTGTGCAAGTTTTTGTTGCAAATCTTTTAGTAATGGAGTCTAAAGAAGGTTGAGTGTTTCATTAAGAGAAGGATTTCTGAGTTCTTTGCATTTTTAAATCATGACTAGAAGTCCTATTCAAGATAGTCATATTCTAGAAAAATGTCTTCCAAGAAAATGAAATACACAAGGAGACTTACCTCACTCCCCTGATGGAAGAAGCACTGAAGTTCCACTCATGTATACCGTTCTAGAATATAAGGAAAGAACAAAAAATGTTAAATCCAAATAGTAATTTTGGTTTATTCTTTTAAAATAAGATACACAGAGTAATTTTTCCTCATGTATAATTCTTCACAAACAAATTACAGTGGAACCTTAGTTCTAAAAATTAATCCAATCTGGAAGCCTGCTTTTGAAATGATTTATTTAAAAACCAAATCATTTTCCCCATTAGAAATAGTATAAATTGAATTAATCCAGTCCAGACTCCAAATTATTCTATTTTAACCTTTACTTATATACAGTGCATGTCAAATACACTGTTTAATCTGTAAATAAGACACTTTTTTCTTAAATTTATTGGACCACCCACTACTAGCCTCACATGAATCACTTTTAGCACTTGTTCCAGGGTGTCTTTCAGGAGATCAGCATGTAGAATCTTCATGTTTTTCACATACCATTGCTTCTTTTGATTATTCAAATCAACAACAATTTTTCTACCGCTTCAATTGCCCATGATTGTTGTTTTGTGAGCACTTTCACACTCTTAGTAACATCAGCACTCTTGATGGCCGAGAATCTTTAAAATTGGGCTGTCTATTTTGCCAGCAACAAAAGCAAAAAAAATCAGGAAAATATTCACTGCACAATTTCCTGAGATGTTAACAATGCAAGGTTTAGTGACAGACTGATTCATATTTGGGCATTTTCTTCTTTGTCACCTAGGAGACGCTTTTTGTCATGTTGTCACCTGAGAGATCTTTTTGTTGTCATGCTGAGGTGTCAGCATGAAAAGATTGTTGGGTCAAGAACCAAAGTTTTGTTCAACAACTAGTTATTTGCTAGGATCGTGTAACTTAAAATAAAAATAGACTGTCAAGCCTGAAGTAGATTTACTAAAAAAAAAAAACTAGTTTCAATGCACATCAATCAGGTCACTGGGATGTGGCCTGAATTACCACAGAGCAGACGTTGCTGTGCACGAAGCCCAGAAAAGGCAGAGGACACAGAAAGGGACTCCTGGAATGTGGTTCTCTTAACCAGAGTGTATGGGAGTTAAAATAAAATAGCAGCCTGCAGCTCCAGCTGGTAATGTGCAAATTGCTTCTAAATCCCGTTGGCCTCAGGTGACCTAAGTATATGCGACCCAGGAGCTGCAGCTGTTAACCTGCACACCACTTGCACACAAGGCAGAGTTAGACCTACAGCCTGCACCTCGGTTTCATTCTAAGGCCACCCCAGGATCAGGAGGCGGGCTTGAGACAGCTGATAGGCAGCCTGCAAACCTGCAATTGAACACAGCAACTCACAAATGCCAACAAGATGGCACTGGTAAAACCTGTCTTCCATCAGCCCTGCTCTGGGAGCAGCCACGGAGAGATTTCCCAGGTTGATTGGGCTGGTTTTAGAGGAAAGGAGCACAGCGTTTCAGAATGCATTTCCGGTTCCCGAAAGGTCCAAGTGCTGCCAGGGAACTTTTCCTTTCAGCGGAGTAAAGAGCAAGATGAAGGGATCTGGAATAAGGCCTCTCCCCACCTCCCTTGCTAGTGGACTCTCCACAAGGAGGCACTGGTGAGTCACAGAGCTAACAGGGGAGGTAAAAGGCTCCTGGCCCGGCTGGGAATCAGGGGGAAGGGACACCAGAGGGAGAGCTGGAGTGCTATTTCACACCAACAAGCCCCAAACCAACACTCGACCTGATTTAATCAGCACAAGCACTATTTTCTAGGAACTGCTTGGCTTTGGATCCTGTGCCCCAGCGAGGGCAAGAACAGGAACTAGGAATTAATATTGAGGTAAGGTGGCAGGAATTATATTCTGTGAGTCATTATTGGCGCCCTCGGCAATGGCCCTTCCCTCTCTTCTTTGCTAACAAAATATGAATTTTGTGCAGGCTCAGGTGACAATGCTTAGGCACAGTGAAACTGATTAGTCTACCTCAGTCATGGTACGTCCATTTCCCTTGCTGGTGTGGCTGGTTCAGGCATGGTTACCTGATGCAACTTTTTGCATAAGGAAAGAGCTTTGGATTTGGTCTGTGTCAAGTGATGCTAGAGCTGCTATTTGGGACCATGAGTGAAAAACCACGAGCATGCAGGAAAGCCAACTCAGAATTCTGACACTGTCAAGCCACGGAAATCAGCCCCAGAATGAACCCACCTCAGAAGTTCTTGTAATATGAGATAACATTTCCTTATTACTTAAGCTACTTTTAGTGGGGGGCTTTGTAGTTAAAAGTATCTTTGAGGGATGAGAACATAATATCATCAAAATCTATAGTCCTAGGTAAACATATTCTCCTCCTAAATTCCTACCGTAGGTCTTTTCAGAATGGCCATGGGGCTGTAGCTGGAGTGAGGTCAGCACATCCTACTCCATTGGGTGGCTGTTGTCTGAGAAGCCATCAGAGAAGATGGGAGTGCTTAATTCTCAAAACTAAAGGGGGGGGGTTATCCCTCACTAATTATTTTATTGCTTAATTCTCAAAACTAAAGTGGAGCTCAGGTGGGGAGGGACAGGAGGGGGCATTCTAAATAACAAGCATTTAAAGTATCTTGCAAAAAACTTCTCTGTTCCTCAATCTAGGTTTTTCTTTCATGGTCACGGGCAGACTTTCTTCAAGTACTAACTTCAAGTACTAACTTACTTAAGCAGTAACCATCTATTGAACAAAGGGAGAACAGTTAAAAGATTGGAATTTCAATTAATTTTGCCTCTGAATGTAGAGTAACTCTCTGAGAGTCCCTCAACTCTTGGGAATTCGGGTAATGATCTTAAAGTTTTTAAAGTTGCAAAATGAAGTTAAAACCCTTAAGTACTAACTCATGTAACTTCATTCCAGAGTTAGAATGAAAACATTGAGAAAGGAAGTAACAAAATAAATATGATAGATGAAAAGCAACATTCTCTGTTATTCTACTTCTAGAAAAAAATTTTTGAACATCCCATGACAAAAACAATCCATTTCCTGCTTAACATAAGATGCATTAAACCTGTTGCTTATCTATTATTTACAGTTATTACAGTTGCTTTAAACTAACAATAATAACAAAATGATCTTATTTTTATTGCTTGTCCTCATTTCAATTGTAGCACTTCTGTTTTTAAAAACAGAGAAAATGGCAGTGCTACTGAATGGATAAAACTAGGGTTTGCAAAGAAATTGGCAGATTCAAAACAGAAACTACTAAATGATTTAAGAAAGCTTAAATTTTTGAACGAGAAGAATTTTTAGCACTAAAGGTAACAGGAAATGAGCAATATGCAAATGCAGAAATTCTTCTTGATCAAAAGATAAGAAAAGACAATTGACAATAAGATCTTTAACCCTTCTTGCATCACTTCTACCCTAATATATTTAGTTCTTAGCATAACATAAAAACTGTCTCTACAATAGTTGCGAAACATAAGCGAATCAATACAAGGCTAACTTTACTGAATGAAGAACCTCCAGAAAGGAAAAATAATGACCACAAGCTAGAAATAGTACTCATTTCCCAAAAATCTTTGGTTTACTTTCTGTTCTTTTTCTGTCTTCCAGATACTTCTGGCTCTCCACTCATTTTCTGGGGCCTTGCTAATTGCTGATTCCTTTAGCCCCATTCTGTTTCCAAGTGTCCTTGGATAACCTTGCTCTTTCCAATCAAGCCTTTGAAAAATCTCCTCTTCCAGACATTCATGGTTACCTCTCCTAACCTCTTTTAGTTTTTGTGGTTTCAACTGGGTGACTACTATACTTCTGCTATATGATACATATCCATATACTTTTAAAACAATGGGCACTTTAAAACAATGTTATCAACATGTAAACAGTTTTACCAGTTAGAACTAATTTCGTTTCTGGTCACTTACACTTGGAATACTCCCATCATGGCAGCTATAGATCTGAACTTTCAATAACTCCTTCCCTGGGTTTGATTAATTTGCTAGAGCAGGCTACTGAACCCAGGAAAACATTTTATTTACTATTTTATTGGATTATTCTAAAAGAATATCACTCAGGAACAGCCAGATGGAAGAGATGACTAGGGTAAGGCACGCGGGATAGGTCATGGAGTTCCCGTGCCCACATCTCCATGTGTTCCCCAGTCTGGAAGCTCTCTGAACCATGTTCTTATGGGTTTTTACAGAGGTTCCATTACAGTCATGATTGATTACATCACTGGCCAATGTGGTTGATTCAACCAGCAGCCCCTCCCCTAGCATAAATACATTTTATAATATAATCAAGCTATTTCTTCTCAACTAATGCGAATTTTGCTGGAACATATAATTGCTGAAAGGGTATAGTCCAGGGGTGGGCAAACTTTTTGACTCGAGGGCCACAATGGGTTCTTAAACTGGACCGGAGGGCTGGAACAAAAGCAACCTGACCATGCTGGCACTTTCATCTTGGGCTGCTGGTAAAGGAGCGGAAGGGAGAGCAAGAGAACCCTCCGCTCTTTTGGCTCTGCGGGCCGCATAGAATAGCCGAACGGGCCCGATGCGGCCCACAGGCCGTAGTTTGCCCACGGCTGGTATAGTCCTTCATTATTAATACATGTCTTAATAATTGCACAATTTACCTCGTCATCAGGAAGCACATGCCAAATAGATATTGTCTTTTCCTCAACTTCATTGTTGATAGACAAATACGAAGGTTGATAGATTTTGGTTGGTTCTAATATTAATACCTTGAAAACATAAAACAAAATAAATTAATATTAGTGACTTAGGATTCAAAATACATACTCTATTTCTATAAATGTAAATGTGCCCAAAAAAGGGCAGCAATGTGGTAAAACAAATAATTCTGTACAAGAAAAGGAAAAGACTCCATATATAGAATGTTGCATACTTTAGGTTTTCTGCTGCCACACCTATGATCAAGATGTACAGTTTCCATACCCATGTAGATTGATTGAGAAATCATTTTGGTTATTATTGAGTTTATATATAAATCAAAGATATGGATATAGCTGTATGAAATAAACAGGTTTCACACTGACTTCATGATACAACTGATATCTTAACTAATAAAAGAGAAACATGCAAATTAGCCATCACACTGCTATGCCAGCAGCCAATCAGAGCAGGTATGCAAATTAACCCAACAAATATGGAAATTAATTTGCATATGCAGGAGCTGAGTGGAGTGAAACCTGCTATGCGGAGAAAGGGGGCAGCAGAGGGAACTACTGGAGTGGTGCTCCAGACAGAAGGGAGGGCTTGCTGGCTCCAGGAGGCCAAGGATCGAGGAGGTGCCAGCTCCCAGGCAGCCAGGGAGCAGGGACATGCCGGCTCCCAGATGGCTCGGAGTGAAACCAGGGGAAGGAAGGCCTATTCTTGCACAAATATTATGCAATGGGCCTCTAGTCTTTAATAATGATGTATTTATAACCTTGCGATAAAAAAAGAGAAAAATAAAACTTGCTCTTATTTTGGAGCTATATGAGGGGTATGTGGTAAGTGAGCTGAAAATCTCCATTGAAGGAGTGCATGATGTATTATATTATTACTAATATTTCATTTTAAGAGCAAATAACATTAAAATACCACTCATGCCCTTATTTCAAAGGTACTGCAATTATTTTTTTAAAAATATATTTTATTGATATTTTACAGAGAGGAAGGGAGAGAGAGATAGAGAGCTAGAAACATCGATGAGAGAGAAACATCGACCAGCTGCCTCTTGCACACCCCCTACTGGGGATGTGCCCGCAACCAAGGTACATGCCCTTGACCGGGATCGAACCTGGGACCTTTCAGTCCACAGACGGACGCTCTACCACTGAGCCAAACCGGTTTCGGCAGGTACTGCAATTATTATCTATTTCACACAAATGTTTAAAGGCACCTGCCTAGCTCACTTTTCCTATCAGACTGAAGTAGGAAAGTTAAAAATAATAATAAAAAAATAAAGCTAAGTGCTGAACTAGCAGAGAAACTGGAATAGTTCTTTCTGCTCCACTGCCTAAAACTCAAGGTAATTGTCTTTTTAGAAATGATCTTGTATCAAGCAAGGTTTCCCAAGTAAAAGTGAAGGAAAAATCCTGCAGAAGGCTCCGTTAAGAAGGAATTCCCAATACATTCTAACCTAAAGTGCAGCCTAGACAAAAATCTGGGTCAGAAATTAACTCAGTCATACACTGCAAACCCACTGTACTTGTTTTACAGTAAACTTATCACAACAGAATTTAAGTTAAAGTACAGGGAACTAGAGAAAGGGGATTAGAAAAACAAAATTTTCTTTATGCTTTACTATAAAACTGTAAGGGCATAAAGAATGCTTGGTCAGGCTCTAGTTATGAAAATAAGATAGAACATACCATAAGTAAACACAGAGTAAGAGCCCAGAGGGGAATATATTCTGACTCAGGAACATACCAGGTAAATCAAAGTCCAAATTCCAATCAACAGAGTTAAATGGTACTGGTTAATAACGGAAATAAAATTTCAATCTAAGCTTTACAGAAATAGTGCTCTCCAATCTGAGTATGCTAGTGCTTGTGAAATGAAAGGAATAATATGGAATAAAAGCTGGGTTCCCATCCCCAAATGACATCCAAGTCACTGCACTGACAAAGGAGCACATACCTGGTTCCCTGATTACATGGGCACATTATTTAACATTTAGAAAAGCACAGCACTAGGTTCTCTTCTGTCTTCTTAAATTGTGTTTATTGTCTCACATATTTCTAACAAATAAAATCTGAATTATGTGTTCCTGCCTTGAGACAGGGAATAAACACTGGTTGCAATTATCATCATCTAACATTTGTTAAGCCCTTTGATCTGCCCTGGAAAGGACAAAATATGAGAGATTTGTAGCATGCACTTTGGAGGTCACAGAAAAGTTGAGAAAAGAACCCTCCCCCCAAAAGGAGGCAATTTGATAAAACCATCATAATTCAACTCAGTCCATAGCATAGACATTTTCGCTTTTAGTTTCTGGTCTTTTATACTGGTTAACACTACAGCCAACTGCTAACTTTATATATCTGAAGTGGGAAGAAAGACAGCAAGGCCAATAACCTATAAAAAGTGGCATTTAACTGAATTATCACGCTCCATTTCCTCTCTCCTGACATTAGTTGATGAGTTGATGGTCACCTAACTTTTTAATGTTGGAAGGAAAGAAAATATACACAGAAGAGAGGTGAGAGAAAAAAATAAATTGAACTGAACCTAATTAATAATAAATGATGGAACCATTAAAATCATTTCCCAAAAGAACTTAACACCTGCTTTCTGTTGCTCAGGGTCATGGTTTTTCTTGGAGGAATGAGAAAAATATAGTAGTGAGATAAATGGACACAAATGAAATTACTTACTAAATAAGTCTCATACTGGTCTTAGAAAGATCCACTTCAAAATGAGGATAATGTTGTCACCTCAATCAAGACCTACTGCAGCCTTAATAAGTGTGAGCCACAGAAAATGCTTCTCTAAGGAAATGACAAGACACAGTGACTGATATGGTCCCACGGGAACCAGAAGCTTGCCTTTTCCTATGCAGTGGAACCTGGGTAGGAAACTATGATTGCAGAGAGTGGGCCTGGTGGGACAGGTAAATGAGAAAAGCAGGATGAATGGGACTATATTCAACATCTTAAATGTTAGCAGCTAGCTGGCTCTGTAGATTGTTGCTTTTGAAGTATGCAGTCACAAACTGCCAGTCCCTTTCATTTTTAAATTAATTAATTTATTAAGGTTCCCTTTTATTTACTAAAATGTATTTATTGATTTCTGAGAGAGAGGAAAGGAGAAGGATAGAAAGATAGAAGCATTGATGAACAAGATACATTGATTGGCTGTGTCCTGCATACCGTACTGGGGATTGAGTATGTAACCCAGGCATATATATGCCTTGACTGGTAATTGAATGGGCGACCTCTTGGTTCATGGGTTGGCACTCAACCATTGAGCCATACTGGCCAGGCCCCTTTCATTGTTTAAGAGCAGTTGAAAGTCTGGAGTTTTATGTGAATTCTCCTGATTTTTCACTTGACTTTTTAATAAACTTTATTTTTCAGTTGAAATATTCCACTTTTCACCCATTTTGTCTATCTTTTCCTCTTCTTTAATTAACATGATCATTATGTTACTTAAAGTCTTTATCTGGTATCTCCAATATGTGAATCAACTCCGGATCTGCCTCTATTGGCTATCTTAGCTCTTCATTATCAGTTACTTTTTCCTGTTTCTTAACTTACCTAGTAATCTTTGATTAAATCTGAATGACACTGCAGATGCTTTGAATTCTATCTTTCCAGAGATTTTTTCCCCTAGTTAGCAGTTAAATTATCATTGTATCATCATCTTGACCCTATCAGGCCTTATTTTTATTCTGGTTTTGTTAGGGTGGTCTGTTTTAGTTTTGCAGTTACTCCTGGGGCTTGGGTTTCTATGTATCAACTAAGGACTTGGGGTGTTCACCAAGGTCTCATCAATCTAGCTTGGCCCAAAGTCCAGCTGCTTATCCCTGCATGGCTTAAGCTCTGGAGTATCTCCTCAGCTTTCAGTCTTCCAAAGGATGTTCTCTGCCACTTCAGGTCAGGATCTCTTAAATAGCAAGAGAACTTACCTATATAAGATTTATTTACACCATATGGGTCTCATCCAAAACCCAATTTTAGTCAAAGACGGATCTATAGTTGTGTTTATTCACAACATGCTTACCCCTTTTTCACACTATCTGAAATAGCCAGGCAGAATCCTGGGTTTCATTCTTCAAGGGTCCCCCCTTTTCCAACTTTGCCTGCCCCTCATATTCAGCTGCCGTAGAGCCCCAAACACTGATGCCTGTGTCTGCTCTGCCCAGTGAGAATGCCGTTCCCCACCAGGGCTCCACCTCCTTGGGTTGCAGCCAGAAAGATGACCCTGGTGGGAAAAACTAATGGGTGAAGGTGGGACTCAATTCCAAGGGTTGTAGTACTGTGATAATAGTTGTTTCATGCCTCCAAATAGTTGTTTTGTGCATTTTGTCCAGATCTCATAGGTATTTTTTAGCAATACCACTACCATTTACTCCATCATTGGAAGCACTGAAGATCCAACTCTTTATTTTTAAATGGTGTCAACAAATCTTCTTTTTTAAAAAAATCACTGAGTGGTCTTCTAAGCACATGAACGTACACATACGCACATCCTCACACATAATAAGAGAAACACTAATTAAAACTACCCCAATAGCCGAAACCGGTTTGGCTCAGTGGTAGAGCATCGGTCTGTGGACTGAAAGGTCCCGGGCTCGATTCCGGTTAAGGGCATGTGCATTGGTTGCGGGCACATCCCCGGTGGGGGGTGTGCAAGAGGCAGCTGGTCGATGTTTCTCTCTCATCGACATTTCTAGCTCTCTCTCTCTCTCCCTTCCTCTGTAAAATATCAATAAAATATATTTTAAAAAAATAAAATAAAATAAAACTACCCCAATATACCATTTTTCATCTATGAATTTAGCAGAAGTTTAACTCTGACAATACACTTTTTGGAGAGACTTTGGGAAAGCAAATATGTTGATGGTGGGTATGTCAAATGATACAATCCCCATGGGAGGGCAGCGTGAATATTAATCTATTCCACTTCTGGGAATTTATCCTACAGATATATTTGCACATGTACAAAACAGCATAAGTATAATGGTGTCTCATTTTCCCCCTTTAGTTGACTACTCAGTGATATTAATTTTCTCTTCACATGATTTTCCTGTATTTCTTTTGTGTATAAATTAGGAATTGGTTGAGGTTTTTTACATATTTTAGGCAAATTGATCATTTTGCAACATTAGTATTAAGTATTGTTTCCTTGTCTTGCATTTTCCATGTTTATGGTGTTTCATACTGAACAAAAATTTGAATTTTTAATGAAATCAAATTGGTCAATATTTGCCTTTCAGGTTTACAGGTCCTTTTTTTTTTTTTGGCTTAAGAAGGCTTCTCTCATTTGGACTACATACCTATATTCTACTAACTTCTCTCTTCATATTTTCTGGTTTTATTTTTTACATTCACATTATGACAGACTGATTCATATTAAGCTAATTTAAATCAGATCAGAATAGCTAATACGAGTGCTTTCCTCTCTCAGCTAATTTTCTAGTAGATCAAGTAAATAATCAGTAATTAAATACTTAGATCTGTGCTGTCTTCTCTCACCACCACGTTTACCAGCGCCAGCGCACCAGCTCAAGGCAAGCTGCCAGCTCGCTCTGAGGTAAGTGCTTTCCTAGCTACCCATAATCTAGGCTAGAAAATAAAGATAAGTGTTTTAGTATGAAAGGCTTTTCCACTAAAGCTCCTGCTGCGTTTAAAGCTTCCTCTGAAAACAGGAGTAAAGAAAGCCTGTTAATGCCAGCAATTGATTTAATTAAATCAAACAGATGATGCTACCAACAAGAACTACAGAACAAGATTTTGTGAAAAGAACTGAGTTGTCACCACCTCTGGGTGTGGAAGATTGAGACTAGGAGCTCAAACAGAGAGAGGTATGGCATCCCTTTGATGTGAGAAGAGATTTATGCACACAGTGAATTCTTACATTGGGTGCTAACGCTATATACTGCTTTAGATGGTATTCTGAGAGCTATCAGGGTGGGGATGGCACTGGCTGAGAAGATGAGCAATATATTTTTTAAAGTGTTTGTGTGATATATATATAAAAAGTTTGATAGAGATTAGCCAAAATTAGTTGCAGGCCCAAACCTACAAGTCATCATTTCCCATGATCTAAAGCATTGTAAAGAGTGATTGTGGATACTACATACTACATCTAACTCTGACTCCTGTGGGTAATGAGTGCCGGAGGTGGAATAACAGCACAGGTAAGCCTGACACTTTTCACCACAATAATGGCAACTGATATTGATGACAATGTCAACAAAGCTGGAGTCTGAATAAAAGCGCCCATCTGTCTGGTCTGAAGAGATGCCTTGACTTACTGAACGAAGAGACAATATTTTCTTGGGAAAGTGCACTTGACAACTTATGAAAAGAAACCTCCAAATTTCATGGCAAAACATAGATAAAAATGTATCTAATTCCTCTGCATTTGAGAAGTTATTTTAAAAAAGTAAGCTGATGCAAACCAGTGTGCAGAAAATAAATGTATTAACCATGTAACTGTTATTTTAGGGCATAAAAATCAGCATATGGAACTATTACAACCACAATGCAAGATAAACTTTAAATGAAAGAAACAAGATAGAACTGTAATTAGAGCTTGTACTCACTGGAAACCTAACTACAGTAACATCTGTCTTTGTGGCCTCGACCAGGAAGTCCATCCAGAAGTCCACAAGTTCCTGTATAGCCACAGGCTGTTCTGTAGTCAATTTCACAAAATGTTTATATATCAAAATCGTCTCTACAATCGACTTGAGGTACCTAAACGTTAAAAGATATAAAACACATGAGGCAAATTTAGAACCACCTGTTCCCATGTATTCCAGTCTTACTCTATAAATGTAAATATGACATTAAAAATTATGCATTCAGATTCAACAAACATCCATCATAGCTGACATGTCATGGACTTTCACACATTATCTCATTTAAATTTCACAAAAATGAATTAAAAGTACCATCTGTCTGGTCTGGAGAGATGTCTTGACTTACTGAACTAAGAGTCAATATTTTCTTGGGAAAGTGTACTTTACAACTTATGAAAAGAAACTTCCAAATTTCATGGCAAAACAGGCTGGTTTATACCCATTTTAAAGATGAGGAAACTGAAGCTTATAGGGTTTTTAAGTAACTTGGACTGCGTGATACATCTATTTAAAACATGACTTTTAAAATAATGCCTATATCCTATTTAAGGAAGTGGTGAGTGCATTTATTTTAAAATATACTTCCCTAAGAAATTTTTTCTAAGTAGACCCTTCATAAGTGATCATTATTTTACCTGAAGCAATTCAGCTTATATGTTACACAAAAATCCCCAAATCTGATAAGACAGCTGGTATCTCCAAAGATGAGAAGCAAGGTAATTATAATGAGCTAAGGGGTATACAAGCACACTGTAAACTATAAACATGAAAGCTAACACTAACTTAACAGAAATTTAAGGCACTGTCTCATGGTTATTACTATTGAATAAAACAATGTTTGTTTTCTTGTCAACAGAAGCCAGGATGCCTAAGACCAAATCTCTTTGTACCTGTGCTTCAGTCTCGACCTCCTCTACCATCAGAATGGTTATTATGAAGAAATAACAAATTTGGCTACATTTAACGCATGCATTTATTAGTTCGTGTATTTCATGTCATTTGCTGAATGCCCCCTATAAACATACTACTAACAGTACAAGTCTATTCTCCAGTTGTGCACAGTGCTAAGGAGGCAGAAGGTAAAAGGAATTATAGCGCCATTCGATCAATATCAACAAAGCTCATACCAAACAGACATGACTAACAATATCGAAAGAAGAAAATTTCACGAGATGAAATAATCACACGTGTATCAATGATATCCATGAACTTGTATCTGGAAGGGGGGAAGGGTATAGGTCAGGGTCTGATTTTGAGCAGATGGGATTTACGAGTGTCCCCAGGTGGAGAAGGGCGCTACAGGAGGCATTCTCAAGCGGTATGGCATACTCGGTGTGGACAGACAGCAGCGTAACAAAAACAGGCTGGAATGACTGAGGGCAAACCTTGTTTGCAAAGCCAAGGAGATGGACTTGATCCCTTGGGCTGAGGCACCATTGAACTATATTGAGTTAAGGACTTCAGTGGAGGGGGAAGGTCAGAAGGATCACAATGGGAGTGGTGCTGGGGAGGATTTGCTGAAAATGAGAAAAATCCCTTGGGAAGGTATGAGGACATAACAGGGCGGTCATCTCCGCAAATGTTTCCTCTGAGGAAAACGAGTCAGTGGCCTGGGCTCAGAGCTGCTCTAAGCCTTTCTCGGTATCACTGTTAACCTTTAAAAGTCTTTATGGCTAAGGATCAATCATTACATGTGATGCATAATAAAATTAGCACTGTTTTCAAAAACAGTCCTAAATGCAGATGGAATTTTGTTTTCATCTTTCCAATCATCACATACATAATGATAAGACTTGGGTACATGCCAAGAACAATTTGAAATTAGAAACACACACACACACACACACACACACACACACACACAGAGAGAGAGAGAGAGAGAGAGAGAGAGAGAGAGAGAGAGAGAACACCAAAATGTGTCAGTAAACCCTAAGTAAAAAGAATGGTAATTCTCAAACTGAGATTAGATTATCAAGAAAACAAAAGCCATGTATTTGGGGCAGAGGCCTGGAGGCTGAGATGGAAACTGTAGACCTGCGGATTAGGTTTGTAGGTGTAAAGTTTGAGGCTCCTGCATGATTCATGTGGGTAGCACTGGGTTAGTGGGTTGGTCAATGTGAGACAAAGGCTAAGCCGGTAGCCGGCAGACATCACCTGTGTCCAAAATCATCAGATCCTATACCCAACACATTTTACTTATCGACATCACTTTTTCCCCCTCTATATTCTGCATTTTACTCTATAAGCAAATAAAGTAATATAATTGCATGTTCAAAAAACATAACAATTTGGAAAGAAGCGATAGGAGGTGTTTATGAAAAACAAATACGTAACAGTTTATTACCATGCCGGTGTCTTCAGTTTAAAAAGCTTTTCAGATGCTTGAATGACTCTCAAGTGGTCATTGGCCAGAACACTGGCCCCCAGAAAAAATCCAACTTCCCAGTAGCTCTGGAGTTTTTCCAAGTTTCCCTTTTTACCAAGAAGGCTGCTAAGCTTCACCCCTAGAAGATGGACAGGAAGTACAACATTACAAACACACAGCAGGTAGGCAGAGCTGACGTTTTATTAAAAAAACAAAATGAAGCTTTCATTCTTCCTTTCGGATTAAAATAGCTTTGTTCTGTTTCAGATTATGAAATGAATTTGAGTTCATTGTAAAAATGTCAGACTAATCCTAAAGGTACACAGAAGAAAGGGAAACGTACCCATTAACTTAAAAACTCAAAGGCAACGGCCACTGTCACTTAGATGTACATCATTCAAGAATTTGTCTGTGTGTCTGTATGTGCAAAAATTCAAAGGCGCTAACACCAGGTGTCGTGTTGTATAACCTATATGCTCAAAGCCCCAGCCACACTGGCTGGGCCATGTCAAACATTTAAGTAGAGACTAAAAAAAATATTTAATAGTAAAGGCAGTTTCATAATAGTTTTAAATAAAATTTTAGATTTATTCTTCCATGACATAAGTTCACTCTGTGAGGGCAATATTTAGCTTTGGCCTTGGCATAAATCTGTGATTATGACACCAATCCATTCAGCTGTTTTTATGGCAAATAGTATCTTAGCATGTGGATATGTCACAATTTATTTACCCAAATGCAGCAGATGACATTTTATTATTACAAACATTTCTGTACACATAGTTTTGTGCACTTATTCGATTGTTTCTTTATAATACAGTCCTAACCCTTGGACTTGCTTCATGCAGATTCACCGATTTTAAGTTTTGATACATTTGCCAAGTTGTCCTTAGAAATGCTGCACCAGTTTATATTTTCACTCGTGGCACCTGACAACTATCTCTTGCCCACACCTTTGCCAATTATAGATACTGTTATGTCCTTTCATCTTTACCAATCTGATAGAGAAAGAAAATTGCCTCTTTTTTCTTTTACCATTGAGTTTTTCTTTTCATGTTTATATTTCTCTTGTGTATTAGCTTTTATGCTCTTTCCACATGCTGCATGACCCCTGTTTCTACATGAAGATATTAATCTTTTAGGTATGAAGTTATGAACATGGCTTTAATTTTTATATTTAGAAGCTCCCCCTCAAGTAATACAGGAATAAACATCACATATCCCACTTCCCATATTTATTTATTTATTTATTTATTTTTAATAAATCTTTATTGTTCATATTATTACAAATGTTCCTCATTCCCCCCCCCAATTGCTCCCCTACACCAAGTTTCCATTCAATTCTCTGCCCTTTCCCCATCCCCCATTGTCCTCAATCATAGGTGCAGTTTATGTTCAGTCTCTTCCTGTCCCGCCCCATTCCCCCGAGAATCATCAGTCCACTCCCCTTCCATACCTCTGATTCTATTATATTCACCAGTTAATATTGTTCATCATGATTTTTACTTCCCTTGGTTTTTAGACTCACTTGTTGATAGTTACGTGTTTGTTTATAATTTTTATCTTTATTTTCTTCCTCTTCCTAAAGAACCCCTTTTAGCAATTCATATAATTCTGGCTTGGCAGTGATGAATTCCTTTAGCTTAAATTTATTTGTGAAGCTCTTTATCTGGCCTTCGATTCTGAGTGATAACTTTGCTGGGTAGAGTATTTTTGGCTGTAGGTTCTTGTTGTTCATCACCTTGAATATTTCTTGCCATTCCCGTCTGGCCTGCATGGTTTCTGTTGAGAAATCAGCTGACAGTCGTATGGGTGCCCCTTTATAGGTAACTACCTGCTTTTGTCTTGCTGCTTTTAATATTCTCTCTTTGTCTTTAGCTCTTGGAATTTTAATTATGATGTGTCTTGGTGTGGTTCTTTTTGGATTCCTTTTGTTTGGGGTTCTGTGTGCTTCCTGGACGTGTAAGTCTATTTCTTTCACCAGGTGGGGGAAGTTTTCTGTCACTATTTCTTTCAATATGTTTTCAGTATCTTGCTCTCTGTCATCTTCTGGGATGCCCATAATTCTGATGTTGGTTCGCTTGAAGTTGTCCCAGAGGTTTCTTACATTATCTTCAACTTTCTGGATTCTCTTGTCTTCTTGCTTCTGTGGAGGAGTGTCCTCTGGCTCTTTGTGTTCCAAATCTTGGACTTGATCCTTGCAATCTTCCAATCTGTTTTTAGGACTCTGTATAATATTATTTATTTCAGAGATTGTATGCTTTATTTCTAGTTGACCCTTCATTATTTCTTGTTGATCCCTTATCATATCCTCATAGGTCTCATTTATTTTATCGGCCTTTTCTAAGAGATTGTTGAACAACCTTATAAGCGTGGCTTTGAACTCTATATCCATTCGCTTTTTGTCCTCCATTTCTTTCGTTTGTGATCTGTTTCCTCGTTTTGGCATTTTCGCTGCTTCCCTGAGTTGGTAGGTTGGGAGGATCAGCTGTGTCTATGCCAGGAGACAACCTTATTCCACTAGACTTGGAAGCCTGCAAAAGCCTCTCTGAGTTCAGCTTGGATAGGGCAGAGTTTCTGGGTGGAGCCTACAGCCTTGGCTTCAGGTTAGCCCCGCCCTCTGAGGTTCCTGAGTCTCAGTGTTCCTCAGTGTCCTTTGGTACTCGGTGCAAGCACCTCTGAGAGAAAGGCACTCTAGAGTTTTGCCCACTACCAGACAGTGTAGTCACTCCCCCAACAAGCCCACAACTGGGGTTCAGAGCAGTTGGAAGTGGGGTTAAGAACAGTCTGGAGCTTATGTCTCCTTCCCGCTAGGGCGATCTCGCGGCCCAAACAACAGTCTGTCCTCTGTGCGCACAATGTGCGCGACTCAGGGGCTCGGCTTTTCGCCGTTCCCCCTGAGCTTCTGTCTTACAGCCCAGATTCCCCCTGTATGAGGCTGAGGCCCGAGGGTCTTGCCCAGGACTGGGGTTCAGTGCAGTCAGAACTGGGGCTCAGCACAGTCCTGAGCTTTTGAGTCCTTCTCACTGGGGCAATTCAGCAGCTCAGCGAACAGTCCCTCCTCTGCGCGCAATGTGCGCGACTCCGAGGCTCTGCCTTTCGCCGCTCCGCTGAGCTTCCGCCTTACAGCCCAGATTCCCTCTTTGTGAGCCTGGGACCCCCGGGGTCTCGCCCAGAACTGGGGTTCAGTGCAGTCGGAGTTGGGGTTCAGCACAGTCCGGAGCTTTTATCTCCTTCCCGCAAGGGAACGCCAGCCAGGCACTCCGCCTCCCCTCCTCTCCGGCTCCGTCCTCTCCCCGCGCGCGCACCGTGTCTCCATACCTTCGGCTTTTACAGCTCCTCTGGCTTTCCTTCTGGTTTTCTCTTTCCTTCTAGTTGTAGAATTTCCAGTCAGTCAACTTTCCTGTAGTTCTGGATAGTGTCCACTCTATATTTTAGTTGTATTTTTTGAAATTGTTGAGTGCGGCTGCAGTTAGGCTTTTACCTCTGCCGCCATCTTGTTGTGAGTCCCCACTTCCCATATTTAGAGGCCATTTCCATAAGAACAAGTCTCAGAAGTAACATATTTAGTGCTAGGCTACAATATTTTTTTTTAAAAAATATATATTTCATTGATATTTTACAGAGAGAAAGGGAGAGAGATAGAGAGCTAGAAACGTCGATGAGAGAGAATCACCGACCAGCTGCCTCTTGCACACCCCCTACCGGGGATGTGCCCGCAACCAAGGTACATGCCCTTGACCAGAATCGAACCTGGGACCCTTGAGTCCGCAGGCCGATGCTCTATCCACTGAGCCAAACCGGTTTCGGTTGAAGATTTTTTTAATAGTTTAGTTTTATGATAGATTTACAACTTGGAGTCACTATTAGATTCAAGTCTGCTTTAATGCAGAAAGGTAGGAAACCGAGCCTTTATGGAACACTCATTAGATGCTCAGCACTGTGCAAAGCATGTTGGAAATGTAACTCTTAATTCATACAACCATACAACGAATTAGAGATTTTCTCTTTTCTTATGTAAGGAAAAAAGAGCTCAGAGATCTTTAACAACTTGTCTAAGGTCATACGGCTTCCATAAATAGTGGCAATTAAATTCTTTCCATCTCAATTTTCCATTATGGAGAATTTCAAACATACATGAAAAGAGGAAAAAATGTAACAATGAATGGCCATACTTTCAATTATTGCTAACATTTTGCTCTTGCTTCATCTTCCTGAATATTTTTGTTGCAACATTTCAAATTAAATTACAGACATCATGACATTTCACCCTTAAGTGTTGCAGCATTCACCTAAAAAAAATTCTGTTCAATTACTGCACCTAACGAAAATAATGATCCCTTAACATTATGCAGTATCAAGTCCTAAGTCAAATTGCTTTCCAAATATCTCCTATAGCTTTTTTCAAACCAGAATCCAATCAAGAATCATTAATGGCATTTGACTATTATGTTGCTAAATCTCAGTAACCATTCCAACCACACGTTTCCCCGACACTGAGGTTTTAAAGAGACAAGGAGGACTGTACTGTAGAACGTCCTCACATTAGGCGTGTGTCTGATGGCGCTTCATGATGATGTCTCACTTATTTTTCTAGAGACTGTGATTCCTATTAACTGGATGTCAGATCTTAAATTCGGGCTAAACATTTTTGGTGAGGCTGTTTCACAGCAGATGCTGCTTGCTCCATATTCACCACATCAGGAGGCCCATGTGGAGCCAATCCCACTAAGATAAGGTGACCAGATGTCCCGCTTTAGGAGGGACAGTCCCGATTTTTAAAAAAATATATATTTTTATTGATATTTTACAGAGAGGAAGGGAGAGAGATAGAGAGCTAGAAATGTCAATGAGAGAGAAACATTGACCAGCTGCCTTTTGCACACCCCCTACTGGGGATGTACCCGCAACCAATGTACATGTCCTTGACGGGAATCGAACTCGGGACCTTTCAGTCCACAGACCGATGCTCTACCGCTGAGCCAAATAGGTTTTGGCAACAGTCCTGATTTTTAACAATTTGTCCTGCATCCCACGGCGTTTTAAATAAGTCCCAATATTTGGAAAGATTCTTTTAAACCTTTTGGACTTTTTAAAAATGCTGCAGGACACAGGACAAATTGTTAAAAATCGGGACTATCCCGCCAAAAGCGGGACGTCTGGTCACCTTACTAAGATGCTAGTTGGACCACTGACAGCCTGGTCCCTGAAGGGAAGTACAGGTACGTTTGTTGCTTTGTGACTAACAATCTGTGAGTGAGCTTTGGTACCATATAAATATGGCAAACAATTATTTTTTACAAATAAACATTTTCATTGACCCTGGCGAGAATCATTATTTCAACATCACTATCAGTTTTATCATGCTTTCTACTCTATTAGCTAGCAGTCTTTTGAAGAATACATTCTTCTGAACAAAATAGTATGTAGCATGCTTCAAGATGAGCCCTTTCAATGTCTTTTAAAAAATGGAAAGCACTTAATTTTCCCTCTATGATATGTAATTTTCTGAGAAGTTGGTCACCTCCACCGATAACGAGTTGATTTGTGCTTGGTGATGAATTTTGTTTTGATTTCTTTTTCTTGATTATTTTTATAGATTCACAGATTTCAATATTCGGTAATACAAATTTTATTTTTATTACTCCTTGAAAATGAGTTTCAAATAGTGATTTGTCTCAATTCCAATCACATTGTTCTTTTATTACATCATCATTACTGATAGAGACCCAAACCTATAATTCTGACCCTCTCCCATTACGTGTCATAGAGTTAAAAAATTCTACCCAAAATGGAACCTATATTTTCTATGTTAGATTGCGCTGAAACAATAAATATTAACCAGGGTGTTTTTGTAACAGGTAAAATAAACTAAAAATTGATTTAAGTCCCAATATCAGGATCCTGCACCACAGTTGGAAACATTAAACAGGGAGATATAATAAAAAAAATTTTTTTCCAGGAAGTCAGATGAGATAGAAAGCAAAAGTATATCTACCAATGATTCTTTTTCTTTATATAAAATGGGCTCCAGTTTATGGATTTCCCTGTAAAATATCAAGCTGTAATTACCAACTTTCCGGAGCTCAAAGGAAGATTCAAACTGGTGCCCAGCTGCCAGAAGAAGCACTGCGTAGTTAATTCCTGACTGTAGTGTAGGCTCGCTTTCAAATGCCTTTTTGAACCTATAAAAAAACAACAACAAATGTACAGGTTTACTTTCTCAACCATGAAACTCCTGGTGTGCAATAGCTTCTGTTTGCATAACTCCGACGCCTGAGTTAGTAAAAATATTCTACTGGCCTTCACCCAGAATCAAATGGGCTATTAGGATTTACCGCTTGAGTGGCTGCGTATTCTCACCCTCTGCCCCATTGTAATGGAACACTTAACCTACCTTCGCCATCGCAGCCCAGGCTTTGGAAAAGTCCTCTCTTCAACAGTTTACCAGAAATGTGAGAGAGTGTGTATGCGGGCATGTATACGCAGTGGAAATTTTAAAATGAGAACTGTGCACGTATTCTTAAAAGTGGTTTTTTATTAAAAGCCTTAACAATACACAGAGCAATGAGGAGGATCATCTGGGTAACATACTAAAACAATCAGTTCCATAAGAATGGTATAGAAATGAAATAAAGAATGTTTATTGTACTAAGAAGTTAAGAAAAATGGAGATTGTGCCTGTGCATACTAATTTTAACTCCAAGAGAATAAGAAGCCTTTTCTGAATATGCATGAAACTAAATATCAGCCTTTGAAAACACTTCAGCATTGTAAAAGACTTCAGTGCTTGCATATCCATTGTATTTTCAAGGTAACACTTCCATTCTAGGTTTTTTTTCCACATACATCAATCAACAGGCAACAATATTCAATATCTTTTCATTTGAGTGCATGGAGAAGAAGAAAAGTAAAATAAATGCCCTAGTGACTAATAGAAACTACCTAAGACAAACACAAAATAAAATATTTATTTTAAAACAATCAGAATGAGGACAATATATAAGGATTAAATACCTCATGAATGTTCCCCAGGGGGCCATGTGCCCTGGGTGAGCTGTGTGACCCAGGGGGAGACATGTGCCCCAGGAGAGCCGTGTGTGTCCCAGGGGAAGCAGTGGGACCCAGGGGGAGGGGCAGTGTAAACCAGAGGAGGAGCGGACTCTATTCGTGTGGTCCTGAGATAGTCACCATAAAACAAGCAGACTGCCAAATGAGGAGTGGATTCTATTCGTGTGGTCCTGAGATAGTCACCATAAAACAAGCAGATTGTCAAATGACAGCGGGGAGGGGAAGGAGATAAGAGATCAACCCAAGGACTGGTATGCATGCATATAAGTACAACTAACGAACACAGAACTCTGGGGAGGGAGGGCATGAATGGGAGGTGGGGGGGGGGGGCGGACAATAGTAAGCTATGTACACATATAATATCTTAATAAATTTTAAAAAAACAACAAATAAATACCTCATGAATGACTATTTGATGACACAAGTTTATGTATAAAAAATACTTTATAATTTCAAGATAAAGGTGTTCATACACACACATACACACTGTATAATGGCATATTAGCTTCAAACAGAATGGAAAGAAGGACACAGTACAGAGCAGAAATCAATGAACTAGGAAGCAGATGTGCACCAAAGATTATCAGCGCTGCCGAAAGTTAGTTCTATAAAAAATTAGTAAAATTAATAAGCTCATAGGCAGTAGACTGAGAGAGAGGAGTGAGAGAAAAAGAGAGAAAATACAAATTGAAGGTCCTACTGGCATTTAGAAAAAAGTAAAAGGAATATTCAAAACAACTTTATGACAATAAATATGGCAATTTAGGTGAAATAAAAAGAATCTTGAAAATCACATATTAGTATAACACAAGGGGGGGGTGAACACTCTAAATAGTTTTTATCTATTACAGAATTTATAACAACCTGAGATTTTGTCATCTATCTTCCCCAACAGGATACAGGCCTCATGAGAGCAGGGAACTTGTCAGTAATATTGAGCACCGAATTTCCAGAGCCTGAGTCATCAGACAGCCTGACTCATTGCAGGTGATTACAAAATACTTGCTAATGAAGGAAGAATGCATCTATTTCTTATCTGGGCTGAGACAAGTGATAAACACAGCAGTATGTAGAAGATAAAGGCAATCTATTCACTTCTTTGATAAAAACCATATGATCAAAAAGCTACTACATTCTTAGGCCACATTAAATGAGTGAATTGCATATCACCCTCAGTGCATTACATTTTAACATTTTTGGAATTCACCATTTTATAAAATATTGACAATGTATATAGCTTGCCTTGATGCCTACTTAGGGTCCTTTCATTATTGCTAGGGAGAGTTCAGTTTTTTCTGAATACGTGGTATAGGATCTTTTTTTCATGCAACTACTAAAAAGCTTGAATCTCAATTATACTAAGATGTTGTTCCTTATTTATTGGCATATTTGAATTCTCTAGTTCCTTGGTGCTGATTTTTCACATATATTTTATCATTCCATCACATTTTTTTAAAGATTCAAATTTGATTAAAAAAAATACATATAGCTGTTAAAATACTGAAACCATCCATTTTGGCTGAAGATGATGCATTTTTGGGTAAGTGTGCCATAGTACTAAACGGCAGAAAACTCCATGGCTGGAAATGCTGTTCACACCATGTTCCTGCATTATTGGCTTAGTTCCGCCCCATACTGCTTGCCCTCTGGGATGTAGCTTGAAGGAGCAGCTTTCTCTGGGAATCAGCCAAGGAAAAGTACACACAGCATAACCACAACAGGGCTCTTAAACTTCTGCTGATAATCGATCCAGGCACACACCATAACCTGCTGCCAGCGGGTGGCAATATATATTCTTCCTACAAAGTGGAACAGTGTATCTCTAACAAAAAATACTACATAGCACAGATGACATTTGAAAAACTGGAATTAACACCAAGTGGTGAAAATAAACAATAATTTTAGCTGGCTCAGAATACTAAGCACTTCCTAGGTATAAAACATTATACTTGACCCACCAGGCTCAATACTTCTAATTCTGACAACTCTTTAAGATAGGGAGGATTTTCTCAAGTTTACTCGATCAGGAAACTGTAGCATGGAAATATTAAGCCATGGAGTTTAGAAGTGGTCAGGCAGGAACGTTACCTAGTTCTGCTGGATTCCAAGGCCTGAGCCCTCTTCTATGTATCACTTTGTTTACCCATTGTATGTATTAAAAATGTGTTTTTTTAAGGTCCTTTTTCATTACGTTTTCTTTTTTTCTTTCTTTCTTTCCTTTTTTTTATTTTTATAAAAGGGAGTTGGGTGAAAAGGAAAGATAGCAATAAAAGTAGAGAACTGTTTTCATATTAAGGATAAAGTTTGTACTCTATAACAGAAATAGATATTAATGAATTTTTGCAAAGAATGGTGTTTGTCACAGAATATATTTGATTGATCCTATTAGACCGAAGACTAACATTTGCAAAAGATTGATCTGGCAAGACTGCCAAATGTGCCCATAAAAATGCGCCATATAACAAATTTTATGTCGTCGAAATGTCAAGGTTTTTAACTAGCAAGAGGATAAAGGAACATCAACAATATGTTAGTTAGTCCTTACATAAAGAAATATCTAAAAATGATTAATATTTTAAACCTGCCTATAAATATAAATAAAATGCTTATAGGTGAGTGAAGCTAAATGAAAGAAGACTTCATGAAGAAAGCAAATCTTAAGGATGGAACCAGACATTCACATCTTAAGAGAAGTCCAGTCAGACCGGGGACATAATGCTCGTATCTCTGACTGGTTTTGAGTAACTGCACAAAGGTATTTCCACTACTGATGATTTTTTTTTCTATTTTAGTACTAAATATTTGTAGAAAGAAGGTAATTTGTATTCTTCAATTTATTATTAGATTAAAAAGATGAAAACTTCTCGTTAAGCTTTCGAAGCAATACATTTTGTTCAAGGGTTGCCGCATTAGCACTGCATCTGTCAGCTGCTGGCAAGCTCGCTCTAAGCACCTGGTTATGGGGTGATGTCTTCATAAGAAAGCCTTAGTTCACTTGTGGCATCTGCACTGAGATGCTGAGCAAAGTCAAGAATAAAGGAAATATTCTTGAGCTGGTTATTTCTACCTAAGGAACATGAGCTTGCTATCAAAGAAGAAACGAAGTTCAAGTCACTTCTTTCTATTTATTTGTCGTTTTCCCCTCTCTGTGATATAACAGCTGTGATTCTTTCTGAGAGACACACAAGTAATTAAACTGAATTTCATGGTGCTTTATGTCTCTGGGGATATTTCTGAAATTATCATTCTCACAACCCAGAGGTAAAGCACTAGAGAAAGGCTACTGCCAGATCACTTTGTTCATTCATCTGAAAGTCGTGGGGCCCTCTGTTTAATTCAAACCATGTTATTTGTATGAATTCCTTACAATAGAAAAGTCAGAAAGAAAATAAAGAGCCCCAAATTCTAACTATGTTCTTCCAGTACTTTTATTATGTGCATACTTCCCTACCCCCCAAAAAGAGAAACATGCTCTTTATAATCTTTTAAACTTTGATATATTAAAGATTTTTAAAACCACAATTTCCTTCTGGGTATATATTCAAAAGAACTGAAAGCAGAGAACTCAAACAGATATTTTTGCACCGATATTCAATAGAAGCATTATTCACAACAGCTAAAATGTGGAAACAAGCCAAATGTCCATCGACAGATGAATAAACAAAATGCGGTGTATACATACAATTATTCAAACTTAAAAAGAAAATTCTGATACATGCTACAGCACGGATGAACTCAGAGAACATCATGGTAATTAAATAAGCCAGTCACATACCCAAAAGGCAGATACCATAAGATTCCACTTATATTACTAGGGTGGTCAAATTCATAAAAACTGAAAATAGGATGGCAGTAGCCAGGGGCTGGGATGAGGGGAGGATAGAAAATTGTTGAACAGCTATAGAGTTTGAGTTACGCAAGAAGAGGAAAGTTTTATAGGGAAAGTGATGGTGGTAGCACAGCAATCCAAATGTATTTAATGTCACTGAATTAATTGCATGATTAAAAATGGCCAAAATGGTAAGTTTTATGCCATGTACACAGGGTAAAGGTGAAAGCAGGTTTACAGTTGTTCATATGGAAAATAATACAATAATCACTAAATAATAATACAAGAATAAACTCTGTTTCATATACTCACAACTATAAATCTACTTTTGCCCCACCCTGTACTTTTATCATCCAACCTCCTCCAAATATAAATGAATGACATTCCATCACATGGGATGTTATCCTTCATTTGCACATTTAGGTTTCTTCTAATATTTTGTTATCATAAAATTCATTGTAGTGAACACTGGTATATACCTATCTTTGTTCCTAAATGTGCTATTTCTTCAGGATGGCTTCAAAAGGACATTAAGTGGACTAAAGAACCTGAATTATTTCAAAGTGCTTGATACACAATGCCAAATTGCTTTAGAGAAAGGTTTTACCAATTGATCTTCCCAAGAGAAGTGTAGCAGAGGCACTTTTCTATTGCACCCAGGCCAAACTAAAGTATTCTCGTCTCTTTTCATCTTTGCCAACTGATCACAACAAGAAAGCGTAGCTCAGAGTTTTGACATACACTTGATTGCTTTGAGAATGAACAGTTTTTGTATGTTTATGATCAATCTAAACTCATCCTTACAATAACTGCCAATTTTCTCAACTTAAAATGCAAAACCCACGTTTTAAGAGGACTGGGGAGATGGATGTAGACATTTCTGGGAATGCTCTGAAGAGGAGATAGAGGTGGGGCCAGGGCTTAAATTTAAGCAAAGCTTTAAGGATATGAAGAATAGTAAAGATTTAGGAGGGAGCGAGTAGCACAAAAATATGGAAAAAATCTAAACACTTAATAACTATTCAATAAAGTGGGCCCACTAAGTAGAATCTCCAGGGATAATCAACATAGTTATGTGAAAAGCTCCCCAACTGATATGATGTTCAGCCAGGCTTCCATATTCTTCCATATTCTCTTTTTCCGCATAATGCCGGAAAGCTCCTAGTTCTCTCGGTCATCCCTCTGACAACTACGTTACATAAAGCAAGCCTTAGCTGCTCTCTTTAGGTGCTCAATACTCTGACCCTGGCAATGGGCCCAGGATGCGAGGCTCATGTCCCCACCCCCTGCACCAGCCCTGGGACCTTACGGATCATGTCTCCACCCCTAGCAATGGGCCCAGGGACATGAGGATCACATCCCTGCCCCGGACAAAGGGAAAATAGCAATATTAAAACATTTACTCTGATTAATTAGTTCAATAACAGCATTATTCCCTTTTAATGTGCACACATTTCATGCACCAGGCCGCTAGTATTAAATATTATCATTCTTGCATTTCAACTTGATCATGCCATAACAAGAGTTTCATCCAATCTATTATTTGCTTAATGCAGTATTAAATCAAGGTCAAGGTATCAATGTACCAGGATGCTTGTTTACAAAGCAACCATGGGCATACTGTGTGTTCTACCCAGGTCTCCAGGTCGTCCCGGAATTACTGGCCCTTTAGGAGCCATCTACACCTGCACACCAATGAGCTGGGAGTCATGCTGAGTCACTGAGAACTCGTCGGCTTTGTGTTCTAAAAATAAAAGTCATCGAAAAATGGGAAATTCACCTCATAGAGACAATTAAAAAAAACTAAATAAAAATTATGTCAATGGAAAAAGGGTGAGATAAAACTCTGGGGGGGTCTGGAGGGTAGTGGAAACACAGATAACACAAAGAAAGATATCTTAAAGCCAATAAAAAGAATAAAGGACTAATCTGGCAAATGGAAACTAGACATAGATCTTTATTTGTAGGTTGATTGGTCTGTTACGTAACTCTTCCAGAGTAAAGCCACCCCATCAATAATATAAAATCTGAAGTGTTACTGGCACACACTACTGTTTGAACAGCACTGTCACTGACGTAAACGAAAATTAGTTGATAAGGCAATGCTGTCTGTTCTGTCTCAAGTTACTATGGAAAAATGAACACATTAATGCGAAAACAAAACCTTAATGCTTTTAATTTCCTGCTTACTTATCTATTTTTGGCATTAAAACAGGACAGACATGGCTATGCTAATATAGTATGGACACCTATTTTGCTTTCAAACTTCTGAAAACGACTTTGTATCTCCCCTTAAGGATGAGAATATCATCACCTCTAAAACCAAATATGAGTCCCATCTCTGCCTATCCCTCATGACCCCATGACAGCCCGGGCATCTGAAATTCAAACAAAGCCTATATAAAAAGTATACAGATACTCTATAACTTTCCCATCACCTACAATATTTAGCTATATCCAGAAAGAGAAAGAAAACACTTAGGAATGTTTTAGGAAAAGGAAATTTTAATCTCATTAATGTCCATTTTGAACAGGGATAAATATATCTACATATAAAAACCTAAGAGATAGTTATAGCAGAATCATTGGAATGACCTAAATGATTGGAATGGCCAGAACAACCAGAACAACCAGTCACTATGATGTACACCGCTACGCTAAAGCAAAGTACTTAACCTTTAGTCACTATGATGCACACTGACCAGGCAGGCAGGTGAGCAACTAGAGGTGAGCAAGCAGGCAGGCAAGTGGTTAGGGGTAAGCAGTCCTGAACCATGAGAGTGTGCAGGCCTGGCTGAGAGACACCCACCCCACGCATGAATTTCATGCACCGGGCCTCTAGTTACACTATATAAAGAAATGCAAAACATTTTCACATACTATATACTAAGGATATTACAACAAGTGCCTACTATTCTAGGACTTTAACATATATTGCTTTATTTATTCATTCATTTATTTATTATTTTATTTTTTAATTTGTTTTTTTACTTAAATTTTTTTATTGTTATGAGCCCCCCATATATTGCTTTATTTAATCCTCATAACAGAGCATTCATTCCTAAAGTGATCATCTAAACCAGTTTTAATAATCTTGCCCATGATCTGTGTAGTACTGGGCTGATGATGAAATACTAGAAGCATTAAAGAAATGTAAAGACAGTCTGGGTGTTGGGTTCCTTTCCCCTATTGCTTAATTTTATTTTTCAGTTACAATTTATATTCAATATTATTTTATATTAGTTTTAGGTGTACAGTATATAGTGGTTAGACAATAATATACTTTACAAAGTGTCCCCCCTGAAATTTCCAATATGGCGTAGTTTTTTATGAACGTGCTTCCTAAGACAAAAACACAAAAAAAGGTGTCTTCCTTGCATCTCCAGACCTTGCTGTAGCTAAACTGGATTTAAGTCTGAAATGGCTGTAGGCACCTTCAGCACTAATGATGGAAAAGACCTGGCCTACCTTTTTAAGCTGCTGACTCAACCTACGTCAGACCAAACCCTATTTCTTAACTTCATGTTTTGAAAGATGCATTTCCTTTTTATTTAAATTCATTGGAGTAAGGTATTCTGCTACTTATGGGATAAGAATATTCTAACTCATCTAGGTAGGTATTATTATTTTTTAATTAAAAAACAGAATTTCTGCCTTAGCCAGTGTGGCTCAGTTGGTTGAGCACTGTCCCATGTACCAAAAGGTCACCAGTTTGATTCCTGGTCAGGGCACATGCCCAGGTTTCAGGCTCGATTTGATGTTCCTCTCTCACATAGATGTGTCTATCTCTCTCTTCCTCTCCCTTCCTCTCTATCAAAAATCAATTAGAACAACACACACACACACACACACACACACACACACACACACATTTTAATCAGAATTTCCTAAAAGTTAAGTACTTTGCTTTAGTTTATACTGAGTCAATTTTTATCTCCCATCAGTTTCCCAAAAGTCCATGCCTCTTGAACAAAATGCATTCCTGGAAATGCCTGTTTCTAAAATGTAATAAAAATAACACTGGACCTGAAAAAAACAAAAACACATACCTAGATCTAGATTTTAAATTAAAAAAAAAATTTTTCCCATTGATTTTAGAGAGAAAGGGAGAGAGAGATAGAAACATCAATGATAAGAGAGAATCATTGATCGGTTGCCTCCAGCACATCCCCTACTGGGGATTGAGCCTGAAACTCAGGCATGTGCCCTGATTAGGAATGGAACAGCATTCAATCACTGAGTCACATAGGCTGGGCTAGATTTGAAATTTTATTAGTCACAGGACATCAAGAAATCCACTTAAGTTCTTTGTGTTTCAATTGCCTCAGATGTAAAATGGGAAGAAAAATGTCTGCTTTGCCTAAGCCTTCAATATAACAAAATGTTCTTAGTGAGTCTCGCTGCATGGAAACTCGGCATAACTATTTCATAGTTATTTCATTTATAGATTAGGTTAGAAAAATTGTGGTCATAATCTTGGCAGTGAACTCTCCATGACCCTGCAAATCATGGGCCATAATATTTCCTTGGGTCATCCCGGTTCAGTCTGCCATTTCAGAAATGCCGTGGCCTTTTTTTAGAGTGTAAATCTAGGCCCTTGGGTCACAATATTTCATACTTCGAAAGTTGAATATCCTCTTAGGCTCACTCTCTTCTTTTGTTCTTTATTCCATACCAGCTCCCAATATCCTCTAGTAAGACTTATGACACGCACCACGGCTGCTTTCTTTAGCTTATATATTTAACTTTATGGTGAAAAGCTACGATAAAAAGCTACAACCTTTTAGTAACTGAAAGCTAACCTCCGTTTCTCCAGAGATCAAAAGCATTTTTCAGACCTTAACTTGGATTTTAGACATTTAAAAAGAGAAAAATGGTATTATTTTAGACATCCACAAGAGAGCTTCAGCAAACAAAATTAACTAAGGAAATGACAATGACAAACATCAACTGTTGGAGCACTATTTTTTATACTTATATCAGCAGGATGTGTTCATTCAAACCATTTACCTCCATCCAGGCAAACTTCAGAAAACCTAAACCATAAGCTTTTTTTTTGTTGTAATTTCTATTTTTGCACAACTCACCCTCTCTTCCAGATAAGACTCAACAATGAAAGTTTGTTCTAACATGTTACAGTTCTGCAAACTTTAAACATCTACGCTATAAACATTTTTCTTAGTTTTCTATTTTTGCATTCTGAGCCCAGACCTGCATTAGAGGGTCCCTACCAGAAGTAAAAGGGTACCTTGGCACAGTACTTGTACCACGCACAGTGCTCAGCGCGTAAGACGTTCTCCCTCTAACGTAGGAGAGGGACACTGAGCTCTGTAATGCTGTTAGAAAGGGGAACTGCCAGAAAGACCCTATGGGCCACTGTGAACATAACTGCTTGGGACTGCTTTTCTATGCTGAAGATCTTATCCTTAAACTTCCTGTGGTCAGTAGATTGCTGTCTGTTCAAGACAACAGAAAATGAGTCAGGACAGTGGGAAGAGCCCGCCATGACATCCCGCTCCTTATCCCGACAACAGTATTTGACAAGTGAAAACACAGAGGTTCAAAAAAGGTCAGTTGAGACATCCCTCTTGGACCCATGACTCAGGAAATGTGGTATCCAGGGTAAGTGTGGCCAGGAAGCCTAGTAACCGCAATGATAGCCTTTGTGTCAGCACCTCGGCAAGGTGCTTTTGCTTCTCAGCAATGAAAGAAATGGAGCTTGGGGACAATGCCAACACACCAACACGAGTGAGTGGGTTTGCAGTACTGCGGGAGTTGGAACAAAACTCTAAGAAACTCCGAAGTAGCTTTTCAGCGAGAGGGCGTGGAAAAAAACACCCATGCTAACATGGAGGGAAACCTTCTTAGCAACCATTAGGGCAAAGGATATAAGGACAATAGTGGCAGGTTATAGATAAGCAATCTACAGTAAAAGTGACATTCTTGTGTTGCTTAATCATCAGTGAGTGACACACACAAGATCAATATAAGATCAACTCCTAAGGACCCTCCCGTTTGAAGGCTTTGAGCTCTAACAGTCTTCCCTGTTCTTCCTAGAAAACTAGTGGATACCTTAAAATGAAATAGAAATCTGACATCTTCAATTTGACCTGAAAACCTTGAACACAGAGCTCTTTTAGAGACCATTAATGTTCCTAAGCTAAATGGGAACCATAAAAACAGCAGCCAGAATCTGGAAGTATAGAAAACTTAAACAAAAGTACAACCAGAAAAAATTGTTCCTTACCTAAACTTTATGTGACCTTGAAAGCTCTCTGTAGTATAAATTGTTTGGTTTTTCATATGGGGAAACACTTCTATTTTATTCCTATGCACAATGTTCACTAACTTCATAAGAGATGTTTTCCACTTAACATTAACCATGAAGATCAGGCCTTTAAAGATTACCTCTGTATTTCATTGTCACTACCATATCAAAGCATTTATATTGGCACAGCACTGCAAATATAAGGTTCTAATCTCCCTACAATTAAGAATCTTCTTAAAGTATAAATCTTCCAGCAATGGACTGCACAGTAACATTCTCTTTTGTAAGAAGAAAATGTGTTAAGAGAAAATGTAAAACTCTCTGGGTTGTAGTAAAAATTTATTATACGAATGTAAATGTCCAAACTGAAGCTTTCTACAAGGATCTAAGAAAATTCTGTCCCTAAATTTGTCCTTTCTGATTATAATCCATTATCCTACCTTCAGCTCCCCATTAAACTGCTGAAATGATAAAAGATTTTAAAAGTTAAGATTTCTGTTTCATAACTTTAAAATTTTTATGGCTATAATGGAGGAACTCCTGAAGTATGTCAACCTCCTTTAATATATTCTTTAATTAAGGGATATTTTAGGAATGCTTTAGGAATACTAAGAAGTACAAAAGAATAATATAAGAAACACCCTCACATACCCATCACTCAGCCTCAGAAGTAAAATGTCTTAAAAATTCTTGCAGCGGCATGTAAATCACCCCATGATCCTTTTCTACTCCTTCCCCACTGGTAACTAATCTACTGAACTGGGAATTTATTATGTGAATTCATGCACATACACGTTTCTTAGATGTGATGATTGTTTTTAAAGTTTCTATAAATGATATTGTACTTTATGCATCGTTCCATTTGCTTATTTTGCTCAACATATTTTATATGTATACATATTTTATGATGCCATTTTATGGAGAGAAACTTGAAGATTTCCTTTAGGGTATATAGCTAGAAGTAGATCGCTAGATCTAGGGTAAGTCACCTGTTAATTTCCTTGATAACGCCAAAATCTTTTAGTGATCCTAAAAATTTCTATCACACCCAGGAGAGGATTAGGACTCCCATTTCTCTAACATCTTTGCCAACATTGGCATTGTCAGGCTTAAAAACCTATGTTATATAAACAATATAAAATGGTATATCATTGTTTTAGCTTGCAGGTAAAGCATCTTTTTTATATGTTTTAAAAATATTTATTGGCCATTTGTGATTCCGCTTTTGTGTATGGCCTGTTATAGCCTATGCCTATTTATAATATTTTTATTAAATATTTTAGGAATTATTTATACATACACTGAGTGGCCAGATTATGATCTCTGAATGCATAATAATCTGGTCACTCAGTGTATATTCTATATAATATAAGGCTAATATGCAAATTGTCCCTTCGACCACGAGTTCGACTAGCAGGCAGGCCGGTCAACTACCCATGTCCCCTTCCCCTGGCCAGGCTGGCCGGACCCCACCCATGCACGAATTCATGCACCAGGCCACCAATATAGCATATATATACTATATATGTTGGTAACATGCATTCCTCCATATCTGGGGTTTATTTTTTCACTTTGTTGATATTTCTATTTTTATTCATATATTTACCATTTCCTGTGCTCTTACCTACATATCCAACTTTCCATCTGGTATCACTTCCCAGCAATCTAAAGATTTTCCTTTAAACATTTCTTGTATTAAAGATCTGCTGGCAACAAATTATCTCAGTGGCTTTTTAATTTAAAAAAGTCTTTATTTCACCTCATTTTTGAAAGCATTATCACTGGATATAGAATTTTTAGTTGACTGTTTTTATTTTCTTTAAGCACTTTAAAAATGCTATTCCATTGCCTTTGGTTTCCTTTTGATGAGTAGTCAGGAGGTACTCTTTCCCCTTTATACAACGTATCTTTTTACCTAAGTTGTATTTATGATATTTTCTTTGATTTTTCTCAGCAATTCTACTATGATGTGGTAAGGGATGCTTTTCCTTGCATTTATGCTGCTTGGATTTTGCCCAGTTTCCTAGTTCTGTAGGCTGTTTTGTTGTTTGTTTTGTCAAATTTGGATAATATTTGGCCATTAATTTTTCAAAAAAATTTTCTACTATATCACTTCTCTCTTCAGACTCCAATCCACAATATGCAACACTGTTCAATGCTATTCCACAGGGCACTTATACTTGACTTCCTTCTCAATTATTTTCTTTCCTCTGCTGGAATCTGAGTGCTTTCTAATAATTTATTTTCAAGTTTATTTATCCTCTTATATTGTGTCCTACCTGCTATTGATCAGATCTGATGAAATTTTTACTTCTAAAATTTCCATTTGGTTCTTTTCTAGTTTACATATATCTCTGATAATTCTTCATATTTTCACTTACAATATCCATCTTTTACAGTAGTTTTACAATTACATCTATATAGTAGGTCTTGTTATCTGGTAAAATAAGTCCCTCCATGTTGTTCTCCAAAATTGCTTTGCCTATTTTTGATCCTTTATTTTTCAAATATTTTTTAGAATAAATTTGTCAAATTACATAAAAAACTTGCTGAGGGTAATTTATGTCTTTAAATATCAAGTTTTTTTCATCCACAAACATGGTATATTTTCTCATTCATTCAGCTCTTCTTTTATATCTTCAATAAACTTTTATAAAATTTTCAGAAAATTATGTTTCTGTCATATTATGTATAAAATGTCTTTTAAAAATCATTTTAAAATATATTTTCACCTAATGTACCCCAATTTTCTCTGCCATATTAAATGAATTTCATCAAATTTGCTTACTAAAGCTATAAATTCTAAGGTTTATTTCATAACACATAATCTAAATGATAATATTAATTTAACTCTTTAATTTGTAAACAATTTTTTATGTCACACATTCGTCATTCATCTTAACCTCCGTACTCACCAAAAAGCTCCATTGTCTCTACTTTCAGTATCCATGAAATTAGAGTCCAAAAATATGTCTTTGTAGATTCGCCCAACTAGGCAATACAAATCTGAAGCTACTTGCCCTTCACTTTGCACCAGGGGAATCATAATATCAAGAGCTTTTGCTCTATCTCCAGGGAGATTTCTCCTAAGGTAGGGGGAGAAAAATATCCTTGTTTCAATACAGATTAGGTTAATTATCTTTTTTAAAAATATTTTTATTGATTCCAGAGAGGAAGGGAGAGGGAGAGAAAGAAACATTGATGGTGAGAGAGAATCATTGATTGGCTGCCTCTTGCCTGCAACCTGGGCATGTGCTCTGACCAGGAATCAAATCATGACCTCCTGGTTTATAGGTCACCACTCAACCACTGAGCCATGCCAGCCGGGCCTATTTTAGTCAATTTTTGCATGAATAACCACTTGGTATTAAGTATATTTACTTAAAAATAATGATATTTATGTAATTAAAAAAAATTCTAAAACCTGTAAATAGCAGATACAAACTTTTAAGGATTTTATTATAAGGATTTTTATTCTAAAAAGATGGCGAATCTTTTCTTAATAACAAAAAATCATAAAATAATCAAAATGCATGCTTCCTATATTTTACATGGTCCAAGTGGAAATATTAATATTGAATTCTAATAGGGAGTGGTTGCAGGGCTAAAGCAAAAACATATACCCTATTAAGAGTATACAGGTTAAAAAATATGTTAGCACATTGTGAAGAGGAACTTTTTCTTCTTACCTGTTCAGTGCAAATGCATAATGAAACTTCACATGATGATGGGAGGCCAAATCAAAGGTTGGCAGCTTTTCTAAAGTCTCTACCAGCTTCACAATAGAATCATATTCCTTTAAATAAGAGAAGAACGGCACAGAATTAAACCAGTAGGAGAAAGTTCTGACAATGATATGCTTTTTGACAACCAGTTATCTTAATCTGAGTAGGGCGTTAAAAACAGAACTAAAATCCAAGGAATACATTGAAAAGCTACAACCAAGAAGAAATTTTTTAAAAAGTTAGGGTTTTGATTATATAAATTAAAACATTAGAAATACAGTCACCACAGCTAACCAGCAAAACAATAAACTAGCATTATAATGTTATTCTGACTTAATAAGGTTGTACTTCTCCCTGGAGCCAGATTCCTGGCATGTATTGTCCTATAAATTACTTTCAGGGAAATAATTTCCAAAATATCAAGAACATGAGGCAACTGATTGAACTTTGGTTATCATCAACAGAACGACCTTATTTCAACATGAATAAGCTACTCCAGTCATAGGATCCTAAGTGCCACACTTCTCCACATGGATAAATCTTTGCTGTTCTTAACTCAGTCCTGAAAGGCTGAAAATAAGAAACCAGAACTCACTTAAATTTTACTGTAAAAATCTAATCGCAAATCCCCAACTCAGAGGAAGTTTCATTCTACTTATCATATTTTTACAATTTTAGGACATGTCAATTAAACAGTATGGAATGTGGATGTATATTATATTATATTATATTATATTATATTATATATTTTAAATATACTTTATTGATTTTTTAACAGAGAGAAAGAGAGAGAGGTAGAGAGTTAGAAGCATCGATGAGAGAGAATCATCAATCAGCTGCCTTTGCACACCCTGTGGGGATGTGCCCACAACCAAGGTACATGCCCTTGGAATCGAACCTGGGACCTTTCAGTCACAGGCCGACGCTCTATCCATTGAACCAAACAGGTTTTTGGCTATATTATATATTTTAAAAGTCCCTTTTACAGGAATGTAAAAAGTACAGCAAAGGGAACATAGTGAACCATAATGTGATACTATGTAGGGTGATCACATTGTAAGTTATAAAAATATCTGATCATTGTGTTGCATAGCTAAAACATATTGTATATCAACAGTAATTAAACATTAAAATATTTTAAAAGTTATTTTTTATAATTAATCAATTGCATATTTCTTCCTCCTGGCTATCAATTTTAAGCAACATAATTTCAATGGAGATATGTCCACAAAACTCTCAAAGTTTTGGCTTTTTACCAAAACAAAGCTTTTACTTATTGACTGGCAGGTGAACCTGAGGCTAACATAACAGAACAGATTGTCCATGGGTTAGCTATGCTTGCAAACTTTTCTTTAAATCCCTCTGGAGGAAAAAGACCTTTATAATACAAGTCTTTCATAATCACTAGCTGTTGCTCATATGAATCTATCCCGTTCATCATAAAATCGTGGGTCAGAAAGCATACAAGAGTCAATACAAAATTACATGTACAAACATGAATGACTTAGTTAACTGAAATTTGATGTTAACACTTCCATATATTTCCAATATAAGATTTTAAGCATCTTCTTACCTGTATATCTCTGTAGGAAAGTATCAGATTTATGACAATATCTGCTGTCAAAACTTCAATATTATCTAATCGCTGCCTAATTCTTGCCAATTCAGCTGCCAGTTCTTTACCAGTGTATAAATTACGAGCTTTCCTGATATCATTGAGTATAGATTCCCGGAAATACTGGCTGATGGGAAAACACATTTCAAAGAGTTAATACTAGAAAGAATTTCAATGAAAAGTAATACTTTTATATAAAAAAGAATGGCATTTGCATCATTGTTAGCTTTCAATTCATCAAGATGCACAGAATGAACACCTCACATAAGTAGCATTATTAAGAAATTTAGAAGTCCTATATTTCTATTGATACTCTCTCTGCCTTGCTTTGGGAAGAATTAAAGATAGATATTTTATGTTAATGAATTCCCAAGAACCTATAATGAACCATTTAAAATGCCCAAACTTTATTTTTAATTTTATGGTTTTGAATATAAATCATTATAAAGAAATTAAGGTGTGCCTATAATTTGAACATAATATAACCTACTTTCTGACTCAGCATCATCATTTAACAATATAAAGCACCCTTAAATAAAAATAAATAAGAAACCATATAACATTATATTTAAATAAAATATAATAATGCTTTCAGCAATTTTTGCCGAGTTCTTGCTCTTACAATAAGAGTCCCTGGACATTCACTAGGATAATGTTTCCATACTTTAAATTTATTTTTAGATCTACTATCACTATAACACAGCAGTCTTTCATATTTCAGATTTCAAGCTAGTCTGTGAATTATGGATGAAATACAACATGTAAACTACAAAGTATCTCTTTTATTCACTTAGAGGATATTATACATTTTCTCCTGCTTCTTGGCTGCTGTATCTAAGAAACATCTCATCAGATGCACAAGTAAGTAAAGTAGACTGACACTGCCTTTATGAAACTTACCTGGAGCCAGCTTGTGCCACGTTCAGAAGTTGAATGAAACGATCCACGAGAGGTAAGCAGATGGGCCCCAGAAGCAGCTCGAAGTTGGACTGCATGAGCTCTGACAGCCCCTTCATGAAGCTGCAGTCACAGCAGTAGACCTTGTTGTGTGGAGTCACCATGTAGGGGACGAACGTGTAATTCCCAGTGCACATCTGCGGAGGGAGGCCCCAGGAGCTGGTGAGCCACGCTAGCGTAACCCCAAGCCTTACTTAAGTGAGCATTGTAAGTAAGAATTCTGAGTGTGACAGGAAAGAGAAAACCCTCGTTTTTTTATTTGCGACCTATGAAAATGGAAATTTCCTCCCATTTCTTTAATTGCTTCCTTCAAGTAATGAGGATTTACAGACGATTCAAAAAACAGTATGGGCCTGTTTCTATCAATCAAATTAAATATTCACCATCTCTCAGGGCTGAGGCATACGATATATATTATAGGGAAAACAATGTCATTTAAAACACAGCCTTCTGCCTTTGGGGAACTTAAAACTTAATCAGAGAGATGCAATGCAAATACAGGAAAATAGTAAGAAGTAACATTTAGGGCGGCCAATTTGACAGAACTAAGCTACGCCCCTCCAGGTCGCTGTGTCTCAGTCATGGCTCCATGAGTCTCCCAGTTACTAAAACTAGAGACGCAGAAGTGATCCTTGATGCTTCCATTTCCTTTTACTCTCATATCCTATCAAAATCCTATCTATTCCACCTCTAACATAAATCTCATATTTGTCCACTTCCCGCCATCTTCTCTCCAGCACTACAGACCACCAATGCCACCAACACGCCGGCCTGAACCACTGTCTCCCTGCTCCCAGTCCCGCCCTCAGTCTATTGCCTGCCCAGCTGTCAAAGCGATCCTTTACAGCCCATATCAGATCACCTCCCGCAGCTGTGTAACGTCCTCTCCCCTGCTCCTGAGGTGAAGATAAAACGTACCACGTAGCACAAAGGGCTGACTATCCCAATTCTGCCTCTCTCTCCAGCCCCAGCCCATGCTGCTCTCCTCCACGCACTCACTCATCCTAATCTTCGGCGGGTTCCTAGTGGGGACGAGTGCGGGCACACTGGAGCAGACAAAAGTGGAGCCGGGAAGAGGAAAGGCAAAAAGCACACTGGGCGCTCCTGAGTGATAAGCAAGTCTGACCAGAGCTTAGGGTTCAGGGAAGGGGAGTGGCGGCAAAGCTGAGGATTTTAATTTATTATTATTATTTAAAATGTTTTTTTATTGGCCCTGACCGGTTTGGCTCAGTGGCTAGAGCGTTGGCCTGTGGACTGAAGAGTTCCAGGTTCGATTCTGATCAAGGGATGTATCTTGGTGGTGGGCATATAACCAGTGGGGAGTATGCAGGAGGCGGCTGATCGATGTTTCTCTCTCATCGATGTTTCTAACTCTCTATCCCTCTCCCTTCCTCTCTGTAAACTATCAATAAAATATATTAAAATATATATATTTCTTTACAGAGCCAAAGGTGAGGATTTTAAATTACATATGCTGGGCAGGGAGAAACATGGAGGATTCAGAGCAGGAAAGAAAACACCATCAAGGCAGTGCATTCTGACAGTATGAGCAGAAAATTAGGTAGGAAGCTACAAAGCATGACCAGACTGGCAGCAGTAGCAATGGACACATGCCCTCAATGTCAAAAAGAAAGAATCATCTAGACCTGCCAACTGGTTACAGAGATTGAGAGAGAGGGGAAGGAGGAGTCAAAGGTGATTCCACGGTAAGCATTCAGAAAGCAGAACCAGACTTAAGCATTTATAGACATTCTGCACTTGGGAGCACTTGTTATATATCAGGCAATTAATCAAACAGAACCTGACTTCCCATTAATATCTAGGAAGAAGGTCAAGACGCTGAGATTTGGCCCAACCAGCATAGCTCAGTAGTTGAACGTCAAACCTATGAACCAGGAGGTCACGGTTTGATTCCTGGTCAGGGCACGTGCCCAGGTGGTGGCCTCGATCTCCAGTGTGGGGCATGGAGGAGGCAGCCTATCAATGATTATCCCTCATCATTGGTGCTTCTACCTCTCTTTCCCTCTCCCTTGCTCTCCGAAGTCAATAAAAATATCTGTCTATTTTTAACGAAGCTGAGGTTTGTTTTGGGGTGGAAGGGCGAAATGTTCACTTTTAGGATTTCAGGAGAGCAGGATTACCCAAAGAGAAGATACCCAAAATAAAGTCAGAAATGCATGAATTGGAACATAAAAGAGTTTCGAGCAAAAATACAAACCCGGGAGAGACCTCTAAAGGAAAAACCACAGGAAAAAAAAGGAAAAATGAAAGGACTGAAAATTAGAACGAGTATGTGGAAAACTCTATTTAACACCATTCCAGGGAGCAGAGGGAGCTCGCAGCCATATCAGCATGTCAGGGAACAAAGCATCACCGCTCTGGCCCTCGGGAATAAACTAGCGAGAGCAAACATTTATTTACCACTGGCCTGTGCCAGCAAACGAGCGGTCACAGTTCACAACAGCCACCACCTCCGTTTTACAGGGGAGGAACTGGGTAAGGCGCTGGGAGGCCGCAGCGGGGCGGTGCTGTGTGGGGGACGCCAGCCAGCGCCTCTTTCTCCAGAGCGTTTGCCAGTTTCACTGGGGGGCTGGCCACCCTCCCAGTGTCCCTTTACATGCTGGCACGCCAACCCTTTGCCTCAGGTCACCTTCCGTGAACCCTGCATGAGCCAAGTTACTGTCGCAGAGCAAACAGACAAGGAGCGTCCAATGCCCTAGCAGCCAGACTTGATTATTGAGGAACATTTTATTCTTTGGGGCGCTGCTTGTGTGTAAGGCAGGGGAGCAGAAACCTGGCTTCCCTTTAAAAGCATGAGAAGAACTTCCGGAGGTTGATGTTTGATTTTTAAACCAAGAAAACACGAAGGTGTTCCTTTCTCAAGTTCTCCTTCGGGCAACAATAACTGGAGGACCAGTCAGAGAGAAGGGGAACCGACATATCCTGCTTTTCAAATGTCGCCAAGGTTCCCTAGCTCGGCCACCAGTTTAATCCTTCTACCCAAGCCACTGCCCAGGCAGAAAAGAAAGGCAGGACCGGAAGAGGCTGCTTTCCGAGGCTTCCAAAGCTGAAACTACGAACAGGTTATAAAAGAGCAACGGAATCAAATGCTTCTGTCTTAGATAAGCACTAGAACAAAATCACAAAAGAAAATGCTCTGAATCTTCTAAGTCGCAAATGGAGGAGGGGAAAAGATGGGAAGACAGTGAACTAGAAAAGTTATATGAGCTTCAGAATGTTATTCTTCTGCTGATGGATCAAGTTCTGTATCCTCAGGAGCCTTAAAACCACGTGCATTGGTGTATAAGACGTGAAATGTAACAACACACCGCTGTTGCAATACTGGGCATTGGGGGATAATTCGTTCTGTGCAAAACGACGACTGGGAGAGAATGACTATCAGATGTCTGGGTGTGTGCTGGGCGGTGTACGAGCAAAGGGAGACAAATGAGAGTCATGAAAACAGCAGAGAAAAGTAAGATTCCTGAAATTGCCTTCTTCAAAACCACAAGAATAAGGCTTCAGAATTACCTGAATGCTAAGGTTTTTCTGAGTTCCTGGCCTCATTGCACTTTATTGCCTATGTTTCTGAGGCAATAAATTCCCCCCCCCGCCCCAATTTCCCACTGTTGTTCACACACACACACACACACACACACACACACACACACACCAAACAAACAGGAGAGGCCAAGAAGCTGCAGGAGGCACAGGCATATTACTAGGGGTGCAGTGGGGGAAAAGTGTGGGGGTTAGTTGTGAAATGTTGTTTTTTTAAATATATAAACTGTTGAGAAAAGCACTTTTTCAAAATAATATGGAAAACATTTATTTCACATAGGACTTAGAAATATTATTACTGCAATTTCTGTTTACAAGATTGCTACCAACTCCAGAGTTTGAAGTCACTAATGATTCAAAACAAAATAACAGCAACTACTGTGTGCCCGGGCCAGGTGGCTCAGTTGGTTGAGCACTGTCCCGAACAACAAAGGATTATAGGTTCGATTCCCGGTCAGAGTACATACCTGTTGCAGGTATGTTCCTTAGTCAGGGGACATATGGGAGGCAACCCAACCAATCAATCTCTCTCTCTCTCTCTCTCTCTCTCTCTCAAATCAATAAAAACATATCCTCAGGTGAGGACCAACCACTGTGTGATCAACAACAGACATCTCAGGTGCAAAAAAAAAGCATTTTATTACGAAGATGCTAATTCTACAATATTTAAACTGTTTTTAAAAGGATCATATTTCCTTAACTTTCAAAACACTAAGGCATGGTCATAAAATAACAATGCCAATCCCTTGGGCCCATGCTTGTTTCCATGGCTATAAAAATCCGCAGCTCAAAATCTAGTCTTATTCTAATTATCTTCACCATTTTAATTAAAATAATGCCAGTTCTGTATCTAATTTCTAAAAAAACAAAAAAACAAAAAAAAACCCATAAAAATGAACATAAGCATGTGTGGCAAATAAATTATGCTTCTGGGAAGAAATGCTCTCAGCATTCAAACATACTGAAATATATGCTCAAAATATTCAACTTTTGATAAGGACATCCAGCACCTAAAACAGCAGCTTACTCAAATCGATGGCAACGTGGTCATAATGTCAGCCTTCGGTCACCTTACAAGCCTGCTCTCCACACATCCAGACCTACCTACCACTCAGGTGTCAGGTAGCTCTTGCTACCTCCTCTGAAAGACCTTCCATGACCACTTCTCCCCTCCCCCCCCCCCCCCCCACTTTTGTGACTTAGAAGATTCAGAGCATTTTCTTTTGTGATTTTGTTCTAGTGCTCATCTAAGACAGAAGCATTTGATTCTGTTGCTCTTTTATAACCTGTTCATGGTTTAAGCTTTGGAAGCTTCGGAAAGCAGCCTCTTCCCGCCCTGCCTTTCTTTTCTGCCTGGGCAGTGGCTTGGGCAAAAGGATTAAACTGGTGGCCATGCTATGCAATCTTGGCGACATTTAAAAATGTTGTAATGGTCCCTCACTCTTTAGCATGCTGCCTTATGTAAATTTTCTAATTGCTTTGCTTGCTTGTTTGTTTACTGGCTTTTGCCCCTAAGGAGACTCTGGCGCTCCTCATTTGTTGTCTCGCAGAGCAGCTATGAAATGTGGTGGTTGTCACTTTCAACCTCCTTTGTGAATCCCTGTGGCACCAGCCCGAAGCTTTGCACATGGTACATGCTCAATCAATATTTGTTTAATGAAATCTGTTACACTGAATTGATGCATGAGGCAATAATTGTTCATTTCCTGTTGAATGCAGAATGAGTTCATAATGGCAACATTATTTATGCTGCAATGAGTCTCTGACCTGGTAAAATCTTAACCATAAGCTTTTACATTTCTGATCTAAGGAAAAACTATCAATTGTACTTTTAATGTTATCATCTTAAATTGAATCATGCAGATATTTATAGTATATATTATTTCTACTCCAAGTTGCAGAGATACATTCTTTAAAGTTTTCAAACACTGACTTACTTTCCAAAATGAAAAATACAACCATTTTCATGACAGGTGATTCACCTGTATGTTCTTTTTCTTCAGGCATTTAAACATTTTTAAAATTTTATCTCTGTCACTGTTTAACTTTTGTTTAATTCTGTGTGGAGGATAGGAATTTTGTAGTGTTATCTCAAAAACAGATACAAGACTTAAGAACTTAAATCCATGTCTATTGATAAATAGATGATAAATTAGATAGAATTATGCATATATAAATATATCTATATTAGTGGCCCTGCTCACGAATCTGTGCACTAGTAGCTTGCTGCAGCTTGCCTCAGCTGGCCACCCCGCTCACCATCGCTCGTATCTCTCTGCTGCACATAGCTCGCTGTCCTGCCCTCCTGTAGCTATCCGAAGCTTGTAGCTCGCTGCCCAGTCCTCCTGCTGTTCAGCCATTATATGACAGTGTCCTGGGCCAATTTGCATATTACTCTACTATAAGTATAGATATGTGCATGTATTTATGTGTATATGTATATCTATAATCTTATATATAGCTTATATTATATATATAAATATACATACATGCAAACACATATGTGTATCTGTGTATATACAGTATGCTGCTTTAGTGTCATTCATAATTCCACAAAATTGGATACACTTTGCAAATTTTTTTCAAAAATGTGAGTATGTACTTTTTAAAAAGCAGGTATCAGTGTCACCTTCCAATATAGTGAAATCTTACTATAAAGGAATAGTTAGATAAAATAATCATATCTATATGGATATATCAAAAACTCTAAAGAGATAGAAGTTAAAATTTTGTGGAGATGAAAATAACAAATTAGTTGATGGAAAAGAAAGTACAAAGTTTCTAAAAGGGTTAAGTAAAATACTCACAGTATTCTTCTGGCAAATGATTTCCTGTTGGGGAAAAAAGTAAAGATGTCAATACAAAACGAATTAATTAAATTAATTAACTGAACAATGCTTTATGGGAAATTATGTGTTAATAATTTTATTAGCAATTAGAGATTTCAGGGAGTGTAAAATACATTTTTGCAAATGAGACGTTTATAATCTGACAGAGCAGAGTTAGGAGAGCACAAAAATCAGCACAAATATGTAAAATCCCCAAACTGAATAATCTAAAAATCATCTTGGCAGAATATATAGATGTAGAATTATTTTACCAGTCATGATCTTTTTGGAAACTGTTAAAATGAGTTTGCTTTGCCTGAATGAGTACAGCCTCACTCATCCCAGGGGAGGAGACCAAGCAGCATGCTGCCTCCAGGGCAGCTGGAAATAAAGGGCACTGGCCACTTATCAAAATGGGCCAATCCACACACAGACAGTAAGGCCACCTGTCAATAAATAATCATAAACGTGATTATGTATATTATTCAACAAGAAACAGAATTCAATAAACATGTTATGGGCAGTATCCCTGTCTTTTAGGCTGTGAGGAATGAGATCATGCAAATAATGTGCCTGGTGCATAGAAAGCTCTTGATAAAGCTAGCTATCGTCTCTATTATTCCTAGAGGTTAAAGGGATTAGAATCGGGGAGGAAAATCTAGAATCGCTTGTGGTATAAAGGCTTCACTGAGGGTGAGGAATCATGATTTAGAGAAAAGATAATAGAACAGTTTATTGGAAAAGGAGGTATGCATGTTGTCATGGAAACAGGAAATGTAAGACATTTGTGAAGCCTCAAGGGTGGTTAAGAAGAGGAGCCAGGCACTAGCAGCCGGTTTGACTCAGTGGATAGAGCACTGGCCTGTGGACTGGAGGGTCTCAGGTTCGATTCCAGTCAAGGGCAAGTGCCCAGGTTGTGGGCTCAATCCCCAGTAGGGGACATGCAGGAGGCAGCCGGTCAATGATTCTCTCTCATCATTGATGTTTCTATCTCTCTCTCCTTCTCCCTTCCTATCTGAAACCAATAAAAGTATATATATATATATATATATATATATATATATATATATATATATGAAAGAAAATAAGAGAAGCCAGCTGTGGCAGGTAAGAGAAAAGCCATACAAAATTCAGGGGACCAGCCATCATTCTTCATCCCAGGATCAACATGGTGGCAAGGGAATCCGATGAGGGCTTCTAAGACTTCTGAATGTTTAAGGATAACAAATAAGTAAACAAAAATCTACAGAGAAAGGAATTGTACTGGGTAATTTTGAGAGCCATAAAATACATATAACTAAAAAACCTTCAATACTTCACAATCTTACTGATAAAAGGACATGTACACATTTTAAAAGAAATATCATAAGCCCTAGATACACATGCATGTATGCACACACATGCTAAGTCAAAAGAGTATATACTAGTACATCAAGGGCTGGGGTTTCTAAGAGAAAGAAGATGTTACTAAGAATTGAGATCAGCAGAGAGGGTGGGACTCAAGATGAGCCAACAAGAACAGACACAACTTCCAAAGGCAAGGCTGGGAGGTGAGGATCATAGCTAGAGGAGTAAGAACAGCAAAGGCCCATTTAGGGAAGAACAAATATTATTACTGACTAAAGAAGACAGTTCATTTGGGGAAGTATAGAAGAGAAAATTAACGAAGTATTTGAAAAAGGTCTTAAATGTAATCTTTGGACTAAAGCAGACAGTTCATTTTGGAAAGCACAGATAATAAGATTAGAAAGTCATTAAAGAGGGTTTTTAAAAAATATATATTTTATTGATATTTTACAGAGAGAAAGCGAGAGAGATAGAGAGCTAGAAATGTCGATGAGAGAGAAACATCGACGAGCTGCCTCTTGCACACCCCCTACCGGGGATGTGCCCGCAACCAATGTACATGCCCTTGGCCGGAATCAAACCCGGGACCTTTTAGTCCGCAGACCGACGCTCTACCACTGAGCCAAACCAGTTTCAGCTAAAGAGGGTTTTGATTGCCAAAATATAGTACTCTGTTCTGTGGGCATTGGGCAAAATGTTTTTTTAAGCTGAGCCATATTCATAATGAAGTTTCAACACACAGGGAATACTTTTCTAAGTGCAAAGGTTGAAAACAAAATAAATGTCTATCAACTAGAAACTGGTAGAATCGACTATGATACCTATACCGCCATACAATGAACTTCAATGCAGCCAAACAAAGAATGAGGAAGTTCTTTATGTAGTGATATGGAAAGATCTCCAAGATATACTGCTAAGTGAAGAAAGAGCAAAGTACAGAATGGTGTTTTTGTTTTTTTAAACCTTACCCAAGGACATTTTTCCCATTGATTTTTCCAGAGAGTGGAAGGGAGGGAGGGAGCAGAGTGGCAGTAGGGGAGGAAAGGAGGAAGAAACATGGATGTGAGAGAGACACTTTAACTGATTGTCTCTCACACAAGCCTACAACCTAGGTAGGTGCCCTTGACCAGGAATCACACCCATGACCTTTTGGTGCTCAGGTCAACGCTCTAACCAGGTCTAGAATGGTTTTTACTCTATGCTCCTATTTATGCACAAAATTCTAAGTTGTACAATGATCAAATATCTCTGGAAGGATAGACAAGAAACTAATAACAGATGTTTCCAATGAAGAGAAGAACTGGCTGGCTGAAGGACAAGGAAGGAGAGTGACTTTCCTCTATACCACACACTCTTTTGCACTTAAACATTTTTAAATGTATTACCCAGGTGAATGTATTACTCAGGAAAAACAAATAAAAGGTAAGCATTGTTAAAGTTTAAAAAAAATATTAACTAGGTGGCTGTATTTCATATTGGAGGGGAAATGTATTTAGGTAACTATTGCAAAAGTCCAGGGACCTCACAATAAGGCCTTGGGCAATGGTGGTGCCTGGGGAATGGAAATCAAGAGAAGCTGAGTGACACCGTGGGGGAAGGTTTGACAGAGGTTTCTCTTACAGGTGTTTCACAAGCAGCTATTGTGTTCACACAATCATTTTGCATAAAGCCCACATGCACACACACAGATACACACACGTACATGCACAGGTCTCTGAATAAACTATTATTATAAAACTAGGGACCCAGTGCACAACATTCGTGCACTGGGTCAGGGGTCCCTCAGCCCGTCCTGTGCCCTCTCCCAGTCTGGGACCGCTCAGGGGGGGATGTCTGCCTCCAAGGACTCCTTAGCGCTGCCATGGAGGCAGGAGAGGCTCCCACCACCGCCACTGTGCCCAGCTTCTGGTTGAGCAGAGCTCCCCCTGTGGGAGCACACTGCCCACCAGGGGGCAGCCCCTGTGTTGAGCATTTTCCCCTTGGTGGTCAGGGCATCTCATAGCGACAGGCCATTTTACTGTTTGGTCACTTTGCATACTGGCCTTTTAATATATAGGATAAAAAGAAAAATGTTGGATAATCAACAAAGTCAGGAACGCAGTATGGAGAATTTTCAAAATCTGATTTATGATACGTCTCTCCAGAGTAAATGACAGCCTTTGATACACTGTTCTCTTGATAGGAAGATCTCAAGTAACAAGGAAAAGCCCTTCTCTTCAACGCTCTGCCAAATAGCATCCCCTGTGCACAGCATAATAAACCCGTTTTCTGTGAAGCTGGCCTTCACTGTCTTCTATGATACCTATCTTCCCAAAAAGAAGTAGATGAAGTCATATTTTGGCTGTCACTAACCCTCGTACACACCTCTATGACAGCACTGCCTGTACTAACTGCAAATGTTTCTTTATATGAGCCCCCCCATCCCACAGCGTGAGTCACCTTGGATGCCAGGGCTATGTTTTGTTCATATTTGTACCCCACTAACAGCCAAGCAAATTGAATGGCACAGAGTAGGTACTCAATGAAAACATGAATAGGTAAGTCAATGAATGTATAAGGTCTGGGTAGATATGTGTAAGTTCTGGTCTGCTCCTGAATAGCCAGGTGTCATTTAACCTCTCTGTAAAGTAACATACTGCAAGTTAGGTTGAGTGATTGCTGGTCTCTTACAACTCTGTGTTCTATCATTCTGCTTTTGGCTAAAGGCCCATCACAGTCAATACTTTTCTTGTGTCACCGGAAGGAGAGATGCCCCCATGCCCTGCACAGGAGCTACTCTACCATCATCTCTCTTTTGGTGCACCAGGCACAGGAATGGAAGTGATAATCACAGGAGGTGACTTGTCACTTATGGGGAGGACTGAGTGAGCTAAAGGCTCTGGTCCCTATCTATACTAATAAAGGGGTAATATGCTAATTAGACCAGATGTCTTCCGGGCGTCCTTCTGGACATCTTTCCGGACAAAGCCATGGTGGCAGGGGCCGAGGCAGAGGCGGTTAGGGGTGATCAGGTTGGCAGGGGAGCAGTTAGGGGCGACCAGACCAGCAGGGGAGAGCAGTTAGGGGTGATCAGGCAGGCAGGGGAAAGTGGTTAGGGGCAATCAGGCAGGTAGGCAGGCAGGTGAGCAGTATAGGAATCTATTGAATTCTTATGAACTATTGCTTATGTCTTATAGAAGCTAATTAGATATAAATTGTTCTCTTGAAGGGGACATTCAGTTTATGATATAACTTCAAATGAGGTAACAACTGAAAAGACGAAAACAATAGAATTTGTGCATTTTAACTCAGTACAAATAAATAGCAAACAAGACCTCAAAAGCTATTTACCTACTGAAGCAGAATAGTGAAAGCTTAATTTGTACTAAGTCCATTAAAATAAATAAAAGGAGGAAGGGGAATAAATTTGAGAAACAACTGCTATATTTCACATCACTTCATGGAAGTATCTCATCTAGGTGTCTAGAATATAAAGATAAAATGAATATAGCAGAAACTGGGTTGGCTTAGTGGATAGAGCAATCAGCCTGCGGACTGCAGGGTCCCAGGTTCGATTCCGGTCAAGGGCATGTACCTTGGTGCGGGCACATCCCCAGTGGGGTGTGTGCAGGAAGCAGCTGATCGATGATTCTCTCTCATCGATGTTTCTAACTCTCTATCCCTCTCTCTTCTTTGTAAAATAAATAAAAATATATATTTTAAAATAAAATAAAAATATATATTTAAATAAATAAATTAAATTTCAGCTCCTTATCAGAGGATGTTTCTGGAGATGCATTGCCCCATTACAACTTCATAATTGTAATTAAATCTTTTGTTCTTCATTTTTTATTAAGGTATTATGTATGAAATCTTTAGGGACTTCTGCTCAGTATAGTCCTTAGTGGTACCAAAAATAAGCACACACACAAAAAAAGTGTGTGTGTTTTTTCTCTCAATTTTCTAGTATCCTTTGATAACCAAATAAGGAAGCAAAATAAATTAAAAAATTTAGTTTAGGTCTCATTCCAAGAGAAGATGAAGACAACTCTTAATAGTTATTTGGGGAAAATTAACTTTGAAGAGGTCATTTTAAGGATAAATAAATGGAATATCTCCAAAATTGGAATGTGTTCATGCCTAAAATTTGCGTAATTACAGCCAAGGGAAGGAAGTAGGAACAGCTGGTGTGGGGTTGCTACGTC